>OZ007499.1:75643553-78043553 GCA_963931805.1 Microdon myrmicae
CATGGGTGGGCTGAAACGTGTCCGACCTAACAAAGACAACATGTTTTCTTAAAATTTATTTTTATTTTTCTACATAGTCTGCTTGTAACTCTACACACTTCTCCTAGCGATGCTCCCATCTCTCTAACCCGTCCAAATAGTACTCGGAGTTTTTCTCTGCAAAATAACTGTTCACGAAGGTGATTGCCTCCTCATTGATGAAAACCTCTGTCCTCCGAGCACAAGTTTTAGATTAGGGGACAAAAAGAAGTCGCTTGGGGCTAGATGTGGTGAGTAAGGCGGATGGTCAATCAGTTCAAACCATAATTCATGGATTTGCGCCACGACAACCGCTGAGGTGTGAGACGGCGCGTTGTCTTGGTGAAACAGGATTTTTTTTTCTGCAAATGTGGCAATTTTTTTGCAATTTCTGCCTTCAGTTGGTCAAGTAAAGATGCGTAGTATGCTCCTGTAATGGTTTTTCGTTTTTGAAGATAATCGATTAAGATAAC
This sequence comes from Microdon myrmicae, assembly GCA_963931805.1. Lineage (NCBI taxonomy): Eukaryota > Metazoa > Arthropoda > Insecta > Diptera > Syrphidae > Microdon > Microdon myrmicae. The sequence goes on from OZ007499.1 coordinate 75,644,045, forward strand.
TCCATGAATATCCCCAAAAAACAGTCATCACTTTCCCAACCCAAAAAACAGTTTTTGCCTTTTTTGGAGCCGCTTCTCCCTTTGCAGTCCGCTGTTTTGACTGTATTTTTGTTACGAGCGTATAATGGTGTATCCAAGTTTCATCGGCAGTAATTAATCGGCGACAAAACTCGGAGCATTGGAAATGTTCATTCGAACACGTTTTTGGTTTAACGTGAGTAAACGCCCTATCCAACGGGCGGACAGCTTTCTCATGCCTAAATCTTGATTTCATATGTGAGAAACACGTTCTTTGGACATTTTCATAGCCTCTGCTATATCTCTCACTCTAATTCGGCGGTCGTCTAGCGCCATGTGCTGAACTTTAGCTGTTATCGTCAGTTGTTGCAGTTTTGGACGTCTCCCAAGCTCTCGCGGCCACGTTTAAATTCAGCTGCCCAAAATTTCACAGAGGTAAATGAGTCCCCATACATAGAGTCCAACTCATCTTTGATTTGCGTGGGCGTATTGCCTTTCAAAAACAAACATTTGATGACAGCTCGATATTCAATTTTGTCCATTTTCATAAAAATCCTCACATCGACTCACTCAAACGACTGTCAAATAAAAACGATGCATCCAAAATGGCTGAAAATTTGGTGAGTAACTGTCAAAAGATGCACAACCACATTCACTAGCTTTTATTGACGAGTGCTGCTGTCTTCACTTTGAGGTCGGAAACTTTTCAGTTCACCCACGTATTTGTTCCAACGCACGTGCTATGATTTCAGAGCATACTCTCTAGGTTTCAACTGACGATCTGTAGATTCCATTAGGTGATCTAAAAGCTCTAGTTCTAACCTACAGTGGGTTTCAAATTACGATTCTCAGGGACCAAATCGCGTCCCAAGCGTCCCAACGGACAGTTCTTAGGTGTTCCCTTCACGATCTAGGGGTCCAACTCAGAAACTTCTTCCACATAAATCTCTCCTATCTATTAATCTACAGTTATTGGAAAGCAAAATTTGTAGGTGTTCCTAATGATAGCATTTACTTAGATGGGGTACACCTTTATAATACATATATTTTCTCTCTGTTATGCAGCAATTTCCTAACCTGACTCGAGAGCGACCGGCAACTATACCCCGTACGCCATTCCGGAAGACTGCTGACAAGGTGTACGGGTCCGATGGCGATAGAGAAGGCGTACTAATCACTAACGTAACTATTCATGTAGTCGATAGCAAGAACAAGGAGAATAGCCATCCCGTAATTGAGTAAGAAGAGATTTATTTATTTTTTTAGCAGAATCCAATCTCGTAACCAGTGTTTGTTGCCCACAGGGAAATTAATGTCCGACCGATCACTTTCCATGTCGAGGAAAATGCAGTTGGTGCGATCATTGGGAAATTAATTTATAAAAGTGAACGTGTACTGGAAACAATGGATTCGCGGAAAGTGTTAGCTCAGTTGACCAATTTTAATACTCTTGCACAACCTGGCCCGAGAAACTCCACTCAACTGTCGAAGAAGCATAACAAATCCCGAGCCCTTCGTCGGGCCGACAACAATGGATTTGTTGCCCTCCGTTACATCATCGCAAATCGCCAAGATGTTTTAAATAAGATCACCATAACCGAAGACGGAACTCTGATGACTGCGGCTGGTCTAGACCGAGAAGATCGAGACCACTATGAGCTCACAATCATCGTAGAATATTCGAAGGGAGCCATCAGTGGCGCGGCTATCTATCAAGTCAACGTAGTCGTAGAAGATGTAAACGATAACGCACCGGCATTTGATTCATCTATGTACATTGGGATGATTAGTGAGAACTGTGAACTAGGAACAGAACTGATGTTGAATCGAGCTATCAAGGTCATGGACAGTGACGCTGGGAAAAACGCCGACTTTAAGGTAGTCTTGCAAGGCGATGGTAAGGACATGTTCTCATTGGAACTTTCGAACTCGTCAGAGAGTTCTGTCTTCAATTTATTCAATATGACAGCCCAATGGAGTGACGAGCAAGCCCTGACCGATATGAAAGCATTGATAACAAGTTCCAATCTTACATTCAACAGAGGACCGCATTTTAAAGTTTATTTCAATGGACAGAAAAATCTCGATAGAGAACAACAACAATTGTACGACTTGAAATTAGTTGCTGTAGACACTGGGGGCCTCTCGACAATCGCCAACCTGAATATCTTTGTGAAGGACGTGAATGACAATGCGCCCATTTTTGACAAGATTTGCGTGTTTAAAGACACAAACCTTGAGATACGAGAGTATACGACTGATATGGAAATAATGTTTATTGAAAGGTCAGGTGAGAAACCATTATCGCTGATACCGAGTTATAGCTTCCCGGGGTCACCGAGACAATCATCGGATCACCAGTACTCACCGCGAGGCAGAGGAAAACGGACCAGTGGAATTTACAAATGCCCATTATTCGCCTTGAAGGAGGACAGCCCCGTAGGATCGGTTGTGTTGCAGGTCACTGCATCGGACGATGATTACGGAAAGAACGCTGAGGTATTTTATGAAATTGAATCCGAATCGGTGGATTTTGTGGGCCGATTTAGAAAGAAAGTTGTTCGAAATTTTGTGGTTGATCGTCTAACTGGGGAGATCAAGCTCAACTCACCTCCAGAGGCCTTATCGGAAATTACTCTTAAACTGAAAGCCAAAGACATAGGAGACTTATATGACAACACATGCGTTCGATTTACTATAGTTGATGTGAATAACAATGCACCGATATTCAAGAAGTCGTGGTACTCTTTCAACATTCAAGAAGGTGAATATGAAGATCATTCTCTTGATCGGATTGAAGCCACCGATTTAGATTACGGACAAAATGGAAATATAACTTATAGCATAGCATCCGACAAAGAGATGCCTTTTGTCATCTCACCAACTTCGGGTGTCCTGAAAATCAAAGGAACTCTTGATCGAGAACTGATCGCAAAGTACGACTTTAAGGTTATCGGGACTGATAATGCTGAGGAAGATGCACGAAAGTCTAGTTCAGTCGATGTCGAAGTCAACATTCTAGACATGAACGACAATGGCCCTGAATTTGTTGGATTTGACGACATGGTTGCAGTTGATGTCGGTCACAAGAAGAAAATTCCCCTCTACAGGGCATTTCTGGATAGGAACACCATGTCAGGAACATACGTTCGCCAAATCAATGCCATCGATAACGACTACATTGGTAATGGTAATGGTCTAGTTCTGTTTTCGTTGATCCACAAAGAAATGCCTTCGTTGTTTCACATTGACTCCCGAGATGGGGTGGTGACCACAATAAATGACTTCGCTCAGTACAATGACTACGAACACTTGAACGTGACGGTGGTTGCATCCGATCTAGGTAATCCTCCTCAAATAGCGAAGGCACTGTTATTGATCAACTTACAAGGACACATTTTTCTGAAACCAGAAGAGATCGACAACTCAAGCAGTGATAACATCTTTCCTCATAGATACTTTGAAGTTGAGTTGCTTGAGAATAACAACGCGCCGCTAGAGGTCATCCAAATAATGTTGACATCAGGTCATGACACAACTACAGTCCAATACCGTTGGGAATTAGTGCCCGAGGAGGGGTCGTCGGATGATCAATATTTCGAAATTGATCCTCACACCGGGACTGTATATGCAATCAAGAGTTTTGACAGAGAAATTCAGGATCAATACCGCTTGAAGATTCGCGCAGAAAAGGTATCTCGGGAAGGTCGTCAGTACTCTAGGATGACATATCCTGTCATCGATGACAGAATTAAGGACTTGAATTTCAATGAAGTGCGCGTTGTTGTGTCTATTTTAGATGAGAACGATAATTCACCCAAGTTTAAGGGCAACGGTCGCCCTATTGTTGCTGTAATACCCGGGAACGCGAATTTCGGATATCCAGTGACTAAGGTGGAAGCATCCGATGCCGATAAAGGTTTCAACGCTGATGTACGATATAAACTGCTGAATGAGCCTTCAAGGATTTTTGGCATTGATGAAGTAACTGGAAAAATTCGAGTTCTAAATTCCGTTGACATGGATCAGCGAGTCTATGGATTTGATGTGAAAGCCACAGATCGACAAGGAGCCGACGATGGAAGAAGTAGCATTGCTAATGTATTTGTTTATGTTCTGGATGACAAGAAACAAGTGCGAGTAGTTGTGTCTGGGAAACCAGTAGAAGTTGAACAGCAACTCGATGAGCTAACAGATGCGCTTAGCCAAGCCACACAGATGGAGGTCAAGGTCAGACTACTGGAGCCCCATGATGGAGGCGAAGTACCAGCGTGAGTACAAATCATATAGAATATTTTATAGAAATTATGGTAAAATTTGTCCAACCTATTCACAAGGTTCTTGAATCATTTACACTGCGAGAAAGGACGTGTTATTTATTGATATATTTCTTATACTCCACGAAGTGCACTGTATATAGGTGAAGTTTAAGTGAAGCTCCAAAAAAAAAAAGTGTTTGGTAAAAACTGTGTAACCTGTGTGACGGTTTTACAGCGTTTTTTCTTTTGTTTTATGTCCACATTTATTAACAATTCAATCACAGATTTTACTTAAGACTAAATATTAACTTTTATTTTACAAATATCATTCTTACATTAACCCACTAGCTCTTCCCAAGCACTCTAAATTATACATTATAATTTTTCTCATGCCTTTCGGCGTACAATAACTAGTGTTTTTATAACATACCACAACTATCTCGTTTTCTTTTTAAAATTTGTTCTATTCTTTCTATATCATGTACTACTTATATATATATATATATATATATATATATATATGTATATATATAAATAAATAAATATATATATATATATATATATATAATTATTACTATTATTTTTTTAAAAATTACATATATAAGGAGGTTGACGAGCAAAAATAAAAAAAAGACGAACGAAACATAAACAAGGAATCCAAATAAAAACAATTAAGATATAAAAATAAAAATCTAAATAAAAATTAATACTGAAATTTAAAAAAAAAAATAAAAAAAAAATAAAAATAAAAATAAACATAAAAATAAAAATAAAAATAAAAATAAAAATAAAAATAAAAATAAAAATAAAAATAAAAATAAAAATAAAAATAAAAATAAAAATAAAAATAAAAATAAAAATAAAAATAAAAATAAAAATAAAAATAAAAATGAAAATAATAAAAATATATTATTGGGAATTGGGGATAGGGGGAAGGAAAGTGGTGCGCCTGAGAGGCTTACTATGTTTAGAGACATATAGTCCCTTCTTCATCACTGATCCACAACCAGTTGGGATGGGATCGACCGTTTATTGGTTTATCTCTTTCACCGATCACCATACTAAAACGCAGGCGATCTGGAATATTAGAGACATCGTTATCATGGAGAATTCGTTTATCCCTGGCACCACGGAAAGCGTGGTAAATAATAGGGACGAAACTTCTCTATGTAGAATGGCGATATGTTGTACCATACCGCGCAGCGATATACTAATACTGGTCGGATGAATGCATAGTATGAAATTATTTTCACCCTGGGGTCCACAAGACTACAAAGGAAGAGACTTCGTGTCATTGCATATCCGTTTTTAGCTGCTGTAAGAGCAGCTGCTGTATGCTTATCAAAGTAAAGATACTGATATAGCCAGATGACAAGGTATCCGACTACAGTATTTACTTCACTTGTAGGGGAAGATTATTACTTCCTGCAATGGAAAATATTTTCCAATTCCGTTTTGTATCCCTTGATAGACTGGACGGGGGCGTTCTGAAAAGGATAGTGTCTGTTTTCTGGAAAATTATCCTCGATCCTCGACTATTATGAACTCTTTGTTTGAGTTAATGTGTTCTAGAGTAAGTCCTGCGTTAGGCAGAGCTTGACAATTCTCCGGAGCCGGCGGAACTCTCAGACATGGTATGTCATTATAATCTTTCCTTTGACAGACTTTATTTGTGGGAACATATTCGGACCAGCGCAAAGGGCTGAATATTAAGATGAACTAACGAATAGATTTACCATCCTAGAGAATGGGAGCAGTGGGGAAGAGGAAGCTAATAGTGTGGACACTAAATGCACACCGATCAGAGACACAATCAAACAAATATTCCAAAAGGCATTAGGATATAAGAAAACAATTAAGTCCAAACCTTGGTTTGACGATGTGTGCAGGGCGAAGATCGAAGAACGTAAACCCCTCAGAGTGATCCACTTAGAAAGATATGATGAAGTCAACGCAGAAAGATACGCGACGATTCGGAAAGAGACAATGAGACCCTTCAAACGCAAAAAACGCGAATGGGAGAAGACTCGGATCGAAAAAATCCCAGAAAATGCCAGAGCAAAGCACATTAGAGGTATGTATGCCGACATAAATTCAATTAGAAATGGCTACCGCGGGGGAGAATCTGGTCATAGAAACAAACAATAGATGGAAGCAGTACTTTGAAAACCTGCTTAATGTGCGCACCCATCAACAACAAATAAACACACCAGCCGTTCATACAGCCGAGGTTCAGATCTCAGAGCCCTCTTTCGACGAAGTTGTAGACGCAATAAATCGATTGAAAAACAACAGGGTTCCCGGAGTCGCCTGCATGCCGACAGAGCTTGTGAAGTATGGAAGAGCGGCAACCGCTCGAAAGATCCGCCAACTCATCAAAACAATATGGGATAAGGAAGTCACTCTGGAAGAATGGAAAACCTCAATAGTTGTCCCTATTTTCAAAAAAGGCGAAATCTACAGAGGACTATCTTTGCCACCAACCACCATACAAACCACTAACAAATGTCATGCTGGCGAGAATCACGCCGTACGCAGAAGAAATATTGGGAGACTACCAATGCGGATTCCGTCGGAAACGGTCAACAAGCGACCAGATGTTCACAATAAGGCAACTGCTGGAAAAGAAGTGGGAATACGGAGAGACATACTTGATGCGAAACATGGACTCTCACAAAACGGGAACAAAACAAATTCCACGGTTCACCAACTGTTCGTTGACTTCAAAAAATCCTACGACTCAGTCGCAAGGCAAAGACTCTACCATATTGTAGTTGAGCTGGGAATCCCGAAAAAATATGCCGCCCTGATTCAAATTTGGATGAACGAAAACAAAGGGCGAGTTAGAATAGAAAACCATCTCTCAGAACCATTTGAAATCCGGGACGGACTAAAGCAGGGGGATGGCCTCTCACCATGTCTTTTTAACCGTGTGCTCGAGTATGTCAACAGAAAGGTACAAGACGACAGCATGGCCGTATCATCCCTGAACGGGGTCGCACAAGTGCTCGCATATGCAGATGACATCGCCATTCTGGGCGATAATCTAGAAACTGTAAGTAAAAACTGTGAAATCATCATGCAAGCGGCAGAAGAAGTGGGCCTAGAAATAAATGAAGACAAAACAAAATACATGAAAACAGCGAGAGCTGGTGGACCTCAGAGAACACATATAAATGTCAGAGGTAAGTTATTTGAAAAAGTTAAAGAATATAAATGTCTGGAAACGATACTGACGGCCAGTAACGAAACGTCGAAGGAAATTAACAAAAGACTACACTCCGGCAACGCTAGTTGGCATGCAGTCAGTAAACTGCTGAAATCCAAACTGCTATCACGTAACATAAAGCTCCGTGTCTATAGAACCATAATTATGCCGATTGTTCTATACGGATGTGAAACATGGGCTCTCACAAAACGGTAAGAAAACATATTCCGCGTATTAGAAAATAAAGTTTTAAGGGGTAGCTTTGGAGGTAAATATGACGAGGCAGGACAATGGAGGAAACTCCACAACCACTAATTGGAAGAACTATGCGGCACACCTACAATAGTGAGAGTAATCACGTCGCGAAGATTAAGATGGCCCGGACATGTAGGGCCAATGGGCAACGATATGACCGTGCGTAGAATTCTTGACGGTAGACCAAGTGGAAAGAGACCGACAGGACGGCCGCGACGGAGATGGGGGGGCAATGTTAGGTTTGAGCTTGAGGAGAGCGGATCGGCTGGTCAAGCGTGGAAGGGTGTGCACAGAACAGGGAGCGATGGCGGAGTCGAGTCGGTGCGGTCATGAACTTCCTACAAGCCAATAAATAGATAGATAGATAGATACAACATATTCGGTCCACTAGCTTTAATGGCTTGAATTCTCTTGTTCCAATTTTCATTAATTACTGATCTATAGTTGTCACGGATCAGTTTTTGAAGATTTTTAATTCGTGACTTAATTGTTTTTATTTCCTGGCTATTTCTGTCGCTGAACTGTCTGTAGAGCAGTTTTAACTTAGAGAGCAGAATACTCTTTTGCCTATACAGCTCGTCGACCGTTGCGTTTCTGTACCGGTTTGTATGGCTCTCCATGTGAGACACTTTTGGGATAGAACGATTCATTGTTTTAGTAACAATGTTGTTCATCGTCGAAAGATAACGATCAATTTCGTCATTATGAAGATTTCTGTCAGTTGGTGGATCTATGCCATTGGAGCGTAATTCTTTTTTTATTATCCGATCAAAGCGCAACCAGTGTGCTTTTCCGAAATTAAAAGAATGTATCTGTTTGCACTGCTCAAGTAGTGAATTTTCGTTTGGGACATGTATTACAGCACCAAGTCCGTAATGATCGCTATCGTACTCGATTGTACGAAGACAGTTTCGAGTAGTTAGATCCGTATCTAATAATTGTATTCGGTTGTCGCGCAACAGTAAATCCAAGAACTAATTTCCTCTTGGATATGACGGAGTACTTGTAGCGTACAATTCTAGTTAATGTTCGATAGCGTTTGTTTGCCACCAGTCGAACAACACATTGCCTCTTGTGTTTGTGATAAAGTTACCCCAAGCACTGTGCTTGAAGTTGAAATCTCTCGCCATGAAGAAATAATTATTTTCCGAGTCCAACTTGAGACTTCGAAAAGGGGTATCACGTTCATTGATAAACTATTTACATATATAGATGGTTTTGAATTTTCAAAGGACTGTCTATAACACAGGGTTCTAGCATCTGAAACTTGTATACATCTCTGCTGCCAACGACTTTGTGTTGTAGACCATTTTTAACTATGTCAGCGACCCCATCCCCCTGAGTGGAATGTGGACCGATCTCGTCTAATTACTTTATAATTTGTGTAGCCCAATTTGTGCCTTTGATTTAGCTTGGTTTCGTTAGCCAAAAGCACATCGGGGCGTTCAGCTTCCAGCAGATTGCTCAGATTATCCCTTCTTTCCATGCGGATTAGTGAATTAACATTCACAGCAATAATTGTTAGGGTTATTTCAGCCGCAGTGAATTTGATTAAAGTGCGGGTTCGTCTGGAAACAGGGTCGAATAGATAATGTCCGTTCGAGCCACTTGTTCCGTCAGTTTTTTTTTTCGATCATTACGAATTTTTTATCAAACGCAGCAAACTGTCCTTGTATGGACAGTAATATTGCTGTTATATCAGTTTGTGCCTCCGGAGCGGGCGTTTTAATGATATTGCGTGACTGTTCTAAGACTGGTGCATTTTTTACTCCACCTGCCATTTGAGCCTATGACATACTTGGTGCCACGAAGTTGTTGTAAGAGCGAGTTTTCGTTCGTTTCTCTTCTTCAACTTGCTTCGTTCTGGCTTCCAACTTTGATTTTAGTTGTTGGTACTTAGGGCAACCTCGAAAGTTAGCAGAGTGATCTGTGTTGTTACAGAAGACACAGGATAGTTTATTTCTATCCGGGGGCTGTTCTTCGCTCAACGGGCATTCTCCAGTGATATGCTTATTTAGGCATTTTACGCATCTGAAATGCATATTGCAATTCGCTGTCACATGGCCGAAGCGTTGACAGCACATATGTGGGGAGGAAGTATCGTGCCACCGGCATGGGTGCGAGTTATACCTCCTCCTCCATCATCATTAATAATGCCGCCGAACACTAAACGATTACGAGGAAGCAGTGAAAACATCAACGAAAGCAAAACACACGGCTATGGATTTGTTGCACAAAGTTTGTTTTTATTTAAAATTTATAAATTATTTATTGCTTGTCTTTTACATTTTTGGATGATTTATTCGATGATTTTTCACAAAAAAACTATTGAACACTTTCGTATGACTTAAGGATATTGTTTTATCAAAGAGACTATTGCATACCGATTTTTTTTCTTTGCCGCACTATATGTTTTCGATAATAAACAATTTGGGTTCAATAAATTTACGTTATTTCATAGCTTCACGGATAAATTTACGTGGAAAAAAAAATAACTAAAACTTTCTAGAGTTGAAAAATAAAACACACACGACTCCGGGTATATATTCGCGTGTTACTGTTTACGCTTCTCCGCTGGTGGCGCGGAGAGCGGGAGTGACCCGTGCGACCAGCGTGGTCGGAGGATGGAATAAGACTCAAACGATATCCTCTCCAATAAGCATATCGTTTTTTTACCTACCACCAGGGAAACGTAAAGTCTCTCTTGGTGGTATAGGAAACCAGATCTTGTAATACAGATCATGGTGGTATGTGTGGGATCGTTGAGATCAATGCTATACACACGTGCAGTGGAACAGCGAGACAGGCAGGCGGCAAAGACAAAAGAAAAGGCGACCAAATGGTTCGCTCTTTAATGAGGGTCATGTTTATACGATGCCTCGTCGCTATTTTCGACGTTAGGAGAAAAAGGTGCTAAAAGCAAATTAGATGTTTATGGCATCTCTGGCTGCAATAGAAACCGGGTTCATATTTGCATTAGGAAATGCTGGAGAATTTGGTTTCAGCGTCTATTGCGCTAATTATATGCAGCTGCTTGGGTTGTTTGTTGGTAAGACAAACAAAAAAAGGTTGCCAGGCAATGTGTATGTATGGTATATGACGCGGCTGGGAAAATAGACGGCGCGATATTTATGGTCCCTGTGATGACGGTTACATTGATTGCAATCCGAATTATTTTGTTTACAGGAATTTGTCTGGTGCCGAATTGGTTCAGAATACCAAATAGGAAAACAAAGAAATCTTATGAAAAATTGTATGCGAAGGGATGCATGAAGGTAAGTTTTCTTTATAGGGATTTTAGGGTTATAATAATTGGGTCTGTTTGATGCGTGAAGCATCTAAGATGCTAATGCGAATGGCATTAGCGAAAGCTGGTGCAGACCCGGGTTATGGTTATGGGGGTTTTTTCAGGAAGGCGAGCCGTGGGATCTGGCGGAATCGCCACACATACACTGCAATACGCGGTCGGACTTCTTTATTCTTTCCCAACTTATTTTTTGGTGAGTAATGTATTTAATATATCTAATTCCATCAATTTTACTATGGGGACTCAGAGACACAATAAAGAAAGGCAGCTTACGGTTGCGATTTCTAGAATTTGCTGTAGAAAATGGTTTCACACCTGTAAATTTCAGGCTATCGTTTTCGAAGCTTTTTAGTTCTTCGGGCAGCTCTTCGGGAGTAAAGGAAGGATCAACTCCTTTGAAGAGCATGAAGACAGTTTTCTCCGATTTAGGAGTGTACGTGTAGTACTCGCTTTTCGATTTCCCTAGTGCCGATTTGATTTTGCTACGGCCTTCTAACTCATCACATGATAAACTCATCTTACAATTATTTATACGTTTTGTTTTAAAAGTTTTGCATGACAACTCACCTAATTTTATGAGATCTTTTGTTTTCACGTAAGTAATGTAAATAGGAGGTACTTTCTCTTTTTTTTGACTGGCACCTGCTGAGATGATTCCTGGCTCTGATTTGGTTCTTGTTGGTTATGTGGTTCCTGCTCTTGATGTGATTCCTTCTGTAGAGTTTCCTTAGCTTGTCGTGTTATCTTTGTCTTCGCGGGTTGCTGTTGTCTTTGTTTTTGCTGTTGTTGTTGTACCATTTTCGTCATCCGGTCATCCTGGCTCTGATTGTTTTTTAGTTTAAGAACAACCCTTGAGTACTGCGCACCATGGGCGTTGTCTTCGTCGTCGGTCTTGTTGCCCAACGTGTCTGTTTTCTTGTTTTTATTGGCTTGTTGACGCTTAGCCTTTAGATTTGGGTCTGTATTTTGCCTTCTCCGAAGCACCATTTTTTTATTGGCTTGCTGACGCTTAGCCTTTAGATTTGGGTCTGTATTTTGCCTTCTCCGAAGCACCATTTTGAAATCCATTTGATCTACGTCCATATTATGGAAGACGTGTTCTCAGTTTTTTTTTTTTTTTTTATTGGGCGAAGGACAAATAGATTGCGGCCTCGCGCACACAATCAGATTGTTCTCACGCTCACACATAAACACCGTTCGCACATAACGCGTTACTCACACACTTTTTGTATTAAACTGTGTTTTTTGTTTTGACTATCACAACACGTGGCTTAGATCGCTTTTATTTGATTATATTTATATATATTAACTTTGTCTTGACTGTTTTTATTACTGTAATTTATTTATTTATAAAATCTTTATATTTCAACCAGTCGCGATTCATAAAAGCAGCTTTTTTCATTTAACTCGATCGCCGGATTTAAAACACGCCCGCACTCCTTCACTGTGTATCGTTGTATGTCTTGGCAGACTCTTTCGGTTACCTTATGTACGGAGGACCATTCCTACCTGCTGGAAAATCGCCCGAGTTCAGCTAGTCCCAAAGACGGTGAAAAACTGTCTCCCACAAAATTACCGGCCAATAGCAACACTGTCTATGTTGTCTAAGGTGATGGAAAAAGTCATCAATACTGAATTTATTAAGTATTTGGAGTGCAACGGACTTCTGAATGATCGTTAACACGGATTCCGTGGCAGGCGGTCCACGGAAACCTTTCGATTGAGCGGCATGGTGAGTCAAGGGCGGTCACATTGGATATCTCCAAGGCTTTTGAGCGCGTCTGGCACGGGGCATTGCTGAGCAAACTTCGTTCATATGGACTTTCCCAACAGCTTTGCGACTGGACGAAGAGCTTCCTCGAAAATCGATCGATCCGGGTTGTTGTGGACGACGAGTCTTCGGATCTGTATCCTGTTAATTCAGGGGTGCCTCAACGTTTTATTTTGGGTCCAATCTTGTTTTTGCTTCACATAGATGATTTGTTGGAGACAATTGATAACAGGGTGTTCAGTTTTGCGGATGATAGTACACTTGTTTCTCTCCTTTTCGGGTGTTCGGCCGATTAGTGCATCTGCGTCGCACCAGCTGAGATGTAGCCAGATCGCCTCTCTGAATCAGGATCTGGATAAGGGCCTGCAGTGGGGAGAGGCCAATCTCGTCGACTTCAATGAGACGAGAGCACAATATACAACATTCACAAAGAAAAGTGAATCATCGGTTCCACAGCTGAAGATGAATGGCCAGGCCCTCGAATCTGGCGAAAGCTTCAAATTGCTCGGCCTCACGGCCTGTAAGAATGTATCGTGGCATAAATACGTGTCAAACATCGCCAGGTCCGCCTCTGGAAAACTGAGTTATCTCTTAAGAGCTTACTCCGGCTCAACTTCCTCTCCTGTATAAATCCCAAATTAGACCCACGCTCGAATATTGGTGTCAAGTTTGGAGTTCTGCCGCTGAACATACTTTCGACCTACTTGAGAGCATACAGAGATGAGCGATCTGCCTGATCGGGGGCACGGCGCTGACGCCCGGATTACGATCGCTATTACATCGAATGCGCGTAGTTGACCTCTGTTCTTCGGAGATTCGTGATATTGTTCCGCGCAATTCGGTTTGTATGCGATCCACAAGACAATCCGACGGATCGTACCAATTTGCGGTTTCATCTACCAGCGACGCAAACATCCCCGCATCAGAACTCGTTCCGTTACAGAGCGGGAAAGCTGTAGAACCCCCTCCCTGCGGCTGTTTGTGGAGCGTGTCAACCGGCAACACTTCAAGAAGAACTGCAAAGGTTATTTGGTGGCATATTAGGGCGCCGAGTCGGCGCTATAGGTTCGCCTCTCCCGAAAGAAGAAAAAAAAAAAAATCGAACAGGGTAGTCAGATTCTTTGAACAGGGCGTCACTTCCGAAACTGATTATTGCTACGTGCGTCCGCCACCCCATCAATTAATTGTTTGTAATTTGAATATAATTTGTTTAAAGTGGTGTGATGGTAAGGTGGTGGAGGAGTTGCACGATCCAGAAGTGAGTTTTTGAACACGCCCCGATTCGGGTGCGGATCGCGCAGTTCTTCGAGTTCGAATTCGGTTTTCGAAGTGGACGTGAATGGGGAGCGAGAGAGACAGAGGGTCAATGTTTGTTGAATACGGTTTTGAATTCCGTTGTCGACGGTTTTTTTGAGAGATAAGAGAACGTTTTGTTAACGCAGTAGCAAGGAAAAAAGGAAGAAAAAAAAAAAAGAAATTGTCCCGTGTGTTAATCTTTTTTTGTAAAAAAAAAAAAAACACAAAAAATGTAAAAAAGAAAAGGAGATTAAAGACGAAAGAAAAGTGAAAAGTAGTTTTTTTCATCGAAGAGAAATTGCAGAAAGGCAAACGTTGACGTTGAAGTGATTTTCCGTTTTTTCCTGTGAATTTGTGTGGCCTCTGTCGTTGCTTTTTGGGTGTAATAAGCACAAATTCGATTAACAGCGGTTGTTCGGCAAGCTAAAAGTAACGAATCAGTGCCGGATCGGGAGAACATCCAGAGGAGCCGACACTGGATAATCTACAAACTACATTGCTGGATTTGAACAAGAAGACATTTAACGTTGTGTTACCTATTGGGCGATCTCAGTGGATATACAACTCAGTGTTTACGAGATTGTGTTGCAAATGGTGTTGCAGATTCAACAAAGGGGAAACTAAAACACATTTCGAAAATAAAGGACGGCACATAAGGATCCCTCTACAGCAAAAGCAAGAGTTCTCTAAACCGGTTGGAGCCGTGGCTCAGCATCGGGACGTCGAGCTGAATAACTAGGTAACAAATCTAACATTTTCCCACTAAATCTCCACAGCAGAAGTGCAAGGCACGTACTATATAGTAGTTACAATACTCATCATTATCATCATATTACAAATCATAATATTACATTATCATAGAAACAGTTCGGCCTTCGTAAAAGACTAGTGCAAGGCATCTGCGAAGTAGAAAAGGAGTCTTTAAAGAGGCCTAGTAAAGTTATTTGGCTTAGATAAGAATTGCGAACAGTGTTCTGGGAGCAAAGGATTCGTTGGAAACTCTGATGGTCATTGTTTGTGTTGCTTCGACATTGGCACCACCATAGAATGGAGAATTTCGCATTCCGAAAGAGTCTGCTAGCGACGCGTTAGAAAAAGAAACAGGAAATACACATGTGCAGTGATAGTGGTGTATAAACTGGGTCGACTTGCACGTCTTCTGTTGCGCAAGAGCATGGGGAACCTACCCGATTAATAAAGGTTATTCGAATTTTTATATTAAAATACATTACGTAACAAATATGAGGGTGAACTGAAAAGTTTCCGACCTCAACGTGAAGATAGTGACACTCGCCAATAAAAGATTTAGGCATAAGAAAGCTGTCCACGCGTTGGGTGCCGCGTTTGCTCACGTTAGACCAAAAATGTGTTCGAGTGAACAGTTCCAACGCGCTCTGTTGGCGCAGTTTAGATGTCGATGAAACTTGGATACACCATTATACGCCCGAAACAAAAATACAGTCAAAACCATAGACTACAAAGGGTGAAAAGGGTGAAAATCAAAGTAAGTTAAATTTTAAGAAAAAAAAACAAAAAAAAAATTGACACAAAGTTTTTCAAATTTTTCTTTGTTTTTCAAATAATTAT
Organism: Microdon myrmicae; assembly: GCA_963931805.1. Lineage (NCBI taxonomy): Eukaryota > Metazoa > Arthropoda > Insecta > Diptera > Syrphidae > Microdon > Microdon myrmicae. Next base: position 75,659,746 of record OZ007499.1, read on the forward strand.
AAGTACTGTCACAAAGTTCTGTCGCCGAAAGGCAAATGATACAAATGTTAAGTAATGTTTAGCTTAGAGCGTCTGCGAAGGACCAGTAAGTTATTATATAAGATAATTAAGCTAGAATTTAAGCATTTTTTGTCTAGCCTTTAATTTAGAAACTAAGAATATAAAAAGAAAAATAAAAAATGTTTTAAAAAAAAATGAAATGTGAATCGGCTCCAAAACAAGCAAGGAAATATCGGCTCACTCAAACGACTGTCAAATAAAAACTGCCTGTCCAAAATGGCTGAAATTTGTTTGGCAACTGTCAAAAGATGCACAACTACATTCACTAGCTTTTATTGATGAGTGCTGCTATCTTCACGTTGAGGTCGGAAACTTTTCAGTCCACCGATGTATTTCTGTTGTAGGAAATAAAAACAAGAATACAATTCACTTCGATGAAGGAGCCGAGGGCGTCATGTTCGAGATATTGTCGTGTCCAAAACAAGCAAGGAAATATCGGCTCACTCAAACGACTGTCAAATAAAAACTGCCCGTCCAAAATGGCTGAAATTTGGTTGGCAACTGTCAAAAGATGCACAACTACATTCACTAGCTTTTATTGATGAGTGCTGCTATCTTCACGTTGAGGTCGGAAACTTTTCAGTCCACCGATGTATTTCTGTTGTAGGAAATAAAAACAAGAATACAATTCACTTCGATGAAGGAGCCGAGGGCGTCATGTTCGAGATATTGTCGTAAGATACTATCCGTCATAACACAAATGCTTACGTATAAATTACGTTATTTCTACCTTTCTCTAATTACTTGATGGTAAAACCATTTCTTTATTTTGACCTCGCCATTCGATCAATTAAATTGCTTAATGTTTATCTAATCGATATTACGAACTTATTGTTGTGCCGATGCCTGTGTACTTTTTCTTTGTTGTGCAATACAAATAGAGACTGTCTGCTTTTGTTGACCTAGAATTCTTTCAAAATAAATTAATTTTTTTCAGGGCTATGTCAGTAGCATGCGGCTTGCCATTTGTCTATTGATTTCGATCGTTGTTTAAGTTATCGGTTTGGCTTATTAGTTTGCTTTTCATTATGTTACTCGTGCCTGCTATACATCGTTTACTGGGTCTGTGGCAAACTCATTAAGCTCCACTGCAGTTCGTATTCACTTGATATTGTAATTCAACTAACCATTTTATTATATTTCTTTTGCAGCACTGACGCCTATGTTTACGCTGTGGACCTGCGGACCAATGCCGTCGTTACAATGGACTCATTGTACAGGTATCTGTGCAAAGAAGATGGCGGACAATTTAATAATTCATTGAAAACGTATTTCCATTTTAGATCGCTAAGCATATTAAAAGATGACAACTTCAGTACTATTGTTTCACCTCGTATCCTGGGTGTCTCGGAAATCAAGACAGCATCAGGCAGGGCCTTCTCTCTTACCGGCAGCACTGAAATTCTCTCGCTTGTTATGGCCGTCCTGATTCTGGCCGGAACTTGCACAACAGCCCTGTGCTTGGTCTGCATCCGCCAAAAACGGTAAACATCCTCAAGAAATATAAATATAAGAAACAAACCACCATCCGCACAAGTCCATAAATACACATCCACATACACATATTTAAGTACATCTTCGAGTTATCCGTTAAGACTGATAGTGTTACAATTTGGTCATCAGGCATTCATTCAGTATCAATAAACCAGGCGGCACCCGGCCGACGGGACACCGTGCAAAATCTAGACGCATGTGGTTTCAATTTGATCTTCTTGCGGACCCAGACACACACGTGGATTAGTGGACCATAAGATACATACCATAGCTGTAGATTTAACTGCATCTTGCGATTTCCTGGTAACAGTGTTTTCCATGCTCCACACAAGAAAGACCTAGCTACGAATATAGCCCTACACGTTGTCCGTGCACACTTCCCTTACTCACCTTACTACCATGATTAACCTCCGCATATGATATTTCTCCTCCTCTAGTATCTTGTCTTTGTGTTTTTCTGTTACTTTATATCTTCATACTTCAGATGGCCTAATCAAGAGTTTCCATCCTCGGAAACTGGTTTAACTTATACAATAAGACGTTTGAACGGCATTAGCGGACGTAGACAGGCCCGCCGCGGTAGCATTCATACTGCGAACAACAACAGACAGCTATTGAGGAAGGCCATAAGCAGCCCAGAATCAATGTGTTCAACACAGTCATCTGCCATGCTTCATAAGCCAGATATCTTTCTTAAGAAGCCAACCGTCTTATCAAATGAGTTCGTATCTCCCATAAGCCCTTGCCGGCTTCTTGGACCACGTAATTGATATGTTGTTGTTGTTCTTTTGATTCTATCCACAGCCAATGCCCGAGGGAATACATTGATGTACCGTTGCCCAAGTCCATTATCAAAAGCAACCGGATGACTTCTGGGTCAAAACATGATTCATTGCCATTTGTGATGAAGTGCAGCAGTTTCCAGTCGACGGTCAGTGGCACGTACGTATCAGACACATTAATTACCTAGATTGTTTTATGAGATAGCACCTCTTAGGGGACAGTATGCATTCTACTATTATATTCTGTATATGGTGCTCTTCTTGTAGGCAGGACAAGTGCTTATGTGCCTTTTTTGGTACATTAGAAATAGGTATAACATTGGAACTTGATTCTAATGGATTTTTAATAACTACGGAATTGATTCAACAGCTAGACATTCACAAGACCATATATTCTTCTATATCTACCTTTAGAAGATGTTTGGACAACTTATTATAGTTTTATATCTATTGCAGAAGAACGAATGGGATAGATTTTTTAAAGTTATATATTTTAGCTTTTTATGTGCAATGCTATAATTATAAGTATGTTATACGTTTTAATTAATAACTTTTTTGTTTATTCCTTGACCTGCAGCAACCCGGAAGTTCATGACCTCACTGATTCGGATACGAAGTTGTTCCCTGTTCTGTACATTCTTTTTCCACGTTTCACCTTGTGATTCAATCTCCTCAAGGTCGCGCTTTACATTGACCTCCCATCTTCGCAGCGGTCTTCCTATAGCTCTCTTTCCCGTTGGTATCCCGTCAAGAATTCTACCTACGATTCTATCGTTGCCCATTCTCGCTACACGCCCGGCCCATCTTAATCTTCGCGACCTGATTATTCTCACTATTGTAGTTTTGGCGTATATCTTTTCCAATTCGCGATTGCGGAGATTCCTCCATTGTCTTACCTATCTTTTGCCTTTTAACGAGTGATCAAAAAAGAAAAAATGGTCCGAAGTGGGGTTGACCTATAGTGCTCGACCCTTGCATGGACACGAGAGTTTCGCGTCAAGTATTGCATCATTGTTTCCGAAACTCTCTGCTGTATCTATGTATGTATCCATTGAGCTACTTTTTTGTTTTTAATAGACTTCTCTCGGGAGAGGCGAACCTATAGCTCCGAGTGGGCGCCCCGAGATGCCATCAAATAACTGTTGCAGCTCTTTTTGAACAGTTGCAGGTTGTAACGCTCCGGGAACACTCGCATGGGAAGGGAGTTCCACAGCTTCCCCGCTCTGTAACGGAACGAGTTCTGATACAGGGATGTTCGTGCTGTCGGGAGATGAACCACAAACGGGTGTGATCCGTCGGATTGTCTTGTGGAGCGCATATGGACCGAATTGCGTGGAACAATGCGAAGAATCTCCGAAGAACAGCACCCATGATATCTGTAAAACAGACAGAGGTCGGCCACGCGCCTTCGATGTGATAGCGACTGCAGTCCCGACGCCACCGCCGAGTCCCCGATCAGGCGGATCGCTCGTCTTTGTACGCTCTCAAGTAGGTCGAGGGTATGTTTAGGAGCCGAGCTCCAAACATGAGAGCAATATTCGAGCGCCGGTCCAATTTGGGATTTATATAGGAGAAGAAGTTGGACCGGAGTAAAATATTTCTTGGCTCTAAAAAGATAACTCAGTTTTCCTGAGGCTGATCTGGCGATACCCGATACGTGTTTATGCCATGATACATTCCCGCAGACCGTGACGCCGAGCAAATTCAAACTTCCCCCAGCCTCAAGGGCCCGGCTACTCATCATCAGCTGTGGAACCGATGATCCAGTTTTCTTTGTGAATGTTGTATACTGGGTCTTCGTTGCGTTGAAGTCGACAAGATTGGCCTTTCCCCACTGCAGGACTTTATCTAGATCCTGGTTCAGAGAGTCAATCTGTCTACATCTGAGCTGGTGCGACGTTGATGCACCAATCGGCCGATCACTCTAAAAGCAGGAAACAAGGGTACTATCATCCGCAAAACTGAGCACTTTGTTATCCGTTGTCTCCAACAAATCATTTATGTGAAGCAAGAACAAGGTTGGAGCTAAAATAGAACCCTGGGGCACCCCCGAATTAACAGGATACAGATGCGAACACTCGCCGTCCACAACAACCCGGATCGATCGATTCTCGAGGACGCTCCTCGTCCAGTGGCAAAGCTGTTAGGAAAGTGGAACAATACCACGAATCTCCGAAGAACAGTACCCGTGATAATATCTGTTAAAGAGACAGAGGTCGGCTACGCGCCTTCGGTGTGAAAGCGACTGTAGTCCCGACATCAGTAGCGCGTCCCCGGTCAAGCGGATCGCTCGTCTCTGTATGCTCTCAAGTAGGTCGAGGGTATGTTTAGGAGTCGAGCTCCAAACAATAGAGCAATATTCGAGCGCGGGTCTTATTTTGGGATTTATGTAGGAGAAGAAGTTGCGCCGGAGTGAAATATTTCTTGGCTCTAAAAAGATAGCTCAGTTTTCCTGAGGCTGACCTGGAGATACTCAACACGTATTTATGCCATGATAAATTCCCACGGACCGTGACGCCGAGCAATTTCAAACTTTCCCCAGCCTCGAGGCCTGGCCATTCATTACCAGCTGTGGAACCGATGATCCACTTTTCCTTGTGAATGTTGTATATTGTGTCTTCGCTGCATTGAAGTCCACGATATTAGCCCTTCCCCACTGCAGGACCCCATCTAGATGCTGATTCATAGAGTCAATCTATCTGCACCTCAACTGATGCGACGCAGATGCACCAATCGGCCGAACACTTGATAAGGACGAAACAAGCGTACTATCATCCGCAAAAGTGAACACCTTGTTATCCGTTGTCTCCAACAAATCATTTATGTGAAGCAAAAACAAGGTTGGAGCCAAAATAGAACCTTGGGGCACCCCTGAATCAACAGGATACACATCCGAGTACTCGCCGTCCACAACAACCCGGATCGATCGATTCTCGAGCAAGCTCCTCGTCCAGTCGGAAAGCTGTTGGGAAAGTCCATATGAACGGAGTTTGATCAGCAATGCTCCGTGCCAGACACGGTCGAAAGCCTTGGAGATATCCAATGCGATCGCCCTTGACTCACCATGCCGTTTAATCGCAGATGTTCATATATCGGTTATAAGTGTCAAAAGGTCTCCCGTGGACCGCCTGCCACGGAATCCGTATTGACGATTATTCAGAAGTCCGTTGCAATCCAGATACTTAACTAACTTTGTATTGATAACTTTTTCCATTACCTTAGATAAAATAGACAGTAATGCTATCGGACGGTAATTTTGTGCGAGACACTTTTTTCCCGTCTTTAGGATTGGCTGAACTCGAGCGAATTTCCAGCAGGCAGGAAAGGTCCTCCGTGCATAAGATAAGCGAAAGAGTCTGCCAAGAACCGGCGATAGTTCTGGAGCACAGTTCTTAAGGACTATTGGTGGTATTCCGCCCGGGCCGGTTGCCTTCCTACAATCCAGTTCACGTAGAATGCGTTGAATAGTGCGCGGACGAAATCTCGCATCCCCCAGCGAAGACCGTACCGGCGAGATCACAGGTGGCTCCAAAAGGCCGGGGTCGAGGTTTGAATTCGCGGAAAATAAATTCGCGAACACATTAGCTTTGTCCTTTGAATTCGTGACTAACGGTCCGCTGTCTGTCACCAACGGAGGGAATGAGGAGGATGCGAAGTTATCGCTGACAGCCTTGTCTGCGCTGACAGCCTGTTAACATCGGTGGGATTGGAGCGCCATTTCTTTAAAGCTCTATTTTTTGCCGCTGTAATATGCTCGCATTTTTTTTTCAAACCACTGTTTATCAGACGAACTTCGTTTGATGTAATGTGGAATATACATCTCCATCCGCAGAAGAATAATCTCTGATACCGACTCCGGGCAAGCCTTAACAGCGGTGTTTCCGAAGCACGCCTCGCACCATGGAAAAGATGTGAAGAAATCCCGCAAATCGTCCCAGTTAGCAGCCCTATACTTCCATACATGGCGAAGCTGCCTAGGCCGGTTATTCGCTTGATATACAAGTGCTTGCGCGACAGATACCAAGGAGTGATCTGAGTTTCCCAGTGGCGCAGAAACCTCTATGGTATAAATACTCGGTTCGGATGTCAAAAACAGATCCAGGGTGTTCGCATAATCGCCTCAGGCATCCGGCACTCACGTTGGCTCCCGCACGAGTTGAGTCAAGTTGTGGCTTACAGCCAACATCTCCGCCAGCCTCCCAGCCTCGTTGGTTCTGTTAGAATGCAACAACCAGCCGGAATTGTGCACATTAAACTCGTCAAGGACAACAATTTCAGAAGCTGGGTGGTTGATCTGTATCCAGTCGACGGTATGTGAAAGATGTTCGAAAAATGTCGCCGGTCGATCGTCACTCGGATAGCGGCAAAGACAACAAAGAAATATAACGGAATTCCTCAGCACGAGCCTCAACCATATGATGTCCATATTATTGGGTTCCAACACCTCCATCCTCTGGCAAGCCAGATCGGAGCGCGCGAAGGCGCAGACTCCGCCCTTAAAACGGAATCTCGAATGTAAGTCGTATCTTGAGCATCAAAGATATGTTGAATCAGTTTACGAATCGACCTGGGTTAGGGCAAGGATATCAGGTTTCGTGGTTTGCAAATACAATACAAATACAGTGGACGCCGTTTACGTTCGTATTGGTGAAACCGATGTCCCTGGCGTTACAAAATGCCGTCACCAGTCGAGCGTGGGCCGAGCTTCGAGAGCGAGCCCGGTTATGCCATGACGAACCTCTCAAAGTTCCATTATTTAACATGATATCTGCATGATGTTCCCCCCGACATAGTCCCCCTCGGAGATCCGAATGGGAGACTAGTTAACCTCCGGAATTCTTTATATCAGAAGGTACCATCATGACTTATCTCTTTGTCAGTCCGGGCCATCAGCCACACATCCGAAACACCGTCGAAGATTTCTCTCGGCGATATCGCGGCATGTACAGCATGACGTGGTGGTATTTCACCAGGCGCACAGGGCGTTGGGACCCCGACTACCACTCGGCCTTTATTCGCCTCTTATGACAAGCCGGCCTAGCTGTGAGTATATTCTAAGGCCCTACTCCCTTAATGAAGCCGATGTAATCATGCTTATATTTCCACCTGACTGGAGTGGTTTAATAAATCCGTCTTTTCTTCATCGTACAGTTAAACGAAGCAATTCTGTTTATCAGTTTCTGTCACATCTGGTTTCTGTACCAAACGAATATTAACATGTCAAAAATCTGACGTCGCCTAAACTTAGATAAAGTTTTTCTTTCTGATAAGTGAAAAAAATTCTCGAAGAATTTTCTTTGATAGTGCTTAAGGTGATTTATACTAAAACCAACCACCATGCTTTCATTGCAAAGAAGATGCGAGGATATGTTAATTCTCTACATATACTGTGAGTTCTACGTTAATGCTCTATCTAGATGATTCGCTACTGGATCAAAATTAAAGCAGTACTTAGTTTAACTAATTTAATTTGTAAAAGCTTTTGGGTTATGTTTCTTAATTTAATTTACAAACTACAGTCATTTAATTTATCTAAATTAACAGTATTCCTTATGCAATGTCACATATTTGAGCTAAAATACTCAGCACAAAATAACTTCTGAGCTCACATATTTTAGGTCCGCACTAAATACAGTTCAGTCGTGCGATGTTATGTTCCTGTTTACTTCACTCAGGAACTAGATACCACATACGAGATTGGTGATCAGAACTCAACTCCAACGTGTTCTATTGACGCACTCCCACACACATATCCGTGTTACTACCTGCGGCCATCAGACCAATAAAGATCGCCTGCGATTTACTTACCTTTGTCGCTGTGTGAATAATTTACTGTGGCGCGATCACAATGTACCATAGCATTGTTTCATTTGTTTTGCACCCATATTGTCTAGTTCCGTCAAAAAGAACTAAGGCTGTACCACAATAGATCGTACTGGGTATGTTCTAATCCGCAACTTCGTTTAAGTTCTTATCGACTGGGTACCGGAAAAAGGAATGGTACAAAGTGAAGATACTATTTTGTGAATTCCAAAACTCTGTCTTGTCGGTTACATTCCTTGAATGACAATGTCATCAACATTTCACACCCGATGCGGGTGTTTTTGAACATTCATTCAGTATGCAGTGATTGTGACGCAAATATGTCGCATACCTTTCTTAGCATTTATTATTTGATTATTCACCGTAGTACTGGCGATCCGCTATATCTTGTAAACAGCATAAGTTTAGTGCACTTTGAGTTAAACAGGGCTGAAATTTTGCCCAGATCTCGATAGGAAGTCGATTTTATCGCATTTCAATTGGATCTAACATTGATCCATTACTTAGTCGGGCGCTTGGAGTATAAAAAGTCGACAAAAGGATATGTTTTGATGCCTGTTAAGGGAGTATTCTGCCCATGTTTCGCATCCATATAGAACAATCGGCATGATTATGGTTCTGTAGCGTCTCTAACAGATACACACCCAATACACAAGCAAATTGTGAAGAACACAGAACGAAAATCGAATAAGAAAATACATCAGAGACGTATACCATAGCGATAACATAAGAATTCACATCAGTGGCATATTATTGCGTTTAAAAATCGAGTTCTAAGCACGGCCAGTAGCCTGATGTGTTACGCATTAGTTCAATTTTTGCTGATTCCAACTGTCATAGCGTCTGTTCGAATCACACGTTCTTCACTATCATTCCAAACGCTATAATTGGTTATCCCGACGTGATCTGTACACACAGTACACACTTTCCCGTAGTAAACAGAACTTCGCATACGATCATGGCTTCCGCATAGAGCACCAGGCACACTCGCCTGTTCCGACGTTCTCTCGTTCGCACATGAAGCTGATCGTAACGAAGTTACTGAGGAGGAAGTAGTGTAGCGCCTCTAACAGATACACACACAATACACAAGCAAACAGTGAAGAACACCGAACGAAAATCGAATAAGAAAATGCAACAGAGCCGTATACCATAGCGATAACATTACAATTCACATCAGTGGAATATATTTGCGTTTAAAAATCGAATTCTAAGCTCGGCCAGTAGCCTGATGTGTTACGCATTGGTTCAATTTTTGGTGATTCTAACTGTCATAGCGTCAGTTCGAATCACTAATTCTATAAACACGGAGCTTTATATTACGTCATAGCAGTTTGGATTTCAGCAGTTTACTGACGGCGTGCAAACTAACGTCGCCGGAATGCAGTCTTTTGTTAAGTTCCTTCGATATTTCGTTGCTGGCCGTCACCATTGTTCCCAGATATCTAAATTCTTGGACTTTTTTAAATATCTTGCCTTTGACGTTTGTGTGTGCTCCCCGAGTTTCACCCGCCTTCGTCGTAATCCTATATTTTGTCTTCATTTATTTCTAGCCCCATTTCTTCTGTCGCTTGCATGATGATTTCACAGTTTTTACTTACAGTTTCTAGATTATCGCCCAGAATGGCGATGTCATCGCATATGCGAGCACTTCGTGTGACCCAGTTCAGTGATGATCCGGCCATGTTGTCGTCTTGTACCTTTCTGATGACATACTTGAACACACGGTTCAAAACAGACGGTGAGAGGCCATCCTGTTTTAGATAGCCCCGGATTTCAAATAGTTCTAAGATGTGGTTTTCTATTCTAACTCGCTCTTTATTTTCGTTCATGAAAATTTGAATGATGGCGGCGTATTTTTTTTCGAGATTCTCAGCGCAACTACAATATGTTAGAGACCTTGCCTTGCGACTGAGTCGTAGGCTTTTTTGAAGTCAACGAGCAGTTGGTGAACCGCCTCTCCGTATTACCACATCTTTTCCAGCAGTTGGCTTATTGTGAACATTTGGTCGCTTGTTGACCGCTTTCGAGGGAATCCGCGTTGGTGGTCTCCCAGTATTTGTTCTGCGTACGGTGTGATTCTCGCCAGTATGACATTTATTAATATTATGTTTGTGGTCGGGAGCAATGCTATTCCTCTGTAGTTCAGTCAGATCTGTCGCTTTTTTGAAAATGGGGACGACTATTGAGGTTGTAGTGGTTCTGCCAAACCCTACGGTCTACTTACCTGAAAAACCGCCATAACTACTACCCAACTCCCTTTAGTTTGCTAATGCAACAGTATTAGTACCTAAAAATGCTGCACGCATTTAGAAGATCAAATCTATGATCTTTAAGTCCCTGTAAAGAAAACTTACCCTCATGCATTCTCTTCGCATACCATTGCTCCTTAAGATTTCTTTATTAACTTACCAGGAATTTCCAATCAATTTCGGCATCTACGTCACCAGTCAAATTCCCTCAGATGAATTCCTGTAAACAAAATAATTCGGATTGCATTCAATGTAACCGTCATGACAGGGACCATAAATATCGCGCCGTCTATTTTCTCAGCCGCGTCATATACCTTTTCGTACACATTGCCTGGCAACCTTTTTTGTTTGTCTTACCAACAAACAACCCAACCAGCTGCATATAATTAGCGCAATAGACGCTGAAACCAAATTCTCCAGCATTTCCTAATGCAAATATGAACCCGGTTTCTACTGCAGCCAGAGATGCCATAAAAATCCATTTTACTTTAGCACCTTTTTCTCCTAACGTCGAAAATGGCGACGAGGCATCGTGTAAACAATGACCCGCATTACTAACGGCGTATTTGGTCATTTTTCCCTATTGTCTTTGCCGCCTGCCTGTTTCGTCGTTCCACTGCACGTGTGAATCGCATCTATCTGAACGATCTCACGCATACTACCATGACCTTTATTACGAAATCTGGTTTTCTTGTTCCCACAAGAGAGACTCTACGTTACACTTGTGGGAGATAAAACATATCCTTGGCAAGGATATATTCACACCCTTAAGAGAAGAGTTTTTCTCTCTCTTCCTTTTTTTCTTAGCGAAATCATCTCTGCATGAGATGACGATCGCTGAGTCAAATTCCATCCTTCGACCCGAGCGGGTCGCGGCTCTATCGCTACCCTGGTGGGCACAGGGAAGCGATAATGGAGAATAATCGTTTGTGTCGTGTCTTACAATACATTAAAACAATAGCGGTGATCATCAGTCACAAAATGTGTGTTTTATTTTCACGTGTGCTTCGTAAAAATTAAATAAAAATTAACAACACCAAATCAGTGCGTTTTATTCCGGAGACTACCATCGGTGCGTTTTCCTTCATTCTTTGGTGACAATTTTCTGTGAACATTTTGCTGCGGTGTTCGGTGCGCGGACTTAATCATTGGAGCTCGTATTTTCGTATGCAGCGGTATAAGTGATGGGGAAGAAGTGAACCGTGTGCCCGTGTCTGGCACAATACTTCTCGCTCCTACAAGGTTTTCCATTCTTCCGAAGTGACTTCCTTATCGCATATTGTTTTAATCAGTTGGTGAATCTTTCGGGCGTTTGTGACTCCTCCATGCTTCACAAGCTCTGCCGGTATGCAGTCGATTCCGAGAACCTTGTTGTTCTTCAATCGATTTATTGTGTCTACAACTACGTTGAAAGAGAGCTCTGGGATCTGAGGATCGGCTGTATGTATGTCTGGTGTGTTTATCCTTGGTTGATGGGTGCGCACATTGAGCAGATTTTCAAAGTCCTGTTTCCATCTTGTCACGATATTATTTGTTTCTGTCACCAGACAGCCATTTGCGTCTCGAATTATTTTGGCTCTCCTTCAGTAGCCATTTCTAATATAATTTATGCCGGCATACATATATAGCGTTTGCGACTACAGTGAAAAACATGTGATTCGAACTGACGCTATGACGGTTAGAATCACTAAGAATTTAACCAATGCTCAACACATCAGGGCCCTGACACGTGTGCGAATTCGATTTATAAACTCAAGTACACTCCACTGATGTGGAATTCTTATATTATCGCTATGGTATACGGCTCTGATGATTTGCTTATTCGAATTTCCTTTTGGTTATCACTACTGCTTGCGTATTGTGTGTGTATCGGTTACAAACGTCACACTACTTCCTCCTCAGTAATTTTGTTACGATCAACTTCGTGTGGGAACGACGGAGCGAGGAACGAACGAGCGAGTGAACGTCGGAACAGCGAGTGTGCCGGTGCTCTGTGCGGAATTCGTGATCGTAGTCCTAAAATTCTGTTTACTGTAGGAAAGTGTGTTTATTTGTGTATATACAGATCATGTCGGGTTGATGCGTTAATCAGGGATAGTGAAGACGGTGGTTTGAACAATTAGCGTTTGAAATAATAGTGAAGAAGAACATGTGATTCGAACTGACGCTATGACAGTTTGAATCACCAGAAATTGAACTAAGCGTTACCCATCAGACTACTGGCCGATTTTAGAATTTGATTTTAATACTCGACTATACTCCACTGATGTGAATTGTCATGTTATCGCTTGGTATACGACTCTGATGTATTTTCTTATTCGATTTTTCGTTCGGTGCTCTTCACTATTTTGCTTGTGAATTGTGTGTGTATCTGTTAGAGTCGCCACAAACATACGATGAAACGGATGAGAAGCGAAGCAATGACGCCAAATTGTTATGTTATCGCTATGGTATACGGCTCTGATGCTTTGCATATCTGAATTTCCATCGGTGTTCACTACTGCTTGCGTATTGTGTGTGTATCTCTTAGAAACGCCGCACATACCTCTGATATTCTTGGCTCTGGCATTATCAAGGATTTTTTCGATCCGAGTCTTCTCGCATTCGTGTTTTTTGCGTTTGAAGAGTCTAATTGTCTCTTTCCCAATTGTCGCGTATCTTTCTGCGTTGACGTCATCATATCTTTCTAAGTGGATCATTCTGAGGCGTTTACGTTCTTCGATCTTCGCCCTGCACTCATCGTCAAACCAAGGTTTGGACTTAATTATTTTCTTAAATCCTAATACCTTTTGGGCTGTTTGTTCGATTGTGTCTCTGATCGATGTCCATTTAGTGTCCACACTATTGGCTTCCTCTTCCTCACTCCTGCCATTCTCTAGGATGCTAAATCTATTGGTTAGTTCGTCTTGATAATCAGCTCTTTTTTTCGCAGGTCTTTTAGTTCATCAATGTCGTACTTTTTGCTCGTCTCCCGTGACTGCCCATGTGGGTTTGCCGCGAGGCGACTCCTGATTTTGCCCATCACTAGAAGATGATCGGAGTCGGAATCTGCTCCTCTAGATGGTCTTACATCAAGGATATTCGAGTGGTGTCTTTTGTCTATGAGGAAGTGGTCTATTTGGTTACGCGTAACGTCGTCGGGTGATATCCATCCTACGTCTTCTTTTTGCCCAGTCGGTGTTTTCTTGATGATTTGTTCCCTTATGGCAGTGTCAGCTCATCACAAACCACCTGGTTTTTCGTGATATTGTTTTTTGTATATTGATTATTCATTTTTGTTTCCACGAGTCTTGGGGTTTCAAATACTCCGCCATATCAGAGCCCCTCTTTGATATGGTAAGGTCTGCTTACTGCTCTGATTCGATCCGGTGTCAGAGATGTTTTAACATAACAAAATAAAAAAAAATTAAACAAACTTGTTAAAAATTTCCAAAATTCCATGGTGATGAAGTTGGGGGGTTGAAACAAAAGTGTGGAAAAAAATACGAAAATGGATTCTTAATCAGTGCAGGTATTGTAATCGTCCCTACCTCGAAGAAATAAATAAATTTTCTTTTCGTAAAATGGAAACTGCTTTGATTTTTCTCATTATTTTTTTCCAGTTATTAACTTTTTAAAAATAGTAAAACTTTTTTTTTAAAGCTTGGTAGGGACTTTAGAGCGTTATATCAAGAAGGTGTGTGGTCCGAATTTCACGTTAATCGGCTCATTAGAACTTGGGATATCGTGTCAATAGACTTGAAAACAAGGTTTCGAGAAAACTTCGTTTAAAAATTTTAGGGTATAGTAGTTTCAGGTGACATAATAAAAAAAAATACGTAAGAGAATGCCGTTACAATTTATTTTAAAGTCATTTTTCCCGGACAAACGGTTTGTATGCAGGGACCTCGAGCGCGCAGGTGGTTGAGGAGTATGTACCGTCTACTGTTCGATTCGTTCCGGCAGGACCGATCCAGTTGCCGCGTCACTAAAGCTATAAGCAGCCAATTATGGGAATTTTAAAATTTCCTTTGGACAGCGTATTCCTAAAAGTAGAAACTATAAGAAAATATAAAAATATAATATAATAAAAAGTTCAGGAAAACCCCTTAAGGTATAAGGTTCCGCAAGCCTATAATATGAAACAGTAATAGCGTTGTCGCTAATATAGAACCCTGAGGTTGATAGAAAAGACATCTGAAAACAGGTTTCCCATGGGATGTCATCTGCGGAATCTGCATTAGTGGTTTGAAACAACATTGGTGCTAATACAGAACCCTGACGTACTCTGCGAGAGAAAAGATATCCAAAGACAGGTTTCCCATGAGTTGTAGCTTGCGGAATCTGTGTTAGTGGTCATTGGTTTGTAGCCACGGGAAACAAAATAACGAACATATTGTTTTTTTTTTTTAATTTGTGGTTAGTTTCCCTCTGCCCGTTGAAGGAAAAGAACTACAGTGGCTTGCTAATGATAGTAGTAAATAAAGTGATTCGACTGTACGTCATAAAAAGTTTTGAGTCAAAGCATCAATGTATCAAATCACGCCCCTATATTAAGTCGCTACATAAACTAGTTTTTTTTTTTTTTTACATTTCTGTATTTATTGACCATAAATAATTTTTACAATAAGCAATACAGATAACTTATGATACCTTAGCTATAATTGTTTGCATATACTTACTAGTACATTTTTCAAACAATATGATAAAAGTTATATATTGGTTATGGATGAAGATTTTAGTGGGTAGAGCTTCCTGGAAAAGGTCAGAAAACCAGGATATAGTTATTTACTTAACCTATGCTAAATTGCTTAACTTAACTTAACTTATCTTAACTTAGTCTAGTTACCTAATTATTATTGAAATAAGTTAGTGTGGTGTGGAAGGGGGTAGCATAGTGATCAATGGGTTAGTGAGGATATTGTCAGTCAGGGATGTAGGTTGGGAAACTAGTTTCCCTTTGTTCGTTGAAACGCAAAATATTGGAGAAGGGTTGAATATTACTATATTTAAATTGGTGAGGTGAAAGCTCTGTATTGTGGTATACAATCTCATTAGAGTTATTAACCAATCTGCCGGAGGTGAAGAACGTTCTGATGTGGAGACAGTTCGGGTAGGCAGTTCTGTTATCTGACGGAGTCGATGTGAGCGCATTTATTATCGGGTTGGGATTATTGGGAAGATCTTCGATAAATTTGATGGAAAGTTCGAGGAAGCGTCGATCTATACGTTCAATATTAGTGGCATAGTAGAGCGAACTACTGTTGTAATATTTGTGGGAGTTGGGATGTCGGTTGAGGCCAGTGATCAGTCTGAAGCATTTCCTTTCTAAGATGCGTAGCTTCTCCATTTGGGCGGGTGTGATATGGTACCATATCGGGCATGCATATGTGAGAGTGGGTCTGATTATCTGTTTGTAGATAAGTGATTTAATTTTGTTAGAGAGACCATTCGGCTTGTACATCACTTTTCTGCAGAGATTAAGTTGAATTGCGGCTTTGCGAATCGAGTTTTTGGTGTGGGCGGAGAAGGACAGATTGTTGGTGAAGGTTATTCCCAGGTACTTTAAGGTTTTGGAGGGTTTAATTATATTGTTATTTAACTTGATTCTGATTTTGTTATGGCAGCGTATGGTGTTGTTAGTACAATTCGCATTTCTGCCTTTAAACACTATGAGTTGAGTTTTGGCTGGGTTGAGTCGGATTTCCCACTTAGTAAAATATGCTGAGAGATTCGGGAGATAGCTGTTAATACAGTTTCTTGCCTCCTTGACAAACTTGTTGCTTGAATAAATTAAAGTGTAATCGGCATAGTTTAGCATTACTGTATTAGGTGACAGTGGCTGCGGGGTGTCTGAAGTATAAAGGAGGTATAATAATGGTCCGAGAATGGAACCTTGAGGAACACCTGCGGTTATACTGTATGGTGTCTAGAGAGTTGAATTTATTTTCACCATGAACTTTCTATCAGAAAGGTAGGAAGCGAGAAGTTTTATGGTGTGGGTTTTTAATTCGAACATTGAATGTAGCTTGTATAGGAGTCCTGCAATCCAAACGCAATCGAATGCTTTTGCTATGTCGAGAGA
This sequence comes from Microdon myrmicae, assembly GCA_963931805.1. Lineage (NCBI taxonomy): Eukaryota > Metazoa > Arthropoda > Insecta > Diptera > Syrphidae > Microdon > Microdon myrmicae. Next base: position 75,676,221 of record OZ007499.1, read on the forward strand.
GACGCATATTGTTGGGGATTGATTTTGGAGATTCATTGTCACATCATGTGTCAGTTTTAGCAGAGCATGACAAGTTGAGTGTTGTGGACGAAAGCCAAATTGAGAATTCGGGACAAGGGAGTTGTCTCTAGCAAATGAGAGAAGATTTTTGTATATCTTACATTCCAAAACCTTACTAAGCGAATTTAGTTGTGATATGGGACGGAAGTTAGCCGGGTTGTTAGAAGAACATAAACTAGGGATTGCTATATTCTGATGATTATTTTTCCGATTCTCTTTTGATGTGATCTTTACTATGCTTGGGTGTGTGTAATTCGATTGAATCGGTAAAGCAAAGAATAAATCTATCCGACGACGGCTGTGTATACACGACGATGTATTAACTCACTACGTAAACTGTGGATTGCTATGCTCCGATTAGTATTTTTTTAAATTCTTTTTTAGCGCAGTGTTTTTGCTTGCGCGTGTGTAGTATGTTTGAGTCCCTACAGGACTGTTGCTAATAACACTGGTCATCGATCAGAAACAACATGAACTAGTTAAAAACTCGCCTCATATTTTTGTTAATTGTTTTCTGGTGAATACCCTTGTCGAGTAATTGGACTTGATTCATTCTTTATGTTGTCTTTAACCCTTATTCACAATTGATTGGTTCGACAAGAAACTGATGCCGAAAACAAAACAAAACCCGCACTTGACAGAAGTCAGAGATAATTACATTTATGGTATATTTTACAACTAGTACTTAAGAGATTTAGGATAGCAATTCCTTTACAACTATAATCTTAAATCTATATAACGACAATAGCACAATTTTAATGAATAACAAATAATAAATTAAGGGAAAACTACAAGAAAAACCCCTTATTTGAATCTTAAGACTAATATTGCACGAGCTTCCGGTTATTTTATATAGTAATGACCTCGATATAATTTTCATAGACAGAGTACATATGTAGTGATTTAGGATAACGCAAGACGGGAAACGAGAACATTGTCAGAAAAAGAGCAATTGACGAAGAAGTTTCGGTTGATTTTGTCAATAAGGAACTCTACCGGTTTAACGTTGGCGTTTTCATGTAGTTGATGTGTCGAATAATGCCATGGCAAATTCAGCAACATTTTCAATATTTTATTTTGACACCTTTGCAATTTTATTTTGTGTGTGCGAGCACAATTACACCATACAGGGGCCCCGTACAGGAGTATCGCTTGAAAAATGGTTTTATATATTATAATTTTATTTTCGATGCTAAGCTTTGACTTTCTACACACTGATGGATACATAACTCTTACGACTTTGTTTATTTTGTCAATTGTGGTAGTGACGTGTTTTTGAAAGATAAGTTTTTTATCTAGAATAATACCTAGATATCTACAGTCTTCGGACCAATCAATATCAACTGCACACATACTGAGTTTAGTGCCATTTGGTAGGTAGCAGAGTTTCCTACATCTCGAAAACCAGACAGCTTGTGTTTTATTACCATTTATTTTTATTTTCCATTTCCTGTAATATACTGCTAGCTTGTCAAGAGCTGCTTGCAATGAGTTGTAGACATTAGTGAATAAGGCACCCGAAGAGAAAATGGCCATATCATCGGCAAACATAGCTACCTGAATGTTTTCACCTAGACATGGTAAATCTGCGACAAACAATGTGAATAATATGGGACCAAAGACCGAGCCTTGGGGTACACCATAGTGGATTTGGTGAGTAGAGGATATGTCGGTTCCTATACTCACAACATATTTTCTCGAACGAAGAAAGACAGAAGGCAGATTAAATAAAACACGACTAAGAGATTTATCTTCTCTATTCAACTTCAACTCTTTGTTTTATTGTTTTGTAGCTTAAAGTTTCCGAAGCACAACAACAGATTAAAAGCTTATGCAAGTATCGGGTTTTCCAATAGGGACTTGACAACTTTTTTTTTTTTAAATAAAATGCAAACCATTTGAGATATTTCAAAAACCTTATTATCGGCTTCAAGTACAATCAAAACGTTTATGAATGGAACCCGACTTCGTTCATATGGCCACCGCGGGCACGATTGTAGGGGTCGATTCGTTGGACCCAATTTTCCATGACTCGGCCACACGTTTCGGCCGAAACGACCGCTATTTCGCTTTCAATGTTGGCTCTGAGCTCTTCCAACGTCGTCGGCTTGTTGGCATAGACCAATGACTTGACGTAGCCCCAAAGAAAATAGTCTAGAGGCGTTAAATCGCACGAACGAGGCGGACAACCGACTGGCCCATTGCTTGAGATAACACTCTCATCAAACTTACTCTTCAATAAGTCGATTGTATCGTGTGCTGTGTCCTCTGGCGCAAGACTAATGACCTTGCCCGGAAAAAACAAATCATTATGGAAAATATAACAACCCTCAGGACTTGCTAAATAAGGCCAAGACCGGTTCCCGGTTGTAGTGCCGATGATGATAATGATGATCGTGTGCTGTGTGGCTTGTGGCACCAACTTGTTGAAACCACATGTCGCCCAAGTCCATATCTTCCAATTCGGGCCAAAAATAATCGGTAATCATGGCGCGATAACGATGGCCATTCACAGTAACGTGACGATCGTTATCGTCGACAAAAAAATATGGCCCAATGACGCCACCGGCATGCAAACCGCACCAAACAGTTATTTTTGTGGATGAAGTGGTGATTCATGAAGCACATGTGGATTTTCCCTAGACCAATACAGCATGTTTTGCTTTTTGACGAACCCATTGAGCCAAAAATGAGCTTCGTCACTGAAGATGATTTTGCGATGAAATTCATCATCTTGGCGGATCTTTTCCAGAGCCAAACCGGAGAACGTACGTCGCTTCAAATGGTCCGTCGGCTTCAATTCTTGAGTCAGCTTGACCTTGTATGGGTGTAAACCAAAGACTGTACGCAAAATTCGACATAAAGTGGTCTGGGCGATGCCCAATTCTTGAGAACGCTATGGAATTGACTGATTTGGATCTTTGCCACGGACGCCTGAACGGCAGCGATATTTTCGACACTTCGACCAACTCGTTGTCTCACTGGCACGGCAACATCACACAACAAATATGTAAACTCAAATTTTTGCAGTAAACTTGTTATTGCCTGTCTATTAGGGCGAGAATTACGACCGAAAATTGGAGTTAACGCTCTTAAAGTTGCAGTCACCGATTCCAAATTTCGGTAGTAAATTTTTATAATTTGCAGACGTTGTTCGTTCGTGTATTTAACCACAATGAAAATGTTGAGTTTACTGAATAAACTGCCAGCGACAATTCGATGATTAGTGAAAGGGTGCGTACACAAATCAAATTCAAACTTGTCAGGTCCCTATTGGAAAACCCGATATAAGTTTGCCTCAGATGACAAAAGTGGATTCAACGTGTTCGAAAAATCACACATAATCTTATACTATGACTGATAACGAACGATTCAGATACCTTCCTATCACCGTTTGTTCTGTTAGGATATTGTAGCCATTTCGAGTCACTTTAATCTCAGTCGCCAAGAAGAAAAATCCTAGATACAGCTTGGTTCATCTGTATTCAGTTGACGACGTGTGAGATATATTCGAAGAGAATTATGCCTCTACTATTGTTTGGAGAGCAAAAAAACGGAGCTTCGTAAAATCGGTTTTCAGTTAAATTGGCCCACAATTCGTAAGCTCTGAGGACTCGTACCTTTGGCAAAATAGATCATATCTGGTGGAGACAGCACGAAATATGCATTCCGTATAAAAATCGTATCGGAGTCTCGATTAGGTCCACCAAATCAGACTCAGCTATATATAAGATTGGGTGAAATGCATTAAATTTGGTTATAAGTTAAATTGGGGCTCCTCGATAGTATAGTGGTTAGTATACCCGTTTGCCACGCGAGAGACCGGGGTTCGATTCCCCGTCGGGGAGCCTCTGGCGTAAGACTAATGACCTTGCCCGGAAAAAACAAATCATTATGAAACATTTAATAAGGCTCAGGACTTGCTAAATAAGGCCAAGACTGGTTTCCGGTTGTAGTGCTGATGATAAGGATAAGTTAAATTTGGCAGTTTTTCACGGAATCCAATTCCAATTACTGTTTATCATATCACATTATTTGTACATTGTTTAGCCTTCAGGGGTCCTCTATGCTGAGTTTCGAATGGGGGATTATCTTACCCTTGAAGTACTCAGCAAATAACGCCATGAAATTTTTCTCCAAACTGAATTGGACCAACTACCAGGTTGCGATTCATAGTCAAAGATTTCTCACGACGGCGGCCTAGAACCTACATCATTGATCTTGTGACGACTCTACGAGACTTCCTAAATACTCGGTATAGAACCAAACCTTTTTCTGGCATAGGTGCCATAGCTTCACGTATCATACGTCTACACTATCTTATAACTTAAAGGCAAAATTACCTGATTACTTAAATGTTGAATAAGAACAATCAAATAAAGGTGAAAGTTAAGCACAAAACGTTGGTACTCGGTAAATCTCAAGCCATAAGAGCCCCAATAGAAAAGTTTCGGACGAACGCAAACATGGCGATCGTGGTTTGCATGCCGCGCCGATGAGTTTCCTTCTTCGAAAACTTAACCGTAAAAATCAGTTTAAAATATCATTAAGGGTAAATAAAGTGTAGTTCCAACTTGCACAGAAAGACGTAGACGAGGCGCCGGATTATCGTAGAGTGGCCTCTGTTTAGTACTCTTAGTTCAGAAAATATGGACAAGCATCCTTCATCACATACCACACAGCGGAATTTCGTTTTAAAAAAGAAAGTATGGAATTCTCAAATGATCCATATGATTGGTCTATTAGGAGAGTTCCAAAAGATGGTCAGGTATTACTCACAACCATTTCACGGATCCTACACAGTGACAGGGTAGTACGTAACCGGACAACTGGGGGGCGGGAACTTGGCTACCACCTTCCGGCAAAATATTGTTGAAACAAGAATCTTTCGTGTGTTCGTTCATCACTGTAGATATTTCAGTGCCTCAGTTTTGTAGGGATGGTAGAACTGAACAACTTAAAGTCAATTAAGGCGAAAATAACTTGTAATTTAACTCATTTAAATTTTACCACATGAGTCAGACATCGTGGTGACGATTATGTGACTCTAAACGCAGCATACATAACGTTAGACATACTAATACAAAATCAACGAAAAATAAATTATTAATTGCACTTCATTAAACAATTTCAAGTTCCAAGCTCCCAATGACAAATGGAGAAAATAGAGCAACATATGTAATATCATTATCGGCACTACAACCGGGATCCGGTCTTGGCCTTATTTAGCAAGTCTCTTCACCAGTATCCAGTCCTTATCCGAGACTTGTTAAATTGTCCATAATAATTTGTTTTTCCGGGCAAGGTTATTAGCCTTGCGCCACAGATGTAATATGATAAGATAATATTAAAAAACTCTGTCATAAACATGTCGGACGGCTTCTTGTACGATGATGACGTGTATATACCATAACCCACTTAATTAACACTTGAAATGTACGACTGGTTCCGATAGCGGATTTGTTGTGCTGTGCTACGTGTGGGAATCACATTCGTGTCGTTAATGACATCAGAACATATTAAATAGGTCAACACCAAAGTCGCTTGTCACTTTGTTAGTGCAATAAGATATTCCCTTTGAATTCTAATTGGTATTAGTCGGAAAACGTCACGGCAGTTTTCTTTTCCACACATGATTTTCTAATATAAACTCTTGCCTTTTCTAAATGCTTAATAATTGATTATTCTCTTGAATCGTTTACAGGGCCCAACAGTATGATACGCCGATCCATTCATACCATTCGAGTGGTCGCGATTCCGGTGTGGACTTTTTGAGTCATCGAGACCGTTGTGAGACGCCGTCGGACATTCTCAAGGTCATACAAAGGCGACAAAGTGGATTGGACCTAAGGCAGTTTTCTAAAGCCCACTCCGACATATGTTTTGTAGGTGGCAACGATAGTAGGTGAGTATTAGTCACAACATTCCCAACACAAATAACCAGAGGGCTTTTCCAGCGATAGCTATGAGGATTCGCTAAAAAACGAAGTCACTAAAAGATCTCGAGCTTGTAGCCTTCATTCAGCGCCGGTTAGTAGTCGGCAAAAATACTTGTGTGAACAACATAGACGTTCATGTTACAATGGAAAGCTTCCCCCTAACCGAATACGACACTCATTTTCCGGTGTCAAGGATGATCTAATGCAAAGTTCAATGAGGGTGGCACTGCGCGCGCGCGGACATAGTCTTAGAAGCTCAATGACTGACCTAGAACGGAGACTACATAATCTGGAACAGTCCTTCCACAGAAGCGAGTCGATTTATTAATGGAAAAACCGATGGGGTTGTTAATTCGCCCACCTGTGAACCAGAGGTATTAGCAAGATTAGACTGTAAGCATAAGGAATAACCAACGGCCTTACAACCCATGTAAGGTGTCACAACTGCCTGAAATTCATAACCATATCTACAAAGTAGACCGTAGGAATAAGATAGTGAAAGTAGATGTAATTGAATGTTATTATAAGCTTTGTTTCCTTTTTTGTTTTGTAAATGCGAATTAAAATAAATATAATGGGTGCTAGAATGCACTCTTGCAGTATATCAGATAAATTGTTTGCACTCTACTGGAAAAACTTCCTGAATTCCTCGACACCCTTTTGGTTGATGTCGTATCCGGGAGTTACCTTCTGCAAATGTTGGTACCACTTGTTCACGTTGGGGTACTTGCTGAGATCAAAACCTGCAACGTCAAATGATGAAATTGTTGCGACTAGTGATATGTCCGCCACAGTTAAGCTGTCTCCTGCAGCGTATTCATGCCCTTCGAGGAAAGTGTTCAAAAATCCAACAGCTTCTTCTAGCTTTTTGAAATTTTCCGGATTGGCAGGTTGTTTGGCGAATATCTGTGGGTAGTAATAATCAGCGAATCGAGCATAGAGAGTACCCAAATCGAAGAAAAGGCGCTGATTAACGATAGCACGTTTTTTGGGACATTTCGGGTAGAGAGAATCGGTCTTGCCGTATTTCTCAGCCAAGTATATTATAATGGCTCGCGATTCCCAGATGGCGAAGCCATCATCGACTAGCGTGGGGATTGTATGTTGTGGGTTGAGCTGTCCGAAAGAATTCGATAACGGTCAGAAAGAAGAAAAAAATGCAAACCGGTATTTTATAGCTACCTTGAGGAATTCAGGCTTCAAATGCTCTCCCGCCATTAACTTTGTTAGCTTGAGATTGAGGTCCACGCCCAATGCTTTGGCGGCCATTAAAACAGCGCGACATGGTGCTGATCCCGGCAGGTAGTAAAAATCCATCTTCTCCAAAATTATTGAAACTGAAATGAGGAGAATATTCACACATTTACAACATCTTATTCGAGTCTAACTAAAATAGATTATCACGGTGTTGTTTATATGTCTTTAGTCGTAACTTGCACCATAAAAAAGAAATGCAGCAAATTGTGATGAAGTTAGAAATATCGTCATCCAAGCACAAACGGTCTTATTTTATATTTAGAACATAATTAAGGAAACGATGCCAATTTCGACGGGAGGTAGGGTTATGACGCAAACAGGTTTTTTCCATTGACTAGTAGCACTTACTTCCAAACACAAGACGACTTCAGGCGGCGAATGGTAAACTCCAACTAAGTCTGAATCTAGCATACTGTGGATTTATATACACAAAAGCTCTTTTTCCCCTCGTTGCCTTGCTCTTTCTGTTGCCGACCGTTTGATGACTCAAATTTTTAAAATACACATATTAACGACTCGAAAGGGCAGTGTTGATGTGGGGGAAAGTGTGGAGCGTAAAACAAGATTTTTATTGTAACAATGGAGCTCGGGAGTCGGGTTAGCTGCGGCAGGCTCTGTGTTTGAAGATAAGGTATCATAAATGAGTTTTATATGTGATGGTGATTCTTTCTCGAGGTACTGGGAAATGAATAGTCAATGCAATTACACAATCAAACAAGTATGATTCGAATGGGGGGGTGAGCGTCTTTAGAATTGCCTGTCCAATGAAGAGGTATATAGTGCTCAAATGGGTCGCAATGTTTGCCGTAAGAATTTAGTTGACAACCGTACGTACGTTAGATAGTCAGTTTTCTTCACAATCAAAATTCATGCAGTAATCAATAAAAATGTTTGAACAGTAATATGACATTGCAGTATTTATAAATAGGGAGGTTTAGTTCATCAGAGAAGTCATTATCTCAAATCTTATCGAGTCAGATGTTCTAAGAACCTCCTTTATAAAGTCATGCTTGGTTTTAATTATGCTTATCACAACATGATTTTCAATTTCTAATCATTCAATTTTTACAACTTTCGTCTTTCTGGTCCGCGGATTGAAAATGGATGCAATTCTGAGAATTACTTATCGCCGATAGTGTTAAAGAATTTTTAACATTTTTAATTGTCACGTCTTACATTCAACCCAAAAGAAGGAGAGCATGGAAGGAATCTCTAAAATCCAAGAGTATAGCAAATTAAAAATCCAATATTCAATCATTCGATATAAATAGCATAAGAATCCACACAGAGACAACGACTTACGGATTCCGTCGTAGTTTTCCAACTTCTCATAATTAAGGAGGAATAAATTCCAAGTCGTAAGCTCCTTGGCCACTTTTCGGACCTTTACAGATGGACTGGTCGAAAAAATCGGAACAGGTTTTTTTTTTGTTTTATCTCCACATTTATATAACAATTCAATTATAGATTTAACTTAAGACAAAATGTTAACTTCTATTTTACAAATATCATTCTTACATTAACTTACTGGCTCTTCGCAAGCACTCCAAATTATACATTATCATTTTTCTTATGGCTTTCGGGGTACAATTACTAGTGTTTTTATAACATGTCACAATAATTGATGTTTTTTTTTTTAAATTTGTTCTCTTTTTTTTCTATATCATGACTTTTTTTTATTTTTATTTTATTTATTTATTTATTTATTTATTTATTTTTATTTTTATTTTTATTTTTATTTATTTATTTTTTTTTTTCGGTACGCCTGAGAGGTGTTCGTATTAATTATTTGCCTCACTCCCAAACAGCGCGTCTCCTGGTCCTGAATAGGATGAGGGATCTCTATTGAGCGCTCCTGAGGGGACCCGTTGCGGTCGCCGCCGTGCTTCCTCAAACCTGAGGGAAGAGTAGCGACTGATCGTTTGTGGGACGTCGTTCCAGGAATAGCTTACCTGCGCCGTGGAGCCCGGCGCATTCAGTTCCAGGTTAGAATTCGTCGCCTGTGCTGGAGCAGCCAACGTTTTGTAAAGAACGCATAATTCCAAATAATAAAATACTTTATGCACATTTTGGGCTTTGGTTCTTGTAGGAAATTGAATTGAATTGAATTCAATGTTTGAGAGTTTGAACGTTTAGATCGATTTGGTTTACATTGAATTCAATGTTGATTTTGGTGTAGGGATTTGTATGTGGGGGAAGGAGATTGTTTCTATGGGGTAAGGAAATTGTAGGGCTTTCCGGAGCACTACAGAGGCATACTAGGTTTGTGGACATATAGTCCTTTCTTCATCACTGATCCACCACCAGTTGGGATGAGATCGACCTTTTATTGATTTATCTCTTTCACTTTTATTTAGTCCTTTTTTATCCAAGAAAGGGAACGCTTCTGGGGGACTGAACCCAATCTGGAGAGTACTCTACAGATGCATATCATTGGGATAGAATGCTCCCGAAATGAGATCATTATCACTGCATATCGCTCTTGTCGTGCGACCACGGATATTCTTGATAACGACGTTTGTGGGTGTTTAAATCTGAGTGCCAGTACCACTCCCACGAAAATTTTGATATATAGTTGGCGGTAGTCCCGTTTCGCACAAGGGGTGGAAAATAAAACTCAGATCTTTGTAACGCAGTTTTATTACCTACATGAATTTTCGACAACAACTGTAACTACAGGTCTTTGTTTAACAATTTGTGACAACAGGGATTTTTGACAACGAATATAACTACAAGTCAATTTCAGTTCAATTTTATTTGGTAGATAATTACATTTATGGTATATTTTTCCTCCTTTTCGAGTGATCGGCCGATTGGTGCATCTGCGTCACACCAGCTGAGATGTAGACAGATTGATTCTCTGAATCGAGATCTGTATAAAGTCCTGCAGTGGGGAAAGGCCAATCTTGTCGACTTCAATGCAACGAAGTCTCAGTATACAACATTCACAAAGAAAACTGGATCATCGGTTCCACAGCTGGCCGGGCCCTCAAGGCTGGGGAAAGTTTGAAATTGCTCGGCGTCACGGTCTGTGGGAATGTATCATGGCATAAGCACGTGTCGAACATCGCCAGGTCAGCCTCAGGAAAACTGAGTTATCTTTTTAGAGCCAAGAAATATTTTACTCCGGCCCAACTTATTCTCCTATATAAATCCCAAATTAGACCCGCGCTCGAATATTGCTCTCATGTTTAGAGCTCGGCTCCTAAACATACCGTCGACCTACTTGAGAGCATACAGAGACGAGCGATCCGCCTGATCGGGGACTCGGCGCTGACGTCGGAACTACAGTCGCTATCACATCGAAGGCGCGTAGCCGACCTCTGTCTGTTTTACAGATATTATCACGGGTGCTGTTCTTCGGAGATTCTTGGCATTGTTCCGCGCAATTCGGTTCATATGCGCTCCACAAGACAATCCGACGGATCGCACCCGTTTGTGGTTCATCTCCCGACGGCGCGAGCATCCCTATATCAGAACTCGTTCCGCTACAGAGCGCGGAAGCTGTGGAACTCCCTTCCCACGCGAGTGTTCCCGTAACGTTACAACCTGCAACTGTTCAAAAAGAACTGTAACAGTTATTTGATGGCATCTCGGGGCGCCCACTCGGCGCTATAGGTTCGCCTCTCCCGAGAGAAGTCTAATAAAAAAAAAACAAAAAAAAAAAAACTAGTATTTAAGAGATTTAGGATAGCAATTCCTTTACAACTATAATCTTAAATCTATATAATGACAATAGCACAATTTTAATGAATAACAAATAATAAATTAAGGGAAAACTACAATAAAAAACCCTTATTTGAATCTTAAGACTAATATTGCACGGGTTTCCGGTTATTTTATATACTAATGACCTCGATATAATTTTCATAGACAGAGTACATATGTAGTGATTTGGGATAACGCAAGACGGGAAACGAGAACATTGTCAGAAAAAGAACAATTGACGAAGAAGTTTCGATTGATTTTGTCAATAAGGAACTCTACTGGTTTAACGTCAGCGTTTTCATGTAGTTCATGTGTCGAATAATGCCATGGCAAATTCAGCAAAATTTTCAATATTTTATTTTGACACCTTTGCAATTTTATTTTGTGTGCGAGCACAATTACACTGTAGCGTTCTACGAACGCACAATTCCACCCAGGTAAGGTTCCTACCCTTCAAGGAAATACCTACCCTGAAAACGTTGCACGCGTCCCACAGACGCGTGTCCCAAAGTCCCACCTTAGGGCACTGAAACATTTAGCCAACGTTGAGCCCGACACTGGAAAGCCAGGAACTGAACGTCCCAAAGCTTTCAATGTCAAGCTCAACAGTTCGAATAAAGCATACCTGAAATAAGGGGAAACATTCATGCATCCTACCCGCAAAGACTGAAATGCATCGCATCCCAGCTCTGCACAATAGGAAATCCTGAACATCTACACGATGTTACAAGGAATCGCTATCGTCGGTAAATTAGCCGACCAGCGGCTGCACGTGCGGCTAGCTGGCATAAAGACCCAAATCCGCCAAGCAAAACAAAGGCAGCGACAACCTAGTTCAATAAAGCATATCGCCTACCGCTACCAAATTGCAGGCAACCGTAATTATCTCGAGGAGATAATTCGGAAAATTTCGGATCTATTCCGATACCACGATCCCTTCCGATTTTCACACCCATTGGAAAGGTCTAATGGATTGTTAGTTTTAACCGAAAGAAGTTAAACAAAACCATGGACCGTACGTCCATTCAAACTGCACGATATCCGTCGGCCGTGCGCCAGATGTTTTGTGCAAATAAAGGCGGCACAAAATCGACAGCCGTCGAACCAAATTTTAATCACCACCCCTGATGGTGATAATGATATAATGTAATGCTGCTAACAGATACGGGAGGAAATTCTGTTAGCAAATTGAATGAGGGAATTTTTCCTTTGCAGATGCGGGTTGACCAATGTGAACGGGATATTTTAGGTAGGAGATACGGCAGTCTAGATCGAACAGTCGAAACAGAGATTCCGTACGAAGGAGGAGATACTGGAAGTGGTAACCGACGAGGTCGCGCCGTGTGTGTTCCAAAGCGTTAGTGCCGTAACTTATGTTTTGTTTTCCGTTGAACTATAAGTGTGTGTTCCAAAACGTTTGCGTCGTAACTTGTGTTTTGGTTGATAGAATTAGCAAGGCTGTGAGCCGTGTGTCTTCAAGTGTCTATTGAATTGTTTGGTTACATGCACTGATCTCGGGAACATTATATAGTGAGAAACTCCAGAACGATCGTGTATATTATAATAAATCATAAAACATGGTATTGTGAAACATCACCAACGAATAGTGTATAATATATAATAATAAAAAAATTAAAGTTAAATTCCAAAGGAGATTTCCGTGTTTTATTTGTGACGGCATCCGAATAAACAAATAATCACTTCACCAAGTGGCGACAACTCATTCGCCAAAACTCCATACAGGAGCGCCGTACAGGAGTATAGCTTGAAAAATGGTTTTAAAAATTATAATTTTATTTTCGATGCTAAGCTTTGACTTTCTGCACACTAATGGATACATAACTCTTACGACTTTGTTTATTTTGTCAATTGTGGTAGTGATGTGTTTTTGAATGATAAGTTTTTTATCTAGAATAATACCTAGATATCTACAGTCTTCGGACCAATCAATATCAACTGCACACATACTGAGTTTAGTGCCCTTTGGTAGATAGCAGAGTTTCCTACATCTCGAAAACCAGACAGCTTGTGTCTTATCACCATTTATTTTTATTTTCCATTTCCTGTAATATACTGCTAGTTTGTCAAGAGCTGCTTGCAAAGAGTTGTAGACATTAGTGAATAAGGCGCCCGAAGAGAAAATGGCCGTATCATCGGCAAACATAGCTACCTGAATGTTTTCACCTAGACATGGTAAATCTGCGACAAACAATGTGAATAATATGGGACCAAAGACCGAGCCCTGGGGTACACCATAGTGGATTTGGTGAGTAGAGGATATGTCGGTTCCTATACTCACAACATATTTTCTCGAATGAAGAAAGCTCTGGATAATTTTGATAAGGGGCATTGGCAGCTTAAGCTTCAGTAGCTTATAAATCAAGGCATCGTGCCATACCGTATCAAAGGCATTTTCGATGTCTAGAAGAACCAGTCCCGTTGACTCCTTGTCGATGAATTTACCAGCTATGTGGTTTTTAATGCGCAAGACTTGGAAACCGAACTGAAAGTTTGGTAAGATGTTATTGTCTTCCACGAAACGATCAATCCTTTCCTTAATGATTTTTTCTAAGGGCTTACTTAGACAGCTAAGTAGACTAATAGGTCTGTAGCGTTCGGGGCTGTTCTTCGGTTTGGCGGGTTTTGGGATAGGTATTACTTTTGCTGTTTTCCAACAGTCCGGAAAATAACAATTCTTAAGACAAGCGTTGAAAATGAACGTTAAATAGTTACTTGCAGCAGGTGGAAGTGCTTTGATTAATTTGTTGTTAATATTATCGAGACCCGTGGCCTTTTTTGATTTCGATTTTTTTATCAATTCTTTAACTTTAAGTTGCGTAAGTACTTTCAGCTGGTGTTTGAGAAAGTACATAGATAGTGTTAGCAACTTCAGCTTCAGTATACGCGTCGCTTAGATGCATAGATATGGAGTGGTTCTTACTAAACGTGTTAGCAAGTAGGTTCGATTTCTCCACTGAAGAAATAAACAACTTGTCGTGAACTTTAAACGGAGGAATACTGCACCCTCTCTTTTTCATAATTTTTGATATTTTCCAGAACGGTTTGCTTGCTTTGTCAAGAGAGGAAAGGTGTTTATTCCAACACTTGTTCCTATATGCTGAGATTGCTTTTTTAATGATATTATTTCAGACTTTAACATTAACTAGAAAACAATCGATTCTATAACGCAGCCATTTTCTTCTTTCAAAGTTTCGTAGCCTAATCAGATGTTAGATATTTTCAGGAAGTGGCGCCTTATCAACTGGTGCAGTGGAACATTTAGTTATCGCAAGATCGGCCGCACTGTTGATAACAGAAACAAAATTCTTACCTAGGATATCAATGTGCTCGCTGCAGGTTATAGAATTTAGGCTGGTATCACCTAGAACCAAGTTCGTGTTTATATATGACCTATAACAATCCAAGTTGGCGGCGGAATAATTGTGGTATAAACTGGAATGATTTACCGATACTGTATGGTTGACTGTGAGGCTGATCGGAAGATGGTCTGAACTTAACGCATTTAGAGTTAATGGTACTGTGCAGTAATTTGGAATATTAGTGATATGTCGATCAAGAGTTGAGCGGTTCTTGTTAGCACTCGCTGGGATATAGGTGGGGAGAAGTGGATAAAGTATGGAAAAACTTGGGCTGGATTCACTAACATCTAGTAAAATGTTACCCCACCAGTTTGCCCTAAGACAATTCCACGACTGATGTCTGCAGTTTAGATCACCGCCAATAATTACCTTGTTTCGAGTGTTGACTCTATACAATTTTTGCAGATCCCGCTTAAAGCAAGTAGATTTCTCAATGTTTCCATTTTCACCAGGGAAAATAGACCGAAAAAGGACTCACCTTGGAGTTATTACTTAATGTTACATCTATACTAATTTTCTCAATTAACTTAAGGTGCAATGAAAGACGCAAGGAATGTTCTATATATTTTTTCGCAACAATGGCGACACCTCCACCACTAGCTTGTACCCTGTCTAGGCGATAACATATGTAATTTTGATGTGAGAAAGAAATGTTTTGTTTGAGCCAGGTTTCTGAAACAAGTGCAATGTCAATATTAAAATTTATCAAGAAACTAAAAAATGCATGCTTTTTCTTTTTGAGGCTTCTCGCATTCCAAGTTATGATCTTAAGAGAGTTTCTTAAATTGTTTTTTTCCGAGTATATGTACTTAATAGCTAATGAAGTAATGACATTAAATTGGTCAGCTTTAGTTTGACAAGCACTAAGCTTGGTTACAACATCACTAAGAAGAGAGTTTATCTCGCTAAAGTATCATTAGTTATAGTTTCAAACCGATTTTGCTTCGTGTGTGTCGTATCACTGTTGGAAGGTTGCTGGGTTTGATGGAGGCGAGAAACCCAGGTGGATGAAGGAGGTGGAGGTTGACGCACAGATCGGGGTAGTGGAGGAAAATTATCAATGGATAATCGGTCGGGCAGTGGCTGCTGTTTGTCACTCGGAGGCTGTAGGAACGTTATATTCCCTGTACCACGTCCGCGTGGGGATAATTTGCGGCGAATGTCTATGTACTGGTTTCGACTTATGCATTCTGGATCGGTGGATTTATGTGGCCCACTACAATTTGCACACTTGATGACCTCATTCGTTTTGCAGTCGCATGTTTTATGGTTTCCCGAGCAGATTGCACAGAAGCTATTTATGTGACAATGCATCGAGCCATGGCCGTAAAGCTGGCAATTAGGACATTGTGTGACCTTACCTGGAGGTTGTTTTTTGAAGTCCCAGCGAACGATGGTTTTAAATAAAGTAGCATAGTTTCGTTTAAGTTCATTTAATTTAATAGTGCCGCGTTGAATGTAGACGATGTACAAGTAGTGTTTGTACAGGGCTTTTGTTGACGATTTTAGTGTGATGGTTTTAACATCTAAGCACTTTATCCCGAGTGTAACTAGTTCATTTTTAATTATGTCGTTGCTAATTAGATCTAAACCGGATAACACTACCTTTAGTGGGCGATTTTCATTTCACGAGTTGGTAAAAACTCACATTTTAACCGCAAGAGTGCAGTTCTAATTTTGTTGTATATGTCCATTTTTGGGGAACATATTTTTTGTCCAAGTGATATGTTTTTAATTAGGTAGTTGTCTATTTTAATGTTATTCAAAATAGCACGCACTTTGGTACTAGTTGATTTTAACACTGTAGGGTTATATTTTGTTATTTTGTTTTTCTTTTGCTTTTCTTACCTCCTTGGTGAGTCCAAAATGAAAACCCGATTTAATTTTATTTAATTTTATTAAATTATTTAATTTATTTATTTCAATTTAATTTTGGCCGTCGCCTCGGCCTCTGGATCCCAACTGATCTCGAATCCAAAATGCACTCCCCCTTTATACTCTGTGGCAACAGAGATTTGTTAAAAATATTACTTAAAAATTCCAAGAAGCCCAAACAAAATTGTTTGTGCTTCAATTGGAATAGGATTCCCGGAAGTGTACACGAACTCTATTTGAACTAATTCCCGGAAGGAGAAATCATGAAATGCATTTAGTATTACGCATTTCATAATTTCAATAGTTATAGGGAATTGAATCAATGCACGACAAATGGACTTTCGTTTAATTTTGTCGTGCATATGATTCAATTGGATTGGGATATAAGTTACTTGGAAATTGAATCAATGCGCAACAAATGAACTTGTGGCTTAAATCTATCGTGCATATGATTCAATTGGATTGGAATTATAGGTAAGTGGGTGAGAGTAGTGATTTAGGATCACTACAATACCACAATTGGCGGAATGGTTTCTTTAGTAACTTCTGCGCACTGTTCGACATTGGTCGTATCCATTTCAGGTGAGTCTTCCATCAGACTTTGAAGTGGTTGGAAAAAGTTAGTGTTTGAACACATTTTAGATTTCTCTAGCACTTTATTATTCACTTTTGAAAGTTTATCTGGAGGAGTTTGGCCTCCAATAATGTGGTCGTAACGCAACCATTTGTGCTTAATTTTGTTTAACACACGTGGCCCAGGGGCCATAACTTAACGGTTATAACACTTGTTCAAATTTTATATATGCGGAAAGAAAACAAGATAATGATAATTAAATTGTGATAATTATTGTGAAAATAACGGTTGATTAAGATAAATAGCACGATCAAAACTGAGCGACAAGTTGTCGGTTTGAAAGTCAGCCTGGTTCATAACTACAAGTCTTTGTTTCACAATTTATGACATGCAGGAATTTTTGACAACACTGCAACTACAAGACAAGAAGTGGCAACTGCTGGAAAAGAAGTGGGAATACGGAGAGACGGTTCACGTTGACTTCAAAAAAGCCTACGACTCTGTCGCAAGGCAAAGTCTCTACCATATTGTGGTTGAGCTGGGGATCCCGAAAAAATATAACAAAGAACAAAGAACGGGAACACTTTTCTCCGTCTGCTTCTTTCACTTCTCAAAACTGAACTCTAACTAACAGCACTCAAAAACAGTACCGAGCAGGCAAAACCAAAACATACGGAATTGCAAAAACTTGCCGCTTCTCTCTCTCTCTCCATCAACATCCACTCCGAAAACAGAATTCGAACTTGCACACGATCCACACTCGAACAGGGGCATGTCCGCACACTCACATGTGGATCGTGTACTTTTCCCACCACCTTACCATTAAATTATATCAACATCAAATTATATTAAAAACAATTAAATGATGGGCGTGGCGGAAGCCGCACATAACAAGAGCAGGTGGACCTCAGAGAACACATATAAACGTCAGGGGCAAGATATTTGAAAATGTCAGAGAATTTCAATATCTGGGAACGATACTGACGACCAGAAACGAAACGTCAAAGGAAATTAACAAAAGACTACATTCCAGCAACGCTAGTTGGCATGCAGCCAGTAAACTATTAAAATCCAAACTGCTATCACGTAATATAAAGCTCCGTGTCTATAGAACCAATAATCATGCCGATTGCTCTATACGGATGCGAAACATGGGCTCTCACAAAACGGGAAGAGAACAAATTCCGCGTATTCGAGAATAAAGTTTTAAGGGGTATATTTGGCGGTAAATATGACGAGGAGACAGGACAATGGAGGAAACTCCTCAACCACGAATTGGAAGAGCTATACCGCAAACCTACAATAGTGAGAGTGATCAAGTCGCGAAGATTAAGATGGGCCGGACACGTAGCGCGAATGGGCGATGATTGGACCGTGCATAGAATTCTTGACGGTAAACTAACGGGGAAGAGACCGACAGGACAGCCGCGACGGAGATGGGAGGACAATGTTAGATTGGACCTCGAGGGGATCGGATAGGATGAAGAGCGCACAGGACAGGGAACAATGGCGGAGCCGAGTCGGTGAGATCATGAACTTCCGGGTTCCTACAGGCCAGTAAATATATATAAATAAATATATATATATATATACTGCAACTACGAGTCTTTCTTTGTTCGTGGCCGGTGGTGATTATTCATTACCCCCGCCGATAAAACGCTGGAGGGGCGGCCCAGATGGACTATTTAAACTGTTCGGTGACAATTGTTAAGATACTTGACCGGCGTGCACGCTGAGCTAACTGATTATTTAAACTGTTCTGTGAAAGTTGTTAAGATATGATTTTTAATACCGCTTGGCCGACGTGCGCGCTGAATTAATTGATATTCCAAATGGATTATTTAAACTGTTCTATGAAAGTTGTTAAGATATAATATTTAATACCACTTGACCGATGTGCACATTGAATTAACTGCGGCGCGAGCAACTTAAGCACTCGACTCGACCCTTGGGTTTTTTTTTAACTCCGACGACTGTGGCGATTAATTGCTGAAACTCGACTTTTGTGTTGTGGCCCCGGTGGCGGTTGAATCTCGACTGCCTAATGAAAGCAAAAGTTCATCCCGTCGTGGCAGTGTCGTCATAAACTCACTGCCACTTACGAGGAATTTCGAGATGCTTGCATAACAATTCAGTTCCAACGAATCCTCGCCGTATAAGCTGAGTTGGATTCGTTGGTTGTGTATACCGGGAAATTGGCATAGCCAAGTATGATCAAGGGTCTTGATCGTTGTGATTGTTTCGTGGAAAATTTGCCGTCGCTTGGTCGCGGACGAGAAGTACGATTTAGGGAGGAATGAACCGAAATGGTTTTCGGGGGAAATTGGAATTGCTTGAGTGCAAGCAAGGAATATCATTTAGATAAGATATTAACCGAAGTAATTTCGGGGAAACGTATGCGGCTCGGTATCGTTGGTGGTGATGGTTAATGTTCCGTTATAGATTTGAATATGCGTTTCATTGCAGCATATGAATTTCGGGGAAATTAAGATTGCTTGATCGCAAGGAAGGAATATGGTTTAGATGAAGAATTGACCGAAGCAATTTTTGAGAAAAATTATATGTGGGGTCATGTAAGAGATGATTTAGAATATATTCTATTGAATTGTATTCTGTTGGGAGTTTTGGGAAATGCCTTTCATTGCAGATTGGGAGATGAATTCTTGCAAGTTTAGGATGGATGCGCTTGCAGATTGGGATTATTTTTGTATGTTTATATGTTAGGGCACGGTGACGCGCTGTTAGCGGCCAGGATTGGTTGGCATTGTGGGTTGGTTCTTCATGTGGTAAAGAGAACCCACACAAGTCATTATTTTGTTTAGTCCTGATTTGCCATACATGACTTTATTGGGATAGTATTTCTTATATACCGACTCTGCGATCCTGTACATTCCGAGGCAGGAACGCAAACACTGTCTCTCGAATACGTGAAAATTCTCCATCTAGAATGGGGATCTGTTATACCATACCAGGCAGCCATACACTAATAGAAGCAGAAGTCTGTTGATGACATCAAGCTTTTATCCAGATCTATACACCACAATCCCCTGCCGCAAGACTAATGACCTTGCCCAGACAAAATAAATCATTATGGAAAATATAACAAGCCTCAGGACTTGCTAAATAAGGCCAAGACCGGTTCCCGGTTGTAGTGCCGATGATGATGATGATGATACACCACAATGTCGTTGGCGTACGCAATCGCATGAGTGAAAGAACCCACTAGATTACTAGTGTAAATGTTAAATAAAATGGGAGAATTCACTACTCCCTGTTGTAAGACATTTTTGATGTGAAAGGTCTTGTTAAAGAGTATACCTCCATATTTCATCACAAATTGTTTACTCATTATCATATCGTAGATGATGTATAATAAATAATTGGGCATTCCTAGATTTGATAACTTATATACCAGCCCTTCTAACCATACGGTGTCGAAATCCTCTTCAAAGTCAACCAAACAGGCCCCTGTGCTTTGTCGCTTCGCATTGTTCCACTGTATGTCGGAAGTTGTGTCGCAGCATGAACCGTGTTACGTTGCGATCGGAAACCAAATTGGTTGTTCGGAATAATCTAATTTTATTCACACCAGTTAGTCAATGCTTTATTTGTAATTTTCTCGAATACCTTGCTGATGTTCGGAAGCAAACTAATCCAACGAAGATTGGTTGGATTGCTCCTGTCCTTGCTCTTTTTGGAGATGAGATGGACTACTGCAGATTTCCATTGGGTTGGATAATATGCATTATTTAGAGCGTTATTGAACAAAATAGTGTAAACCTTTGTGGTGACTCTAACAGATACACACACAATTCACAAGCAAAACAGTGAAGAGCACCGAACGAAAAATCGAACAAGAAAATACACCAGAGTCGTATACCATAGCGATAACAAAAATAATTCACATCAGTGGAGTATAGTCGAGTTTAAAAATCAAATTCTAAAACACGGTCAGTAGCCTGGTGGGTAACGCTTAGGTAAAAATTTTTGGTGATTCAAACTGTCATAGCGTCAGTTCGAATCACACGTTCTTCTTCACTATTATTTCAAACGCTATAACTCCCGGTGACCCCGACGTGATCTGTACACACAGCATACATTTTCCCATAGTAAGCAGAACTTCACCTATGGCCACGACTTCCGCATAGAGCACAGCCTCCGACGTTTTCTCGTTATATACGAACCTGATCGTAACGAAGTTACTGTGGAGGGAGTGGTGTGGCGACTCTAACAGATTCACACACAATTCACAAGCAAAATAGTGAAGAGCACCGAATGAAAAATCGAACAAGAAAATATATCAGAGCCGTATACCATAGCGATAACAAAAATAATTCACATCAGTGGAGTATAGTCGAGTTTAAAAATCAAATTCTAAACACGGTCAGTAGCCTGATGGGTAATGCTTAGGTACAATTTTTGGTGATTCAAACTCTCATAGCATCAGTTCGAATCACACGTTCTTCTTCACTATTATTTCAAACGCTATACCTTCACTACGTCTAGAGGTAAATGCTTTAGAACAATGTTTGAAATACTATCTATTCCAGAAGATTTTTTGTTCTTAATGGATCTAAGAACGTCCGTCAGTTCATCCTTGTGTACAAATATACTAGTGTTTAGATATCTAAAGATAGTGAAACTTCGACTTAAGATACGCCAATTGTTAAGTTCGTTGCGTAGCGAAATATGTTTTTGGAGAGCCCTATTTTCCAGTTCATTCTATCCACTGCTTCGAAACAAGCACCAATTGCGTTCGCTTTGTCTTGCGGATCCTCGACTATTAAAAACTCTTCCTTAGAGTTAATGTTTTCCAGGGTAAGTCCTACGTTCAGCAGAGTTTGACAATTCTCGGGAGTCCGCGGAACTCGCAGACATGGGATGTCATTATAATCTTTCCTTCGAAAGACTTTATTTATTTGAGGGAACATATTCGGTGCACTAGCTTTAATGGCTCGAATTCAGGTGATCCAGTCTTCATTAATTACTGGTCTATAATTGTCACGGATTAGTTTTTGAAGATTTTTAATTAGTGACGTAATTGTTTTTATTTCCTGGCTGTTTGGATCGCTGAACTGTCTACAGAGCAGTTTTAACTTAGAGAGCAGAATACTCTTTTGCCTATACAGCTCGTCGACCGTTGTGTTTCTGTATCGGTTTGTACGGCTCTCCATGTGAGACACTTTTGGGATAGAACGACTCATTGTATTAGTAACAATGTTGTTCAACAATAATGATCAATTTCGTCATTATGAAGATTTCTATTAGTTGGTGGATCAATGCCATTGAAGCGTAATTCTTTTTTTATTATCCGATCAAAGCGCAACCAGTGTGCTTTTCGGAAATTAAAAGAATGTATCTGTTTATACTGCTCAAGTAGTGAATGTTCGTTTGGGACATGTATTACGGCGCCAAGTCCATAATAATCTTTATCGTACTCGATTGTACCAAGACAATTTCTAGTAGTTAGATCCGTATCTAATAATTGTATTCGGTTGTCGAGCAACAGTAAATCCAAGAACGAATTTCCTCTTGGATATGACGGCGTACTTGTAGCGTATAATTCTAGTTTACTTTCGATAGCTCTGGAAATACTTCCAATATTTAACTTGTAATGGAATTTTATAATATTACGAGGGTGGGTTGAAAAGTAATGCACATGAGCTTGCAGAAGGGGATGACATTACTTTCAGAAACGCGCCTGGCGGCAATGGAAGTAACATTCTCTCTTAATACATATGCACAGGGCCCAGGTCGTGGTCCAGTGTCCAGTTTCCCAAAGGGAGGAAGCATTAGAACGCAATAACTTGGACATAATTTGATGCAAATCGTGCTGAAAAATTACATCAAATATCTTTGTTGTCTCTACCGCCTCCCGAATGACAATGAACTACGAACACTTTTCGAACATATTTCCCCTAGGTTATCGTCAACTGGATACAAATCAATCAACCGGCATCTAATATTGTTGTTTTTGAAAACTATAACGTTCACAATCCCGGCTAATTGGTTCATTTTAAAAAGAACCAACGGGGCTGGGAGGCTAATTGAGACGTTGGCTACTGGCCACTATTTGACTCAACTCCTGGAGGAACTTACTCAAAGTGATTTGCGAAACACTCGTTCCATTTCCAATACCCGAGTCGGGCATTTATAGCGTGGAAACGAATACGCCATTGCGAAACTCAGACCCACTTCGATATATGTTGGGCAGTCACTTAGATTGCAAACGAATAACTAACCTAAGCATCTTCGCCAATTATCGAGGCACCGGGCTACTAACTGGGACGATGTTTCAGATGCCTTAGCATCACCTCCGTGGTCAGGGGTGTGCTTTGGAGACTCCGATGTGAATGCATGCATGGAGTCAGTTACGGAGACTATTCTTCTCGGGATGGAACTTTATATTACGCCTTCCATCAAACAAAATTCATCTTGACAGAAAATGCGAACAGATTACATCGGCAAAAAATATAGTTTTTAAGCAATGGTGTTTCAATCACACGATGTTGAATAGAATGAATTCCGTCAGAATCAGAAACCTGCGCCACCAGGCAATTGATGGTGCGAACAAGATTTATGGGGGTTATTTAAGGCCTTCCCTAAGAACCACCCACTTCCTTAAGTCAACCTGCCTTTCCCTCACTCCACAAACCACTATATTTACCTGCAATAGAGCAGCGTAACCTAACTTTCCGTAGCTTTCACCTGAAAGTAAAACCTCACCGATGGCATCCATAACATTGAATGTTTCTGGTGCATAACACATGAACCATTTCATATCCCCTATCGGGTCAGCTCGTCACCAATAAACGATAAACACACGCTGGCCAGCGGATTGTGGACACAGCAGCAGCCGATATTCTCCCTACTGTCCATAATTGAACCATTGCTCCTCTACCCTTAGGTTCCCAACAGTTGCGACCGATTCGCTATTATCGGCTATCTGCCAATCATGGGATTTGGGCACGAATATGATTGAGGTTTAGAAAATCATACCCATGATCATGACTTATGTTGCTCCGGCCTGTAAACCAAACAAACACACAGTAGCATCACTGTGTTTATGTTATTTACCAACCGCTGGTCCATGGCCACCCTGGGCGAGACGTACGCTTGCACATCTGCAAGGCTAATTCCTCGCCATTGTACTCATGTACCAGCACTGCCATGTAAACAAAACCCAAATCTTCGGTGGACCTATCGTCACCGAAGAATGTTTAGCCTTCAATGGCATTACCATGAACACCTGAGTAAACACGATGCGACCCAATGTAACATTGGCAAAACCACGAACGATGTGCATCTCATCGTTTGACCCTTGAAATAGCGTTTCTGTTTACTTAGGATACAGAAACCTATTTCATTCTCAGGCGTGCAGCATCGACGATTCATGACCACAATGCCTGCAGCCCGTTTGTTTGAACAGGTGCAGGAACGATCGTTGTCGGTATTGCAGGCAAAGGAGCATCGTATTCGCCCTATACGGCATATTGGAAATCCTTCCATTTAACCCCTTTCTCGAACGCCATTGGCCGTCGCCAAGTTGATCCGTTTCGCTCCTCCTACATCGATGTGATCCACCACCGTTGAATCTGACGGATGTGGATTGCATCGAGTTGTCAGATTTTAACCGCCCAACTGCACGCACGTGCCGCAGTCGTGGAGTTTCATAGTGGTAATTCATCCATAGCAGGAGGCGGTCGCGCGAGACAAGTCCAGATTTATCCTCGGGAGCGTGATCACTCGCAATTTTTAAGTCCGAGTCCGTCGAGTAGTTGAAGTCTCTGATCATAGCAAAAAGGAAAAGGAAAACAAGCAACTAATGTGTAGTTAAATAGTAGAAGAATCGTTCCCTTGTTGAATTGTCAACTAAACATCAACTAAGGTGTAATTGAATATTAGAAGACTCGTTCCTTTGGTGTATTGTCAACTAAACATCAACTAATGTGAAATTAAATAATAGCAGTTTGAACAATAAAAACCTACCAAGAAACTCTGTGTATCGTCAACTAAACATCAACTAATGTGTAATTAAATAATAAAAGACTCGTTCCCTTGGTGTATTGTCAACTAAACATCAACTTATGTGTAATTAAATAATAGAAGTTGAACAATAAAAGATTTGCAAATGATTTCTGGAGTTTATTTGTTTTGGTTCTGTGTCCGCTCGGTATTTCGAAACTTTGGGTTTTGCTGACCCCAGAGTCAAATCCTGTATAATAAATCAGGGTTGAAAAGGATAGACAATTTCATAATTAAAATTCTTCGTAGTCACACAGCAAGGGCAATGTGCAGTGACAATAATCTTATTTCGGGAGCATTCTATCCCAACGATATGTATCTGGAGAATACGCTCCAAAAGGGGTTTATTCCCCCAGAAGCGTTCCCTTTCTCAGATCCAAAAGGCCTGTGGGGGTTCTTTAAAGCATTCCCGAAGAACCACCCATTTTCTTTAAATCAACCTGCCTTTCCCTCACTCAACCAAGCCATTTTACTTACCTGAAATCGTGCAGCTAAGCTAGCCGTCGATACCTTTCACCTCGAAAGTAAATCACCAGCATGCATATCACCAAATCATTCCGTTCATAATACATGAACCACACCAACCCAATCGGCTCAGCTCACCAGCAATCGTGGTTGGTAAACACATGCCAACCTTTCAGAGTGTTCTTGTTTCAACAATCCGTCGGTCCAAGAAGACACGTCGGGCAATGTACTTGTTGACACAGTTGCAGCCGATTTTTCCGACCATTGATCGCCCAAGAGACACCCGATCGTCGAATAGGACATGACGGCGAAAGTTGTTCAAATAATCATTCTAATGATCATGTCCTGGGATACAGTTTTCTGAAAACCTAAACATCCATTGAATCGGACACGATCATGATTACTACTTAAACAATCATACCAATGATCGTGTCCCACGTACCATTTGCCTAAACCAAACACACAGTAACCTCACTGTGTTTATTTTACTTACCATCATTTGGTCCAGGGTCACCCTGGGTAAGTAGTGTGCTTGCACATCTGCAAGTAAAATTCCTCATGATCGGTCACCCAAGCGACGAACGATCATCGAGTTCACACGACCCATGATTGTTATTTAAACAATCATATCAATGGCCATGCCCCATGATGCATCCTCTACAACAAACATACAACCGTCCATCCTGGTCCCTTGCCATCGTTGGCGAAGTTTCTGTTAACTAAACGTCAACAGAAAAATCTATTCTCCATCGTTCACCATGGCGACACAGCCAGCCTCCGTATTCGATCATCTATTTGATCAGCCGGGTAATTTAGATTTTCTTTTGCGTACCCTTCGCATCTGCGTTGTCGTGGCTTCCAACGAATGGTTTTTTACCCTGACCTGCACGGTCGCAGGGGAAATTCTGCTATTGGAAACTCCAATTCGATCGCCCATTGGTTATCACCAAGGAGAAGTTCAGATTCGTTACCCGCAGATCGATGGAAATCCATCTCCATCGCGGCTAGTGGATGTTGACGGCAACAGACACTAGCGAGTCCGATTTTAGCCCCCGTCGCGCACACATACGCTAAAGAGTGCAGTATTTATCTAAAGTCAATGTAAAACAATCGTGTGTTCTAACTCAAGAACCTTTTATATCCATCTAAAGTCAATGTTATACTGTTGTGCGTCTAACTCAAGGACCTTTTAATATTCATCTAAAGTCAATGTAAAACAGTTGCGCGTTCTAATTTAAGGACCTTTTGATATTCATCTAAAGTCAATGTTATACTGTTGTGCATCTAACTTAAGGACCTTTTAATATTCATCTAAAGTCAATGTAATACAACTGTGCATTTTAACTCAGAATCATCTAACATTTATCAAAAATCAATATAATACAATTGTGTGTTTTTGTAACAATCATCTTTGTAGTGCAACATTAATAATAAAACATTAAAAGGTTAAAGAACGTTTAACCAGCAAGCCCCACCAACGTGTTTTATTTCTTCGATAACCATTTGTAAGAAAACTGTGTTTTCCATTTTGCTTATTCCTCGTTCGCCGATAGTTTGTTCCGGCTTTTAATCTTCACTCGCCGACGATCAGTTTTTCACCAGCGAACTACATCGTGGGTTGGAGGTAGAACCAGCGTCCATGACGGCGCCCAGACCACAAACCCCCAGGCCTTATCCAAGACGTGCATGGAATTCCGAATATTTACCACGCTCTCCGTGGTGCCAGGGACAAACGAATTCTCCATCATAGTGTTACAATCTGGAGCGCCGTGCTTCCTCTTTATATCGAGCGAAGAGCGTGGAGGTTTTATTTAAATTAGGCTGTTGATTTCTTCTTAATTTTGTGTTTTATTTATTTTATTTATATCTTATTCTATTTACAGCTCTGTTTTAAACTCTCTAATCTCAAACTTTTTAATCTATTTCTCAAAACTGTGAACTCAAACTCTTTCTTCTCGACTCTCAAAACTAAACTGGATCTGAACTGATTCTAACTCAAACTGATTTTACAAATGAATTTTTCTCTACCCATAGAACATTATGTTCTAATTAACTGGAAATTATAACATGAACAAAACAAATTTTAACAAAGTCTCTGTGACTTTTAACTTGAATAAAATTTGGACGAAAATCAAAGTTACTATGTTTTGAATGAATACTCGTAAAAAGGTGCAGGTTATTAAATGTGCTGTAACTGGCAATATTGTGAATGCTTATGAATGGTATGTCTTAAGTGAGAATGTAATATATGTTATGGGAAGTTTTTAAGGATGTGTAAGGAGATTCAGTGTTAAATTTAATAAGGGTAGTATTCTGGAATACAACAATAGTGATATCTCCAATGCCCCAGACCGCCTGCGTTTTAGCACGGCGATCAGTGAAAGAGATAAATCAGCCAAAGATCGAACATCTCCCAAATGGTGGTGGCTTCTCAACGAGAAGAGGGCTTCACTTCCTCAGATATAGTATGCCTCTCAAGCGCAACCGACATAGCTAGAGAATACAACCATCGAGTCCAGAAATACATCTGAGAACAATACTCAATGGCGACACAGTTTCTTTTAATCCATTGTAAGGATACGTTTCCTAAACGGAAAAAAGAGCGATGCATGTAAATCGGATTGTTGCACAACAATAGCATTAAGATGTACAAAATATCTTTAGCACCGTTGTCCATTAAAATGTAATTACCAAAAAACACCCGTGGTAAATACCAATCCTAAACATTATTAAAAAACCCAAGTAATGTTTAATGGCCTATGGGAATTGTCGATCCTAGGAAAATTACCGAAGGACCAAACAAAAGATCGCCTGCTCACAATAGAGATCCGGATACAAAGGATTTTATGTGAGGTCGGCGAGAAAGCAAAAAAACGAAAATAACACGTTGCTTTGAGTTAACGTGGAAAAAGGTTTTCCTCCGATCAAACGATCGATATAGAGTTGAGTTGGATTTGAATTGGTAACAGAGACGGTCGTCCGGGAGTGGAGTGTGTTGCAGGAATAGACGAGAATCGGTCGTGGTAATTAAACTAAAAAACCGTAAAGGAGTCGAGTTACGTAAGATAATATTTTAAACTATATACAGTAAACCACTAGAGTGAAACATAATACTTTGAACAAAAAACAGTAAAGGAGTCGAGTGATGTAATATAATATTTTAAACTATATACATTAAGCGAATCACGTGATGTAATATACACTGACATAATTACAAATAAATAAAGTTAAGGACAAAAGTGTATTTCATTTTCAAGTGCGTTCTGGTGAACAGGAGCACCTTAAGTGTAACAAAGAAACGTAAGGTAAGGACCCAATACCAATAACAAAATAACACAAAAGATAACCCTACATAATTGGCGCAGCCGGTAGGATCAAGGAAGCCCGAGATCAATACTTGTAAGCGCTTGAAAAGCCTTGGTCTCTACAATAACGAACCTCGAACGTACTGGACAAGACAGCTTTCCCCTGCGTCCGGAACTGAGTCTGGCTTCGGAGGTACGATTCGTAAACCTACGAATTAAACCAAACAATTTTAAAACAAAAAAAATTAATTAAATAATTAAACAAAATAACAAAAATATATTAATAACAATAAACAATGTACGCAACGGACAATTAAAAAATAACACACATATGTTAATAACCAAACAATGGTAATAGTGCAAAAAGAAAAAATTTTAAGCAACAAATAATAAATATCATTAAAACTATCCACAATCATTCATCATCATCAAGTCATCAATTTATCATCATCATAATCATCATCAGCTGGGAGAATAAAATGTAGTTAAAACACTTGCTACAGGAAGAAGAGTGATTGTCGTTACGTAAGCATTACTAAAAACACTAGAATATATATATTTCATTATTAATTTATTAAGATATTAAATTGAGAAATAAGGATTGAGAAAAAGTTTAATGTGCAAACCAATATCACGTTAGACATCAACTTAATAAATAAACTAATATCGCAAATCGAAAGCAATTACCATTGCGCTACAAATAAATCTTATAGCTAAATAGGTGCAAAATCTAAAACCAAATATCATCGTACTTGTTAATTTTTTTTTTATTTTGAAACAAGACAATAATTTAAATTCTATGGTATATCTGGGCGTACCTCTCTTACAATAACTTTTAACTTAAAGTGTTTTGCTTGTTCTAATTGTATATTTTTTC
This sequence comes from Microdon myrmicae, assembly GCA_963931805.1. Classification (NCBI taxonomy): domain Eukaryota; kingdom Metazoa; phylum Arthropoda; class Insecta; order Diptera; family Syrphidae; genus Microdon; species Microdon myrmicae. The sequence continues at coordinate 75,705,686 of OZ007499.1, forward strand.
TACTGGCTCCCCAGATTAGACAATCGTCTTTATCAATGCCTTACGACAAGTAAGATATTTTAAAATATTCATTAAATACGGGGGCTGCACGATAAATATCCTGATCATTTGTTTTTCCTTTAATTAACATTCATTAAAACAGACATGTATATACATTATATCATAGTTTGGTACGATTTCTTTTAATCCGTGAAAGAAACCGGTTTTAATTTAGTGGTTGATCTTGAACTCATTTTCTTTCATGTTCTTTTGGGTTTAATTTCGTTTCCCCTGATTATTACATTTTAGCATCTGTTTTTATATTTATCCATATTCTCCGGTCTTACAAACAAAAGCACTCTATAATTGGGAAGTATTTCCACATCTATATATATATATACAACGCCACGCGATTTTAAATATTAAACTTTGCAAACACCTACGGTGCAGTGATAGCCCTCGTCCCCATAGCATTCCCTATTTTCTTTTTCAGCGGCATTACGGATTTAATTTGTGAATCTTCAGACTGTGTTTCTCCCCTTTTCTCTTTTACCCAAATTAAGTCCAGTTATTTCTAAAATATGGCTGTAGATTATACAAAGGTTGCGAAGCTGTCGGCACAGCTAATTCCTCTTCTCTGGGGAACGCAACCCCCATTTAGGTGCCGAACTCAACACATTTTTAGACTATAGTAGTAGAGCCCTAAATTGTCTTCGAGTGGAAGAGAAGCGTTGTTCGCGTCCACCCCGTTTTCATGCTTTCAGGAAGCCGAAGACTTACTAAGAAAAGTTTATCTGCCAGTAGAAAGTTACCAAGATTTGGTCAACAAATTGTTAGCTACTCGACAGAATCCTGCAGAATCGGCCATATTGTTCCAGCTACTTCTGAAGAAAACACTATCGGAGTGTAAAAAAGCGGCGGAACAAAAATATAGCCCCGAGCATGCTGAGGGTGTAAAAGTGCAGCTGGACGACTTTGCTAGGAATGTATACAAACAAGGGTTGGCAAATCCATACCATCGACAATTCTTATTGTTGATGGGTGAGGTACCTCTTGACATTCTGATGCAAAGCACATTGGGCTTGGAACAAATTCAGCAGCCTCAGCTGCCATCTAATTTTCCGCAGGCTTCGATAAATCTTCCTTTCCCTATTACATCGGCACCACTCCCACAAACAATACCGAACACTCCAAATGTAGAAGGGTTACCACACGTTCAACCTATCACGCAGGGGACTCCGCAACAGCAAGAACCAGTACCACAGGCCGGGGGAGCAATAACCCAAAATGCCTCCATCATCAAAGTAACTTGCAGTTACTGCCACCAAAGGGGGCATACCTACGAGGATTGTGTGAAAAGGAAAAACACACCCTTTTGCGCACACTCAGCAAGTAAATCACAATATCCGTGATTGCTGGCGATTAAGGGGGAGAAAAAGGATTTTGCATATAAGGCAGATTTGCGACTTCTGTGGCCAACACGGACACAATCTAGCAACCTGTCCACGAAAATTGGCATGGGAAGCGCGAGATCAATGCCAGGCTCCAACAAACTCCCCCCGTCACGACCAACAAGAAAAAGTAAGTCAAAACCCTTGGTGGTAAAAAAGAGTTATCACATGAGGACTCCATGCTCGACAATAACCAGCGTCCCAACTGTCCAGCTACCGATAGATGTGTTAAGTATAACACAACTCTAGTAGTGGACACCGGCGCCGAGATAAGTCTGATCAGCAAAAGTAGTCTCCAGGAGTCGGACGTTAAGATTAATCGGCGAGAAGCTTGCACCTTACAGATGCCGTTTGGAAGTATCCGAACCTTGGGAAGCTGCAAGGTGAACTTTCAACTGAATGGTAGGCCTAACCTCCCATGCAAATTTCAAGTAGTGAGCAGTATGCCCGATGTACCAGAAGACGGACTACTTGGAAATGACTTCCTGTCGATAAATTGAAATTTGGAAGGCCCCAAGCAGTGCATCACATTTCCTCGAACGGAATTGAACCCAACGGTATTTAGTGTACCGATCAAATTCTCAACTGTTGAGGAAAAGGTACCTAAAAACAAATACCATAAAGGAAAACAGGAGCAAGCCCAAGATAAAGGCAAAACCTTCAGGTTAAAATTTAACCATAAGAGGAGGAACCCTAAGGAGCCAAGTGGTAATAACAAATATATTAACCAAATAACTGACACTGCGTCAGAAAATTCAACAAACTCGCTCCGCCGCTCGCAAAATAACCAAAACAAAAAGTTTTGGCAAAAGCCCGAAACACCCGAAAAAATAACAAACCCCAATGAGATTGCAACCTTACTCAGGGTTTATCACAATTCCCCTTCCGGTGGACATCAGAGCATCACCAAATCATATAATAAAATAAGACAAAGATAGTGGTGGCCATCCATGCTCTCCGATATTAGGAGACATAAAAAGCAGTGTGAGGAATGTCGTTCATTAAAGGCGACCACCACCTGTTCCGGAAGTGAAACGAAACCACAATCGTTTCATGTGGGAAACATGGTGTTAATGAAAAACGAAATTCGTAAAGGCAAACTAACATGTATTTGGAAGGGACCCTTCCCGGTCATAGCGATAAAGGGCCCAGCCAATACGGTTATCAAAAGGGGCCGAAGATCCGTGGTGGTTCACAACAATAGATTAAAACCCTATTTCTAGATCCCACCCTCAACCTAATCCCCAACCTTTTGTCCACTATCTATGCAAAACAATTGCTATCCCCAGGTTGTTTTGCAAATTAAAGACTTTTTGTAGCCATATGGACAAAAATAGATTTCAGAAGTAAGGGTCAAAGATTCATCAATATTATACATAAATACATAAACACTAAAATAAATAATACACAAAATCCTATTAAGTAATTACAATATAAAAAACCGTGTAATACTAAGAAAACAAGCAACAATACACTAAATGTAACCACATTTCAATAATCATTCACAACATATAAATAAATACACAAAGATATAGAGATAAATGCAAAATATTATATAATATATATATATATATATATATATATATATAAATATATATATATATATATATATATATATATATATGTATATTAACTAATTTTGATAGAGCTAATAAGCAAATAAATCCTTTTATTACCACTAATGTTAAAATTAAATTCATGGTGTAATGAGTGAACATTATTGGACATACAATTATTATACAAAATAATGTACAAATCATTTTTGCTGTTATAAATACTATTTAAATTAATAAGCAAAACTATTCCTATTAAAATTAAACAAATTTGTAAAAAAAATAAACTATGAAAAAAAAAAAATAATACACTTTAGTATATAGATACATATATAAGAAAAACATGGGTTTCATTATTATGATTCCCTATTAACAAATAAATACAAAATATACTTTCCTTTAATCGCCTCATAAATCTAGCTTTACCTTACGAAAATAATAAAAACAGAAATAAAAAAAAATTTTTTTTTTTTTGACACCAACGAACTCTTAAATATATATTAGGAAATTATTTTGGGTTATTATTAATAAAACATTCACCAACATAAGAATATTTCTAATTTTTTACTCTTATTCAAATAAAATAATAAAATAAATAAAATAAATAGAAAATAAACAAACCAATAAATATAAACGCGTATATAAAAACACGTTAGTTTACAACATCGTGTTAATTTACAAGATATTATACAAACAAACAACCAACAAATTCATATTGTATACTTAAATCTCAAAAAATTAAACAAAGGAATTATATAAAAACAAATATATGCGACAACAAACAAATAAGTAAAACACTATAAACTATAGTCCCAACACATGTAGCCCAAACAAATATAAAATAAATTAAAGGGACATAAATAAATACATTTGTTTTGTAACCCGTCACGAACACAAACCTCATGCTTCACACATATCCTATAGACACCCAGGACGTATTATTCTTCTTCAAATAATAATACCAATTTTATAAAGGGGGGAGGTATGTTACGTACCAAAACCACCCACCCAAACATTCATACCGGGCGAAGCCCCATTCAATTTCGGATCACAGATAGTGAATCCCATGCAGATTGATTAATGTACCAATCCGCTAAGAAAAATTCTCTACCGACTTCGCTAGAGAATACAACCATAGAGTCCAGAAATACATCTGAGAACAATACTCAATGGCGACACCGTTTCTTTTAATCCATTGTAAGGATACGTTTCCTAAACGGAAAAAAGAGCGATGCATGTAAATAGGATTGCTGCACAACAATAGCATTAAGATGTACAAAATATCTTTGGCACCGTTGTCCATTAAAATGTAATTACCAAAAAACACCCGTGGTAAATACCAATCCTAAACGTTACTAAAAAGCCTATGGGAATTGTCGATCCTAGGAAAATTACCGAAGGATCAAACAAAAGATCGCTTGCTCACAATAGAGATCCGGATACAAAGGATTTTATGTGAGGTCGGCGAGAAAGCAAAAAAACGAAAATAACACGTTGCTTTGAGTTAACGTGGAAAAAGGTTTTCCTCCGATCAAACGATCGATATAGAGTTGAGTTGGATTTGAATTGTTAACAGAGACGGTCGTCCGGGAGTGGAGTGTATTGCAGGAATAGACGAGAATCGGTCGTGGTAATTAAACTAAAAAACCGTAAAGGAGTCGAGTTACGTATGATAATATTTTAAACTATATACAGTAAACCACTAGCGTGAAACATAATACTTTAAACAAATAACAGTAAAGGAGTCGAGTGATGTAATATAATATTTTAAACTATATACATTAAGCGAATCACGTGATGTAATATACACTGACATAATTATAAATAAATAAAGTTAAGGACAAAAGTGTATTTCATTTCCAAGTGCGTTCTGGTGAACAGGAGGACCTTAAGTGTAACAAAGAAACGTAAGGTAAGGACCCAATACCAATAACAAAATAACACAAAAGATAACCCTACAGGGGTATCTTTGGCGGCAAATATGAAGGAGGCAGGACAATGGGGGAAACTCCACAACCACGAATTGGAAGAGCTATACCGCAAAACTACAATAGTGAGAGTAATCAAGTCGCGAAGACTAAGATGGGCCCGACACGTGGCGAGAATGGGCAACGATAGGACCGTGCATAGAATTCTTGACGGTAAGCCAACGAGAAAGAGACCGACAAGGCGGCCACGACGGAGATGGGAGGACAATGTTAGGTTGGACCTCGAGACGATCGGATCGGATGGTCGAACGTGGAAGGAGAGCGCACGCGACATGGAAAAATGGCGGAGTCGACTCGGTGAGGTCATGAACTTTCGAGTTCCTACAGGCCAATAAATAGTAATAGTAGTAGCCACACGCTAATTTGCTTTTATCTGCGAATTTTTCTTTTCCAAGTGGAGATTCTGCAATGTTACGAATGTTTAGACACTTGATGCATCTAAACTGCATGTTGCAGCCCAAATTGTTGACTGCACATGCATTCCAACACACGGTTGGCTTCATGGATTTTTTCCCAACTCACCATTTGATAAAGCGAAACTATGAAAAAAGGCAACTTGTGATTGCTTTTTCGTGAAAATGAGGTGGAGAATGGCTTTACAGGGATGAATTTTAAACTATCAGTTTCGACGGGCTTAAGTTCCTCGAGGATTTGCTCGGGTGAAAATTTCGGATCTACTCCTTTGAGTAACATGGAGATTGTTTTCTCTGATTTAGGTGCGTGCGCAAAGTATTCGCTTTCCGCTCTTTCTAAAAGTGTTTCGAATTCATTATAGTCTTCAAAACGGTCACATGCTACGCTATATTTTTCAAAACCAATTCTTTTAATTTTAAAATGAACATAGGCCAACTTACCTAATTATATTTTATCTTTAGCTTTAGTGAAGCTGACGACGATTGGTGGTGCCCTAATACCGTTTTGGACGATAGTGAAGAACGTGTGATTCGAACTGACGCAATGACACTTAGAATCACCAAAAATGGAACCAAAGCGCAACAGATCAGGCCACCGCCAGTTGAGTTTTTAAACTCAAATACATTCAACTGATGTGGAATCGTTATGTTATCGCTATGGTATACGGCCCTGATGCATTTTCTTATTCGATTTACGTTCGGCGTTTTTCACTATTTGCTTGTGTATTGTGTGTATATCTGTTAGAAACAGAACACTACTCCCTCCTCAGTAACTTTGGTACGGTCAGCTTCGTGTGCGAACGACGGAGCGAGCGAGAGAATGTCGGAGCAGGCGAGTGTGCCTGTGGTCTATGCGGAAGTCGTGATCGCGTCATGAAGTTCTGTATGGGAAATTGTGTGCTGTGTGTTACAGATCACGTCGGTGGGTCACCAATTATAGCGCTTGGGATGATAGTGAAGAAAGTGTGATTCGAACTGACGCTGTGACAGTTACAATCACCAAAAACTGAACCAAAACGCAACCCATCAGACAGACCACCACCGTGCCTCGAATTCGATTTCTAAACTCAAACACATTCAACTGATGTGGAATTGTTATGTTATCACTATGGTATACGGCCCTGATGCATTTTCTTATTCGATTTTCGTTCGGTATTCTTCACTATTTGCTTGTGTATTGTGTGTGTATCTGTTAGCCGCACCCTCAGCTGCTTCGTGGTTTGCTCCTGGTATTGTTGTGATGGCCGTTTCTGTTGTGAATGCTGCTGTTGGTGTTTATATTGTCTGGCTTTTTTGGTTCCTCTGCTTGCTGTTTTTTCTTATTTTTCTCCATCTTTGTTTTTCCATCGTGGTGATGTATCTGTCGATGTTTTCTGCTTTATTTGCCTTTTGTGTGGCCAATTCTTCGTATTTATTTCCTACCCCCGAGTAGTGAACATCATTCTTCTCTGCGATGCCATCTTCACACGCATCACTTTCCTTTACTGACGAACTGTCGGTTAGTCGTCGTTTTGCTGAACGCGTTATGGCCTGACACACCTTTGTGTCAGCCATTCTTCTATTAATATTTAATTTTTTTATTTTTATTGTTATTGTTTTTAAGTTTTTGATTATCTGGCGAGTGATTCACGAAAGTGCACACCTGTGCATGCAAACATATACGCGCAAGCACATATTATATTTCTTTACCACTGAATTCACTGAAAAACTCACATTTAAACAACACATTACAAGAACTTTAAAGAAAGTAAACATCGGAATTAAGTTGACATATCCGTTCATTAATAGAAAGTCTTGATTAACAAATGAAATTAAAATAGTGATACGAAAATATATTTAAGCAATTTTGTTGCATGGTTGCCAAATTTGGGGCACTAGTGCCAAACGTCATACAAAAAGGTTACAAATAATACAAAGCAAATGAAATTCATTATCATATCTACAAAGTAGATATGATAATGAATCTTATTTTTATAAGATAGTGAAAGTAAATATAATGTTATTATAAGGTTTGTTTCCTTTTTTGTTTTGTAAATGCGAATTAAAATAAATACAATCGGTGCTAGAATACACTCTTGCAGTATATCAGATAAATTGTTTGCACTCTACTGGAAAAACTTCCTGAATTCCTCGGCACCCTTTTGGTTGATGTCGTATCCGGGAGTTACCTTCTGCAAATGTTGGTACCACTTGTTCACATTGGGGTACTTGCTGAGATCAAAACCTGCAACGTCATATGTTGAAATTGTTGCGACTAGTGATATGTCCGCCACAGTTAAGCTGTCTCCTGCAGCGTATTCATGACCTTCGAGGAAAGTGTTCAAAAATCCAACAGCTTCTTCTAGCTTTTGGAAATCTTCCGGATTGGCAGGTTGTTTGTCGAATATTTGTGGGTAGTAATATTTAGGGAATCGAGCATAGAGAATACCGATATCGAAGAAAAGGCGCTGATTAACGATAGCACGTTTTTTGGGACATTTCGGGTAGAGAGAATCCGTCTTGCCGTATTTCTCAACCAAGTATATTATAATGGCTCGTGAGTCCCAGATGGCGAAGCCATCATCGACTAGCGTGGGGATAGTATGTTGTGGGTTGAGCTGTCCGAAATAATTTGATAACGGTGAGAAAAGAGAAAAAAAAATGTAAACCGGTATTTTATAGCTACCTTGAGGAATTCAAGCTTCAAATGGTCTCCTGCCACTAAGTTTGTTAGCTTGAGATTGAGGTCCACGCCCAGTGCTTTGGCGGCCATTAAAACAGCGCGGCATGGTGCTGAATCCGGCAAGTAGTAAAAATCCATCTTCTCCAAAATTATTGAAACTGAAATGAGGAAAATATTCACACATTTACAACATCTTATTCGAATCTAACTAAAATGGATTATCACGGTGTTATTTATATGTCTATAGTCATAACTAACGGCTTGGTAGACTCCTGTGGGCGGGACACCTAGCTCAAATGAGCGAAGAGGATTCTGCCCGGAAAGTTCTTTGTGGTAGGATGTGTGGTCGTGTTGGACTATACACCATGCACGGGTGCGGATTCAGCCAACACCCACCGATTGTCGCTGTTGACGACGCACCAAATCCAAGAAAAAGCCGGAGAAATAAATACACCACCGAGGGGGAGACAAATCACCAACGCACAAGAGAAGATGAGAAGAGAAAAACTATTCTTTTAGTTGTATCCAATGTTCTTTATTTGACGTCACGTTTTTATTCCACAATGCTGTTTACTTGGTTCTTAGATTTAGGATTTATGTTTGACTTACATGGCACAACGTTGTTTAAACTGTTCTTAGATTTAGTATTAATGTTTGACTTTCATTGCACAACGTTGTTTAAACTGTTCTTAGATTTAGTATTTATGTTTGACTTTCATTGCACAACGTTGTTTAAACTGTTCTTAGATTTAGTATTTATGTTTGACGGACTTCGAAACTTATTGCTGATTTTGAAATTCAGCGAGTCTTTGAACACACGAATTATATCGACGCACCGTGGATGATAAAACAAAAAAACGGAGAAACTCGACTTCCTTTGTTTACCGAACTACTGCTCGCGACTCTTTTAAACACCGCGGTCTCGATCTGAGTGTCTGGCTAGATAAAGAGTTAATCCTGCACACTAAAACATATATCTTCGTACCCGACTGTGGATAAAGTCTGACTGGAACAACTGTTTTTTACATTTAATGGCACTGACATTTACTACGGATTAACATTACTCGACACAGTAAGGCTCGCGCGCACTCTCCGGGTGTTGGTATCTGACTGATTGGAAATCATCCAAGAAAAGGGAACCTCAAAGAGACTGAAAAAGAGGCGGAGTTACACGATTAACTCGAGGTAGTTAATCGTGATTGGACCGGGTGAGATAGGCATAAATTACGCATGTATGCGTATGCCATGCATGCGATCGTCCAGCGACCGTGGATGGCGGGCAACATCGCTAGTGCATTTTCTAGGAATGCAAATAATAGCATCTGGGGTGTGAAAGACCCAAACCGATGATTTGGTCATCCTAATGGAAGGCCATAAATCATCATTTCTGTTGCCGATGATTAAACATTGCACGAACATTGGGTGCAGCCATTGCCAGATGTTAAAAGTAAACATTTTCTGGCTGCATCCAGTTCGCGGCTCGTTTTACGGTCCCTGCTGGTGAGGATCGATAACCGGGAAACCAGCGATTGCTAGTTATTAGGGTCATGTTTGTTTTGCGTCAGCCGAAACGTTGTCGGCGATAGCAAAACAATAGGGCAAATAGCCGCATGCATTTATGCCGAGGGTAAACAATACAACGAGTCACTAGGAACTCTTGTTGATTGTTGTTTCCATAGCTTAAGGCTATGGAAACGAGATGCCCTGGCCGAATGTATGCCTGGTGTTTGGATTTCGGATGCCATGGCAATGCAATGATTTTGCCGTGGACTTATGCATTTTATTTAGAAGATAAAATACGCCTCGGGGGGTGAATTTTCGATGCCACAGCAAGGCGATAAGCTTTGCCGTGGGGTTAATGTTTTTTTCAGGAAATAATGTACACCTCGGGGGTGAATATTCGATGCCACGGCAAGGCGATAAGCTTTGCCGTGGGGTTAATGTTTTTTAGGGAATATGGTCTGGCCGAGGTGAGTTTTCGATGCCACGGCAAGGTGATAAGCTTTGCCGTGGATTTAATGTTTTCAGAGGTGATGCTGGGGAAAAGGGGGTTTGGATGGAAATCCCCTACAGAATAGGTAAGCTGCCTAGCATAAATTCAAAACGGTTATCCGATTGGTTAACCGTATTAATTCCGGCGATTTGGCTGAGGGTAAATGCCGTAGCAAGGTTACGCAACCTTGCTGAAGTTCGACCGAAAGGTAAGTCGTTCGCCTGGAAAGGTGGGGATCGAGCGATGTATGGCTCTTCGGGCCCTGAAAAGCCCCACAGATGTATGGAAGATGACAGCGCGGCAGGCCTTGTCTGTGATGGAGGGATGGCGTAGACCAGGACGCCCAGAACCTGGGAGTGCCAAACTGGATAACATCGGCTCGAAATCGGGACCGATGGAGAGACTTGTTAAAAAAACCCAGACCGGATCCCGGTTGTAGTGCCGATGATGATGATAGTCGTAACTTCCACCATAAAATAAATACAGCATATTGTGATGAAGTTAGAAATATCGTTATCGAAGCACAAAAGGTCTTATTTTATTTTTAGAACATAATTAAGGAAACGATGCAAATTCCGAGGGGAGGTAGGGTGATCCCACAAACCGGTTTTCTCCATTGTTTATCAACACTTACTTCCAAACACAAGACAATTTCAGCTGGCGAAGACTATACACCGACTAAGTGTAAATCTAGCATACTGTGGATTTATATGCACAAAAGCTATTCATCCTCATTCGGATTAGCTGCGGCAGGAGTTGTGTTTGGAGATAAGAATTTAGTTGACAACCGTAGAAGATAAGAATTTAGTTGGCAACCACACATACAGGGGTTAGTTTGTTTTCTACACAATAAAAATTTATGCATTAAGCAATAAAAATGTTTGAACTGTAATGTTTGAATACAGAATTAATAAATAGGGAGGTTTAGTTCATCGGAGAAGTCATTATCTCAAATCTTATCGAATCAGGTGTTGTAAAAACCTCCTTTATAAAGTCATGCTTGGTTTTAATTATGCTTATCACAACATGATTTTCAATTTCTAATCATTCAATTTTTACAAATTTCGTCTTTCTGGTCCAAGGGTTGAAAATGGATGCAATTCTGAGAATTACTTATCGCCAATAGTGTTAACGAATTTTTAACATTTTTAATTGTCACATCTTACATTCAACCCAAACGAAGGAGAGCATGTAAGGAATCTCTAAAATCCAATAGTATAGCAAATTAAAAATCCAATATTCAATAATTCGATATACATAGCATAAGAATCCACACAGAGACAACGGCTTATGGATTCCGTCGTAGTTTTCCAACTTCTCATAATTAAGGAGGAATAAATTCCAAGTCGTAAGCTACTTGACCACCTTCTGGAGCTCTACCGATGAACTGGCCGAAAAAGTCGGAACAGGTAGTAGGTTGGTTTGATATTTGGCCGCTCGGTGAGACATCACTAAATTGTAGTATGCGTTCAGCGATTTCATCAGAAAAATTGGTTGCATGCGTCTGTGAGCTTGGCGGATTATCCTGTCTAAGGTTGGGTAATGGTACCATCTGACGTCTGGAAGTCGAATAATCTCCCCATCGTATCATCGTGCCAGATGTAGAAACTATCTCAGGGGGAAGAACTGTGGCGGTCCCGAATGCGCCACTGCCTACTTGCCCAATTAACCCCCCAGCTTCCTGTGCTGAAGCCCCTCAGATTCCATTGTTTTATAACTGCTAATTGCTGCTAATTACATTTAGCACCTGTAAAAAGAGTTTCACCTACAAGGGCATTTGTCCTTGCATCAACTCATCAGCAAAAATGTTCCCAACAAAGAACTCAGCATTCATAGTCCAATGCATCACTAGTACTCGCAGGAAAACGATTCCGGCACCATTGTTTGCCAAGCAAATCTCCCTAGACGAATTCCTGTAAACAAAAGGATCTGAATCACATACAATGTAACCTTCACCAGGGGCCATACACATTGCGCTGTCTATTTTTCAGCTTCGCCATGTGTATGATAAATCTCTTAACGTACACATTGGCCGGCGACCTTTTTCTCCCAGCGATAATATACCAGCAGCTGCATTCACTTAGCGCAATCGACCCTAAAATTCCTAAAAACAATTCTTTAACGTGCATATGCACCATAGATTCCGGACCATTAGGCACCCTTGTCCCACCAATGCAATTCCGCAGTACATGTGCATACCACATGTCCCTGGCATTTTCACGGCCGCGGCAGCTTTTTGGCCGTCGGACAAAAGCGAATACTCTCATCATACCCTAGAGTCATAAAACGAATTTCTTCGCAGGTAATCATGTATACGATCCCTTTAGCATCACTAGCGATACACATTTCCCATTGTGTAAATAGAAAAACCATTAGCACTTCTTCCTAATGGCGATACATTTACTTACGCATGCCATTGCACTGAAAGAGTGCATTTCCTTGGCGGCCGCACCCTTAAGAGAAACGTTTTTCTCTCTCTTCTCTTGTCTCTTAACCCTAACCTAGGATGGAATTTATGTCAGAATTCTATCGTCGACGAGTCGAAATTCAATCTTCAAAGCGGTCGGGTCGCTCGTCATCCACCGTACCGGCGACGGTACGGTGCGTCTCCTTATTTATCTATATTTAAAGTAACATTTGAAAGCATTTTGTGTTGTGTTCCTGTCCATGTAAAGTTCCTGTCCATACACTATAAGTATTGTGCACGATTTTGTATTAGGTGAATGTTTATACCGAAGTGTAAAGTAAATACAAATATATTTTCACATAAAATAAAACCTTTTATAATAAACCATTAAACAGTGTGTTTCCTTTGACTTGTTCCGTGTGTTGCGAAGTTTTCATTTGGTGCTCGGCGGAACTTTCTTTTAGTGACGATGGGAGTGGAAGAGAACCCAGTGCAGTACGCCTGCACACCTATTTCCACCCCACAGAACACGTAGGCAATTGATACCGCGAATAAGATTTACAATGACAAACTGACCAAGAAGCTGTTTGGGTATCCAACAGGTTCGTGTTCTTTCTGGTCAGTGGCATAGGCTATTAGCAATCATTTTGCTTGCTCCTCTGTTCCACCGTTAGTGACGGACAGTGGGACTCTAGTCACTAATTCAAAAGATAAAGGTAGTGTGTTCGCGAATAAATTTTCCGCGGATGCAAACCTCGATTCCGATCTTTTGGAACCACCTGTGATCACGCCAGTACGCTCTTCGATGCGGGATGTAAGGTTCCACCCACGCACTACTGAACTCATTCTACGTAGACTGGACTGTACGAAGGCAATCGGCCCGGACGGAATACCGGCAGTAGTCTTTAAGAACTGTGCTACAGAACTGTCACTGACGGGCAGTGGGGCGTTATTCACGAATACAAAGAATAATCGCGAATTTATATTCCGCGAATTCGACATTCGTCGATAGTATAGTGGTTAGTATACCCGTCTGACACACGGGAGACCGGGGTTCGATACCCGTCGGGGAGCCCCCGGCACAAGACTAATGACTTTGCCCGGAAAATAACAAATCATTATGGAAAATTTAACAAGCCTCAGGACTTGCTAAATAAGGCCAAGACCGGTTCTCGGTTGTAGTGCCGATGATGATGATGATGAATCCGACCATCGGTGCAGGGCCTTTGGAGCCATTTGTGATATTACAGCATTTTGCGACGATATAAAAGAGCGTGTGATTCAAACCGATGCTATGGCGGTTAGAATCACTAAAAAGTAGAATCAAAGCCTGAACACATCAAACTATTGCCGTGTATGTGAAATCGATCGTTTTTCTCAGGTACACTCAACTGATGTGGAAATGCTATGTTAATTGCTATGGTATACGGCTCTAACGGATACTGATTTTGATTATTCTTTCGAAGTTGTTCTTCACGATTGGTTTGTGTACTGTGCATGCGTGTATCTGTAAGCAACGCCACAATCGCGTCGGTGCAGACTTCAATGCCAGTTGTGAAGTTCCGTCCAAGAGATATTCCACGTATTCTCCGCGGACTGGGCCATAAGATAGCAACCAGGCCGGATGGAATATCAGCAATAATCCCTAGAAACGGTGCCCCAGAACCGTCACCGGGTCTAAGTGAACTCTTTCGCTTATTTTATATACAGATGACCATTCCTATCTGCTGGAAAATCCCTCGAATTTAGGTAATCCCATAAAAGGGGAAAAAGTGCCACCCACAAAATTAACAGCCGATAGGATTACGTCTATAGTCTCCAATGGAATTTAAAAGGTCATCAATGTTTCGTTGGGTAACAATATATTCCCTTTTCGCGACAATATCGCCGATTCTCCCATTTTTGATCGATCCGGCCTGTTAACGAATCAACAGCAGTGGTAGAATCAGTCTACCAAAATCGAAATATCGAACAGCAAATAGAAAATCTACTGCTTGTGGATGACTTTCTATAGAAGGAAGCATACACCAATAACCTTTAATTGATTCCAAATGGTGCGACATGTTCACCAGTTGGAGTACAATAAGCACTTACATCTGTGGTTCAAAAGGGACACATTGGAATTGGTTCGCTCTCCAAATGCCTTCAATCATAAATGGTTTTCTTGGCTGATAACCTCGATTTACGGAATCATATAACGGATTCATTTGATTCTATATTCGATTAATATTATGTTGAAGAGTTAAAGTTAAGATAAGTGGTTTTTTCTCAAATATCGCCTAGTCTGCCTCAGGAAATTGAATTATGTTTTCAGGGCGCAAACATACGAAGGCAGTTTGATAAGTCAGCGACTCTTTAAATTCCGCGTGCAGTAACTTTAATATTATAGACTACTGCCAAAGGTTGAGCAAGCTGTGTCATTTAGCTTGTGTTTGACAGCCATTGAAAGCAGACAACCTCCTGAATTTTAACGAAAATGGAAAAAAGTGAATTTCGTGTGCGGATCAAGCATTATTTTTTGCGTCAAAAAACCATCACCGAAACCAAGGTAAGGCTTGATCAATATTATGGAGACTCTGCACCATCAATTTCAATGGTTAAGAAGTGGTTTTGTGTGGGTTCTCTATACCACACGGAGAACCAACCCACAATCCCAACCAATTTTGACCGCTAACAGCGCGTCACCATAACCCAAATCCGTAATCCATTCGCAAACATGCAAAGAACACATCCCAATATGCAACAGCATCCGTCCCCAAATCTGCATTTGCATACATCCCCAAACTTATCAAGAATCCATTTCCCAAGCTGTAATGAAACGTATATTCAAACCTACAACGGAATATTAATCATCTCCATCAACTATACCGAGCCGCATACATTTTTCCCAAAAACCACTTCGGTTAATCTCCTACTTAAATTATATTCCTTGCTTGCAACCAAGCAGTTCTAATTTCCCCCGAAAATCATTCCGACTCACTTCCTGCTTAAACTATTTCCTCGCTTGTAACCAAGCAACATTTAGTTTCCCCGAAAATCATTTCGGCTCCCATCCTACCCAATACCAATTCCCCTTATTGGTAACTCACCAGCACGATGCGCTGCATTTCCGCGAAACAACCATCGCAACCACTAAGACCCATATTCCCTTGTCTAACCGACAACTCATGCCCATACTTGGTCGTGTTTCCAAAACCGATTTATCAGTACACATAGCGACAGAGGAACCTACCTCAGCCTATACAGCAGTAATTCGTTGAAACTGAATTCCCTATGCGAGCATAGCAACCCTTTTTCAAGTTCCTAGTAAGTGGCAGTGAGTTATTTAGCTATGACCCCACTGCCACGACGCGATGAAATTTTTCTTGCCCTTTCATAGTCAGTCGCGTCACAGCCGCCAAGGTGCACACATACACCCTAGTCAGTCGAGTTTCTACACCAGGAGAATGCGCACGCGGAAGTCAAGTTCGTGGTTTGATAGATCTTTTGTTTTGCATTAACGTTGACATCTACTGAAGAAATTTAATGCTGTAACCTTCCTGCGCTGGTGTTAAGGTAAAAGATTGGAGAGTGAAAGAGTAACGATGTTCGGTGATCCTTCTGGAAAAATGTGACACTCTAGCCGAAGATACTTAAAATTAAAAAGAAAGGAAACGGCTTTGGGACAATACTCTGTGTTACAAAGGAAGATAATTATTATACAAACCGGCTATTATAACAATAAATAACAATAAAAAAATACAGTTTGCAACAAATCAAATCACATTGCGTTTTCTTTTCCTTCTCGTACAACGGCTCGCTGCGGAACTCAGATTTTATTTATTCAGTGAACTATCGCGGTTGTGAACTATAGCAGACGGTGGAATTTTAGTGAACCTGTAGGGTTCTCCGAACGCACAATTCCGCGCACGTAAGGTTCCTACCTTCAAGGGACTTACTTACCTGAGAACGTTGCACGCGCCCACAGACGCGTGTCCCAAAATCTCACCGTAGGGCCTGCAACTCACAGCCAACGTTGAGCGCGACACCAAAAAGCAAGGAACTGAACGTCCCCAAATCTTTAATGTCAAGCTCAACAACCATAGTTCATCATACCTGAAACAAATGTTAAAACATCCATTCATCTTATCCCAAAGACTGAAATACGCCGCACTCAAGCACTGAAAAATCGAAAATCCTGAACATCTGCACGATGTTACAAGGAATCGCTAATGTCGGTAAATTAGCCGACCAACGGATGCACGTGCGGGTAGCCTACCATAAAGACCACCCAAATCCGTCGTGCAAACAAAGGAAACGGCCACCTCATACAATAAAGCATATCGCTTATCCGCTGCCAAATTCTAGGCAACCGTAATTATCTCAACGAGATAATTTGGGAATATTTCTGAGGATAAAACCAACAAAAGGAACTACATCAATCCCACAGTTCCCTTTTGAATTTCACACCATTAGAAAGATCTAATGGATTTCGATTTGTAACTACAAGTCAAACAAGACCCACGGACTGTACGTCCAAACAATCACCGAATATCTTCGGCCTGCGCGCCAGATGTTCTATGTAAATAATGCGGCACACAATCGACAACCGTCGAACTGAATTTCGATCACCACCACTGATGGTGATAATGATGAATGTTATGCTGCTAACAGATACGTCGGGAAATTCTTTTAGCAGGTTGAATGGGGAAATTTTCCTGCAGTATAGATACAGAGCGCAGATATTATGGTAAATTTCCCCCTGTGCAGTTACCGATCGGAGATCTAAATCGGGATATTTTTTTTGGGCAGACACTTAGTCTATGCCGAGCACCCGAAAAGTCGACATTGAGAATCCCAACGGGGGAGTGGTATAGGAGATGCAACGACGATCTTCGCGCGTGTGTACGATCAAAAATTTAAAGGTGTTCGTGTTCGATTATGTGCAGTAACAATAGAAGAAAAATGAGAATCGAGTGTAATTAATTATTAACTACCTTGTGCTCCGAATTAATTAAGTAAAGTGACAGACCAAGTATAAGTTAAAATCCTATGTGTAACGTTAAAACACGAAACAATAAAAATTAAAATTCAAAATTCAAAATTTCAAAGGAACGTTTTCACAGTGTTTCATTTGTGTGCTGAAATTCTTTGGTGTTAGGTATTCAGCAGTGTTCGGCGGAACACTTCTTGCGACGTAAAGACAGGAAAATCCGCCCAAAACCCGTTCCCGTGCTGGCACTAGGCTAGGATACATACGCCACAGTTTACTGAGTCCCGATGTGATCGTACCAGCACAAGTAACGTCGAACGTTCAGGTCTCCCAAAAGAGGTCGTCATCCCAGAAATTATCGAAAAAATACATGGAATGATATTGGACGATCGGAGAATGAAATTGCGGGAGGTGAATGAGGCTGTAGGGATATTAATTGAGCGGGTACATCACATTTTACATGAATATTTGGATATGAAAAAATTCTTTACGCGACGGGTGCCACGATTGTTCACACCCGACCATAAGCGTAACCGTCTGGCCATTTCAAGGGAGTGGTTGGCGTTATTCAGTCGCAATCCAAATGACTTTCGCGCCGTTTCGCTACCGTGGACGAAACCTGGATCCATCGCAACACACCAAATACCAAGGAACAATCAAGACAGCGGGTTTCTCTGGGTGAACGTGCACCAAAAAAGACCAAGATGGGTTTGTCGAGGTCATGCTCACCGGTAATTTTTTTTTTTTTTTTTTTAGAATCCAACGACGGAATTGATAGACTTACGGCGGCGTCCCCAATAAGTTTCACTGCTCGTTTTTGCATCCTATCGCCACCACGTGTACTGCAGTTTTGGATACGGCTGACCAAATATTGGAGTTGACCTCCATTTTGGGACGAATATACGCCTTATAAATAGTGGCCAGGTTGGATGGGGTGAAATCTTTTGCGCATCTCAGAGGAAACCCCATGTATTTTCACATCGATTACCTTGAAAAGGGTAAAACGATCATCGGCGAATATTAGTCAGAGCTTTTGAACAGATTCGATATTGATTTAAAGCAGAAACGACCGCATTTGTCGAAGAAAAACGCCTGTTCCATCAGGACAGTGCACGGGGGTACGCGTATGTAAATGCCGTGTCAAAAATCCATAAATTGAGCGATGAACTGCTACCCCATCCAACATAACAGGTTAATTGAAAAGTCCCCGGCCTGGGACATAGATGGCGGCACTAGAATTAAATCCATATCATTTGAGCCCTAACCTTCAAAATTTGACAGATGTCGGATCATTAGTTTGTGAATTGCCCCAGGAAAATCAACCTTCAAGGATTGGTATGCTAAGTTTAGACGTGGTGAAATGAGCACCGAAGACGGTGAACGCAGTGGACGCCCAAAAGAGGTTGTTACCGACGAAAACATTAGAAAAATCCACAAAATGATTTTGAATGACCGTAAATTAAAATTGAATGAAATAGCAGGCACTCTAAAGATATCAACTGAACGTGTACATCATATCATTCACGAATATTTGGGTATGAGAAAGCTCTGTGCAAAGTGGGTGCCGCGCGAGCTCACTTTTGACCAAAAACAACGACGAGTTGATGATTCGGACCAGTGTTTGGAGATGATCAAGCGTAATAAACCCGAGTTTTTGCGTCGATATGTGACAATGGATGAGACATGGCTCCATCATTTCACTCCGAAGTCCAATCGACAGCCATCCGAGTGGACTGCACACGAAGAACCCGCCCCAAAGCGTGGAAAAACGCAACAGTCGGCTGGCAAGGTTATGGCGTCTGTATTTTGGGAGCGCGCGGAATAATTTTCATTGACTATCTTGAAAAAGGAAGGACCATCAACAGCGACTATTACACAGCGTTATTGGACCGTTTGAAAGACGAAATCGCTGAAAAAACGACCGCATTTGTAGAAAAAGAAAGTGCTGCTTCACCAGGACAATGCACCGTGTCACAAGTCAGTGAAAACGATTGCAAAAATCCATGAATTGGGTTTCGAATTGCTTCCGCATCCACCGTATTCTCCAGATCTGGCCCCCAGCGACTATTTTCTGTTCTCAGATCTCAAAAGAATGCTCGCTGGGAGGAAATGTTCGTCGAATGAAGAGGTGATCGCCGAAACTGAGGCCTATTTTGAAGCAAAGGACAAATCGTACTACAAAAAAGGTATCGAAAAGTTGGAGGGTCGCTATAATCAGCGTATCACCCTCGAAGGAAATTATGTTGAATAAAAAAAACGAATTTTGCCAAAAAAATGTGTTTTACTATGGGAGGCCGGGGACTTTTCAATTGCCCTGTTAAGTGTTTAGCGGGCCTTAAATCCTACAAGGTAATCCGTTTGCGCGTTCGAACTTCTCATTAAAAGCCGTTTTGCTTTAAGGCGGAGAGTCTCTGCTACGACCAGTGCGAGTGTTTTTAAAGTCCGACAAGAAGAAAATTTTCGACACTCCCCCTGTTATCTACTAGCGACTCAGGTCGCCATCTCAGTATTATTGATCAAGTAAATGCAGTTTTGTGCACATTGGAAGTGTGACCTCCCGTACTAAAAAAAAAAAAAGAATTGACCATTTTCCGATGGCTTGATTCAGTTGTCAGTTATAGTGTTACTTAGACACACCACCTTTATCCCAGCGAGAAAACATTAAACATAAACAAAAGTACATAACATATAAAACATTTAAACAATTTAAAAATTAAACACATATATTCCAAACAATTTGGCTATTGATTCAAACATTTATTTACATTTTTAAACTATACATTTACCTTACCAAACATTAGTTAAACACATACATTACAAACAATTTGGCTTTTAAATTAAACATTTATTTATATTTTTAAACTATACACATACATTACGAACAATTATCACATTTTCAAATTTAAACTTAAATACCACATTCAAGATATATATTATATATTTTTTTATTGTTTATACTGGGCTGCGCCAGTTATTATATAATGTCAATGTCATTTACCATCTTGTTGTGTGCTACAACGGTTCGTTTCCGTGCTTTTCGTATTACCGAGAAAGAGAAACGAACGATGGAATCCTGTGTGGATTTGTGGGAAGGAAGTATTGTGCCAGGCATGGGCACTCGATTCATCTTCCCACTCCATCATAATAGGTTCCGCTGAAGCGAACCGAAAGAAGTGTGCTCGCGGCGGTTACTAGGCGACTCCTCGTGACTTCGCTCTGATGGTTGTAATCACACTCAACGATATTCGTTCGTTGTCGAAAGGAATTCGGCTAGTGAAACTGGCCGTCTTAATTAAGGGGTGCATTTTCCTATCCCAAGAGAGACGTAAAGTCTCTCTTTGGGATAACCAAACATATTTCATACATAAAGCAAACAAAACCGAAACTTGTCGGATGCTAATTGGGTCTTTGTTTGAGATGTGCGTCGCGGCTAAATAAATAGACGCGACGCATCGAAGAAATGGTGTTAATGGGTTCTAGCTAGATTGCCGGGAAATTGTGTTCATGGCGTCACTGGTAAGGGTAAGTATTGAATTCCTATTTGCATTTGCTTATGCTGTAGGGTTTAATTGGTGTCAAGAGATGCGTATATTTGTTTTGGTCCCTTGGGTGTAGGTCACCAGCCAATGTGTTTGTATGGTGATTTATGATACACATGATGAAGCTGGGATAAGCCAACTCAAGGGTAACATTTCCTGATTATGCGGTTGCATTATATATGAACCGATGAATTTTCTTTCAGGGGAATTTATGATAAACTTGCAGAGAAGTCTTATAGGGGACTTTAAATGCGAGGTTATGCATGCAGGTAAGAATTGTCTTTTCCAGGGGCTTTTTTGATTACAGATTTGATCTCTTTAATGCGTGAAGCATTTAAGATGCTAATGCGAATGCATTAGTGAAATTAGGAGAGGGGGTGAAAGTTATAGAGGTTTTTCAGGAAAGCGAGCTGTGGGGTTTGGCGGAACTGCCACAGATTCCTGATGATCCATGCACACGCCGCGGTAGGCATGAAGATGGGTTCTATTTTCGCACAGCTATTAGCCAATCATCATTGCGCTCTTTTCATGACTCTTCTCATTTGCATGTCTCAGTGAAGTGAATAATACTCGCGCATCATTCGAAAGTCGCTGGACATGCGAAGGGTGAAAAGAACAAGAGAAAGAGCGCAATAACTTCGGGGTTGGCTTAGCTTGTGCGCTGGTATCGAATGCGGTTTCTGAGAATGACCTACTGCCCTAGTATTAAGACGGTGGTGATCTCAGAGTGCATTGAACCGTAGGGAAACAGAATTATGGAGGAGAGGCAACTTATAACGCGGCCCCGGAGGGTCGCGCGTGGTTGGAGGTGGGCGACTAGACTGAGGGTGCCGGCGATCGCGCTTGGATGGTGGTAGGCAACCTAGTGAGGGAATACCGGCACGCGCTCCGAAGCGATAGATCGGTGCACCTAATGTGTGTGGCGGCGTAGTTGGACAAGTTTTGCCTAGGTGTTGCCGTTTGCATAGGATGAGAAGCTTGGGGAACGTCAAGAGTTAGGAAAAAGGGAGATGCTTACGTCTGAGTAAGGAGGTAGTGCCGAGCGACCTACTGATTTTTGCTACGCGTAGTAGCTGTAGTTCAGTGAGGAGCCGGAATTTAGGGAATTGTGTCGTGGTTGCGTTGACGGAAGTAGAAAAGAGGTCGCGATGAGGACGAGAGGCGTCGAGAGGAGGCGAGCGGGGTAGCGTGGATGGGTTGTGGGCATTGTGCGCCATTGTTTAAGGCTAAGCCAGTATTGAAGCAGTTAAATTGACCCTTGTAGGGTAAAGGGAAGTCGAAAGAGTGTCGCGTGAAGTCAGAATTGAGAACGCTGGAATGGAGTTGTGGAGTGAAGAATATTGCCGTTACTATTAATCGGATCTTCGTATTTCTGTGTTTCTAAAATTTAATACTGTTTACAATGCAGTGAGTGTTATAAGGTTTTTTACATAAATTATATCATCAAAAAAAAAAAACAATTTTATTTAGTTCAATCTTAATTTGCTAAACATTCATACTCATTCTCCCACCTTGTAGCAAAAACCGCCACTTACAATTAACACTGCTGCCACGTGACACCAAAAGAAAAGAGCTATTTATTAATGTTAACATTACATCTACCTTCTTAATATTAAATATTTTATGGGAATTCTGTTAAATCAGTTTTACATCTTTCGTAAATCTGTAATTCATTCTCGGAATATGTTTTTGATTTGGATATATGATATACCAACAAAAATCTCTGTTAAGTATTAAAAACACAAATCAAAGACGTCTTTTGACTGGTCCCACTGTTCTCTGATATTTAAGGGTACTCCAATGCCCCCTTTTTGCGCGGTTGTGTAAAAAAAAAAGTAATAAGACATCAGTCGAGTTTTTCGCCAACAGGGATCTGGGCTGCTATACGATGAGAGCATTATGAAGCTACCAATAAAATGGTAACATATTATAGAACAAAATTGTGCATATTTTACCCAAATTGGACAATCCATCTTAAATATATTTTTAAATAAGAACCACACGAATGTGGAATGTTCTGCCTGATCATGTGTTTCCTGGCCGTTGTGATGTCCAGACAATCAAGACCCATTATACATCGACACCTCCTTTCCTTATCCACTTCCTCGCCATCCGCTCGCACTGTGCTCTGACATTTAAGGGTACTTCAAAATCCTCTTTTGTGCGCGGGTTAGTGTAAAAAAAAAAGTAATAATAATAAATCTTGAAATAAACGTAAAAAGTTATGGATTTCTTTTTCCCCAAACTCTGGTATAACTTATAATGCGAAGAATTCATCTCTCTATGCTCAGTATCAGGTCCTTTTTTTGTATTTCCGTTTTTTGTATTTATTCATCAACAATTTTTATCTTTGCTGTGAGTACGACGTAATATTCGTTCTAGAGAAGTTGTGACTGGCAGTCATTCGCTATGAATTGGTAAAAGATCTGTTATAAGAGCAAAACTCCTTTGGTGGTCATTGTCATCTATTGGAGATTTTAACTTATTCTGATTTGGCATTTTTCTTCCATATCGTGAATTAATAGACAATGTCTTTGCTGTGACTGGTCACAATCTGAGAACAAACCTGAGCTTGCCATTAATTTAATGCTGGGCAGGAAGCTTCGCTGTGTCGCTCATTTTATTCCTAATTTTTATAAACATGTCGCCTTTCTGTTACTTGTAACTCAATTTACTCTTTTGCCGATGGCATCACTAGGAGACTCGTGTCCTCCTTCGAAAATATGCAACCAATTTCTTCGAACTACATTCCAGCAGTATCCGATTGAATTTTAACATCAACAAGATATATGAAGTGTTGCTCCTTGTTGTCAAAAAAAATCTTTGCATTTATCAGGCCGAAGGCAAAGAACTGTCAATTCTTAATTAATCCGACTTTTAATTCGAATGATCACATATTTGAAGCTGCGAAAAGTCAAATATATGGAAATTATATGGATTTTCCTAAGAGATGCAAGAAATATTTCACTCCATTCAACGTTTCCACAATTTACAAGGCCCATATTCGTCCTGATCCGGAATTGAAATCACAAATTTGGTCAGAGTACATACTATCCTACGAGGGTAGCCTCTTATGTTTCGGGATTTGGCAACCCTAGTGTTGCAATACGGCAATTGACAGCTCTGTCGTAAAGTTGGACATTTTTGAGGTTATACGCACTCAGAACGTTTTGACATACGAGCGCTATTTGTGTTGTTTACAGTAACTTAAAAGATTCATCTCGGCCCAAAAATGGAATTAAATCGTCAACATTTTCGTGCGATTATTTTTTACAACTTTCGGCGTGGATTAACTCAGCAACAGTGCATGGATGAACTTAATTCAATTTTTGGCGATGAAGCTCCATCAAGGACCAGTGTTTATCGATGGTATGGTGAATTCAATCGTGGTCGTAGTTCAGTCCAAGATGAATTTCGTGAAGGTCGTCCAAAATCAGTTGTTGTTCCGAAAACCATTGATGCTGTGCGCGAACTGATATTGGAAGATCGTCATGTGACCTATCGTGAGATTGAGACAACCTTAGGCGTTAGTGGGACTAGCATACATTCAATATTGCATAAACATTTGACTGTCAAAAAAATTTGTTCGCGTTGGATCCCACACAATTTGTCAATCGCCCAAAAAAAGGCTCGTGTCAATTGGTCGAAAGAAATGCTCCAAAAATACGGTCGCGGTGTTTCGAAACACGTCTATGACATCGTGACAGGTGATGAATCGTGGATTTAGGCGTATGAGCCCGAAAGTAAACAGCAGTCGACTGTCTGGGTGTTTCAAGATGAGCCAAATCCAACAAAAGTCGTTCGCGCACGAAGCACTTCCAAGCAAATGGTCGCCTGTTTTTTCGGAAAAACTGGACATGTCGCAACCGTACCACTAGAACAACGCAGAACAGTCAATTCTGAGTGGTACACAACCATTTGTTTGCCAGTTGTCTTCCAAGAAATCAGGAAAACCAACCGCCGAAGACGGATCACTCTTCACCACGACAATGCGAGCTCTCACACATCGGCAGCGACAACTGCATTTTTGAGTACCCAAAACATCGATTTAATGGGTCATCCGTCGTATATTCCTGACTTGGCGCCGAATGACCACTTTTTATTCCTGTACGTAAAAAACAAACTGAGAGGTCAACGTTTTTCGACACCTGAAGAAGCGGTTGCTGCATTCAGAATGCATGTGTTGGAGATACCTCAATCAGAGTGGCAAAAGTGCTTCGACAATTGGTTCAAACGCATGCAAAAGTGTATAGATCTTCATGGGGAATATTTTGAAAAACAATAAAGTGATTTTCGATGATCAATATTTGTTTTTGTTCTCTAATCCCGAAATATAAAAGGCAACCCTCGTACATGTTGTGTCTGCATGCGCAACTAGCCAACGAACCTCATTAGGAAATTAGACGTATGTCTTCCAATTCTCTCGTTAGAATATGGAAGCAATGCATTCTAATTACATATTTTTTATAAGTATTTTCACGATGTTCAGGTGAACTTTATACATATATTCTACCTCTCAAAACATTTCCTCGCGACACCCATCAATCAGAGAATGCATAAAACGACAATCGTTCTTTAACCGAATCACACAAATGTGAAATGTTTTGTCATGTTTTTGCTCATGATTGTAATGCTGTAGTATCTAAGACCAATGTGCACCGATATCTTCTTTACCCTCATTTCCTTCTTCTTCTGATGACTCTGTGTTTGGCATTTGGGGATACTTACGAATATCATTTTGACCGTGCGGTTGTGTAAAGAAAATGCTTAATTGGAAAGATTTACTATGTTACCTAGTTCATGTAGGTAAATTGGTCCTTTCATAATCCCGGATTATCATTCTCATTTCCTGTATCATTATTAGAAATATAATTTTCGGGGATTTCCTTTTATTTCATGAAACCCCGAATGAGTCTCAAGGTTATTTTATGAGAAATTGTAGAAATAGAAATCATTTTTGTCACGTTAACAGCTTTTCAAACACTAATGACTTCAAAGGTATCTTTATTCTCGTACCGATAATTTAGCATTCTAGAACGATGTGGGATATATTCATGAGTTTAAATTGAATAATTGTTGCCAGGCACTTCACTTCGACTGTACGACAATCTTGCGAAACACAGTTCACCTGCTCTTTCAATACCCGGTCATTAAGCCGAAAGCTGTTTGTTGATTAAACAGCCGCAACTTTGAAAGATAACTCTCTATGTAAGCGGCCATGATTAGGAACTATACGTCAGTGGCATATTTTAGAAGAACTCCTATATATAGCAACAGACCTAATGTATGATCCGATAAGTGTACGTAATAAAATCTAGAAAACGCTAAGGAACAACTTTAGGGACAAAATGGCCCTTCTTCTCTATTTTTATCCATTAGAATTGTCGGGGAATTTTCATTTTAGATACAAATTCCAATATCTATTTATTAAAGTCGCGTGATTTCTCACGGCGGAGTGATTCACGGAGCTCGGCAACGGCAATCTTCGCTCACATGACTGACTCTAAAGATAAAATCGAATATTTCGCATGACTGCCCCTGACACTTATGGAATTTAATTTCGGAATCTAAGACGGGTAGTGTACTCCGACAGCTTTTCACGAGGTCAGTACGCATACAATCGTTTCTACTCACCTGCGACCAATGGAAGTCAGGTGGAAAGAGAGGGCAAAATAATTACAATGCCCATTTACAAGGCCTTCACATCACGAAACTAGACGAAACATATTCGTCGGTCTAGAATGCCGAACTTATAGATGTTAACGATTTAAGTGATTCATTGACGGGGTTTGTGTTGAAATGTTGTCGTGTTTGATTCGACCGGTCGACCGGTTTTCCCGTCAAACGATGACGATGCAAAATATCTCATGATTTAAAAACTTGTCGTTGGTATTCGTCATTGTTGTTTATTGATAAACCGATTTAATTTTTACTACTACGAGAAACTTTCCACAACAGACTTATGTTGTAGTCTGACGCATTTGAGATTAAATACAGCTGTGCCAACAGTGAAAAGCGTTGCACAACTCTTGAGACTAATAAACGCATTACACATGAATTAATAAGTCCCAAGACTAACTCAGATATGGCACCTGTAATAAAAAATCTTAATTATCGATGCGATGTTCCATTGTAAGCAAACGTTTGTAAAAATAGCGTCGCCTAAATCACTATAACTCAGTATGTTATCGTCCGATTGTTGACACATAATGTTTGAAGGTTAGTACTTTCTAAAAACCATAACGATTTTTCATTACAAGTGCCATCTCTGATTTAGTCTCGAAACTTATTGAATGGTGTGTTAAGCATAACTATTAAGTATCTTTTGGAGTTCCCGAAAGTGCTGTGGGGGGACGAACTTCCATGTTTTTTTCCCCTCTGAAACGGAACGAGTTTAGATACAGAAATGTGCGTGTCGTCGAGAATAGATTGCAAATTTGTGGGTTCGGTCAGATTGATTAGTGGGGCATCAAACAACCGAATTCCGGTGAATAATATCACTGATTTTCGAAGAACGTATATTATCTATAAAACAGAAAAAGGTTAGCTACGCGCTTTCAATGTGATAGCGACAGCAGATCCAACGTCAGTACCGTGTTTTCGATCAGGCGGATTACCCGGCATCAAGAAGATCGGCTCTATGCTTAGGAGCAGAGCTGATAACATGGGACCAATGTCCAAGTGTGGCTTTTATTGAGATTTGTAGAGGAGAAGAAGTTGATCCATAGTGAAATATTTTATGGCTCTAAAAAGATAACTCAATTTTCTAGAGGCGGACGTGATGATATTCGATACGTGCTCAAGCCACGAGACATTTCGACAGACCGTGAGGCCGAGCAAATTTAAACTTTCCTTAGATTTAATGGCCGGGCCATTCGTCAAGAGGTATGGAGTCGATGATCCGTTTTTCCCTGTGAACGTTGTATATTACGTTTTCGTTACATTGAACTCGACGAAATTGGCTTTTCCGATTTTTTTTTTTTTTTTTAACACTTCTCTCGGGTGAGGCGACCCTATAGCGCCGATTGGGCGCCCCGAGATGCCACCAAATAACTGTTGCAGTTCTTTTTGAATAGTTGCAGCTTGTAACGCTCCGGGAACACTCACGTGGGAAGGGAGTTCCATACCTTCCCCGCTCTGTAACGGAACGAGTTCTGATGCCAAGATGTTCACACCGTTGAGAGATGAACCGCAAACTGGTTCGATCCGTCGGATTGTCTTGTGGTGCGCATATAGGCCGAATTGCGTGGAACAATACCACGAATCTCCAAAGAACAGTGTCCGTTATATTATCTGCCGAACAGACAGTGGTCGGATACGCGCCTTCGATGTGATAGCGACTGTAGTCCCGACGTCAGCGCCGAGTCCCCGATCAGGCGGATCGCTCGTCTTTGTACGCTCTCAAGTAGGTCGAGGGTATGTTTAGGAGCTGGGCTCCAAACATGAGAATAATATTCGAACGCGGGTCTAATTTGGGATTTATATAAGAGAAGAAGTTGGGCCGGAGTAAAATATTTCTTGGCTCTAAAAAGATAGCTCAGTTTTCCTGAGAATGACCTGGCGATATCCGACACGTGTTTATGCCATGATACATTCCCACAGACCGTGACGCCGAGCAATTTCAAACTTTCCCCAGCCTCGAGGGCCCGGCCATTCATCATCAGCTGTGGAACCGATGATCCAGTTTTCTTTGTGAATGTTGAAGTCGACGAGATCGTCATTTCCCCATTGCCAGACCATATCTACATCCTGATTCAGAGAGGCAATTCGTCTACATCTCAGCTGGTGTGACGTCGATGCACCAATCGGCCGAACACCCGCAAAGGACGAAACAAGCGTAGTGAAAACTTTGTTATCCATTGTCTCCAACAATTCATTTATGTAAGGCAAAAACAAGGTTGGACCAAAAACAGAGCATTGAGACACCCCCGAGTTAACAGGATACAGATCCGAACACTTGCCGTCCACACCAACCCGGATCGATCCAATTTCGAGGAAGCTCTTCGCCCAGTCGCAAAGCTGCTAGGAAAGTCCATATGAACGAAGTTTGCTCAGCAACGCCCGTGCAGACGCAGTCAAAAGCCTTGGCGATATCCAATGCGACCGCTCTTGACTCACCATGCCGTTCAATCGCAGATGTCCATATCTCAGTTATAAATGTCAAAAGGTCTCCCGTGGACCTCCTGCCACGGAATCCGTATTGACGGTCATTCAGAAGTCCGTTGCACTCCAGATACTTAACTAACTTTGTATTGATAACTTTTTCCATTACCTTAGATAAAATAGACAGTAATGCTATCGGACGGTAATTTTGTGGGAGACACTTTTTTTCCCGTCTTTAGGATTGGCTGAACTCGAGCGAATTTCCAGCAGGCAGGAAAGGTCATCCGTGCATAAGATAAGCGGAAGAGTCTGCCAAGAACCGGCGATAGTTCTGGAGCACAGTTCTTAAGGACTATTGCTGGTATTCCGTCCGGGCCGGTTGCCTTCCTACAATCCAGTTCACGTAGAATGCGTTGAATGGTGCGCGGACGAAATCTCACATCCCGCATCGAAGACTGTACCGGCGAGATCACAGCACTCCAAATACATAATTAACTCAGTATTGATGACTTTTTCCATCATCTTAAATAACATAGCCAGTAATGCTATCGGGCGGTAATTTTATGGGAGACACTTTTTTCCCGTCTTTGGGATTGGCTGAACTCCAGAGATTTTCCAGCAGGCGGGAAGGGTCCTCCGTGCATAAGATAAGCGAAAGAGTCTGCCAAGAACCGGCGGTAGTTCTTAAGGACTATTGTTGGTATTCCGTCCGGACCGGTTGCCTTCCTACAGTCCACGTCACGTAGAATGCGTTGAATAGTACGCAGGTGAAATCTTACATCCCGCATGGAAGGCCGTACCGGCGCGATCATATGTGGCTCCAAAAGACCGGGATCGAGGTTTGAATTCGCGAACACATCAGCTTAATCCTTTGAATTTGTGACTAACGTCCCGCTGCTTGTCACCAACGGAGGGGAAGAGGAGGAAGCATAGTTACTGCTGGCAGCCCTTGCCATTGACCAGAGGAGCGCTAACCAATCGGGTGTTATTTGTCATGTATGTCTCTGTATTTATTGGTCACTCTGTTGATGTGAGCTTTCTTCGCGGTATCAATCGCCTGGTTGCATGCGTTTCTGTTTCTAACAAAATTCATTCTGTTAACATCGGTGTGATTTGAAGCGCCATTGGTTAAAAGCTCTATTTTTTGCCGCTGTAGTTTGCTCGCAATTTTTTTGTCAAACCAAAGTTTATCACATGAACTTTGTTTGATGGAATGTGGAATGTAGATCTCCATCCCGAGAAGAATAATCTCTGTGACCGACTCCCCGCAAGCGTTAACATCGTAGTCTCCGAAGCACACTTCTGACCATGAAAAGGATGCGAAAAAATTTCGCAAATCGTCCCAGTTAGCAGCCCTGTGGGGAGCGAAGTACGTTGCGCCGGCGTACGGCATTGGGTTCACTTCTGCCCCACCATCTCAAATTAGAGTTCTCCGGACACCAAAAGAAACTGAGTTCATCCGCGAATCGTAAGAATGGGGAACAATGAGACACCATCGATCCTTCAGCAGAAGTGTTCACCAACACAAGGAGTTAAACTCCGCCACATGACAGTTAAATGAAAACACTCAAGTTTGTTTATTAGTTAAATGGTTACTTTTTATTCACAACAAATGTTTCGGTATTTATTTAGATTACAGATTACGGATTTTAATTACACTGACGATGAGACGGGTGCACAAAAGAATGTAAGACAATGTACTCTACTTGATAGGCATTATCGTGGCGGCACAAGGAAAATTACTTTTTAATCGGTAACGTGCTTACTTGACTCGACTGTTTGTGTCTTCGTGCGCACCGGGGAGCGGGAGAAATGCCCATCGGCGCGGTCGATGGATGGAATGAGACTCGGCGATGTGAATTCGCTGGCAAAGGAAATTCAGCCAGTGGTACTGGCTCTCTTAGTTAAGGGTGCGTTTCCTATTCCAAGAGAAACGTGGAGTCTCTCTTTGGGGGTAGGTAACCGTGTCTCATAGCGAAGATCGTAGTGGTACGCATGTAAGTGTTAACTTTGGTTCTTTCATGGCCAAGGCCATGAGAACGAATCGGAAAAATCGAAAGGGATAGTGGGCATCAAAGAGATGTGAATTCGGCTAAGTAATAAGTCGGATCTCATTAGGTGCAAATTGGATTTCTGTTTGCTCATGCCGCGAGTCATGAGAAGCGGATCCATAAATATTGGAAGAGAAAGAGATCGTGTAGATCATTGTCTATGATGTGCATTGCAGCTGTATTGAAAGACCGCAATGTATCGTGAACATGGTCCTAATCGGTTTTAGCATATTCATTGAGAATTGGTGGTTATGGCATCGCTGCCAAGGGTAAGTACACAATTCCTATTTGCATTTGCTTATGCTATAGGACTTGGTTTATGCCTTTAGACACTAGATGCGTGTATTTGCCTCTGTCACTTGGACAAAGGTCGCCAGCCAATGTGTATGTAAAGGAATTTGTTGTACACATGGTGAGGCGGGGAATAGGCGACGCAATGTTTATTATCCCTGGTTATGATGGTTACATTATATGTGAACCAAATTGTTTCGTTTACAGGAATTAATCTACTTTCAAAAGCTTTCAGATAAATGCGAGAAGCATTTACGGGTGCTAATGCGATTGCATTAGCGGGAACCATGGAAGTTGGGTTGTAGTTATGGGGGGTTCTTCGGGTAAGTAGACATTGGCGTTTGGTGGAACCGCCACAGCCCCATACTTCCATACACGGCAAAGCTGCCTAGGCCGATTATTCGCTTGAAATGCAAGTGCTTGCGCGACAGATACCAAGCAGTGATCTGAGTTTCCCAAGGGGGCAGAGACATCTACGGTATAAATACTGGGTTCGGATGTCAAAAACAGATCCAGGGTGTTCGCATAATCACCTCGGGCATCCGGCACTCGCGTGGGTTCCTCCACGAGTTGAGTCAAGTTGTCGCTAACAGCGAACATCTCTGCCAACCCTTCAGCCTCGTCGGTTCTGTTAGAATGTAGCAACCAACCGGAATTGTGCACATTAAAATCGCCAGGGACAACAATATCAGAAGCTGGGTGGGGTATCTGTATCTTGTCGACGGCACGTGAAAGACGGTCGAAAAATGTCGCCGGTCGATCGTCATTTGGGGAGCGGTAAAGACAACAAAGAAATTTAACAGAATTCCTCAGCACGACCCTCAACCATGCGATGTCGGTGCCATTGGGTCCCAACGCCTCTATCCTCTGGGAAGCTACATCGGACCGCGCGAAGACGCAGACTCAGCACTCACAACGGAATCTAGAATGTAAGTCGTATCCTCAGCAATGAAGGTTTGTCGAATCAGTTGACGGATCGACCTGAGTCTCAGTTACGGCAAGGATATCAGGTTTCGTTGTTTGCAATTATTGGTGGACGGCGTTTACATTCGTATTGCTGAAACCGATGCACCTGATGTTACAAAATGTCGTTATCAGTCGAGCGTGGACAGAGCCTCGTGAGCGAGCCCGATTATGCGATGACGAACCTCTTAAATTTCGGTAATTTATCATAGCATCCGCATTATGTTCCCCCGACATCCGATGGAAGGCTAGTTTACCCCCGGAATCCTTTATATCAGAAGGTACCATCATGACTTATCTCCGTGCCAGGCCGGGTCATCAGCCATACATCCGAAATATAGACGAAGATTTTTCTCGACGACATCGCAGAATTTACAGCGTGTCTTGGTGGTATCTCGCCTTGGGACCGACTACTACCTAAACCAACCTTTTCTCGAGCCGGTCCATCAGCCAAGCTTCGAAAGATGGCCAGGGATTTCTCCCGACCATTTCACGGAGCCTATAGCTTGATGGGGTGGTATTTCACCGGGCGACAGGGCGTTCGGACCCCACCTACCACTCGGCCTTTAGTCGCCACTTACGACAAGCCGGTCTAGCTGTGAGTATATGCCAGCGCCTTACTCACACGGCTGTGTAGTTTTACCCGTAAGGGCTACGTTTCAGCTTATGAGACGTTGATACATTAATCAGCCGATCATTCGAAAATATATCATCCGCAAAACTGAATATTTTGTTACCCGTTGATTCTAACAAATCATTAATATGAAGTAGAAATAGGGTTGGAGCCAAAATAGAACCATGAGGCAACCGGAATTAATAAAATAAAGATTCGAAGACACCACATGTTAGCGACCCATCACCACATGTCCAGGAAACGCTTTGAAGTTGAGTTCGATTCTAGGGCTCCTAGGGAGGTCTGGTCTTTTCGTTTATAGGGTATTTATATATCAAAAATTGTATGTATGTATATACAGAATAAATCATTTGTATGGCAATATAGAAAATACTCCCTGAATATTCAGAGGGAAATCGCCGCCAATCTTTTCGTTGAATTTTCGGGTATCCTTTCGAAGTTAATTTAATCTCTTTTACAGTCTGTTAAGTTACGTATCTCGCCAATAGCGAGGGAAGAGCGAGTAGACAGAGAGTTAAAACAAAATACGTTTTTTCTTGTTGTTTATATCTTTTGATTGTTTTATGATTAATTATTTTATATTTTATTCTTAAGTAAAAAGCCCGTTGTACTTATTCGCGGCCGCCACCTTTTCCTTGACAACATAACTCTAACTCCATTCTCTTTGTAACGACTCCTTTTATACCCAAATTATTGGGGCAGACTCGCAAATGTTCCAACCAATTCTTCTGACCCCAAGCGCAAGTCATTTAGTCTGCCGCAGAGTCCGTTATCTGGTTTAACCTAGATTGAGTCCAATTGCCTGGCACGAGTCATTTGGTTTGCTTAATTGATATCGCCAGTTAATTGATCCACTTAAAATGCAGTGGCCTTGGTTCAAGCTTTCGTTTCGTCATCTCCGTATTTTCGTTACTATCCATATGCATTTCTTTCGTAGGCGTAAGCACTTTTATGGAAATTCCCTCCTGGTGTATGGTAATTGCCATTATCCTTTACATTTTTGTAGGCACCAGTATACCAGGTGTGTCGCCGCGAGTGATTTTCTGCGAGATTCAAGTAGGTGCAAAGGTTAAAATCTTTGTGTTTGCTAAATACTTAGAGGTTTGGGTTTACAAAATTCTTTGTGTATTTGTTTTCTTCTTATCTTAGTTGTAATAAATATGACTTTCTACTTATTTTATCTTGTCTAATTACATTTTGTTTATATTTACGAATCGTTTATGCATATTTTTTATAGTTTTTTCATTTACTTTGACTTTTTTATCTGGTTTCTTATATATATATATATATATATATATATATATATATATATATATATATATATATATATATATACATATTGTGACCAACGGTTGTCTAACCAGTCTGTCGCCAACCACCAGCGCTTGCACAACCGCCCGACCAGCAGAAGACAAAGATTATCCATTAATTAAACACGTAAAAAAAATAAGTTCCTCGAATCGTTTCGGTCTTTTATTTGCATTTGTTGATTCCAATATCAACTGAGTTGAACACGCAATTACTCACGTAATTGAGTTGAGTCGTATTAAGGAAGGTGGTTCGCGAGACTCGCCGTTATTACCTCTCGGTGGACGTACCTTTTATCCTTACGGTTGCATCCGCTACATTAACTGGTCCTTCGAGCCGGATCCAGCAACCTGTGGATCGACACCATCGCCGCCCAGTCCGCGGCACAACACGACCAAAAGCCAAGAAAGGACTTACAGGAAGCGAACTCAAACAGCATTACTATGAAAGTGTAACACGTGCACAAAGTGTCCGGATTGATGAACCTCCTTTACCTACTCAAACAAACACTGGAACCATGGTCCCATCTGCTGGACCACCAAACTGATCACCACCGCCGCCCGCAACATTATCGTTGCCTCCATTTGCTGCCGACGCAAGAAACGGAGAAAGGACTGAGAACCTGAGCCCAATAACAGTGAGAGTGACAACAAAGAAGAAAGTGATGCATCGAATGAGAGCAGTGACGAGGAAAGTGATTCGAGTCATTCGAAACCAGATAATGATGCTCCTCGGACTGGTACACATGTAGCCATCATCACGGCCGGACTAAGAAAGTCCGAACACTCAGACCTAATCGCCCAAGCCACGCACTTGGGGTGGATATTGACGGGTGCAGCCTCGCCCGGGCCGCGCCGCCCCGACGGCAGGCGACCCCTGACCAGCCACCGCATGACCATTGATCGTGGGTTGTGAATTTACGAATTTACTCCAACGCAAAGGAACTGGTCGAGCGTGCGACTGCAGATCGCGACGCCCATAAGCAGACCAAAGGGAGGACTCGTTGGCATCGACCCCGGGGGCCACGCACTGGGCCCATGCAACCACCCACCGTCGACGACCTGCGCGACCCAACTACCAGACATACTCCTCGCCCGCTGAAC
Source organism: Microdon myrmicae (assembly GCA_963931805.1). NCBI lineage: Eukaryota > Metazoa > Arthropoda > Insecta > Diptera > Syrphidae > Microdon > Microdon myrmicae. Next base: position 75,741,096 of record OZ007499.1, read on the forward strand.
CACCGCAGGGGCAAGAGGCAATCGAAGAGCCAGGAGCCTGCCCACCCAAATGCTTCATGGCACCACACCACACCCCGGACACCAGGTGGCCAAGCTCTTGCCCAGGACCAGCATCACCGAGGCCGATCGCTACCACATGCAGCGACCACAATGGGGGTGGGAGCGCGCAATATCCCGCTTGGCGGGCGGCGCTCCCCAGTAACCAGCGATCGCTCGAACCCCAACCAGAGAGCACGTCTTTCAGTGGACCAACAGAGGCTGTACTCCAACGTCCCCGGGAGGCACTTGGCTCGCGACTGTCATTACGCCACGACACGCGGACAGTGCCAGGGACGACACCGCGCCCGACCCCACACTGGTCCAGCCTCACACACCAACTGCCGCATCCCGCCGACCACTTGTTTCGGACGGGCGCCCAATAAATGGTGGCGAGCGAACGGCCACCAATGATAGTACGGAGACGAGTCGACCAGGAAGATGGCGTCGGGGATGATCCGGCAGAACTCTTGTTCACTGATCTTGAACTTCGCTTGTACTCCCACGGCCACGCAAACAAAATGGTTACCGTAACCAACAGCGACTAGTTCATATTTTATTTTATTTCATTTTAGTTTATACTTAGCTTAACAAACACTTTGCTGTAGTAATAATGAATAAGATTGCAACCTCTGTGGTTCTAGGCTATTGATACTGGTGGTGAGGTTACTTTCTGTCAAAACGTATATATGAAAGGGAAGGGAGCGAGTATTTTGTAAAATCAAATGGGTTTTAGAATGAAGTCCTCTGGATGGTTTGGGGAAGAGTATTGGGAGACCCCATAGAGAGTGGGGTGGGCAGCCGATTGGGGCCGAAAAAACTTATTATTGGCGGATTCGCTGCCTTGGGATGCCAGATGCCATTTTCATGCAAAAGTATTTGCGAAAAGCCGAGAGGCCTTTTGTTACCTTAAGACGGGCAATATTGAAGTTTTCATGGAATTGTATGTACAGATTACGAAGGCTGGGGAAATCGGTGGGAATACCTTACTGTTGAATGGAAACCTTAACGCTCGTTTTCGTTTTGCCTTCATAGCAGACTGCATCAGATTTGCCATGAAGATAAGCTAGATAGATGCGGACGCTGTCATAAGCCCGACTATTTCGAAGCTTCGAGAGGGGATAGGGGCATTCAGATGACTTAAGGGATTGTTGTGTGATCTTGGCGGTAGGAGGGGATAAAATGCTGGAGGACGAGAGGATGTGGGGCCGAGGTGTGAAAGTGAAGTGGGGCGGCGGGGGTGGGCGATTTTCTTGAGCAAGGTTCAGAGGACAAATGGAAGTTGGTGTACTTAGCACCTGTTTTCAGGTAGAAGAACTGATAGGGGCTGTGTTCCGGGTATGATGTAATTGGGGGGGGGGGGGGGGGGGTGGTTAGGTTGGTGTTGGGCAGGTCGATATTACAGGAGTGTGCGGATGGTTTGGAATAAGGAGTGCGATCTTGGCTTGGGAGAGGGTTTGATAGGACGTCTTAGATTTGAAGCGGGGAGACGAGTGCTCGTGCTTCTAGGTAGTGCCTTTATAGGACGAGTTGTAACTGAAACGTGGGGTATTCCGCACAATTTTGGAAGAAAAGTGGGTGTCGATTTGCGATGGGCAGTACTGTTGTTATTTCCAAGTGAGGGTTTAGGTATAGAGAGCAAGGGAGATGACGAGTTGTTGGAGCCTTACGGATAAAGTCATCTTGCCGATCTTACATTCCGAGTGGAAAATCCAGTCATATTCTTGGTGGCGCCCCCAAGGGGGGGGGGGGGTGCTGAATTTCATCGGGAAATTTTACGGGAATGCTGAATTTCATCAGGAAGACCTCGGCGATCCAAGCGGGGTTCGCGGTTTTGGGCCCGCCCTTTAACAGGTATGATGTACCTGCTAGAATTGAGTGCCCCAGCTTATTGATCCGAGCTTGCCATTCAGCAAGTGTCCAACATGTGCCAAAATGGAGAATCGGCTTGGGGCGTCGTGGATCCAGGGGGGGGGGGGGCAGGTTGCCGGGTAACTTGGGGTGTAGTGGGTAGAGGCGGAGGTGGAGTTACGTTCTGAAGTTCGCCATATAGAGACAACGCGCATCGTGGGGAGGGGGTGGGGGTTTGTTTGCTTCGCATGCGCGGATGATATAGCGATGTCGAGCTGGCCGAGGAAAGATCGAAAAGCTGTAAGTTCATCAACGACGGAGTCGGGTTTATGGAGAACAAGCTCGAGTAAAGGATTAGGTTCGGTCGAGATAAGGTGGCTATGAGTGGAGGGGTGCGGAGTGCGATAAAGCCAGTTCCTCACTAAGACTGTTTAGCTTGCAGTGAATGTCATCACAAAGGGGACTGGTAATGTGAACAGACGGGTTTTTGGACGTCGACTGCTGGATTTTATCGAAGTCGGAACGAATAGAGTGGAGTAACTCGTGAGTTAATGGGTTAAGGGAATCGTTGAGCGAGTGGGTAAGATGGCTGGCGATTGTTTTGTTGTTTCTCTGGTGAGGGGGGTGATATCACAGAGCGACTTGTGGTGGAGAGAGCCAATGTCGTCAATACACCTTAGGCTGCTTTAGGGGGGTGATATTTTATCGGAGATTAATTTAAGATTAGTGCCAAAGGAGCCGTGGATTGCGCCTCCTAGGCAGTAGATTGCCAAAAGAACATGGGAAAGTGACACATCGATGCCTTCATCGCAAAAGAACAAGAGGTTGTCGGGAAATTCGTTAGCGAAGTGTGTGTTACGCTTGTTCAAAGTACGTGGGCCCATAACTCGTGCTACCGTCTGCACCTGACCTCCTTCAATCACTTTTCGGAGTACTATTTGGATTCAGGGCGTAACCAGTCGGTATCGTTGTCGACATCAAAGAGATATTTCTTTAAATCCAGATGCGTGAAGCATAACTTCACAGCTTGAAGTTTCTTTGGTGTAGCGGAGACCGAAAAGGGAATCCGGCGGGATACCGTATGGTTTCCGATGTATTTGGGGGCACGTTATCACCATCGACGGCGATTTATGGAATGAACAGGAACGCTGAGGTATCCGAAGGTAAATATCCCTTACTGACGCAAAGTGACAAGTAATACAGAGACGACCACATCCAGACCTTCGCAACGGAAGCCACAGACGTAGCAAAGGTAGTGCAACACGGATCCACACCTAGGCCGAGTTTTGCTTAAGAAGGTGGACAGCAATAAACTAAAAGCACTCGAAGGGATTGAGGAACAACCTCATTGCGTTTGCGACGATAATGAAGAACGTGTGATTCGAACTGACGCTATGACGGTTAGAATCACTTAAAATTTAACCAATACTCAACACATCAGGCCACTGCAGTGTGTACGAATTCGATTTCTACAATGATATGGAATTGCTATGTTGTTGCTTGGTATACGGCTAGTGCATTTTCTTATTCAATATTCTTTCCGTGTTCTTCACTGCCATATTTGCTTGTATATTGTGTCTGTATATGTTAGAAACGTCACAAGGCTGTATTTTCTCTTTTTAAGATATGATTTACTAAGGGGTTATTAAACCAGCTGCAATATCGCACTCATTTTTTTACGTTTATTACCACTATACTGCGGCAAACCATCATGAACCACAACTGATTGCCAGCAGTGAGCTTGTGGGGTTGAAGTTAGGATGCCAAAGCAGAGGCGCTGGTTCACTTCACCGCCAACAATGTCTGGGCAAAAATCGTCTTCCCGAAACACACCAACAAGCACCAGCCGAAATAGAAAATAAAAGACACTTTGCTGCATAACTGTTTATTTAAAATTATAAGAACTATTTCGTTGGCTTTACATTATCCACAGCTTTGAAAATTGTTAATTTTTTTAGATATCAAATCGTTGTACAGCGAAACAAAAAACAACACAAAACGTCACAGAAAGATATACCAGACACTTAACACCGATTTCACGAGAACAGGCAACGAAGGAGATTTTCTCCAGACACGGCTATTGCGACACTTATTTTTTGTCGACTCTCCACGGGGATTTGTCACGAAGGTGCGGATCCTCCGGCTGTTAAAATCTGACTCCTCGATGCTGGGCGACATTGACCCAGCCTCGAGGATTGCGATGTTTTTCCATGCACTTCATTGCAGGGGAAACAATCCTTCCGTCGACCCCAATGACCAATGAAAAACGATTTGCATTCCATTGGAAGGTTCCCATGAACATTATCCAGAAACATTGGATGTCTTTAGCGAAGGAAAGGGAAAAAGGACAAACACATATGACACAGGTCAAACATGCTGATCGACGCACGGACCGGGCATATCGCCGTCGTCCGATAAGGATAAGTTTCATGATTGACGTTCAGTCAATAGCGCCTTTGCTGACGCTGGCTAGGCACAGGGTAGGTGGGATAGTGAGGCTGGCGGAACATACCGTCATAAATCATAGGAATTGGTTTCCTATTCTGTTGGTATTATATCAACAGACTTCGAAGAGGTGATCGAGGTTACGATGCATGGGTGCCTATTTATTTTAGGAACATTAATACAAGAGATGTTGCCGTCAGGCGAAAATATCTTCTTGTCTTTACATTGAGTACACAGGAGCATTCCGTTTCAATAGCAAACGTGGTAATCGTGGCTGCTCGTTGTTTGGACAACGTATCCTAGGCATGACCTGATGCGGCGATCGGATCGTATAATCGGTCACGACAGTATACAAATTACATGCGTACTTGAAGGCTAATGGTTTATTTGTTCTTTTTTTCTTTTCGAAAAATTGATCGTAGGACATGCACATTGGAAATCTGGTTTGCAGATGTGCAAACCAGCAAGTAGCCCAGCATGTCTTCTTGGACAACGGATTGGTGAAACGATAACACACAGAAAGGTTGGCGTGTGTTTGGTGGACATGTGCCGTCCATAGTTCGGCCGATTCATGACGGATGCACCGAGGTAGCTCGGTTGATGCTATAGGTTTGATGTCATGGCAAGATGGTAATCTTGTCATGAATTTATGTTTTAGGAATGACCGTTCGAAGGAGGGCTTGGAATATCTCATATTCAGGTAAGCTGCTTAAAGAAGGTGCAGGTAAATTATAATAATTGTAATTGCAGGTTAGGTGGGGTTAAAGCGATGTGTGGTTCTTCGGCGCCTTGAAGAAACCCCACAAGTTCCATTTGGGCTTACAAAATGGTCGCATATGGAAGACACAAATCCACAGAAGACTCTACAGACTCGAATACATTCATGAAATGCTGGTGGTCATCTGAAGTTATTTCTTCAAAAATTAGGCGTAAATTCGCATTAATGGAGATTTTTACCACACAATGATTAACGACTTTGTGGGGATGATTGTCGCGAAGCCAGCATGGGCGAGAGTTCTACCACCAACCCACTGCTTTCGTAAGTTCAGCCACAGTAAACCGAGAGAAGAACGAAGCCCCACCACGTTTGTCCACAACCTGAAGTAAAGAAAACAGCCAGGTTTGGTTTAATAGTTCAGGTGCACTGTTTATTTATTTTAACTTCTTAATGTTTTGGCGGAAAACAAACTACTTTAAAAAAGTACGCACTATTAATGTTTTCGCTAATGTAGACATCACACTTTATCGGACTACAGACGGGGGATATTGGCGTTTGCCATTTTGCACACACACACTGGGGCTGAAAACCTGGCTACAATATGTACGCATCCTCGGCACGCAACGAGGAGCGGAAGACGAAGACCCGACCGGTTCGGTCGGGTGATGGAAAACGGCTCAACGATATTCAGTCGTTTGGGGGTGAAGATCGTTTGTAGTACACATGTATGTGTGTACATGGGTTCTTTCGTGGGACACACCATGAGAACGGGTCTAAACAAAGAAAGGGAAAATGTGCATCCATGAGAAGTGAATTCGGCTAAGCAAAGAAGCCGAATCTTATTGGATGCTAATTGGTGTAGTGTGACAACATATACATGAAATGACCGAAAACAATAATCTCAAATGAATCAATTGCCCTTGTCACAATTTGCACTTCTCAAGTAACCAGCATTCGTTGTTTACAACCAAATTCAAGGTAAACTCATTTCATTGAGTAAAACGAACGAATTGATCTGGTTACAATTTGAAGGAATCAGATGACAATCGTTTGCGAATTTGTCATTGGCAAGGTGGTTCACGAATTAATTGGGTCAACTCATGTTATTGTTCTTTCGCTATACGGTGATATGATATTAAGTAGCATAATAAGCAAAATTGTATGAGTGATGTTCCATTTAATTATTTTATAGCTTGTAAGCAATAATTGTATGAGTGAATAAGGAAATGTGTAAAGAATTGAATGACTGATGGGGAGTATAAATACCCCAGCATTTTTAGAAGTAAAGTTAATCAAAAACCAATCGTGTATTATATATATTGCGGCGCTCTACGCCATAAACCAATCGTGTATTATATATATTGCGGCGCTCTACGCCATAGACTTACAGCGGGCTGCGCTTAAACAGCAAACATTAGGGAAGTAAGATTGTAGAGAAACTTTCTAGAACATATCTTATACACTGGTCACCGAAAATATATTCTTATAAATATATTGAATGACGATCATGTCCGCTTGTATCACATGGTGATCCATCATCATTACATTGGGTTTGTGTTTGCTTATATTGCTGCCGATGAGAAGCAGATCCCGAAATATAAAAAGACAAAGGAGGAAACGACCAAATGCATTGTTCGGTAATACGGGTCATTGTTTACGCGATGCGTCGTTGCTATTATCGACGTTGGGAAAACAGGTGCTAATGGGATTGGTGGCAGAGACAAATCCCTTGCCTGCATTTGCATATGCAGGGAAATTAGTTTGTGGCGACGTACGAAATGGATGATTGTTTGTCTATTGAACCACGAAGCAGCAGCTCTAAAACACAAGTTGCCCGACATTGCGTTTCAATTGACAACAATGGATGTCGAATGGTTTGTATTTATGGTGCATATGCACATTAAGGTACTATTTTAAGAATTTCAGATAGTGCGTTGTATGCATTAAATGTTCTTGAGAACGAAAAATGTCTTCAGGTGCCAATGCAAATGCATTGGCGGGAAACAATGGGAGTTGGGTTGCAACAATGGGGGTTATGCCTGATAAGTTAAGAAAGGAATCTTACGGAGAATTGTATGCGAAGAGATGCATGAAAGGTAAGTTTTCTTTTCCAGGGGCTTTTTTGATTACAGATTTGATCTCTTTAATCCGTGAAGCATTTAAGATGCTAATGCGATTGCATTAGTGAAATTAGGAGATTGGGTGAAAGCTATAGGGGTTTTTCAGGAAAGTGACCGTGGGGTTTGGCGGAATCGCCACAACTTTTTGTTTAAAAATATTGACACAATTGTTCCGGGAGAAATGTGATTTTAACTGAGAGACGCCATATTCTTTGAATGAACAAGTAAATTTAACTAAAAATATGTCTGTTGTTATTTCAAGTTCTTAAGTGCTTAAAAACCAATCTAAAAGGAGAATATGTTTCATGGACGAAGTCGAATTTTGTCAAATAGTTGTGTTTTCATATTTTCGTCTCAGGACAAACACCCTGTTAACGAAGAACAAACGTCACGGGCCATAAATACAATGGTTAACGACGAATAAATTCGGCATTTAAATGATTAATTTACAAACCATTTTCGATGTACATAAATCTACAGTCGAATTGCTCAAGCAGCTCTATTTCGTTGAATCGAGCAATAAATTTCCGCTTTATTGTCATAAAATTGAGGAAGGTTGGAATACCAGAATTGAAGTTAGCAAGGTTCTGACCATAAATCAACTGAAAAATTCATAACAAATCATACTCGACCACAATGTCTTCTACAATTCATTTAGCAATTTGTATATTTCTGTGCCCATTCTTGCACTAAATCCCACATATCCATTTCTCCAGCGGGAGCACACGTTTTCCAAACGGATTTATTCTTATTTCCATACACTCGTACACAATAATAGAAAATCTTCGTCCTCTCTAATATTCGGTGCCACCAACTGAACCCAATGTGCTCCATATAAATTATTTCACTAAAACACCTCACTTAATCCTCAACACAATGCTTCCGTGTATCTCGGTCAGTTGGTTGCTTTCACTCTCATCCAACTTGACGTGTTACTCGCCTGTTGTGCTAAGAGCTACACAAAACGGTTACCCCCTGGAGGTAGGGCGCCAGGCGTCCACACAATAAGTCATACACTGTGACTTTTGACTTGGAAGATAAATCCTTTTTACGTGGTCTAGTTGATTTTATTGTCGACGTTTAGTTTATTGTTCTTTCCCTGATGTGTTCTTTTGGGAGACTCCAGTCCACAGGATACATGATGAAAATAAAAGGATGTAGCAGGAAGTAAAGTAGATTTGGTGCTTTTTATAACTTCCTTTGTGGCAATATAAGTGAGATCCGGTGATTCTCATTCTGTGAATATTGTCAGAAGTCGACACTAATAAAACTAATGGAACAACAGGAATCCTGACGAACTAGTGTATTCGACAGAAAGCTTGAAAATTGGGAACTGGCGAGGACAACCAAAATATTGTTTACAATTTCCTTAGTGTGGATTATCGTAGAAGTCGTAAACCCAATTTATAACTTGGTACAAAGTCGGCGAGTGAAATCGACAACTACTTGGTGAACAATTTACGAGTGAAATTTACCAACATTTGCTGGGCACTTATGGGGTCTTTGATCCCTGCGATGCAAACTTTTCTTGACTATATACGAGGTAAGTCGGAAAGAAAGTAATTATACAAATAAGTAATTCGCCAGCTGCAGAGCTATAAAATTATAGGAGGGTATGGATTCCAAGTATTCGTTAAATGTTCACGTCTTATCTTGTGATCTAGATGCAATTAATAGATGAGAAAATCTTTAACGAATCGAAAGAAAAGAATCTATTCTCTTTGACACTTCTATCAGGCGAGGCAAGCCTGTAGTGGTGAGACAATGCTTTGAGAGAAAGAAAATGTAGTGAGATACCTTTATATCTGACTCAAGGAGTTTCCGTATTTTCATTAAACTTTCATAACTAGTTTTTATAGTGGCAAAACTTCTTATCTTGTGGCAAAGAGACTATTTCGTCAGTCTTCTAGATTTGGGACTTAGAAATATACTGCATAAGGGTTTTACTAAATGATATTTTGGCGTTTCTAACAGATTACACACATACTACACAAGCAAATAATGAAGAACAACATCGAAGGAAAATCGAATAAGGAAAGCATCAGAGCCGTATATCATAGCACAATAACATAGCAATACCACATCAGTTGAGTGTTCTTGAAAATAAGGATCGGATCATTCACCTGCTCTCGTAACGAACACACCACCTGCCTGTCGCTCTCGCTTTGTCGTAAAAATATTGCAAGTTTGAATTGCTCTGCTGGTTGCAGCCACTGTCTGGGGTCCTGTAGGGGCTGTTGCTGCCTTTTCTCTGTCCGAGCCTGCCCTCTGGATACAAGAAGCTGAAAAAAAAACGCTGATCGTCTACGTAAGGGAGCCTTAACCTATTTCGAGAACGTGGTACGCTGCAAGAAAACGCGCCGGAGCTATGCAAACTTGAACGAAGGTTTTTTCTCCCTTCTCTAATATCTTGCGTTTCAACGACCAATCGGAAAGTGTTCCCCCAACCCATATCCCCGACTGATAGTACCCACCCTAACCCATATCCTACCCATCGACCACTATACCTCCCGCTCCACCCTACTCTAACTTATTGTAATAATAATAGATTTAATAATTAGATAAGCTAGGCTAAGCTAAGTTAAGTTAAGTTAAGCAAATTAGTTATAGGTTAAGTAAATAATTATATCCTGGTTTTCTGACCTTTTCCAGGAAGCCCCGCCTACTCCTATCTTGTCCACCCATGAAATATGTAACTTTATAATAATGTTTGAAAAATGTACTAGCAAGTATGTGTAAACGATTAAAGCTAAGCTAATTATAAGTTATCTGTATTACTTATTGTAACAAATCATTTATGGTCAATAAATACAGAAATGTAAAAAAAAAAATGGTTTTTTCTGTCAACTGGCCCTCTCCAACAATAGGAGGTAACAGAGTAAAATGGGGCAGACTCCTTATAAATGTTGTAGGCATCGGTATGCGAAGGTGTATGTTTGTATCCAATGCGGTGCGGTGTTTCATAAGTCTTGTATATAAAAGCAAAAATATGTCGTCATTATTGATGAAACGCGCGTGAAATGTTGTACTTCGGATGATGAAAATATCGTAAACGTTATTGAGAATAAGCTGAGAAGTGAACTGGCTTTGTTGGAAAGATTAGTAGAGGAAGTGGAAAAACGCAATGCTCTCTTGGAAGAGAAAATTATAACTCTCGAGTCGAGTCCTGGGGGAAAGAGTGATGACACCTCGTACCCAGCCGCTCTGGCACGCGAGAAAAATGTGTCTCCTATTGTCGTCAAGCCGAACAAACAAACTGCCAAGGGCGAGATTCTGAGACAAATTAAAACCGCGGTTAAATTAATCATCATCATCATCATCATCATCGGCACTACAACCGGGAACCGGTCTTGGCCTTATTTAGCAAGTCCTGAGGCTTGTTAAATTTTCCACAATGATTTACTTTGTCTGGGCAAGGTCATTAGTCTTGCGCCAGGGGCTCCCCGACGGGGAATCGAACCCCGGTCTCCCGGGTGACAGGCGGGTGTACTAACCACTATACTATCGAGGAGCCCAGCGGTTAAATTAAATTATCTGAAAATTAAAGTCGACACTTTGAAAGAAATAAAAAACGGTTCCTTAATTATAAATTTATAAATAGTAAAATCATAATGAAAACCAAATGTAACATTGAAATAGATAAATTACTGAATAAATCGGATGAAACTATATTAACTGATAAAAAAGACATAGCAAAAGAATTTAACACCTTTTTCGCGACTGTCGGCGTTGAGATGGCAAAAAGTACAACCAAGATCAAACAAGCAAGCCGGTTAGTAACTCGACCTCTTTACCTAACTCTATTTATTTCACGCCCACTTCGAAACTAGAAATCCAAACTATATTCGCTCCCATTAAAAATGGTAAGACAGGAGGAATAGACAAAATATCGATAAAGATAATAAAGCGTATAGCAGTTTATATATCTGAACCTCTAGCGCATATCTTAAATAAATGTATTGAAAATTCATTTATTCCCACCTATTTCAAAAGAGCGGAAATAATCCCAATCCACAAGTCTGGGAATAAAGAAAAAACTACTAATTATATACCCATCTCACTTATCTCAAACTATGCAAACATTTTGGAAAAAATATTAAAACAAAGAATAGTACTTGTACATTTTCTAGATAAATATAAAATAATCAATACGATGCAATTAGGTTTTCAAACGAGAAAAAATACAGACGACGCAATTAAGACCGTGAAAGATGAAGTCCAGGACGCGATTAGCAAAAGTCAACCTTCCATCGCCATTTTCTTAGACCTGGCTAAAGCTTTCGACACCGTGAAGCATAAAATACTTTTGAAGCAATTATATGCGATTGGTTTTAGGGGTAAATCATACGATCTTATAGAGAGCTACTTGTCGGGTCGTACGCAAGTGGTGAAATTACAAGATACCTTGACCACTGAAGAGATAGTAAAATGCGGTGTTCCGCAAGGAACCATTTTAGGACCGATTCTGTTCATAATATATATAAATGATTTACTAAACTTATTGAGTAAAGATAAAATTGTATCATTCGCCGACGATACAGTAATCATAACGCGTGAAAAAACTTGGGATAGTGCAATACAAAATGCAGAAAATAATCTGAAGGATGTAGCAACGTGGCTGCATGATAATCATCTGACGCTAAATAGTTCTAAAACAGTCGTTACCAACACGTCAAAGAGATAAGTATACCTGACAACAGGAGAAAGCAAAAGAAAAGAAAAAAAAATAAATAAATTCGTCGCGCGAGTGTAAGTGAAAAAGTGTGGATTACACAGTGTGGCCGCCACTGAGAGCGGTTGTTTAAAAAATAAAAAAAAGAATAAAAAAATAAAAAATTATGGAAACAAACAAAGTGCTAAAGAGCTCGTCGCCTTTCATGAAAAGGGGCCAGGCAGATCTGAAAGCGATGACACGGCGCCGACAGCCGAGTATTATAACAAAGCGGCACAAGCCAAATTCAGACGGTGAAAAAAATGCAAAAGGAAAGAAAAACGAATACACAGGCGCAGGCAACCAATTCAACGAATTGGTTGACCTGGAGCCAAGTGAAATCGAATTACCTGCTGAGGAAGAAAACAATATCACAGGTACTGCAACAGATCCGGCGGAATTAGAAAAACTCCTTGCGGATATTGACACAAAAAAAGAGGAACTCAATAAACAAAGAGAAGCAATCCTCTAATTAAAAGACCTGGTGCAGCAACAACAAAGCCAAGAAAATACAACAGCACAACGGAAAAATCAGGAACAACATCAGGAAGCAAACAAAAGGCAGCAAACAAAGGAGATGCAGAAGCAGCAAACAAACCAGCACATCGTAACCAACAAAAAGGAAAAGGCGCCGCCTATAATAATTACGTCCATGGAAACAAAGGACGTTATAAAATTAGGTGAGTTAACTTGCAAAAATTTCAAAACAAAAAAAATTAATAATTCTAAAATAAAATTAATGTGCGATGATATTGAAGGTTATCGCAAAGTAATGACTGCTTTGTGTAGGACAAAAAGCGAGTACTACACGTAGACCCCGAAATCGGAGAAAATAATCTCCATGCTCCTAAAAGGCGTAGATCCATGTTTTTGCCCTGAGGAGGTATTAGAGGAATTAAAAAATGTCGAAACCGACAATTTAAAATTTACAGGTGTGAAACCCTTCTCTACCGCCAACTCCAGAAAACGCAATTGCAAATTGCCTTTCTTTATTGTATCACTGAGTCCCAACAGTAAAGTTGATGCTCTCCGATACATCAAACACCTCAACCACCAAACAATAAGTTGGGAAAAAATTAGAAAAATCGATCGCGTATTGCAGTGTATGCGTTGTCAACGCTTCGGGCACGCGGCATCAAACTGCCACATGCAATTCAGGTGCGTAAAGTGCCTCTCCGACCATATCATTGGTGAATGCCCCTTGGGCAAGGAACAGCTTCCAGATAGGAAAACACTGTCCTGTGTCCTCTGTAAAAATACAGGTCACACTGCTAATTTTAGAGGATGTCCTAAATTTCAACAAATGAAATTAAAATTGGAATCCAAAAAGAAACAAGTTGAAGAAGAGAAAAAAATGAAAACTCGTTCTTACAACAATTTCGTGGCTCCTTGTGTGTCATATGCACAAATGGCCGGTGCTCCTAAGCAACCAGCATCTATGGAACATACATATAGTAATGCGAAAATACCTGCACCAGAGGCACATTCAGAAATAATAACAATGTTATTAACCATGCAAGGACAATTTGCCGAATTTCAAAGAACACTGACTGAACAAAGAGCACGAATAGATACTCTCTATTCAACCCCGTTCTCAAATAACTCTCCACATCAAAATCTTCAACCCTCCGTCTGAACTTAACCTACAAATTATAGCTGTGAATGTAAATTTACTAATCCACATCGAAAGAAGGGATAATTTAGGCAATCTGCTCCAAGCCGAATGCCAAGATGTGCTCTTGGCTAGCGAAACTAAGCTAAACCAAAGGCACAAAATGGGCTACAAAAATTATAACATAATTAGACGAGATCGATCACACTCTACTCGAGGGGGTGGGGTCGCTATCTTAGTTAAGAAAGGTCTTCACCATAAGGTCGTTTACAGCACGGAAGTACACAAATTCCAGGTGCTAGAGGCATGCATTATAGACATTCGGCTAAAAAGTCAAAGGCATCTATATATAGTCGCTGCTTACGCTCCTGAATCTGTTCAAGGTACCCAATTTATCAGTGAAATCGATACGCTTTTCCGAAGTCTCAAGTTAGATTCGGAAAACGATTACTTTTTAATGGCAGGTGATTTTAACGCCAAGCACAGTGCCTGGGGCAATCTGACCACGAACACCAGAGGCAATGCCTTGTTTGATTGGTGGCAAACAAATGCAATCGAGCATAAACTAGAATTGTACGCTACAAGTACACCGTCTTATCCAAGAGGTAACACCTTCCTGGATTTACTTATGACAGATGATCGAATTCAGTGACCAGATACCGAGGTAACTACTCGAAATTGTCTTCGCACAATTGAGTACGATAGCGATCATTACGGACTTGGAGCCGTAATACACGTGCCAAACGAGTACCATCTACTTGAGCAGTACGACCAGGTCCACTCTTTCGATTTCCGAAAAGCACATTGGTCGCGTTTCGATCGCGTAGTAAAAAGAGAAATACGCAACATTGGCATAGACCCACCGACTAATAGAAACCTCCGTAATGATGAAATCGATCATTACCTCTTAACTATGAACGATATTGTTACTAACACAATGAATCGTTCCATCCCCAAAGTAGTTCATATGGATGGCTATACCCACCGATACAGAAATGCAACTATCGATGCTTTGTATAGGCAAAAGTGCTCCCTGCTCTCAAAGCTGAAATTGTGCTATAGGCAGTTCAGTGACCCAAATAGCAATGAAATCAAAACAATCAAGTCCTTGATTAAAAATCTTCAAAAACTGATCCGGGATAATTACCGAGCAGTAATAAATGAGGAGTGGAGCAACAGAATTCGAGCTGTCCAAGCAAACGGACCGAACATGTTTTCACAAATCAAGAAAATATGTCGAAGAAAAGATCACAATGACATTCCCTGTCTCCGAATTCCACGGACTCCCGAGAATTGTCAGATAATGCTGAACGCAGGACTCACCTTAGAGCACATCAACTTCAATGATGAAGTAATAATAGTCGAAGATCGGCAAAAGAGAGCGAATTTAATTGGAGCCTGTTTCGAAGCAGTGTACAGAGTTAACGAATCAGTTCATGCTAACACTGAAATTGAAAGCAATGCCCATCAAAGACATTGCTCGCTGCGCAACCAACTTCACAACTGGCGATCCGAAAACCATAGTTTCATCACATTCGGCGAAAATAATAGGGCGGATTCTCCCGTCAGAAATGAAAATACAAATATGTTTGTGCGCAAGGATGAACTTAGAAACATACTTAGCTCAATAAAAAATAAGAAATCATCTGGAATAGATAGCATTCCAAATGTGGTTCTAAGGCATTTACCTCGCGAAGCAGTGAACATATACACTACTTTGTTTAACAACGCCCTAAACAAGGCACACTATCCAACCCATTGGAAGACTGCAGTAGTCCACCCTATCCCCAAAAAGGGTAAGGAGAAGAGCAATCCAGCTAATCTGCGCTCGATCAGCCTGCTTCCCAACATCAGCAAGGTATTCGAAAAAATTATAAACAAAGCACTGATAGGTTGGTGTGATGAAAACGATATCATCCCCAACAACCAGTTTGGCTTTCGAGCGCGACATGATACAGTTCATGCAGCGACGAAAGTTGTTTCCGATATACAGTGGAACAAGGCAAAACGACAATGTACAGACGCCTGCTTGGTTGACTTTGAAAAGGCTTTCGACACCGTATGGTTAGAAGGACTTGTCTATAAGTTAACAAACCTGGGTATGCCGCAATATCTGCTATACATTATTTATGATATGATAATGGACAAACATTTTGTGGTGAAATGCGGAAACATACTCTCCAACAAGACCTTCCAAATTAAAAATGGCTTACATCAGGGAGCTGTGAATTCTCCCATTCTATTCAATATTTACACTAGTGATGTAGTGAGTTCTCTCGAACACGCCATTGCGTACGGCGATGACATAGTGGCGTACAGAGCAGGAGGAAAAATAGACGACATCAATAGGCACCTTCAAGATGACTTCAACAAAATAAAACAATTTTGCGACGACTGGAAATTAAAAATTAATTTCGAGAAAACCGAGACTATTCTTTTCAAAACGCCCTTATCCAGGGCCTCGAGGGATACAAAATACAACTGGAAACACTTTTCTATTGTAGGTAACAATAACCTTCCACTGCAAGTGAAAACTGTAGTTAGATACCTTGGTATCTGACTAGACCTGTATTTATATTTTGACAAGCACGTAGCAGCGTCCCTCTCCGCAGCTAAAAACGCATATTCTATGACAAGAAGTCTATTCCGGAGTAGTCTTCTTGACCCCAGAGTCAAAATAATTTCGTACTCGGCATTCATCCGACCAGTTTTGATTTATGGCTGTCCAGTATGGTATAATATATCTCCACTTTATATGGAGAAGTTTCGTGTGTTCGAACGGCAGTGTTTGCGTTCCTGCCTCGGACTTTATAGAACACCAGAGTCGCAATACAAAAAATTCGATCTCAACAAAATCCTGTATAACAAATCAGGGTTAAATAGGATAGACAATTTCATAATTAAAATTATTCGTGGTCACACAGCAAGGGCAATGTGCAGTGACAATAATCTTATATCGGGAGCATTCTATCCCAATGATATGTATCTGGCGAATACCCTCCAGAATGGGTTTATTCCCCCAGAAGCGTTTCCTTTCTTGGATCAAAAAGGCCTTATCCAAGACGTGCATGGAGTCCCGATTATTTACCACGCTTTCCGTGGTGCCAGGGAGAAACGAATTCTCCATGATAGTGATATCTCCAATGCCCCAGACCGCATGCGTTTTAGCACGGCGATCAGTGAAAGAGATAAATCAGCCAAAGATCGAACATCTCCCAAATGGTGGTGGCTTCTCAACGAGGAGAGGACTTCACTTCCTCAGATATAGTATGCCTTTCAAGAGCAACGCTCTCCTTCCTCTTGTCCCTCCTCCCCCTGTCCTCCTTTCCCCATTTCTTTTATTTTTATTTTATTTTTTATTTCTTATTTTATATTTTATTCGTTTCGTTTTGAAGTTTTTGTTTGTTATAATAAAAAAAAAAAAAAAAAAATTGTAATAATAATGTATACATATAGATGTAAACGAGGAGTCCCTCTAATATATGACTTATTTCATATATATATATATATATATATATATATATATATAAGGAACAAAAAAAAAACAAAAAAGATGGCATATATAAAAATCAAGTTGTAATGTGTAATTTAGAGAGCTCGCATAGAGCCAGTAAGTTAATTTAAGGACTGTGATTGTAGAAAAGGGTTTAACATTTACCCCTAATATTATACATGTAAAAAGAATTAGGAAAATAAATGTGGTTTAAAAACTAAAAAAAAAAAAATAGTTCTAAAACTGTTTTTATGACCCTTGGGATAAAGACAGTTTACCAAAAACCGTAAAAATTAAACTACACGATATCAATGCGTTAAAGTAAATTGGGCTTGTATAGAAATCGAAAGAGCTAAAGTAACTAAGCACCTAAGCCTTTATATCGACCAAAACCTAAACTGGAATGCTCATATACAAAAAACAATTAATAAAACGAGATACCTCATTTTTTTGTTTTTTAAAATGAGAAATATTTTAAATACTAGTCAACTATTGTCAATATATTATGCTCTTTTCTGGTCTGTAGCTACGCATGGTATAATTGCGTGGGGTGGATCATGTGTGAAATCAATAAATCCTCTTATGTGTATTCAAAAAAAAATATTAAAACTAATCTTTAATAAGAGTTTGCTATACCCCACGGATCAGTTATTTATTAAATTTACGATTCTAAGTGTGAGGAAATACTTTATCGAAAAGTCTTTAATCCAAAACTACGTGAAATTACAAGACCAGCTTTGGAAAGGAAAAATAGAAATTATCTTATCAACTTGTTACTTCCACCAAAAATCAACAAGGAGATCGATAGAAGAAGATATGAGTATGTAGCTTTCAAATGCTTTAATTTATTACCAATAGAATTAAAAGAATTGAATTACGAAAAACTCAAAACTAAAAAAACAATTAGATCATGGCTAATCAATCTTCCAAAAGAAACTATAAACAACTTGTTCCATCCCATGACATGACCTTTGTAAAACGCGAAAGAGATAGTCATTGAAAACGACGTCGAGAGATTAGGATAAGGAATTCTTTTTTGTATTATATGTTACTATATTTTCTTTGGTTTAATTACTTCTATGTTTAGCTTTAAGGATGAATGAACAGGTTTTCGCGCACGGGCTCTGCCTTCTGCGAAAATAATGTACTACGCCGCTACTTGATAGTATAATATGTTATGTGAGAATGAAATGAGTGCTGATAGACTGTTTTCTGATTCAAAAATGCCTCATTGTACATTATTTGTATTATTTTTAATACGCCTGTTAATAAATAAAAATAAAAAATAAAAAAAAATTAGTAGATGCAGCGGATAATCTGATGCTCCAATGTGACTTCTCACACGTTTCATCGTGTGTTCAATTCATCTTCTTCACTATCCTCGCTAAATGCAACAATCCTAACGTGTGAGATGTTAGAATGTTAGCATTCTTAGTGTTGATCGGACGAAGTCGCGTTTGGTTGTCGAAGAGTCACATTGTTATAAAGGAAAAGTCAATCGGAATGCACGTTATCTGAAGGAACTATGTTAATGTTCCAATAACATGAGCAGCCCAAATGATGGTTACAGTTTCCTTTAAATGTAGGAAAAGCTGTGAAAAAACTTTCTGAATGACTCTCGTTATTGGCGTTGCTGCTGTAAGAAGATCGCTATCGTCCTTATAATTACTGAAAGAAATGAATTTATCAGACGATAGCACGACAATCACATGCATCATGGCGGCCAAAAGAATGACTATCCACGAGAAATGGGGTGAAATACGAAGGTGAATTGAAAAGTAATGCACACGTGCTTACAGAACGCGAATGAAATGATGCTCAAAAGCAGGCTTGGTTGCATGTGGAAGTAACATCCCCCCCTAATACAGTGTCTTTCGAGAGGGGGAAGTATAACGGCGTGTTCTAATGCTATGTTAACACAACTTAAACAGCGTGCTGTTATGGAATTTGTAACTGCTGAAAAAGTGACCCCGACTTAAATGCATCACCGGTTAAAGGCTCGTTATGGTAACGATGCTGTTGATAGGTGAACTGTAAATCGATGGTTGCGAGTGTGAAAAAGCCATAATTGTTGATGGAACACGCAACGCTCCGATCATTGCCCAAGACAATAATCATCGCAAAGTCGTCAACGATTTGATGCAAAATGATCAGCGATTCACTCAACAGCGTATTGAAACAATATTGGAATATCCAAGGAACTTGTCGCTTTTATTAGTGAATAATTGGGATACCGTAAAATTTGTGCACGATGGGCTCCACGCCGTCTAGCAGGCGAGAACAAGCGACATCAATTGGAATGCTGCAGGCAAATTTTGAACCTTAAGTTTGAAACGATTCCATACCCTCCACATTCCGCTGAAAGAAAATTTTACGTTTGAAATATACAACGATTTTGAAAGCAATAACCTTAGTCATGCCATTCCTATTCCATTTATTGGCCTATAGGAACGCGGAAGTTCATGACCTCACCGACTCGACTCCGCCATCGTTCCCTGTCCTGTGCACTCTTCTTCCACGCTTGACCATCCGATCCGATCTCCTCAAGGTCAAACCTAACTTGGCCGTTGCAAGTACCAGGTTTCCGCGTAAAGATATCCACAAACCCACCTGGGTACCACCTGATGGAGCCACTCGCAAGCAAATTGACCACGTGTTGATAGATCGCCGCCACTCCTCGAGCCTGATGACAGTACGAACGTACCGAGGTGCCAACGTTGACTCGGATCACTATCTTGTTGGTATAGTTTTCCGAGCGCGGTTGCCGTACGGAAACCTATTGTATCCACGGATCAGGTTCGAATCAACATGGCTGCAATGAGAATACCAGTAACACCTTTGGTCATGCGTTAAGACTCGCCCTCGAAAAGCTCGATGGAGGGAAAGTAAGCCCTGGGGCCAGAATGCCGGGCGTAGAAGAGCAATGGACACGCCTTAAGAATACTGTCATTAGTACTGCCAACTCCATCTTATGCAGTAGTCGTACAGGTCGGAGCGACTGGTTTGATGATGAATGCAAACTAGTGACTGAACGTATGAATACTGCCTACCGGGCAATGCAGCAGTCTCATAGGACGCGGGTGCGCGAGGAGAAATACAAAGAGCTCAGAAGATCTGGAAAAACTTCACGGACAACAGAAAAGTGTCTGGGAAAAAACCCCTGCCTGTGAAATAAAGAAAAGTAGAGAACGAGGTCCGCACCAGGCGCGGAAGTTCTGGCAAATCATACGCAGTATGATGCGGTACACACCACGCTGCACTTACTGCAAGGATAAAGAGGGTAATCTAATCACCGCTCCTGAAGGCATTCTGGAGCGATGGGAAGTGCACTTCAATGAATTGCCAAATGGTCAGCTCACAGAAGAATTGGAGGCTCCAGCAATGCAAGATCAAAACCAAATGCTGACGCCACCAAGCACTCACGAAACATTAAAAGCCATAAGACAGCTCAAATCAAATAAAGCTCCCGGAGCTGATGGCATATCAGCTGAGGTGATTCAGCAAGGGGGGACAGCGTTACATCGCGCAATTCATGAGATCGTGGTGCACGTGTGGGAGCAAGAGGAGATGCCGGAAGATTGGCGTCGTAGTATAATTTGGCCCATACCTTAGAAGGGAGATATCACACTGTGCAGCAACTATAGGGGTATAACATGCTGAGTACCACCTATGAGATACTCTCCACTATCCTACAAGATCGGGTAGCCCCATACGCTAAAGCAATCATTGGTCAGTATCAGTGTGGCTTCATCCCAGGCAAATCAGCAATTGATCGGATATTCACCCTTAGGCAGGCGATGGAAAAATGTCAGGAATTTAAGATTCCATTATATCATCTATTTATAGACTTTAAGGCCGCCTACGACAGCATAGCCAGGGTAGAACTATATAATGCCATGAGAGAATTTGGCATTCCAAACAAATTGATACGACTTTGTAGGTTGACCATGACCAACGTAACTAGTCAGGTAAAAATAGGGGGATTGCTGTCCAAACCAATAAACATCTATAATGGACTCCGACAAGGGTACGGTCTGGCCTGCCTCCTCTTCAACCTGGCGTTGGAGAAAGCAATCCGCGACTCTGGCGTTACAACTAGAGGGACTATTGTCACCAAGTCCAGCCAGATACTTGCCTACGCAGACGATATCGACATCATCGGCAGAACTGAATCGGCGGTACAGTAATCCTTCACCCAGATCAAGCAGGCGTCACAAAAACTGAGCCTGCACATTAATGAGGAACAAACTAAGTACATGGTAGCAACTTCTGCGAAGAGAAGACCTAAAGCTGGTCAAACTATCAGAGTAGTGGAGCACGAATTTGATGTAGTGCAATCCTTTAACTACCGTTGGTCAATAGTATCAGCCGATAACAATATGGAAGAAGAAATACGTGAACGGCTGATCAAATCCAACAAAGCCTACTATGGTTTATCGAGCCTCTTTAAATCCCGATATTTATCCAGAACATCAAAGCTATTACTGTACAAGACCATGGTCTTACCAGTAGTCATGTATGGATCCGAGACCTGGGTGCTCAATAAACGGCACTCTGAACTCTTAGCCGCGTTCGAGAGGAAGGCCTTAAAGAGAATTGTTGGCCCCGTATGAAAGGGAGAACGATTCCGGAGACGTTACACCCATGAGTTGTACGCAATCTACCTTGAAGCTAATGTTGTAAGAAAAATCAAGCTCGGTAGACTACGGTGGGCGGGGCACCTACCTCGAATGAGAGAAGAGGATCCTGTGGCGGTTCCGCCTAATCCTACCGCCAACTTACCAGAAAATCCCCCATAACTACATCCCAATCGGCATAAGTTTTCGCTAAGGCAATTGCAATAGCACCCGTAAATGCTTCACGCATCAAGCTTATCAAATTTATTTATTGAAAAAGAATTCTTACCTTCATACATACGCATTTTCCTGGTCGAATTCCTGAAAACAAAACAATTTGGTTTACATAAAATGTAACCATCATGACAGGGATCATAATCATTGCGTCGCCTTTTTCCCAGCCTCACCATGTGTATAATAAATTCCATTTTTTTTTCTTTTTTTTTTTTATTAGACTTCTCTCGGGAGAGGCGAACCGATAGCGCCGAGTGGGCGCCCCGAGATGCCATCAAATAACTGTTGCATTTCCTCTTGAACAGTTGCAGGTTGCAACGCTCCGGGAACACTCGTGTGGGGAGGCAGTTCCACAGCTTCCCTGCTCTGTAACGGAACGGGTTCGCGCCGTCGGGAGATGAACCACAAACGGGTGCGATCCGTCGGATTGTCTTGTGGAGCGCATATAAACCGAATTGCGTGGAATAATGCCAAGAATCTCCGAAGAACAGCACCCGTGATAATATCTGTAAAACAGACAGAGGTCGGCCACGCGCCTTCGATGTGATAGCGACTGTAGTCCCGACGTCAGCGCCGAGTCCCCGATCAGGCGGATCGCTCGTCTTTGTACGCTCTCAAGTAGGTCGAGGGTATGTTTAGGAGCCGAGCTCCAAACATGAGAGCAATATTCGAGTGCGGGTCTAATTTGAGATTTATATAGGAGAAGAAGTTGGGCCGGAGTAAAGTATTTCTTGGCTCTAAAAAGTTAACTCAGTTTTCCTGAGGCTGATCTGGCGATACCCGATACGTGTTTATGCCATGATACATTCCCACAGACCGTGACGCCGAGCAATTTCAAACTTTCCCCAGCCTCGAGGGCCCGGTCACTCATCATCAGCTGTGGAACCGATGATCCAGTTTTCTTTGTGAATGTTGTATACTGGGTCTTCGTTGCGTTGAAGTCGACAAGATTGGCGTTTCCCAACTGCAGGACTTTCCCCAGATCCCGATTCAGAGAGTCAATCTGTCTGCACCTCAGCTGGTGCGACGTTGATGCACCAATCGGCCGATCACTCGAAAAGGAGGAAACAAGCGTACTACATCCGCAAAACTGAACACTTTGTTATCCGTTCTCTCCAACAAATCATTTATGTGAAGCAAGAACAAGGTTGGAGCTAAAATAGAACCCTGGGGCACCCCTGAATTAACAGGATACAGGTCCGAACACACGCCGTCCACAACAAGCCGAATCGATCGATCCTCGAGAAAGCTGCTCGTCCAGTCGCAAAGCTGTTGGGAAAGTCCATATGAACGAAGTTTGCTCAGCAATGCCCCGTGCCAGACGCGGTCAAAAGCCTTGGAGATATCCAATGCGACCGCCCTTGACTCACCATGCCGTCCAATCGCAGATGTCCATATATCGGTTATAAGTGTCAAAAGATCTCCTGTGGACCGCCTGCCACGGAATCCGTATTGACGATCATTCAGAACTCCGTAGCACTCCATATACTTAACTCACTCTGTATTGATGACTTTTCCCATTACCTTAGATAAAATAGACAGTAATGCTATCGGGCGGTAATTTTGTGGGAGACACTTTTTTCCCGTCTTTGGGATTGGCTTAACTCGAGCGATTTTCCAGCAGGCAGGAAAGGTCCTCCGTGCATAAGATAAGCGGAAGAGCCTGCCAAGAATCGGCGATAGTTCTGAAGCACAAGTCCTAAGGACTATTGCTCGTATTTTGTCCGGGCCGGTTGCCTTCCTACAATCCAGTTCACGTAGAATGCGTTTAATAGTGCGCGGACGAAATCTCACATCCCGCATCGAAGACCATACCGGCGAGATCACAGGTGGCTCCAAAAGGCCGGGATCGAGGTTGTAATTCGCGGAAAATAAATTCGCGAACACATTAGCTTTATCCTTTCGATTCGTGACTAACGTCCCGCTGTCTGTCACCAACGGAGGGAAGGAGGAGGAAGCAAAGTTACTGCTGACAGCCTTTGCCATTGACCAGAAGGAGCCCGAACCAATTGGGCTCCGAAGGAGCTTATTGATCACTCTGTCGTTGTGAGCTTTCTTCGCGGTATCAATCGCCTGGTTACACGCGTTTCTGATTCTAACAAAGTTCGTTCTGTTAACATCGGTGGGATTGGAGCGCCATTGCTTAAAAGCTCTATTTTTTTCCGCTGTATTCTGCTCGCATTTCTTGTCAAACCAAGGTTTATCAGACGAACTTCGTTTGATGGAATGTGGAATATACATCTCCATCCCGAGAAGAATAATCTCTGTGACCGACTCCGCGCAAGCGTTCACATCGGAGTCTCCGAAGCACACCTCCGACCATGGAAAGGATGCGAAGAAATCTCGCATAGCGTCCCAGTTAGCAGCCCCATACTTCCATACATTGCGATGCTGCCTAGGGCGGTTATTCGCTTGATATGCAGTGATCTGAGTTTCCCAGTGGCGCAGAAACCTCTACGGTATAAATACTCGGTTCGGATGTCAAAAACATATCCAGGGTGTTCGCATAATCGCTTCAGGCATCCGGCACTCTCGTTGGCTCCCCCACGAGTTGAGTCAAGTTGTGACTTACAGCAAACATCTCCGCCAGCCTCCCAGCCTCGTCGGTTCTGTTAGAATGTAACGAACAGTCGGAATTGTGCACATTAAAATCGACAGGGACAACAATTTCAGAAGCTGGGTGGTTGATCTGTATCCAGTCGACGGTATATGAAAGATGTTCGAAGAATGTCGCCGGTCGATCGTCATTCGGGGAGCGGTAAAGACAACAAAGAAATTTAACGGAATTCCTCGGCACGACCCTCAACCATATGATGTCCATATTATTGGGTTCCAACACCTCCATCCGCTGGCAAGCCAGATTGGACCGCGCGAAAACGCAGACTCCGCCCTTAAAATGAAATCTCGAATGCAAGTCATATCCTGAGCAACGAAGATATGTCGAATCAGTTGACGAATCGACCTGGGTCTCAGTTAGGGCAAGGATATCAGGTTTCGTTGTTTGCAAATATTGGTGGACGGCGTTTACATTGGTATTGGTGAAACCGATCCCCCTGATGTTACAAAATGTCGTCATCAGTCGAGCGTGGGCCGAGCCTCGAGAGCTAGCCCGGTTATGCGATGACGAACCTCTAAAAGTTCCATTATTTATCATGATATTTGCATGATGTTCCCCCTGATATAGTCCCCCCCCTCGGAGACTAGTTTACCTCCGGAATTCTTTATATCAGAAGGTACCATCATGACTTATCCCCGTGTCAGTCCGGGCCATCAGCCACACATCCGAAACACCGTCGAAGATTTCTCTCGGCGATATCGCAGAATGTACAGCGTGACGGGGCGGTATCTCACCTTGGGACCGACTACCACCTAACCAACCTTTTCTCAAACCGGTCCATCAGCCAAGCTCCGAAATATGGCCAGGGATTTCTCCCGACCATTTCACGGAGTCTAAAGCATGATGGGGTGGTATTTCACTGGGCGCACAGGGCGTTGGGACCCCGGCTACCACTCGGCCTTTAGTCGCCTCTTACGACAAGCTGGCCTGGCTGTGAGTATATTCTAACGCCCTACTCACAGGGCTTGCCATACACATCGGCTGGCGACCCATGCCCAAGGGACAAAAGCAAATATAGGCATCTCGCGTCATAAACCATAAATACAATCCTACAGCATAGGCAAATGCATATAGGTATGGTATGCTTACCCTTGGCTGCGATACTATGAACACCAATTCCCGGTGAATACGATAAAACCAATTAGCACCATGTCCACCAGCATTGCGGTCTATCAATACAGATGCAATGCACATTCCTAGACAATGATCTATACGATCTCGTTGTCCTACATATTCCTGGATCCTTTACCATTGACCTTCTCACATAAGCAAACAAAGACCCAATTAGCATCCAATGAGATTCGACTTGTTTGCTTAACCGAAATCACACCTAATGGATGCACACTATGCCCTTTCTTTGTTTTAGATTCGTTCTCGTGGTTTCGTTCCATGAACGAACCAATGTCCACACATACATGTGTACCATCATAGATCTTCGCTAGGAAATCTGGTTGCCTAACCCCAAAGAGGAAAAATGCACCCTTAAAAGTAAGAGGGGCAGTTTCACTGGCAGAATTTCTTTTGACAACGAATGAATATCGTTGAGTCTTCTTACATCCGCAGACCAGCACGGTCGTGTCGCTCCCGCTCTCCGTCGCGCGGCGGAGAAGCGTAGGTCGTGTCGAGCAAAAAGTGTATCACCTTGTTTAAAATTTATAAGATATCAATTTAATATTAATAATAAGTTTAACTGAAGTATAAAAACACTAACATATTTTATAATGGCTGAGAACAAAGTGGTTTTTTATTAAGAGGATTATCCCTCACAATTTTAAAGAAAATAAAACGGATTAAACTAAAAAAGTCCGTTTTCCTTTTTACTTACTTCTGGTGGACGATTTTTTGTGGAGTTTTGTTCCTTGGCTGGAAAGTGTTTCGAACGGTTTTTCTTCTCTCGGTGTTGTGTCATCAGCGAACAGTTCGTGGGATGAAGTAGAACTCGCACCCATGCCGGTGCCACGACTTGGTACCCCACAAGCCTGCCCGGAAAGTCCATTGTGGCAGCATGTATGGAAGGAGACAACGCGATGGGGGGATGGCGTAAACTAGGACGCCCAGAGCCTAGGAGTGCCAAACTGGGTGACATCGGCTCGAAATCGGGATCAGTGGAGAGATTTGTTTAATAAGGCCAAGATCAGATCCCGGTTGTAGTGCCGATGATGATGATGAAACCTAACCTTGTCCTCCCATCTCCGTCGCGGCCGTCCTGCCTGTCTCCTTTCCGTTGGTCTACCGTCAAGAGTTCTACGCACGGTCCTATCGTTGCCGACTCGCGTCACATGTCCGGCCCATCTTAGTCTTCGCGACTTGATTACTCTCACTATTGTAGGTTTGCGGTATAGCTCTTGCAATTCGTGGTTGTGGGGCTTCCTCCACTGTCCTGCATCCTCGTCATAATGGGTTTTCCAATAGGGACTTGACAACTTTTTTTCGGTAGTAAATTTATATAATTTACAGACGTTGTTCGTTCGTGTACTTAACCACGATGAAAATGTTGAGTTTACTGAATAAACTGATAGTCACAGTTCGATGATTAATGAAAGGGTGCGGTCACAAACTAAATTCAGAGTTGTGAAGTCCGTATTGGCAAACCCGACATTTACCTCCAAAGATACCCCTTAGAACTTTATTCTCGAATACGCGGAATTCGTTTTCTCCCCGTTCTGTGCGAGCCCATGTTTCGCATGCGTATAGAACAATCTGCGTGATTATAGTTCTATAGACACGGAGCTTTAAGTTACGTGACAGCAGTTTGGATTTCAGCAGGTTACTGACTGCGTGCCAACTAGCGTTGCCGGAGTGTAGTCTTCTGTTAATTTCCTTCGACATTTCGTTACTGCTCGTCAGTATCGTTCCCAGATATTTCTTTAACTTAACGTACCTTAACTTACATCGGACTCCTGAATCCGAAAATACTCTTCCAATGAAGCGTTGTACAGTGGGACCAATATAAACAGAGTAGATGACTTTATGATCAAGTTGATCCGAGGGCATCTTGCGGGATCAATGAGCTCGCAGAAACGATTTAATATTTGGTGTGTATTATCCATACAGGCTTCTCGATAGTATAGTCCTTAGTATACTGTCACGCGGGAGACTGGGGTTCAATTCCCCGTCGGGGAGCCTCTGGCCCAAGACTAATAACCTTGCCCGGAAAAAACAAATCATTATGGAAAATTTAACAAGCCCCAGGACTTGCTAAATAAGGACAAGACCGGCTCCCGGTTGTAGTGCCGATGATGATGATGATTATCCAAACAATATGTATTATGAGGGGTCCGTCGCAATGGCTTTATTCCACCAGAAGCATTCCCCAGTCTTGACATGAACAGCTGCACACAAAATGAATCCGCTATACCGTTGATTTATCATGTCCGTCAGTCGGGCATAGATAAACGAATATGTTATAATCGAGTGGTTACGCACACAGATGCAGAGCGCCTGCAGTTCAGTAAGGCAGTAGCACAGAAAGACCGAAAAGACACGAATAAGCAACACTAGAGATTTTGGTGGCTGAGTGGCAATTAAAAACCTGTTTCCATATAAAACTGAAAAAAAAGAAAAGGGAACCAATATAATTATAATAATAATAATAATATAAAAAATCCAACAAACAACGGAAAGCTTACATAGATTTGGCATTTCTAAGATTTAGTTTAGATGTTAGGTTTAGAATAGAGTTAAAGAAAAAAAAAATTAGTTAGTTTAGTATTTAAGCTAGATATAAGGTAAAAACAATAACAAAAACAACGTTTTTTCTGTTCCTCATTTTGTTTGTATCCAATTAAGTTCTTTGAAATTCATGTTCACAAAGCAATCATAATGTCGAAAGACAAATTTTCACCCTTAAACGTATGCATGTAACTTAGAGAGTCCGCAAGCACCAGTAAGTTAGGAAATAAGATAAAAAAAGCTAGAGTTTAATCATTTTTGTCTAGCGAGTAAGTAAATAATAATAAATAGTAAGAAATAAAAAATGATACAAAGCATGTAAATGAATTACCTGCAGTAGCGAAGAACGGTCACAGAAGAGTATTATGCATCGTTATTGGACAAACTGAACGACGAAATAATAAAAAAACGCCCCCATACTTCGAAGAAAAAAGTTCTGTACCATCACGGTAACGCACCGTCGCACACGTCGTTGAAAGCGATGGCCTAATTAGACCAATTACGTTCTGAATTGGTTGCTCACCCACCATATTCTCCAGGCTTGGAGCCCAGCAACTATTATCTGTACCCAAACCTGTAGTGGTGGGAAACAGGGAAAGAGATTCAGATGGAATGAGGAAATCATCGTAAAAACCTAGGGATATATCACAGTCTTGGAGGGTTCTCAATACAGAAAGGGCATCGACAAATTGGAAAATCGCTATACCAAGTACGAGGGTTGCCTCTTATGTTTCGGGATTTGGCAACCCTGGCGTTGCAATCCGGCAATTGACAGCTCTGTCGTAAAGTTGAACATTTTTGAGGTTATACACACTCAGAACGTTTTGACATACGAGCGCTATTTGTGTTGTTTACAGTAACTTAAAAGATTCATCTCGGCCCAAAAATGGAATTAAATCGTCAACATTTTCGTGCGATTATTTTTTACAACTTTCGGCGTGGATTAACTCAGCAACAGTGCATGGATGAACTTAATTCAATTTTTGGCGATGAAGCTCCATCAAGGAGCAGCGTTTATCGATGGTATGGTGAATTCAATCGTGGTCGTAGTTCACTCCAAGATGAATTTCGTGAAGGTCGTCCAAAATCAGTTGTTGTTCCGAAAACCATTGATGCTGTGCGCGAACTGATATTGGAAGATCGTCATGTGACCTATCGTGAGATTGAGACAACCTTAGGCGTTAGTGGGACCAGCATACATTCAATATTGCATAAACATTTGACTGTCAAAAAAATTTGTTCGCGTTGGATCCCACACAATTTGTCAATCGCCAAAAAAACAGACTCGTGTCAATTGGTCGAAAGAAATGCTCGAAAAATACGGTCGCGGTGCTTCGAAACACGTCTATGACATCGTGACAGGTGATGAATCGTGGATTTACGCGTATGAGCCCGAAAGTAAACAGCAGTCGACTGTCTGGGTGTTTCAAGATGAGCCAAATCCAACAAAAGTTGTTCTCGCACGAAGCACTTCCAAGCAAATGGTCGCCTGTTTTTTCGGAAAAACTGGACATGTTGCAACCGTACCACTAGAACAACGCAGAACAGTCAATTCTGAGTGGTACACAATCATTTGTTTGCCAGTTGTCTTCCAAGAAATCAGGAAAACCAACCGCCGAAGACGGATCACTCTTCACCACGAAAATGCGAGCTCTCACACATCGGCTGCGACAACTGCATTTTTGAGCACCCAAAACATCGATTTGATGGGTCATCCGCCGTATAGTCCTGACTTGGCACCGAATGACTTCCTTTTATTCCCGTACGTAAAAAACAAACTGAGAGGTCAACGTTTTTCGACACCTGAAGAAGCGGTCGCTGCATTCAGAATGCATGTGTTGGAGATACCTCAATCAGAGTGGCAAAAGTGCTTCGACAATTGGTTCAAACGCATGCAAAAGTGTATAGATCTTCATGGGGAATATTTCGAAAAACGATAAAGTGATTTTCGATGATCAATATTTGTTTTTGTTCTTTAATCCCGAAATATAAAAGGCAACCCTCGTATATCGTCTATGTTGAGGAATAAATATAACTTTGCCCAAAAATCATTTGCTTTCATTAAAATTCCCGGGACTTTTCAGCCTATGTAGTAGTATCTGATTATAATAATGTTATATCTGTCCATAATTTCCCATTGTTAAAACATGCAAATAACGTATTTCTAGAGAAGGAAAAACCCAGAGTTCGTATTAAATAGCATTTAATGACTCAGCTGACTCTTAAATATAATAGACTAATTACACCCTTTCCAACTATTCGAATGCGCAACCAAAGTATAATTAAATCTCCAACAGTGGCCATGACGCGTGAATCTAAACGTGTTCGCATACATCAGTTACAACCGCGAGAACACACGGTCGGGCAAAATTAATTTCGGCTATGTGCCTTGCATTCAAATTTCATCCCCGCATCCGAACTGCCGTCGCCGAAATTCTGGAATAACTATTTCACTGAAACCTCGCCCACAGGCACAAATTAAAATTCGACTAAAATCCATTTTGCACTCCGATTCCAACAACTTGCTATTTGAATTTTAAAATTCGAGGCGCGTTTTGCAGAACTAGGTTTTAGTGGCATTGTGGGTTGAGGCGTTAGGTTTATTGTAACGACAATACCATTTACGAATTGTACAAACAATTAAATACGTAAATCCAATAGAATCTGCTAAGAACGATCTGACTTAGCTATTAAATGCAAACAGCGATTTTGCAAGTAGAACAAAGTCCAGAAATATTTGAGGAATTTTGAAAGAGAGTTTTACCAAAGTACTGGCATTCGTTGGCCACATTTCGTCACAATATGATAAACTTTTAATTGGACGCAGACATGACGACAAACGGCGAAGTCAAGTTGACTGTTTATTACCAGAGAAAAGTTTATGACCGTAACTTCGCCAGTTGACGCCGCAAGTGGATTACTAGTCGAAGCCGTCGGGACTGTTCAGAGGAGATTGAGGTTTTGTTAATCTTCTAAAATGTGTCCCATTGAAAACGCAAAGAAATCAATAATAATATAATAACGGGCAAGGATTTCAAAAACGATGATTTTCTGTGTTGAGCGGAACCGCACCAAGTTAGAAGGTTCTTAAGAAAACCTCTTTATATTTTAACAGTTAATGTCCGACAGGCTGTGGATTGCTTCTTTATTTTTGTCCAAAAAATGTTTGAAATTGAATACAAATCTATATATTATAGTATCTCAAAGGAGTATTGTGGCGTTTCTAACTTGCTAAACTATAGTTTAAAACAAAATCAGCTTATGCGTCTGTCTGTTTATCCGCTTAGTTCTTCTCAATGAATTTGATGGGAATTTCACTATTGTTTAAGGAATTTCTTCCGAAAGTGACAAGAGAATTCTTCTATGATTAGTCAAAACACTCACAACTTGTAGCGCAAGATGAACATCATATGTGTATCAACCAAAAGAAGAATTCGAAACAAATGACAGCTATATTTTTTCAATGTACCGGGAGGATTGCTCTTAGCTACACTAAGATCTGCTATTAAAATAGTCGTCGAGTTATCCGGAATTGCAGTTACACTTTTGCAACCACCCACGGAACGAGGTAATATTGCTCTTTATGATACTAGCAGTATTTGTAGCAGTTTTTATTAGTGGATATCTTATTAATAGTGACAAACCAAAAAAAAAAAAAAAAAAAACACTACAAAATAAAGCACTGAGTATATAAATTAGAGCGGCGCTATGTCAGTAAAAAATTTGAAACATGAAAAGAGGGAAAATTCGTAATTCGTCGTTAACCTTAGAGAGGGGAACAGCTCCATACAATTAAAATATAAAATAAGGTCAAAGAAAGAAATAAAGAAGGAGTGGAATAATAAATAAAAGTCGAATAAAATTAAAATTAAAAACGACCAGAAAGAGAGACTTGATTTAAATAAAATTAAATATAAATAAAAGGAAAATTAATTGAATTAAAAATAACAATCATTCAACATAATAAAGTGGAATTAAATTAAATGAAAACAAATGAGACGGAAAAGAAAATTAAGCAACAAAATAAAAAGAAATAACAAGAAAATATGTGAAATGTTGAGGGAACATAGCAGATAAATTACAGACTACATAAAAAAATAATTTGTAAACAAACAATAATTAATTAAAAATATTGATAATACAAACAAACTTGAAAAAAAGAGGACAGAAATAATAGAAACGAAAACTTGAGAAATAAATGAGGAAATTAAATAAAAGAAAGAAGAAAATTAGAAAAGAAAGTTAATAAGTAAATTACTAAAAGAAAAAAAAAAAATAATGTTGAAAATAAAGAACCGTTAAAAATGTGTAATGAAAATATTATTTATTTTATACAGAGATATTTTTAGGTAATCGGTATGATCTAAAGAAGGTTGAGTACTGGAAAAACCCGTATCTTGTAATGATTTGAAGTTGTATAGCTTTCGGTTAGACAAAACTAGTACGAATGACTTTTTTTTTATTACACTTCTGTGGGGGTGCTCTATACCACATGGAGAACCAACCCACAATTCCAACCAATTTCGACCGCTAACGGCGCGCCACCATAACCCAAATATGCTACAGCTCACATTCGCAAACATGTAAAGAACACACTTCCCACCTACAACAGCACCCATTCCCAAAACGGCAATCGCATACATCCCCAAACTCGCAAAGAATCTGTCGGCACGATGCGTTTATCGCGTTAATATACGAGGGTTGCCTCTTATGTTTCGGGATTTGGCAACCCTAGTGTTGCAATCCGGCAATTGACAGCTCTGTCGTAAAGTTGGACATTTTTGAGGTTATACGCACTCAGAACGTTTTGACATACGAGCGCTATTTGTGTTGTTTACAGTAACTTAAAAGATTCATCTCGGCCCAAAAATGGAATTAAATCGTCAACATTTTCGTGCGATTATTTTTTACAACTTTCGGCGTGGATTAACTCAGCAACAGTGGATGGATGAACTTAATTCAATTTTTGGCGATGAAGCTCCATCAAGGACCAGTGTTTATCGATGGTATGGTGAATTCAATCGTGGTCGTAGTTCACTCCAAGATGAATTTCGTGAAGGTGGTCCAAAGTCAGTTCTTGTTCCGAAAACCATTGATGCTGTGCGCGAACTGATATTGGAAGATCGTCATGTGACCTATCGTGAGATTGAGACAACCTTAGGCGTTAGTGGGACCAGCATACATTCAATATTCCATAAACATTTGCCGTCAAAAAAATTTGTTCGCGTCGGATCCCACACAATTTGTCAATCGCCCAAAAAAAGGCTCGTGTCAATTGGTCGAAAGAAATGCTCAAAAAAATACGGCCGCGGTGCTTCGAAACACGTCTATGACATCGTGACAGGTGATGAATCGTGGATTTACGCGTATGAGCCCGAAAGTAAACAGCAGTCGACTGTCTGGGTGTTTCAAGATGAGCCAAATCCAACAAAAGTTGTTCGCGCACGAAGCACTTCCAAGCAAATGGTCGCCTGTTTTTTCGGAAAAACTGGACATGTTGCAACCGTACCACTTGAACAACGCAGAACAGTCAATTCTGAGTGGTACACAACCATTTGTTTGCCAGTTGTCTTCCAAGAAATCAGGAAAACCAACCGCCGAAGACGGATGACTCTTCACCACGACAATGCGAGCTCTCACACATCGGCTGCGACAACTGCATTTTTGAGCACCCAAAACATCGATTTGATGGGTCATCCGCCGTATAGTCCAGACTTGGCACCGAATGACTTCTTTTTATTCCCGTACGTAAAAAACAAACTGAGAGGTCAACGTTTTTCGACGCCTGAAGAAGCGGTTGCTGCATTCAGAATGCATGTGTTGGAGATAACTCAATCAGAGTGGCAAAAGTGCTTCGACAATTGGTTCAAACGCATGCAAAAGTGTATAGATCTTCATGGGGAATATTTTGAAAAACAATAAAGTGATTTTCGATGATCAATATTTGTTTTTTTTCTCTAATCCCGAAATATAAAAGTACAGTGAGCGTCAAAAGAAAGTGTACAGCTATGAACTGCATTTTTACAACCCTGTTAAAGCAAGGGAGTTCGATCTTTTAGTAAAATACTTATGTTATTTTTTAAAGTAGTTTATTTTCCATGAATTGCCATATAAAACTTAACAGAAAATAATGAAGTAAAAATACAATAAATGTGCAACTTTCCGCTTATCGGGAAGACAACCATTAAATTCATTTTGTTTTCTTTACAACTCATAACTAATTGATAAAAAGTGTTATTGAGTTCATTTCCATCGAAAGTTGCTTGTTCGGTTGGGATTTTTTGCCACTCTTCAACTAGAATTGACTTTAGTGACTCTCTGTCTGAAATGTTCCTCTTTCGGATCTGCTTATCCAGATACTCCCACAAATGCTCGATGGGGTTTAAGTCTGGGGATTGCGGAGGGTGATCCAGTTGCTTAGGTGTACGATAAAGTAACCATTCCTTGACTATTTTCGATGTGTGCTTGGGGTCGTTGTCTTGTTGGAAGACCCACGAATCACTTAAACCCAATTTCGCAACACTACTTGGCAAATTGACTCTTAAAATATTAAGATAATCTTCTTTTCTCATTGTACTGTCAATAAAGACGAGGTTCCCAACTCCAGATCACGCCATACATCCCCAGACCATTACCGAACCGCCTCCGTGCTTAATTGTTGAATTTAAATTTTTTTGTTCAAATTCAGTTTTTTTCGTTCTCCATATTTTTGGTGGTTTTATTGAACCAAAAATCTCAAATTTGCTTTCCCCAGAAATGTTCTCTTTAGTGACGAAATCAATAAAATTTTTAATGGTGGGCTTAGCTATACTACTACTACAATCCTCCCACCGCTCACGGGAGGAGGAATTGAGTTTTTCACGAAGCACGACGATCAGTATAGAATCCCAATAGTCGATCGGCTCTTTCAAGGCTTGGAGCGCACGCAGATGCTTTTGTAGAGAATCCACAAACAACTGACAGGAGAAATCTTTAGCTATACGAGAAGAAGGCATATCGATTTTTTTTTTTTTTAACATTTTTTTTATTTTCTTTTTATCTTCTTAGTTTCTAAATTACATGCTAGACAAAAAATGCTTAAATTCTAGCTTAATTATCTTATATTATAACTTACTGGTCCTACGCAGACGCTCTAAGCTAAACATTACATAACGACTGTATAATTTGCCTTTCGGCGACAGAATTTTGTTTGTGGGTGTACTTATAATAATTTAAATGACAAAGAAAAATTTTGAAAACACTTGTGTCGACATTTTTTTTTGTTTTTTTTCTTAAAATTTAACCTACTTTTTTTCTTTTTTTTTGATATAATTTTATTTAAAAAACTTAACTTAACTTAAATCTTATACTACCTTAATTCTAGAAAAGCTAAGTCTATGTAAGCTGGCTGATAATACTGTTATTCTTTACCGACTTTGGTATCCAGGTCTTTATATGCGATTCAACCACCAGAACTGTTGACGCTGTCTAATACTATCGTCCCGGTCTCTGTGGGAGATAGCCCTACTGAAGCGCAGGAGCTCTTCCTGGGTGCGCGTTACTTCCCGGTCGTAGCACAATCGCCCGTCTACGGATTATCTACTTACATGATAGATCAGCGGAATTCCGGATCTATCCTGTATAAGCCCTTTCATGTCCAAGTCAAGGAACGCCTCTGGTGGAACAAAGCCGTTGCGACGCACGCTCTCATAGTACAGAGTGTTTGGATAATAGGCCCCGAAAATTAGGTCATTGGACGAGCTTATTGCTCTCGCAATATGTCCTCTGATTAATTTAATCATAAAATTATCCACCCTATTTATGTACGCTTCATTATATAAAGTCTCATTTTAGTAATACTTTTTATAGTCCGATTCCGGTGTCCGATATAATCTGAGGCAACTTCTGAGACACTTTCTTTCGAACACCCGAATCTTTTCCATCAAATTTGGACCTATGTTAAACCATACTGGACAACCATATATGAGCATTGGCCTGATTAGCGTCATGTAGCATATGACTTTTACCCTGCTGTCAAGTTGGCTACTGTGAAATAGCCTCCTTGTCATAGCTAACGTTTTTCTAGCCTTGACCAAAGCTGCCTCTACATGTCTGTTGAAATAGAAGGCATATCGATTATAGCCTTGATATGACAATCACTTATACATTTGCGATTATCATATCTGTCTTTCAGCAGTTCCCAGGCGACTTGGTAGATTGCATCGGACGATTCGACGGCCGATATAACCTCCGCAGCTTCGCCTTTCAAACAACCTTTCAAATAAAACAACTTTTTTACTGGAGCTATTTTAAGATCTTGATGTACTAGAGCATTAAACAAATCGCAGAATCCTAGCCAGGACTCATACGAACCATCAAACGAGGGCAAAGAGATGGTGGGCAACTGGGTAGACTGAAAATTCTAGATTAGGTTCCGGGAAAGTTGAGAAAGCAATTGCTGACTTAGATCTTCAGCATTTTGCGAAGTGTTCACGGGGGCTTTTGGGGTACGATTGGAGATTTCAGACTGTGCGGAAGGACCGGGAAGGGAATACGATAAGTTTGTTGATGGGCTAGATGGGCCAGCAAGAGGTTCGTTGTCAAGGGTGATCGTGAACCTCGCCGATATCTTTTGGCTCAGCTACGCCTACCGATACCTTAGTAGGTTTTTTGGCATGCTCGTTTACAAGTTTTGCAGCGATATCATACGTCCTGTAGTATAACTCTTCAAAGGCAGTCCTGTGATGATCAAGAAGCTCGTCATTGGGCTCTAATAAACCCTCCAAAGCCTCTTGAAAGGACATAAACCTTTCGCGAACAAGTTCTATTTCCGAAAACCTCTTTTCGAGCAGGAGAACATCAGTCTTAGGATTAAAACCGCTTAAGAAATTACTATAATTGGTCAAGGACCGTTTAGCACCAGCCAGTTTGTTGGTCAGGCCTTTATTTGTTCTTCGGACATTATAATATTTTGGAAACGCGACGATATTAACAAAGCGACACACGAGATTGTTTTTAAAATACACTATGGGTAAAAGCAACTACTGAATTTAGGAGAATAAGATTGGATATGGTAGGTAGCCGATTAAACTATCTTAAACACAAAAATGACTCACCTGGAATTACCAGCTTCTCTCCTTCGCCTTTGTCCCACGATGTTCGATCCAGCGATGAAAACTTTGCAGCTGTTGTAGTAGTCACGACATTCTCCCCTGATTAACGCTGGTTACAGGGTTTTTCTTCAATAGATCCTCTGAATAACTCAGGATACTGCGAATATTCAGATCACAAGTGCACTTTCTTGGCCGTTATTCGATTTTTAATGGAGCCTTGCAACGATGGGACAACACAAAATCACGCCTAGAATCTCTCAGGTTGGACGCACTAGATGATTACAGATGGCTTTGGTTACAGTTGATATGTTTTAATTGACACCAAATTGTTTTCACTACGAAACTGTAACGATCGACGATTCTTATTCGTTCTCGGTGATAGTTTGATATATTTAAATTAACACCAAATTGTTTTCGCTAAGAGTTACAACTATTGACAATTAAATTTTACTGAACTGATTCACTGTTTTATTTTTTACAAAACCAACAATATCCGGTTCGAATGGACCAAAATGTCGTCACGATGCGTTTATTGCGCTAATATAAATAAACGAAACGAAATAAAAACGAACGAAAATTGTTATTTTCTAGATATTTTATTTTAGGTCGAAAACGAACGATGTGGACAGTATAAGATGCTAGTATTTTTAGAGACTAAAAGCCAGAAAACAAATTGCTTTTATAGCGTTATAAGAGGGCAGTCCTCTTTTACATGTATGTGTATGTTATGGAACTTAATGGAAATGAAACATTTTACATTAGGTAAAATAGGCGAAGCATTTGCATCCACGCGGTTTTGCATGCTGTTAAAACATGTGGAAAACAGTCGCTACAAAAATAATGACATTTTAATGAGGTAATTAAGCAAAGGCCAAGAATGCAGAGTGTCTAGAAGAGGCCTACATGAAATACAACACAATGGATAAAATAAGAATGAAGATATTCTGGGTAACGCGTATTTGTTGTGACGATAGATAAATGTCATCCCTTGCCTGGACTTGGTTCGTTGTTGAATTTGAATTTGTATTCATAAAATAGGGAAAAACCTCACCATGACGCGACAGAATCTATTTCGCAACCTGTAATAAAATGCATTTTCCAACTTACAACGGAATATTAATCATCTCCCTCATCTACATCAAACCACATACATTTTTCCCAAAAACCACTTCGGTTAATTTCCTACTTAAATTATATTTCTCGCTTGCAACCAAGCAGCTCTAACACCCCCGAAAATCATTCCGGCTCACTTTCTGCTTAAACTATTTTCTCGCTTGTAACCAAGCAACATTTAGTTTCCCCGAAAATCATTTCGGCTCCCATTCTACCCAATACCAATTCTCCTTACTGGTAAGTCACCAGCACGATGCGTTGCATTTCCACGAAACAACCATCACAACGACCAATACCCACATTCTCTTGTCTAACCGACAACTCATGCCCATACTCGGTCGTGTCCCCAAAACACATAGCAACCGAGGAATCTAGCCCAGCCCGTACGGCAGTAATTCCCTGGAACTAAATTCTCTACGCTCGCATAGCAACCCTTTTCAAATTCCTAGTAAGTGACATCGAGTTTATTTAGCTATGACTCCACTGCCACGACACGATGAACGGATTCTCGCTTTTGATTAGTCTGTCAGATTTAATCCGAAGTGTAAAAATCAGGGAGTGTACAGGACAGGGAAATATGGCGCAGCCAAGGCGGTGAGGTCACAAACTTCCGGGTTCCTATAGGCCAATAAATAAAATATAGAAATATAATATTTATGTTTAATTTGAAAATGTCAAATGTAATATGTGCTATATGTTTAATATTTAAACTGTTTAAATGTTTTATATGGCGCTAGGTTAATAACCTTGCCCGTAAAAATAAATTATTATCGAAAATTTAACAAGCCTTGAGATTTGCTAAATAAGGCCAAGACCGGATCCTGGTTGTTGTGCGGATGGTGGTGGTGAAATGTTTTATATGTTATATCTTTAATCAAAAATTTAAATTGTGTTTTGTATTTAAGTTTAATATTTAATGTTGACTTTTTATTTTATATGTTATTTGAAAGGCGTGTAGATGTGTGGGGTTGGAGGAGTTAGATGCCAGGCATGGGCACTGATTTACTCTCTCCCCAGCTAATGAGTTCACTAGATGACACACCTGAGAAAAACAGAACAGCCGTTAATTCCTATGGTTGAGCGGACACGGAACAGCAAAGACAAACACTCTGGTATTGTTTATTCTCTATTTTATTTTATTTTTAACGTTGAACATGGTTTTTATTTAAAATATAAACTCTTGACACTGTCTTTTAAAACATGTGGTATAATGTTACTGGTGAAATTAGTTTAATACCTCGCACCGACCGTGTTCAATTTCTTAATTCACAAGGTGACAATAGATAATATTAATAATGACACTCTTCGAAATAATTTTAAGCGCGTATCCTCAATCACGATGGCTCTGACTCGCACGAAGACTACACACGCTTAAGAAGTTTAAATCTGACTCCTCGACGAATCCGTCCTCAAAATCCACGCATCGTGATGAAGATGGATTTCTATCCATCTGGGAGGAGCCAACCCGATCCTCTCCTTGGTGATGCGCAATGGCGATCGAATTGGAAATTCCAATTGGGGAATCCCCTCTGGGACTGTACAAGTTAGGATGGCACACCCATTCGTTGGAAGCAACGACAACGCAGTTGCGAAGGGTGCACAAAGAACATTCGGATGCTCAGCTGATCAAACAAAAGGTCGGGTAATGAGGCTGGCGGAACGTCATAAATCATAGGAATTGGTTTCCTATTCTGTTGGTATTATATCAACAGACTTCGATGAGATGATCGAGGTTACGATGCATGGGTGCATATTTATTTTAGGATACATTAATACAAGAGATGTTGCCGTCAGGCGAAAATATCTTCTTGTGTTTACATTGAGTAAACAGGAGCATTCCGTTTCAATAGCCAGCGTGGTAATAGTGGCTGCTCGTTGTTTGGACAACGTATCCTAGGCATGACCTGATGCGGCAACGGATCGTATAATCGGTCATGCTAGTATGCAAATAAACATGCGTACTTGAAGGCTAAAGCCATGTTGTAGACAATACTAGGGAATATTACAGGCGGCGGAAATGGGTTCTTCTGTGATGTTAGGTCAACAGGAGATTGCTCGCCATGGCCGGGACTAGGATAAAGGTTTGTTTGTTCTTTAATTGGAAAATAGATCGTAGGGTATTCTTATTAGAAATCTGGCTTGCAGATGTGCAAGCAAGCAAGTAGCCCACTTGTCTTTTTGGACCAACGGGTTGTTGGAACAAGGAGACGCAGGATGATAGGAGTATGTTGATGGACATGTTGCCGCCCAGAGGAACCGCTCAGATTGCCAATTGATCCATGAAATATGAAC
The DNA here is from genome assembly GCA_963931805.1 of Microdon myrmicae. NCBI lineage: Eukaryota > Metazoa > Arthropoda > Insecta > Diptera > Syrphidae > Microdon > Microdon myrmicae. Next base: position 75,781,718 of record OZ007499.1, read on the forward strand.
CACAATGGTTTGGTTGAAATACATGCTGTTACTGAGGTTTTAATTTTCAGCTGTAGGACATTGAAAGGGTGGTTTAACGCTGATCGGTTCCAGGTAAGTTGGGTATGGTAATTGCAGGTTAGGTGGGGTTAAAGCGATGGGTGGTTCTTCGGCGCCTTGAAGAAACGCCACAGATGTATGTTTTCTCGGCGGGACAAAGGTGGTGGGGAAGTTACTACGTAACACTTCCAGGGGGCTTTTTAAATTATCAGATCGCGGTACTTTTTTGACAGAATGTATAAACGAGAAATTAAATTTACAATCGAAGAATATGGAGTTGTGAACAATACTCGACAGTGTGCGTGTGTAAGATAAGTACTGATTTCGTTCTTAGTGTTTCATTTTTGCTGTGGATGGAGTTGATCTAAGAACATGATTCAATTAGAGCTAGAAGAGGGCGAGGAGCGCTTACCTTTTTAATATATAATAACACCGTGCGTCAAATTAATGTTTTAGTTAAACTTTATAAACCTCACTTATGGTAACAACTTTAAGTCAAAAAGAAAATTGAATTCACACAAGATGTGAATTCCTTCGCTTCCTTACTCCTCCGGTATATGGAAATTATATCAATGATAATATTGAATGTTTTATGCACGGATTTGAGACATCCATACATAATAAGCCAATTATTTCCTGAAACGCACAATTAAAAAGTGAAGTGAAGAAAATACTGCTACAAACATGTTATAGTGTCTCCAAATATTTCCGAAACATCAAAATACAATAAAACCACTTTTTTCTCTTTGGATTGCAAAAACTGCAAAATTAAATTACGCTCTCATAGCATTCCCTTTTCATTTAAACTTGCCATAAATTCTAACTCATTTTCGTTAATCGCAAAATTCTCCACCATTAAGTGAAATAATCGAATAATAGTTTAATTTAAGTGCTGGAGTCTTATAGTCATAACGCATGGAATTCTAGAACAATGGTGCTCAAAATAAACTCTAACAGAACCGGTTCGTTCAATAATCATTAATTTATTATAACGAAAAGTTAATTTGTTATTCTATTTGTCCTGTTTCTTTGAAGACCACGTCATTCGATTATACAATTGGCCTTGACCACACATTCGTTCTTTGTTTGGGCCACTCAATCAGCCATTAAAAGGCATTAAGGATATTACAGTAAATATTAATGGTTTGACTTCGTGACCCCCTTTGACTGTCAACTACCCACGACCATAATTACATGATTACATTCGCAGTATAATCAAGGGGCCGGAGTACGATTATTCATCACGAAGCTGTGATCAAACGGTGCCGTGTTACCGAGTAATATAAATCAATACTCTCATTATTTCTTAAATTGTATAGAAAAGAAACGGCGCAAGGCTAATAACCTTGCCCGGAAAAACAAAATATTATGGAAAATTTAACAAGCCTCGGATATGGGCCAGATACACGACGACGATCACGAGATTTGTTAAATAGGATCAAGACCGGTTGCCGGTTGTAGTGCCGATGATGATGATGAAGAAAGCTGGAAATGTGAGAGTTAAAATCACACAGTTTGTTTGTTTAATGATTAAAAGACGGCCTGTGTTCAAAGAAACAAACTGTATTAAGTACATAGCGCAAATGAAATTAATAAATAAACTCGGGATTTTGTTAGTCAATCATCATCATCATCCCCATCGGCACTACAACCGGGATCCGGTCTTGACCTTATTTAACAAATCTCTCCACCGGTCCCGATTTCGACCCGATGTCATCCAGTTTGGCACCCCCCAGGCTCTGGGCTCTGGTCTACGCCATCCCACCATCGCGCTGTCTTCTTCCATACATCCTGCCGCAAAGCACTTTCCGGCAGGCTCATCTTCGCCCGTTCGAGATAGGTGTCCCGCCCCCCGGAATGTACCGAGCTTGATTTTTTTTACAACATTAGTTTCAAGGTAGATTGCGTACGTTGTAGCGTCTCCGGAATCGTCCTTGCTCACATACGGGGTCAACAATTCTCCTTAAGAGCTTTCTCTCGAACGCGGCTAAGAGTTCAGAGTGCCTTTTATCGAGCACCCAAGTCTTGGATCCATACATGACTACTGGTAAGACCATGGTCTTGTACAGTAACAGCTTGGATGTTCTGGATAAATTTCGGGATTTAAAGAGCCTTGATAGACCATAGTAGGCTTTGTTGGATTTAATCAGCCGTTCGCGTATTTCATCTTCCATATTATTATCGGCTGATACTATTGACCCAAGGTAGTTAAAGGATTGCACTACTTCAAATTCGTGCTCCACTACCCTGATAGTTTGACCAACGTTAGGTCTTCTCTTCGCAGAATGTGCCACCATGTACTTAGTTTTTCCCTCATTAATGTGCAGTCCCAGTTTTTGTGCCGCCTGCTTGATCTGGGTGAAGGATTCCTGTACCGCCGATTCGGTTCTACCGATGATGTCGATGTCATCTGCGTAGGCAGGTATCTGGCTGGACTTGGTGACAATAGTCCCTCTTGTTGTAACGCCAGAGTCATGGATTGCTTTCTCCAACGCCAGGCGGAAGAGGAGGCAGGCCAGACCGTCCCCTTGTCGGAGTCCATTATAGATGTTTATTGGTTTGGACAGCAATCCGCTACTTTTAGCTGACTCGTTACGTTGGTCATGGTCAACCTACAAAGTCGTATCAATTTGTTTGGAATGCCGAATTCTCTCATGGCATTATATAGTTCCAACCTGGCTATGCTGTCGTAGGCGGCCTTAAAGTCTATAAACAGATGATGTAATGGAATCTTAAATTCCTGACATTTTTCCATCGGCTGCCTAAGGGTGAATATCTGATCAATTACTGATTTGCCTGAGATGAAGCCACACTAATATTGACCAATGATGGCTTTAGCGTATGGGGCTATCCGATCTTGTAGGATAGTGAAGAGTATCTTATAGGCGGTACTCAGCAATGTTATACCCCTATAGTTGCTGCACACTGTGATATCTCCTTTCTTATGTATGGGGCAAATTATACCGCGAAGCCAATCTTCCGGGATCTCCTCTTGCTCCCATACGTGCGCCACGATCTCATGAATTGCGTGATGTAACCGGTGTCCCTCCTTGTTTGACCAGCTCGCCTGGTATGCCATCAGCTCCGGGAGCTTTATTTGATTTGAGTTGTCTTATGGGTTTTGATGTTTCCTCAGTGCTTGGTGACGGCAGCATCTGGTCTTGATTTTGAATTGGTGGAGCCTCCAATTCTTCTGTGAACTGACCATTTAGCAATTCATTGAAATGCACTTCCGGTCGCTCCAGAATGCTTTCAGGTTCGGTGATCAGTTTACCCTCTTTATCCTTGCAGTAAGTGCAGCATGGTGTGCTTTTGTCTGTGAAGTCCTTTTTCAGATCTTCTGAGCTCTTTGTATTTCTCCTCGCGCACCCGCGTCCTATGAGACTGCTGCATTGCCCGGTATGCAGCATTCTTACGTTCAGTCGCTAGATTGCACTCATCATCAAACCAGTCGTTCCGATCTCTACGACTACTGCCTAAGATGGAGTTGGCAGTACTAATGACCGTATGCTTAAGGCGTGTCCATTTCTCTTCTACGCCCGGCATTCTGGCCCCAGGACTTACTCTCCTTCCATCGAGCTCTTCGGGGGCGAATCTTAACGCATGACCAAATGTGTTACTGGTATTCTCATTGCGTAAGGCAGCCGTGTTGATTCGAACCTGATCCGTGGATACAATAGGTTTCCGTAAGGCAACCGCGCTCGGAAAACGGTACCAACAAGACAGTGATCCGAGTCGATGTGGGCACCTCGGTGCCTTCGTACCGACATCAGGCTCGAGGAGTGTCGGCGATCTATCAACACATGATCAATTTGGTTGCGTGTGGCTCCATCAGGTGTCTTTCTGGATATCTTCACGCGGAAACCTGGTACTCGTAACGACCAAGTTTTTCGATGCTGCCAGTTGGATGACTCGTAGTCCATTGTCATTAGTGTTCTCGTGCAAACTATGGGAACCTGTGTGATGCCTGAATCGGCTCCCAACCTACTTTTGCATTCAAATCACCAAGAACGATTTTCACATCGTATCTTGGGCAGGCATTGTGGGTCCGCTCGACGTACTCGTAGTATTCTTCGTTTTCGTCGTCAGGGGACTATTCTGTAGGTCCGTGAACCTTTATGAGGCTTATGTTCTTAAACTTGCCTTGCACGTGAAGAGTGCATATCCTTTCATTTATTGCTTTAAAGCCGATGATGGCAGGCTTCAGGTTTTGGTTGACCAGAAAGCCTACCCCGACTACATGGTGTTTTGCGTGACAGCTGTAATAAATTATATATTAATAATATTAATAAATGATATTAATAATATTAATAAAATAGTGAGCGTACGTTCCATGTAAAAATTCTTAAATCATTTAGCCATTTTCGTTTCCGTGGTCGTCGTCATGTATCCGGTCCATATCCGAGGCTTGTTAAATTTACCATAATAATTCATTTTTACGGGCCTGGTTATTACCCTTGCGCCAACCTTTCTCAGGATGTCGCTGCATGCATTGGTTCACTACTTGGCGGGTGTCAAAGTAGGTATCCAGGGGTGTCACGTGGAGACTGCATGCCAACTTGGATTGAACAGGGACAAGGATCGTCCTGGCCTTCGTCGGGTTGAAGACTTTGCCCTGTATGTTCGCACCCACCCCCCCCCCCCCCCCCCCCATTTGTTAGTCAATAAACTTTGTTTAACCCTTCGACTACCAAAAGAAAGAACATTTAATATGCACCACACGGGTCCATTGAACCCATGAGTTGAATATACAAAAATCACAAGTAAATAAACTAATTTTTTTAATAAATAATTTTATTTAATACTTTTTATAGTATAGTAGTAACATAACTGAATACAATAATAGAACTTATTAATATAGGGTGGGCCATACATTTTTGCAAACGGCAACACCTGATTCTTAAAAACCGTTAGTGGGAGGGGCGAGCGAATGGGGGGACGTAATAAACGTATACACAATTCCAACAAGAACGTAATAACAATTCCTCGCCACTCGCGCGCCCCTCCCTCTAACGTGTTTTTAAGAAATCAAGGGTTGCCATCTCCAAAAATGTATGGCCCACTCTATATTTTACTGGAAATGCGACACATAATTTTATGTCAAATTATTGTCATTCTCCACATTAACCACAAACAACTGCACCAGAAATAAATTGTTCGCACTTTGCAGATTTTGTTCTGGTTTTTCTGTCTTTTTTAGCTGGATATATATTACGTCAAGGTTTTTTTTTCTTGTGGGCTCAGGACCTTTGGATAGATCTAATGTTGCAATGCTTGTTGAAGCAGTGATGTCTTCTTTGTCTTTATAATCAGCCAATTGTTTTCAAGCTGGACAATAAAATTTCTTCTTTTTTTTTGAGTTCTGGTCAAAATGAAAATTCAAAGATTACACTATGTATCTGTTCATGTAGCAAATGTCGATCATATTGTAACAAAACACCATGGGTGTCGTGTCATGTGTTTCACGCTACATGTTTTTACCCTTTGATCCATATTAGCCATACCTCCTTTTGTTTTATTGTATTCCAAAATTATTTCTGGTTTGTGTTTATGACTAGTGGTATCAACTTAGATATTCCATCGCGGGGCGGGACGGAGTTTACCTGTTACTCCGCTCGTCGCGTCACAACTGCTGCCTCATTTCACAGAGAATACCATTTGTTACGGATCATGCCTGTTTTGAACTAAGCATGTATTCTATTATTCCTCCTGGAGTAACTGTCCGTTTCATATGTCTCTCCAAAATCGTTCGTGCGGTCTCGAATCTCACGCACTCTGTGAGTACGTGTTCCGCATTTTCTATTCTGCCTTCACAATACAAGCACTATGGGTGATTCACATGCTTATACTTGTGCAAGTACTGCCGAAAGCATCCATGTCTTGATATTAGCTGAGTCAGGTGGTAATTCAGCTCGCCATGTTGTCTTTTCACCCATGTTTCTATATCAGGTATCATGGTGTGGGTCCATCTTCCTTTGGTGGAAGAATCCCACCTTCGTTGCCATTCTCTTACGCTCGAGAGCTCTAATTGTGACCACATTTTCGGACGATTCTCTTGAAAGACCTTATGCAATGCAGCGTTTTCTTAATCTGCAATGTCAGGTGGCGTCCGCACGGCCAGAATATTTATAGCTTTTTCGGATACCGTTCGGAATGCACAACATACTCTTAGTGACGCCAGTCTATGTGCGGAGTTCACTCCCCTCATGTACGACTTATACTGTGCGGCTCCTGTCCATATGTGAGCTGCATAAATTATAATGGAGGTGTTGACACTGGTTATGAGTTTCCTTGTGTGGAGCCGGGGTCCTCCAACATTGGGTAGCAGTCTCGCTAAAACTTTGCATATTCTTGCCGTTTTTTCACTCGTTTTCCTCAGGTGTTCCGTGAAGTTCAACCTGTTGTCGAGTATCACGCCAAGATATTTAATATAAGGACTGGATCTGATTATTTGTCCTTCTATTTCCAAATCAAGGTGTTCAACTTTCTTGCGGCTGCTTATTAAAACTGCCTGCGTCTTATGTCCAGCTAGTTTCAGTCCTGCTATATCTAGCCAACATTTGGTGCTCTGGATTGCTTCAGAGCAAATATTCTCCAGGTCATCTAGATGTTTAGCTACGGCCACTATTGCCAAATCATCTGCGTATCCAATGATTCTAACCCCCTCCGGTACATTGACCTTGAGCACACCATCATTCGTTATATTCCATAACAGTGGACCTAATACAGATCCCTGAGGTACACCCGCTGTTATTTGATATTCCTGTGGTCCCTCATCTGTATCATAGAGCAGTCCTCTATCCGAGAGATAGTGTGCTAGTATACGCACCAAGTAGGGTGACACTTGTAGATCGCGCAACGGTTCTAGAATCCGATTCCAATTCACCGAGTTAAACGCATTTTTTACATCTAGCGTCACCACCGCGCAATATTTCTTTGTACCCCCTGGCCATTGTGCTCCAGCTATTGCATTGTGAGCGATGTCGCACACCATAGATAGTGCTTTACCGGTTGATCTTCCTTTCCGGAATCCATACGGCGATTCAGAGAGCCCCGATGTCCCCTCAGTGAATTGTTCCAGGCGAGTGGCAATTACTCGCTCAAGCAGTATTCCTGTCGTGTCCAACATGCACAACGGACGATAAGACGACGGCGCCTCTGGATTCTTAACTCCTTTTGGAATAAAAACAAACCGCTATTTTTTCCATCGTTTGGGAAATTGTCCTGTTTGAAAGCAGGTTGTGAAGAGACTACTGAATACTTCCGGGTTTTTTTGTTAAAGCACTCTTCATTACAGCGTTAGAGGTGTGTGTGTGTAATTGTGCTGTCTTGTACTGTGCGCGAATTAAGTAATAACACTTCTCCGGTATAGTAAACATTATTTTTATACAAGCCTATAACTCGTATGATTCTTTCTTTTAATTTTATAACTAGTTGATAAAGTGACACTATAGGAGTTCTCACACACAATATCTCTCTGGAGGAGTTCTCGTACACAACACACCAGCGGTGCAGATGGTATTCTATATTTTTTACTCGCTATGATGATCGCGCATCCCATGTGTGTTGATTGGTATCTTGGCGTCCTTTTCATTGGAATGGCGTCATAGTCATTCATAGATATGTTAAGGGATTCTAATGAGAAGGGATTCTTTATATATGGGTATGCTCAGGGATTCTAATGAGTATGTGGGGTTCCTTTAAGCCATTTCCAAAGAACCACCCATTCCCTTTAAATCAACCCGGCTCACACTTGTTACGGCCACAACCACCCAGCCCATAGAACTTACCTATTTGGAGCCAGTCTCCTCCGCTAGCGGCGATACACGCCAAGAAGATCCACTTAATGGATGTGACATTAACTAAGCCAAAAAACAGGCAGCATATATTGAACTGCACGTTCGCCTAAAACAAACAAAGAATTATCCCATACACCCACTCGTCCCGCACAAATTGATAGCAAACAAATCAAGCTAAAACGTGCAATGTGCGCTAATCAATTATATGCCAAGTAAATTTAGCTGAACGCTAAATTTACTCACATAAAAGCCGAAAGATAATCATTGAACCAACGATTCACCCAATAAAAACTCCTAAAAGGCAAATGTGCGGACCAGATGGCGTCGTCCGAACCAAAATCGATGGGAATCATGAAAATGCGCGCCAGCAATTTTATGATCCTTTCAGAAAAATGGTTATCTAAAACCATTAGAACAATCAGCGCCAGTTTTTGCTCTAACCAAATTAAGTTAGAACAAACGAAAAGGCAATAAAACAAAATAAACATGCGCCTCGGCACGATTGATCCTCCTTCATGAGTTTCACACGGAAAAATCCATAAGGCAAAGAAAAACAATAGGCGAAATAAACGCGCTATTGATTTTTCTTTGAGTTTAACACAAAAAAAAGGGGACCAGGCAAAAAGGAAAGATCCTTTGATCTCGTGAAAGAAACTAGGTTTCACACCTAGAAAAAAGTACAATGGAGAACGAACAACGATAGTGGGATGAGAGTTGTTGTTCGCGGCATTGTTGAAGAGGAAGGTTCTTTTTAGGATCGAATCGAGAAAGGACGTGGAGTTGGTTTGACAGTTTTGAAGGAGTCGGTCGTAAGGTGGTCTTCCTACTTACCTGCATACGAGTAGCACAAAGCTCTCTTTTAACCATTTCTCGCCTGACAGTTAAACCCCAGCATATCACCATCATTTTGTTCATGTTACATGAACCTTACTAACCCAATCGGCTCAGCTCGTCAGCAATCTCGATTGGTAAACACACGCCAATCTAGCAACGTGTGCAACGTATACACGCTGACCAACGTACTTGTTGACACAGCTGCAGCCGATAATTTCCCTACCATTGAATCGGACACGATTATGATTGCGATTCCAACAACCATACCCATGATCGTGTCCCTTCTACCAATTCCTAGCCAAACATTGCCTCCATATCCATTAGGTTGGCAACAGTTGCAACCAATTCCCCTTTATCAGTCAGCAATCGATTACCGAATTATACATGAACATGATTGTTATTTAAACAATCATACCTCATGGTCGTACCCATGTACCATTGCTTTTGCCTAAACAATAGCCACCCTACCCGCAGCCATGATAAACAAATTTTCGCTGAACAATCGTCAGCGAATAATCTATAGCCTATAACGACATGATTGTGAGCGATTAAGTAAACACCACAAGGTTCCCATGTCGTACTGGCTAAACACTAACCGTACTGTGCTTACTTTATCTACCATCCGTTGGCCCATGACCACTGGGTAAGTCGTATGCTTGCACATCTGCAAGCCGGATTCCTTAGGACCCATGATTGTTATTTAAACAATCGTATCGATACCCATGCTCCATGATGCATCCTTTAAAGCAAACAAGACAGCCAGCCTCCGTATCCGGTCATCTATTTGATCAGCCGAGCAATTCTAGATTTTCTTTCATGCACCCTTCGCGTCTGCATTGTCGTGATGTCCAATGAATGGATTTTCATCCTGACCTGTACATTCGCCGGGAAACCCTAGTCGGTCGCTCATTGGCCGGCATACATGAAAAGATCGGAGTTGCTCCTCCCATATCAATGAAAATCCAGAATCATCGTGTCTGGTGGATGTGGAGTCAGATTTCTGCCTTCGGAGCGGGTACAAGTGCCACAAGGTCAGTCACAAGTCCCTCAAACAGTGAGAGTTCGGTCGTTTCCAGCTTACTAGAAACACCAAGTAAAAGTGATTTGTATTTTAAAACGATATTCACCAGTCGAAATACGGAAAACAATTGTATTCAGTTTATTAAAAACATCAAGTAAAAGTGATTTGTATTTTAAAACGATATTCGCCAATTGGAATTCGTAGAACAATAGTATTCATTTTAATAAAGACATAGCAATAGTGACTTGTATTTTAAAGCAATATTCGCTAATTTGATTTTTTTTTTTTTTTTTTTTTTTTTTTTTATTAGACTCCTCTCGGGAGAGGCGAACCTATAGCGTCGAGTGGGCGCCCCGAGATGCCATCAAATAACTGTTGCAGTTCTTTTTGAACAGTACCAGTTTGTAACAATCCGGGAACACTCGCGTGGGAAGGCAGTTCCACAGCTTCCCCGCTCTGTAACGGAACGAGTTCTGATACAGGGATGTTCGCGCCGTCGGGAGATGAACCACAAACGGGTGCGATCCGTCGAATTGTCTTGTGGAGCGCATATAAACCGAATTGCGTGGAACAATGCCAATAATCTCCGAAAAACAGCAGCCGTGATAATATCTGTAAAACAGACAGAGGTCGGCTACGCGCCTTCGATGTGATAGCGACTGTAGTCCCGACGTCAGCGCCGAGTCCCCAATCAGGCGGATCGCTCGTTTTTGTACGCTCTCAAGTAGGTCGAGGTTATGTTTAGGAGCCGAGCTCCAAACATGAGAGCAATATTCGAGCGCCGGTCTAATTTGAGATTTATATAGGAGAAGAAGTTGGGCCGGAGTAAAATATTTCTTGGCTATAAAAAGTTAACTCACTTTTCCTGAGGCTGATCTGGCGATACCAGATACGTGTTTATGCCATGATACATTCCCACAGGCCGTGACGCCGAGCAATTTCAAACTTTCCCCAGCCTCGAGGGCCCGGCCACTCATCATCAGCTGTGGAACCGATGATCCAGTTTTCTTTGTGAATGTTGTATACTAGGTCTTCGTTGCGTTGAAGTCGATAAGATTGGCCTTTCCCCACTGCAGGACTTTATCCAGATCCTGATTCAGAGAGTCAATCTGTCTACATCTCAGCTGGTGCGACGTTGATGCACCAATCGGCCGATCACTCGAAAAGGACGAAACAAGCGTACTATCATCCGCAAAACTGTTTGTTATCCGTTGTCACCCACGAATCATTTATGTGAAGCAAGAACAAGGTTGGAGCCAAAATAGAACCTTGGGGCAGCCCCGAATTAACAGGATACAGATCCGAACACACGCCGTCCACAACAACCCGGATCGATTGATTCTCGAGGAAGATCCTCGTCCTGTCGCAAAGCTGTTGGGAAAGTCCATATGAACGAAGTTTTGCTCAGCAATGCCCCGTGCCAGACGCGGTCAAAAGCCTTGGAGATATCCAATGCGACCGCCCTTGACTCACCATGCCGTTCAATCGCAGATGTCCATATATCGGTTATAAGTGTCAAAAGGTCTCCCGTGGACCGCCTGCCACGGAATCCGATTGAACGATGGGAAGTCCGTTGCACTCCAAATACTTAACCAACTCTGTATTGATGACCTTTTCCATTACCTTAGATAAAATAGACAGTAATGCTATCGGACGGTAATTTTGTGGGAGACACTTTTTGGGATTGGGTGAACTCGAGCGATTCTCCAGCAGGCAGGAAAGGTCCTCCGTGCATAAGAGAAGCGGAAGAGTCTGCCAAGAACTGGTGATAGTTCTGGAGCACAGTTCTTAAGGACTATTGCTGGTATTCCGTCCGGGCCGGTTGCCTTCCTACAATCCAGTTCACGTAGAATGCGCATGGAAGACTGTACCGGCGAGATCACAGGTGGCTCCAAAAGGCCGGGATCGAGGTTGGAATTCGCGGAAAATAAATTCGCGAACGCATTAACTTATCCTTTGGATTCGTGACTAACGTCCCGCTGCCTGTCACCAACGTAGGGAAAGAGGAGGATGTGAAGTTACCGCTGACAGCCTTTGCCATTGACCAGAAGGAGCGCGAACCAGTTGCGCACCGAAGGAGCTTATTGATCACCCTGTCGTTGTGAGCCTTCTTCGCGGTATCAATCGCCTGGTTGCACGCGTTTCTGATTCTAACAAAATTCGTTCTCTTACCATCGGTGGGATTGGAGCGTCATTGCTTAAAGGCTCTATTTTTTGCCGCTGTAATCGGATGTCAAAAACAGACCCAGGATGTTCGCACAATCGCCTCGGGCATCCGGCACTCGCGTTGGCTCCCCCACGAGTTGAGTCAAGTTGTGGCTTACAGCAAACATCTCCGCCAGCCTCACAGCCTCGTCGGTTCTGTTAGAATGTAACAACCAGTCGGAATTGTGCACATTAAAATCGCCAAGGACAACAATTTCAGAATCTGGGTGGTTGATCTGTATCCAGTCGACGGTATATGAAAGATGTTCGAAAAATGTCGCCGGTCGATCGTCATTCGGGGAGCGGTAAAGACAACAAAGAAATTTAACGGAATTCCTCAGCACGACCCTCAACCATATGATGTCCATATTATTGGGTTCCAACGCGCGAAACGCAGACTCCACCCTTAAAACGGATTTTCGAATGCAAGTCGTATCCTGAGCAACGAAGATATGTCGAATCAGTTGACGAATCGACCTGGGTCTCAGTTAGTGCAAGAATATCAGGTTTCGTTGTTTGCAAATATTGGTGGACGGCGTTTACATTGGTATCGGTGAAACCGATGCTCCTGATATTACAAAATGCCGTCACCAGTCGAGCGTGGGCCGAGCCTCGAGAGCCAGCCCGGTTATGCGATGACGAACCTCTCAAAGTTCCATTATTTATCATGATATCTGCATGATGTTCACCCTGACATAGTTCCCCCCGGAAATCCGAATGGGAGACTAGTTTACCTCCGGAATTCTTTATATCAGAAGGCACCATCATGACTTATCTCCGTGTCAGTCCGGGCCATCAGCCACACATCCGAAACACCGTCAAAGATTTGTCTCAGCGATATCGCGGAATGTACAGCGTGACGGGGTGGTATCTCACCTTGGGACCGACTACCACCTAACCAACCTTTTCTCGAACCGGTCCATCAGCCAAGCTCCGAAAGATGGCCAGAGATTTCTTCCGACCATTTCACGGAGCCTAAAGCTTGATGGGGCGGTATTTCACCGGGCGCACAGGGCGTTGGGACCCCGGCTACCACTCGGCCTTTAGTCGCCTCTTACGACAAGCTGACCTAGCTGTGAGTATATTCTAACGCCCTACTCACAGGGCCGAGAGTAATAGCGATTACAACTAATAAAGAACCATTGTAAGAGGATACGCAAGTGTTTTATTTTCATCGCTTTCCAGTGTACATCGGTGGATTGACTTTTCTGTGTTCTCCTGAGGATCAATTAGTGCTCCCAATAGAGTCATGGTGGTATTTGTCTGAATCCGTGTCGTACACCGACACACTAACAACCAACTCCACCAGTATGCTAAGGGATTCTTTATTTATGTGTACGCTAAGAGGTTCCCTATTCATAGATATGGTAAGGGATTCTTTGTTTGGTCAATTCGATGATAGTGCATAACGTTAACTCGGGCGTGTTTGTAGTTTGTCAGCATTAGACCCTATGGGATAGGTCCAGGAATCCTCTATTATAGAGGGGAATGTTGTTGGGAATGGTACTTTCTTCAGTTTTGTACTGAAGAAGAAATTGTGGCTGTCGGATCCGAAGAGCTCGAAGAAGAGAAGTATCAAGAACTCAACTCTCCCGTACAAGCAGGTGCTCACTGTTCTGAATGATTTCGAGGTACTTGTATGCTAATTGTGGCAAGTACTGGTCGATATGGGTAATGGCTGCATCTTCGTAAATGTGAGATTTGGGGTAATGGCGACCGTCAGTCCGTCCAGAGTGCTTGGTGCATCTTCTGAGGAGTTTCCTTTAGAAAACTCGAAGTCTTTCTATTTGGGCCGAAGATATACAAGACCATATAAGAAAGGGGTACGATATTCCAGATTGGATTAGCTGCGTATAGCAGAGAAGTTGAATTTTGGTTTTAACTTTGTTGCTCCACTTCAAAATGATGTGCAGTTGCTTAGACCGAACGAGGGCCCTTTGAAGAATGTGGGTCACATGTTTGATGAAATTCATTCAATGACCGCAAGATATTTCATCCTGTCCTGTGGTCTAATCGTAGTACCATCTATTTGTACTCGAATATTCTGTGAATATCATGAAGAAGGTTGGGAGTGCTTGCTACTCAGAATTATGGCTACTGCTTTGGAAGGATTGAGTCGAATTTTCCATCGATTATAATGCTCATACAGTTCGTCCAGGTGACGGTTGAGTCGATTTGTTGCGAGTTTAGGATTTTTGGATGAGGTGTACACTAGAACGTCATTCGCATAGAATACGTAGATAGGTTTACTCTCCCGTCCACAGGGCGAGGAATATCTGATGTGTAGATGTTAAATAGGATGGAACTTAGAATGAAGCCCCGTGGTACGTCTGCGGCAGCGTTGAAATTTCGGGATAGCTTTCCATTCACTCGAGCTTGAAAAGTTCTGTTTCGGACGAAGTGGTATATGATACTATACAGCGTTCTACTAAGACCAGAGTTCAACAATTTAAGGACGAGACCATCGATCCAAAGCCCTGTCAAAAGCCCTTTCAATGTTCAGCCTCACCGCGACATTGGGTTCCTTATTAAAGTGGCGCACGCAGACGCGGGTTTGAAATACATTGAGAGCCATAGTGGTGCTGTACGGTCTTCCAAATCCCAACTGGATTTCAGGTATTAGGTTCCTGGTACTGATAAAGTTATTTAGCTTCTCGTATATGCACTTTTCATATATTTTGCTGATACAAGTGAGGAGTGATATAACACGAAAGCTTGAGGGATGATACATTGGTTTCACAACTTTTTCTATTGGACAAACGATGCTTCCAAGCTTGAGGAAAGTACCCCACGGTGAAGGCATGGTTGAATAGAATGGAGAGCTTTATAAAGAATAAAGCAGAAAGCCTTCACAACGAGTGGTACGACATGTTGTCAATATCGAGTGACTTTTTAAGGTTTCAAGATTTAACCAGGTTCTGTGGCCTATGTGGTGTGACGAAACCGTGATCATTATCACGTGTGTCGTCGAACTCTGCACTGTCACTTGAGTTGAAGACAACTAGTGGCTCGTTAAAGTTTTATAGTTTATTGTGAATCTCTATTGCATTAGTATCCGGGCCGCAATCCTCGAAAGTCAGCCTACGATAATTTTCAAAGGTCTCTCCGATGATGTTTGATTTATTGGTGTCTTTATTGATAACAACACGGTTGTGGGTGATTGGGCCAGAGATACCAGAAGTGTCACACATCTTTTTAACGTGTTTGTAAACATTCTGCTCCATTTGAATACCCTTTAGTTTGTATAATATTACAATTGTCGGGTAGGGTTGTTTTGCATTCTTCGTTTTATCAGTATGCCAATATTGTGAATAAAGGATCGTAGTAATGGTTCCCTTTGGGTAAAACTGTGACGATATCTCATTCTGCATAGTTTTTTACGCTCCCAAATGAGACGAAGAGTGAACTCGTCATGAGGAATCTGATGTCTTTTCAAGTTTGTACATCGGGACGTATGTCTCCAAAGTCTCAACTAGAATCTAATGAAGTCGAGTTGCAACATTGTTTATCTCACCGTCGTTGGGTTCCTCTCAGTAGGAAGAGAGAGTTTTTGAAGTTTTTTGTTCAATGAAGTTGTCGCAATTTGTGCCCCCGAATTCTGGTATCTATATGATATGAGCCGGCGATGCTGTTGGTCACACCGTTCTGTTCAGATACACCCACCGATACTTAGGGAGGATTGGTTTGGGGAAGCAAGTCTTTGGATACAAAAAAGATATCCAGAATTGAGTTGTTTCGCGTACCAACGGTAGGGGCGACTATTTCGAAGTTGAGAGTATGAGAGTTTTCGGTGTACCATTGGTACAATTTTGTGCCATTTGGGCAAGAGACAGAGTAGTTCCAGTGGAGATGTCTGGAGTCAAAATCGCAGACTATGATGAAGGGTGTGTGGTGAGGAAGTATTGTGCCAATACACGGGCACCCCGTTCACTTCCTCCTCCATCATAAATTGTTCGCGCGGTAACTGCTCACTACGCAAGGATGAAGCAAACTATGGTCGACCTTCGCAACCGAGCGGACACAACACAGAAACAAAACACTCCGGTTTGATAAACAATAATACTTTATTTGTTACCTTTAATACTTTCACTTAGATTTATTTTTAGTTTTGAAGGTATATCCAAATCGAACAACACATAAAATGACAGATTTAAATCAATACTTTCACCGACTTTAACTAAAGTTACTTGAACAACGCGAACACGACTCCAGTATATATTTGCGCGTCTTCGCAGTGACGGCGAGTTGGAGTGACGCATGACCGTGGCGGTCTGCGGATGGTAAAGGACTCTGCGATCGTCATCTCAAGCAGAGATGATTTCGCTAAGAAAAAAGGAAGAGAGAGAAAAACTCTTCTCTTAAGGGTGTGAATATATCCTTGCCAAGGATATGTTTTATCTCCCACAAGTGTAACGTAGAGTCTCTCTTGTGGGAAAAATAAAACCAGATCTCGTAATAAAGGTCATGGTGGTATGTGTGGGATCGTTCGGATAGATGCGATTCACACGTGCAGTGGAACGACGAAACAGGCAGGCGGCAAAGACAATAGGGGAAAATGACCAAATGCGCCGTTGGTAATGGGGGTCATTGTTTACACGATGCCTCGTCGCTATTTTCGACGTTAGGAGAAAAAGGTGCTAAAGCAAATTGGATTTTTATGGCATCTTTGGCTGCAGTAGAAACCGGGTTCATATTTGCATTAGGAAACGCTGGAGAATTTGGTTTCGGCGTCTATTGCGCTAATTAATATGCAGCTGCTTGGGTTGTTTATTGATGAGACAAACCAAAAAGGTTGCCAGGCATGTGTATGAAAAGGTATATGACGCGGCTGAGAAAATAGACGGCGCGATATTTATGGTCCCTGTCATGACGGTTACATTGAATGCAATCCGAATTATTTTGTTTACAGGAATTCATCTGAGGGAATTTGACTGGCGACGTAGATGCCGAAATTGATTGGAAATTCCTGGTAAGTTAATAAAGAAATCTTAAGGAGCAATGCTATGCGAAGAGAATGCATGAAGGTAAGTTTTCTTTACAAGGACTTAAAGATCATAGATTTGATCTCTTAAATGCGTGCAGCATTTTTAGGTACTAATACTGTTGCATTAGCAAATTTAAAGGAGTTGGGTAGTAGTTATCGGGGGTTTTCAGGTAAGTAGACCGTAGGGTTTGGCGGAACCGCTACAGGTGTATGGCCTGAAGATGTTATTAATTTACCGATATCTTCGTGATTAATGGAGCCATTATTGGTTTTATGCGAATAGTATACGGGGTATATATTGACTCTAACTGGCAGTCAGCAGCTGATCGTGTTGATGAGGTGGATCAGCGGTAGCAACTTCTCCATGAACAGCAAATCGATACATTACAAGAACCTCCTGTAACTCCAAATGCTAACATCAACAATGCGGGTAGCAGCAATAAGAGTGGAAACGGCAGCGGCAGCGCGGCTACAGTGACACCATTAACAAAGGCATTGGTGTCAGTGACGATGAACAGAAACTGAATCATCAATTAAGGCCTGGACATGAAGGTGATAAGGTAACGTGCGTGGCGAGTATTACGACTGTGGCGCTTCCGCCAAACCCCACTGTCTACTTACCCTAAGAACCCCCCATAACTATAACCCAACTTTCACAAGTTTCCGCTAATGCAATCGCATTAGCACCTGTAAACGCTTCACGCATCAAGCTTATCAAATGTATTCATCTGAAAGCTCCTGGAAGAGAATTCTTACCTTCATCCATTAAATTGCATTCAAAACTCCCTACAAGAATTCTGTTCAAACTCATCATGAATCCCAATGTTACCATATGCATCCCTAGACGAATTCCTGAAAACGAAAAATTTGGTTTACATATAATCATAACCAGGGATAATAAACATTGCGTCGCCTATTCCCAGCCTCACCATGTGTTCAATAAATTCCTTTACATACACACTGGCTCGCGACCTTTACCCAAGGAACAAAAGCAAACACACGAATCTTGCGTCTTACGGCATAAAACCAAATCCGTAAGCATAAGTAAGTGCAAATAGGAATTGTGTACTTACCCTTGGCAGCGATACCATAAACACCAATTCTCATCAAATAAGCTAAAACCAATTAGCACCATGTCATGATGCATTGCGGCTATCAATACAGCTGCAATGCACATCACAGACAATGATCTACACGATCTCTTTGTCTTCCACCATATTTCTAGATCCGCTTCTCATGACCTAGCGGCATGAGCAAACAGACACCCATTAGTAACCAATGAGATACGGCTTGTTTACTTAGCCGAACTCACATCTCATTGATGCACATTATTCCCTTTCTTTGTTTTCAGATTCGCTCTCGTCGCCTTGTCCCATGAAAGAACCAATGTTCACACATACATGTGTACCACTGCGATCTTCTATACGAGATCTGATGACCTACCCCCAAAAAGAGACTTTACGTTTCTCTTGGGATAGAAAATACATTCCTAAATTAAAATTTTTAAAATTTATAAACTTGCGTTACATTTTGCGATTGCATTTCCGTGATTATTTCTGATTCGGGAACATTTAAGAGCCAGGGAGTGTAAACTATACCCTTAGACTCGTTCAATTTCTCGCGAATCTTCACAGTGACGGGGCAAACATTGCTTAAATGTTGTTGTTGCTTTTTGGGACCGGCCCGCAATTTTAGGTGAGTTAACTTTCACTAATAAGGTTCCGTAGCGTTAGATCGTAATTTGTTCGTATTGTCGACTAATATCATCTATCACGTTTTTATTACAAATAGATTAAGCGATGAGACGGGTTTTTCACTTTGTTTGGCCGTGATAATTAAAAATTTCGGATTTTTTACTGATGTCATTGTTAAATTTGGAAAATTCCTCGATTATCGGAAGTGGTCTTTTTATTTTCTTTTTGCGAATTTCGAAATCTACGTCCTCGGCAAGATCGCGAAACCGGTTACCACTCATATTTGGCCAGCAGGCCATTGTACCCCAATTATTATTCACGGCCTTTGTCTATTCACTGTCACTGCCACTATTCACAAAAGAAAACTTGGTGCAGGAAGGCAGATGTATTATATTGTTCAGCATACCTGCTTGTACGCGTACTGCGGAAAGATAATTTGGATGGAAGCGGACGAAGGAAGGACCTGTATCTTTTGAAGGTTTGTTGGCAAATATCGTTGCTTTATTTAAAAACGCCTCTCCTTATAGATCGCGAATTACTTTTTACTATTTCGACCGTACAGTTTCCCAACACAAAAAAGGACGCAAAAATTCGGAGTTATATTGTGTTTTTTGTTATAAAAACACCTCTTTATTTTCAACACTTTTCCAACAATAAGGACGCCAAGGTTCAGTTTATTTTCACATGTATTTGTAGTGACGAGCGGAATAATTACACACGGTTCGCAGTAATAAAATGCACACCCGACTTTGACAAATTTCCTCCTTAGACTTCCAGATTTCTCACTACTCAACAAGTACCCAGACTCCGTGGACGCCAATTTTCGATCACACACTCATCCTCTTTTTCCATTTCCCCGCCTATTAAGGTGAATACACTCTTGCGAATTTAACCAACAGCCATTGAACGCAGGGAGGATGGGAAAATTGCAACGGCGAGCATGCCGATTTAAGGGTTGACTTGGTTTTGCTTGCAACGAAAAGCGAAACCAAGTGGGCGACCGCATGGCCCCGTTTCATCTTTGAATTGCTCTCAGAATGCACTCCGAGAAGGGGAAACGGAGACGATTGTATAGTATACTTATGCATACTTTTCACCTGACGCTGGTTTTGTTCCTTGGCGAATGGCTGTATCATAAGATACACGGAGACGCGAATAACGCTTGGGATCATCTTCTGCGTGGGAATGCGCAGAAGGAATTGGTGATAAACGAAACTGTTTCTCTATGTAACAACAGCGTCACTTACCCACGCTTTGCTAACCAACATGGAATTTTGTTTTCGGGTAGTAAATGTGATGTTGGAGATCAGGGAATGGCGCTTTTTCAGGCCAAAAATAATGCGAAGCAAATTCAAGATACGCGGGGGGGGGGGGGGGTGGGGTGGTGTTGGTGGTTATTATGTAACAAAAATGCGATAAGATCATATTGAATGTTCACAGTTTAGCGGTGTTTCTCTTTTAGAAATAGGTTTTTACTCTATGATTTATGATCCACGATAGTGTGTTTTCACTCTCACTGTTTACTTTCGAATATTGCTGTGAAGGCGGATTCTATCTTTTGTTGGAAGCATACATTGTAGACTCTATGCATTATACGAGGGTTGCCTCTTATGTTTCGGGATTTGGCAACCCTAGTGTTGCAATCCGGCAATTGACAGCTCTGTCGTAAAGTTGGACATTTTTGAGGTTATACGCACTCAGAACGTTTTGACATACGAGCGCTATTTGTGTTGTTTACAGTAACTTAAAAAATTCATATCGGCCCAAAAATGGAATTAAATCGTCAACATTTTCGTGCGATTACAACTTTTGGCGTGGATTAATTCAGCAACAGTGCATGGATGAACTTAATTCAATTTTTGGCGATGAAGCTCCATCAAAGACCAGTGTTTATCGATGGTATGGTGAATTCAATCGTGGTCGTAGTTCACTCCAAGATGAATTTCGTGAAGGCCGTCCAAAATTAGTTGTTGGTCCGAAAACCATTGATGCTGTGCGCGAACTGATATTGGAAGATCGTCATGTGACCTATCGTGGGATTGAGACAACCTTAGGCGTTAGTGGGACCAGCATACATTCAATATTGCATAAACATTTGACTGTCAAAAAAATTTGTTCGCGTTGGATCCCACACAATTTGTCATTCGCCCAATTGGTCGAAAGAAATGCTCAAAAAATACGGTCGCGGTGCTTCGAAACACGTCTATGACATCGTGACCGGTGATGAATCGCGGATTTACGCGTATGAGCCCGAAAGTAAACAGCAGTCGACTGTCTGGGTGTTTCAAGATGAGCCAAATCCAACATAAGTTGTTTGCGCACGAAGCACTTCCAAGCAAATGGTCGCCTGTTTTTTCAGAAAAACTGGACATGTCGCAACCGTACCACTAGAACAACGCAGAACAGTCAATTCTGAGTGGTACACAACCATTTGTTTGCCAGTTGTCTTCCACAAAATCAGGAAAACCAACCGCCGAAGACGGATCACTCTTCACCACGACAGTGGGAGCTCTCGCACATCGGCGGCGACAACTGCATTTTTGAGCACCCAAAACATCGATTTGTTGGGTCATCCGCCGTATAGTCCTGACTTGGCACCGAATGACTTCTTTTTATTCCCGTACGTAAAAAACAAACTGAGAGGTCAACGTTTTTCGACACCTGAAGAAGCGGTTGCTGCATTTAGAATGCATGTGTTGGAGATACCTCAATCAGAGTGGCAAAAGTGCGTCGACAATTGGTTCAAACGCATGCAAAAGTGTATAGATCTTCATGGGGAATATTTTGAAAAACAATAAAGTGATTTTCGATGATCAATGTTTGTTTTTGTTCTCTAATCCCGAAATATAAAAGGCACCCTCGTATTATTGTTAATGGTTTTTTAATACTATTTTAAAAAGAAAATGTTCTCAGAGGAAAAAAAACTGGCTGGAGAGGAGGTCAAACGAGGATCGTTTGTTTTCATTGAATGCATTTTTGATAGCGCTCTTATTACTTGGGAATATCAAAGACATCCAGCATCTAGCGATGATAGTTTAGCATTTTTACCCGACACAGTTAACGGCAATTGTTTAATTTATCTGTTATTTTAGTTGTTATTTATCTAGTATGTACATTATTAAGGTTTAAAAAATTCGAATACACACAGGTTTCTCGAATGACTTCGTTTGTATTTGAATTCAATTATAAAAACAATTTACGTTTTACACGGAGCACCCAACCCCGAAAAGCCATTCTTTATGAGTGGCCAAAGCCAACTTAGTCGTCGTTTTTGTCTGCACATTCCCAAAACAGATGCTGGGAGATTTTCTAGGGAATTCTAATGTTTGGTGTGACTTGGTCTTCTTTTTTGTTTCTTTCTTCGCCCTTCTCTCTTTCTTTTTTTATTAGTCCTGTTCAAGAAGTGTGTTCCACAATTTAATGTGATTTTTTTTGGTATACCTCAATAACACTTTGATTTTTTAAAAGAAGCATACCCCCCATAATGCATTGTTGGCCATTGTGCTTACCTAACTTTTGGGTCGCCAGCATATTCTGGTTTTTACAACCAGGTGTCACGAAAAAGCTGGGTATACGTTGGACATCAACCACAAATAAACGCACCAGACGTACATATAGCCGAGCTCCAGATGCGAGAGCACTCTGTAGCGATTCTAACAGATACACACAATTCACAAGCAAAAATAGTGAAGAACACCGAACGAAAAAAATCGAATAAGAAAAATACACCAGAACCGTATACCAAGCGATAAATAAAAATAGTTCACACCATTGGAATATACTCGAGTTTGGAAATCAAATTCTAAACACGGTCAGTAGTCTGATGCTTCACTGCTTCGCTTTTCAACCGTTTCATCGTGTGTTCAATTCACCTTCTTCACTATCCTAACTTAACGCTATACCTCTTTCAACGAAGTTGGAGTCGCAGTAAATTGATTGAAAAAGAACAAGGCTCCCGGAGTCGACTGCATACCGGCAGAGCTTGTGAGGCATGGAGGGGGCGCAACCGCTCGAAAGATCCACCAGCTCGTCAAAACAATATGGGATAAGGAAATCGCTCCGGAAGATGGAAAACTTCAATAGTCGTCCCAATTTTCTTTTTTTTTTTTTTACATTTCTGTATTTATTGACCATAAATAATTTTTACAATAAGCAATTCAGATAACTTATGATACCTTAGCTATAATTGTTTACATATACTTACTAGTACATTTTTCAAACAATATGATAAAAGTTATATATTGGTTATGGATTAAGATTGTAGTGGGTAGAGCTTCCTGGAAAAGGTAAGAAAACCAGGATATAGTTAACATATTTACTTAATCTATGCTAATTTACTTAACTTAACTTAACTTATCTTAACTTAGTCTAGTTACCTAATTTTCAAAGAAGGCGACAGATATGACTCTGAAAACTACAGAGGAATATCATTGCTCAGAACCACGTACAAAATACTAACAAATGTTATACTGGCGAGAAGCACACCATATGCAGAAGAAATACTGGGAGACAACAATGCGGATTCCGTAGGAACCGGTCAACGAGCGACCAAATGTTCACAATAAGGTTGTGGCGTATCTAATAGACACACACAATATACAAGCAAATAGTGAAGAACACCGAAAGGAAATTCGAATAAGCAAAGTATCAGAACCGTATACTATAACGATACGGAACAATACCACATCAGTTGAGTGTGCTTGAGTTTAGAAATCGAATTCGTACACGCGGCAGTGGCCTGATGTGTTGAGCATTGGTTCAATTTTTAGTGATTCTAACTATCATGGCGTCAGTTCGAATCACGCGTTCTTCAGTATCATCGCAGACGCTATAAGGCAACTGCTGGAAAAGAAGTGGGAATATGGAGAAACGGTTTGCCAACTGTTCGTTAACTTCAAAAAAGCAAATGCTGTACCATACTGTAGTTGAGCTAGGAATCCTAAAAAATATGCCCCCGTCATTCAAGCTGGCATGAACGAAAACAAAACGAAAACCACCTCTTAGAACCATTTGAAATCCGAGACGGACTAAAACAAAGCGATGGTCTCTCACTATGTCTTTTTAACCTTGTCCTCGAGTATGTCATCAGAAAGTTACAAGACGACAACATGGCCAGATCATCCCTGAACGGGGTTACACAAGTGCTCGCCTATGCGGATGACCTCGTCGTTTTGGGCGATAATCTAAACACTGTAAGTAAAAACAGTGAAATCATCATGCAAGCGGCAGAAGAGGTGGGCCTAGAAATAAATTTAGACAAAACAAAATGAATGATTACGGCGAGAGCAGATGAGCCTCGGGGAACGCGTATAAACGTTAGAGGCAAGACATTTGAAAAAGTTAAAGAATTTAAATATCCGGGAACGATACAAATGGCCAGTAACGAAATGTCGAAGGAAATGAACAAAAGACTGCATTCCGGAGACGTTAGTTGGCATGCAGTCAGTAAACTGCTGAAATCCAAACCGCTATCACGTAACATAAAGCTCCGTGTCTATAGAACCATAATCATGCCGATTGCTTTATACGGATGCGAAACATGGGCTCTCACAAAACGGGAAGAAAACAAATTCCGCGTTTTTGAGAATAAAGTTTTAAGAGGTATCTTTGGAGGTAAATATGAAGAGGAGGCAGAACAATGGGGGAAACTCCACAACCACGAATGTGAAGAGTTATACCGCAAACCTTCCATAGAGTAATTGTGGGGGATCTATGTATGTGCCAGCGCGGAAGCGGCTTCACTGTACTCCCAACACGTCACTGTGTAAATAACGCCGACAACGTTCACCAACGGGGAAGAAAGAGAAGAAATAAAACGCACTGGTACGGTTTTAATGTTTTCCTTTTTTATTTTCACTTAAACATTTACTTATTAATTAATCTCCCCTTTTACTTAAAGTTATTTCAATGTTATATTTCTCTTAACCACGGTTGCAGGAGCACTTACTCTCGGTTTGAGCTCGAACGCGAAATTTGGCAGATTGAACTTGATTAACACTGAACGCGGACTCTCGAAAGTAGCACCTCGAGACACTTCGCGACGTTCGGCATCTGGTGGTTGGGTAAGTCCGCGTGCTCCTAAAAGTTGTCCAAGTTGCGCCGCACTATATTGCAAAGGCTGTTTGATACGCGAGTGTTGCCAAACGTAAGGTGGCCGAAACGCACGTCAGGTTCTGGTGACCGACTCCCGAAATACACTACGTCAACACCGACTGGCTGGGTTGAATGGAAACATTTGAAATGAAGTAAAATGCTTGCAGGCGGCGATGCGCACTCGATGGCGGTTGGATCTCGACTGACTAATGAATGGAAAGTTCACCGCGTCGTGGCAGTGGAGTCATCGCTAAAATAAACTCACTGCCACTTACGAGGAATTTCGAGAAGAGTCACTATGCTTGCATAAGAATTCAGTTCCAGCGAATCCTCGCCGTATAAGCTGAGTTGGATTCGTTGGTTGTGTATACCGGGAAATTGACATAGCCAAGTATGATCAAGGGTCTTGATCGTTGTGATTGTTTCGTAGAAAATTAGCTGTCGCTTGGTCGCAGACGAGAAGTATGATTTAAGGAGGAAATGAACCGAAGTGGTTTTCGGGGGAAATTGGAATTGCTTGGGTGCAAGGAATATCGTTTAGATGAAGAATTGACCGATGCAATTTTGGGAAAATGTATGCGGCGATGATTTAGAATATATTCTGTTGAATTGTATTCTGTTGCGGGCTTGGAGTGTGTTTATTGCAAAGTTTGGGATGTATACTATTGCGGATTTTGCATGGGGAGTTGGGTTAAGGTGACGCGCTGTTAGCGGTCAAGGTTGGTTAGAATTGTGGGTGGGTTTTCCGTGTGGTATAGAGGACCCCCACATAATCAGGTCGCGAAGATGAAGATGGGCCGGACATGTGGCGCGAATGGGCAACGATACGACCGTGCGTAAAATTCATGACGGTAGACCAACAGGAAAGAGACCGGTAGGACGGCCGCGACGGAGATGGTAGGACAATGACAGTGACCTTGAGGAGTTCGGATCGGCTGATCAAGCGTGGAAGGAGAGTGCACAGGACAGGGAGCGGTGGTGGAGTCGATTCGGCGAGGTCATGTACGTTCGGGATCCTAAAGGCCAATAAATAGTATAGTAATACCTTGGTCGCGAGGGTATGACTCCTTTGTTAGACTAGGAGTCCCACGACTCTTCAATCGTTTTTTTTTTTTGTTTTGTATATTAATTTTATATTTGAACTTGTTTTTTTTTTATTTAAATTTTTTGGTTTTAATCGTTTTGCTTTTGTTATTAAATTGAGATCAAATCCGTCCCTTATGTTTCAGTATTACTTTGTGACAACTCTGTGAGTAGGTGTTTTCAGTTTTGCCATCGCAGTCTGATAGAATGAGACAGTAAAAGGATTTTTTTAAAGGCCAAACACCACTACAACAATTTATAGGATCAGAAATTGTATTGAGTGACATAGCCTTTTTATATCACCTAATCGTTGCTCGTCGCACCAAGTTTTTAGGGTTAGTAAGAAAATTCTCGTCTGAAACTCTGATCTATTGCTGCCAATTTGTGTGGCCGAAAATGTTGGTCTCGTAAGCAACTGTTCATTTCATTTCTCTTATGGAATTTTTTATATCTTACTAACAATGTGATGAGAACTCACTGATTAACTGAATAGAATTGTTATGACGATGACATAATTATAACGACTCAAAATAAGGAGTAGAGATCGAATAAGTGATGTTACTGTATGTATTATTTTAGATATTCCTAGGCATGTGAGTTGTAAAACGAACATGAAACTGGTTTTGCTATTGGCATGAAAACAAGTTTGACAGACATGTATCAATTCTGTTTTCGGGAGAATTGAATACATTTTTATTGGCCACATTACATCACAAGACGATATTACCCATTCAAAGTTGATTGCATCATCAAGGGCGTTCCTTATATTCTAGCCCAACAAACGTACCTCCCAATTTAGTAAATTTCTCATTTGCATCGCACATCGTCAAAAAATAAGAAATACGGCTTTGTTGATTTGTGTCGAGGAAATAATTCAAAATTCAGCTTTCCCATTCTATTGGCTGTGCTCAATCTTCCCAACTTGAAAACTAAAAATATGCGGGCCACCCGTTTGTTTCTAAACATTCCTTCTTTTATTACCTCATTTAACATCGCCTACCCCCATCCCAAGTGGAATCCATTGTGGGGCTCATCTTTAAGAATTCCAAGCCACCCTCGTGGTTATTTATGACTGTGCTGTCGAATTCCAGGAGCACCATCTGTTCCTGGAATAGTAAATCAATTGTCCCAGCTCGGTGAGGGAGTAGACAATAAAATGTTCCCCATCTACATTTTGCCACTTCACCCGCTTACAGTCGTCCTACAGAAGTGCCAATAAATGAATTCCTCTCCCGGATTACGTGCCCTACTTAGAACTCAAACGGCAATGGAGGACAACGCGACCTGACAACAATGGATTATCGCCTCAGACTGAAACATGACATTGATTCCGTTCGAGAAAGATAAGGCGATTGTGCTCGTAGGCCATCAAATGATCTCGTTGATGGCAAAATCAATCACGTCTTTGGTTAGGATATACGCTCTACTCAAATGCCATCTGTCTTCTCGTATATTGAGATGTTCTCTTGAGGACTCTTGTAACAAGAGCCACTAAGCATGTAAGCTACAATAAGATGAGTGTTTAATAAAATATCATGAGTGGAAGTTACTCGTGATATAGATTAGGGTTCCGTAAAGAGCCAGGTGTAATAATGTTACCATTTTGTCTTGTTTCAAGTGAGTCTATTAAACTTGAAGTGTAGCGTATGGAAGAGAGAAAGACTGCGCACTTTTAATGAACAGGCACTTTTTGATCTCACTAACATCCAAGAGTGGATGAACATGTGAAAAGTTTTAACAAGTTGTCTTATGAAATGATACACACCAAAGGTTTGAATAAAAAAAAACGGACTTTATGGTCCACATGTGAGGAGTTCATTTCAATTTCAATTATATTGGAAACGTGAGCAAATGATTGGAATTCAAATTTCAATGATATTCATAACTCATTTACTTACTTGTTAAAGAGGAGTACATGACACTGGCCACACTTGAGGAAGTTGACAGTAAGTACTCAAAAACATCTATGAGGAAGAAATCACGACCTAAAGATTTATTTCTTGACAAATTCCAAGTAAAAACTGTTAGAGATAATTCATCCCATGCTCCGGTTTTTAAAGCAGCCATCTTTGGCAATATTATTAGTATTTATAACAATTAGATGCGAGGTGTGTAATTTTTTTAAATATTTCAATATACTTTTCTAAGGAAAAGTGAAATCACTATAGATGTAATTAGGTAGCTGTTGGCGCTTTTGAACAGTTGCAAATTACAATACTCCGGAAACATTCACGCCGGAAGGGAGTTTCACAGTATCTCCATTCTGCATCTTCCGTTGAGCGATGAATCGCAAATTGATGAGATCCTTTGGACTGTCTTGTGGGGCAAAAATTATAATAGGGACAGTGTTAATAAGAACAACGAGAATTAGTTAATCAATAAAATTTATTTTGTTTCCTTCAAAATTTCTTTGCAGGTACATTTTTTTCAACGAGCAATCCAGACACCCATACATTTTTATGGGCACATTATAAGAAAAGTCTTCAGTTCTCTCAGCAATTTTTCTTATATGTTTTTAATGGATTCAAAACGATTACCTCGAAATGGTAATTTGAGATTATGTGGAGAATATAATGTTTGATCGAACATACTGGTAGCGTTTTTCGTCAAAACTTCACTCACGTGGATGAATACTATGGTGTGCCCTTAGGCGCTGTGAGAGATTCGTCAGAAATGATTAGTTTTTGTGAAAGCTTCCTCAAACTATAGTGACGATTTTCGAGTATCATTTTCTTCAATAAATCGATTTGTTCCTTCCTAACTGCTGTTGTAGATCGGCTAGCTTTTAATTTCATCACGGCCCTATTTGAACGCTTTGTACCACTGAAATGCTCTTGTTCTAGATATTTCTGATTTCATTTCTGCAAAAGTTTCCACGCAAACCATTGTGAATGAGAGATGGTTCTCAAATTTAGCGACAAACAATATGACAAATGTTACTACGTTGGATGGAAATTCCGGGGTTTTTCAATAGGTGGCGCCACTAGAAATGAATATGCCTCATATGTCACTAGTTTATGTATACAGTTTCGTGATATTTCGTCCATTAATTTACAAGCTACAGTCGTTTAAGTGACGCTACTTTCACTTTCGTAAAAGTTGTACCAACATAGGAAAAAACAGTTTTAAAGAAACATGTGAACGATTCAGTCATGTTCATGGTTTCGAAGAATGTAGACCGAACTCCGAATGGTATCAAAAAACACTCTATGTAGTAATATCTTTAAAACAGACAAAGATTCATGATGCGCCTTTTTTTTTTCTCATTTTATCATGCACCTTTGATGTAAGTGTGACTGCCGCCTAGATATTGATGCTGTATTTTCAATTAAGCGATATGCTCATCTCCTAATACTGCCGGGTAGATAGAGGGTGGTAAGCTTTGAAGCAAAACTCCAAACAGTTTTCGACCGCATGTGAAATTTGGGATTCATAGAGGAGAGGAAGTTGTGCTAGAGTAAAGTGTCTGTTAGCCCTGAAAAAATATTATACATCGGTTTTTTTTTAGGTGAACCTGGTCTCTAACATTGGTATCGACCACTCTACAGTTTTAAATGTCAACTGAAAAGTTTCGCCCATACGTACAAATAAAATCAACCCGAAACATAAAAAGCTCCTTGTAGCACATTGCATAATAGTTGAGTTGAAATCTTGTAAACAACCTACTGTATGTTATCTTAGAAAAATCTATTCATTATTTCGTGAATATCGGAATGGGTCGCCGTGGAAATATCGATAAAAGAGATAAAAATCCGCCACTCAACCTCAATGTAATTGTGAGTGTATCATCGATGTTATTGTTCCCGAAACCCGGCAAACCGAAGAACAGCCCCGAAAGCTACAGACCTATTAGTCTACTTAGCTGTCTAAGTAAGCTCTTAGAGAAAATCATTAAGGAAAGGATTGATCGTTTTGTGGAAGACAATAACATCTTGCCAAACTTTCAGTTCGGTTTCCGTAGTGGTCACAGCACAATCCACCAAGTCTTGCGCATTAAAAACCACATAGCTGGTAAATTCAGCGACAAGGAGTCAACGGGACTGGTTCTTCTAGACATCGAAAAAGCTTTTGATACGGTATGGCACGATGCCTTGATTTATAAGCTACTAAAACTTAAGCTGCCAATACCGCTTATCAAAATTATCCAGAGCTTTTTTTGTTCGAGAAAATAGTTGTGAGTATAGGAACCGACATATCCTCTACTCACCAAATCCACCATGGTGTCCCCAAGGCTCGGTTCTTGGTCCCATATTATTTACATTGTTTGTCGCAGATTTACCATATCTAGGTGAAAACATTCAGGTAGCTATGTTTGCCGATGATACGGCCATTTTCTCTTCGGTTGCTTTATTCACTAATGTCTACAACTCTTTGCAAGCAGCTCTTGACAAACTAGCAGTGTATTACAGGAAATGGAAAATAAAAATAAATGGTAATAAAACACAAGCTGTCTGGTTTTCGAGATGTAGGAAACACTGCTACCTACCAAATGGCACTAAACTCAGTATGTGTGCAGTTGATATTGATTGGTCCGAAGACTGTAGATATCTAGGTATTATTCTAGATAAAAAACTTATCTTTCAAAAACACATCACTACCACAATAGACAAAATAAACAAAGTCGTAAGAGTTATGTATCCATTAGTGTGTAGAAAGTCAAAGCTTAGCATCGAAAATAAAATTATAATATATAAAACCATTTTTCAAGCGATACTCCTGTACGGGGCCCCTGTATGGTGTAATTGTGCTCGCACACACAAAATAAAATTGCAAAGGTGTCAAAATAAAATATTGAAAATGTTGCTGAATTTGCCATGGCATTATTCGACACATGAACTACATGAAAACGCTAACGTTAAACAGGTAGAGTTCTACATTGACAAATTCAATCGAAACTTTTTCGTCAATTGTTCTTTTTCTGACAATATTCTCGTTTCCCGTCTTGCGTTATCCTAAATCACTACATATGTACTCTGTCTATGAAAATTATATCGAGGTTATTATTATATAAAATAACCGGAAGCTCGTGCAATATTAGTCTTAAGATTCAAATAAGGGTTTTTTATTGTAGTTTTCCCTTAATTTATTATTTGCTATTCATTAAAATTGTGCTATTGTCGTTATATAGATTTAATATTATAGTTGTAAAGGAATTGCTATCCTAAATCTCTTAAGTACTAGTTGTAAAATATACCATAAATGTAATTATCTACCAAATAAAAATTGAATTGAAAAATCGATGTTATTGATGCATTTTCAATAAGGCGGATTTTCCGTAGAACCAGAACTTTGAACATATTGTAGCGATTTTAGGGTTCGCTGGATTAATTATATAAAATAAATAAGAGCCGTTAAATCGATTTTGAATTAATATAACACTTTATTATACCGTTAATCACAACCGTTACTTTTACCATACACAACGATTTCTTGACTTATCGCTTCCGTACTTATCCCGTCTTTTACTTCTTACTTATCGCTTGCTTCACTTTCTTACTTATTACCTTCTACTTGTCTCCATGAGCTGTGTGCGACGTATTTATACCGTTTTCTCACATTCTGATTCGGTGTTTCATTTCCGCCCGTTCCATAATCTTGAATGTTCTATTGTCCATAGTCTCCAGTTTTCCAGTACTTTATAGAATATTCTAGTACTTTGTTTTGGACTTTCTCGAATATTCTAGTACTGATTGGCATATGCGTCACACTACCCTCCCTCGTCCCGAACTAAGTTCACTGGTCTTCTGGGTTAACAAAAGTCGCCAGTCGGTCACGATGTACCACTTTCATCTTGGCGTTCGGTCTTCGCTGAATCCTATAGACAACGTCGTTAATTCTTGTGAGAATCTTATACGGTCCTTCCCAATGTTGCTGCAACTTCGGGGATCTTCCTCTTTGCCGATTAGGGTTATAAAGCCACACGTTATCGCCTGCATTAAATCCGGATGCATTGGTTCGAACGTCGTACCTTGTTTTCATCCTGTCACTTGATATCTTGATTTGCTTTCGAACCAAATGATGAATCTCATCGAGGCGATTTCTCCATTCGGCTACGTAGTCTTCAGTCTTATCTATGGCGTCTGGAGGTATTCCGAATCGCAGATCGGCTGGTAATCATATCTCTCGTCCAAATATAATTCTTGCTGGAGAATGGCCTGTCGTCTCGTGATTAGCCGATCTATAACTCATGAGAAAGGTTTGTACATATTTGTCCCAATCTCGTTGGTGATCACTAACGACCTTCGATATATGCTCTTTCATTGTTCGGTTAAACCTTTAAACATTTCCGTCTGACTACGGATGTAAGGGTGTGGAATTTCCACAAAGTAGTTTATGGAAATTAGCTACTTGGCGATTTATTTTCCTTTTACAGGTAGAGAGGGGCAACTTACGAAAGGGGATTAGGGTGGGGCCTGGACGCAAAGTAGGTCGGTAACACACCACAATTTCTTCTTCAGTACAAAACTGAAGGCGCCGGATAAAAAAATAAACGTCAAGAGCATATCAAAATAAAATTGACATTCGTCGTAAATCTTCGAAACGACAGTCGACAGTCGAGAGTAGTTACTCTAACATGTATGTGAATAGTACTCGTAAATTAGAATTCCAGAAGAACACGTTAGCAAATTAAGTATAGAGGAAGAAGTATCTGAAGACCTAATAATTGAACATAAGGAGAAAGCAGCTACAGCTGAACAGGGGAGCATTGCCTCAACGCCCTCTGCACCCAGTCGCTAAACCCACCAGCAACAAGCAGCGACCGCTCCACGGTCGACCCAATGCGTGAATTTATTTATTAAAACAAAATACTTACTTTAGAAAAATATAAAGATATTAACAATATACTATATTACTATATTATTACATTCAAATTGTTAACAAATAACCATAACAGGTGGTCTGATCCGAAAAGATCGAAAGAGAGAAAGGTCAAGAACGCAAGACCCCCGTACAATTGGGTTGTCGCTATTCTGAATGCTTTCGAGGTACTTCTATGCTAATTGTAGCAAGTACTCGTCGATAGGGAAAATGGAGGCATCTTCGTAAATAGGTGAGAGTTCGGGTAATGGCGACCGTCAGGCCTTCTAAAGTGGTCGATGCATCTTCTGAGGAGTTTTCTTTTGAAAACTCGAAGTCCCCCCATTTGGGCCAAAGATATGCAGGACCATAATGGAAGACGTATGATATTCCAGAACGGATTTGCTGCTTATACCAGAGAAGCTTAACTTTGGTGTCAACTTTGCTGCTCCACTTCAAGATGTTGTGCAGTTGCTTAGACCGACCGAGGCCCCTTTGGAGAATGTGGGTCACATGTTTGATGAAATTCATTTTTGGGGTATAAATGACCCCAAGATATTTCATCCTGTCCTGCGGTCTAATCGTAGTACCTCCTATACTGAACACGAATCCAAAATATGCCGCCTTTTTATACTCTGTGGCGACAGAGATTCGTTAAAAAATTGTACTTAAAAGTTCCAAGAAACACAAACAAGATTTTGTGTGTGCTTCAATTGGAATGGGATTCTAGGAAGTGGATGGGAATTTGGTTGAGCAAATTCCGGAAGGAAAAATTATGGAATGCATTTAGAATTGGGCATTTCATAATGTTAGGGTTATTGGAAATTGGATCAATATACAACAAATAGACTTTCGGTTAAATTTGTCGTGCATATGATTCACTTGGGGAACATGATTGGGATTATGGGTAAGGGTAAGGTGATTGGTGTTTTTGGTATAATAATGGGGATTGGGTGGGAGTAATGATTATGATCACTACACGGTTGATATGGTCCGTCTCGATGTTAGTAGCTAGAATGAACTGCATGTCATAATTTCCTTCAAGCATTTATAGTGAGGTCCCTTAGGATTATTTTCTAATCTCTTGACAAGGAAGTGATAGCGAAGATGTCATCTTGAAGATTCGGGATAAGAGGTGAAAACGATGATATCGTCCAGTAATTTTCTATACCAGCCGAATGTTGATATGGGTTTGGTAATGGAGTATGCATGTGGTGTTTGGTAATGATGTGATTTTTGTCGAGTTGATTCACTAACATGCGCATGCCGGCCAAGCATTTAACGTGTGATAACTTCGCAGAGGGACTGGTTATGGAAGAGCTTAGCGTATTGTAGAAAAACTATCGAAAACAGGTCTCTGATGACACTATTTATCGAGGAGCCGGTCTTTTGATTCGCATTATAACACGTGGCGAAACATGGCTCTATGAATGTGACACGTCTATGAACCAACAGTTGACGGAATGACACTTAAAAAACAAGCTAGATCCGAAAAAATACGCCAAAACCACTCCAAAGTGAAGATGTTGCTAACTGTTTTCCCTGGATTTTTGTGGTATGGTACACCCCGAATCCCCCCCGAAGGGGCAGACAATGAATAAGATGTATTATTAGTTATGAAGCGTTTCCAGGGGATGTTTGTCATAGAAGGTCATATGTGTGATAAGACTAGCCATGGATTTTGCACTATGATAATACACCTGTGGGGCTGGAAGTTGTTGTTGCCAGCGTATGGCATGGATTCACTTTATCCCCAAACACTTGTGTCGTCCAAAAGTTGTCACCAAAGATGAAGGAATGAATGAAAAGCGCCGTTGTGTAGTTTGAAATCACTTTTATTTTATTTTTTTCCTCTTACTTCATATGCAGGTATAGTCCTTGCTGATTCGCACTTGATTCACAATGTTTAGCGACACTAAGGCAAATTTAGAATATTTGTGTTTCGACACAAAACGATTAGGCGCCAACAAATTATAACCGTGAAAGGATTCGCGAAAATTTTACAGTGTCTTCTGACGCAGCATAGCGTGTGTACGCTGCTGTGGTTGTTTAAAGACTCCTTTAATAAATTATTTTTCCGACCCGATCGGCGTGACTTTGCACGGTAGTGGTTGTATAGTGACTGATTCGAATCGGGGGTGAAATTCGTATTTCATTCCACACACAGGGCAACCAAAAGAGACCACGCCTCTGCTCCCCCAACCTCACGCCCGTCGAAGTGTGGGTAACTTCTGTTAATTGGTAATTGATGGACATGGAGAATGAGAGAACAGAAACATGATGTGCTGTGATCTCGGGGTAGCTTTGGTTGTGTGTGTTGGTATCAAATGCAGCTACTGACATGACCTACTGACCCAGTGGTACGGCTAGGGTGTAGTCAGAGAACATTGAACCGTGGAAAGACAGAACTGCGAAGGAGAGGACCACCTAGCTGATGTTATTCACCTGCAAAAAGAGATCATTGATGCCAAGCGAATGAGTGATCTGGGAAAAGTCAATAGGACGCCGCGTCGGCTAGGGATATAATACTATGGGAAAAACTCTATGGAATGTTGGTAAATACCCAAGCCAATGGATGATGATGCAACCGCGTCGCTTGGTTAGACTTGGTTGTTGCTAACCAATACGAATGGAATTTCCGGTGGAAATCCCATGGTTAGAGCAATAGTGTTGCCGTATGGCGAAGATAGTAGCTAAACGCATTTATGTATTATCTTCATAGGATAATGAGTTTAGCTATGCGTCCTTGGGGAAATTATGTATTTCAGGTGAATAACATATAAGGGAAATGGATATGTATGACGCGCTGAAAGCGGTCGAAATAAGGTGGAAATTGTGGTTGAGATTGTGCGTTGATTCTCATATAGAATTGAGAAACCCCACACACAGTTGTATTCCAAACAAAGGGGATT
Source organism: Microdon myrmicae (assembly GCA_963931805.1). NCBI lineage: Eukaryota > Metazoa > Arthropoda > Insecta > Diptera > Syrphidae > Microdon > Microdon myrmicae. The sequence continues at coordinate 75,817,180 of OZ007499.1, forward strand.
ATTTTAAAAGTAAATACATTTGGTTAGAGTTTTGTTAAACGATTCCGGGTAGTTTTTATACAGAAGGTACATGCCCCTAATGTAAAACAAACAAATAACAGAATATTGCAGTCTGTCAATTAAACCAAATGTTTCACGATACCGGGAATAATAATCGTAATATCAGCAACGATGCTACGAATGTGCTACTATCTTCTTGGAATAATTTAAACCTAAAAATCCATTTCAGGATCGACAGATATGATTTTACAGAGGCATTTAATAAATAGGCAACTGTTCTAGGCGATGGAAGACGATAGCTGGGTTTGTTCCAGAAACCTGCATTTCGTTACCTACTTCATAGTCAGAAAATGTCAAAACTGTTAATTACATTTAATTAACTTTTATTCAGTGTGCCAAACACCACTCCTTATAAACGCCGATTAATAACAATAATAATAATTTAGTTAATGTCTTATATGTATACACTTTCTCGGATATAGCTATCATAAGTTTGGGCATATGTGTCTCCATTTACTCAGACAAATTGTGGCTAATGCTTGACATAATGTTAATATAAGTTAGAATGAATTGCGCACCATTAAATCTCAATTGATTTTAATCACTTTGTAACGAATTTTGTTGCGAGAAAAAGATGTGCATCACCTTAATGGAAATTGAATACAAACCGAATTCAATGAACTGCCCTGTACTCAAATATTGTGACAGCAATTTCTCTGCCTTCTTCAAATGATTTCTAAAATATTTTATTTAATAAATGTAATGCCCTGAAATGTGTGCGACACAAACCATAATTCAAAACGAACTTATTATCCAAATCGCGTACATTTTACAGTATTATTAACCCTAATCGTAAGCCTTGGGTGAGCCAAGCATAGAACGACCATCAAAAATTTACAGAGTTTCAAGGAATCATTTTGAGTATTACGTCTCTCAAAGCTTCTCCATCCTCAAACTCAAAATTAATCCAATCAATTCACATTTGACCGCTGTGTCCTCCATAAAGGATTGCAACTTCCGTTTTGGCAGTAACTTTCTCCTCCATTTGGTAAGCCCCCAACTACGGCTACTATATTCAGGAATAAGGACCAACATCGAATGTGTCGACGATAACAGTCAGGATCTGAAAAGGGCGGATCCTTGATAAAGCATTTACCAAGGCAAGTCAAAACTTTCTCCACTAGTTTCCTGGTGATGATGAGATAATGCAGTCAATGATTGAGACGAATTGTGGTGTGAGGAAATCGAAGAAACTTTTTACGACGTTGCCGAAGTTTGTTGTCATGAATCTCGTAAAAATCTCGGTATTCAATTTAATCTGATTACAGTCAATTGACATGACGAGATGATGATGGGTCTGTAAGTTATTGTTACCAATGATTTCGTTTGTATTACAGACATAAAATCCAATGCGATTGCAGGTGGAGAGCATAACTCGAATAACGAGTCAAACGCCATAGAAAGATGATTAAATTTGTAAGAAGTCGAGAAAGGAAGTAAAAGTAAATTGAACAAGAATAACAATTTACATGAAAAGGATTTGTGGAAGGACATCACAATTTTTACTTTTGCCAACGATTTATGACTTGCTGACCGTAAACATTAGAACCCAATGCAAATATTATTCCTAGAGGCCGTTCTGTTTTGGAAATGTCTTTAAAAAAAAACCAATGCCCGTCGAGAGTTCTTAATGAGTTGCCATTGGTAAATGCCTTTTGAAATGCTAATTAAGGAGGGTACTACATAGCATTACTATAAGAGACCGAAATATCTGTAAGAAACAAAACAAGATAAACTAATTAGGTGTATTGTCAGAAATGTTGAGGATATTTCACTGACTTAGATATCAGGCTTCGAAAGATCTTTCAAGCGGACCGTAAATAGTTTATGTGTCACTAAACTAAATAACAAATCCGATCTAAAGCAACCACATTCATATTAAAATCAAAACAGTTTCATTTGTATGTTGGTTAAAATCATAGATCTGTAGAAGCCGGCGCATTTAAAACTGTTTACCTCACGGCGAAACTATTGTGATAATGCCTTGATTAAACCGAATAAACCCCGCTACGACTTATTATTTTCGGAAGATTTTTTGGTGTTACTACTGAGTTGATAATTTCACATGATAAGGGTTAACACGAGATCTACGAAAATAAACACGCCCCATCACTGTTCAATTTCAGAGAATATACCCCGAAATGTTCATTACGCGACTACGATAAACGATTTCGTCGACTGATATCCTTAGTACTTCTTCGCACACTCCTCTTGATTCCTACATACAGCATCAGTTTCGATCGCTTTCGTACCTTCATAATATGTTCCCGCAGTATGTTTCGTAATCTGTTTAATAATTCATTATTGTGGGACAAATGTCTTCACGATGCCTTGATGTAGCTCTGTCGTAGAAGTTTTACTCTATTTTCTCCCGGAGAAAACTTTTTTATAGAATAGATTTTCCAATAAACTTGCTTTCGCTTTGATTTGTTTACTTGGACAATTTGAACAAATTTTATTGACATTAATTCCTAAACATTATACAATTTAACGCACAGTGACAACCGCATAAATATCAATAAACATAAATATCAACAAACAACAAATCCATCGAAATTTTCAGAAAACTTTGGATGATTATTTTGTATATTATACTTCTCTCAGGAGAGGTGACCCTAAGGTCGATCGAACATTACCACGAATCTCCGAAGAACAATACCCATGATAATATCTGTAAAACAGGCAGAGGTCGGGTACGCGTCTTCGATGTGATAGCGACTGTAGTCCCGACGTCAGCGTCGTCTCCTCGATCAGGCAGATCGCTGTGTATACTCTGTGAATACTCTCTATACTATATACCGTCAAATAGATCGACAGTGCGTTTAGGAGCAGAGCTCCAAAAATGAGAGCAATATTCGAGCGCGGGTCTAATTTGGGATTTATACAGTTGAAAAAGTTCGGCCGGAGTAAAATATTTCTTGGCTCTAAAAAGACAACTCAGCTTTCCAAAAGAGTCCAGGTGATGTTCGACACGTCTTTAAGCCACAATACATTCCCACAGAATGCGACGCCGAGCAATTTCATGCTTTCCTTAGTTTCAAGGGACTGGCCATTCATCACCAGTTGGGAAATCGATAATCCACTTTTCTTTGTAAATGTTGTATATTCTGTCTTCGTTGTATTGAAGTCGACGAAATTGGTCTTTCCCCACTGCAAGACCTAATCGCCCGATCACCCGAAAAAGAGGAAACAACCATACTATTATCCGCGAAACTGAAGACTTTGTTACCCAATGACCCAAAAAACCATTTATGTGAAGTGAAAACAAGGTTGGAGCTAAAATAGAGCGTTGGGGCACCTCGGAATTAACAGGATACTGATCCGAAGACTCGCCAAAAATCGATGGATATCAACCCGGATCCACCGATTTTTGAGGAAGCTCTTCGTCCAGTCGCAAACCTGTTGGGAAAGTTCGTATCAATGAAGTTTGCTCAGTAACACCCCGTGCCAGACGCAGTCAAAAGCCTTGGAGATATCCAATGCGACCGCCCTTGACTCACCATGCCGCTCAATCGCATATGTCCATATATCGGTTATACGGGTCAAAATATCTCCGTGGGCCGCCTGCCACAGAATCCGTATTGACGATCATTCAGAAGTCTGTTGCACTCCAAATATTTAATTAGGTTTGAATTAGCGGGATAAATGCGATTGCATTAGCAGACAACTATGAAGGTTGGGTTGTAGTTATGGGGGTTCTTCGGGTAAGTAGACAGTGGGGTTTGGCGGAACCGCCACAATACTGGACATAAGACGGAGGCAGTTTTAATAAGCAGCCGTAAGGAATTTGAATACCTTAATTTGAAAATAGAAGGACAAACAATCAAATCCAGTCCCTGTATTAAATATCTTGGTGTTATACTCAACAATAGGTTGACATTCAAGGAACACCTGAGGAAAAGGAAAGAGTATGCAAACTTTTGGCGAGACTACTACCCGCCGTTGGTGGACCTCGACCCCACATAAGGAAACTGATAACCAGTGTCAACACCTCCATTATAATGTATGCAACTCACATGTAAGCCGGGGCCGCAGAGTTAAAGTCGTACATGCGGGGAGTGAACTCAGCACTTAGGCTGGCATCAGTAAGAGTACGCTACGCATTCCGAACGGTATCCAAGGATGCCATAATGTTTTGGGCTAATTTTTGGAGGAAACCACTTGACATTGCAGCTAAAGAAATCGCTGCGTCGAAGAAAGAATGTAGTCACAATTAAAGCTCTCAAGCCTATGAAAATGGCAACGAAGGTGGGAATCTGCCATCAAAGGAAAATGGGCCCACACCATGATACCTTATGTAGAAACCTGGGTGAAGAAAAAAACATGCCGAGCTGAATTACCACTTGACTCAGCTGATATCAGGTTTTGTATGTCTCTTCTCTTGTTATGTGCCACGAGGACACTGGTTCACAATAACCCAGCTTAACAAGACTGATTACGCGCGACACCTGAAACTGTGCTTGTACTCGAAGCGTAGCCTTTAGAAAACAAATACTCAACTTTCCTCCTTTCTTTGTCTTAATTAATGTATCACTAAATAACCATCCATATAAACTAGCTTACGTTTAGGAACTCTTAACTAAATATAACACAAAAGTCACTTTCGTTACAATGAAAGAATTAAACAAACTAAAATGTGACTATACGCTTAAAGAATAAGAAATCTTGGTGCACATTTGGGAACACTTAACCAGGTATAACATAAAAATCTCTTTCGTTCCAATGAAAGAATTAAACAAACTAAAATGTAGCTATACGCTTTACTTGTAAGCTCCCCGCGGCATGGAAATGTTACTTTTATACCAACACCAATTGCTACAACCGACCATACGTTGCAACGGCTGAAATTCCGCTTCGGTGACCATATAAGGGATGATCCTAGATGATGATCACGGAGAGGATGTGCACACACACAGATGCGGTTACCTCGCACGCTCATGCTATGCATGAGCAAGCGGACCGTGAATATAATAATTCCATAAAAGGAAATGTTTATCCGATTGATACCGCGTAAGGGATCCATTCTGATCGGGCGCACGTTGCCGGCGTCCTCTGATATGACTTGCCATGCACATGTGTGGGAAAATATATTTTCTTTCCGTGTGCATGGACAAGTTTGAGGATTCATATCGGTTACGTAATGTCGTAACCGAATTGGGTTCTTAGCAATATGCTGCGTTGTATACAGGCATCCCCCTGGTGGTAATGCTTATGGGATGTTGATGCCTGTCGATCGGTTTACCGACCGATGTGCTTGTAGGTCAACAAGAAAGGAAGAAATATCTCTTTCATGTGTGCAACAGAATTTGTTCGGCGATATGTGTAATGAATTGGTTTGGATCTTGTTGGTTGTTTGGTGATACAACCTAATTGCTTATAAGGAACATGTCTGTATGGTGCTGATGGTTTTTGCATCAGTGAATATTATGGATTTGCAGCATTTCAGGTCTTTATAGTACAAACTATGTAAAGGTAAGTACATGCTTTCCAGGTTTTTATGCTTCCTGTATGCCCTATGGGGAAGTTGGATGTCGAGCCTGTAAAAGGCGAGCGGTGGCGTTATTGAAACCACCACAGATCCTTTCGGCAATACTTGCACAAGTATAAGCATAAGAACACGTACTCAGAGTGCCTGAGATTCTAGACGGCACGAATGATTTCGGAGAGACACGTCAGACGGACAGTTACTCCGCCAGGAGTAATAAAATACATGCTGAGTTCAAACCAGGCATGGTCCATAGCAAATGATATTCTATGTGACATGATGTAGCAGTTGCGACGCGACGATCGAAATGACAGGTAAACTTCGTCCCGCCTCGCGATGGAATATCTAAAAGAAAGTTACACCGGGGTCAACGGAAATATGTACTTGTTGAGAGGTGGTTTTAGTCGGTAAAAATCCGGCATGCCTTTGGATCGATCCAGAGGTATCTTTTGAAGATTTACACCTTCCTACCGAAAACAATTAAAAAAAAAAAACACACACACACACGTGTGCGCGAACAACACTTTTTGATATATTTTGACGTGTGTTGACGTCCGCCGCCGTGCTTCCTCTGATGAGGGAAGAGCGTGGACCTTTTAATAATTAACGCGTTTATTTTTCTCATTCATCGATTTATTTCAAAAGACAAACACTATCAAAACACTTATTCTCGTCTCCTCAGTTTGTATCTCCAATCTTACTCTTCAATTTCTCGACTTGTCTGTATCTTAAACTCGATTGATAACGCAAAACAAACTCAATTGTATCTGAACTTCCAAACTGAAACTAAAAACTGAACTAACTCTCCAGTCGACTGCTTCTCAACTAATTTTTTCTATTTTATTTTCTCTCTGACTTTTAACAACAATGAATCAAATTTCAACATCCCACCCTTCTTCGAGAAAGAAAATTATCCTTGAAGAGAATAATTTTCTAGTGACTATATGTTAGCTTACGATTAATTAAAGACTTGGATTTTCGTTCAATTACATTACAATGGTTTTCAAAATTAATCTTTCATCAAAGGTTACAATAATCAAAAAGTTCTTAATACTAGAAAAATAATCTATTTACATTATATATTAACTAAATTTTTCCAATAATCAAAAAATTCTTAACACTAGAAAAATAGTCCAAAATAGTCGATTTACGTTATATATTAACTAAATTTAAATACTTCTCCTTGGTACCTTTTCTTTTCTTATCCAAAAATTATTATTACTTATTATATTAATTATATAATACGAGGGTCGCCTCTTATGTTTCGGGATTTGGCAACCCTAGTGTTGCAATCCGGCAATTGACAGCTCTGTCGTAAAGTTGGACATTTTTGAGCTTATATGCACTCAGAACGTTTTGACATACGAGCGCTATTTGTGTTGTTTACAGTAACTTAAAAGATTCATCTTGGCCCAAAAATGGAATTAAATCGTCAACTTTTTCGTGCGATTACAACTTTTGGCGTGGATTAACTCAGCAACAGTGCATGGATGAACTTAATTCAATTTTTGGCGATGAAGCTCCATCAAGGACCAGTGTTTATCGATGGTATGGTGAATTCAATCGTGGTCGTAGTTCACTCCAAGATGAATTTCGTGAAGGCCGTCCAAAATCAGTTGTTGGTCCGAAAACCATTGATGCTGTGCGCGAACTGATATTGGAAGATCGTCATGTGACCTATCGTGGGATTGAGACAACCTTAGGCGTTAGTGGGACCAGCATACATTCAATATTGCATAAACATTTGACTGTCAAAAAAATTTGTTCGCGTTGGATCCCACAATCGTCCAAAAAAAGGCTCGTGTCAATTGGTCGAAAGAAATGCTCAAAAAATACGGTCGCGGTGCTTCGAAACACGTCTATGACATCGTGGCAGGTGATGAATCGTGGATTTACGCGTATGAGCCCGAAAGTAAACAGCAGTCGACTGTCTGGGTGTTTCAAGATGAGCCAAATCCAACAAAAGTTGTTCGCGCATGAAGCACTTCCAAGCAAATGGTCGCCTGTTTTTTCGGAAAAACTGGACATGTCGCAACCACTAGAACAACGCAGAACAGTCAATTCTGAGTGGTACACAACCATTTGTTTGCCAGTTGTCTTCCAAGAAATCAGGAAAACCAACCGCCGAAGACGGATCACTCTTCACCACGACAATGCGATCTCTCACACATCGGCTGCGACAACTGCATTTTTGAGCACCCAAAACATCGATTTGATGGGTCATCCGCCGTATAGTCCTGACTTGGCACCGAATGACTTCTTGTTATTCCCGTATGTAAAAAACAAACTGAGAGGTCAACGTTTTTCGACACCTGAAGAAGCGGTTGCTGCATTCAGAGCGCATGTGTTGGAGATGCCTCAACCAGAGTGGCAAAAGTGCTTCGACAATTGGTTCAAACGCATGCAAAAGTGTATAGATCTTCATGGGGAATATTTTCATCATAACAATAAAGTGATTTTCGATGATCGATATTTGTTTTTGTTCTCTAATCCCGAAATATAAAAGGCAACCCTCGTATTAATATTATTGTTTCAAAATTCTCATTTCCGTATATATATTCCAAAATTTCCAATATATATATTACCAATAAAATTTTCTTTCTTTCCTTTTCCGTTCGAATATATATTAATTCCAAAATTTCCAATACATATTACCTCTAAAATTGTCTTTCGTTATTCCCCCTCTTTAACTTTTTTTTTTTTTTTTTTCGTTTTCGTCAATTCCTACAATTGTTTGATTAGTTCATATATATTAAATAAAAAAACAAAGGTCATTTGTTATGTGTTTATCTTTTCCTTAAACTTATGGAAAATTTTCCAAAACCTTTCTGGGCCTATTATTATGATTATTGTATAGAAATGCATAATACCAAAAATCTTCTTAAGAACTGATTTCAAATGTCCTAAATGACTGTGTAACTTTTTATTTTTTTGTATTTTGTGTTTGAATAAATGTTTATTGTTGTAAAAAAAAAAATTTGTAATGTACTTATATGGTTTTCCTTTTCCGTACCTATTTTAGTTAAATTATTATTTTCATTAGTTATTATTTCGTGTTTGAGTAAGTGTTTGTGTTCAGTATCGTTGTTTAAAATATTTATTGTTTTCGGCTTAGTGTTGTCATTGTCCATAGCTTTAACCGCTGTCGGAACGTCTACCTTTTCAGTCTTACTCACTGCTGATGGATCGTTTAGTTTCTCAGTCTTATTTACTGATTCGTATAGTTCTTCAGACTTATTAGCTGTTAGAACATCTTGGTTCCCAGTCCTATTTGCTGTTTGAACTATTTCTTCAGTTATATCTGCTGTAGAAACATTCAATCCTTCAGTCTTTGCTGCAGAAAAGATTTGTTCATCAGTATTAGCTGCTGAACTGACTTGGGTTTCGATTTTTATTGCAACTTTTGGGTCTTCAGTCTTTAAAACTGCTGAATTTTCAGTCTTTGTTGCTGAAGTGTCGGGGTTGTCTATTGGGATAGCCGGAATATTAGGGATTTCTGTTTGTATATTTTCTGCAGGATCCGAATTTTCAGTCTTTAATACTGCTGAGTTTTCAGTCTTGGTTGCTGAAATGTCTGCGTTGTCAATAGGGATATCTGAGATATTAGGGATTTCAGTCTTTAATACTGCTGAAAATTTCGAATTTTCAGTCTGTGTTGCTGAATTATTTTCCAGAATGGGAGTATGAATCGGAGTCTTTATATTAGGGGCAGGGTTATCTTTGTTTATATGTCTAGGTTTATAGGAGTATGTGGGCTCAGGGTAAATTTGGCTAGGAGCTTCATTAAAATGGTCGTTATCTATTTCCAAAGATCTAATGCTGTAAATAGAAAAATTTTGTTTGTCGTCCATAAATTTTGGTTGGCGCCAGGCCTCGTTTTCCGACTCTTGCACCCGAGAAAAGTGAACATTTTGCCGATCGTTTTGTCTATTGGTGGTCCTAGAATTTTCACCAAAACGATTTTCAGAGTTTGTAGGATTGTTTCGGAATGGGTTACGCGTTGTGGTACCTTGTTGGTAATTTGTTGAAGACGCTCCATTCCTAGATATCTTGTATCTACACTCGTTCTCTGTGTGATTATTCCGACCACCAGAAATTGCATAAAATGTTATATTCCCTTTTTATGGGTTGTCTATTCGGAAAAGTGGACTGCATGTTTCGATAACATGTGTCCTGTGTATGTCCTGACTTACCACAGGTTTGCCAGACTATACGATTGAATGTAGGGTTTTCGTTATATTGATATGACCTGGGAGAGTTGTCCATTCGAGCCGCATGTGACACTACATGTGCAATCGACTGTTTTAAATTGTTTCCCCCATGGACTTTAGCTAGTATCTTTAGCTGTTCGTTGTTTAGTCCATCCTCAAATGTTTGTACGGCCAATTTTATGTTTTCTTCTATTAAGTATTCCCTAACCACCGCGTCTGCTATTATTTCACACGTGGCAGAGTTTAGAGTCCTTAGAGCATTCGCGACTCTATCACCGTATTCCCGGACGGTTTCTCTGTAGCGTTGTTTCAGAGAAATCAACTCATTGTGTGCCGTCGACCGAGATTGCTCCTCTTTATATTCCGATTCTAATTTTTCTTTTAAATCCTCCCACTTAGCGATTTGGCTATACCTAATCAGATCGTAAGCATGACCCTCTAGCCTATTTTTGACTAGCTCCAAAAATGTCTCGTATATATCCGGGTCTGCCTTCTTTATGGATCTAAATAAAACGTCTCCCCCGGAAATAAATTTACCTAAGTCGCAGGATTTCCCGTCAAAGGTAGGGACGATTCTGAAAACATCAGAAATTCCGACAGAGAGAGCCATTTCAGGGGGTTTATTGTGTATCTGTTGATAGTGGATTTGTTCTTCCCCCTGCCTAGCCGCCTGTCTCGTGTAATATGGACTCGTAATAGTGAAAGTTTAAAATAATGTATGGCGAAAATTCAATTCTTAAAATATGGTTAACTTAAAAATATGGTTATGGAAAAATTGGCCTTTCTTTTTGTGATTCAATATATATATATATATATATATATAGGAAAGAAAAATAAATTGGTCCCAAAGCTGCAAAGAAAGAAAATTCGACGAGAAAGAAAGAAAAAAACGGAAATGTCGTCGAAATACTGAAATGAGAATTTTCAAAGAATATAGATAGAAATTTATATCCAAAAAAAAATTTTTTTTTGTGTAAAGGAGAGCTTCCAAGTAGAAAATATTCAAATAGTCCTAAAAAAGTAGAGAGAAAAGTCGCTAGTCAAAAAATTCTTACTCTAATAATTGTTGATTGCTGTCATACGTAATGTTGATAGAAGTCTTTGTCTTGAGTTTCTTATTGTTGTGTGTTCTTCTTTTTTTTTTCTTTTTCACTTTTTTTTTAAAATATTTCAATTATCGCCAGGCAGACTTCACGTCCTAGAAGTTGAATATCCTGGTCTTTTTTTTTCGTGGTTTTATGTGTTTTTTTTTTTTCGTTGTGGAGACGTTTTCATTTATCCTTTGGGTTTTTTTTCTTCTCGTTTTTCTCTTTTTGTTTTAATACAAAACAAAAACCATATAATTTATTACAAATAAAAATATGCTTGTAATCTTGCTATGCAATAATAATGAATAATTTACTTCAAACTATTAAAGGAAATTCTTACTTCAGGCGTAATTTATATGTCGCTTAATATTTTTTTGTGGCGTTAAAGATTACTTTTTTTTTTCGTTGTTTTATGTTTAAATTTTTTTTTCTTGTTTTTTGGTTTCTTCTCATTTTCTTTTTATTTGGGATCCTTTGGTTGGATCATCCCACCAGTCTTCGAGAATCTCACCAGTTTTCGCGAATCTCACCAGTCTTCGTCATCATCGGTATCATCATCATTGACTCATCATCATGGAATCATCATCATGGAATCATCATCATCGAGAATCCCGTTATCAGGGAATCATCCCACCGCTGCCACCAGTGTTGACGTCCGCCGCCGTGCTTCCTCTGATGAGGGAAGAGCGTGGACCTTTTAATAATTAACGCGTTTATTTTTCTCATTCATCGATTTATTTCAAAAGACAAACACTATCAAAACACTTATTCTCGTCTCCTCAGTTTGTATCTCCAATCTTACTCTTCAATTTCTCGACTTGTCTGTATCTTAAACTCGATTGATAACGCAAAACAAACTCAATTGTATCTGAACTTCCAAACTGAAACTAAAAACTGAACTAACTCTCCAGTCGACTGCTTCTCAACTAATTTTTTCTATTTTATTTTCTCTCTGACTTTTAACAACAATGAATCAAATTTGGACGAAAATCAAAGTTACTATGTTTTGAATGAATAAAAAGGTGCAGGTTATTAAATGTGCTGTAACTGGCAATATTGTGAATGTTTATGAATGGTATGTATTAAGTGAGAATGTAATATATGTTAAGTGAAGTTTTTAAGGATGTGTAAGGAGATTCAGTGTTAAATTAAAGGGTAGTATTCTGGAATACAACACGTGCAATGATCAATGTAGTACATTCAACGACGTTTCAGGTAGTCATTTAACGACGCTTCTTGCGTTTTGCTCTCCGAAGGATTGGTTTTGCCCCCTATATAAACCGCATCAGCTTATCAACTTACAAACACTACAAAAGCGTCATATTGAAAACAATCTCTAGTCACGGGATCGGTTGAGTGGGCGAATCTTCTCCACTGTGTCTCCTTCGAGACCAACTCACGCATTTACGCGTATCCTCGCTTATTCTAGTTACCCACAAACCACACCTGATACGGCAAATGCACCTATCTCTAAATTGCTACCGAACGCTAATTTAAAGTCAACCCCTTCCACATTAAACTTAATACTCTTGCTCTCAAACCCCATCTCCTAATTCCTCCCCTCCATACCACACGTAGATCCTCTTACTAATCTTAGTTTCCTTGTTTTATCTGTGCCTACCCCTTACACCATTCTAATCAAATTTAATTTTTTTCTTTTCTCTTTTCTTCCTTTTCCTCTTAAGTTCGATTAAATCTAGAAAAGTTAGTCCATAAGTTTTATTGTAGTATCTTGACAATAAATAGACGCTTGTAGAAAGCAAATAAATGAGACATTAGACCCATCAAATTAAATTAAATTAGTTAACCGGTTCAGCGAATCTATAGGTTATCTGACTACAGTTTAAAAATACCTCAGACTGGATTTAGAAATTTGGAAGTATTCAAAAAGCGATTTTTTTAAAAAAATACGAGATCACTAAAGATCACTAAAGATCACTAAAGAATGTCATAAACAAATGTTTTACACAGCTAATTTTAAATTTGCTATTCATGGCTGTAGATTAGAATTAGCCAGCACTTAGCCGTTCATTATCATCAGAAAAATATTAGCTACCTTTTCAAACTGAAAGTTGTTTTATTAAGGATGTATTTTCATCCAATCAGTGTGGAGACAGCTTATTGTACAAGCCTTATCATGCAAGTTGTTATATTCGTACCGTTTACTTTCCAACAATATTTGTATCTTTCTAATATTGAAAGAGGTTAAATAAAGAATGATAAGAGATAAGTTAGATCTACAAAATTATTTTCATTCTCTATCATTATCACCAACAAAACGATACCATCAACTCATGCTATACAAGAGTGATAACACACATCAACACCATTTTTATTTTCCTGACAACACGTTTTTATTGCTAAAAAGCTCCAGCTAATCGTTCACCTTAGCAACAATATATTACTATCAAACTATTATACCTAATCATAAAACATATAATTACTGAATAAACATTAATAAAGAATTTAAATAAAGCACATATTTGCATTTAATTATTACCCATCTTGGATCGTAAGAACGATGCAAGAGTTTCTGCACCAGATTGGTTGATCTCCTAGAAAAATAAGAAAAAGTAATAAGTAGATATACTCCATAAATGTAGTCATTTCTATTTATACTTCATATCCATATGGCTCAAGTTCATCCTTGCACCTTTGAAACCAAGCTTGTAGCTTGTGGTATTGGCCCAACTCAAATCCAAATGCGGCTATCTGTGATACAGTAACCACCAGCGAAAGATCGGCTAAGGTAAAGTGATCCGTAGCTGTAAAATCCTCTTTAAGAATCGCTTCAAACCATCCGACGGCCTCTGCCAACTTCGCCTTTTTGGTTTCATCTAGTGGTGCGCCCAGGAACATTGTAGGAAACTGGAAATTAAAAAGGAAGAAAACCAATACCCAGTTATTCACTTTGAATACACATGGAAGATGTTCACCCAATTTGAATCAAAAACCACAAGTACCATAATTTCTTGCCCCACAATTTACTTTGAATTCATTCCCTCGAAAGTCAATAAATCCCTTACTGAAGTATGGCAAGGAAACCCAACTGCCAAGAGAAAAGGACAGTCCGGATGGCAAATAACCATATCCACCCTATCGCTTTTCCACTAACACAAACAAAACAAAACGAAAAGGAAGAATATAAAGAAAATCGATTGCTACAGCCCCCGTCGCACTACCCCTGCGATGTCGTTAATTGATTGTAGTTCAGGAAACAATTTGTACTTCCTGACTCCTCTTGCTCCGCCCGGCACCCACATCGTCTTTGTCAGCAGGCTCTGCTTTGAAGGACTCTATTCTTTACAATGGCTGATCTTAAAACAAACGGAAATGCGTACACGAGTGTATACCTTTTTTTACTTTTGTACACACGATTAAACGCTGATGTTATCCTTAAGTCTAAAGTATTCTAAATGCCCTACGAATTGGTTTTCGTAACCTATTTTTCTCTTTTCCCCGGTTTCTATCCAGTTCTCCAGTGTTCAGAGTAACAAAAAGGAGGCGCCGGTGACTTAAAGGAAATCAGTAAATCGAATCGAGTTCACAAAATGCCTTTAGTCCTTTTGAAATAACAAATTAAATGAGCCCAGGTAACCCCCGAGACTACAAGAAATATCGTGCCGCAGATAGGAGACGTTTAACGTCGGGTAACACAAAAAAAAATAGAGCCAAAAAGGATGTATCGACGACAGGGTTGGAGCGTTAAGTAATCTACGTTCGATCAATGTTTGTTCGGTGGGAAATGGAGTAAGTGTTAACACCGGTCGCCGTGACTGAGCATGAGAAAAGGCAGATGTATCGAACGAGGCCGATGGCACGAAGCTATTATCAGAGGATATATTCTGACCTATATTTTTACAGCACTTTAAATTTAGAACATTTCGAAAACATTAGAGGATAAAAAGTCCATGTATTCCAAGAATAGTTGCCAGCCCTCTTACAATGTAAACATTCGCCTGCCAGGGAAGTTAAAAAGTGTGATTTTAATGTGTAGTGCGTCCCACCATGAATGCCAATCCTTTTACAGGGCACGTTAAAAGATAGGAACACGGTCCTCCAATAAAAACCTTTCTTTTAATCTTTGCGTTTATTGCAGACCTTCTCACAGAAAACATAATGCTTCCGGAGAACCTTCTGTTAAGGACTGCTATTTATTGATTGTCCTTTTTTTACTGACTCTCTGTAATCCATAAGTTATTTATAAGGTTCTGATATTGGCCAGGACTGTCATTTAATACAAGAACAACGACTTTAATTTTATTCTATGAGAGTTGAATAAGTAGTCTGCCAGTGTTTAAATTTATAACGCCAATTCTTGGAATTAAACATTGCTCCCGTTAAGTACCGCAATACATTTAGTTCCCCCTTGCTAAGGTGCACATACATCAACTGGAGGATGCAACTTACTCTAAATGCTACCATAGTCTTAAAAGCACATTGTTGATGAAATCAGAGTTAATGTTGCTTTTCAAATTACTTTGCTTTAAACTCCAAATCTCAGGTACTCATCGATCCATCCGCACAAAAGTAGAATGTGAAAGATCCAGAAACTTGCGAATCTATTGATCTATTTTCATAAAAGAGAGTAATACGGTTCAAAATACGGACGGTGTTGCATCTAGGTATCACTTTTGGAGGAAGGCACTTTTTTGGATGACTCTATATATCTAAAACTGATGAACTAGAAATATTAGATTGTATGCTGGCCTCCAACGCCAAATCGCGCAGTGATATACAACGCAAACGTGTCAAAAATTCATTCAACATTTTTCGGAATTTCAATGAAGTATTGGATCGTAATATAGATACTTGCTGATCGACCGGTAAAAAGGTTGCAATAAATGGTAAGTGGGATTCCAACGCCATCCCGCCAGTGAGATGTCATCATATCTAGTTTCAGGCTCCGTAAAATGGTGGAAAAAACTTGTGGTCATTTTTCAGAGCTTAGCTGACGGACCAGTCGGAAAACTTGCGATTGGTGATGCTTTGGATCCCAACCTAAGTTAAATCGGTCGGCCTGTGGGGGTTCTTAAAGCGCACCTGAAGTACCCCCCATATTCGTAACCCATATTTGCATCCCAATCACCAGCATACCTTAAACATTTCCTTTCTCAAGGACATTTAATGCATCCAGCGCATTATCTGAAAATCCCTAAAGAGAATTCTCACAGCATTCACGCATTTAATGTGTTATTCAAATTTCCTGTAAAGAATTCTTCACATCATACGGCATCAGAAATCCCAAACCATTCGGCACCCTTGTCATCGTAAAATGCTATGTCGGACAGCTTGTTTATACAGTTGCAATAAACCGACCCGCGATTCGTTTGTCCAATCAACAAACAATTACCGCAAGCATTATCATGGGAACCGAATCCTCTAGCATTCCCTAGTACAAACAAGAACTCGGTTCCTACTGCAGTCTGAGAGGCCATGAACATTAAAACCCATTAGCACCTTTTCCTAATGGCGACGCACCTATTAACGCATCCGCACCACTCATCCACAACTGTAAGTATGCCCTTATTTCTTTTCAGCACCATATCTCCGATGAATTGGTGTCTATGATAGCCGCAATGCACAGCGTAAACAATGATCTATTCGATCCCTTTGTTATTTTTTTTCCTCGTTTCAGGTTTCGTTTATCCTTTGCTAAACGCATGGATAAACACGGTGATGTGTACGATCACACACGCACACCACCGCGTGACAGAGATCACCTTGCATTGGTCACTGGTCAAAGGAAATTTCATTTCCTTTTCACCACACCACCAAACTCACCCCAAACGAGGGTTGAATCACTTAGTCGTCTATCATCCTTCAGTGCGCGCACGTCGAGTTTTTTTTTCTTTCTTATCATCCCCCGTAGGGTGTGCACCGGAGTCTGCACCCCTGCGGGACGTATCCCCTTTACTCGTGTAATTATGTATTCCGCGAATGTTTGTACCGGGCTTGAAGCAAATAGAAATAAGTTAACATGAAGTGAATGTATTCACAATCACCACAACTCTCAATAACTAACATTAAAAATAAAAGAACCTTTTATATAAATCAAATTAAGTGTCTTATTTTCCTCTTCTTGGTGGATAGTTGCAGTACTACCGAATGCATTGGTAAGGATTATTTAGTGTATCAACAAGTGGAAGACTTGCAATCGTGACAATGTGTTTTCGTTTTATGTAAAGATTGCGGTTTGCCGTGCACTGTTCACATCCATATGAATCAATAAGTAAAAACAATTCGAATTCATTAATCAACTCGTCATATAAACGCTATCCTGGTATCCGCGGTGCACTTTTATCCTGTCGTCGTGTCTGGTGAACTCTTTTCAGCGGAACTTTGTCTTCGTTAAGCTGGTGGAAGGAAGTGAACCGAGTGCCCATGCCTGGCACAATACTACCTTTTCCACAGGCCAACCTAGGACCATAGCTTTCGTGATATGTTTAGGAATATATTTTGACCATCTTTCAGAGCTTGGTTGATCGTCCAAAAAATCGTAGTGGATCGGTCCGAAAATGCTATAGGGTCTGTGAAACGGTTGGAAGGGCCTTGGATGATAGAGCGCTCAAAAAAAAGTTGGAACAGGTTATTGATTGAATCCCAACTCTATTCACTCAATGAGATTGTGGCGAGCCTATCAATCCCTACACAAGCTCGGGAAGCCTCTTGACCCGTCCTCCAACAAAGGAGACACACATTCGCCGCACGTTTACCTCATGACATGTGCCATTCCGCAGGTAAACAACCCCCCAGAGCCATCTTGTAAGAAATGATTTTAAAAACAAACTGTTTGCTGGTCCAATCGCTACTAAACCCAATTGGCCAAGTACAATATCACGACATGTTGGCATTATTCAACATCTCAGATGATAAAAGCGCAACAGAAGAGTTATCAAACATAAATAGATTTAACGGATGATACGCAAAATCGTGAAGCGTTCCACATTTTTCCCCCGCTTGGTAGAAAACTTTGACGTGGTGCGGGGGCTTAAACTACAATGAATCACTCAGGCTATGCTGGCGGAAGCATACGCTCCCAGTAGGGCCACCTATGTCAGACACGCTAGCCTAGCTAGGAGTAACACACAAAGATCTACCACTCCTAATCCAGGGTGTTACGCGTCACCATGCCCATTGGATGGTAAGCAGCCAGGGGTATACCGGCTGTATTATAACGGCGCTTCTCTGACACCGGGTCGAATCAGAGCAGTAAGCAGACCTTACCATATCAAAGAAGGGCTCTGATATGCCGGACTATTTGAAACCCTATGACTCGTGGGACCAAAAGTTAATAAATAATATACAAAATACAATTTCACGAAAAATTCGGTAGGCGTAGGTGTGATGAGCCGACACTACCATAGGGGAACAAATCATCAAGAAAACACCCACTCGGCAAAAAGAAGACGTAGGGAAAAACGGAAAAACTGGGATATACGCGTCGGCACGTGGAATGTTCGAACGTTATATAAGCCAGGCGCGATGCAGACGGTCGTAGAAAACGCGAAATCATATAAAATGGACATCGTCGCGATTCAGGAAGTCCGACTCCCACATCAAGTAATAGAACCCAAAGGCCTTACACTGGCGTATGGAGGTACCGATACACATAATCTCGGGACTGGGTTCATCATAAGCAAGAAGATTACGCCCCATGTAAAAGATGTGAAATTTATTAATGACCGAATGTCTGTGCTAAAAATACAGGGCCTATGTTACAATTATGTATTTATAAACGAACACGCCCCAACAGAATCTACAGACGAAGAAACGAAAGACACGTTCTACGAGACCATAGAGGAAGTATTTGATGGGATCTCATCATTCGATGTTATCTTCCTCAGGCACCTCAACGCGAAAATTGGAAAGGAAGATATCTTTCCACCAAATATACGTAAAGAAAGCCTACACGATGATTCAGATGATAATGGAATTTAAATTATCACGTTCGCAGCGTCAAAAGATCTGATAGTGAAAGGCACGATGTTCAACCATAAGCACATTCATAAAGTCACATGGACATCACCCGACGGCGTAACGCCCAACCAAATAGACCACTTCCACATAGATAAAATATGCCACTCGAACATTGTTGACGTAAGATCATATACAGGAGCAAATTGCGACTCTGATCATCTTCTAGTCATGAGCAAAATTAGGAGCCGGCTTGCAGCAAATCCAAACGAGCAAAAGGGAGACGAGCAAAAAGTTCGATATTGATAAACTATAAGACCTCTGCAAAAGGATTGAATATCAAGAGGAACTAACAAATAGATTTAGCATCCTAGAGAATGGGAGTAGTGAGGAAGAGGAAACCAATAATGTGGACACTAAATGGACATCGATCAGAGACGTAATCAAGCAAACAGCCCAAAAGGTATTAGGATTTAAGAAAGCAATTAAACCTAAACCTTGATTTAACGATGAGTGCCGCGCGAAGATCAAACAACGTAAACGCCTCAGAGTGATCAACTTACAAAGATATGATGAAGTCATCGCAGAAAGATGCGCACCGATTCAAAAAGAGACAATGAAACTCTCCAAATGCAAAAAACGCGAATGGAAGAAGACTCGGATCGAAATAATCGTAGAAAATGCCAGAACGAAGAACATCAGAGTATTGCTTCTTCTCTTTATTGGCCTTTAGGAAGTCGGAAGTTCATGACCTCACCGACTCGACTGTGACGTTATTCCCTGTGCTGTGCACTCTTCTTCCACGCTTGACCAACTGATTCGTTCTTCTCAAGGTCAAACCTAACATTGTGTTCCCATCTCCGTTGCGCGTGGCGATTTTACAAAAGGTACTCTTATTTAAAGGTATAATATAACACTTAATTACTCGCCGACACACTCGCAACCTTCGGTGGTTGGTTCACTTTTCTCTTAACTCCCTCGTTGGGAATCTGTATTTCGACTGCGACGACACACGAACGACTCTCGTGCGAAGGAGGATCTGACCTCCGTGAATGCTACTTGATGACTGACTATCGCGACGGTTGCGTGGCGCGGATCCTGAATCTCGGATGTTCTCTCTGGTTGAGCTATTAGCACGTGTGATCTATTGTTTTCTCCTGCAGCGAAGGTCATGTCAAAAGGGACTGAGAAAAGAGGAAGGAACAAAGGGGCATCATAGGATCATTGTGTAGCTGCTTAATAGTCTGCAACGCAGGACAATGGTGCTATAAGAGATTTCGGTATACAATGGTAATTGCGTCCCGTATCATAGCTGGCGGCAAGGATTATATTTGCACGTGTTGCGGATTCGCCCTTGACACAACCGGCGAATTCGCAATTAAAAACAAGATGTGGCATCACCTTAAACAATGTCAGCAATCAGCTGACATTTTGGAGTTAATTCTGTTGGTTGTCAAATGACAACCATTGTTTCGTTTTGTTATTCTTCTTTCGTTAGCTTTTGGCGACACCGTTCACAAATTTTGTAATCTACAAAAATCAGAGGAATCATTTAAATAAAGTAAATAATTTATGAGCAAAGAACCTACCCGCCACGAGTTCTTTTGTCCCAAGAGACGATTATTTCAAGAATAGCTGCAGGTATTCAGTTGACTTTCTTCATCTTAATAGCAATTTGGTTTCAGGCATCATTGATGCGGCCGCCATTGATCTGGCACATCCAGTCCCTCGTGTTTGTGACCACGACATTCATCGGTCGGCGAAGTCCAAATACGCCCAACCAACGTGAACGTCAGGAGACCGCATTGTTTCTGACGCCAGCCCACAACACAACAAGAACCCGGTGTTAGTGGAAGATGTGTTCAATGCTTGTTGGACACACAGCACGTTTGCAGGTAACGCTGGCTAACAGGGGCGCCGATCAGGTTTACGAATTTACGATGCCTGTATGATATATAGAATATATTTTTTTTTCAGGCGTTTAGGACGATGCGTTAAATGTCCTTGGTAAGGCAATGTTTGTCCGTTTGTTGTGTCCTTCGATCGCCGTAGGACGATTGGTCGGACTTGTGACCCACGTGTCTGTGGGCACGTGGGGTAGTTGCCTCCCAGATGTATGTTACCTTTGTTTCAGGTATGGTGGAGGACTTTTAAGGACACGTGTCTGTGGACAAGTGTAATTTACCTATAGGTGAGTGTGTTCCTTGCCGGAACGACGACATCTGGACCAATAGTGGATTGTGTGGTTCGTAGAACCGCCACAGGTCTATAGCGTTTAGCAAGGATAGTGAAGAAGGTGAATTGAACACACGATGAAACGATTGAAAAGCGAAGCAGTGAAGCATCAGACCACTGACCGTGTTTGTAATTTGATTTCCAAATCCGACTATATTCCACTGGTGTGAATTATTTCAATTTATCGCTTGGTATACGGTTCTGATGTATTTTTCTTATTCGATTTTTTCGTTTGGTGTTCTTCCTTATTTTTCCTTGTGAATTGTGTGTGTATCTGTTAGAATCGCTACAGGTCTATCGTCAAGAATTCTACCCATGGTCCTATCGTTGCCCGTTCTCGCCACGTGTCCGGTCCATCTTAATCTTCGCGACCTGATTACTCACTTTATTGTAGGTTTGCGCTATAGCTCTTCCAATTCGTGGTTGTGGGGTTTCCTTCATTATCCTGCCTCGTCGTCATATTTACCGGCAAAGATACCCCTTAAAACTTTATTCTCGAATACGCGGAATTTGTTTTCTTCTCGTTTTGTGAGAGCCCGTGTTACGCATCCGTATACAACAATAGACATGATTATGGTTTTATAAACATGATCAACATCATCATCATCATCATCATCATTATCGGCACCACAACCGGGATCCGGTCTGGGCCTTATTTACCAAGTCCCGAGGCTTGTTAAAATTTCCATAATAATTTGTTTTTCCGGACAAGGTTATTAGTCTTGCGCCAAACGGTTCTATAAACACGGAGCTTTATATTACTTGATAGTAGTTTACTGACTGCGTGCTAACTAGCGTTGTCGGAGTGTAGTCTTTTGTTAATTTTCTTCGACATTTCGTTACTGGCCGTCAGTATTGTTCCTAGATATTTAAATTCTTTAACTCTTTTAAATATCTTGCCTCTGACGTTTATATGTGTTCCCTGATGTCCACCTGCTCTCGCCATAATCATGTATTTCGTTTTGTCCTCATTTATTTCTAGGCCCACCTCTTCTGCCGCTTGCATGATGATTTCACTGTTGTTGGCGACGCGATCAGCATCGGCGCACAAACACTCAACATCGGCGCACAAGCACTCAGCATCGGCACACAAGCACTGAGCACCAGCGCACAAGCACTCGACATCGGCGCACAAGCACTCAAGAGGGAGGAGCATGACAGACAGCTGTATACCAGTCGCGATAAATCACTCAACAGGAAACGAGTGATTTGATACAAGCGGGCGAGGAGACAGCTGCTGGCAATAAAAGGCGAGCGCGGCGCTGAAGCAGGGGGAGTCATCGAAGGAGCTCCCAAGGAAAAGGTCTTGTTAAAGACCACGATAAAGAGAACAAACAGATAAAAATTCATATTCATAAAATTCAGCAAATAAAGAACTAGGCAAAGTCTCGTTCTAATCGTACTGGCGTTTGTACTGCAACGCGTTGTTTCTCCTTGCTCCTGTATTTTTTTTTTGTCATTGGTTGGTTAGGAATCTGTACTGGGCAAGACTCAAACGCCCGTCTGATCCAGAGAAGAGTCCGGCTCTGGAGGTACAATTCCTCTAATTTATTGAGAAAGCATCGTTGACCGGCCAGTACCGGAATATACAGTCCACTTGAAAGAGAGACTGGGGCGTCGCTGAAATAAGCGCCGTTTGTTCGTTTCAGTCTTTTCGTTTCAGCAACAACTGTTCTTACTTACAGTTTCTAGATTATCGCCCAAAACGGCGATGTCCTCCGCATATGCGACCACTTGTGTGACCCCGTTCAGGGATGATCCGGCCATGTTGTCGTCTTGTACCTTTCTGATGACATACTCGAGGACAAGGTCAAAAAGACATGGTAAGAGGCCATCGCTCTGTTTTAGTCCGTCACGTATTTCAAATGGTTCTGAGAGGTGGGTTTCTATTCTAACTAGCCCTTCGTTCGTGCAGATTTGAATGGGGCGGCATATTTTTCCGAGACTCCCAGCTCAACTACAATATGGTAAAGTCTTTGCCTTGCGAGTGAGTCGTAGGGCTTTTTGAAGTCAACGAACAGTTGGTGAACCGTCTCTACGTATTCCTACATCATTTCCAACAGTTGGCATACTGTGCACATTTGGTCGCTTGTTGAACGTTTCCTACGGAATTCCCACTGGTAGTCTCCCAGTATTTCTTCTGCGTACAGTGTGATTCTCGCAAATATGACATTTATTAGTATTGTGTATGCGGTTGGGAGCAATGATATACCTCTGTAATTTTCGCAGTCAGATCTGTCGCCTTTTTGAAAATGGGGACGACTATTGAGGTTTTCCATTCTTCCGGAGTGACTTCCTTATCCCATATTGTTTTGATGAGTTGGTGGATCGTTCGAGCGGTTGCCTCTCCTCCATGCTTCACAACTTTTGCCTGTATGCAGTAGACTCCGAGGGCCTTATTGTTTTTCAATCAATTCATTGCGTCTACAACTTCGTCGAAAGAGGGCTCTGGGACAATAAATAGTAATAGTAGTCCGAAATTGAGAATCCCACCCAAGAGAGTGTATCCTTGATTGTAAAGCTCACAAGAGAAAATTGTTCCCAAAAAGTAAAACCGCCAAAATATGAAAACTCTATCGCATCCTCGGGCACAACGGCGGCCAAGATCGTGCCTATGGGTGCCGAACACATCCGCCTCCCATCAGCCTTTATAGGGTATAATGAAATAATATGGAGGGTTTTCCTCTGACATGTCGGGAGAAAAGAGAACCATTGGGGACTTGGAAGTCGGGGGAATCGAGAGTGAAAGTCAAAAAATGAATATAAAAATGAAACAATGAAGTGATCGTCGGCTATTTAATTAATTTTATTTAAGCAAATTGTTACCTTGTGTGTTTCCGAAAAACATGGAAAAACCTATTAGCACTAGACAAAATAAGAAAATGTGAAAGAAAACGTAAATAGAAAGTTAATTTTTTTATAATAAAAAACGTAGTAAACATAAAAATATTTTGTACGCCTATACATGGCAATTGTATTTAAATTAAAGTACCTCAAACACTATTATCCCAACATTTGTTAACAAACAATGGGACACAAAAAAATTTTGTTTAAACAATTTTTGTAAACGCGCACGCTAACACTTACATTTATTCACGCCACCCCCCACCAATAACAGGATTCACCTTCATGTGAAGCCTCATATGTTAATTAATCCAAATCAACATATCCAATCCAATGAGTACCTGTAAAAGCGCATTACATACAAAATGTATATACGGGCGAACCATAGAATCCAGATACCACATCTGGGAAAATCCATGACAGCACAAAGAAAATAATGTGCTACTCAAAACAAAGAATAATTCCATGGTAACGAAGCAATAAGGTATACAAAATATCTTTGCCATCGTTGACCATAAATGTACATTTGTGTAAATATAAGTTTCTAAGTGTTGTATACACACATCCACAAGATCAGGTCTCGCAGATCATAAACATTTTCAATTCAATGATTTTCAGGAAATGTGCTGCGAAGCATACGTCATGGGTATCAAAAAAGATCTATTGTGTGTAAACAATGGATGCATACTTCGGTCTGCAAGGGTGTGTGTGTGTGTATGAACGTCGTCCGGTTTTGGAGATTCTATCAGGGATTCTAATTCAAACCTCGTCGTGATCGGACGCAAATAAAATAAAAGGCACGAATATTACCCGTCATCGAAGACGGAAGACACAGTGAAAAAAAGGAATGAGTCGTCGTCGTTTTCAAATTTCAAATCAAAATCCAAAAACCGCATTTGTAAGAATAAAGGGATTGTGTTCGCTGTGACGATCATTCGGTGTACCCAATTTAGAAGGATTAAAAACAGATTTCATTAGGTAAATAAAGTGACTTTAAATTTAGAACGTAAGTATACCAAGAGACCGTGGTTCGATTCCCCGTCGGGGAGCCTCTGGCGCAAGACTAATGACCTTGCCCGAAAAAACAAATCATTATGGAAAATTTAACCAAGCTCAGGACTTGCTAATAAAGCCAGGACCGGTTTCCGGTTGTAGTGCCAATGATGATGAAATTAAGAATAGACACGTGTGTTTTATTTAACTATTTGGGTGCTTACCTCTCTGTGTGTGTTTGTGTTTTCTATCTCCCTAATAGTGCAGTGCATATATAGTGCAGTGCAAAAATCTTTATAACAGAGGTACCTGCTCATAATACATATTGTTTGGGTAATATGCACCAAAAGTTAAATCGTTCGGCGACCTCATTGATCTTGCGAGATGCCCTCGGATCAACTTGATCATAAAGTTATCCACTCTGTTTATATTGGCTCCACTGTACAGCGCTTCATTGGGATAGTAATTTTTTGTGATCGGATTCAGGAGTCCGATGTAAGTTAAGACAAGTCCTGATGCATTGTCTCTCAAAAATCCGAATCTTTTCCGTTAAGCTAGGTCCCACATTAAACCACACTGGACATCCATATATGATCATCGGTCTGATGAGAGCCTTGTAGCATATAACTTTAACCCTGCGGTCAAGTTGACTACTATGAAACAATCTTCTTGTCATAGCATACGTTTTCTTTGCCCTGGCCAGAGCAGTCTTCACATGTTTGTTAAAATATATATACTGATCCAGCCAGATGCCTAAGTATTTGACTACATTTTTGGTTTTCAGTGTTTGTTGGTGTGGTCCAATAATAGCTATCTTTCGCCATTTTTTCCTGAAGTCTCTGGTAGCTTCAGCCAGTGGTGTTCTAAAGAGAATGGTTTCACACTTCTGGAGATTGATTTTGAGTTTCCAGTTGTCGCAGTATCGCTGAGCATCATTGAAATCCACTTGTATTAGTCCGTTAATGATTTCACTGGTTGGTGCTGTTCTATATGTTATCTGATCGTCTGCATGCGCAATAGCCTGATGAAGAGACCCTATCAAGTCGCTAGTGTAAATATTAAAAAGGATCGGAGATAACACCGCTTCCTGTTGCAGACCGTTTTTTATTTTATGAGTAACGTCGGAGATCACATTGCCACTTTTGACGATGAATTTCCTGTCATTCGACATGTCGTATAGTATATACAGCAGTGGTTTATGAATGCCTAGTCTCATTAGCTTGTAGTATATCCCCAAAAAGGGCAAGGACAGGAGCAATCCCACCAATCTTCGCCCGATTAGTCTGCTGCCAAACATTAGCAAAATATTCCAGAAAATCATAAATAAGGCATTGATAAACTGGTGTGATGAAAACGACGTCATTCCGTACAACCAGTTTGGCTTTAGAGCGGGGCACGACACGGTTCATGCAGCTACAAAACTTGTTTCCGATATACAGTGGAACAAGGTAAAACGACAATGCACTGGCGTATGTTTGGTTGACTTTGAAAAGGCCTTCGATACCGTATGGTTAGAAGGACTTGTATATAAGCTATCAAATCTAGGTTTACCCGAATATCTGTTATACATCATTTACGATATGATAATGGATAAGCAATTTGTGGTAAAATGTAGGGACAAAATCTCCAATAAAACTTTCCATTGACTTCTCCCATTCTCTTCAATATTTATATTAGTGATCTAGTTGTGTCTCTTAATCATGCTATTGCATATGCCTACGATATTGTGCTGTACAGTTCAGAAAAAAGAATCGGTGCCATTAACAGACTTTGTGGCGGTTCCGCCAAACCCCACTGTCTACTTACCGTAAAGCCCCCATAACATTCAGCCAATTTCCTAACTTCACTAATCCAATTGCATTAGTACCTGAAAATGCTTCACGCATGCATCTCTTCGCATACAATTTTCCGTAAGATTTTTTGCTTTACTTATCTGGAATCCAAACCAATTCGGCACCTTCGGTACCAGACAAATTCCTGTAAACAAAATGATTCGGTTTGCATACAATGTAACCGTCATGGCAGGGACCATAAATATTACGCCGTCTCTTTTCCCAGCGGCGTCATGTGTACAACAATGTTCCCTTCATATACATTGGCTGGCGACTTACACCCAAGGAACCAAAGCAAATACAAATTCCGCGTCTCTTGGCATCAATTGAATCCTACAGCAGAAACAAATGCAAACAGGAATTCAATAACCTGGCTAAAACCCATTAGCACATTTCCACATCGCATCGTCGTCTCTTTGTTTAGCCGCGACGCACATTTCCAACAAAGATCCCATTAGCATCCGACGAGTTCGGTTTTATTTGCTTTACCGTAATCGTATCCCATGAATGCACCTTATGCCCTTTCTTTGTTCTAGGTTCGTTCTCATCCATGAAAGAACCATGCACACATACCACCATGATCATGATTAGCGAGTGAGCTCTGCTCGACCAAGATATCGCTGAGTCGTTTTTCATCCACTGACCACCATGGTCACGCGTCACTCCCGCTCTCCGCCGGCAGCGGGGACTCGTAAATACATACCCGGAGCCGTGTGGGTCATGGTTTTAAAGTATTTTCGTAAAGTTGTAAACGTAACGAACCGCAGACCTGTCGGCGATCGTGTCAAAGTTGGTGAAAGTATTAATTAAAATTTTGTCATTTTATGTGTTGTTCGATTTTGATGTACATTCAAAACTAAAGAATTTATTAGTGAGAAAGTAACTTTATTGTAAAACAATGAACTTTAAATTGCTGTTGATCGGTGCACTCTTTGCACTGGTCGTCATCGTCGTTCCTGGTGCATGTTAAAAAAAAAACGTCCACAAATGTATTACAATTAACAATCAATAAAATAATATTAAACTAAATCCGTGCGTTTAATTGTCCTCAGTCCTGGGTGTATTTATTTCTTTTGTGTTGTGAGCGGTGTCCACGTGAACAAGTTATGATGGAGGAGGAAATAAACGGAGTGCACAACTTCTTCAAGACGACTTCAATAAAATCAAACGCTTTTGTGACGATTGGAAATTGAAAATCAACTCCCAAAAAACAGAAACTATCCTTTTCAGAACACCTCTTTCTACAGCTTCAAGAGATACAAGGAATAATTGGAAAACTTTTCCATTGTAGGGAGCAATAATCTTCCTCTGCATATGAAAACTGTTGTCAGGTACCTTGGTATTTGGATGGATCAATACCTATACTTTGATAAGCACATAGCAGCTGCCCTCTCCGCAGCTAAAAGTGCATATGCAATGACAAGAAGTCTGTTCCGAGATAGCCTTCTAGATCACAAAGTTAAAATAATTTCGTACTCAGCATTTATCCGTCCAATATTAGTGTATGGATGCCCGGTATGGTTTAACGTTTCCCCATCCTACATGGAGAAGTTTCGCATGTTCTAGAGGCAGTGCTTGCGTTCCTGCCTCGGATTACATAGAACACCCGAGTCTCAATACAGGAAATTCTATCCTAATAAGACACTGTATGGCAAATCAGGCTTGAATAGGATAGACAATTTCATTATCAAAATTATTCGTGGTCACACTTCAAGGGCAATGTGCAGCGAAAATAATCTTATCTCGGGAGCATACTACCCCAATGACATGTACCTGGAGAATACACTCCAAAATGGGTTTATCCCACCAGAAGCGTTCCCTCTCTTGGATAGAAAAGGTCTTATCCAAAACAAGCACGGAGTCCCTATTATTTACCACGCTTTTCATGGTGCCAGAGACGAACGGATTCTTTATAACAGTGATATATCAAATGTTGCAGTTCACTTGCGCTTTAGCATGGCAAGAGGCGATCGAGATAAATCTATGAATGACCGATCCCATCCCAACTGGTGGTGGATTGACAATGAAGAAAGGGGTTAAATCCCCAAATATAGTCAGATCTTCGGACGCTACGCTTTCCTTTCCTGTGCACAGTTTCAGACTTTTATTTAACTGAATGTTTGAAACCAATTTAGCTGCGGCATGTGTGGTCTCATGACCAGCTTTAAAACCAAACTGGTTATTTGGAATATTGTTATTGTCCTCAACCCATCTAAGTACAGCCTTGTTTAGAATCTTCTTGAATACTTTACTGATACTCGGTAAGGGTCATTCCCACTCTGATCGTCTTAGTGTGTACACGCGTTTTGCCAGTGCTACTGCTTGACAGAAAGAAAAGAAAGAAAAAAAAAAACACGTGTGCGCGTGTGAACTATAAATGTGGTATCGTTATTAAGAACGGTCTGTAACAGAACATTGTTCTTTGTGTAAAGTGATAGTGAACATTTCTTAAATCTCGGTGATACCTTATGAAAACTATCACAAAATTGGTAAACCAAAACAAAAAATAAACGACCGTATCCGGACTTTGCGTTCGCAGATAATAAATAATAATAAAAATAAAATCACAGTAACGTGCTGTAACTGCGGAGGCCCACATCCAGCGAACTTTTCCCAATGTCCCGAAAAGCTACGAATCCTCGAGAAACGATCGGCACACACAACAAATAAACCAGCACCAACCAAAGCAACTGCAACTAAACCCTCATCACCTTAACCATCTCATCTCGCGGGATCAGGAATATCCTATGCAGAAGTTACGAAAGATTCCCGAAACTGGACTAAACCTCATCAACCCAATTCCAACGTCCTCAACCTGGACATCATGGGTTATATTAGAGGCCGGCATATGCTGCTACCCACCCTGAAACACAGCTCGGAAATAGAAAAAAAGGTCAGATCTTAGATTTAATAACTTCCCACATTCTTTCCCTTAATGAATAGTTTAACCCTAGTCTCCCTCAACACAGAATCCATATATTCCCACCTCGTAGACAACACCTCCGTTTGTTTGTTGTAAAGTTCTCCCCAGATGTTCTTCTTCTCTCAGAAACCTGACTTAAATCAAACTCTCGAGTTTACATTCCTAATTACACATTTGTGTCCAACCCGCGAACCACTGGCCCTCATGGTGGTACTGGAATTCTAATACACAAAAAATTCCTATTTACTGAAATTAGGTTCACTAACATAACTAATGTCGAATACACGGCAGTTAAACTCTTCTGCAGAAGTAATAAAGTACTGGTTTTGTCGTCTATATACATTCACCCTTCTCGTGAACCTAACTTCCCTAGTGCAGACATTTCTCAAATAATCCAGCAGTCTCTGCCGGCACCTTTCATCATAGAGGGAGACTGGAATGCTCGACATACATCATTTAATGACATCAAATGCAACAAATACGGCTACCAACTCCTAGATCTCGTCCCACTTCATCCATATGTTTACGCAGACTGTCCATTGCAACCTACTCGAATTTATAGTACAACCAAATCAACAATCGATTTCTTCCTAAAATCCACAGATATCTATTCATCTAATCCCCCTACAGTGTCCTTTAGATTCCCATCCGATCATGGGTCCGTCCACTCCACGGTTCAAATCCCTTCGCTCGAACCACTCTACACAGTGTATCCTATCCCAAATTTTTACAAAACAAACTGGAAAAAAGTCAATAACGATATTGCTGCCAGTTTTTCAAATTATTCTTTACCGAAATCTTCAAACCTATTCCATACTGAAATTGACCAGACAGCTGTTAAAATAGAGCAAATACTGGGAAATGCTCTCTTCAGCCATACCCCTACGACCGTCCCTCATAACCACTTCATCATCATCATCATCGGCACTACAACCGGGAACCGGTCTTGGCCTTATTTAGCAAGTCCTATTGTTAAATTTTCCATAATGATTTGTTTTTTCCGGGCAAGGTCATTAGTCTTGCGCCAAACCATAACCACTTAGGAAAACCATTACCCAAACCCCTCACAAAATTATTGCGCATAAAAAAACAACTCCGACGTAAATTGCATATTAGCTACTCACCCTTTATTAAACAACAGGTACAACTTTTGACCACCCTGATAAATGGACAACTTAAAAATTTCACCGATCAGACCTACACGTCTACTCTAAACAGTATCAAACCAAACCGTGACCTATTTAAAAATATAAATCGACTAACTGGTCGCAAATTCAAGCCTCGAATAGACTATCTCATCCAACCAACTAACAGTAACATCGCCCAATCGGACACTGATGTAGCAAACTGTCTCGCTGAACACTTCTGTAAAACTCATTAAAAAAACGATTCCCTCCCAGTCACTAATTTCCACGACATCGTGAATGAATTCATCTCACGCACACTAGAGCCATCCTTCCCACCGTTCATTACTGAATTCAACGAAACCAATAAAGCGTCACATCCCATGGGAACCGACACATTCCTAAGCTTTACAGAATTATCTGAATTGATTACTTCGCGTAACAATAAAAAATCTACAGGATTGGATAGAATCCCTAACCTTCTATTTAAAACACTTCACCCGGAGAACTTACTCCCCATTCTCGTTCTTCTCAACCACATAATAAATGCTTCACATTTCCCAAAATGTAGGAAAACAACGGTGATAGTCCCTATTAGTAAATCCGGTTCTTCCAACAACCCGGCTAACTTCCGTCCCATATCACAGATAAATTCGCTTAGTAAGGTTTTGGAATGTAAGATATACAAAAATCTTCTCTCATTTGCTAGAGACAACTCCCTTATACCGAATTCTCAATATTGGCTTTCGTCCACAACACTCAACTTGTCATGCTCTGCTAAAACTGACACATGATATGACAATGAATCTCCAAAACCAATCCCCAACAATATGCGTCTCTCTCGACATAGCAAAAGCATTCGATTGCGTTTGGATTGCAGGACTGCTATACAACCTACATTCAATGTTCGGATTAAACACCCACACCATAAAACTTCTCGCTTCCTACCTTTCTGATAGAAAATTCATGGTGAAAATAAATTCAACTCCCTCGACACCATACAGTATAACCGCGGGTGTTCCTCAAGGTTCCATTCTCAGACCATTATTATACCTCCTTTATACTTGTAAGTAATGTAAACTATGCCGATGACACTTTAATTTATTCAAGCAACAAGTTTATCAAGGAGGCAAGAAACTGTATTAACAGCTATCTCCCAAATCTCTCAGCATATTTTACTAAGTGGAAAATCTGACTCAACCCAGCCAAAACTCAACTCATAGTGTTTAAAGGCAGAAATGCGAATTGTACTAACAATACCATACGCTGTCATAACAATCTCAGAATCAAGTTAAATAAGAATATAATTAAACCCTCCAAAACCTTAAAGTACCTGGGAATAACCTTCACCAACAATCTGTCCTTCTCCGCCCACACCAAAAACTCGATTCGCAAAGCCGCAATTCAACTTAATCTCTGCAGAAAAGTGATGTACAAGCCGAATGGTCTCTCTCCCAAAGTTAAATCACTTATCTTCAAACAGATAATCAGACCCACTCTCACATATGCATGCCCGATATGATACCATATGACATCCGCCCAAAGGAAAGGAAATGCTTCAGACTTATCACTGGCCTCAACCGACATCCCAACTCCCTCAAATATTACAACAGTAGTTCGCTCTACTATGCCGCTAATATTGAACGTATAGATCGACGCTTCCTCGAGCTGTCCACCAAATTTATCGAAAATCTACCCAATAATCCCAACCCGATAACAAATGCGCTCACATCGACTCCGTCAGATAACTGAACTGCCTACCCGAACTGTCTCCACATCAGAACGTTCTTCACCTCTGGCAGGTTGGTTAATAACTCTAATGAGATTGTATACCACAATACAGAGCTTTCACCTCACCAATTTAAATATAGTAATATTCAACCCTTCTCCAATATTTTGCGTTTCAACGAACAAACGGAAAGCAGTTCCCCCACCCACATCCCTGACTGACAATATCCTCACTAACCCATAACCTACCTATTGATCACTATGCTTCCCCTTCCACACCACACTAACTTATTTCAATAATAATTAGGTAACTAGACTAAGTTAAGATAAGTTAAGTTAAGTTAAGTAAATTAGCATAGGTTAAGTAAATAACTATATCCTGGTTTTCTGACCTTTTCCAGGAAGCTCTAGCCACTAAAATCATAATCCATAACCAATATATAACTTTTATCATATTGTTTGAAAAATGTACTAGTAAGTATATGTAAACAATTATAGCTAAAGTATCATAAGTTATCTGTATTGCTTATTGTAAAAATTATTGATGGTCAATAATTACAGAAATGTAAAAAAAAAAAAGATACTCGGTAACAAACTGATCGATCGCAGATTTTTTGGGTTTGTTTTGTCTTTCCCTTTTTTTGGTAACGGTTGGATGATGACCGTTTTCCCACGTACTGGATAGTGTGCGTTGTTCAGAGCGTTATTAAACAAGACTGCATATATATCAATTGCGATTGGAGGAAGATGTTTGACTACTATATTGGGTACTCCATCGATAACAACTTATTTTTTGTTCTTAATGATGCTAAGACGCCATGGATTTCTTCACTAGTGATCAAAAGGCTGTGGCGACTCTAACAGATACACACACAATTCACAAGCAAAATAGTGAAAGCACCGATCGAAAAATCGAATAAGAAAATACATCAGAACCGTATACCTTAGCGATAACATAACAAATCACATCAGTGGAGTATAGTCGAGTTTAAAAATCAAATTCTAAACTCTTCAATATATAAATAAAGGCACAAAAGGTTTTATGAGGAAACACGGTGGCAGGTTGACAGAAAGTCCCTAATGGCTTTTGTTCGATTCGTTCCGGCCGAGCCGGTTTAGACGGCACGTCAGCAAAACAGCCATACCTCCGAAAATAATTTGAATTTTCTAAAATCCTCTTAAAGACATATTCTTAGAGGGTTAAGCTTTGAAAATATGAAAAAACAAAAAATTATTTTTTCAAACTTCTAGACCAGAATAGCCCCTTAATTGTGCGTAAGCAGTTTCTATTTTGACTGTTAGTATGTGTGTGTTTAAGTCGTGTGTCAATAAGCATAATATCTGTAAACGATCCCCCTCTGGGAAAGGAAGGATATTCTGTACCTAGCAAGTCAGCCATGTATTCAATGTGATGTTGATGTAGCCAACCAGCTAGTTGATTTCTTGTCGTGTTGGGCATGCTATTTCCTCAATCTGTGTGTTTAACATTGTA
Organism: Microdon myrmicae; assembly: GCA_963931805.1. NCBI lineage: Eukaryota > Metazoa > Arthropoda > Insecta > Diptera > Syrphidae > Microdon > Microdon myrmicae. The sequence goes on from OZ007499.1 coordinate 75,851,112, forward strand.
ATCGCCACCTACGATGTAATAGTTCCCTTCCGAGTCAAGTTGTAAGCATCGGAAAAGAGTCTCTAGCTCCACTATAAATAGATTTTGTTGATGTGCTGCTGGGGCGTAGGCAGATATCACAGACATCCCCCTTCCTTATCAAAGTAGTATACGGATGATGCACGCTTCTAGCACCCGAAATCTGCGTATCTCACCACTATATATATTATCTTATGTTGTAGTTCTTTTTTAACAAAGATTGCCACCACTCCTGCTTGTGTGGAGTTGGGTCGGTCTCTTCGTATAATGTCGCAGTTTTTGTGGCATATTTATTTATTTATTTATTATTTATTACAATGTAAGTAAATTACATAGTAACTTAAATCTAGTAGCTCTAGCAACTAAGGCTTTCGGCTAGCCTGCTTGTGTGGAGTTGGGTCGGTCTCTTCGTATAATGTCGCAGTTTTTGTGGCATAGTTTATGCCTCTGATTCAGCTTAGTTTCGCTAGCCAGAAGCACGTCAAGATTGTCGTCTTGCAACAGTTTAAAGAGGGCGGCTCTTCTCTCGATTCTGATAAGTGAATTTACATTCACGACTAAAGCCTGAATTGTGCTTTCTGTTCGGGTTTTATATTGACGGCTGGCTAGACAGCTGCGAATAGACCCAGTCTAGTCTAGTGTCCTGGTCCTTTATTTGTTTGTGCATTTGTGTTATCTGCGTCTGGATAGCGAGCAAGATTGTGAGCACATTGTTTCTGGAGGCATAGTATGTTGCAGTGGTACCCGTCTAGTAGATTGTGGCGTGTTTCTCCTGTCAGCTGTTACTTGAGCATACGAGAACTGGGGTGTTACACTTAGTGCCGGTCGAGCTTGAACTATCGGGCGTTCTATTATTCGTTGCCGTGAAAACTTTTTTTCCTGTATTTCGCGGAATTTAGGACAGCCTTAATACTTAGGGGGTGTCCCTCGCTCTTACAGACTGCACACTTTAGAAGAGATCTGTCGTCTACCCTTTCTTTACCTAACGTGCATTGTTCTGCGCTGTGGTCCTGTCCGCATCTTACGCATCGATACCGCATTTTGCAGTTTGCTACTGAGTGCCCGAACCTTTGGCCACGGAGACACTGGATTATATCTCTGCCTTTTTTTTAATTTGTCCCATGTGACAATTTGATGGTTCAGGATAGTGATTTTCCTAAGTCCCAAATTTTCCTACCGGAACCCAGCTGCGCCAGGTAGAATGGTAATTTACGATGCTCCTGTCTAGCCCTAGCTGTATTGAAAGGTTTTACCGCGATAAACTCAATATCATTACAGTCGAGCTTTCGTAGCGGTTGTAATAGAGCTTCTGGTTCTGTTTCAGGGTCGACGTCTTTTAGTAGAGCCGTTATATTCTTTATTTCTTTCGGGGTGTACGTGTAAAATTCGGCGGTGGCCCTTTTAGGCACATTTTTCATTTTTTCAAAGTCCTCAACCGAATTTGTCTGTATGGCAAACCTGTTCCCTGTCAGTCTTTTAATTGAAAAATCCTCCCCAATAGAAAGCTTGCATAGACTTACCAGTTCGTTACAATCCATATCTGTAATGTTGAAGGGTGGCGTTTACGTTTTCCTTTTTGCTGCCTGTTACTCTTGTTGTGGTTGTTGTTGTGTAATTTGTTGCGATGGACATCCTTTTTGTTGCCTAGGCTTTTGTTATGCACATTGTTACTGTTTTTTCTGCTGCTGATGTTTCACCATTAGCTGTTTCTTTTCAGCCAATTCCTTCTTTTTGCGACGCTTCTCAGCTAATTGTGCCCCTGCTAGGGATAGCCTTGCTTCAAGGTCGCTGATTTCTTCCTCATCGTCCTCAGTCTCAGTAGTCGCTAAATATGCAAATATGTTATTGGTCCTGTGGGGAGGAAGTATGTACCAGCATGGGTACTCTGTTCACTTCCTCCTCCAGCATGCACTTAATTGTTACTACGCGCACTACATGATTCCGCCGAAGCAAAGGAAACACCAAACACCAACACAGGACACGTAAAAATGGATAACACACTGAACAGCGCAGTAAAATGTTCGCCAAGAGAAAAACGCCACACCCAGGAGAAATTAATTGAACACGCTGAGTTTACTTAATGATCATGTTTTTTATTTCACCGGTAATTAAAGCACGCACGGTGCGGACTTAGATTTAATTAATTTTAATATGGATTAAACACTTCGACACGACTTGTAAATACCACACCGTACCGGCGCCGGTACGGTGGACGGCGAGCGACCCGACCGCCTTGAAGATTCAATTGCGACTCAACGATATCTTGCTCGTTCAGAGCTCACGCGCTCATCGTGATGATGGTGGTATGTGTTCCTATAACAAAGAAAGACATAAAGTGCATTCCTAGGATACGATTTCGGTAAAGCAAATAAAATCGGAATCGTCGGATGCATGTGCTTAGCAGCTAAACAAAGAGACCACGCTGCGATGTGGAAATGTGCTAATTAGTTTTAGGTAGGTTACTGGGAAATGGTGTTTATGGCATCGTTAGTAAGGGTACGTATGAATGCGTATTTGCTTTGGGTTGCACATCGTGCGAGTCAGGGAATTTTATTGCTGGGAGAAAAACGTCTCCAGCCAATGTATACATAAAGAAATTTATCGTATACATGAATGAAGCTGGGAATAGGCGACACAATGATAATTATCCCTGGCTGGAATGGTTACATGATATGTGAACCGAGAGTTTTTCTTTTCAGGAAATTTATGATGAGGAAAGTAAGAACTCTTACAGGGGATTTGTGAGCGGAGGAATGCTTGAAAAGGTAAGAATTCTTTATAGGGATTTTAAGATTATAGATGGTGATCTATATAATGCCTGGAGCATTTACAGGTACTAATACTGTTGCATTAGCGAACTTGAGCAAGTTGGGTAGTAATTATGGGGGTTTTTTCAGGTAAGTGGACCGTAGGGTTTGGCGGAACCGCTACAGTCCCTTTGCTGTCCCTATATGGAACCGGTGAGAATGTATTGTCCTCTTCTACTTTTTGCCACTTTTCGAGCACCTTTGTTTATTGCCTCTTTTGGCTTGTTGACTTTTGTCGTCGATCCTGTCAGTGGGGAGCTCGCAGGGCGTTTTATTAACGCGGAATTTGGTTTCAATTTATTAATTATTTATTTTTCTCTACCATTTTGCATGCTGAGTATCAGTACACCGAGCTTGTTGCATCCAAGATAGCGGGCCAGTCTTTGTTATAAACCAGTTATTAGGTTGGCTTCACTTTGTAATTCCACTATATATTTTAGCTCAATCGCATTAGCACCTTAAATGCTTCACGCATCAAATATATCAAATTTATATAACCTAAAAGTCCCTGTAAAAGAATTCTTACCTTTCATGCATTTCTTCGCATACAAAAAATGAATTTAGCTGAGATTATCTGTTCCTCGGGCTTATATTCTGCCGGCACTATTTGTATGTCGAGGTTACATTTTGCTGAGAGTTTTTGCTCCTCGGGCTTACACCCTGCCGGTACTATTTGTTTGTGCTTAATGAACTTTGGCATTTTGTTACTTGAAGTTGGGGGATTTGAAAATGTAGAAAGGTAGGAAGTTGTTAGGATAGTTGGTTTAGAGACCTTTGTCAAATCATCAGATCCGGCCCGTAGACAAACGGATTTAGATGTAAACTAGTGGACACGATCTTTGGTTTCTACTTCCTTTATTTGGGGAGTAGTTAAATAGGTTTGTATCCTTAGTTGTAACATCATTTCATCTGTTTTTCCCGTAAATTGTTTCTCATTGTTGATTTTTAATAATTGTACTCTGCTCATTTTGTTTATTACTCAACTTCCCCAGTCGTTTGCGGTAGAAGTGGGCTGAGTTCTAGAAAAATGTTTGTTTAATGGAGAGCTCTCTCGTTTATTTAATTGGAACAGTCTTGTGGGGTACGAAGTAGATATGTCAACGTATGACACCGTTTCACTTGGACCCCCATCAATTTATTCCGCCGACGGCACGTCCACAAGAAGCGAGCAAAATGGACAGGTGACGGGCCGAGAAATAAAGCGCACTCATACCATATACGGGGTCACTTTTGTTTGTTTATTACACTAAAACATCTTTGTTTGCACGGCCTACAATAACCGGTGGTTGCTCAAGGGAATCTTTAATTTCATTAATATCCAGGATTACAGTCGTTTTATTGTGTCCTTCTTTCGTTTTCCTCGCTATTGACGGTGGCAAGGATCTGAACCATCACATGAGTTATCCATTCCACTGACAAGCATTCAACGGACACGATTGTACCGAATACGGGTTTTTGAATAAAATTAGGATTTTTCATAACTTGTTTAGTTTGTTCACTAGGTTCTAGTAAATGATTGCCGCTCCGCTGGACTTTAAGAGACACGACTAAATGCTTTTCGTTTAAGGGGGCCAGCAACCCGGCACACCACCATATGGTTCTCGTTTAGGATTCAAGGGGCCCGACCCCACTTGACTGAGACGCGATAGATTTGATTGTATACTCGGGGGTTTGCAGCCTCCGAGTACACGTTACGAGGGGCTGAGTCTTAAGCCGATGTGCGCGCGCCGATGGTAGAATGATGACTGATTAATGAAGGAAAAAATCGATTCATTGTGCGTGGCGGTTGGGTCACAACTAAAATCGACTTGCCGCCATTTACTACGAATTTCGAGAAGAGTTGCTAGGCTTGCATAAGAATTCAGTTCCAGCGAATCCTCGCTATATAAGCTGAGTTGGATTCGTTGGTTGTGTGTACCGGGAAATTAGCTTTGGGAACACGAGCAAGTATGGGCATGAATTTTCGGGGGAAATTGGAATTGCTTGGCTGCAAGCAAGGAATATCGTTTAAATAAGATATTAACCGAAGTAATTTCGGGGAAATGTATGCGGCTCGGTATAGTTGGTGGCGGTGGTTAATGTTCCGTTGTGGATTTGAATATACGTTTTATTACAGCATATGAATTTCGGGGAAATCAAGATTGCTTGGTCGCAAGGAGGGAATATGAATTAAGTAGGGAATTGACCGAAGCAATTTCGGGAAAAATTATATGTGGGGTGATGTTATTGGGGGAGATGATTTAGAATGTATTCTATTGAATTGTATTCTGTTGGGAGTTTTGGGAAATGCCTTTGATTGCAGATTGGGAGATGGATTCTTGCAAGTTCGGGATGGATGCGTTTGCAGATTAGGATTTGTTTTTGCATGTTTTGAAATGGGTTACAAGTTAGAGTAAGGTGACGCGGTGTTAGCGGTCAAGATTGGTTGGCATTGTGGGTTGGTTCTGTGGGGATGAGAAGTATTATGCCGGCCATGGGCACACGGTTTACTTCTTCCCCATCATCACTATTGTCCACTACATAATTGTTCGCCGAGTAACTGCCCTGGAAGGCAAAAGAAAGACAAACTCCGTACGTCCGGAAGAAGGGAAAGCACATTAAAACGCACTGCGATGTTGTATCGGTGATTTTTATTTTGATATAAAACCGCTAAATTTACACACTCGGCAGTTAATGCCATTTACAGATGGTTTATAAATTTACACAAACTATTGTTACATTAAATATGCAAGTGTCCGCGTCCGACTTCGACTCTGGGGGTGCACTCCGGTATGCACCCGTTCCTCACTCTATTAAGGGAGAAAACCAATCCGCGATGTGCAACCGTTAGTGGTTGAAAAGAGACTCCGTGATTCAATCCTCGTTTGGGGGTGAGTTTGGTGGTGTGGTGAAAAGGAAATGAAATTTCGTTTGACCAGTGACCAATGGAAAGCGATTTCTGGGACGCGGTGGTGTATGTGTGTGTTCGTACACATCACCGTGTTCATCGATGCGTTTTGCCTGAAACGAGGAAAAAAAGAACAATGGTGAAACGACCTACGGCATCTTTCGGTAATGAGGGTCAGCTGTCTAAATAGCAGCCACTCATTAGATGCTAAAAGGGATTGCGATATTTCATACAATAGAGATCGTATATCGTCTCTCTGCCGACTGGGAGAATCGGATTCTTTTGTTTTGCATATGTTTATGCTATTGAATCCGATCTGACGGCGAAACTTGCCGTCGGTGATTGTTTGAAAATTCAAACAAAGCAATATTTCCGCGAGAAGTGCTTGCAATTGAAACCATAGTTGCGAGGCTTCGGAAAGCAATTTAGATGGGTACACAATGACGGTTGTGTATACCATCTGCGTCAATTATGCATGGCATCTATGGCGATGGCTGGATCGAATTATAGTGTGAATATCTACACTAATTGGAAATTCGGTTTTTGGGTCGCTAATGCAGATATGCTTGGTAATGTATGAATGCCCTTGTAGACGCAATTCTTTTTAGGAATTCTTTGTAATGCTTGTATGCACTAATGTCCTTGGAGAAGGAAATATTTTCAGGTGCCAATGCAATCGCATTAGCGGTAGACAATGGGAGTTGAGTTGCGGATATGGGGGGTTTTTCAGGTAAGTGGGCCGTGTGGTTTGATGGAACCGCCACAGTTCTCCATGTGGTATAGAGAACCCCCACAGTCTCTTTTTGCATTCCTCCTGTGAATGGTTAAATTTACTACAGTGTCTGCATTGGAGGCGTTCAACCTCTGCTTTAATTTGGGGGCTAGATTGTGGAAGTTTTTCATTGCGGCAACATTCATAACATTTAAATAGCTGGAAATTTTTCCCAAGGTGATGTCATTGCTTAATCGTGGTGCCCGCTCGAGCGCATAATTAATTTCTACTCTTAGACTTGAGGTACGTCTGCAAAGTTTCCTCAACGTGCAGATAGCAGCACTCGTTAATAGAAACTAGTGAATGTAGTTGTGCATCTTTTCACAATTACTCACCAAAATTTCAGCCATTCTGGATGTGTAGTTTCTATTTGACAGTCGTTTGAGTGAGTCGATGTGAGTGTTGTTGTGAAAATAGACAAAATTGAGTGTCGATCTGTCATTAAATTTTTGTTTACGAAAGGCAATACGCCTACGCAAATCAAAGATGGAATGTGTTCTGCGTATGAGGACTCTGCACCATCATTTAACACAGTGAAATTTTAGGCAGCTGAATTTAAACGTTGCCGTGAAAGCTTGGGAGACGATCAACGTTCGGGACGTTCAAAAACTGCCGAAACCATCGCTAAAGTTCACCAAATGATGCCAGACGACCACCGAATTAAAGAGAGATAGCAGAGGCTATGAAAATGTCAAAATAACGTGTTTGTCACATATTAAATCAAGATTTGGGCATGAGAAAGCTTTCCGCCCGTTGGATAGGGCGTTTACTCACGTTAGACCAAAAACGTGTTCGAATGAACATTTCCAACGCTCTGTTAGCGCAGTTTAGGCGCAATAAATCCGAGTTTTGGCGCCGACTAATTACTGTCGATGAGACATGGATACACCATTATACGCCCGAAACACAAATACAATCAAAAGAGTGGACTGCAAAGAGGGAATCAGCTCCAAAAAAAGCAAAAACTGTTTTCCTCGACTGGGAAAGTGATGGCGACTGTTTTTTGGGGTAGTCATGGAGTTATCGTAATCGATTATCTTCAAAAACGAAAAACCATAATAGGAGCGTACTACGCATCATTACTTGACAAACTGAAGGCAGACATTGCGGAAAAATGGCCACATTTGCAGAAAAAGAAAATCCTGTTTCACCAAGACAACGCGCCGCCTCATACCTCAGCGGTTGCCATTGCGAAAATCCACGAATTACGACTTGAACTGCTTGGCCATCTGCCTTACTCACCATATCTAGTCCCAAGTGACTTCGTTTTGTCGGGTAGGGCTTTGTGGAGCACTAGATATGTCTGACGACGAGCATTATGTTTATTGTAAGGATTTCGACTGCCGTAATGGTCAGGATGAAAATGATCGTTGAGCGGACATCATCGGGTGGTATAAACCAAAGCTTTAGATACTAATCGAACCGTGTATCTCCCAGCAGCATCCTAGGAGTGAGCCTTTACAAAATGGTCTTCAGGGCTTTGATCAGCCTCCGAAACAGTTTTTGACTTAATAGGAATTTTTTGTTGATGGTAACATGACATAAGGATCATGTTCACCCCTGTAGTGGTGAGTGGGAGGGTTATGTGTAGAGGGTGCTGAAGAAATAGGACCGGAAAGAATCCACTCAAATTTTATTAACTGTACAACTGGGGCGTCAGTGAGTCCTTCGATACTGGGGCAACGAGCTACCGATTCGTGAGATGGTAACCTTCGTTACAGGGGTTAAAGATACCAATCGTGGAAGAACGAGGGCGTTCGTGCTTACTGTGAAGGATGTGTTAAAACGTTGGGCGGGTACCCCACTGATAGACATAGATGTTGATTCTCCTTTCATTCTAAGACAACAAATAAGGTTTTCAATGAACAGCGAAGCTTGTGATCTTTGGTTCAATAAAAATGTGGCAACCAAAGTGACACTATGGGAACAGATAACCATGACTTGAGCTGCTGCCAGCAAACTTTACATCTATAATAAATGAATGGGAGAATCACACGATTATTTATTTTTGCACTCTTTGATGGCGGTTTATAATCCGCAGTTGTTTTTTTTCCGCGATCCTCATTAGCGATATGCAATAAATTGTGAAAGTGTTGCCCGCATTAGGGCGTCAGGCGTCTTCTGGTTGATGTGACATTTGGGAGCTTGTGATTCAAGCTTCCATAAATCGAACGAAATGATTTCCCTTTTTGAATAGTCTTCGTTGTAGCATGGGCACTTGTTGTCTAGTAAGAGGCGAATTTGGTCACATAAGAGGCGCTTAATGATACGCCGTTCACTGGACAACCTGTAGAAATTATAAACTTCTATATTGTACCTCACAATAGTTGATTTACAAATATTGCATTCTGAAAACTTGAACCGGCGCAAGACTAATGACCTTGCCCGGAAAAAAAAAATGGTTATGGAAAATTTAACAAGCCTCAGGACTTGCTAAATAAGGCCAAGACCGGTTCCCGGTTGTAGTGCCGATGATGATGATGATGATGATGAAAACTTGAACCTGCAAGTACACCGTCAATATCTTCAAAGAACTTGTGAGGTTTGATTTTCAGGTTTTCCAACCGGAATTTTCGAAATTTTTTGCCTATATGTTGCCAGTGATATGACAGTTATTGTTTTGACTCATTTGTTCAACGAAATATATTTTGGATTCAAATTATGCGATCAGAGTCCCATTGCAAAATCCTCATGAACTTGAGATTGAAGTGTGCGAAAAGATTGCGAAATACGCATATTTAAATGGGTAACAAAATCTAAGTTGATCGCAAAGTTATTAGCACTTCGATGGCGCTAACTAAAAAAAGGTGAAAATGATGACAACAATTTGTGCAGAAAATGAATGGTAACAATAATGATGAACTAGACGGTACATAAGAAAATCTCAGAAATGCGAGTATCAGAACATTTAGTTATTCTTTTAAAGTATTGGCAAATATCGAGTTTTAGGCATCACTCCAGAGCTAGTGTTTCACGCTCACCGTTCATCAAACTAAAAAAATATTCAATAACACTTACATAGTAATCCGCCATTCTAGCGTACAACGTGCCTAAATCGAATTGTAATCGTTGATCAATCACTGCCCTAACTCGTACGTCCTTCGGATATAGCGAGTCATCCTTAGCATACATCATTACAAGATAAGTTAGAATCGCGCGACTGAAAAGAAAAATGTCACCTTAGTCCCAAATGAGTTTAGGCACCCTTTCTTAACTTACCTCTCCCACAGAACGAGTCCATCATCAACGATCGTCGGAATACAATGCTGGGGATTCATCTTAACATACTCCGGTTTCAAATGGTCGCCTTCGATGACATTAACAATCTTCTTATCAAATTCCAGATCCAACATCTTAGCCAATAATAAAATTAAGCGACAAGGTGGACTTTGTGGCATATAGTACAGGACGGGTGGCATTTTCTCGCCCCTAAAAAGACAGTAAACGAATTCTCTAACTATGTCACGAGTCTCGGTTAACATCGTTTTCAAATCAACAGAAAACAGAAAAGGTGTGCAAGTAAGTATCTACACGTCAAGTGAATTTGCATAAACGCACTGCTTTGTCAAGGTATTTCTAATAACAACCCCGTTAACAGTTACCTTGAACTCGAACTAGATAACTACTTGGTAGAACACCTCCATTGCCCAACCTACTTGAACTTGTATCAAACAACAACCCACCAATCAATTACTTAGTGAGAAAGTCATTTATTTGAACCCAAAGCAGTACAATGCCCGATTTCTCGTTAAGCTTTGACAAATGGTCTCTCGTAGAACTTCAGAGATATGCACTTTAGCTGGAAAATTCTCAGAGGACAAAATCAAATGACCAGAAGGCACACAAGGACCATGCTAACGAAGTTATACAACAACAGAGTTCACTTACTACTCACTTGGCTCGAACTATAAATTTGTGCTGAGTTACAGCGATGGTATCTATGCAGTTACCCAGTTTGATTAGGACACACCGCACTACGAAAGGATCACGTCGATGCGTATTGATAGATTGCCAAGCTGCGGTGAAACTTTAGCTTAAATACCAGGAAATGCGTTTTAATTCTTGAGTAAATAGGTACCGACTGGAGTTTCGTTATAGTGTACGTGGTCATAGAAGCCTTGCGAGCTTAAAATAGGAACACAAGTGTTGCTAGGATACGGCATAAGGACCTGACACAACATACCAGTATTGCATGTGTATCACGAAGGCTGGCCGAATGTAAAGGAGACACCACGGCACTAATGTCGCTTAAGAGAGTGTCACCTGAAAATGACATTTACTTATTCATGTACAATGCGGACGAGGAATAGATGAGCGCGTTCACGGAGAGGGTAATTTGATACACATGTTACAGTCTACAGAAAAGTCATCAAATTTCCCACGGAGAGTCCCACAGGTTCTGTAAAGTGTGAATACAGGAAGACTAAATCGTCTTTACTACTTCTGGGAATATTCGGCACAATGCTGTTGATGAGATCTCGTTCTTATAAATTTTACAGTCGTTGATTGTTGACTCCTACTAAGGTTCAACAAGGCAATCATCTAGTTTTTTCGTTGTATCACGTGACTACATTCGTATTTAGTAGTTTAAGGTAAAAAATTGTATTTTTTTCTTAGTATTCAAGGTTTGGAGACAAAAATTTCAAACCAAATGCAACGAATTCAAATAAGGATGCGGGAGATTTTATTGCCAGCAACTCATGGGGCTCTATTACAAACCAGTATTTTCAGTGTAATCGGCCACAACGAGAAATCAAAATGGTCAAATCAAGCTATAGGCTCCGTGAAATGATCGGGGGACACCCTCGGCTAGCTTTCGGAGCTTGGCTGATTGACCGGTTCGAGAAAATGTTGGTTTAGGTAGTAGTCGGTCCCAAGGTGAGATACCGCCCCGTCACGCTGTACATTCCGCGATGCCGTCGGGAGAAATCTTCGAGTATGTTTCGGATGTATGGCTGATGGCCCAGACTAACACGAAGATAAGTCATGACGGTACCTTCTAAGATAGAGAATTCCGGAGGTGAACTAGTTTCCCATCCGGATCTCCCGCGGGACTATGTTAGGCGGAACATCATGCAAATATTCCGAAAAGTAACCGAACTTTAAGAAGAGTCCTCGAGGCTTCTTCGACGCTCGACTGATAACAGCATGTTGTATATCAGGAGGCATCGGTTTCACCAATACGAATGTAAACACCGTCCACCAATATTTGCAAACAGCGAAACCTGATATTCTTGCCTTAACTGAGACCCAGGTCGATTCGTCAACTGATTCGACATATCTTCGTTGCTCAGGATACGACTTATATTCGAGTTTCCGTTTAAAGGGTTCACGCGGTCCGATCTGGCCTACCAAAGGGTGAGGGGTTGGCACCCAATAACATGGACATCATGTGGTTGAGGGTGGTGCTGATGAATTCTGTTAAATTTCTTTGTTGTTTTTACCGCTCCCCGAAGGACCGTCGACCAGTGACACTTTTCGAACATCTTTCGCGTACCGTCTACTGGATACAAATCAACCATCCAGCTTCTGAAATTGTCGTCCTTGGTGATTTTAATGTACACAATTCGGGCTGGTTGGTACATTCTAACAAAATCTACGAGGCTGGGAGGCCGGCGGAGCTGTTCACTGTTAGCCACAATTTGACTCAACTTGTGGATGAACCTAGGCGAGTGCCGGACACTCGACGTGTTTATCCGAACACCCTGGATCTGTTTTTGACATCCGAGCCCAGCATTTATACAGTAGAAGTTGCTGCGCCTTTGGGAAACCCCGCTTGCATTGCAAGCGGATAACCGACCTAAGCATCTTTGCCATGTATGGGGGTATGGGGCTGCTAACTGGGACGGTTTGCGAGATTTCTTCGCATCCTTTCCGTAGTCGGAAGTGTCCTTTAGAGACTACAATGTTAACGCATGCGCGGAATCGGGCACGGAGGTTATTCTTCTCGGGATGAAGATCTGCATTCCGCAATCCATCAAACGAAGTTCAACTGTTAAGACTTGGTGTGATAGAAGATGCGAGCAGATTATAGCGGCAAAAATAGAGTTTTTAAGCAAAGACGCTCTAATCCCACCGAAATTAACTGAGCGAATTCCCTTGGAATCAGAAACGTTTGCGCACAGACGATTGACACCGCGAAGAAACCTCGCATCGACAGAGTGATCAATAAACTCCTTGAATGCCCAACTGCTCCGCGTCTCTTCTGGTCAATGGGCTAGGGCCGTCAGTAGCAACTTCGCTTCCTTCTCTTTCCCTCGGTTGGTGACGGGCAGCGGGATTTTACTCACAAATTCAAAAGATAAAGCTTATGTGTTCGCGAATTTATATTCCGCGAGTTCAAACCTCGATCCCGGTCTTTTGGAGCCACCTGTGATCACGCTGATACGGTCCTCGATGCGAGATATGAGGCTTCGCCCGCGTACTATTCATTCTACGTTAACCGGACTGTAGGAAGGTAACCGCCAGGACGGAATAGCAACAATAGTCCTTAAGAACTGTGCTCCAGAACTATTGCCGGTTCTTGGCAGACTCTTTCGCTTATCTTATGTATGGAGGACCTCTCCTACCTGCTGGAAAATCGCTCGAATCCAGCCAATCCCAAAAAGGGGAAAAATCATTAATTATATTATTATTAAAATCCCAAAAAATTAACGACCGATAGCATCACTGTCTATACGCGAAAGTGGTGGAAACGGTCATCAATACTGAGTTAATTAAGTATGTCGAGTGCAACGGACTTCTGAATGATCGTCAATACGGATTCCGTGGCAGGCGGTCGACGGGAGACCCATTGACTCTAATAACCGATATATGGATTGAAAGGCATGGTGAGTCAGGGCGGTCGCATTGGATACCTCAAACGCTTTCGACCGCGCCTGGCATTGCTGAGCAAACTTCCTTCATATGGACTTTCCCAACAGCTGTGCGACTGGACGAAGAGCTTCCTCGAAAATCGATCGATACCGGCTGTTGGGGACGGCGAGTGTTCGGATCTGTATCCTGTTAATTCCGAGTGCCTCAATGTTCTATTTTGGTTCGAACTTTGTTTTGCTTCACATAAACGATTTGTTGGAGTCAACGGATAACAATGTGTTCAGCTTTGGTGATGATAGTACGCTTGTTTCCTCTTTTTCGGGCGAACCGGCCGATTAGTGCATTAACGTCACACCAGTTGAGATGTAACCAGATCGACTCCCTAAATCGGGATCTGGATAAGGTCCTGCAAAGGGGAAAGGACAATCTGGTCTACAACATTCACAAAGAAAAGTGGATCATCGGTTCCACAGTTGATGATGAATGACCAGGCCGCCGAAAACAACAGTTTAGTGGTGGTTGAGTGAATTTAAAATGGGTCAACAAGCATCGAAGATACACCTCGCTCTGGAAGGTCAAAAGAGGTGCTTGTCAACCCCTCTATATATGTATTTAAAAAAAAAGGACGAGACCGTGTGTGTTCCAAGCTGCGATGCAGAAATGCCTACTAGAAGCAATATTTCCCAATGCATGGAAGATCAAGTGCTTAGTACTTTTGCCAAAGGAAAAAAAAAACCGCCAGATAGACCATCATCGTATCGCCCACATATGCCCCCGGATACAATGGGGAAAATAAGTAAGTTAAATTTTAAGAAAAAAAAAACAAAAAAAAAATTGACAACGTTTTTCAAATTTTTCTTTGTATTTCAACTAATTATCAGTACTGCCACAAAGTTCTGTCGCCGAAAGGCAAATTATACAAATGTTAAGTAATGTTTAGCTTAGAGCGTCTGCGAAGGACCAGTAAGTTATTATATAAGATAATCAAGCTGGAATTTAAGCATTTTTTGTCTAGCCTTTAATTTAGAAATTAAGAATATAAAAAGAAAAAGAAAAAATGTTTTAAAGATGAAAATGACAATGGGGAAAATATTGGAGAAGATCATGTACGATCAGATCACCATAGCCGAAAATAACGCAGCTCTTTCAGATCACGAATGTGGTCTCAGAAAGTCAAAAGCGGTCATCAACGCCATCAAAACAGTGATCGATATGGCGGTCGAAGAAAAAAAAAATGGAGATGAAAAGGGGCAACAAATGAATACTGTTAATATTACTATACAACTATATATTGCTCTGTAGGAACCCGGAAGTTCATGACTTCACTGACTCGGCTGCGGCATATTGCACTGTGCTGTGCGCTCTCCTTCCACGATTGACCATCCGAGCCGATCTCCTCAGGGTCAAACCTTACATTGTCCTCCCATCTCCGTCGTGACCATCCTACCGGACTCTTTCTCGTTGGTCTACGGTCTAGAATTCTACACACGGTCCTATCGTTGCCCATTCACGGCACATGTCCCGCCCATCTTAATTTTTGCGATCTGATTACTCTCACTATTGTGGGTTTGCGGTATAGCTCATTTATTTCTAGGCCCACATAGAAAACTCACTGCCGCTCGCATGATGATTTCACTGTTTTTATTTACAGTTTCTATATTATCAAACAAAACGGCGATGTCATCCGCGTATGCAAGCACTTATGTGATCCGGTCAGAGATGATCCGGCCATGTTGTCGTCTTGTTCCTTTCTGCTGATATACTCGAGTACAAGGTTAAAAAGACACGGTGATAGACCATCTCCCTGTTTTAGTCCGTCCCGGACTTCAAATTGTTCTGAGAGGTGGTTTTCTATGCTAACTAGACCTTTATTTTAGTTCATATATAGGGCTTTCCAATAGGGACTTGACAACTTTGAATTTAATTGCACCCTTTTGAACGCACCCTTTCACTAATCATCGAACTGTCACTGTCAGTTTATTCTGTAAACTCACCATTTTCATCACGGTTAAGTACACGAACGAACAACGTCTGCAAATTATAAAAAATTACTATCGAAATTTGGAGTCGGTGACCGCAACTTTAACAGCGTTAACTTCAATTTTCGGTCGTAATTCTCGCCCTAGTAGACAGGCAATAACAAGTTTACTGCAAAAATTTGAGTCTACATATTCGTTGTGTGATGTTGCCGTGCCAGTGAGACAACTGGCTGGTCGAAGTGTCGAAAATATCCCTGCCGTTCAGGCGTCCGTAGCAAACGGTCCAAATCAGTCAATTCCATGGCGTTCTCAAGAATTGGGCATCGCCCAGACCACTTTATGTCGAATTTTGCGTAGGGATCTTGGTTTACACCCATACAAGATCAAGCTGACTCAAGAATTGAAGCCGATGGAACATTTGAAGCGACGTACGTTCTCCGATTGGGCTCTGGAAAAGATGCGCCAAGATGATGAATTTCATCGCAAAATCATCTTCAGTGACAAAGCTCGTTTTTGGCTCAATGGGTTCGTCAATAAGCAAAACATGCGTTATTGGTCGGTGAAAATCCACATTCATAAATCACCACTTCATCCACAAAAACTAATTGTTTGGTGCGGTTTGCATGCCGGCGGCGTCATTGGGCCATAATTTTTCGTCGATGATAACGATCGTCACGTTACTGTGAATGGCTATCGTTATCGCGCCATGATTACCGATTATTTTTGGCCCGAATTGGAAGATATGGACTTGGGCGACATGTGGTTTCAACAGGACGGTACCACAAACCTCGCAGCACACGATACAATCGATTTATTAAAGAGTAACTTTGATGAGAGTGTTATCTCAAGAAATGGGCCAGTCGGTTGGGCGCCTCATTCGTGCGATTTAACGCTTTTAGACTAGTTTCTTTGGAACTACGTCAAGTCATTGGTCTATGCCAACAAGCCGACGACGTTGGAAGAGCTCAGATCCAAACATTGAACGCGAAATAGCGGCCGTTTCGGCCGAAATGTGTGGCCGAGTCATCGAAAATTGGGTCCAACGAAACGACCGCTGCAAACGTGCCCGCGGTGGCCATATGAACGAAGTCGAATTCCATTCATAAATGTTTTGATTGTACTTCAAGCCGATAATAAGACTTTTGAAATATCTCAAATGGTTTGCGTTTTATTTAAAAAAAAAAGTTGTCGAATCCCTATTGGAAAACCCGATATATTTGAATGAGGGCGGCATAATTTTTAGGGACTCTCGGCTCAACAACAATATGATAAAGTCTTTGCCTTGCGACTGAGGCATAGGGTTTTTTGAAGTCAAAGACAGTTGGTGAACCGTCTCTCCGTACTCCCACTTCTTTTCCAACACTTCCCCTACTGTGAACATTAGGTCGCTTGTTGATCGGTTCCTACGCAATCCGCACTGGTAGTCTCCCAGTATATCTTCTGCGTACGGTGTGATTCTTGCCAGTATGACATTTGTTAGTATTTTGTATGTGGTTGCGGGAAATGATATTCCTCTGTAGTTTTCGCGGTCAGATCTGTCGCTTTTTGATGACTATTGAGCTTTTCCATTCTTCCGGAATGATTCCTTATCCCATATTGTTTTAGTCAGTTGGTGGATCTTTCGAGCGATTGCCTCTGCTCCATGCTTCATAAGCTCTGCCGGTATACAGTTAACTCCGGGAGCCTTGTTGTTTATCAATCGATTTATTGCGTCTACAACTTTGTTGTAGACGCAATAAATCACTGTTTTTTTTTTTTTTTTTTTTTTTTTTTTGTTAAATTACGTTTTGAAGCTTAACTAGGGTTAGTAGGTGGTAGAGCTTGGCTATGTTGGTTGCGGTTGGGTCGGAGATGATGTTTCTGATGTCGTCTTGAAGATGTCGGTGAGCGAGGGCTTTTATGCCTTCGCATTCCAAGAGGATGTGTTTGGATGACAATGTGGAGTTAGATCTGCAGATGTGACATGTGGGCGGGTTGGTTTTATTGATGAGATACTGGTTGGTTATACGTGTATGTCCAAGGCGCAGGCGGAGAAAGCATTTGATCTGTTGCACGGGCGATGTTGTCGGGTAGATGACGGGTTGTCTATTAGGGTTTATTGCTACATATGTATGGTTGTAATTTAACCATTTCAATTGTTCTAACTTTCGTAGTTCCCTTTCAAAGTACTTGTCTATGTCCTTATTGTTGTACACGTAGAAAGTTGTTAATGGTTCCTTTATAGCCAATTTGGCTGCGATATCAGCTGCTTCATTTCCCCTTATACCACTATGACCAGGGACCCAGAGCAGTTTTACTTTGGATTGCTTCCGGATTAAGTTGTCCTGAATCATGTGGATTATTTGGTTTTTGTTATTCGGGTTCTGTATTGCTTGTATGGCGGACAGGCTGTCGGTGCAAATTAGTGTTTTATTTTTCTCAACTAATTTGATTGCTTCCAGCACTGCTGTTGCTTCGGTTGAAAAGATGAAGCAGAATTCGGGTAAAAGTCCTTTTCTGATGACTGTATCTGTTCTGTTTACTACGGCGAAAGCTGTACCTTCTTTTGTTTTGGAACCGTCGGTAAAGAGTAGGTCCCATTCCCGGTGTTTGTTTCGTAATAATTGGAAGTGTTGTTGGTATACTTCTTGGTTAGTCGTGCTTTTGGGGAGCTGTGATAGGTCTTCTATTACACAATCTGTTGGTATTAGCCACGGGGGAGAATGTGCTCGTTGTCTTTGTGGCGTAGGTGTGGCGAGCAGTTCTTTTGCCAGTTCTATTGAGTGTCCTAAGGCCGAATTATATTTTTGAGGGCGTTTTCTCTTAAGTATTCGTTTAATGTCCTCTAAAATGGGTGTTGAGGCCATTGCGGGAAACTTTGCGGCTAGTTTTGACGACAGAGTTTTTATCCTATTTTCTATGGCCGGGAGTCCACTTTCTGTTAGGATGTTCGTAATTGGGGTGGTCCGAAAAGCCCTTGTACTTATGCGGGCTGCTGCGTGGTAGGGAGATTTAATTGCCTGTAACGTTGTTTTGCTGCAATTACCGTATATTAGTAGGCCATAGTCTATTTTTGACAGTAGGAGAGCTCTAGTAATGTTTATTAGTGTGTTAGTATGGGCTGAGCCGTTTTTAGATGACAAATATTTCAGTATGTTTAACCTTAACACTAGATTTTTCTTAAGGGCTAGACAATGATTCTTAAAATTATATTTACAATCGAATTGTAGGCCGAGAATTTTTAGTGTATCTACATTCCTAATGTAAGTGTTTTCAAAATTTACTAATAAAGATTTGTTACAATGTTTCTTTTTGCATATATGTAATATTTTAGATTTCACGCTCGAAATTTTTGAGCCTGAATAGTTACACCGTTTTTGTATGTCTGATAGGATATTTTCGAAAGTTTTGCTAGCTACTTCTAGGTCGTTTACATTTGTGAATAATATAAGATCGTCGGCGTAGAGACAATGTTTTACATTTTTATGTTTAGAGATAATGCTATTTAACTCTTCAAACGCTATCTTAAATAATACTACTGATAACGGTGATCCTTGGGGGATTCCAGTATTTATATTATGGACGCATAATATGCAGAGAACACGCCGTTACATTTGGTCCTGAATTTTCTATTATTCAGAAAGGATCTAACAAAGTTATACATATGATGTCCTACTTTCTATTTTCGTAATTTGTGGAGGATGACGTGTGGACCGATGCGGTCGAATGCTTTTTCGAAGTCTATTGATAAAATGGATGTATGTTTCTTGCAGGAAAGGGCACCAACAATATGGTTATCTATGTGAAGAAGCGCATCCATTGTTCCTCTGCTTTGTTTGAAACCATCTTGTTTCGTACTTATCAGATTATATTTTTCTAGGTACCAGTCTAGTCTCTTAGCGACAATTTTTTCCAATACTTTTCTTAAACAAGGCAGTAAGGAAATGGGGCGGTAGCCGTGGATTGTATCAGTTTTGTTATTATGCTTTGGTAGAGGGATAATTGTGGATACTTTCCACATTTGAGGAATGGTGCCAGCCGTATATATGACATTAAACAGATTTAGAAGGCGTTGTTTCAAAATCGGTGGCCCGTTTTTACCATTTGGTAGTCAATTCTATCAAAGCCTTGTGTCTTACCTTTTGCGGTATGAAGACCAGATTCTAGTTCTATCTGTGTTATGGGAAGTTCGATAACACTATTATAGGAATTACTTGGGATGCGCCTCTATTTGGTTTTTGCCAGTATGGAAATCTGGGTGGAAGTTGAAGTTGGAGGACGTATTTGCCCAAGTCTCGGCGAAGTATTTGGCTATTTTGTCCGGACATGTGAGGGCGTCGGATCCTGTATGTATTAAATTGATAGTAGATGGGTTTTAGTTCCCTGTTAGCGTTTTTATGTTGGCCCATATCTTTTTGGGGTTTGTTTGATTTGCGTTCTGCAAATCACCCACCAACCAAATGGGTTGCGTTGATGGGCTAAAGAAATGGCGTCAAGAACAATGATTCGTTTTCTTGCCGTGCAATGATTCTGGTTCCGTAGGAATGACGTCCGGAACAATTGGAATCTGCTGGAATCAACTCTTAATAAATGGATCAAACTGAAAAGGTTACCTTTGATTCCAAATGTGAACTTCCCGATGATTGAAATAATGTGGCTCTTGATTTCTATGATAAATATCGTCTTTATTTTGTCGGATTCTTTAGATGTTGAAAGATTACAAATTGCGAACTGGAGTCGTCAAACGATTTACGAAGAAGAGAATTATAAAAGTAAAAATGGTTGTCAAGTGACAACCAACAGAAAATTCACAAATGTCAGCTGATTGCTAACATTGTTTAAGGTGAACCCACATATCTTATTCAGGTGGTGCCACCGATTTTAATTGTGAATTCGCCGGTTGTTTCAAGGGCGAATCCGCAACAGGGTGTATGTCGGGTTTAGTATTTCCGTGAAGGACTGAAAGGATTTTGCTTTTTCGATTTTGGCTGTTCTTCGGAACATGGCGTTAAGCCTTTTGTACCTTAAGAGATGTTGGTCGGTTGGGTGCTTCTTAAAAATTGTCTATGCCAATTGCTTTTCTGCCCGTAGCTTTGCCAGATCTGGATTCCAGCATGGTACGGCGGTTTTGTGATACCTTTTCGTTGTCTGTGGAATGGAGCCATTGGCGGCTGTTCGAATAGCTTTTGTGATAACGGCAGCTTCTTGATTTATGTTGGGTTTTGTGTTATGTAGATTAAGGAATTGTTTTGGTGATAGTTTGAAATTTGTTCCAATTTGCTCGGTCAGATTTGAATTTGGGTAGGAGTTTGATTTTTCCCTTTTTATTGTTGCCGGTTGAAATACAGATTTTTATTGGAAAGTGATCACTTCCATGTAGATTATCTAGTATTTCCCAGTTTGTATTAGGGCACAGTTGGGATGATACGAGGGAAAGGTCTACATTTGTAAACGTCTTGTGTGTGGAAAAATGAGTGTGATTGCCGTTATTCAATATTACCAATTGTGATTGTAGTAAAAATTGTTCCACGGTTTTCCCTCTTTTATTTGTTGTTTGTGATCCCCATATTGTACTCCAAGCGTTGAAGTCTCCCATTAGAAGAATGGGGGTGTGTATGTGTTGAATTATTTTATTCAAGTCAGACAGGGTATATGGTTGGGTAGGAGGAATGTAGATTGAGATCACGGTTAGCTTTAGTTTGCCCGTTAGTTCGACTGCCGTGGCCGAGAAAGGGGTATTAAGACTGATATGCTTATGGGTTAGTGCCCGATGTATTAATATCCCGGACCCTTGTTTACAGGAGTTATTTTCTTTAAGATTGTTAAAGTATGCTATGTATTCCCGAGGCACTCTCGCATTTGAAGAGTGGGGTAAGTGCGTTTCTTGCAGTGCTATGATGGACGGTTTGAGTTCTTTTATAAGGAGCTGTAACTCGTGATAATTGTTATGAAACCCATTCAGGTTCCATTGAAGTATTAAGCAGTCTGCGGGGTTATAATTGGATGTTGCTATAGAGTTCGAGGTGGGGGTATAACGGTGGTTCTTTTCTTGACTCCGCGCCACACAGCTCGTCCCACTCAGTTTTCCAATCCACTCGAATTGATTTGAGTGAGAAGAGCTCCGTGCCGCGGAGTCAATAGGCTGTTGAGAGAGTATGTATATATTTCCATATTTAGGTAGAGGGATATTCCCGATTTGATCTAACTGGGATTTTTGTGTTTGCGTGGTGGTAGGTTTGGCTTTGCTTGTATGTGTTTGAGTTTCTAGGGAGGAGGAAGATTGATTTTTAGTTTTGGTTATATTTATTCGTTGAGAGATGGGACATTTTCTCTTTTCAGTTCATCACAAACGTGATCATTCGAATACCATTATCATTTGAAATGTCATGTAGACTTTCTTTACCTATAGTTGTTCGGAAGATATATTCCGTTCCCATTTTCGCGTTGAGGACCCCGAGGAGGATTTTAACATCGAATGATGACTTCCTCTAGAGTCTCGTAGAACGTGTCCTTAGTTTCTTCATCGGTAGATTCTGTTGGGGCGTGTACATTTATAAATACATAATTGTACCATGGGCCCTGTATTTTTAGCACCGACATTCGGTCATTAATAAATTTCACATATTTTACATGGGCCGTAATGTTTTTGCTTATGATGAAGCCGATTCCGAGGTTATGTGCGTCAGTACCCCCACACCCCAGTGTGAACCAGTTTGTTTCGATTACTTGATGTGGGAGTCGGACTTCCTAAAGGGCGACGATGTCTATTTTATATCCCTAAGTCTTCTTTTTGCCGAGTCGGTGTTTTATTGATGATTTATTCTGTTATGGTACTGTCGGCTCATCACACCTAGGCCTACTGGGTTTTTCGTGGGATTGTTTTGTGTATATTGATTATTCATTTTAGTTTCCACGAGTCTTGGCGTTCAAATAGTCCGCCATATCAGAGTTTTGATATGGCAAGATCTGCTCACTGCTCTGATTCGAACCGGTGTGAGAGAGGGGCTGTTATAATACAGCTGGTATACCCCTGGCTGCAAACCACCCAATAATCACGGTGACGCGTAGTACCCTGCATTAGGGGCGGTAGATCTTTGTGTATTACTCCTCGCTAGCCTGTCTGACATGGGTGACCCTACTGGAAGTACATGCTTCCGACAGCATAGCCTGAGTGATTCATTGTAGTTTAAGCCCCCGTACGACGTCAAGGTTTCTACCAAGCGGGGGACAGAAATAATTTTCCGTCGCAAAAATGCCTTTAACTTGACTTGCCCCTTAGAAGAGCGCTTAGTCGAGAGTGCACTCCGCTCTGTACGATAAGAAAACCCTATAATGTGTCGGCAGGAATTCCCAAGGGTCAGTTCTTGGCCCACTCTTGTAGAATATTAAGTACATGGAGTTTTATAAGTAAAGCTAACAGAAGGGGTGAAAATTATGGAATTCACGGACGACGTCACAGTTGTGACAATTGCCAAACATATTACAGAGACGGAAGTAGCATCTAATGAAGCAGTTTGACAGATCAAAGGCTACAACCAGCCGGACTGGAACTAGCTGACCACAAACGTAGACCGTCTTAATATCGAGTCGGAAGCGCATGGAATATGTTAACTCAGTACCTGGCTGACTCTCAAACCGACAACTTGTCTCTCAGTTCTGCTCGTGCTGTTTTTCTTAATAACATCAACCGTTGTATTCACCATAATTATCACAAGCCATTATCTTGTTATCTTTTTTTCTTTGTCTCGCTACCGCCAACACATAACTTGATCAAGTGTGAAATCTGTTACGTTATGGCCCCTGGGCCACGAGAGTTAAGCAAAATTAAACGCAAACGGTTGCGTTACGATCCCGGTATTGGAGGTCAAACCCCTCCCGATAAACTTACAAAAGTTAATAATAAACTGCTAGATAAATCCAATATATGTTCAAACACTAACTTTTTCCAACCACTTCAAAGTCTAATGGAGGACTCACCTGAAATGGATTCTACCAGCGCCGATCAGTGTGCAGAAGTTACTAAAGAAACCGTTCCGCCAATTGTGGTTTTAAAATCAACCGGTGCTAAAGTGCGAAATATTTTGAATAACATTAAAATAGACAACTACTTAATTAAAAACATATCACTTGGACAAAAAATATGTTCCCCAACAATGGACATATACAACAAACTTAGAACTGAACTCTTGCGGTTAAAATGTGAGTTTTTACCCACTCGCGAAATGAAAAACGCCCACTAAAGGTAGTGTTATCCGGTTTAGATCTAATTAGCAACGACATAATTAAAAATGAACTAGTTACACTCGGGATAAAGTGGTTAGATGTTAAAACCATCACACTAAATTCGTCAACAAAAGCCCTGTACAAACACTACTTGTACATCGTCTACATTCAACGCGGCACCATTAAATTAAATGAACTTAAACGAAACTATGCTACTTGTTGCGGATTCGCCCTTGACATCCGGCGAATTCGCAATTAAATTAATTGTGGCACCACCTGAATCAGATTTGTGGCATCACCGAAGCAATGTCAGCAAACAGCTGACATTGTCTCTTTGAATTAGTTCTGTTGGTTGTCAAAATGACAACCTTTTCGTTTATGTTATGCTAATTTCTCTCTTCTTTTTGTAACCGTCGACCAGACCATTTGAGTTCTTTGTAATCAGTAATATTTCCATCAATCAGAAAAATAAATTTCAATATTCGTAGACAAAAACAACCGGCGGGTAATCTCTTATTTTGGATTAGGATTATTTCTGCGCACAGGTAATCTTTTGTCTATAGGATTCAACTGATTGGCATTTGTTTCCAGCCACGGAAGCAACATCGCGGAACATCAAAAGGACCACCGTATTCGTGTTCTCAACGCAACCACGCCAGTAGCCCCAGCGTGTTCAAAACGCGTGTGTTCAGCGCTTGTCTGACACCCATATCTTTTTGGCCAGGAGACACCATCGTGTTCCTGACCGCGTGTATTCAACGCTTGTTGGATACACACTACTTTATTTAAAACCATCGTTCGCTGGGACTTCAAAATACATCACCCAGGTAAGGTCACACAATGTCCTAATTGCCAGCTTTACGGCCATGGCTCGATGCATTGTCGCATAAATAGCTTCTGTGCAATCTGTTCTGGTAACCACAAAACATCCAACTGCAAAACGAATGAGGTCATCAAGTGTGCAAATTGCACTGGGCCACATAAATCCTTCGATCCTGAATGCATTAGCCGAAAGCAGTACCTAGACATTCGCCGCAAATTATCCCCACGTGGACGTGGTACAGTAAATATAACGTTCTTACAGCCTCCGAGTGATAAACAGCAGCCACTGCCCGACCGACACTCCATTGATAATTTTCCTCCACTACCGCTATCTGTGCGTCCACCTTCACTTCCTTCATCCACTTGGTCTTCTGGCATCCATCAAACCCAGCAACATTCCAATAGTGATACGACACCCATTAAGAAAAATCCAACTGAAAGTCTAAATAATGATAACTTGTTCTCTTTTAGCGAGATGAACACCCTTCTTAATAAAGTTGTAACCAAGCTTAGTACTTGTCACACCAAATCTGACTAGTTTAATGTCATTACCTCATTAGCTATTAAGTATCTATATTCGGAAAAATCAAGTTAGGAAACTTTCTTAGCATCATAACTTGGAATGCGAGAAGCATCAAGACAAAACAGCATGCATTTTTTAACTTCTTGATAAATTTTAATATTGATATTGCACTTGTTTCAGAAACCTGGCCCAAACAAGACATTTCTTTTTCTCCTCCAAATTACATATGTTATCGCCTAGACAGGGTACATGCTAGTGGTGGAGGTGTCGCCATTGTTGCGAAAAAATATATAGAACATTCCTTGCGTCTTTCATTGCACCTTAAGTTAATTGAGAAAATTAGTATAGATGTAACATTAAGTGATAACTCCAAGGTGAGTCCTTTTTCGGTCTATTTTCCCTGGTGAAAATGGAAACATTGAGAAATCTACTTACTTTAAGCGGGACCTGCAAAAATTGTATAGAGTCAACACTCGAAACAAGGTAATTATTGGTGGTGATCTAAACTGCAGACATCAGTCGTGGAATTGTCTTAGGGCAAACTGGTGGGGTAACATTTTACTAGATGTTACTGAATCCAGCCCAAGTTTTTCCATACTTTATCCACTTCTCCTCACCTATATCCCATCGAGTGCCAACAAGAACCCCTCAACTCTCGATCTATATATCACTAATATTCCAAATTATTGCACAGCACCATTAACTCTAAATGCGTTTAGTTCAGACCACCTTACCATCAGCCTCCCAGTGAATCATACAGTATCTGTAAATCGTACCAGTTTATACCACAGCTATTCCGCCGTCAACTGGAATTGTTATAAATCATATATAAACACGAACTTGGTTCTAGGTGATACCAGCGCAGTGTTGTTTGAAACGTTGTTGCGTACGCAGCTATAATACAGTGGTGAGAACAAAAAAAAAAAAAAAAAAAAAAAAAAAAAAAAACAAAGATTATATATTATAATATAAAAAATACGGGGAAACCAAACTGTGTGCACATCAGTGCTTTTTCATTTTAAGTGGTTTTTAAAGGAAACACCACCATCAGTCATCACCAGGAAGCTCAAAAAAAAAAAAAAAAAAAAAAAAAAGACAGGATTGAGCTCTTTCATGCACAGGAAGTATCTTATTTTATTTATTATTTATTTATTATAATTCAAATTTAAAGTATTTTACTTATTACAATTATAATTTAAATTGTATTCAATTTATCTTTTCTCTTTGTTTAAAGTTCATCCTATTCGCAATTTCATTTCATCTCATTGAATTTTCTCCCCTTTCCTTTAAATTTCCAAGATCGCATCTAGTGTTTTAAAAACCATAAAATTGATTTTAAATTTTCACACTTTCTCAAACATTTCTATTTTCATTTACATACCACATTTCTATATTCCAGGATTTCTATATTCCAGGTTTGCGCTGAAATTTTGATTTTCATTTAGGTCTCATTAGATCTTTTACTTTCCCGGTTCTTGTTCCTATCTTCTTTTCCTTGTTTCCTGCACTTCTACTTGTTTTTATTCACCTGCTTCTTATCTGCTTGGTTCTCGGTCTTTGTAATTGCCCGTGTCCATCTTTTTCCTTTCAATTATCCGTTCCAAAAATGGACCTCTCTTCTCCTCAGAGCTTGGGGCATCAACCCAAGCAGTATTTGATGACTCTTCTTGAGAGATTGAGAAGCGAACTCGCGACCGCGGTAGCCAGGATCGCTGCTCTCGAGAGGGAGAACGCAGCATTGAAAGCTACTTCACCCCCGACCCCCCCCCCAACAAAAACCTGGAAACCCGTCATTCACAGGTCGAACCTGAAATGATAAGCCTCGACAGTGACTTTGATGTCTCTGTCGACGAGAATGGTCTCCATGTCCCTACTCTTAATACTTGCCGCTCCACGCCCACCTCTCTCCGCGCGGAAAAGCGGAAAACACCTCGACCCAAGCTGAACTGCGAGGGAGCTCCCTCCAGTAAACGCGTTGCCACCGGCTGTACGCCAATAATAGCCCCAGCTTCGGCTAATGAAATCGTGGCAAACCTCTCGGTACACCCCACTGCACAAAAAGTCGTTCCGCTGGAAAAATCGTGCACATCGAAGGTACCATCCTCCACAACCCCGAAACCAAAGACCACTCCAACTCAAAAGGCCAACCAAACATCGGTCGGGGCAGACGTACCTGCTTTAAAAAAGAAGCAGCAACCTGGGGTCTTTGCACGAGACCTCAACCTAAAGGAGTTCGTCGGTGATATGAACCGACAAGGAATATCCAACTTTAAGGCAAAGACCTTGAGTCCAAGTCTCAATAAAATCGTAACCTACGATCGACAAACGTTCTCCAAGGTTAACGATATCCTGAAGGCCAAGGAGGTGAACTATTACACACTCACCCCGGCCGACGAAAAGTCGAGGATCATCCTCTTAAAACGAGTCGCTGCCTGCTGGGAAAAGAACGACATCGTAACTGCCCTTGAAGCAACATTCCCCCACGTCAAATTCACTGACGTTAAAAAATTCTCTCCCCCACAACGGTTTGTGAACATCAGACCGCAAAAATACAGCAAAGTAAACATATGGCAGCTTCACCTTGCCCCAGGAACCGACATAGACTCCATAATACGGACAAAGTCGCTTCCAACTCTCCATCAACAAGTTCTGTTCGAAGTATTTCATAACAATGAAATACCTCAATGCCGACGTTGCCAACGTTTCGGGCATGTCTCCCGGAACTGCAATATGGCCCGCCGTTGCGTCCGTTGTGGAAAATCCCACGACATTGGCAAGTGCGAACTCCCTTCAGCAAAATACGATCCCACAACAAATGTGCAGGATGAAATTACGTTGCCAATTTGCTGCAACTGCGGTAATAAAGGACATCCGGCCAGCTACAGGAACTGTTCCAAATATAAAGATATAGTCCACAGAACCAAGGAGACTCGAGCTAAACAAGTAGCCAAGTCAAACTTCGGAAAACAGCCCACACAAAATTTCATCCAAAATGGATTTACATTCGCTGATAAGGTTAAAGGGAACCAAACAAAGAATATGGAAACCCCACCACCTCCCCCCCAAAAACATATTCAAGTTCCTAAGCGATCCACTATACAGGCCACCACAATGCCACAAATCCAAGCGGCGGCACAAAAGCCTCCAAAGGGGCAACCCTCAATGCTGGAGAAACTACTTAGTCTCTCTCGCGTGATTGAGGATATATACCAGGCATCCCCACTGGAACAACTCCGTCTCTTGCCCAAACGGCACAAAGTTGTTCCAATGGTACAGCGAAAACTGTCATGCCCTCAACTTCGAAATAGTCGCACCTACGGATGGTACCCGAGGTAACTCCATCCTGGACATCTTTATTGTGTCCAAAGACTTACTTCCCCAAATCACTCCTCCCCAAGTATCGCCGGGTGTATCTGACCACAACGCTGTGACCATGTTCATTCGCGGCTATCGAGCATCCCGGGCTCATGTCAGATACATACCCGACTATGGGCGCACAAATTGGGACAACTTCAATATTACATTGAACGGAAAACTCCACCAACTCTCTCTCCCCACTGACAGGAACCTAACGACGGTTGAGATAAATAACGCTGCAACTCGACTTCACGAGATTCTAGTTGAAACTTCTGAGACACATGTCCCGAAGTACAAACTTGAAAAGACTTATCAGATTCCCCTTGACGACCTCACTCTTCGTCTCATCCGGGAGCGTAAAAAGCTCTGCAGAATGAGATATCGTCACCGCTTTACGCAAAGGGAGCCATTATTGCGAGCCATTATTCACAATATTGGCACACTGATAAAACAGAGAATCCAAAACAATCGTACCCGACAATTGGAAGACAAACTGAAGGGTATTCAGATGGACCAGAACATTTATAAAAATGTTAAAAAGATATGTGGCACCTCTCGTATCACTGGACCAATCATGCACAACGGCCTTGTTGTCAATAATGACACCAATAAAGCAAACATCATCGGAGAGGCCTTTGAAAATAATCACAAGCTCACTCTCGAGGATGGCGACCCGGAAACAAATGCAATAATTGGTTCAGAGGTTCACAACAAATTAGAAAACTTTAACGAGCCAATAGTTGTCTTTAACTCAGCTAACAGTGCATACTTCGACGACACACGTGATAATAGTCACGGCTTCGTCACACCAAATACCCTACAGAACCTAGTTAAATCTCGAAACCCCAAGAAGTCACCCGGTATCGACAATAGGTCCTACCACTCGTTGCGAAGGCTTTCTGCTTTATTCTTCATAAAGCTCTCCATTCTGCTCAACCATACCTACAACATCGGGTATTTTCCCCAAGCTTGGAAGCATGCTGTTGTCTGCCCAATAGCAAAAGTTGGGAAACCAAATTATCACCCCTCAAGCTTTCGTCATATTTCGCTCCTCACCTGCATCAGCAAAATATATGAACAGTTCATATACGAGAAGCTAAATAAATTTATCAGTGTCAGGAACCTAATACCTGACTTCCAATTTGGATTCAGAAGAGCGCATAGCACCACTATGGCTCTCAACATATTTCAAAACCACATTTGCGTGCGCCTCTTTAATAAGGAACCCACCACCACCCATCAATAATAATCATCATCCTCGAATACGAATTTCATCACCCTTATATACAAAATCTTATCGGGATTTTGTATCGCGGATGCATCGAAATGCAAGCAGAATTTCGAAATGTACTTCGACTGGAGTCGAGTACTGGAGAAAAGGAATGTGGTATCTATTTTTAGAATATACACATCTGGCAAGAATGGAGATAAAGATAAGGATTTGTAGGAACATGAGTTTGTTTTCATACGAAGATATGAATTGTGGTGTTTTGTTTTTAGGAAGTTCTGGAAATATGAGTATGGATGATAAACGAATATTTTATTCGTTTATCAGGATTTTGTATTGGATCGGGGTAATGGGTTTTGTAAATATGAGTTTGGGTATAGGGATTTGGATATGAGTGGGGAAAGGAGATGGTAGGGCTTTTCAGAGCACTACAGGGTTTCCACGCGCACCATCGCAGGAGAAACATCTCTTCCGTCAAGCAGTGACCAATGGGAGCCGATCAACGTCCCATTGGAAAGTTCATGCACAAGATCGCTTCTATTGGAACGAATGTCTTCCTATTGGAAGGAAGGACAAACGAACGCGCATAGAAAAACGAACAGAAGGGAAATATGCAGCTGTTCACGCATTAGCATTGGTAGCCCTAACATTTCTATCATAACAATAGAGGGTATATTGAATACCGAAATGGAATCCAATGCATTAGCGCTAAAAATGCGGCTTTGTTTGAACAAGCCAATGAAAATACATTAGGATTGCCTATGCAGTGGTGATCCAGTTTTTTTTTTAGGTGATACCAGTCTAAATTCTATAACCTGCAGCGAGCACATTGATATCCTATGTAACAATTTTGTTTCTGTTATCAATAGAGCGGCCGATCTTGCGATACCTAAATGTTCCACTGCTCCAGTTGATAAGGCGCCGCTTTCTGAAAATATCTTTTTTTTTTTTTACATTTCTGTATTTATTGACCATCAATAATTTTTACAATAAGCAATACATGATTCTTTAGCTATAATTGTTTACATATACTTACTAGTACATTTTTCAAACAATATGATAAAAGTTATATATTGGTTATGGATTATGATTTTAGTGGGTAGAGCTTCCTGGAAAAGGTCAGAAAACCAGGATATAGTTATTTACTTAACCTATGCTAATTTACTTAACTTAACTTATCTTAACTTAGTCTAGTTACCTAATTATTATTGAAATAAGTTAGTGTGGTGTGGAAGGGGGAAGCATAGTGATCAATAGGTAGGTTATGGCATAGTGAGGATATTGTCAGTCAGGGATGTGGGTTGGGGAACTACTTTCCGTTTGTTCGTTGAAACGCAAAATATTGGAGAAGGCTTGAATATTACTATATTTAAATTGGTGAGGTGAAAGCTCTGTATTGTAGTATACAATCTCATTAGAGTTATTAACCAACCTGCCAGAGGTGAAGAACGTTCTGATGTGGAGACAGTTCGGGTAGGCAGTTCGGTTATCTGACGGAGTCGATATGAGCGCATTTATTATCGGGTTGGGATTATTGGGAAGATTTTCGATAAATTTGTTGGACAGCTCGAGGAAGCGTCGATCTATACGTTCAATATTAGCGGCATAGTAGAGCGAACTACTGTTGTAATATTTGTGGGAGTTGGGATGTCGGTTGAGGCCAGTGATAAGTCTGAAGCATTTTCTTTCGAAGATGCGTAGCTTCTCCATTTGGGCGGGTGTAATATGGTACCATATCGAGCATGCATATGTGAGAGTGGGTCTGATTATCTGTTTGTAGATAAGTGATTTAACTTTGGGAGAGAGACCATTCGGCTTGTACATCACTTTTCTGGAGAGATTAGGTTGAATTGCGGCTTTGCGAATCGAGTTTTTGGTGTGGGTGGAGAAGGACAGATTGTTGGTAAAGGTTATTCCCAGGTACTTTAAGGTTTTGGAGGGTTTAATTATATTCTTATTTAACTTGATTCTGAGATTGTTATGGCAGCGTATGGTGTTGTTAGTACAATTCGCATTTCTGCCTTTAAACACTATGAGTTGAGTTTTGGCTGGGTTGAGTCGGATTTTCCACTTAGTAAAATATGCTGAGAGATTCGGGAGATAGCTGTTAATGCAGTTTCTTGCCTCCTTGACAAACTTGTTGCTTGAATAAATTAAAGTGTCATCGGGATAGTTCAGCATTACTGTATTAGGTGACAGTGGCTGCCGGGTGTATGAAGTATAAAGGAGGTATAATAATGGTCCGAGAATGGAACCTTGAGGAACACCCGCGGTTATACTGTATGGTGTCGAAAGAGTTGAAGCGAGAAAGGAAGGAAGCGAGAAATTTTATGGTGTGGGTGTTTAATCCGAACATTGAATGTAGCTTGTATAGCAGTCCTGCAATCCAAACGCAATCGAATGCTTTTGCTATGTCGAGAGAGACGCATATTGTTAGGGATTGGTTTTGAAGATTCATTGTCACATCATGTGTCAGTTTTAGCAGAGCATGACAAGTTGAGTGTTGTGGACGAAACCCAAATTGAGAATTCGGGATAAGGGAGTTGTCTCTAGCAAATGAGAGAAGATTTTTGTATATCTTACATTCCAAAACCTTACTAAGCGAATTTAGCTGTGATATGGGACGGAAGTTATGTTGGAAGACCCGGATTTACTAATAGGGACTGTGGGTTCTGTTATGCTGTAGGCGTCAGCACGGACGCAGGTTGAGCACAACACCACAGATTGATCACTAAACGCACGAGAGAAGACAGGAAAATATCAGGAAGTAAAACACTGTAGATGTTCGGTGAACATTGCTTTTATTGTTAATGAACTCTATTTAATTTTACACAGCTTTTCTCTCCAACATCTATTCAGTTCCACGACTACCGGTACTTTATTAATTTTCTAAATAACTCTTACATAAAACTGTAATGATTGATTATGACTACGACTTTTTTTTTTGAACCGTTTAGTAGCACTTTAGGTATTAAATTCAGCGACAATTTTATTTTGCAAACTGTTTAGTAGCACTTTAGGTATTAAATTCAGCGACAATTTTATTTTGCAAACTGTTTAGTAGCACCTTAGGTATTAAATTCAGCGACAATCTTTTATTTTTGAATCTCGAACCGTTGTACGAACACAAATAGGCATTTCAAGATTTACTACACACAAATTATTAATTATTAACATTATTACACCGATGTCTCAACACTCCCGAACCGCTAGGTAGCTAAAATCTGACTGACTTTTTACTTAAAGAAATTGACCCAGCCTCAATGCTTGCGATGGGTTGTTGTGGTCCTTCTCTCAGGGAGCGTGTCTGGTCCTGAAAAGGACGAGGGATCTCTTTAAGATAGCTCCTGAGGGGACCCGTTGCGGTGCCGCCGTGCTTCCTCAAACCTCGAGGGAAGAGCAGCTACCGATCGTTTAATATGGGCCTGGGAATCGGCCAAGCGCAATAAAAAAATCAATCACCTGTATTTCCAATATTTAAACTCTATTTATTTATTTATTATTATTACATTTATTTAGCTTATTGGCGTCCTACTACTTCGGACGCCAATCGAGACTGAATCCTCGAATACGAATTTCATCACCCTTATATACAAAATCTTATCGGGATTTTGTATCGCGGATGCATCGAAATGCAAGCAGAATTTCGAAATGTACTTCGACTGGAGTCGAGTACTGGAGAAAAGGAATGTGGTATCTATTTTTAGAATATACACATCTGGCAAGAATGGAGATAAAGATAAGGATTTGTAGGAACATGAGTTTGTTTTCATACGAAGATATGAATTGTGGTGTTTTGTTTTTAGGAAGTTCTGGAAATATGAGTATGGATGATAAACGAATATTTTATTCGTTTATCAGGATTTTGTATTGGATCGGGGTAATGGGTTTTGTAAATATGAGTTTGGGTATAGGGATTTGGATATGAGTGGGGAAAGGAGATGGTAGGGCTTTTCAGAGCACTACAGGGTTTCCACGCGCACCATCGCAGGAGAAACATCTCTTCCGTCAAGCAGTGACCAATGGGAGCCGATCAACGTCCCATTGGAAAGTTCATGCACAAGATCGCTTCTATTGGAACGAATGTCTTCCTATTGGAAGGAGGGACAAACGAACGCGCATAGAAAAACGAACAGAAGGGAAATATGCAGCTGTTCACGCATTAGCATTGGTACCCCTAACATTTCTATCATAACAATAGAGGGTATATTGAATACCGAAATGGAATCCAATGCATTAGCGCTAAAAATGCGGCTTTGTTTGAACAAGCCAATGAAAATACATTAGGATTGCCTATGCAGTGGTGATCCGAGATAATTGGATGCAGCTGCATAGGCATCGATTTGCATGATGTGATCGGGGGTTCGGTGATTGCTTGAGGAAAGCAAACCCAGAAGGATTTCTGTGAGCATGATTGCCATGAACGTCGATAAGGGGACTGTGGAAGTTTTCTTAATGGTTGGCAATGGGCATGGGTGCCGATCAGGGGACACGAATATGTTTTGGTGTTTTCAGGTGTGACCGGTCGAAGGGGCTTGGAACGGCCCTTAAAAAGGTAAGCTGCCTATGAGGTATTTATGTCGGTTACCCGTGGGGACAACCGAATTGATTCCAGCAAATTGGTTGGCAGTTAATGCCATAGCAAGATTGTGTAATGTTGCCGAAAATTCAACTTTTAGGTAAGCTGTATTTGCTGATAATGATGGGGATCGAGCGATGCGTGGCTCCTCGGGCCCTGAGAAGCCCCACAGGACTAACACCGTTGTTTTCCAACATTTTGGGAAATGTGAAGCGTTTATTATGTGGTTGAGAAGAACGAGAATGGGGAGTAAGTTCTCCGGGTGAAGTCTTTTAAATATAAGGTTAGGGATTCTATCCAAGCCTGTAGATTTTTTATTGTTACGCGAAGTAATCAATTCAGATAATTCTGTAAAGGTTAGAAATGTGTCGGTTCCCATGGGATGTGACGCTTTATTGGTTTCGTTGAATTCAGTAATGAACGGTGGGAAGGATGGCTCCAGTGTGCGTGAGATGAATTCATTCACGGTGTCGTGGAAATTAGTGACTGGGAGGGAATCGTTTTGTTGATGAGTTTTACAGAAGTGTTCAGCGAGACAGTTTGCTATATCAGTGTCCGATTGGGCGATGTTACTGTTAGTTGGTTGGATGAGATAGTCTATTCGAGGCTTGAATTTACGACCAGTTAGTCGATTTATATTTTTGAATAAGTCACGGTTTGGTTTGATACTGTTTAGAATAGACGTGTAGATCTGATCGGTAAAATTTTTAAGTTGTCCATTTATCAGGGTGGTCAAAAGCTGTATCTGTTGTTTAATAAAGGGTGAGTAGCTAATATGCAATTTACGTCGGAGTTGTTTTTTTATGCGCAATAATTTTGTGAGGAGTTTGGGTAATGGTTTTCCTAAGTGGTTATGGTTTGGCGCAAGACTAATGACCTTGCCCGGAAAAAACAAATCATTACGGAAAATTTATCAATAGGACTTGCTAAATAAGGCCAAGACCGGTTCCCGGTTGTAGTGGCGATGATGATGATGATGATGATGAAGTGGTTATGAGGGACGGTTGTAGTGGCGATGATGATGATGATGATGATGAAGTGGTTATGAGGGACGGTCGTAGGGGTATGGCTGAAGAGAGCATTTCCCAGTATTTGCTCTATTTTTGCACCTGCCTGGTCAATTTCAGTAGGGAATAGGTTTGAAGATTCCGGTAAAGAATAATTTGAAAAACTGGCAGCAATATCGTTATTGACTTTTTTCCAGTTTGTTTTGGAAAAATTTGGAATAGGATTCACTGTGTAGAGTGGTTCGAGCGAAGGGATTTGAACCGTGGAGTGGATGGACTAGTGATCGGATGGGAATGTAAAGGACACTGTAGGGGGATTAGATAAATAGATATCTGTGGATTTTAGGAAGAAATCGATTGTTGATTTGGTTGTACTACAAATTCGAGTAGGTTGCAATGGACAGTCTGCGTAAACATATGGATGAAGTGGGAGGAGATCTAGGAGTTGGTAGCCATATTTGTTGCACTTGATGTCATTAAATGATGTATGTCGAGCATTCCAGTCTCCCCCTATGGTGAAAGGTGCCGATTGCTGGATTATTTCTGAAAATATCTTACATCTGATTAGGCTACGAAACTCTGAAAGAAGAAAATGGCTTCGTTATAGAATCGATTGCTTTCTAGTTAATGTTAAAGTCTTAAATAATATCATTAAAAAAGAAATCTCAGCATATAGGAACAAATGTTGGAATAAACACCTTTCCTCTCTTGACAAAGCAAGCAAACCGTTCTGGAAAATATCAAAAATTATGAAAAAGAGATGGTCAAGTATTCCTTCGTTGAAAGATCACGACAAGTTGTTTATTTCTTCAGTGGTGAAATCGTACCGATTTGCTAACACGCATAGTAAGAACCGCTCCATATCTATGCATCTAAGCGACGCGTATACTGAAGCTGAAGTTGCTAACACTATTCATGTACTTTCTCAATCACCAGGTGAAAGTACTTACGCGCACCTAATATTATCAAAGTTAAAGAATTGATAAAAAAAATCGAAATCAAAAAGGCCTGCTGGTCTTGATAATATTAACACCAAATTAATGAAAGCACTTCCACCTGCTGCAAGTAACTATTTAACGTTCATTTTCAACACTTGTCTTAGGAACTGTTATTTTCCGGACTGTTGGAATACAGCAAAAGTAATACCTATCCCAAAACCCGACAAACCGAAGAACAGCCCCGAAAGCTACAGACCTATTAGTTTACTTAGCTATCTGAGTAAGCTCTTAGAAAAAACCATTAAGGAAAAGATTATTCGTTTCGTGGAAGCCAATAACATCCTACCAAACTTTCAGTTCGGTTTCCGTAGTGGTCACAGCACAATCCACCAAGTCTTGCGCATTAAAAACCACATAGCTAGAAAATTCATCGACAAGGAGTCAACGGGACTGGTTCTTCTAGACATCGAAGAAGACTTTGATACGGTATGGAACGATGCCTGGATTTATAAACTACTAAAACGTAAGCTGCCAATACCGCTTATCAAAATTATCCAGAGCTTTCTTCGTTCGAGAAAATTTGTTGTGAGTATAGGAACCGACAAATCCTCTACACACCAAATCCACTATGGTGTACCCCAAAGCTCGGTCGTTGGTCCCATATTATTCACATTGTTTGTCGCAGATTTACCATGTCTAGGTGAAAACATTCAGGTAGCTATGTTTGCCGATGATATGGCTATTTTCTCTTCGGGCGCCTTATTCACTAATGTCTACAACTCTTTGCAAGCAGAACCTTTAAATCATCCCATCCACAAAAGCCTGGATAACGTGCCCACATGGAGACTGCAATTACCGCCTTACACTGTTCTTGTCGTAGTATGCCAGGCATCGAAAACACCTAAACTGTTTTGGAGACGACAGTCCACATCTTTATCCACAACGCGAAGAGGGAGAGCAGGAAACTGAACATGTAACTTTTGCATTCTGCTGTTTTGCTCAATGGGGAAACAGCCCCCTAAAGCCAAGACACCTCGTACACTACAGAAGGCGTTCAGTGGAGTGCTGGGTGGAGATCTGCAGTCTAATAACCTTATTACAGAATAAGCTACTCAAACTTGACAGAGCAAGACGAGAAGTCACAAAAGCAATAAGAAACCACCTAAGGAGCAAATCAGCCCCGAGAAAGAAAATCAAAAGTCAGTTTCGTGTGAAAAGTGATCCGAAATGCGGGGAAGTGTTTTCGTCCAACTTTATGAATCGTGCATGCCAGAGCTTTGGGGCGATGGTATTGTGGGGGTACGAAGTCGCGACGCCGCACGGGCGAGAGTTCTACCTCATCCCCACAATTCACTTAATGAAAGTTCCGCCAAAAGTTATTCACCAAATAAATGAAACGCACTGAGTACGAGTTTGTTATGCTTAATGTTTTTTTTTTTACACCGGACATAATATTAATGCTAAAATCATTTTTAAAAATCCGATACAAGGTGAAACAATACAAGGTTAAACACTTCGACACGGCCCCGATGTATATTACCCATCTCCGCGGTTTGCGGAGTGCGGGAGAAAAACCTACCGCCGCGAACCGTGGTTGGGATGAGACTCCCCGAGGATAGAACTCTGACATGAATTCCATCCTAGGTTGGGGTTAAGAAAAGGGAAGGGAGAGAAAAACGTTTTTCTTAAGCGTGTGGCCGCCACAGAAATGCGCTCTTTCAGTGCAGTGGTGTGTGTGCATGCTTCTTTCATGGATGAGAACGAACCTAGATCAAAGAAAGGGCATAAAGTGCATTCATAGGATACGATTTCCGTAAAGCAAATAAAACCGAACTCGTCGGATGCTAATGGCTTTGCTTATGCATCGTCCGGTAATGAGCGTCAGCTAAATAATTAGCAGCCGCTCATTAAATGAAAAAAATGTTTTTCGGATACCACAAACGATATGAATTGTTTATGGTATCGCAGGAAACCTATGTAGCAACAGTGTTCGTTGAATCTCGATGCCGCACGAGGAATGTCGTCAGCCGAGATCGTTGCAGATGTTGTTCCGCCGAACGAGGAATGTCGTTCGGGGAATTGCGACAGTGAACACGCTGGATTGACGCAATGGCGTCCTACCCAACGATGCCTGAAACCAAATGTGTATTTAGAAAGGCACAGCAATACCTTTTGTCGATCTTCCGTAAGTGAATCTAACTGAGTTGTCCGTATGGTGACGAGCACGGGGTTAGCGAATCCAGATAAAGACGACTATAGATAAAGTTCGATGGAGACAGTTTTCTTTATTAAACACCAATATGTTAGTATTAATTCAATAGCCACATGGTGGCGTACAAATTTAATCCAATTTTTTATACAATTACATTGATGAATGTCGAGCACCAAAACACAGTATGTGATGACAGTAAAATTGCCGATGAAGCACCAACAACAGTAAACAATGCATGACTTGACAGTTTCTCCACTGTCATCGTGTTGCTGGCATGTGTAGTGAATATGTGTCGAGGAGAGTACTAGACGATGGAATAGATTCTCCCCGAACATATAATCAGGAATCCGAAACAAACAGCGTTGTTCTGTTTGCACATGGTACGAGTTAGAGAATTTTATTGCTGGGAGAAAAGGGTCGCCGGCCAATGTGTACGTAAAGAAATTTATCGTACACATGGCGAAGTTGGAAAATAGACGGCGCAATATGGTCCCTGTTATGACGGTTACATTGTATGCAAACCGAATCATTTTGTTTACAGGAATTTGTCTGGTACCGAAGGTGCCGAATTGGTTTGGAATTCCAGATAAGCGAAGAAAGAAATCTTACGGAAATTTGTATGCGAAGTGATGCATGAAAAGGTGTTTTCTTTACAGGCACTTTAAGATTATAGATTTGATCTAATTAATGCGTGAAGCATTTTTAGGTGCGTAATGCGATTGCATTAGCAAAACTTATGCGACTTGGGATGAGGTTATGGGGGTTATTAGGTAAGTGTACCGTGGGGTTTGGCGGCATCGCCACAGTATCTTTGGAAGATCACACATCAATCATCGCAACCATAAAAAAAGCTCCTAAAAATATCATTGGTATAATTTCTCTATTATCCTTCCATAAAACACCAAACGATCCCTATAGAGTTCCCTGTGCTGAACGGGATCCCAAAGGAAGCGGTAAAGAGTTTAAAAAGGAAACCAGATGGCACGCAGGCTGCCATGATCCGCTTACCAAGAGAAAATGCTAGTATGTTGCGGTCTACAGATTTCCTACGGGTTGGATGGATGAGATGCAGACT
Source organism: Microdon myrmicae (assembly GCA_963931805.1). Taxonomy (NCBI): domain Eukaryota; kingdom Metazoa; phylum Arthropoda; class Insecta; order Diptera; family Syrphidae; genus Microdon; species Microdon myrmicae. Next base: position 75,890,334 of record OZ007499.1, read on the forward strand.
TCGAGAACACATCGCATCCACACATTGTTTCAGATGTTGGCAATACGGTCATGTGGCGAAATCCTGCAAATCCGAAGAAGATCGTTCGGAAAACTGTTTGAAATGAGGTGAAAAAGGCCACAAAGCAATAGGTTGTAAAGCACAACCCAAATGCATGTTCTGCGAATCAGGATGCAAAGGCGGTAACCACCGCTGAACAGGGAGCTACAAATGCCGAGCATTTAAAAACGCGATGCCCAATCTCCTGAATAAAAATGGACAGGTCTAAGTGCATTCAAATTAACTTAAACCATTGTGGAGCCGCACACGATCTCCTTTCCCAAACGGTTAAGGAATATGGTGCCGAAGTGGTACTTATCAATGAGCACTACAGGATGCCTGGAACTGGTACTATTAGATGGGAAGAAGACAGTAGGGGAACAGCTGCCACATGGACAACTGGAAATTCCCCCATGGAATGCAGAAGTGTGCAGCGGCTGGAAGGAATTGCCTATGGGAAAATCGGGGAACTCATTTCTACTGTTGATACGCTCCGCCAAGGTGAGTGTCGCGGAACCGGAAGCAACAAACCAACAAACAAATGTAGTGCTGGCTACCATATTGAGAACACACTCAGTCATTGCAACGCCTAAGAGGTATGCAATGGAAAGGCAACTACAATAAGCTTGAGCTTTATGTCTGTCATCTGAATGAACAAATCTGAAGTGTGCTGTTAGGCAACTGAAGAGCCATCGAAGCAGCTTACAGTCGTAACCAAGTTCAGCCGATGAAGTTTTGGTAAATAGTGAATACAGTTGCCGGACGGAGCCCCGGCTGCTGCAATTAGGAAGTCCAGCTAAGAACGGTGTACGGCTATGGGGATTTGCGATTGCGGTGCGTTGTATGCATTTTGACTGGAGAGTGAGCGACGTTTTCTTGCTGTTGCTGGACAGTTGAAAATTAAAAAAACGAAGAGTGCAGTGGTGGTGTTAATTGACCAAGAAAATTAAAATAATAACAAACAATTGAATTTAAAGAGTTTTACTTTGCTGTTTGTTCCACAAACAAAATTTAAGTCGCGTCGGTTTTTATTTTAGTTTTTTCTTCAACAAAATTGTAAGATTGTGCTGTACCATCGGCGTATATAGTGGGAAATAGAATATTTCAAATGCTTTTTGGACGGGATAACACAAGAAGCTAAAGATAAGAGCCCCCTTATAGTTGGTGGAGATTTCAACGCTTGGACAGTAGAATGGGGAAGCGCAAGGACCAACAGTAGAGGCCAGGTACAACTTGAAGCCTTCGCACTCTTAGATGTGGTGTTACTTAATGATGGTGTTGATGACACCTTCATAAACGAGAGAGGCCGGTCCAAAATCGACATCACATTTGCCAGCTCCATGTTGGCGAGAAGTATGGAGTGGCGAGTTTTGGACACATACACTCATAGTGACCACCAAGCCGTGATGTACGATTGTCTAGCATGTAATTTAGAAACTAAGAAGATAAAAAGAAAATAAAAAAATGTTTTAAAAATGAAAAATTGAAATGCCGTGATGTACGAAATATTACCGCACAGGGGATTCACCACTGGCAAATTGGCGAAGAAAGCCCAGAAAGATGGGTAAAGGACCTCGATGCGGAACTGCTCGATTATGTACTGGAACATCAAATCAAACAGTTTGACGCAGAGGCCGATGCGAACAGGCAGGCTAGAAAAGTCATGAAGTGGCTAACTACCGCATGTGATGCTTCTATGCCACGAAAAAGACAACCAGCATGGACAATCAAACCAGTGTATTGGTGGCACTCAAAAATCGCCCAGGTGCGATCGGAGTGCAACAGGTTACGACGCTTGCAACAAAGAGCAAGAAACCGTAACACCTACCCGCAGTTGCATGCGGAATTCGTCAACAAACGGAAAAAGTTGTAATCCGCAAAAGTAAATATCGCGCGTTCTGCTCCCTAAGGTATGAATTAAATAATAACCCATGGGGCAGCGCCTACAGGATAGTCATGAAAAGAACAACAGTAGTCAAATGCGAAAAAGGAAAACTGACATGGAAAGAATCGCTGCTGTCCTCTTTCCGCAGTGCGATGAGGTGTTGAGAGTGCAAGAGGAGTGCAGTATCACTGAAGGAAAGATACCTCCCGTGACCACCAAAGAGGTGCTCTTGGCTGCAAGGGTTTAAAAAAAAAACATGACCCCGGGATGGTATTCCTAACGCTGTAGTGAAGACTGCTTTAACAAAAAAGCTGGAAGTCTTCAGCAGTCTCTTCACAACCTGCCTTCGAACAGGACAATTTCCTAAACGATGGAAAAAACAGCGGCTTGTGCTTATACCAAAAGGAGTCAAGAATCCAGAAGTGCCGTCGTTTTATCGCCCATTGTGCATATTGGGCACAACAGGAAAACTGCTTGAGCGAGTAATTGCCACTCGCCTGGAACAATTCACTGAAGGGACATCGGGGCTCTCTGAATCGCAGTATGGGTTCCGGAAAGGTAGATCAACCGGTAAAGCACTATCTATGGTGTGCGACATCGCTCACAATGCAATAGCTGGAGCACGATGGCTAGGTGGTACAAAGAAATATTGCGCGGTGGTGACACTGAATGTTAAAAAAGCATTTAACTCGGTAAACTGGAATCGGATTCTAGAAACGTTGCGTGATCTACAACTCTCCCCCTACTTGATGCGTATACTAGCACACTATCTCTCGGATAGAGGACTGCTCTATGATACAGATGAGGGACCACAGGAATATCAAATAACAGCGGGTGTACCTCAGGGATCTGTATTAGGTCCACTGTTATGGAATATAATGAATGATGGTGTGCTCAAGGTCAATGTCCCGGAGGGGGTTAGAATCATTGGATACGCAGATGATTTGGTAATAATAGCCGTAGCTAAACATCTACATGACCTGGAGAATTTTTTGCTCCCAAGCAATCCAGAGCAATAAATGCTGGCTAGATATAGGCGAACTGAAACTAGCTGGACATAAGACGGAGACACTTTTAATAAGCAGCTGCAAGAAAGTTGAACACCTGACTTTGGAAATAGAAGGACAAATAATCAGATCCAGTCCATACATTAAATATCTTGGTGTTATACTAGACAACGGGTTGAGCTTCAAGGAATACTTAAGAAAAACGACTGAAAAAACGGCAAGAGTGTGCAAAGTTTTGGCGAGACTGTTACCCAATGTTGGAGGACACCGGCCCCACATAAGGAAACTCATAACCAGTGTCAACACCCCATTTTTAAAACATTTTTTTTATTTTTCTTTTTATATTCTTAATTTCTAAATTAAAGGCTAGACAAAAAATGCTTAAATTCTAGCTTAATTATCTTATATAATAACTTACTGGTCCTTCGCAGACGCTCTAAGCTAAACATTACTTAACATTTGTTTAATTTGCTTTTCGGCGACAGAACTTTGTGGCAGTACTGATAATTAGTTGAAATACAAAGAAAAATTTGAAAAACTTTGTCAATTTTTTTTGGTTTTTTTTTCTTAAAATTTAACTTACTTAACTTACCTAGTTGTTTTTTTTTTTTTTTTTTTTTTTTTTTATGTAAAAGCACTTAACCTGACTTAACTTAAATCTTATACTACCCTAATTCTAGAAAAGCTAAGTCTATGTAAGCTAGGTGATGATACTATGATTCTATACCGACTTTGGTCTCCAGGTCTTTATATGCCATTCAACCACCAGAACTGTTGACGCTGTCTAATACTATCGTCCCGGTCTCTGTGGGAGATAGCCCTACTGAAGCGCAGGAGCTCTCTGCACTTTGTTGAAGTCTCGCTGTATTAACCTATTTATGATCGCAACTTTCGGAGCTGTTCTGTAAATTATGAGATCGTCTGCGTACGCAATAGCTTGCGGAAGTGCTTCTAATAAGTCGCTAATGTAAATGTTAAAAAGAATCGGAGAGAGTACCGCACCCTGTTGCAAGCCATTCTTGATATTATATGTTTTATTAGAGGTCACATTACCACTTTTGACCACGAACCTCCTGTCCTTTAACATATCGTAAAGTACATATAGTAAAGGCTTATGTATGCCATGTCTGACCAGTTTGTAATACAACCCTTCGATCCAGACGGTATCAAAGGCTTTCTCCAAGTCGATCAGACAGGCCCCTGTGCATTGGTTCCTACATTTATTCCATTGTATGTCGGAGACCAGTTTAGCTGCGGCATGTGTGGTTTCATGACCCGCCTTAAAGCCAAACTGGTTATTTGGAATAATGCTGTTGTCGTCTACCCATTTTACCAGAGCTTTGTTAATGGTTTTTTCAAATACTTTACTGATGCGAAGCCAAAATAGAATATGCGGAACACGTACTCACAGAGTGCGTGAGATTCGAGACCGCGCGAACGATTTTGGAGAGACATATGAGACGGACGTGCGCAAGGCTAATAATTTTGCCCGTAAAAAGAAATTATTATGGAAAGTTTAACAAGGCTCGAGACTAAAAGAAAGTTCCGCTGGGATCAACGGGAATATGTGCCTGCCGGGAGGTGGTTTTAGACGGTAAAAACCCGCCATGGCTCTGGATCAGTCCAGACGTATCTTTTGAAAATCCTTCCTACCTAAACCAAAAAAAAAAAAACACCAACCGAATCCCTTCTGCTATCAGCCGCATTTTAGATAAAGCGAAGCAATTGGAATTGGATATTAAACAAGCTTTCAAATACTGCGCAAGGTGCCTGCCATAGTTTCTAAATAAAAATAATATCATAACAACACTCTCAACATTTAAAAACACAAACACAAACAAAGGATACTGTGCACTATTCTGGTTAGTGGCCTCCATTGTTACTATCAACCTTAATGGAGCTGATTTAATTGTAGGTGCTGTATATTGCCCACCTAGACACACAATCTCAAAACAATAATTCACGGATATCTTCAAGAGCTCGGACCAAGGTTTATAATTGGTGGAGATTTTAATATCAAGCACAATGCGGGGGGTTTGTGGCGGTCCCTTGAACGCCACCAACCATCTTCCCATTACCTAGGTAAAAACCCCCATCTAGGGCATACAACCTGAATTAAACCGTGGCAGTTACATTGAACGCCACTACTTACCTTACAGGTACAAAAGATAACAGTTTCCTAAAATACATTAAAAGCGTGTACTTACCTCCTATGCCGTACCCTGTAACATTAGATAAACCGGTGAAACATTGATTCTCGCTGACATGAAATTCCAGCGGAAGCAAATCCTATATCTTTGGAGCAATTTGGTTTAACAGCCAAGCAACCAATATTGCCGTTCAATATCTACACGATATTCTTTTGCGCGCCAGCCGTACACCTGCAGGAATGTGTATCTGCCCTCAACATAGCATGCCCACGTCGGTCGGTCACTCCACCGACCGATTCATGAGGCATTCGGCTGACGCCCAAGCAGTCGAGTTCGCAAATGGAAATTTACCATTACAATTCGACTGCGAGGATATATCAGTGAAATGTACACGATCAGCAATAATGCTTTACGCAGTCGTTGATCGTGTAAACATTTCAACCCCTTTTTTCCGTTGAGATACTCGCACCTATGGCGAACATTTAGATGGGACCTATGCTATGTCTGCATACTTGCGAACGCACACGATGACCAGCAGAAGCAATCATCGTGTGTGTATTTCAACCCCTTTGGCGTTGAACAAAACGCAAAAGGGATATTTTACCATATATGGTCATCGAAGCGACGATTGAATATGTCGTATTCTATCGCTTCGATGAACTTAAGTTAATCGCGATTTGGATTCCGTGAGGGCAGGTTGTGCCCTCACGTTAAAACACACATCTATCGTGGGGCGTCCCAAGATATGGGAGTCTTCTGTTAACAGCCTGCGAGTGCAAACGGCCAAGAGTTACGTTATTCCAAATTATTAATCAGTTGCCTTTGACTATTGTAAATAGAATATAAATTTGTTTTGAATTGGTAATCCACACCCAGTGCATTGACTACTTAATATTCAGCGGATGAATAGTGATAAATTATGTTTCTCATTAATTAGAACAAAGTGCACTGGCTATTGTAAATAGAATATAAATTTGTTGTAAGCTATTAGTCGACACCAAGTGCATCGACTATCTCGTATATTGTGGAATGGTTAAGTTATGTATTAGTGCTATTGAATAAAGGAAATAACCTGTTTGAGTTACTTAACATCTCTTATCTCTCATCAAGGAGCAGGTAACCAAGTCCTTTCATCGGACGAGACCTTCGGTTGCGTGAGTAAGTGCTATAGGAGTGGGCCCGTCGTTTGGGACCCCTATTAGCGAACCCGTGCAAGGTGGCACATTGCTACAACGACAGTTAATAAGAACACGCCACAGGGTCAAGGTTGATTACTCCAGGCAAGGGAAAAGAATTGCTTACAGCCATCAAAGTCGCAAAGTGTGAATTTCATTCGTCTTGTTCACCAACATACTGGCCTACTGATAGCAACAAAACTCCTGACCTGATCGATTTCTTTATTTCGAGAATGTCATCGAATTATATTTAAACGGATAGTTTAGTTGATTTATCGTCTGACCACACTCCAGTACTACTAAGATTGAATGCAGCTGTTCCCAGAAATAACAGAAAACTAAATCTTACAAATATACAGATTGGGAAAAATTCCAAAAAGAGCTTGACAGTCAGATTGAATTAAACGTTAAACTTTAAGATTGTGAAGAATTGGAACAACAAGTACAACAATTTATCGAAACATTAAAAAGCGCAGCCGCAACAGCAACTCCGATGTCAAGTGATAAACCAGAACCAGCAACCACCTATGCTATTGAGATTAAAGATTTAATCAAAGACAGGCGCAAAGCTAGACGAGCCTGGCACAGATCCAGACACCCTAACGATAAAAAAATATTCAACAAGGTGAGCAATCTAGTTAACAAATTAATTAAAGACCATAAACAGAGTTGTATAGATGAGTACCTAAGTGAACTAAGTCCATCAGTGGATATGGATTACTTTCTCTGGGAGGCAACACGTAAACTTAAATGTCCCCTTATCCCAGTGCCAACTATAAAGGATGAGCTGGGACAATGGGTACGCAGAACTGAAGATAAAGTTGAAATATTTGCACAACACCTGGCTTCCGTGTTCAAACCACACAACATCCACAGTAGTATTGATCCTTCATCCAAGTATTAAACTGAGCAAACAATCATACCAGTGACCCCAATGGAGATTGCGGCGGTTCCACTAACGGCACTACTTCATCATCATCGGCATTACATCCGGGAACCGGTCTTGGCCTTATTTAGCAAGTGCTGAGGCTTGTTAAATTTTCCAAAATGATTTGTTTCTTTTTCCGGGCAAGGTCATTAGTCTTGCGCCAATGTTGGAGCTAGCGCAATTCAAACTCCCCGAGGATTGATTTGCACACGTCCACATAGATATTGTGGGCCCCTTAACACCCTCGAGAGGATTCTCCTACATCCTTACCTTGATCGACCGTTTTACTCGATAGCCGGAAGCAACGCCACTACGAGTAGTCACCGCCGAGAGTGTCGCCAGAGCATTTTACTCGACTTGGTTTACACGCTTTGGCGTACCGGCAACTTTAACATCAGGCCGAGGTCCACAGTTCGAGGCCACGATCTTCAAGCAGCTTACCGACCTATTAGGCTGTCAAAGAAGTCGTACAACCGCATACCACCCTTCAGCCAACGGGATGATAGAGCGTTGGCACAGGGCGCTAACAGCCTCACTAATGTGTCATAATGACACGTAATGGTTTAAAGCCCTCCCACTGTCCTCCTAGGATTGAGGACGAATATTAAGGAGGATCTGGGCGCATCCGATGCAAAACTGACCTATGGCACCAACCTAATGTTGCCCGGCGAACTATTTGTGGACAGTGAAGCTCCACACGACCAGCTACAAAGCGTAGGCTATCTCCGCAACCTGGTGCGGGAGATCAGGGCAAAACCCATAGCTCGACATGGCACTAAAAGCGTGTTTGTACACCCTGAGTTACATAGCTGCACGCACGTCTTCGTCAAGGTGGACGAAGTCAAGAAACTACTCGATCTCCCCTACGAAGGACCGTATAAGATTCTAAAACGAATCAGCGATCGAGTTTGGGAGGTGGAGATCAGGGGCAGATCAACTACAGTTAGAGTGGAGAGACTAAAACCGTGTTTCTCGGAAGCCAACCGCCCAAAGGCCACCACAAGCCCCGATTCAACAGCGGAGCTACCCTCAACTTCTACGGTAGGAACACAGAGCGTAAGTAGCGGCCCCCTCACATGAAGCCGCACCCGAGCGCTGTCACAAGACGCATGTTCAGCCGACCGCACTTAACTACTGCGGCAGCCATCTAAGTAGTGCCCTACCAGTAGTACCGTGGCTATGTCAGCGGGGAGCGGGGTACTGTGGCAGTTCCACTAACGCTCTTACTTACCATTTTCAATTACCCCGTTGTTTTTCGCTAATGCAATTGCATTATATTGAACAGGCAGGGTGAACAATAAAAATAAAACGCGATTGTTGTTTAAATTGAGGATATATATTTTACACGTCCTAACGGCACGAAAGCTGGATGCTAAGAAGAAAGAAGTGAAAGTTGAAAAATGTGAGTTTGGCGTTTCTTGGTGTGGATGACAGTTGTGTGCCTTAAGGGCCTGAATGCAATGAGAAGAGTGAGTGTTATAGTTGAGCTTTGAGTGCGTACAATTTGAATACAATTTTTTAATTTGTTTAACAGATTAGCACCTGTAAACATTTCCACCTCCATAGGCTAGCCATCAATATTCCTCCCCAAGGCCATCAGCATTTCCCTGCATCAAGCAACATCGAGTTTCCTCAAAAAGTATTTCGGTTCACATCCAACGTGAACCATTGAGGATCTTATCGATTCTCCTCGCCGGCAGTTCCTGTCCCACATGTGCGCAGAAATGTTCCTGCATGCACATGCCTAGCCAACCTTTTGCCCAACGACAAGGCAATGGCAAGCAGATTGCTTACATAGTTGCAATACCAATCACCACGATCCGTTTGTCCGACCGACAAACAATCACCGCATCTCGCCCATAGCTGCCAAAACCGAATTCTTCAGCATAAACAAATGCAAACAAAGAATTCGGGTCTTCCCGCCGGCAATAGATCGTATACACCACTGTGTAAGTATTTAAAATCCACTAACACCCGGTGTTTCCCTAATGAGATACAGTCTGTTTACTCAGCTGCACTCTCATTCGCTCATGATGCCCTTGGTCCATTTTTCCTTTGTTTGATCTTCCTTTCTACGGTTCGTATACACATGGACTCGCAGCACGAGCAAACAAAGTGATCGTCGCGCGGATGGCCACACCCTCGCTTCGATCTATGTGCCGGATCTCTTCTCCTATTGGCCACTGGACAATGAAAAAATGTCATTTTCCTTCTCACCACACCTCCAGACTCACCCCGAACTGGGGGTTGAATCGGCAGTCGAGATCCAGAGTTCGTTGAAGAGAAATCCTCGGATATTAAAGCCATGTGCAGGCTTGCTGTCCGCATTCGAATGTGTTATTTTGCTTACATACATACGTATAATTTCCTTAATTTTTGATTCTCGCTAATAAGAAGAAGTGAAAAATGCAGTTGTTTTGCCTTTCGGAAACCGTTACAAAAGTGATAATGAATCCCCTAAAAGAAGATCCAAATGATATGTATCCGAGTTACTTTATCCATGTAAACAATAGCCCAGACAAAGAAATATTAAATAGAACATATAGATAACCACAACGACACTTAAAGCCGCGCGAGTTAAATAATCAAGAAACAGTATTGTATATTATTATTTATTCATTGAATGTGTGTACTCAGTTGTAAAGCAAATGTAAATATTGTTACATAAATCTATAGTGTTTGGGATGGATAGTGAAGAACGTGTGATTCGTACTGACGCTAGAATCACCAAAAATTGAACCAAAGCGCAACCCACCAGGCCACCGCCGTGTGTACGAATTCGATTTCTAAACTCAAGTACATTCGACTGATGTGGACTTGTTATGTTATCGCTATGGTATACGGCTCTGATTCATTTTCTTATTCGATTTTCGTTCGGTGTTCTTCACTATTTGCTTGTGTATTGTATGTATCTGTTACAAACGCCACAAATCCACAATAAACACCAATTAATAAAAAAGACAATAGCCCCGTGTTTTATTCATGTGCTGTGTCTGCTCCGCTTGTATATGAACCACCATACAGTCTTCTCAGCGGAGTTTCTTTGTGAAAGGACACCTAACAACACTAAAGGAGGAAGGAAAATTAAGAGTGCTTTAGCAAATGTATGATAAGTGTACTCATCCAGTTAGCAAGGTTAGCGATCTGATTAGACGAACTTGTTAGGAAATCTTAGTTGAACCAGTTCTCTTGCCGGCACACGTAATTAAGACACATTTTCTTACAAGATTGCCCAAGAAATCGACAAAAGTTTGAACCACAAAAAAGCACCAGGCATCGATGAAATATCACCTGGCGTGTACAAGGAATTACCTGGAAAAGCTGTCATTATGCTAACACATTTGTTTAATGCTTGCTTTCGACTAAGATACATTCCAAATTCATTCAAAACATCCCAGATAATAATGCTCAAGAAACCAGAGAAACCAGCAGATGTAGTAACGTCTTAAAGACCCATATCGCTATTGCCATCCATTTCAAAGCTGTTTGAGAAAATACTCCTAAAGCCACTCAAGCCACTCATCAATATTCCAGACTTTCAATTTGGCTTTAGGAATAAACACTCAACTATTGAACAGTTTCACCGTGTGACCACAGCTATAGAAAAGGCTTTCGAAGAAAAGCCCAGCTGCCTTTCGTGATGTCTCCCAAGCATTCGACAGAGTATGGCATGAAGGTCTTACATATAAAATGAGTAAACTGTTTCCAGCAAACTATTGCCATCTCAGTCATCCGCGAAGTCTCTTACAGGGAACACCATTTTTAACAGTGCGATAGTTAAAAAAGTGAAGTGAATTGTCCTAGTATTTAAAAGTAATTTTCGTAAATTCCCTTGAACTCACAAACAAAACACAACAAGGATACACCAGGTAAGAAAAAAAAAAAAACATGGCCCTAGGGCCAAGCCACCATTCCGGCAATAGGTTCGTAGACTGGGAGAATGCTCACCCTCAGGCTCCACAGCCAACGTGCCAACAAAAAAGACAATCCCGCAGCCCATTGTCTTTCAATTTCCCTGCTCTCCCGAACAAAACTGCAATAAAAAACCCACGGTTCGTTCAAATTTACCCAACCGAAGCATCAATGCCACTTACATCCGTCAACGTCTTTGTACTAAAAAAAAATTGATTCTATTAGTACACAGGGCGAAAAAATTACACTCCTTAGGGATGGTTCTATCCTAATTTTAGCTAAAGACCAAGAAATCGCAGGTAGATTCATCCAGTTTACGCGTTTTGACACAATCTGTCCGGTCAATATTAGACTGCACCCCAAACTAAATACTTCCAAAGGGGTTGTGTATGCCCCTTGCCTCATTAACGTCCCAGAAGCCGACATTATATCAGAAATGGGTTCCCAAGGTGTGGTAAATGTCTTCAAATTCACAAAAATCAACAACGAAGAACGATTACCCACAGGATTGATGCTGTTTTGTTTTGATCGGCTACAACCACCAACAACAATAGAAATCGGCTGGTACAACGCCAAGGTCAAGGAATACATTCCAAGGCCAATGCGGTGCCGACAATGCCAATTACTTGGCCGTACGGCAAAATGGTGTAAACGCACAACAGCATGTAGTACATGTAATCTGCCACCTCATCGCGAAACTGAATGCACAAGAACAATGTGTGCTAACTGTCAAGGTCCGCACCCGGTCTCTTCCTCTACCTGCCCTAAATATATTGAGTACCAAAAAGTATTAGAAATTCAAACAAAAAACAAAACAACGCTAGCTGACGCTAAACGCATATATAGGGAACAGAATACAATGCAAACAACAAATAACGATCTTTACTCCGATCAAATTAGAAAACACATGTCTGCACCTGTAAGTCCAACCAGTTCCAATACACTACTACCAAAAATAATTCAAAATCCAATAGCCGTAAACAAATCTCCCAACAAAGAAACAAATATATTTCCCTCCTCTTCCTACACAGCTCTAAAAGAAATTGAATAGAGAAAATATCCCATCTCTCAACGAATAAATATAACCAAAACTATAGATCAATCTTCCTCCTCCCTAGAAACTCAAACACATACAAGCAAAGCCAAACCTACCACCACACAAACACAAAAATCCCAGTTAGATCAAATCGGGAATATCCCTCTACCTAAATATGGAAATATACAATTCTAACCTCTCTCAACAGCCTATTGACTCCGCGGCACGGAGCTCTTCTCGCTCAAATCAATTCGAGTGGATTGGAAAACTGGGTGGGACGAGCTGTGTGGCGCGGAGTCAGGAAAAGAACCACCGTTATACCCCCACCTCGAACTCTATAGCAAGATCCAATTATAACCCCGCAGACTGCTTAATACTTCAATGGAACCTGAATGGGTTTCATAACAATTATCACGAGTTACAGAACCTTATAAAAGAACTCAAACCGTCCATCATAGCACTGCAAGATACGCACCTACCCCACTCTTCAAATGCGAAAGTGCCTCGGGAATACGCAGGCTACTTTAACAATCTTAAAAAAAATAACTCCTGTAAACAAGGATCCGGGATATTAATACATCGGGCACTAACCCATAAGCATATCAGTATTAATACCCCTTCCTCGGCGAGTATTAAGTGAGACGCGATCGTGTATCCATGGCTACTAATAAAGTCTATTTACGTCCCGCCAATGCGTGTATCTCTGAACTAAATAAGTACTAAATTAAAAGCTGAATAAAAATTCATTGACCCTAAGAGATATTGTGTAAATAGTAACTCTCTAATTTACGTACGGCTTGTTGGCATATTAAACGAAACCCACTCCGCCGACGACGTCAATACAAATACCCGACACAGAAGATGCATATCAAATTAGCATAAAATTGCACAAATCAAAACTGTATTCATATAATTAATCCAATTCATAAACAAGAACGAAGCCACGAAATAGAAAAACAGTGACGTGACGTGTTGTGACAACTAAAACAAAGTGCAACAACAACAAACAAAAAAATGTTAAAAGTGACAATAAACGTGCTCACAAAATAACTGCAGTAAGGTGCAACAACAACGTAAGACAATTTAAATATATCACCTCGGTCGTAAAAGTGAAAACTAAAACAGACAATATATTGCTAGTTACGCACAGAGTTTTCAAAGCATCATTTGGCGCGAGTGCAAGTTCACTGACTCTTCGCCGACGGTAGCCGAGTTCGAGTCCGGCGTGCGGAAGAAATCGACTTCGTGGTTCGTATTGCGGTCGCCTTTGTTTTTTTTTAATGAAAACAAACTGGAAAGAACCAGCATGAACACGGAGGAAGACAAAAACGTGACAAACAAACGAAAAGGTACACCGAAAATCTCCATTGTGACGCGAAGTAAAACCGCGAAATTAACAATGGAGAGAAAAGGTCAGCAAATGGAGGAGGACAGTCGCGTCCCTCTCCCTACAATTTTAATATGTATGGGGCAAACAATTCGTTCGCTTCTCTTGCATCCTCAGAGTCTGAGGATGAAGAAGAGGAAATTACTGAATTGGAGGCAAAACTTGCGATGGCAAGAGCCCGTCTAGAAGAGAGACGCCGAAAGAAAAAAATAGCGGCACTCGAAAAAGAAAAAGACACCGAACACCGAAGCCAAAAGTCGGCCAACAGCAACAGCAACATCAACATCAACAGCAACAATCAACACAAAATCGACCACAGCAAGCAACACAACCGCGGCAAAGCAACAATAACAACCAAAAAATAAAGATGCCACCAATCAACACCATAGATATTGAGTGTAAGGAATTGGTAAGTCTTTGTAAGCTAGCGATAGGAAACAATTTTGTAGTTAAAAGACTGGCTGGTAATAGGCATGGCATTCAAACCTATGCGGTGGCAGACCACGATAAAATTAAAGAGGTCTTAAAAAGGGCCACCGCGGAATTCTACTCGTTCACACCGAAGCAAACAAAGAGGGTAACGGTTCTATTAAAGAGTGTCGACCCTAAGGTGGAACCGGAGGCTCTGCTCGAGATGCTTCAAAAGTTGCGGCACGACGATCTCGAGTTTATCTCCGTAAAACAGTTCACCACAACCAAGGCAAGAAGGGAAAACCGCAAGCTACCCTTCTTTTTGGTTCAACTAACGCCCAGCAGCAGAATTGGTGGTCTAAGAAAGATTACAGTGTTGGATCATCAAAGTGTCACATGGGACAAGTTAAAAAAAGGCAGAGACATCCTGCAATGTCTCCGCTGCCAAAGGTTTGGTCAGGCGGCGGCGAACTGTGAAATGCAGCACCGTTGCGTAAAATGCGGAAAAGACCATAAGGCAGAAGAATGCCCTCTGGGAAAAAAAAGCGTAGAAGACAAAGCCCTTCTAAAGTGCGCAGTGTGCCGGAATGAGGGACACCCCGCTAATTATCGAGGATGTCCTAAATTCCGAGAAATAATGGCAAGAAGTGTGACCCGGCAAAAAAACACAGAGCCAGCTCGTACTACAACAATGCCCGTAACATCGCAGCGGCCGTACGCACAAGTTGCGACGGGTGGGAGACCATCAAACCAGGCTACAACATTGGTAGCCACAAATACTCCCACACAGACTGAAACAACATCGCAAGCAGACGTGATCACGGTTCTGCTTAATCTGCAGAGACAGATGACGCAGCTGCAAAATCAAATAAACGAGATCTACTCGTACTTGCCCAATCTAAACAAAAAGTCAATATAAACCCTCTAACCACAACATCAATAAAAGCTCTTGTACTGAATGTAAATTCACTAATAAGAACTGAGAGAAGAGCCAATCTTTTCAACCTGTTGCAAGTTGAACAGCCTGATGTACTTCTGGCGGGGGAAACAAAGTTAAACCAGAGACATAAGATATGGCATAAAAACTACGATATTATACGAAGAGACTGACCTAACTCCCCTCAAGGGGGGGGGGGGGGGGGGGGGGGGGGTGTCGCAATCTTTATTAGAAAAGGGATCCCTCATAAAGTTATATATAGTGGAGAAGTGCGCAGGTTCCGGGTGCTGGAAGCCTGTATCGTACGCATACCCCTTCAGCAAGGAAGGGGTTTGTATGCGATTGCGGTCTACGCACCTGAGAAGCACCAACATAATCTATTTATAGCAGAGCTCGAGACTCTCTTCCGATGCTTACAATTGCGCCTGGGCAAAAATTACTTTATCCTAGGGGGAGATATGCCAAGCATAGATATTGGGGAAATCATATATCTAATGCCAGATGAAATCAGTTGGCTGGCTGGTTAGATCAGTTTCATATTGAATATAGAACTGACCTGCTAGCTACCGAATATCCATCGTTTCCTAGAGGTAGATCGTTCTTAGATATCTTGCTAATCGACTCACGACTGAGATTACTTAACACCAATAGACGAAATACAAACTGTTTACGGACAATTGAATACGATAGTGACCACTGTGCATTCACGGCAGTAATAGAGCTTCCGAACGAGCTCGCAGATCTGGAGGAATTCGTGATCCCGCAACCCTATAACTACGGGGCAATGCGATGGCCGCGGTTCACCAGATCATTAACAAGAGAATTTCGTTCGAATGACTTTAATCTGCCAGTAAACAGAAACCTGACTAATGTCGAAATCGACAAATACATTCAACAAATGGACGAAACCGTAAAACGAACAATGGACAAAACAATTCCCAAAACAACAGTTACAGATCACACAAACATGTACAGAAACGCAACAATAAACGCACTACAGAAGAAAAAGAGCAGACTGCTATCGAAATTAAAACAATTACACAGACAGTTTACAGACAGACAAGACCAGGAGATAATATCACTGAAATCCCGATTAAAAAACCTCCAACAATTACTTAAAGCTAATTATAGATTAGCAACAAATTTGTATTGGAACAACAGAATTCGAGCTATAAAAACTAATAACCCGAATATGTTCCCACAAATAAATAAAATATTCAGGAGAAATAATCAAAATGAGATTCAGTGTCTCCAAATTCCACGTACTGAGGTAAATAAGCAGCTGCTAACCAACATTGGCATAGATACAGAGAACGCTATCTTCAATAGTGAGCTCTTCGTGATCGAAGATCCTTTGGAGAAGGCGAACGCTGTGGGAGCTGTCTTTCAGGAAATGTACAAGGTGAATGAAAGCATTCACCGAAATCACGACCTGGAGGACAGAGTTCTACTCAATCACCTGCACCTCCGGAATGAAATTTCACTTTGGCAATCGGAGAATCCGGGTTTTACCGAATTCAGTGAAGATAATTTGTCAATTGACATTAATGCCAATGGTGTAGTGGCTAATGGCCTTCTAATAACAAGGGAAAGAATCCAGAGTATCTTCGACTCATTAAGAAGCAAAAAGGCAGTGGGAATAGATGGAGTACCTAACATCGTACTCAAGAACCTGCCCCCAATGGCAATAGATATATACACGGTCCTGTTTAACAACGCGTTGAATAATGCATATTATCCCACGCGTTGGAAAACGGCTATCATTCAGCCCATCGCAAAAAAGGGCAAAGACTGCACAAACCCAATGAACATGCGTTCGATAAGTTTACTCCCAAGCATCAGTAAAGTATTTGAAAAAACCATCAACAAAGCTCTGGTAAAATGGGTAGACGACAACAGCATTATTCCAAATAACCAGTTTGGCTTTAAGGCGGGTCATGAAACCACATATGCCGCAGCTAAACTGGTCTCCGAGATACAATGGAATAAATGTAGGAACCAATGCACAGGTGCCTGTCTGATCGACTTGGAGAAAGCATTTGATACCGTCTGGATCGAAGGGTTCTATTACAAACTGGTCAGATATGGCATATATAAGCCTTTACTATATGTACTTTACGATATGTTAAAGGACAGGAGGTTCGTGGTCAAAAGTGGTAATGTGACCTCTAATAAAACGTATAATATCAAGAATGGCTTGCAACAGGGCGCGGTACTCTCTCCGATTCTTTTTAACATTTACATTAGCGACTTATTAGAAGCACTTCCGTAGGCTATTGCGTACGCAGACGATCTCATAATTTACAGAACAGCTCCGAAAGTTGCGATCATAAATAAGTTAATACAGCGAGACTTCAACAAAGTGCAGCGCTATTGCAATGACTGGAAACTTAAGATCAACTTCCAGAAATGTGAAGGCATCCTATTTAGAACTCCATTATATAAAGCCACGTACGGCACAAGGAAAAACTGGCGAAAGCTAGTTATCGTGGGACCGCATGGAGATAAACTGGAAACCAAGAGTTTAGTTAAATACCTGGGCATCTGGCTAGAGCAATATCTGTATTTCAACAGACATGTAGAGGCTGTTTTGGTCAAAGCGAGGAAAACTTTTGCTATGACAAGGAGGCTATTTCACAGTAGCCAACTTGACAGCAAGGTAAAAGTCATATGCTACATGACGCTAATCAGGACAATGCTCATATATGGTTGCCCAGTATGGTTCAACATAGGTCCAAATTTGATGGAAAAGATTCGGGTGTTCGAAAGGAAGTGTCTCAGAAGTTGTCTCAGATTATATCGGACACCGGAATCGGACTATAAAAAGTATTACTCAAATGAGACTTTATATAATGAAGCGTACATAAATAGGGTGGATATTTTTATGATTAAATTAATCAGAGGACATATTGCGAGAGCAATAAGCTCGTCCAATGACCTAATTTTCGGGACCTATTATCCAAACACCTTGTACTATGAGAGCGTGCGTCGCAACGGCTTTGTTCCACCAGAGGCGTTCCTTGACTTGGATATGAAAGGGCTTATACAGGATAGATCCGGAATTCCGCTGATCTATCATGTAAGTAGATCATCTGTAGACGGACGATAGTGCTACGACCGGGAAGTAGCGCGCACCGAAGAAAAGCTCCTGCGCTTCAGTAGGGCTATCTCCCACAGAGACCGGAACGATAGTATTAGACAGCGTCAACAGTTCTGGTGGTTGAATGGCATATAAAGACTTGGATACCAAAGTCGGTTAAGAATCATACTATCATCAGCTAGCTTACATAGACTTAGCTTTTCTAGAATAAGGGTAGTATAAGATTTAAGTTAAGATAGGTTAAGTGCTTTTACATAAAAAAAAATAAAAAAAAAAGTAGGTAAGTTAAGTAAGTTAAATTTTAAGAAAAAAAAACAAAATACAAATTATACAAATGTTAAGTAATGTTTAGCTTAGAGCGTCTGCGAAGGACCAGTAAGTTATTATATAAGATAATTAAGCTAGAATTTAAGCATTTTTTGTCTAGCCTTTAATTTAGAAATTAAGAATATAAAAAGAAAAATAAAAAATGTTGTAAAAAATGAAAATGACCCCTTCCTCGGCCACGGCAGTCGAACTAACGGGCAAACTAAAGCTAACCGTGATCTCAATCTACATTCCTCCTACTCAACCATATACCCTGTCTGACTTGAATAAAATAATTCAACACATACACACCCCCATTCTTCTAATGGGAGACTTCAACGCTTGGAGTGCAATATGGGGATCACAAACAACAAATAGAACAGGGAAAACCGTGGAACAATTTTTACTACAATCACAATTGGCAATATTGAATAACGGCAATCACACTCATTTTTCCACACACAAGACGTTTACAAATGTAGACCTTTCCCTGTATCATCCCAACTGTCCCCTAATACAAACTGGGAAATACTAGATAATCTACATGGAAATGATCACTTTCCGATAGAAATCTGTATTTCAACCGGCAACAATAAAAAGGGAAGAATCAAACTCCTACCTAAATTCAAATCTGACCGAGCAAATTGGAACAAATTTCAAACTATCACCAAAACAATTCCTTAATCTACATAACACAAAACCCAACATAAATCAAGAAGCTGCCGTTATCACAAAAGCTATTCGAACAGCCGCCAATGGCTCCATTCCACAGACAACGAAAAGGTATCACAAAACCGCCGTACCATGCTGGAATCCAGATCTGGCAAAGCTACGGGCAGAAAAGCAATTGGCATGGACAATTTTTAAGAAGCACCCAACCGACCAACATCTCTTAAGGTACAAAAGGCTTAACGCCATGTTCCGAAGAACAGCCAAAATCGAAAAAGCAAAATCCTTTCAGTCCTTCACGGAAAAACTAAACCCGACATACACCCTGTTGCGGATTCGCCCTTGAAACAACCGGCGAATTCGCAATTAAAATCGGTGGCACCACCTGAATAAGATATGTGGGTTCACCTTAAACAATGTTAGCAATTAGCTGACATTTGTGAATTTTCTGTTGGTTGTCACTTGACAACCATTTTTACTTTTATAATTCTCTTCTTCGTAAATCGTTTGACGACTCCAGTTCGCAATTTGTAATCTTTCAACATCTAAAGAATCCGACAAAATAAAGACGATATTTATCATAGAAATCAAGAGCCACATTATTTCAATCATCGGGAAGTTCACATTTGGAATCAAAGGTACCCTTTTCAGTTTGATCCATTTATTAAGAGTTGATTCCAGCAGATACCAATTGTTCCGGACGTCATTCCTACGAAACCAGCATCGTTGCACGGCAAGAGAACGAATCATTGTTCTTGATGCCATTTCTTTAGCCCATCAACGCAACCCATTTGGTTGGTGGACGATTTGCAGAACGCAAATCAAACACACCCCCAAAAAGATATGGGCCAACATAAAAACGCTAACAGGCAACTATAACCCATCTACTATCAATTTAATACATACAGGATCCGACGCCCTCACATGTCCGGACAAAATAGCCAAATACTTCGCCGAGACTTGGGCAAATACGTCCTCCAACTTCAACTTCCACCCAGATTTCCATACTGGCAAAAACCAAATAGAGGCGCACCCCAAGTAATTCCTATAATAGTGTTATCGAACTTCCCATAACACAGATAGAACTAGAATCTGGTCTTCATACCGCAAAAGGTAAGACACAAGGCTTTGATAGAATTGACTACCAAATGGTAAAAACGGGCCACCGATTTTGAAACAACGCCTTCTAAATCTGTTTAATGTCATATATACGACTGGCACCATTCCTCAAATGTGGAAAGTATCCACAATTATCCCTCTACCAAAGCATAATAACAAAACTGATACAATCCACGGCTACCGCCCCATTTCCTTACTGCCTTGTTTAAGAAAAGTATTGGAAAAATTGTCGCTAAGAGACTAGACTGGTACCTAGAAAAATATAATCTGAAAAGTACAAAACAAGTTGGTTTCAAACAAAGCAGGGGAACAATGGATGCGCTTCTTCACATAGATAACCATATTGTTGGTGCCCTTTCCTGCAAGAAACATACATCCATTTTATCAATAGACTTCGAAAAAGCATTCGACCGCATCGGTCCACACGTCATCCTCCACAAATTACGAAAATAGAAAGTAGGACATCATATGTATAACTTTGTTAGATCCTTTCTGAATAATAGAAAATTCAGGATCAAATGTAACGGCGTGTTCTCTGCATATTATGCGTCCATAATATAAATACTGGAATCCCCCAAGGATCACCGTTATCCGTAGTATTATTTAAGATAGCGTTTGAAGAGTTAAATAGCATTATCTCTAAACATAAAAATGTAAAACATTGTCTCTACGCCGACGATCTTATATTATTCACAAATGTAAACGACCTAGAAGTAGCTAGCAAAACTTACGAAAATATCCTATCAGACATACAAAACTGGTGTAACTATTCAGGCTCAAAAATTTCGAGCGCGAAATTGTTGGAAAGGGAACGCTTACAGAGTGTTCTGGTAACAACCTTAGTAGTTCTAGCGCAGGATAGGTGGCGCTTGGGTCAACAAGCAGAGCATATATAAACAGTGGCACCGATGACTTTCTCTCTCTCTCCTTTCGCCGCTGAACCTGCCGTCAACACAACTTAATTCAAGATTTAACTTAAGACTAAATGTTAACTTCTGTTTTACAAATATCATTCTTACAAATAAAGTCTCATTACCAACAAAAATGTAAAATATTACATATATGCTAAAAGAAAAATTGTAACAAATCTTTATTAGTAAATTTTGAAAACACTTACATTAGGAATGTAGATACACTAAAAATTCTCGGCCTACAATTCGATTGTAAATATAATTTTAAGAATCATTGTCTAGCCCTTAAGAAAAATCTAGTGTTAAGGTTAAACATACTGAAATATTTGTCATCTAAAAACGGTTCAGCCCATACTAACACACTAATAAACATTACTAGAGCTCTCCTACTGTCAAAAATAGACTATGGCCTACTAATATACGGTAATTGCAGCAAAACAACGTTACAGACAATTAAATCTCCCTACCACCCAGCAGCCCGCATAAGTACAGGGGCTTTTCGGACCAGCCCAATTACGAACATCCTAACAGAAAGCGGACTCCCGGCCATAGAAAATAGGATAAAAACTCGGTCGTCCAAATTAGCCGCAAAGTTTCCCGCAATGGCCTCAACACCCATTTTAGAGGACATTAAACGAATACTTAAGAGAAAACGCCCTCAAAAATATACTTCGGCCTTAGGACACTCAATAGAACTGGCGAAAGAACTGCTCGCCACACCTACACCACAAAGGCAAAGAGCGCATTCTCCCCCGCGGCTAATACCAACAGATTGTGTCATAGAAGACCTATCACAGCTCCCCAAAAGCACGACGAACCAAGAAGTATACCAACAACACTTCCAATTATTACGAAACAAACACCGGGAATGGGACCTACTCTTTACCGACGGTTCCAAAACAAAAGAAGGTACAGCATTCGCCGTAGTAAGCAGAACAGATACAGTCATCAGAAAAGGACTTTTACCCGAATTCTGCTCCATCTTTTTAAACGGAAGCAACAGCAGTGCTGGAAGCAATCAAATTAGTTGAGAAAAAGAAAACACTAATTTGCACCGACAGCCTGTCCGCAATACAAGCAATACAGAACCCAAATAACATAAACCAAATAATCCACATGATTCAGGACAACTTAATCCGGAAGCAATCCAAAGTAAAACTGCTCTGGGTCCCTGGTCATAGTGGTATAAGGGGAAACGAAGCAGCTGATATCGCAGCCAAATTGGCTATAAAGGAGCTATTAACAACTTTCTACGCGTACAACAATAAGGACATAGACAAGTACTTTGAAAGGGAATTACGAAAGATAGAACAATTGAAATGGTTAAATTACAACCATACATATGTAGCAATAAACCTTAATAGACAACCCGTCACCTACCCGACAACATCGCCCGTGCAACAGATCAAATGCTTTCTCCGCCGGCGCCTTGGACATACACGTATATCCAACCAGTGTCTCATCAATAAAACCAACCCACCCACATGTCACATCTGCAGATCTAACTCCATATTGTCATCCAAACACATCCTCTTGGAATGCGAAGGCATAAAAGCCCTCGCTCACCGACATCTTCAAGACGACATCAGAAACATCATCTCCGACCCAACCGCAACCAACATAGCCAAGCTCTACCACCTACTAACCCTAGTTAAGCTACAAAACGTAATTTAACAAAAAAAAAAACAAATGTACACATATATATTTAATGCCAAACTAGCCGAAAGCCTTAGTTGCTAGGGCTATTAGATTTAAGTTATTATGTAATTTACTTACATGGTAGAGTAACTTCGGGTAATGTGATATAGGTATTTGTTTTCTAACAATTATTCGTAATTTTTATTACATAGCTTTTGCCGCACTATTCATTATAGCTCTTTGATACATTGCGAATTATATTTCGTTTTCAGAACCCTGCAGCGTAAGCCAATCTGCAGCTATTTACAACAAAATAAAAAAATCTCTGTAACCCCCCTTATTAAAATTGGCGGATAATGTGATATGGCTTTTAAAACAATCAAGAGATTTTTTTAAAAATGCACTTCACTGAATTAAAAACTCGCCCAATATACTGTCAGCTCTATTCACACACAAACAAAATGTATTACTTCAGTTTTTAATTTTGCTCCAATTTTTACTGAAATATAACATAAAGCTCACACAAAAAAACTGTCGACTGTACACCTTAAACAATTTCAATGCACTGACATACAACGCAATGAGCGCGACCGCGCCCAAAACTGCAGCACGTGTTCTTTTCCATTGCCGTCATGTTGACAAGAAAATTCTTGTCGAGAATTGATTATTTCAGAAAATATGATAGTATATCACATTTCCCAACCATATCACAATACCCGAAGTTACTCTAATAAATAAATAAATAAATAAAAATAAATATTGCCATCTACTCGAATCATACTTGTCTGATACAACGTTCAAAGTAACACACGAAGGAGCTCACTCTGGCTTCTATCCAATAGAAGCTGGCGTACCACAAGGAAGTTTCCTGGAACCTTTCCTCTACCACAGCAGACATCCCAACAACCAAGAACACATTCAGCGAAATATCTCGGTATACATTTGGATAGCAGACTAAACTGGAGACATCATGTGAAACAAAAAGCTGAAACGTCGACGGATGTATTGGTTAATCGGGAATCACTCTCAACTCAATCTCTATTGTAAAAGATTGATCTATCAATCTATCATCAAGCCGATCTGGATATATGGAATCCAATTATGGGGCTGTACAAAGCAATCCAATAGAGATATAATTCAACGAAGCCAGAATAAATTCCCTTGCATTATCACGAATGCCTACCGTTTTTTGACAAATCAGGAAATTCATAATAACCTAGAGATCAAATGGATTTATGAAGTTATCCAAGAATATGCTGTCAAACACGAAAGGCGCCTACATAATCATACCAACATAGAAGCTATTCAGCTCTTGGATATTACCCACGAATTGAGACGGCTAAAACGGACGAAACCTCATGAATTAATATGTTAAAATCGAACATACTAAAATCGAGTTGGGAGCTGAACACAGGTCCAGTAAACCCTTACACGATTTACTTAATTAAACTAAATTAAGTACAATTTAAACCTAGTATTAAATTAAATTGTTAAGATTGTACTATTCATATCCAATAAAAGATGTTATTGAAAAAAAAAAAAAAAAAAACTAAAACGTTTGAAGGATAAACTATTTCCCAATACAGATATTTATACAATTCTAGCAGATCCCACTGCCGACAACATAGAAATTGTAAATAAATTTGTAAATAGCATTAAGATTAAATTGTAAATTAAAATTACGGAGTCCCTGCTGCTAGGCTCATTATGTTAAGTTATTGATATGTAATTTGACATTACTAGTTGATAATAAATAAATACATAAATAAAAAAATCTAAAATCTCACACCACTCCCCCCACACCCTGTTCTCGCCCCCGCCCATCTCGCCCCCCACCAGACCTTTAATCGACCCACTAATACCCCCATCTGTCAAACTCTCTCAGCAAACCATTCATTCTTCTGACAACCGGTATGCCTTGTCTAAATTTAAGAACAAAACGACCTACGAAAATGTCCGCCTCTATCTTTCATACCTCCACGACAAATCTGACCCTGTCTGTTATGAAGGCAAAACGAAAACCAGCGTAACAGCCTCCACCCAACAGGAAGGTCGACCCACCGACTATCCTAGCCTCCGCAGCCTGTTTGTTAAGTTCCATAAAAATCTCGATATGCTCCCTAATAAGGTGCTAAAAGATCTCTCGGCATTTCGCCAATGTATCGACAATAAAATGACATATCCCAAGAATGGCATGCACTTTTGACCCTAATCAGTCGCCCTCTCGTCCCCCCTATCATCACAATGCCCCCAATACGC
Organism: Microdon myrmicae; assembly: GCA_963931805.1. NCBI lineage: Eukaryota > Metazoa > Arthropoda > Insecta > Diptera > Syrphidae > Microdon > Microdon myrmicae. Next base: position 75,915,203 of record OZ007499.1, read on the forward strand.
CCCCCCTAACCGTCTACTATCAGAATGTTAGAGGTCTCCGCTCCAAAACACATTCGACTCTGGAAAAGGCACATTACCTCCCCTTCGACATATACGCTCTGACTGAGACCAATCTTATCCCTAGTATAAATAGTCTTGAACTATTCCCCCCCCCCCCCCAATGTTTTTCGCGATGATAACGCTCATCGAGAAGATCCCGATTCCCCATGCCGTGGAGTGCTGCTTGCCACTCATAACAGACTCGCTTCGTCTCTAATTGCCATCTCTTCTTCTCCGGATCTTGACTACGTCGCAATAAAAATTGACAAGCGCCCTAAGTCTCTTTTCATTATCTGCGTCTATATATCTCATTCGCGACCCAGCGTGTCATACGAACTCGCAATAGAAGCGGTAGATAACCTAACCGAGTTAAGCACCTCAACAGACGATATCGTCGTTCTTGGCGATTCTAACCTCCCCCATCTCCAAGGGAAATTGGCTGACGAACAAGCCTTCTACGTCTCAAACCCCACTAGCTCCAAGGAATGTATTTTTATAAACGGCCTCACCGACTCATGCCTCCATCAAGTAAGCAATGTCCCAAATCATATGGGGAGACAACTGGACCTCTTGTTTACAACGGACCCACACAAGTCCTCAGTTGCCCCTAGTTCACACGCCCTCTCCACCATTGATAACTACCACCCCCCGCTGCTCTTATCCATATATCTTGATCATGAAACTCACCCTTCTCTACCTCATGACAGCTTTTCATACAACTTCCACAAAGCTAACTTCCGCCTTTTAAATGAACATCTTAGCGAAACAGCGTTTCGCTTTGATTATTTGGGGGTAGAAAAAGCTACTGTCGCTTTCTATAAGGAGATCTACTATGCCATCGCCTTATATGTCCCCTATTCTCGTCACAGGTCATCGGTTTCATCGCCGCCATGGTACAACCGCACACTCCGCGCTCTTAGGAACAAGAGAAATAACTTGAGGAACATTTTCCTCAAAACGCGTTCCTTCCAAAACTACTTCAACTATCTCGGTTCCTTTTATAAATTTTCCGAGCTCTACAACTCCCTCTACACCAACTACCTCACAAAAACACAATCTAATTTGATCAATGACCCCAAATCTTTTTTTCACTTCATAAACTTCAAACGTAAATCCGACGCCTATTCTAACTCCCTTTCTTATGGCGCGACTACTTCAACCGACCCCCTAACTACTGCCAATCTATTCGCTTCGTTTTTCAATAAATCCTTCACAGATATCTCCTTCGAACCCAATCCGTCTCACTTCAAAGACTTGCCCGAATTCTCCCTCGGCCCCTTCACCCCACAAATTATTCAGCGCCACGTAGTTGAGGAGAAATTAAACTTACTCAAAGACGAGTTCAGCCCTGTTCCCCCCCCCCCCCCCCCCCCTCCCAGGGGATCTTCCCTAGTATTTGGAAATCCTTCTACGTCACCCCCATACATAAAAAAGGACCTAAAAATGATATAAGCAACTACCATCCCATCGCCAAACTGTCTCATATCTCCAAACTGTTCGAAGGAATTCTTTACAACGCGTTATCTTTCCATCATCTCATTCAACCAACATGGTTTCCTTGCGGGTAGGTCGCCCACAACGAATCTGGTCGAGTTCTCATCCCATGCTCTCCGTGCCTTAGAAAATGGCAACGAAGTCGATGTAATCACCACCGACTTCGGCAAGGCCTTTGATAAAATCTCCCATAATCTCATCCTTTTTAAGCTGTCCTCCCTAGTTTTTGAAACCCTATTGATCAAGTGGTTATCTTCTTATCTGAAAGATCGATCCTACCGTGTCAAATTCAGACCCTCCTTGTCCAATCCTTTTCTTTCCACGTCAGGGGTTCCGCAAGGCAGCCATCTAGGTCCCCTCCTATTTATCCTAACCATCAATGATGTTGACTCCATTATTAAATACTCATCCATCTCCCTCTATGCGGACGACGCCAAACTCTACAAAACGATCATCTCTCCTCTCGACTCCTCACTTCTCCAAACAGACCTCGACAGCTTCTCAACTTGGTGCCGCAATAACTGCCTTGAACTCAACGTTGTCAAATGTCACTCCATCACCTTCTCCCGCAAACGTCCGCCCCCCCCCCCCCCCCCCGCCCTCGGTGCTCCTACTTCCTACTAAACCAGCAGATATCATCCGTACCCTCGATACGCGACCTCGGGATCTTATTTGACAGGGAGCTTAGCTTCTTCCGCATATTGATGATATTATTCTTAAGGTCAACTCTGTCCTTGGGTTTGTGAAACGGTGGTCTAAAGAATTCTCGAATCCTTACGTTTCCCGTTCTCTCTACACAGCCTTCGTCCGCCCCCTTCTTGAATACGCCAGTCAGGTCTGGTCTCCACACTACTCGTCCCATGTACGCAGAATCGAAAACGTGCAACGTCGTTTTCTGCGCTTTGCCCTCCGCAGACTGAACTGGGCGAATCCACGGATTCTCCCCCCATACACAAGCCGGCTCCATCTGATCAACTTCAACACACTTGAGGAGCGCAGAACTCATGCCGATATCCTTTTCATCCACCGTCTCCTCTCAGGCACAATCAACTGCCCAAGCCTGCTCTCCACCATTCCACTTTACACTAACCCCCGTAACCTGCGAAAACCTCCTTAAATTTCAACTTTGCCTCTACTGCTCTCAAACTACATCTCCCCCCCCCCTGACCACGCCTGCTCCCGTCTACACTCTTACATGCTGTACTAAGAGGAGTGAATGAATGAGTGATAATTGATGGATTAACCCAGTCACCAACCCGCCAAACATACCCCCCCCCCCTCCCCCCACCGACCGATTTTTCCTCTTAACCATAGTTCATATTCTTATATATAGTTTTAAGATAATTGTTAAGTTTTATCGCTTGTACTAAGCTGAATATACGAGGGTTCTGCCCTCACTAAACTAAACTAAAAAAAAAAAATAATAATAATACAATAAAAAAATCGAATCTAAAAACTTCAGGTAAACAATTTAAATATATTTTCACGACATATACTAAATTTATATTTTAGAAGAATACGCATTTGAGAAATTATTTTAAGGACTCGTCCTTCATTTTTAAGTCAATAGCCAAACTTCTAACAACCAGCATTGTATTCCAGACATTCTAAAGAAGCGCCATTGAAAACACCAAGGTGACATTGCATGGAGTCATGACCTTGACAAGAATACCTCCTTTTCTCGTTTTGAGTTCCTGCCTCAGTACCTGAGAATGAATTCCCAGAACAGTTGATTAATTAATTCGAACTTCAATCTAACACAGGGAAAGATATCCGGCGGCTGTTGGTTGAATGTTTAACTTGATCCATGTTCACATAGAAAATATTTCACGTTTGCGGCTTTCCGTACAAACACAAACACATTCCCATATGTGGTCTGTGGTTTAATTAGAACAAAAATGTGCAATCAAAACTCTTCGTTCCCTCAGTAGTCGGTTAAAGTAGATAACGCACGTTTTATCACCGACTAACTATGCTATAAAATCTCATTAACAAATGCCCGAGGTGACGAAAAATATTGTCAAACGTGTAACCAGGGCCCAGGGCACAGACAAAGTTCTACATAATCGATAATCTCCGGCCGTAGATTCATTTCGAATGCGCGGTACCATGATAAATCCTCCCCTTGGTATATGTACCGATGGAAAATGGATAAGCAATGATTCACAAATGCATGTCCTTCGAAAAACCGAATCTGGGACGTACCTTGAAATGTAATCCATTAAGAGAGTAATTGCAGAGTTTTTATCATTTCCGCTGCAGGGGCATTGGATAGTAATTAACAGAGAATTGATAAATGCAAATTGGGATTCAGCACAGAACAATGGCCTGAGGGAAATGTAGAAGTAATTGTTTTTTAGAAGGGACAGCCTGTGCACCCATCGGGTCAGAACCGGATTCTGCCGGTGAATAATCAAGTAAACAGACCTGGGTAAGTGCTTACCTGATGGTTGACGCCCTTGTAAATGAGGTGATGAGGTGCCTCAAATTCGTATGGCCGAGTGACCGGAATCTCTTGAAATTCCTGGAAGTACATTAGAACCTCATCAGTGAGGGTTAATTCGTTCCAGTCAAGTTTCCTTCGAAATGGAAGGTTATATAAATAGTTGAAATTGAGTCTTTTGAATAGTATTCTAAACGTTCCGGCGACAGGACGTCGCTTCTGCAATGGCACAAAATCTAGCGTGTACAATCGGACTTATTTGGATTTTTGCTACTTACGCGACCGCGCTTCCCGTAGCAGACAATGCAAATCAACTACCACCGCCGTCTCCAATGAGCAGTCCGGAAGAGGTTTCCATAGATTTAGGCCCAGCTACGCCATCAGCACAATCCATTGATAATACTCCACCTCAGACAAATGTAAGTCCACTATAACCCAAGATTGAGCCAACCGCGTCATCCGACTTTACTTTTCAGGTAGTCAGCGAGGCAACCGTTTATGATCCCACTTTATACTCTGGGCTCCAGACTGTCAGTTTACCAGCATACCAGCCGGGATATCAAGCAACGTATCCACTGCCAATTGGATACACCTCACCTGCAGCGTACCCAGCGCCATATGTGGTCCAAACTGGATACGAAGGTTTCTTGGTGCCTGCGTCATCAGTGCAACCGTCCGCCTCAAGCAGCTCACTATCAACTTTGCGCACTTTCATCCCAAATTCAATTCTCAGCTGGATCGGCCGCTCGATGGGTGTTGTTGCCGGAACAGTGGCTTTTATGTTCATGAGCAGTGCCATTACAGCAGCTGTATGCTCATTGACACCATTTTGTTCAATATCCTTCCGATCCTGGTCGTTCTTCAACTGGAACGACACTGCCAAGAACGTGGGTAAAATGATTGGGGAAGAAATAACTCCAGAACGCGTTCGCAGGACAGCACAGTTCGTACACAGCGCCATCAAAAAATACAATGAACTGCAAAAAGCCTTAAACCAGGACGACACCTAAATCTGAATGCACGCCGTGATGCTAGTATGTAAATTTGTATTTATTCGCATCTGTTACCTTTCCGGTAGTGCAGTGTGCTCATTGTAACCGATAGAGGATCTGTTATTAGACCCAAATTCAAATTAATTATGTGACCAGGGCCATCCCACCGATAGTTCAATATTAAATATTTAGATACAAAATAAACAGATTTAATTGAAAATACTGTTGTGCTATTTATTTGGGGAAATCCAATTGATACACACAGTTCGTCCTCCCGCCCCCACCCGGGTTGCCTCTGGGGATTCAGATATGAAGCCGCATGTGCCCCCGATTGCACGACGAGAAACAATCACCGAAAATTTATTTCGCTTTCAGAGGACACATTGGAAACGTGGCTGCAAGGATAATCCAATATGCTAGCTTCTCGTCTCGGGGGACATAAAACAATCATTTCTCGAATTGTGAACTGAGATATTTGCCAACATACGAAAAGGGTGTGGAAAGCCCAGAGGGGAGAGACTGGTGAGTAGGTGACGACGAACAGTTTGAATGGATATCAACCGCCAACAGCACACACGAACATCCGCATAAACTGGGTCGAGCTATTTTTACTATGAGCCATGAGTCCACTTCCTTTGAGGTAAGCAAATGCCACCACCTCCGAGTTATCCTTTCAGTCATGCAGGTCGGGTTTTTTGTTATTCATATAAAAACATTCTAAACAGGACGTTGGGAAATAATTCTAAATTAAGTCCCCTCATTAGTCGCACATCTCACATAGTCGTTCTGCCAGTCGGTCGGCCCTTGTGGAAGGATCCTACCGTAGGAATATCATAAAGTTATATTTTTCCTTTAACCATGACTCGAAGGAGTGTGTTTATAGTCTCCTGTTTAATGTGGATCTTTAACGCGGATTTTTTACCAATTGTTTTGTCCGCAACCAAAAGTTTATGGCTCGGTATGTTGTGGGTGACCATGTACGTGATGTATATCTGTGTGTGCGTGCGCCAGTGTTTACATGGATTGAATGTGATATATCCGACTGTCCTCGACAAAATTTGTGAATGCATAGTTACAACTGTTGTTCTTTGCAGATTGTCCATGCGTCTATGCAACCGAATTGAATAAAGACAACCACGGCGTGTTTACTGTCAACGCGAGCAACCCACGTTTCATTCGAAGCGATTGTATCCTGGTATTTGTAGTGGCGCCCGCCAACCATGTAGTTCAGTTGCAATTCAAGGATATTCGAATGCAACCCAAGTGAGTGGTGTTCAGATGGATATTGCATGTTACATAGTTTGTCTTGTTCGTTGCTTTCCCATGCTATTTTATTGAATCTAGAATTGTCTCTCGGTGAATCATACATTCCATGGCAGCCTGCTTATGTCAATTAATTATTTATGATCCACGCAGTGTATACGCTGGGGCAATTGCCAACCGCTTGGAATATTCTATATGATGTTGATCGCAAAATAAATTCGAATTTTTAATGTATTTTCAAATAAGATGTCACGATATCCGCAACGCTTTCGCAAAGTTGATGGGAAGAGGGGATTATACTACGTCTGCCAATTCCACCAACGTGAGATATCAATCTTTTCAAATGTCGAAGGCTAGACGCAATCAAGCGAGTCAACAGATGTACACGTCAGCAGTGGCGTACAATCTACGGGGAGTTTGAGTTATCCCCAAAACATATTTTTAAAATGTTTCCAATTCGCAGTCATTTTTCTGTGTATTCGATGAGATGAAGAGTATTGCAAACCAAGAGCATTTTAAAGATTACTGATTGCGACCCAGTGATTTTTTATTGCCCAATTTTTTACCCGTGGTATTCGAACTCGTAACTTTTAAGCTTTTTGTTCCTACAATTTGTTTTGCTTTTATATGTTAAATTTTTTTTTTTTAATTTTTAATATCAGGATCCACAAAAAAACCGTTAAATGCCAAAGTAGCTTCTGGGTGGAAAGTATGTAGAGAATATACGAACAAGAGGAAGTGATGGATTCAATCCCTGAATGTGGTTATGTCGAGCAAATACTATATATACGTAGTTTTGATTTTAATGTTGGTGGAAGCAAAAGTCCCATGTATTTCGGTTAATAAAGAAACTAGAATTATCTCAAAACATATTTTAAAACGGAGATACTTGTGGCTTGTATAAGTATGTAAATGGTGGGTAATGGAATGATTTATAAGACAGCAATTTAAAATGGAAGGTGAACATTGAAAGAGGTTGATACTCCACACCATCCGAAAGACCTGTGGGGGTTCTCTATATTACATGGAGAACCAACCCACAATGCCAACCACAATTTCCAAGCTAATTTCGACCGCCTACAGCGCGTCATATTATCCCCTATCCCACCGTTCAGCTATTTTACCAGTAAAAGAAAGCATAGCTGAATTCATTATTCTATGCAGATAATGCAGAATTGAATTCAGCTACCCTTTTTGCCATACGGCAACTTCATTTTTACTAGCCCACGAGATTTCCATCGGAAATCACATCATATCGGTTAGCAACAACAAGCCAAATAAAACGACGCTGTTACATAACCATGCAACGGCTGGGGTAATTCTAAATTATTCGAGTTTGGTTTTGCATGATAAATTACCCTAGCCAATTTGGCGTCACTTCGGCTTTTTTTCAGATCACCCATTCGCTTGGGATCAACGATCTCATTATACAGGTGAATAGGGCACACAACATTTTCCTCTCCTTCATAGCTCTGTCTTCCTAGGGTTCAATTCACCACAGCCGTAACACTAGTGCAGTAGGTCATTCTCAGAAACTTCATTTGATACCGGCGCACAAGCTAAGCCAAACCCGAAGTTATTGCGCACTTTTGTTATCTTTATCCTTCGCATGTCCAGCGACCGTCGAATGATGAGCGAGTATTATCCACCTCACTGAGGCATGCGAATGAGAAGATACATGAAAAAAGTGTGGTGGTGATTGGCTAATAGCTGTGCAAATACATAAATCCCAATTTTCACCCCTAATTAAAGTAATCGCTAGTCATACTTCACAGTGCCAGGTCACGCCGCTGCTCGATCAAAGAAAAAAGTCGTTATCCAACCACTACCAGTTTCGGGCACGTCGCACCTCAATAACTTTCGAGTCGCGCATACCGCCGGAGTTTACAATTCCTTATCAAAAAATAATAATAATAATAATAATAATAACAAACATTATTTCGGAAATTCGTTAACATCTAAACGGTACATAAAGAAATTAAAAATTCGTTATGGTAAATTGTCACTCAACAGTGGAAAAACCAATGCAATTAATTGAACTAAAACAAAGTGTAAATTTGGCATCGATTCTCGACGCTTGTGTTTGGGTGCCAAGTACCAAGTAAAAATACCCTTAACAGTGTAAATTCCAAATCACCAGCGATCAATAAAATCAAATTACAAGCAACCAGGATATTTTATTTCTCCTCTTCTGCTCATGGATATTTTCGTGAAGTGTGTTCGGCGGAACAAGTGTCGGGGATGCAAGTGGAACCGTGCCATACGTTGGTAACAATTCTCGCACCCCACAGACCTCTCCTTAAAATCAAAGATCTGTGCTAGTCCGCAATTTGTGATTAGTACTGTGGCGGTTCCGCCAAACCCCACTGTTACTTACCTGAAGAACCCCCATAACTTCGACCCAACCTTATAAGTTTCGCTAATGCAATCGCATTACCACCTTAAATGCTTTACGCCTCTTGGTTATCTAAGGTATAACCTAAAAGTCCCTGTAAAAGAATTCTTACCTTTCCTGCATTTCTTCGCATACAAATTCCCTACAAGAATTCTTTCCGTTATACAGGTGCATAAACCAAAACCTATTCGCTACCATCGGTTGTCAGGCAAATGCCAAGCTTCCCACACTTGCACCGCAATCTCCTCACAGCAAAAATATTTCCTTCCCAAGGATAATTAATGCTTTCAATGCATTACCTTGAAATGCTTGCAAAGAATTTTTCCTACAAAGGCATTCATACATGTATCAATGCATCTCTGCATTAGCGACCCAGAACTGAATTTCCGATTAGTGTAGATATTCACACTAGAGTTCGATCCTGGCGTCGCCATAGATGCCATGTACAATTGACACAGATGATATATACAAACCGTCATTGTGTAATGATCTGAATTGCTTCGCAATGACTTGTAACTATCGATACAGCTGCAAGCACTTTACCCAGAAATGCTCCTTTGTTTGAATCTCCAAACAAGCATCGCCTTCGCGCATAGCCGCAGGATTGAATTCAATACAATCAACAAATGCAAATAAAGATTCCGTTCCCTTACAACGACCAAAGATACAATAAACAAATTGTATGATGTATCCCAAATACATTTCACACCTAATGAGTTGCAGCTTATTTATTTAGCCGACCCTCATTACAGGCCGATGCCTTAGGTCGCTTCTCCCTTTGTTCTTTTTCCCTCGTTTCAGGTTTCGTTTATCCTTTGCTCAAATGCATCGATAAACACTGTGATCAGTACGATCACCCATACATGCATACACCATGATCTTCATTACAAGATCTGGTTTTCCATTCCACAAAGAGAGACTTTACGTTTCTCTTGTGGTAGGTAAACATATCCTTAGCCGAGAGGATATTCACCACCATCGAATCGAGGGTGAATCAAGATTCAGATTCCAACCCTCGATTGAGTCTTATTCCACACACTGAGCGAGCTGGTCGATCCTTTATTCATCTGTCAGTGCGCGCACATTGAGTCTGTTTTTCTTAGCATCCCCCGTAGGGTGTGCACTGGAGTCTGCACCCCTGCGAGACGTATCCTTTTACTCGCTTCACTACGTATTCCGCGGACGTTGTGCCTAGTTTAAACCAAATACAAATATTTTAACATTAAGTGAACATATTACAGCAACCACAACGTATAAACAATGCAAATATAGAGTCCGTTTCCCACAAACGAATTTCCCTACATATACAAATGCAAGCAAGGGATTTCATTCGTCCACCAACTTATTAGCACCTTTTCCAATGTCTATTCGTATATTTACACAAGGGCATCACTCGTCTAAGATTTTTATGATGCCCTCGTCTAATCTTTTCTCTTACCACATTTCTTCGAGGCATCGTCGTCTATTTATTTAGCCGCGATGCACTTCATAGACAACGATCTTCTCGATCCTTTTGTTCTTGCCACCTGCCTGCTTTGTTTTGATATTGCCTCGCGCATGGGTAAACAACACAGATCTAAACGATCACACACATACCACCATGATCTCCATTACGCGATCTGGTTTTCTATTCCACCCAGAGAGACTTTACGTTTCTCTGGTGGTAAGTAAAAACATATCCTTAGTGGAGAGGATATCTACCACCACACCACAAACTCACCCCAAGTAGCAAGTCGGCTCTACACAAGCCGTTTATCGCTGAGTCTGTTACATCCACCGACCACCACGGCCGTGCCGCTCCCGCTCGCCGTCGCGAGGCGGAGAAACGTAGATATACAGAAGTCGCGTCGAGATAGGAGAGTTGCACCGTGTTTAAAATTTATAAAAATCAATTTAATATTAAATAATAAGTTTTAAGTGAAGTATAAAAACACTAACATATTTAATAATGGCTGAGAACAAAGAGAATAAAACGGAATAAACTAAATCAGTGTGTTTCCTTTTCCTGTTGTGGACGTTGCTTGTGCAGTTTCGTTTGTGCTTTTCTTTCGGTCTAGGGCAGACACTTTAGAACTGGTGGAGACGAGGTAGAAGCCCGTGTCGTGCGCCGGCACAATGACCTCGTACTCCACACTACTGTTTAAAAAAGATGGAGTTTGAGTGTGTCAAACTAATCTAAGAGAATGTTGGTTCGATTTTTGTTCCCTTGAAGGTCTTCAATTTGATTAGTATGATGTGGTCTGTGTAGACCACAGGATCACAGGCTCTTCTAAACGAAAGAAGTATATTTAAATTTTTTTACTTTGGCGAATATGAATATTATTACACGGGGGCCAGAGCTACCTATAAAAACAGTCATCATACCTTCCACTTTCTGCCATTCCCCATAATAATGGGATTCACTTAACGTGAATTCTCCCATGTTGTTATATTTGAGCCTCACCAATACACCATATTATTAAGGGATCCTGCCATAGTAAATGAAACCTAAAATGCATAAACAAGCGATGAAATCATAGAGTCCATATACTTACATTTGGAACGAACCTTTATAAAGTCACAAAGAAATCCCCTTTACGAAACCAACAGTGCTACCAAAAAATTCGCAAATCTGTGGAAACGAAGCCAATACGACGTAATATATTAATTCTTTTTTAATATACTTAATCCTTATTCGACCATGGAACAATATAGAGTGCAACAATATTTAAAAACAGAGTATTGGGAATCCGGACTTAAACAAGATAAGAACAAATATGTCCTTCATCGTGTCTCTGAAGTTAGTCATTTTCCAACGGCGGCCGCCCTATGTAATTTTTGTGTCTATTACAACAAGTCTCCAGTGATTTGTTTTGTATTATTATTATTCTCACCATGTCGCCAATATCTTTCTTATTTTTGTTTTAACGCGTCGGTTATATCTTTAAACTTATTTGTGTGACTATTTAAAAAAAATGATTTTTTTGAAAATTCTAGTTTGTACGAATGCTTTAACACAAGGCACTAATGTCAAAAATGAAGCCATCAATAATCATCTGTTTTGTTATCTGTCAAATAAAAAAAGAACACTTCTGTAAAAAATCCTTTCCCACCAATAGCCGTAATTTTGAATGATGAATAACAATTCTGTTCAGTGTAACCCAGACTTTGGTGCGGCTGACGTCTACTTGTGTTCTCGGGCACAGGACGAATGCTAACTTCCCTGTCTATTGAGTATGCACTATAAAAAGAGCGCATCTGGGGTACTCGCTCTCTCTTTGTCCGAAGGTGGTCGTCAGGTTTATTAATAAAAGTGTAAGACCTTTTGTTACCATTATTAGCATAAATAAAGAAATCTAACTCTTTACAACTTCAAAAGTGGGATTTAACTAAGACTTAGCCCATATTCAGCCCAGATTCAGCTCAGAAGCAAACCCAGCAGAATGAAGAAAGGGGAGGATGAGTCGAAGAAGCGTGGCTTAAGGGGAGAGAAAGAGAAGTCCTAGTTCCTGCACAAGCTGGTAGTCCACGAAGCACTACGCGAAACCGAACCAGGTGAAAAGAAGTAGACGTTACCAAAGAGGAAACGACACCGGATAAAGACTAACGAAACACAGTAAAGAAACTGATGGACGAAATTGAAGCCACGAAGGCAAAACTGGGGGAAATAGAGGTCATCCGAGCAAATAAACGGAGGGAGGAAACGCCTGCGTCCGAACATAGAATAAGCGCCACAGAAGAGAAAACGATATCAAGGACTGGATATACGGTGAAGGATATGGCCGAGATGCTCTGTGACTTCGACCCTAAGAATGCAGCAAGACTATCCTCCACGGCATAGGTAAGAAGAGTCCGGGAACTTAGAAATGTCTACCAAATAGATGGTCATGATAAACTGGCAGGAGAAGGAAAATGTTGGTGCACGGGGGTCCTTCACTCATCATTAGAGGAATTCGTATGCGATTTACTACATAATTTCCCGACGGAAGATGATGCAGCCGATCGCAAGAACGTTTATGGAATAAAAAAAAACAAATGGCGGATGAGGACACAGACGAATTTGTATTCACCATGAAAGCAATCACCCCGAGAGGTCAGTTTGATGAGAGAACTCTCGTGAAATATGTGGTACAAGGCATAATCAACACGGAGTGTCGCGATATGTTGAAAGCAGCGCAGCCCGATACCAACAGGGTAAAGTCTTTGCTTTCAACCCGGCGAAGGCCAGGACGATCCTTGTCCTTGTTCAATCCAAGTTGACATGCGGTCATTGGACAAACGAATCGCGGGTCGGTTTATTGCAGCTGTATAAACAAGCTGTCCGACATAGCATTTTACGATGACAAGGGTGCCGAATGGTTTGGGATTTATGATGCCGTATGATGTGAAGAATTCTTTTTAGGAATTTTAGATAATGCGTTATATGCATTAAATGGCCTTGGAAAAGGAAATGTTTTCAGGTGCCAATGCAATTGGATTGGCGAAAAACAATGGGAGTTGGGTTGCAATTATGGGGGGCTCTTTGGGTAAGCTTTAAAGGAACCCCCACAGATCTTTCGAGCAGTACCCTCTCCTCCATGCTTCATAAGCTCTGCCGGTATACATAGCCGACTCCGGGAACCTTGTTGTTTTAAAATCGATTTATTGCGTCTGCAACTTCGTTAAAAGATGGCTCTGGGATCTGAGGCTCGGCTGTATATATGTCTGGTGCGTTCCACATGACACCCCTAGATAGTTACTTTGGCGCTCGCCAAGTAGTGAGCCAATGCATGCAGCGACATCCTGAGAAAGGTTGGCGCAAGGCCAATAACATTGCGCGGAAAAACAAATTATTGTGGGCAATTAAACAAGTCTCGGATAAGGACCGGATACCGGTGGAGAGACTTGCTAAATGAGGCCAAGACCGGATCCCCGTAGTAGTGCCGATGATGATGATGATGATGATGAACCGCGGAGATATAGCGATTTATGTAGATGACACCATCATCGGAAGTGATTCAGCAGCAGAAGGTCTACAAAAGCTCGGAACATTTCTGGTGGTTCTGAAAAAGTCGGGACTGACCCTCAATATCAAAAAGTGTGCGTTCCTGACAACCAGTATTGAGTTTCTCGGACGACGGGAACGGAATAAAACCAGCGAGAGGAAGATAGCAGCGATTAAAGAGTTTCCTGAAGCAGAAAATGTGTATTACGTGAGGCAATTCCTGGGCCTTACTGGTTATTTTCGGAGGTTTGTACCGACGTACGCACAAATAGCAGCGCTCTTAACCAATCTGCTAAAAGAGGGAAATCCCTTCGCGTGGGAGTAGGGCCATTTGAAGACCTCAAGTCCGCACTGGTTAACCGTCCTCTCCTGGCAATGTACGATGGAGATTGTTATCACGAGGTACACGTGGATGCGTTAGCACTAGAACTTGCCGGTATGTTAATGCAGCGTGGGTAGACTGATGACACTCTGAGACCGGTGGCATACTTTAGGAGACATGTAGGGGGGAAGGGGCTAACTACCACAGCTACGAATAGGAAGTCTTGGCGATAGTGAAAAGCCTAGACAGGTTTCGAATATATCTATTGGGAATGTCATTCAAGGTCATCACTGTTTGTGAAGCCATAGTACTCAGAACAAACAAAGGATGATACCACGTGTCGGAAGGTGGTGACTCAAACACCAGGAATTTGAATTTACAACGCTTCATAAACCTGGCAGGATATGTGGATGCCATGAGTCGTCGCCCAGTAGAAAAAGAACGGGACATGGAGGAGGCATCCGTCAGCCAATTCTTCGGTATGCCCAAGCACCGAATCACCGACAGAGGTACACTGTTCATAGCCAGCGAATTTACAAGATATTGCCAAACCTACGGCATACAGCATTTTAAGGCGGCCATTAAAACACCACGTGCCAATGGGTATGTGGAGAGGCTCAACAGCACAACGAACGCTTCGATAAGGCCCACCGAATACCAACCACATATAAAGTAGATGATTTGTTACTGGTAGAACGGGCACCTGCAGCAACCGGTGAGTCCATAGAGAGTTCAGGCAGGAAGAAGGGGTGGTTCGGCCCTTTTGGTGATGACAGTCATTCGGAGAGCAAAGCAGACAAAATGGAATCAAAAGATCTGGACAGCGACGCACCCGACCCAAGGATTGCAGAAACTCTCGAGGACGACCTGTAATACATATTTCCCAACAATATCTGCAGTTTTAAACGATGAAGAACAATTTTGTTCGGGGTAACCGCGACTCTGGCACGGCTGACTTCTACTTGTGTTCATGGGCACCGAACGAACGCCAACTTCACTGTTCGTTGAGTACTATTATATACTATCACTACTACTAATTGGCCTCTAGAAACCCGGAAGTCCATGATCTCTCCGACTCGACTCCGCCATCGTTCCTCGTCCTGTGTACGATAGACCACCCGATCCGATCTCCTCAAGGTCAAATCTAACATTGTCCTCCCATCTCCGTCGTGGCCGTCCTGCCGATCTCTTTCCCGTTGATCTTCCGTCAAGAATTCTACGCACGGTTCTATCGTTGCCCATTCGCACCACGTGTCCGGCCCATCTTAATTTTCGTGACTTGATTAGTCTCACTATTGTAGGTTTGTGGTATACCTCTTCCAATTCGTGGTTGTGGAGTTTCCTCCATTGTCCTGCCTCCTCGTCATATTTACCTCCAAAGATACGCCTTAAAACTTTAATCTCGAATACGCGAAATCAGTTTTCTTCCCGTTTTGTGAGAGCCAATGTCTCGCATCTGTATAGAGTGATCGGTATGATTGTGGTTCTATAAACACGGAGATTTATATTACGTGATTGCAGCTGGGATTTCAGCAGTTTACTGATTGTGTGCCATCTACCGTTGTCGGAATGCAGTCTTTTGTTAATTTGCTTCGACATTTCGTTACTGGCCGTCAGTATTGTTCCCAGATATTTAAATTCTTTAGCTTTTTCAAATGTCTTGTCCCTGACGTTTATATGTGTCCCCTGAAGTCCACCTGTTTTTGCCGTAATCATATACTTTGTTTTGTCCTCAGTTATTTCTAAGCCCACCTCTTCTGCGGCTTGCATGATGATTTATTTTTATTTATTCACGAATGATCCGGCCATGTTGTCGTATTGTAACTTTCTGATGACAAGCACAAGGTTAAAAAGACATGATGAGAGGCCATCTCCCTGTGTTAGTCCGTCGCGATTTTCAAATAGTTCTGAGAGGTGGTTTTCTATTCTAACTCGCCCTTTGTTTTCGTTCATGCAGATTTGAATGAGGGCGGCATATTTTTTCGGGATCCCCGGCTCAACCACAATATGGTCGAGTTGTTGCCTTGCGACTGAGTCGTAGGCTTTATTGAAGTCAACAAACAGTTGGTGAATCGTCTCTCCCTATTCCCACTTCTTTTCCAGTAGTTGACTTATTGTGAACATCTGGTCGCTTGTTGACCGTTTCCGACGGAATCCGCATTGGTAGTCTCCCAATATTTCTTCTGCGTACGGTGCGATTCTTGCCAGTATGACATTTATTAATATTTTGTATGTGATTGGGAGCAATGATATTCCTCTGTAATTTTCGAAGTCATATCTGTCGCCTTTTTTGAAAATGGGGATGACTATTGCGGTTTTCCATTCTTCCGGAATGACTTCCTTGTCCCATATTATTTTAACCAGTTGGTGGATATTTCGAGCGGTTGCCCCTCCTCCGTGCTTCACAAGCTCTGCCGGTGTGCAATCGATTCCGGGGGCACTCTGCTTCGCATTACGAAAATCAAACAAGCACCTGTCCACAGACCTACACGTGCTCATGTTACAAGTACATATGTTTACAAGTGTGATACATGATATACGAGCACAAGCAGCATTATAAAGGGCCACCGACGACGAAATAATCGAGCGTCGGAAAACTGCTGAGTTCGGCGAAGTAGCGAACACAGCAGTGAGGCGCAATATCGTATGATGCGATTGGCAATTGGGGGCAATGGCCTATAATTGGTTCTCCGCATGGAAAGCAATTAAGTAATTGCGCAAATCATTACCGTTGCATTTCTGGCAAGGAAAATTAAACGATTAAGGAATTGCTCAATTCTCTCTCGCTGCAGTTTTTGCAGAACAATTAAACGATTATTGTTCATTGCGAATGGATTATGTCAGGCGAATAACCTCAGAATAGGTTACACGTTCTGGGTGAGGAAAATGTATCATCTGCATTAACTCACTAATAATTTGGTATTTAAAGGGTAGTGCAAGTGAGTTTCTTTGCAGTGTAATAATATAACAAGAAGGCTGCAGCCATCGGAATTGCACAGCGGGTCTTCTTGTTTTTAAAAGTCAAAATGTGAAATAAATAAAGGGATGGACATTCCCAGTATTTCTAATAAATAGTAAGGCTTTAAAGTTAGTATAAAGAAAAAGTGTTGTTTCAATTCACATCAAAAACCACAAACCAAAGGAAGACCGCCACCCGGTAAGTTAAGCAATCACATCAAGACCGCAGGAAGCCCCCACAAAGAACCTGCCGCCAAGAAGAAACCGCCCTCAGGAGACGTGGAACTAACAGGTGAATATCAATAAATTAATAACCTCGGAGAGGTTTTCCCCGAGAGATAATCAAATATTAAATGTTAACATTAGGGGTTACCCTCTAATGTTACATTTCGACCGTGACAGGGCCGTAATAAACAAAACTACGATTAACCTTAAACAAACACCTTCTGATAATCAAATATTAAATGTTAACATTAGGGGTTACACCCTAATGTTACACAGTCGTGGATGAGCGGTACAGATGTGTTAATAGATGCATCGCCATAAGGAAAAGGTGCTAATGGGTTTTAAATGTTTATGGCATCTCTGACTGCGGTAGGAACAGAGTTCTTGTCTGTACTAATAAATGCCAAAGGATTCGGTTTCGCCGATAATGTTTGGGATGCGGTAATTGTTTGTCGATTGGACAAACGAATCGCGGGTCGGTTTATTGCAGCTGTATAAACAAGCTGTCCGACATAGCATTTTACGATGACAAGGGTGCCGAATGGTTTGGAATTTATGATGCCGTATGATGTGAAGAATTCTTTTTAGGAGTTTTAGATAATGCGTTGTATGCATTAAATGGCCTTGGAAAAGGAAAAGTCATTTTCATTTCATTTTTAAAACATTTTTTATTTTTCTTTTTATATTCTTAATTTCTAAATTAAAGGCTAGACAAAAAATGCTTAAATTCTAGCTTAATTATCTTATATAATAACTTACTGGTCCCTCGCAGACGCTCTAAGCTAAACATTACTTAATATTTGTATAATTTGCCTTTCGACGCCAGAACTTTGTGGCAGTACTGATAATTAGTTGAAATACAAAGAAAAATTTGAAAAACTTTGTCAATTTTTTTTATTTTTTTTTCTTAAAATTTAACTTACTTAACTTACCAACTTTTTTTTTTTTTTATGTAAAAGCACTTAATCTAACTTAACTTAAATCTTATACTACCCTAATTCTAGAAAAGCTAAGTCTATGTAAGCTAGCTGATGATACTATGATTCTATACCGACTTTGGTATCCAGGTCTTTAAATGCCATTCAACCCCCAGAACTGTTGACGCTGTCTAATACTATCGTCCCGGTCTCTGTGGGAGATAGCCCTACTGAAGCGCAGGAGCTCTTCTTCGGTGCGCGTTATTTCCCGGTCGTGGAAAAGGAAATGTTTTCAGGTGCCAATGCAATTGGATTGGCGAAAAACAATGGGAGTTGGGTTGCAATTATGGGGGGTTCTTTGGGTAAGCTTTAAAGGAACTATAGCGTTTGAAATAATAGTGAAGAAGATCGTGTGATTCGAACTGACGCTATGACAGCTCGAATCACGAAAAAAATTTGACGTAAGCGTTACACACCAGGCTACTGACCGAGTTTAGAATTTGATTTCCAAACTCGACTATATTCCACTGGTGTGAATTATTTTTATTTTATCGCTTGGTATACGGTTCTGATGTATTTTTCTTATTCGATTTTTTTTTTTCGTTCGGTGTTCTTCACTATTTTTGCTTGTGAATTGTGTGTATCTGTTAGAATCGCTACACACTCCCGCCGCAGTAACTTCGTTACGATCAGATTCGTATGCGGACGACGGACGAACGAGAGAGAAGCGAGAAAACGTCGGAGGCTGGGCTCTATGCGGAAGTCGTGACCGTGTGTGAAGTTCTGCTTTACTATGGGAAGTGGATGCTGCGTGTTCAGATCACGTCGGGGTCACCAATTATATAGCGTTAAGCAAGGATAGTGAAGAAGGTGAATTGAACACACGATGAAACGATTGAAAAGCGAAGCAGTGAAGCATCAGACTACTGACCGTGTTTAGAATTTTATTTCCAAACTCGAGTATATTCCACTGGTGTGAATAATTTTTATTTTATCGCTTGGTATACGGTTCTGATGTATTTTTCTTATTCGATTTTTTTTTCGTTCGGTGTTCTTCACTATTTTTGCTTGCTTGTGAATTGTGTGTATCTGTTAGAATCGCTACACACTCCCGCCGCAGTAACTTCGTTACGATCAGATTCGTATGCGGACGACGGACGAACGAGAGAGAAACGAGAAAACGTCGGAGGCTGGGCTCTATGCGGAAGTCGTGACCGTGTGTGAAGTTCTGCTTTACTATGGGAAGTGGATGCTGCGTGTTCAGATCACGTCGGGGTCACCAATTATAGCGTTAAGCAAGGATAGTGAAGAAGGTGAATTGAACACACGATGAAACGATTGAAAAGCGAAGCAGTGAAGCATCAGACTACTGACCGTGTTTTGAATTTGATTTCCAAACTCGACTATATTCCACTGGTATGAGTTATTTTTATTTTATCGCTTGGTATACGGTTCTGATGTATTTTTCTTATTCGATTTTTTTTCGTTCGGTGTTCTTCACTATTTTTGCTTGTGAATTGTGTGTATCTGTTAGAATCGCTACACACTCCCGCCGCAGTAACTTCGTTACGATCAGATTCGTATGCGGACGACGGACGAACGAGAGAGAAGCGAGAAAACGTCGGAGGCTGGGCTCTATGCGGAAGTCGTGACCGTGTGTGAAGTTCTGCTTTACTATGGGAAGTGGATGCTGCGTGTTCAGATCACGTCGGGGTCACCAATTATATAGCGTTAAGCAAGGATAGTGAAGAAGGTGAATTGAACACACGATGAAACGATTGAAAAGCGAAGCAGTGAAGCATCAGACTACTGACCGTGTTTAGAATTTTATTTCCAAACTCGAGTATATTCCACTGGTGTGAATAATTTTTATTTTATCGCTTGGTATACGGTTCTGATGTATTTTTCTTATTCGATTTTTTTTTCGTTCGGTGTTCTTCACTATTTTTGCTTGCTTGTGAATTGTGTGTATCTGTTAGAATCGCTACAGAACCCCCACAGATCTTTCGAGCAGTACCCTCTCCTCCATGCTTCATAAGCTCTGCCGGTATACATAGCCGACTCCGGGAACCTTGTTCTTTTAAAATCGATTTATTGCGTCTGCAACTTCGTTAAAAGATGGCTCTGGGATCTGAGGCTCGGCTGTATATATGTCTGGTGCGTTTATTTGTGGTTAATGGGTACGCACATTGAGCAGGTTTTCAAAGTACTGCCTCCATCATGTTACGATGTGTGCGTCTCGAATTATTTTGGCTCTCGGTCGGCAGCCATTTCTAATTGAATTTATGCCATCATACATACCTCTGAAGTTCTTTGCTCTGGCATTTTCTTGAATTTTTCGATCCGAGTCTTCTCCCAATCGTGTTTTTCCGTTTGAAAGGCCTCATTGTCTCTTTCCAAATTGTCGCGTATTATTCTGCGTTGACTTCATCATATCTTTCTAAATGGATAACTCTGAGACGTTTCCGTTCTCCGATCTTCACCCTGCACTCATCATCAAGCCAAGGTTTGGACTTAATAGTTTTCAGAAATCCGAATACCTTTTGGGTTGTTTGTTTGATTGCATCTCTGATCGATCTCTATTTAGTGTCCGTACTGTTGGCTTCCTTTTTCTCACTATCCCATTCTCTAGGATGCTAAATCTATTCGTTAGTTCATCTCGATATTCACTAGGAAATGGTCAGAGTCGCAGTCTGCTCCTCTATATGCTCTTAGTTCCATCTTTTTTCCAGTGATTTGTTTTGTATTATTCTCACCATGTCGCCAATATCTTTCTTATTTTTGGTTTAACGCGTCGGTTATATCTTTAAACTTATTTGTATGGCTATTAAAAGAAATGAATTATTTGCAAATTCTAGTTTGTACGAATGCTTTAACACAAGGCACTAATGTCAAAAATGAAGCCACCAATAATCGTCTGTTCTGTTATCTGTCAAATAAAAAAAGAACACTTCTGTAAAAAAAACCTTTCCCACCAATAGCTGTAATTTTAAATGGTGAAGGACAATTCTGTTCAGTGTAACCTAAAATCTGGTGCGGCTGACGTCTACTTGTGTTCTCGGACACTGCACGAACGCTCACTTCCCTGTTCATTGACACAATACCCGCAAACAAAACTGCTACCAAAGAAACACATATATTTCCCTCCACCTCCTACGCAACCTTAAAGGAAATAGAAAAGAGAAAACACTCTATCGTACAACAAAACACAATAAAAAGCAAAACACAAAACGCTTCTCCCATACAAACTCAAACACACACAAACAAACCGAAACACACTCCAGCAGAAATGCAAAAATCCCGTTTAGACTCAACGGAAAATTTCCATTTACCTGATCATGGAAAGATATGATCCTAAACTCTGTCACCAACACATTGACTCCGCGGCACAGGGCGACTTTCACTCAAACCAATCCGAGCGGATTGGACAACTGAGTGAAATGAGCTGTGCGACGCGGAGTCAGATAACCAACCACCGTTATATTGACTCCCCCAATTTGAACACCACAATAAACACTAACAACAACCCAAATGATCTTTTAATGCTTCAATGGAACCTGAATGGGTTCCACAATAACTATTACGAACTACAGATCCTTATAAAGGAACGAAAACCAGCGATCATAGCATTGCAAGAAACTCACTTACCCCAGTCCTCAAATGCTAAAGTGCCTCGGGAATATAAAGCCTACTTCAACAACTCCTCTAAACAAGGGTCCCGTATACTAATACATAGGGCCCTTAACCATAGACACCTCAACATTACTTCCCCTTTCTCGGTTACCGCAATCGAACTTACAGGGAAATTAAGTTTAACTCTGATCTCAATTTACATCCCACCCAACCAACCCTTCAATCTAGCGGATCTGAATAACATAACTCAAAACATGCACACACCAATCCTCCTAGTGGGGGATTTTAATGCATGGAGTACAATGTGGGGATCACGAACAACAAACAAAAGAGGTAAAATCGTTGAACAATTTTTGCTACAATCCCACTTGGCAATACTGAATAACGGCAAGCCAACCCACTTTTCCACACACAAAACCTTTACAAACGTATGTAGTGGTCCTTCTCTCAGGGAGCGTGTCTGGTCCTGAAAAGGACGAGAGATCTCTTTAAGATAGCTCCTGAGGGGACCCGTTGCGGTGCCGCCGTGCTTCCTCAAACCTTGAGGGAAGAGCAGCTACCGATCGAATATGGTCCTGGGAATCGGCCAAGCGCAATAAAAAATCGATCACCTGTATTTCCAGCATTTAAACCTCGATTTATTTATTTAATTACATTTATTTTATAATTTTATTTAGTTTATTGGCGTTCTACCGCTCAGGACGCCAATCGAGACTGATCCTCGAATTTAAAATGCATCGCCCTTTTACACAAATCTTCATTGAGATTTGTATGTGAAAAATTGGAGAAAAGGAAATGGAATATCTATTTTTAGAATATACACATCTGGCTGCAATCCAGATGGAGATAAAGATTTTAGAATTGAGTGTATGGGAACGAAATGGATATCTTTTAATGTGTGTTTGTTTGCATATGAAGATATGCATTATGCTGTTTAGTTTTTAGGAAGGATTAGGAAATATTAGTATGGTAATTGAACAATTAAATTTGTCTAACATTGGATTGAATGTTAGTTTGGGGATATGGATTAATGATAAAGTAGGTGGGTAGAAATGTATGTGGGAGGAAAATGGTAGGGCTTCTTGGAGCACTACATCCTCCCCTCCTTTAAGAAAAAATTAATCTGTAAGAGATTAATTTTCTAGGAGTGGCGCGATAAAAGATAAAGGGCGATGTTATCATGATTCGTTACATAATTTGGATTTCAAATTATAATGGTTACTTTAAACTTTTATTGTAGTTACAATTGGTTGCTACTTTTTTAAATGTTTGTTCTTGTTTTTACATATTATTCAATATTTTGTGTTAATTCTGTAGCTTACGGTAGAGTGTTCTTCAGTGTTTTGTTATGTTTTTAGAAAATCTAAAATTATATGTTAAACTAAAAGCTTAAAATAACAATTTTTCTTATCGTGTATATAAGTAAATTATCAAGTTACGTATATTAATAATGTTATTTACAGTATCATTTTGTTTTTTCAATATATTTAATAATAATTTTGAATTATTTTTATAAAATAAGGTTATTTTAAATAAAATATTAAATTCAATTTGTGCTACAGATAAATTTTAAGTGAGCCTTAAAAGTGTATTGTATTACAACTTGTGTATTATATAGGAATTTACATTATCTCCAGAGTATATTTCTGTTTCATTTTGAGGACCATATTTATGGTTTTTTTTTTCATGTATTATAAAGACAGATTTTATTCTAAATTTTTAAGTTTGTTTTGAGTTAACTAAAAAATGTTAGTTCCTTATTTTTCTTAGGATAGATGTAATTTGGTTAATTGAAGAATGTTACATAGTTATTTGAAATCATTATATTTCTATTTAAAATTGTTTATTTCATAGATTTTGTTTTGTTTAGTTAAATATTTTTTTTTTTTTTTTTACTTAGAATAATTTTTTTTTTATTACAAATTAAGATCATTTATTATTAAAACATTTTTGTTCATTTATTTAAATTTTAAGTTAACGGCAATTAATTAAAATATTGTATAATATTTACAAAATTATTTTATTAAGGGAGTTAATATTTGTTTCATCATTTATGTGTTAATAATATGAATTTGGGGAGATTCTCTTCATAATATAAGCTATTTAAAGATTTATTTGTGTTATATTTTACTTATTATTTCCCGAGTTTTAATACTGTTGTATTATTTATAAATTTTCTTAGTTTTTTATAGACAACTTTCTTTTAGATACATAAATTTTCCAAAACAAAGTTGGTTGTTTTATTTTATTTATTTGCATTATTATGTATATGTATCTATTTTGTTTTTTTTTTTTCAATAATTTGTTAAAAGGTGAATTTAATATATAGTTTTTTTTTAATATTTTTAGATTTACAATGTCAGAATTGGTATTTTATTATTTATATGTTCATACACATATACACATATATTTTGAAAGGAAAAATCTATTTGTTTCACTCTAAGTTTTTCTTTAAATTTGTGGAAGACTTTCCAAACTTTCGTCGGATTGGGTTGTGTACAATTTTTCAAATTTTGGGCAATAAAACCATCTAGAAAGAACATTTTAAAGGATGGAGGATTCGTAATCGATTTTGGAAGATCAACGTTTGTTTTATTTGTAAAAGGAATTTTGATTATTTGTTTATTTATATGTTTTATTTGTAGAACCCATTTTAAAGTTTGAAAAATTAGATAAACGAGGGAAACGATGCGGGCAAACAAGCAATTTAAAAGCGGTAATTTGATATAGCTGTTATTTACAGGCTCATACTCTGCTGTGACTTCTTGTTCCTCAGTCTTACTCTTAGCTGGGAATCTTTGTTCCTCAGGCTTATCGGATGCTGGAAATTCTTGTAGTTTTTCAAGCTTAAGTTCTGCTGGGACTCTTTCTTCCGCAGGCTTACACTTAGCTGAAATTTGTTGTTCCTCGGGCTTACAGTTTGCTGGGACTTCTTGCTCCTCAGGCTTACACTTTGCCGGGGTTTTCAGTTTGTGCTCTATGAGCTTGGACGTGTTGTTGCTTAAAGTCGGAAGATTTAAGAGTATGAAACTAGAGGGAGGTGTTAGGATAGTATTTTCAGGGGTTTTTGTCGAATCATCACATCCGGCCCGTAGACAAACGGATTCAGATGTTGACTGTTGGATATGATCTTTGGTCACTACTTCTATTTGAGGAGCAGTTAGATCATCCTGCCTCTGATTTATGTCCCTATTATACCTAATGCCAATCTCATCCGTAGACGACACCTTGTTGTTTAAACCCTTTGATTCTAGCGCTGTTTGTTCAAATTGTCCTGCATTTAATTTCTCTGAATGAACTTTTATTAATTGTACCCTGTTCGTTTTGCTTAATACTCCACTTCTCCAAACGTTTGCGGTAGAAGTGGGCTGAGTTCTAACATCATTTTTATTTGATGGAGATCCGTTTTGACTTTTGAAATGGGACCGTTTCCTACATTCTGCTTGGGAATGATTATATTTGTTGCAATATGTGCATTGGAGGTGTTCAAACTCCGCCTTAGTTTGGGGGATAGGATTAGAAACATTTTCTTTTCGACGACATGTCGCAGAAGTATGACCAGACCTATTGCACGATTGGAAAATTGCTGGTTGGCTATATTTGGAATTATTATCAGATTTTAGAGTGCCATTGCCTAAACGTGGGGCCTGCTCGAGAGCGTAATTTATTGCTGCTCTAAGACTTGAGGTAGCTCGTGCTTTAACGAAAAATTTCAAATGGGGATCCCTAAGACCATCTTCAAAAGTATGCAAGGCGAGCTTTTTATTTTCTTCTAGGAGATATGTTCGTACCGCAGGATCGACAGTGCTTTCGAACGTGGCCTCGTTCAGCAGATACAGGAGGTGTGCGAGTCTGTTTCCAAACTGCCTCACACCTTCCTTGCTATCTTGCTTGGCTTTCACCAGACTGTTTTGTGCCGCTGACGTTGAGGTGAGAATTTTAAATTCCCCCTTTAATTCGGAAGCAAGATCATTCCAGGTTGAAATGACCTTGTACCGGATGTGGTCGTATGCTGGCCCTTTCAGTCTGGTTTTCACCACGCTTAGATAAAAAGCATTCTGACTGTCGTCCCGTGCCTGTGAAAAGATAATATCCCCTTGAGAAATGAAATCATCGAGTTCGTCCGGGTTACCGTTAAAAACCGGCACGAAATCTAAAATAACTTTCAATCGGATTGTGACGTTCATTTTTTCGCGCGCTTCAAATATTCGATTCGGGTATTATTTTGGGCGAAATATTCCTTCGGTAAATTCATTTTCCCAATTATAAATGTAACGAACCTATCTAAAGAGAATCCGACGAAATCGATCCTATCGAAGGTAAGAGAAACAAACAATCCTAATGTCGAAAGATCCTGACAGACAGATTAGCAGAAGAGATGCTGTGAAAGAAAGATTAGCAAAAGAGATCCTTTCAAACCCAACACATCTTCACCTATAGAGGAAATTTCGAAAATATCGAAGGTAAGAAAAGATTTTTACCGACACCGAAGTAAAACATTCCTAGTTTCGAAAAATCCTGGTAGACAGATAAGCAGAAAAGATCCTGTGAAAGAAGGCAATGGTAAAAAGAGAGGACATTTTTTCGAGCCCAAAGTGAAACGAGCCTGCAAGTGGAAAGAACCTGGATAGGGGAAAGTGATCCTAAGGAATTTCACCCTAAACAGATGAAAGGAAAAAGACCAACAGACAGATAAGCGTAAGCGCATGGAAATTGTGCAGTCTCTGCCCGAGAATATGAAAAATTATCCCCGAGTAATTACTAAAAACCATGTGATACAAATTCTTAAAATATATGTATATATGTATATGTGTGTATATATTGTATATGTATAGAAATTTAAATTTTTAGTTTATGGGGTGTTTGTATCCCCTTAAAGTACATGTCTAGCATTTTCCCCTGTGGTGAATTTAAAAATAAATTTTGAAAGATTTTAAAAATTTTATTTCATATTGTAGGACTCTCTTTGTCCTTTTAAGAGAATTTAAAATGTATGATAGGTGCTCTATTTGTGCCCTTAAATTAAGTAATATAGAATGTACCTGAGATCTTTGGTTGCGTTGGCTGCTTTCTGTGGCCGTCGCTGTGGTGATGTCATCAGGGATCTGAGCTCCTTGCTGATAATGTGTGATCCTGTTACTGTTGTTATTGGTGTTTTTTTTTTGTTTTGTTGTGCTGCGGAGCTGAAGTACTAACGGCTACTGACACTTACTTGTCAGTAACCGACGATAATCCATCCGCATCCTTTTCCACTTTGATTGCTTGGAGTGTACATGGTGATTGCACTTGTGGTATTGTACCCCATTGACGTTCACTAAACGTGTCACTTGCTTCCTTGTTGTGGTCCATGCAGCTTTTTTGTCTAAAGTTTTAACTCTTTTTTTGCACTGTGCCCGGTGTTTAGCGCCGGGGACGCTTTTATTATTTTAAAAATTATGTTTTCTGTAGATGTGTTCCCGATAGCTGCAAACATCAACAAGTCCATCTATCGTTGCTCCATATCTATGATCCAATTCGTGTGTTGATTGGATTTTAAGTGAGCTTGCGTCTGGTAGGTGATTTTTAAGCATACCACCGCTGCCACCATTTTTGTAGTGGTCCTTCTCTCAGGGAGCGTGTCTGGTCCTGAAAAGGACGAGGGATCTCTTTAAGATAGCTCCTGAGGGGACCCGTTGCGGTGCCGCCGTGCTTCCTCAAACCTTGAGGGAAGAGCAGCTACCGATCGAATATGGTCCTGGGAATCGGCCAAGCGCAATAAAAAATCGATCACCTGTATTTCCAGCATTTAAACCTCGATTTATTTATTTAATTACATTTATTTTATAATTTTATTTAGTTTATTGGCGTTCTACCACTCAGGACGCCAATCGAGACTGATCCTCGAATTTAAAATGCATCGCCCTTTTACACAAATCTTCATTGAGATTTGTATGTGAAAAATTGGAGAAAAGGAAATGGAATATCTATTTTTAGAATATACACATCTGGCTGCAATCCAGATGGAGATAAAGATTTTAGAATTGAGTGTATGGGAACGAAATGGATATCTTTTAATGTGTGTTTGTTTGCATATGAAGATATGCATTATGCTGTTTAGTTTTTAGGAAGGATTAGGAAATATTAGTATGGTAATTGAACAATTAAATTTGTCTAACATTGGATTGAATGTTAGTTTGGGGATATGGATTAATGATAAAGTAGGTGGGTAGAAATGTATGTGGGAGGAAAATGGTAGGGCTTCTTGGAGCACTACACGTAGACCTTCCCATAATATCAGCCGAACTTTCTCCCATAACTAACTGGGGAATATTAGACAATCTGCATGGAAGCGATCACTTCCCGATTAAAATCTCTGTCTCGACTGCCAACGGCAATAAGAAAAAGATCAAACTCCTCCCCAAGTTCCATTCTGACCGAGCCAATTGGGATAAATTTCAAACATTAACCACACAACTCCTTAGCTCCCATAGCGCAAAACAAAATATTAACCAAGAAGCAGGTATTATTACAAAAATGACTAGAGCGGCCGCCAACATGTCCCTTCCGCAGACAACAAGAAGGTTCCATAAAACCGTTGTCCCATGGTGGAATACCGAACTGGCAAGATTACGGACCGGAAAACAATCAGCTTGGAAAATCTTCAAGAAACATCCAACGGACCAGCATCTAATAACATACAAAAGGCTTAACGCCCAGTTTCGGAGAACTGCCAAAATTGAAAAGGCCAAATCATTTCAATCCTTCACGGCAAAATTAACGCCCAATTCCACGCCAAAAAAGATATGGTCTGATATAAAAACGCCCACAGGCAATTACAATCACCCTGGCATTACGGCAATAAATACCGGCACGAACATACTTACATGTCCTCAAAATATAGCCGAACATCTAGCCGAATCCTGGGCAAATATAAAGTTTAATTTTCATCCAAACTTCCACGCAGCAAAAAAACAAATGCAGGAACACCCAATGCGGATAACCAACCTAGGGAACTCCTATCTGAATGCCATAGAAAGTCCCATAACGGGAATAGAATTTGAATCCAGTCTGCATTCTGCAAAAGGAAAAAGCCCGGGCTTCGACAGAATAGATTATGCTATGGTCAAAAACAGCCCTCCGATCATGAAACAGCGTCTACTAGATCTATTTAACCACATTTATAAATCAGGCGTCATACCACAAACATGGAAAACATCCACTGTCATACCTATTTCAAAGTCCGATGGGGAAACTGACAAAATCGATAGCTACCGTCCTACTTCCCTCCTCCCCTGCTTAGGCAAATTGTTAGAAAAAATTATCGCAAAAAGGCTCAACTGGTATTTAGAGAAATATACCCAGCAAGTTGGATTCAAAAAAAGTCGAGGTACAATGGATGCCCTCCTTCACCTTGATAACTACACTACTTCTGCACTTTCCTGCAAAAAGCATACCTCCATTCTAACAATAGATTTCGAAAAGGCCTTCGACCGCATCGGCCCCCACGTCATACTGAACAAACTTCAAACATGGAAAATATGAGATAATATGTTCAATTTTATCAGATGTTTCCTGTCTAATAGGAAATTCAGGGTAAAATCCAACGGAGTTTGTTCCGGGGTACACAATCTAGAAACCGGTATCCCCCAAGGATCACCACTCTCAGTAGTTTTATTTAAAATAGCGTTTGAAGATCTAAGTATTATACTGGCAAAATATAAAGTTGTAAAATATTGTATTTACGCAGATGATCTCATTGTATTCAGTAATGTCAACAATTTAGAATTTATCAGTCAAACATTTGAAAATATCCTCTCAGATATTAGAATGTGGGGGTCATTATTCCGGAGCCAAAATCTCAAACAAGAAAACCAAAATATTACATATATGTAAAAAACACAGTTGTAATAAATTGTTAGCAGTTAACTTTGAAAACTCCACCATCAGCAATGTTAATACACTAAAAATTCTAGGCCTACAATTTGACAGAAAATAAAACTTCAAAAATCAATGTCTAGCTCTCTGTAGGAACCCGGAAGTTCATGACCTCACCGACTCGGCTACGCCATTGTTCCCTGTCCTGTGCGCTCTCCTCCTCCTCTCCGTCGCGGCCGTCCTGTCGGTCTCTTCCCCGTTAGTTTACCGTCAAGAATTCTATGCACGGTCCTATCATCGCCCATTCGCGCTACATGTCCGGCCCATCTTAATCGTCGCGACTTGATTACTCTCACTATTGTAGGTTTGCGGTATAGCTCTTCCAATTCGTGGTTGTGAAGTTTCCCCCATTGTCGTAACTCCTCGTCATATTTACCGCCAAATATACCCCTTAAAACTTTATTCTCGAATACGCGGAATTTGTTCTCTTCCCGTTTTGTGAGAGCCCATGTTTCGCATCCGTATAGAGCAATCGGCATGATTATGGTTCTATAGACACGGAGCTTTATATTACGTGATAGCAATAGTCTAGCTCTTAAGAAAAACTTAAATCTGAGGTTAAATATCATTAAATACTTAGGGTCAAAAAAGAGTTCTGTTCATACTAATACACTAACAAACATCACCAGAGCAATTATATTATCGAAAATAGATTACGGCCTACCAATATACGGAAATGCAGCAAAACTAATATACAACTAGTGAAATCCGCTTATCACGCAACAGCTCGAATAAGTACAGGTGCATTCAGAACCACACCAATAACAAACAGTCTAGCAGAAAGAGGACTCCCGACGATCGAAAACGGAATGAAGTACCATTCAGCCAAGCTAGTTGTCAAACTTACCGCCACACCGGAGACAGCCATAGTGGAGGATATTAAACACATCCTTAGGAGGAAACGGCCCCAAAGGTACCTGTCGGCCCTAGGACAGGCAATATTACTTGCGCACCAATTCCGAATAAACATTAAACCACAAAAGGCAAGGAGAACACACCAGCCATGGTTATTATCACCTAAGATATTCAACACCGATTTAAGCCTACTCCCGAAAAATAGAACAAACCACCTAGAATACCAACAACATTATCGGCATATCACAAACCAACACCGCCAATGGAACCTACTTTTCACCGACGGATCCAAAACAGGGGACGGCACATCATTTGCGATAGTCAACAGCGCAAAAATAGTAATCAGAAAGGGACTTATACCCGAATTCTGTTCCATATTTTCGTCCGAAGCAACCGCTGTACTGGAAGCAATTAAGTTAGTAAAAAAGGACAAGACACTTATATGTACAGACAGCCTATCAACCATCCAAGCAATAAGGAACCCAAACAATGGAAACCGAAGCATTCATTTGATCCAGCATAGTTTATTCTATAAACAAAACAAACTAAAGCTTCTCTGGGTGCCAAGCCATAGTGGGATAGCAGGCAACGAAGCAGCAGATGCTGCAAAACTGGCCATCAAGGACCCCCTAATACCCGTTTTCGTTGAAAACAGCAAGGACTTACATAGATACTTTAATAGTGAGCTCCACAATTTAGAACAAAAGGACTCGGCAGACTACAGGCATATGTATGCAGTACTAAACCCCAGAAGAGAACCCATCACATATCCACAAACAGCCGCAAAACATAAAATCAGGTGCTTCCTCCGGCTGCGCCTTGGGCACACATTTATCAACAACCAACATCTCATCAACACGAGTAATCCCCCTACCTGCCACATCTGTACGTCCAACTCCAACCTATCCTCCAAACACATACTATTTGAATGTGCAGGAGACCTTGTACGCCAACATTACAACGACGACATCATCAACATCATATCCCAACCATCATCATATAATATCGATAAGCTCTACAAACTACTAACCTTAGTTAAGCTACAAAATCTAGTGTAAACAATATCTAATATTTCTATTCTAGTCGCGAAACAATATAAAATGGATATCGTCGCGCTTCAGGAAGTCCGACTCCCACATCAAGTAATCGAAACCAACGGATTTACACTGGTGTGTGGAGGTACCGATACACATAACCTCGGAACCGGCTTCATCATAAGCAAGAAGATTACGCCCTATGTAAAAGATGTGCAATTTATTAATGACCGAATGTCGGGGCTAAAAATACAGGCACCATGGTACAATTATGTATTTATAAACGTACACGCCCCAACAGAATCTGCGGACGAAGAAACGAAGGACACGTTCTACGAGACCCTAGAGGATGTATTTCATGGGATCTCATCATTCGATGTTAAAATTCTCCTCGGGGACCTCAATGCGAAAATTGGAAAGGAAGATATCTTCCAACCAACAATAGATAAAGAAAGTCTACACGACGTTTCAAATGATAATGGAATTCAAATTATCACGTTCGCAGCGTCAAAAGATCTGTTAGTAAAAAGCACGATGCTCAAGCACAAGGAAATTCATAAAGCCACATGGATATCACCCGACGGCGTAACGCGTAACCAAATAGACCACTTCCTCATAGACAAAAGACACCACTCGAATATCCTTGACGTAAGAGCATATAGAGGAGCAGATTGCGACTCCGATCATCTTCTAGTGATGGGCAAAATCAGGAGTCGCCTCGCAGCAATCCCACATGTGCAGTCACGGGAGACAAGCAAAAAGTTCGACACTGATAAACTGAAAGACCTACGCAAAAGGGCTGAATGTCAAGACGAACTAACGAATAGATTTAGCATTCTAGAGAATGTGAGCAGTGAGGAAGAGGAAGCTAATCGTGTGGACACTAAATGGACATCGATCAGAGACACAATCAAACTAACAGCCCAAAAGGTATTAGGATTTAAAAAAACAATAAAGTCCAAACCTTGGTTTGACGATGAGTGCCGGTCGAAGATCGAAGAACGTAAACGCCTCAGAGTGATCCACTTAGAACGATATGATGAAGTCAACGCAGAAAGATACGCGACAATTCGGAGAGAGACAATGAGGCTCTTCAAACGCAAAAAACGCGAATGGGAGAAGACTCGGATCGAAAAAATCCTAGAAAATTCTAGGGCAAAGAACGTCAGAGGTATGTATGTCGGCATAAATTCAATTAGAAATGGCTATCGAGGGAGAGTCCAAATAATTCGAGACGCAAACGGCTGTCTGGTCACAGAAACAAACAATATCGTGACAAGATGGAAGCAGTACTTTGAAAACCTGCTCAATGTGCGCACACATCATCATCATCATCGGCACTACAACCGGGAACCGGTCTTGGCCTTATTTAGCAAGTCCTGAGGCTTGTTAAATTTTCCATAATGATTTATTTTGTCTGGGCAAGGTCATTAGTCTTGCGCCAGGGGCTCCCCGACTGGGAATCGAACCCCGGTCTCCCGGGTGACAGGCGGGTATACTAACCACTATACTATCGAGGAGCCTTGTGATGATATACAACTCCTTTATGATTAACGAACTCCCGACGTTTCTGGATGAAGGATTCGCTGTCCGATTGCTGACAGTACTCTTCCGCGCACACATCAACCACAAATAAATGCACCAGACATACGTACAGCCGAGCTCCAGGCCCCAGAGCCCGCTTTCGACGAAGTTGTAGACGCAATAAACCGATTGAAAAATAACATGGCTCCCGGAGTCGACTGCATACCGACACAGCTTGTGAAGCATGGAGGAGAGGCAACCGCTCGAAAGATCCTCCAACTGATTAAAACAATATGGGATAAGGAAGTCATTCCGGAAAAATGGAAAACCTCGATAGTCGTCCCCATTTTCAAAGAAGGCGACAGATCTGAATGTGAAAACTACAGAGCAATATCATTGTTCCTAATCACATACAAAATACTAACAAATGTCATACTGGCGAGAATAACACCGTACGCAGAAGAAATATCGGCAGATACCAATGCAGATTCCGTAGGAACCAGTCAACGAGCGACCAGATGTTCACAATAAGGCAACTACCGGAAAAGAAGTGGGAATACGGAGAGACGGTTCACCAACTGTTCGTTGACTTCAAAAAAGCCTACGACTCAGTCGCAAGGCAGAAACTCTACCATATTCTAGTTGAGCTGGGAGTCCCGAAAAAATATGCCGCCCTCATTCAAATTTGCATGAACGAAAACGAAGGGCGAGTCAGAATAGAAAACCACCCTCAAATCCGGGACGGACTAAAGCAGGGAGATAGTCTACCACCGTGTCTCTTTAACCTTGTGCTCGAGTATGTCATCAGAAAGGTACAAGACGACAATATGGCCGGATCATCCCTGAACGGGGTCACACAAGTGCTCGCATATGCGGATGACATCGCCGTTTTGGGCGATAATCTAGAAAATGTTAGTAAAAACTGTGAAATCATCATGCAAGCGGCAGAAGGGATGGGCCTAGAAATAAATGAAGACAAAACAAAATACATGATTACGGTGAGAGCAGGTGGACCTCAGAGAACACATATAAACGTCAGAGGTAAGATATTTGAAAAAGTTGAAGAATTTAAATATCTGGGAACGATACTGACGGCCAGTAACGAAATGTCGAAGGAAATTAACAAGAGACTACATTCCGACAACGCTAGTTGGCGCACAGTCAGTAAACTGCTGAAATCCGAACTGCTATCACGTAACATAAAACTCCGTGTCTATAGAACCATAATCATGCCGATTGTTCTATATGGATGCGAAACATGGGCTCTCACAAAACGGGAAGAAAACAAATTCCGCGTATTCGAGAATAAAGTTTTAAGGGGCCTCTTTGGCGGTAAATATGACGAGGAGGCAGGACAATGGAGGAAACTCCATAACCACGAATTGGAAGAGCTATATCGCAAACCTACAATAGTGAGAGTGATCAAGTCGCGAAGATTAAGATGGGCCGGACACGTGGCGCGAATCGGGAACGATAGGACCGTGCATAGAATTCTTGGCGGTAGACCAACGGGAAAGAGACCGGTAGGATGGCCGCGACGGAGATGGGAGGACAATGTTAGGTTTGACCTCGAGGAGATCGGATCGAATGGTCAAGCGTGGAAGGAGAGTGCCCAGGACAGGGAACGATGGCGAAGCCGAGTCGGTGAGGTCATGAACTTCCGGGTTCCTACAGGCCAATAAATAATAATTAATAATTCTAGTCGCTAGTTCTATTAGTCTTAAGTTACCATGTAATTTACTTGCATTGTAATAAATAATAATAGTAATAATAATAATAATTATAAAAAGAGCGGATGGGGGGCATTCGCTCTCTCTTTTTCCGGTGGTGATTGTCAGGGTTATTTATAAGAACTTTTGTTAACATGATTAGCATAAGTAAGGAAAACTAACCTTTTACACTTCAAGTATTTAACACTTGAAAACCAAGCAATCAGAAAAACGCCGACTTATTTTTCCACAATCTAATATATTTATCCAACCTATTTCCTATTCACAATAATGACCTGCTAGTATCAAAGTGTAACAATATGTTCAGTTTTAATACTCTGACATTTCCCCCTACAAACGATTAGTCAGTTATCAGACCAATCTCAAAAATCAACAAATACCATACATTAATAATTAAACGTAAAAATACCTAAATATTTACATTTTCGTCAATTAACTTTTAAATGCACCATTCTAATGAAACTGTAAGGCCCCCAACGCGCCCAATAAATATAATCACAGCACCGCCTTTGCCTTTGACTAGCGCAAAAGGAAGAACGGAAATCAGGAACTTATTTATCTTATTTATTATACTTTAATGAAAATCTTGTATAAAAATTCTAGTTTCTAAAAATATGCGGCGACATTAAACGCACAACAAATCTCATAAAGAAATGCAAATAATTTTCCAATAAATTGAGCCACCTTCACACGATTGGTCCTCAGTATTCGTATTGAATAGTCCCGCGAGCAGTCGAGTTGTTCGAGTGAAGTTTTGAAATTCCAATTAAAAAAAAAAAAAAAAAAACTTTTCAGGATGTCAATGGAGAACGTAATCCCGTACGATGAACTAAACAAGGTGAATATATGTGTCCAAAAAAAGCAATTAAAGTTCTGAAAATCAATTCAAAAATCATTGGATAAGTTGATTTGATTTGTTACATGGTGTCTTCCTTCTTCATGCAAAGAAACGAAAGAAATCGAATGCCAAGCGACTTAAAGAAAACGAACGTAGGGCTCTAGCTGCCGAGGAAGTCGATGAATCATCCGCCATGGCAGTGATCAATGAGATTTTCAATCCCAAAGTAAGGATACCGGATACTCGTGGCAAATACATCACTCCTAACGAAGTACACGCCGCTGATGTTAAAACACTTAAGGATGTTGCCTTGGACGAGAAAAAATTGGTCGAACTGAAAGAGGTAGAGTCCGAAACCAATGACGAAACAAACAAGTAAAATAACAAGCACAAGGAATAAGATCTGGTTTCCCGCAAAAAACCACCCACAAAATGTTCACTATGATCCAATTCTAGGTATTCGCTCTCTGTGATACGGATTCAGACGGACTTATATCCCGGGAGGACTTAAGATCAACATTGACAGCATTATGGGCCGATACACCGGACGAGCTGCTGTTGGACGAAATGATAAAAGAGGTAAACTGTATGTTTGACACGGTTTGAGATTTATTCAACACAATCTTTCCCTTTGGCTACAGGCCAAGGATCCACTGGACTATGACGCATTCGTTGAACTCATTGGATTTCGGACCATTGAACTAGATCCTGAAGATGTTTTGTTAGAAGCATGGAGCCAATGGGATGACCTTGGAACCGGTTTAATTGCAGAGAAGAAGTTAAATTTTACGAATATCCTTCATGAGATGTTTCATATACCACTCTAGAGTCTCGCATTTACTTATAGGATGTACGAGGAGTTAACCAACTACGGAGATAAATTGTCCAACGCCGAAGCTACGGAAGCACTATCCCGGGCGCCCATAGCGAAACCAAAAACCCTAGATGAACCAGTAATGATCGATTATCCGGCGTTTTGTAAAATGCTCTCGGGCTTAAGGAAAAAAGAAATCTAATACATCGAAATTGTATAACAAGAATTGTAACAAAACAAAATTAAAGACAATACATAAAGCGATGCATTTCTAATTTGGTTTCGTCCTTGCTGGTTGGCAGATGCATAACCCTGTTTAACTAGTGAACCACGTTGGCTATTACTGTAACCTTGCTCTAGAGTGTAGTGGTAGTAATCTTCCCATGCGAACACCACCCATTTAATGAATTTATGATTTTCTCTACACTTTATAATTTTTTTAATTTATTTTTACAGCTGCGACGAGTTTATAGAATTATTTCCGTACCTAAAGGAGCCCGTCATCGAGAACAGTACCATTGCTGAGCACAGCATGTGTCACCATCACATTGGACGGAACGAGTTGCTTAATTATGCGCAAGAAGAGTTGAATGAGATTGTCTCCCAAACCCAGAAGGAACTTCAGCACGCACAACGTCACTGGAGTAAACATCACGTCCCACAGAACAAGCAGAAAAGGCAACGGGATGAGCAACAAAAGGACCAAATAGACCAAAACGACACTAAGGCAAGCCAACAACAATACCTCCAGGACAATCCGAATTATCTCTTCAGCAGTGGAAGAATTTATGGTTTACGAGTAATCCTTAAATCATTCACAACGAGAAATGATTCCGATGCATTTTACATTCGCGCCGAGTACATATTCCTGGATAAGGGTAAGGATAATATATTACATGACAAACGGAAACAATACCATCTGACAATTGAGTATCGAGTCATAACGCACGCTTTCATTTGAAGCTAATTTCCAGAACGACGGCCGTCTGATTCCAGGCACTTTCTGCGATTATTATTTTTTCGCCGACGAACGCCAATTATTATCAACGCCCGCAGCGTTAAATGGGACCAATGACGTGTGGCAGTACTTCCACTCGCCCAGGTATCCTGCAAACTACCCAGCCCACATTGAGTGCACGTATAAATTTATTGGGAGGTACGTATAAAGGTACAAGGAGGATCTACATCCTAGACATTTTTGGGAAGCCTGTGGTTTTATTAACTACTACACCCGACGTAGACCAAATGATGGCTTTTGTTTGTTATTTTCATCAAGCGTTAACTCCATTGTGCCTATTATGATTGCCAATGGAAAAGGCACCTATCATTCCACCATTTTTTGTGATCGTCCTTACTCTAAATCGATACGTGTTCTCGCACACATTCGAGATACTGAAGGACTTCACTTAATTAAGTTTACCCTGATTTTCAGTTGAATAATGGATACGGTAATTAATGCGGATTGTGCTATAAGCTGCAGGAGATTTAGTTGGCTTTGCTTAATGTTCAGAAGCCGTAAATTGGACAAAATAATTGTTGTAACGTCAACGATATAGGTGTTTTTTGTTTTTACTTGCCGTTTTGTACGATTGTGACTTTTTTGTGAGAGTTTCCCCCAAAATCTTTAGGATTAAATCCGTTTTAGTGAACCACAACATCATGAACAGAAACGGCACCAACCAGAGGAGGACATTGGATGGCATTTGGAATTTATGCCTGCAAGGCCAATATCCTGGGTGGATTCCAATTACTTGCAAACCACGGTAATGATGTCGTTTTACCCGTAAAGCTTGTATAATCCATTAAAGAACTCCATGCTGAAAGGATCGTCGACAGGATTATAAACATACGGGTCAAAGTAGTTACCACAATTTCCGATTAAGAAACTGTACTTGTTGAACCATTTACGTAACACTTACAAAATGTCCCATAGCACGTTTTAAATTGAATGTATTGGTAGGCTTGTCAAGGTTGTCTTTTACCGGCGCGGTTAAAGAAAATTTGGCTTGAGCTTTAACAGGTTTCCTTTTGCTCTATTTGTCACTCCCTATTTTCCGTCATTTTAAAATGTTCAGTGAAACAAAACCGCTGTTCTAGTGACCTATGACCTCTATGGCGACAAGGAAATTGCAAGAGAAGATTCGAACTTACTTTATATTGGGTGAAATACTGAGCCGTATTAAGGGGCACCACTAATGTGACAGTTTTGGCAAAACGAGTTTTTCATATTCTCTATCTTCAAGAATAACATCCAGGTCAGATCTCTGTCGAGAGAGAGGAAATTACCAGGAAGATAGAGGGACTTCTACAAATCTTCGGAGATATCATAGAACTAGATGGCACTCCTGGAACTGTTCAACTTCATTCAAAATAATAATAATAATATTGCCCTGTGAGGCCTTAGAAAATACTCACAGCTAGGTCGGTTTGTAGTAAAAGCGACCATGGACCTACCGGTGGGTGGCAACGCCCTATGAGCCAATGAAATACCACCCTATCGAGCGATAGGACCCGTGAAATGGTTGAAAGAAATCCAGAACGATCTTGCTGAGCATGGCTGATGGACCGGGTTGAGTAAAAGTTGATTTAGGTAAGTCGGTTCCAAGATGAGTTACCATCCCACTATGCTGTATATTCCGCGATATCGTCGGGAGAAATTTGTTCCATGCGTTGACGATTGGCCCAGACTGAAATGGAGATAAGTCCTGATGGTACTTTGCCGGATGTTAGTCTGTAAGAAGAAATGTTTGCGGTTCCGCCGAACGCTGCTGCCACAAGGAACTCCACAGGGCGAAACAGCACAACTACAGCACCGGAGCGGGCCCAATTACAACACCGAGAGACGGCCACAAAAGAAACACTGTGAGAATTGTTTTATTTTGATATTGTATGTTTTTATTCGACACGACCTAGTCGCTGGTAAATATGGTTCGTTGATTCTTAAGCAGGTATCCTTATCATTATAACAGTATTAAACTTAAGCACAACATTCGCTTTCACTTGTATTTAGTTAGGCCGCTTTACAATCTTTAACACAGAGCCACTGATTGACATGACTATTTTAAACAGCACTGGGCGCAATTTCAAATATCAAACGCCGAATTCTTTAAATTGAGTAGCACCGTATGTCGTCTCGCGTATCACCTCCTCGTCGGGGTTCCCTGATTGCCTTCCTCAGACGGATGCTCTATATCGACTAACTCTATACTACCCACAAGCATCTAGATACCGATCGTATCTGTCTCTTCCCCCAGAGACAATTTCCCATTCTGCCGACTAACAGAATCGTCAATACCTCTGTTAGCGGTGTGCTAATTCATCCCAGGGGAAATTTCTTATATTCCTGAAAGGAGAAGTCATTCATTGCATACATCCTTAAACATCATTATCACCATCCGTGGTGGTGATCGAAATTCAGATCGACGGTTGTCGATTGTGTGCTGCCTCTCTTTGCATAGCACATCTGGCGCGCGGCCGACGGATATCGTGCGATTTGAATGGACGTACGGTCCATGGTTTTGTTTAACTTCTTTCGGTTAAAACTAACAATCCATTAGACCTTTCTAACGGGTGTGAAAATCGAAAGGGACCGTGGGATCGAAATAGATCCTTTGTAGGTTTTTAGCCTCATAAAATTTTCGAATTATCTCGTTGAGATAATAACGGTTGCCTGCAATTTGGTAGCGGATAGGTTGTTGCTGCCTTTGTTTGCTTGACGGATTTGGGTGGTCTTTATGGCAGCTACCCGCACGTGCAGCCGCTGGTCGGCTAATTTACCGACGATAGCGATTCCTTCTAGCATCGTGTAGATGCTCAGGATTTCCTGTTGTGCAGAGCTGGGATGCGATGCATTTCGATCTTTCGGAATTTCTCTAGGGAGCCGGATGAATGTATGGTTTTTACCTTTGTTTCAGGTATGCTACAATCGACATGTTGAGCTTGACATTGAAAGCTTTGGGACGTTGAGTTCCTTGGTTTTTCGTGTCGGGCTCAACATTGTGGTGAATGTTTCAGGGCTCTAGCGGACTTAGTGGCACGCATCTGTGGGCGTGTGTAACGTTTTCAGGTTAGGTATGTTCCTTGAACGGTAGGAACCCTACCTGGGTGGAATTGTGCGTTCCTAGAACGCTACAGTACCTTCTGAGTTCAGAATTCGGCAGGTAAACTAGTTCCCCATTCGGATCTCCGGAGGGGACAATATCAGGGGGAAGATCATGCAAATGTTTCGATCAGTAACCGAACTGTCCCTGGGCAATCGGGTTTTTCCGCGAAAAAACGGTCAATATTCAACTAGTAATGACATTTTGTTACATCCAGGACATCGGCTTCACAAACAGGAATGTAAACCCCGTCCACAAATATTTTCAAACAGCAAAACCTGATATCTTAGCCCCAACCGAGAGCCGGAGTCGATTCGTCAACTGACTTGGCATATCTTCGTGGTACTTACATTCAAAATTTGATTTTAAGAGTCCGATTTAGCTTCCCAAAGGTAAGAAGCATTAGAATCCAATAACTTGTATATAACTTGGATGAAAATATTGCATAGAGGCTCAATAAAACTCCTTTGTTGTCTCCATCGCTCTCCAAATGACCAACGAGCGACACTTTTCGCACATTTGTCACGTACTATCCACTGAGTACAAATCAACTACCCGGCTTCTCTACTGCGGCTGGAGTACCCATTTTAACAGAACCTACGAGGTTAGGAGGCTGGTGAGGCGTTGGCTCTTGGCTACAATTTGACTCAACTCGTGGAGGAATCTACGCGAATGCCTGATGACCGATGTGGTTTTGTGAACACCCTGGATCTGTTCTTGACATTTCAGCCAGGGATTTATACCGTGGAAACGACGCGTCTTTGGAAAACTCAGACCATACTTCGATATCTGTTACCCAATCACTTACATTTCAAATGAATAACCAACATAAGCAACCTCACCTCCCGCGCCCAAGTGTGGAGGTGCGGGGCTGCTAAAGGGGACAATTCTTGCATATCAAGCGAATAACCGGCCTAGGCAGCTTCGCCATGTGTGGAAGTATGGGGCTGCTAACTGGGACGATTTGCGAGATTTCATCGCATCCTTTCCATGGCCCGAGGTGTGCTTCGGAGACTCCGATGTTAACGCTTGCGCGGAGTCGGTATCAGAGATTATTCTTCTGGGGATGGAGATGTATATTCCACATTCCATCAAA
Organism: Microdon myrmicae; assembly: GCA_963931805.1. NCBI lineage: Eukaryota > Metazoa > Arthropoda > Insecta > Diptera > Syrphidae > Microdon > Microdon myrmicae. The sequence continues at coordinate 75,956,752 of OZ007499.1, forward strand.
CGAAGTCCGTCTGATAAACCTTGGTTTGATAAAAAATGCGAGCTGATAACAACGGGAAAAAATAGAGCTTTTAAAAAATGGCGCTCCAATCCCACCGATTTTAACAGAACGAATTTTCTTAGAATCAGAAACGCGTGCAACCAGGCGATTGATGCCGCGAAGAAAGCTCTTAACGACAGGGTGATCGATAAGCTCCTTCGGTGCCCAACTGGTTCGCGCTCCTTCTGGTCAATGGCAAAGCCTGTCAGCGGTAACATCGCTTCCTCCTCTTTCCCTCCGTTGGTGACGGACAGCGGGACGTTAGTCACGAATTCAAGGGATAAGGCTAATGCGTTCGCAAATTTATTTTCCGCGAATTCCAACCTCGATCCCGGCCCTTTGGAGCCATCTTTGATCTCGCCGGTACGGTAATCGATGCGGGATGTGAGATTTCGTCCACGCACTATTTAACGCATTCTACGTGAACTGGATTGTCGGAAGGCAACCGGCCCGGACGCAGTACCAGCAATAGTCCTTAAGAACTGTGCTCCAGAACTATAGCCGGTTCTTGGCAGACTCTTCCGCTTATCTTATGCAGGGAGGACCTTTCCTGCCTGCTGTAAAAATCTCTCGAGTCCAGCCAATCCCAAAGACGGGATAAAAATGTCTCCCACAAAATTACCGTCCGATAGCATTTCTGTCTATTTTATCTAAGGTAATGGAAAAAGTCATCAAGACAGAGTTAGTTAAGTATTTGGAGTGCAACGGACTTCTGAATGATCGTCAATACGGATTCCGTGGCTGGCGGTCCACGGGAGACCTTTTGACACTTATAACCGACATATGGACATCTGCGATTGAACGGCTTGGTGAATCAAGGGCGGTCGCATTGGATATCTCCAAGGTTTTGACCGCGTCTGGCACGGGGCATTGCTGAGTAAACTGCATTCATATGGACCTTCCCAACAGCTTTGCGACTGGGAGAAGGAGTTTCCTCGAAAATCGATCGATCCGGGTTGTTGTGGACGGCAAGTGTTCGGATTTGTATCCTGTTAATTCTGGGGTGCTCCAAGGTTCTATTTTGGTTCCAACCTTGTTCTTGCTTTCGGTTCACCATGCACTTTACATTTATTGGTAATCGTTAATTAAACAGGTCCGGACTTACAATTTAGATATTTATGTTATTATTGTTTATATAAACTTTATTTTCGCTATTTATATAGCAGAGTTCAGGCACCAACGTTTAATACTGTTTCCTTTTTAAATATATTTTAAATCACCCTTTCAAAACGTAACGTAAGCATCTACCACAGTTAAGTCACTCCCTTTCAAACTCCGACAACCTCTTTAATTTTCCAAAAAATCAACTCAAGAAATCAAACTTACGTCCGTTCTGGACTTGACCCGAAACACAACTCGCAAAAGTCTCGCCGTCTCGGTCGAGATTCAAAAACCAAACTCTCAAACGAAGACCTGTTTTTTCTTCATCCTGAAGATCGAATGATATGGCATTTCTTTCTTTATCTTTCCCGGCTTGGGATCAAACGCGGAAACACAAAGGGAAAAATCAACAGAGGATCGTGCGAATGCACATTTATAATCCTCTATGTTGATATGCGCTAAACGAATGTGTAATTCGTTTTATGATGCCTGTTGTTGTTCTAGCCGACTCGGCAAGGATCCCTTTTGTAAGAATACGATAGGGAATACAAATAGAGAATTGTGCTAATGAGCATTTCTGATTCTCTATGTTGTTTATTGTAGCCGAATGGGCAGGAATCTTTTCCGTGGGGAATCGATACGAAGGCGAATATTTTCCTTTTGTTGGTTTTAACTTAATTTTGTTAAAACGGAAGCTGGCGTTGGTTGTTTTAATGGTTTTAGATAACCATTTTTCTGAGGTCTCGTAAAATTGCTGGCGCGCAATTTTTTATGATACTCAGTGGTTTTGTTTGAAAGACGGCATCTGGTCCGCACATTTGCCTTTTAGGAGTTTTGTGTGGTGAACCCTTGGTTCCCTGATTGTATTTTCCAGTTTTTTATGTGAGCAAATTGAACGTTTAGTTCAATTTGCTTGGAGTTTAATTGATTAGCGCAAATCGAACGTTTAGTTCGATTTGCTTGCTATCAATTTATGCGGGACGAGGTGTATGGGGTAATGCTTTGATTTAGCATTATGTCACATCCTTTAAGTGGCTGTTTTTGGCGTGTAGCGCCGTTAGTGGTGGAGACTAGCTTCAAAAGGGTAATTTTTATGGGATGGGTGGTTGTGGCCGTAACAGGAGCTATCTTTTTAGAGCCAAGAAATATTTTACTCCGGCCCAACTTCTTCTCCTATATAAATCTCAAATTAGACCCGCGCTCGAATATTGCTCTCATGTTTGGAGCTCGGCTCCTAAACATACCCTCGACCTACTTGAGAGCAAACAGAGACGAACGATCCTCCTGATCGGACACTCGGCGCTGACGTCGGGACTACAGTCACTATCACATCGAAGGCGCGTAGCCGACCTCTGTCTGTTTTACAGATATTATCACGGGTACTGTTCTTCGGAGATTCTTCCACGCAATTCGGCTTATGTGCCCCCCACAAGACAATCCGACGGATTGCACCCGTTTGTGGTTCATCTCCCGACGGCGCGAACATCCCTGCATTAGAACTCGTCCCGTAACAGAGCGGGGAAGCTGTGGAACTCCCTTCCCACGCGAGTGTTCCCGGAGCGTTACAACCTGCAACTGTTCAAAAAGAACTGCAACAGTTATTTGATGGCATCTCGGGACGCCCATTCGGCGTTATAGGTTCGCCTCTCCCGAGAGGCAAAAAAAAACGGGTAATTTATTCACATCCTTTACGTGCCCAGGGGCCTGCATTAAAAACTTCGATGTTGTTGCCTGAGATGAGTCAGTAACGGTGATTATTCTTCTCGGGGTGGAACGTTACATTTCGCATTCCCCCAAACGAAATTCATCCGGTAAGCCTTAGTGTGATAAAAAATCCAAGCAACTTACAGCAGCAAAACAATCGCTTTTATACAATGTTGGTCTAATCCCATGGAGGTCAACAGAACGAATTTGGCCAGAATCAGAAACGGTTGCAACCAGGCAATTGATACCGCGAAGAAGGTTCACAATGACATAATGACAACACACTGCTCAAGTACCCGACTGGTTCACGTTCGTTCTGGCCAATGGTAATATAAAATGTTGTCAGCAATAACTTCGCTTCGTCCTCTTTTCTTCCGTTAGCAACAGACAGCGATACATTAGTCCCGAATTCAAAAGATTAAGTTATTGTGTTCACGAATTTACTTTGTGCGAATTCAACACTTGGTGCAAGTCTTTTGGAACTACCCGCGATCGTGCCGGTGCAGTCTTCGATGTCGGATATGAAGTTCCGCCCAGGAACTAATCAACGTTTTCTCCGTGGACTGGACTGGCCCAGATATATTCCTTAAAAAGTTTGCTCCAGAACTGGCACCGGTTCTTAGCAAACTCGTTCGCTTATCTTTCGGACAAAGAACCTTTCCTACATGCTGGAAAATCGCTGGAGTTCAGTCACACCAAAAGAAGGGGAAAGAGTGTCCCTCAACCATTTCCCGGCCGATAGCATTATTATGTATGTTATCCAATCTGATGGAACAAGTCATTAACACCGAATTGATTAAATATTTGAAATGCAACGGACTTCTAAATGATCGTCAGTACGGGTTGTGGGGGTTCTCTACACCACATGGAGATCCAACCCACAATGCCAACAAACCTTGATCGCTAACAGCGCGTCACCTTACCTTAACCTGGAACCCAACTCCCCATGCAAAATCCGCAATAATATACATTGCAAACCCTGCAACGAAACACATTCCAAACCTTCAATAGAATATAATTCAACAGAATATAATTCAACAGAATATATTCTAATCATCCCCGCATTCATTTCCCCAAAATCGCTTCGGTCAATTCTGTTCCCTCCTTGCGCCAGAGCAATCCTAATTTCCCCACAAATCCATAAGCCATAATAAAATGCATATTCCAACCTACAATGGAATACCAATCATCTCCCTCATTACATCATCCCACATACATTTTCCCAAAATTGCTTCGGTCAACTCTCTACTCAAGTTAAATTTTCTCATTGCAACCAAGCAATCTTAATTTCCCCGAAATTCATATGCTGTAACGAAAAGCATATTCAAATCCATAACGGAACATCAACCATCGCCACCAACTATACTATACCCATACACTTCCCCGAAATTACTTCAGTTAATATTTGACCTAAATGATATTCCTTGCTTGCACCCAAGCAATTCCAATTTCCCCCGAAAATTCATGCCCATACTTGCTCGCGTTCCCAAAGCCAATTTCCCGGTACACCCAACCAACGAATCCAACTTAGTTTATACTGCGAGGATTTGCTGGAACTAAATTCTTAAGCAGACTTACCAACTCTTCCACAAATTTTTAGTAAGTGGCAGCGAGTTTACTTCTGCTATGAATCAGCCACCACGGCGCGACGAATAGATTTTTTTTCCATTTGTTCAGTCAGTCATTATACCGCTACCGATCGCATATCGTCCCTGTAATTGCCCTCGCCGATTTTAACCACCGCCGCGTGCACACGTGCCAAGTCAGTCGATATCCAGCCACCGTTGCGTCCGCACACGCAAAGTTGCAATTTATCCACGGTGGCGTCCACAACGCAAAAAAGGTCTAGCGATAACCGCCAGTGCGTGCAGACGCGTCTCAACCAGGAGTGTGTCCGCGGGAGTCTTCGATACGAATTAGTACCGCTTTGCCGGTGTCTTCCGCGTTCTAATGGTTTAGCATTTTAGTTTGACGCTTGGTGTTGATGTCTTAACAAAAGCTTTCCGGGTTACCAATCAATTCGATGCAGCGTATCCCCGAACGTAACGGTGACTTGTGCGGTGTTTTTCCTTACTACTTAGCGAAGCAGGGTGCTGTGAGTTATTCGCGTGTCATAACATTACCGCTGTCAATTTTCGACACGACATACGCAAATTAACGACATAATAAAACTACGATAAAAAATAACTTTTCGATATAAGGTGTCTGCGAACGCAATAATTTTCAGACGAAGTGCACATAGTTCATTTTGAAATATTTTGTTAAAATTATCCGATCGAAGGGACGAAATGTAATATAACCAACGAATGTGAACAATAAAATAGAACCAGCTAAAATAAATGAAGTCGAGTTACAAACAATACCTGAGTGTTTATTTTTTCGCGGTTTCCGCTCCGTGCCGAGAACCGACCGCCATACCGTCTACGCAGGATTTCACCACGTCAGTGAACGGTTTGTAGTGTCTCACCCAGCAAACTCTTTACTGGGCCGGTAGTTAACCAGTGCCATACGCCGGCACATCTACCCCGTCCACCACAGGGTTCCATAGAAGGGCATTTTGACCCTTATAACTGATATCTAGTCATCATCATCATCATCATCATTGTTATCGGCACTACGACCGGGATCCGGTCTTGGCCTTATTTAGCAAGTCTCTCCACCGGTATCCGGTCCTTATCCGAGACTTGTTAAACTGTCCATAATCATTTGTTTTTCCGGGGGAGGTTTTTAGTCTTGCGCCAAGATATCTGGGCATCAGCAACTGGAAAGCATGGTGAATCAAGAGCGGTCGCATTGGATAGGTCCAAGGCATTTGCATGCTTTTGGTATGGAGCTTTGCTAAGTAAGCTTCGTTTATACGGACTTTCCTATGCGACTGGACACCGAGCTTCCTCCAGGATCGATCCATCCGCGCTATAATAGACGGCGCGTCTTCGGATCTGTGTTCGATTGACTCGGGGGTGCCTCAAGGTTCTATTTTCGCTTTAACCTCGTTTCCGCTTCATATTAATGATTTGTTAGAAGAAAATAAGCAGTTTTGCGGATAGTATTCATTCATTTCGAATGATCGACCGATTAATTGATCAACATTGCACCAGCTGAAATGTAGCCAAATCGACTCTCCGTATCGGTATCTGAATAAAATCCTACAGTGAGGAACGGTCAATTTCCTCGGCTGAAATGCAACAAAGACGCAGTATCAACATTCTATATGCGGTTAATATTATACTACTTACTGACCTGTAGGAAGCCGAAATGTTATTACCTCACTGACTCGACTTCGTAATCGTGCTTCCCGTGTAACCTCCTTCGACGTTTCGTTCTTTGATCCGATCAACTCAAGCTCGCGCCACACATTGTCCTTCCATCTCCATCGCGGTTTCCCATCGCTCTCTTTCCCGTTGGTCTCCCGTCAAGAAATCTACATACGGTTCCGTCGTTGCCCATTCTCACTACATGTCCGACTCATGTTCATCCTCGCGACCTGATTTTTGTCACTGTTGTACGTTTAGGGTATATTATATAGTGTTTCTGGCGCAATACAACCTACAACCGTACAAGAGGAACTCCAACAGTTCTTTAATGACATATCTGGGCGCCGACTCCGTGGTATAGGCTCACCTATCCTGGGAGAAGTATATTACAAAAAATAAAAAACATTACAACCCTCAATACTCATTCCTTTCTATAGGATGGCCATACATGTTTGCAATGGCAACACACGAATCGGATCTACCGATGATGTCGATATCACCTGCATAGGCAAGTATCTGGCAGGACTTGGTGACAATAGTCCCTCTAGTTGAGACGCCAGAGTCACGGATTACTTTCTCAAACGCCAGGTTGAAGAGGAGGCGAACTGATATTGGAAGATCGTCATGTGACCTATCGTGAAATTGAGACAACTTTAGGCGTTAGTGGGACCAGAATACATTCAATATTGCATAAACATTTGACTGTCAAAAAAATTTGTTCGCGTTGGATCCCACGCAATTTGTCAATCGCCAAAAAGAAGGCTCGTGTCAATTGGTCGAAAGAAATGCTCAAAAAATACGGTCGCGGTGCTTCGAAACACGTCTATGACATCGTGACAGGTGATGAATCGTGGATTTACGCGTATGAGCCCGAAAGTAAACAGCAGTCGACTGTCTGGGTGTTTCAAGATGAGCCAAATCCAACAAAAGTTGTTCGCGCACGAAGCACTTCCAAGCAAATGGTCGCCTGTTTTTTCGGAAAAACTGGACATGTCGCAACCGTACCACTAGAACAACGCAGAACAGTCAATTCTGAGTGGTACACAACCATTTGTTTGCCAGTTGTCTTCCAAGAAATTTCAAATCAAATTTTTGAGCACCCAAAACACGATTTGATGGGTCATCCGCCGTATAGTCCTGACTTGGCACCGAATGACTTCTTTTTATTCCCGTACGTAAAAAACAAACTGAGAGGTCAACGTTTTTCGACACCTGAAGAAGCGGTTGCTGCATTCAGAATGCATGTGTTGGAGATACCTCAATCAGAGTGGCAAAAGTGCTTCGACAATTGGTTCAAACGCATGCAAAAGTGTATAGATCTTCATGGGGAAATTTAGAAAAACAATAAAGTGATTTTCGATGATCAATATTTGTGTTTGTTCTCTTATCCCGAAATATAAAAGGCAACCCTCGTATAACACGCACCTCTCCCAGTAGCGGCATTCGCACAGGGAGCAAAAGAAATTATAAACGACTTTTGAGACATCCTGTACTTGGCATTAGGTAGGTCGTATCATATTGAAATATTATTAAAGCTCTTGAATGTTAACTAACTATTTTTTCTTTTTACCGATTGTCAACACCATATTTTAAATTGTTCAAAATGTTCTTTTATTTTAGGCCAGAATTAAGAGTGGAAGTCGTATTCGATGAGCTAGTCATGCCTTGGAATGAGAACATGTAAGCAAAACTGGTTGACCGGACTCCATAGATTTCCTGACCTAAGCCCCTGTAATGGACAAACAATTCCTTTGATTACCTGAAAACGCATTTTGAAGCGAAAACTAAATTGGATCAGTTGAATAAATCCGCCGAAAAAATAAGCTTCTTAATTTTTTTGGTCGTCATTTCTTTAGTTTTAAAAATGTATCCACTGTTTTACCATTAAACCGAAATAAGGCATTTTAAGTTTAATTTTCGTCTTTGGATTTATTTTTATCTTTATTTTTTATTTTTGTTGTTTTCTTTATTTATTTATTTTTAATTTAAACAATATTTTACACTCTTTGGCTGAATTATAATAATTGCAACTTACTTAGTAGGCTAAGAAATGATTATTCACTTTTAAATTTTTTAATCTATAGTGCTTAATGCAATTAATTGTTGCTTTTTAATTGTAGTAATTCGGCGAATAAGATTAATGTATATATGATTTTGTTGTTTTGCACTCTTCTTCCAAACATGAGCCTATAGTGCTAAAATTACCCCTTAGATATATACAGATACGTACTTAGTGGGAATAGGTTGCTGTTGGTATCTACTTAGATAAGAGATTTATCAGAAAAAATAGATGAGTTACAAAAAAAATAATTAAAAGAATCAAAAAGACGAAGATATCACAAAAAGAATACAGAAAAAAAAATTAAAATTAAAATAATATAAGAAAAATCGGCAGAAAATTTTTTTATTTAAAATTTGGGATCGTGGACATTTTATTATAATTTTTTTGGTTTAAGATATAACATGCATGTGTAAGATCTCGTTTAATTAATTTTTTTATGGTTTGGGGTATTTAATTGATTTTTTTAAATTGTATTTGTCTTTTTTTAGTAATTTTAATGTTATTATCTTCTTAATATTCTTATTTTATTATTTTAGTTATTTTAATTTATTTTAAATTTTTTTTTTTGAATCACAGTTTTACTTAATCTACAAGATAATGAAAATTAAGCGAACAAATTAAAAATGCGGACCTTGGACATACAAAGATTAAGTATCATAAGTTCATTCCTCATCTCTAAGTTGCCAACAACCAGTTAAAAAATATACGTCCGATTTCAAATTCAATGAAAGAAGTACTTATAAAATATATTTCTAATATAAATCGACTGGGATTCCGGGGGCGCACTCTAAATTACATGCTACTTATGTTTTATGGATGTGGTTGCTACAAATTCCTTTTCAGTCGAATATTTCGATTAATCAACTCAACAGTAAAACTAAAAGGAAACGCTTCTGTTTCTAACTCGTATCTACATGAAAATGGTTTTAACCAAGCCACTAGTATATATGAAATTATAGTTAAATAGACAGAACCCTTCTAGGTTACTTGGAAAGATCTTTATAAGCATCTGTATTTCTCGAAAAGTGGTCTGTTCACCACTGTACTCTTCTCCAAACTCTTTTAACGAAAAACCTTTGAATTTACCAAATGTCATTACTCCATAGGTCCGCCCCAGCCGCAAAATAAAATTCAGTATAAGGCTTTTCTCATTTGTAGACATTCTGAAACGACTAATCCTTCTATTGCGAACAGTCAATTCTTGTTATGACTTCCAATAATACCCGTTCTGACTTCGCGTCAGAAACTTGTCGTGAAGGGCGACATGCTCACGACTTCATTTCGTTGTTTTTTTTTTCATCCTTTGCTGCTGAATGCGAGAAACCTGCAGTTACCGTTTTTCAAGCTCCTCCCATTGACGCATCGTATGTCAATGTAAATAATTCTCAGTGGTCTTTGCTGATTCAAATAGCTTAACTCAACTTGTCAATGAGCCAATACGGGTACCAAACATAGCTGATCATTCCGCCAGCACATTGGATCTGTTCTTCAGTTTCCACCCGAATATACCATGTGTATGCATACGTTTTTCCCAGTTTAACTAAGAGATGGCCGCAGCGAAAAGTACGCAGCGTATTAATTTGACACATACGTCGTTTTGTCCGTCTGAGATTTAACTACAAACACACACACACGTTGAGTCCGTCAAAAACTTTGTTTTATCGTTCAGTGATCATGTCGAGTTTTATGTCTGAAAAAGAAGATTCCTGTTGAAAGCCATCGTTCCATTGTAGCGATCCTAAATCGCCACTCCCATCCAAATCCTCAACATTACCAATAATCCCATCTAAATCCCCCATACTCCCCATTAACTTACATCCAAATTCCATATTGAATCATATGAGCGACGAATTAAACCAAAAGTTAATTCGTCGCACATTGATTCAATTCCTAAAATCCTGACATCATTTCATGATTTCCCTTCCAGGAACCTATCCAACTAAACTTTTAGTCAATTCCCAGAACACAATTCCAATTGAAGCACACAAAATCTTGTGTGAGCTTCTTGGAGTTTTTAAATTAAAAACGTTGACAAATCTCAACGTGACAAAGAATATAAGGGCGATAATTTTCAATTTCGTGATCAGTCAAATTCCGAAGGGCGAACCGCTGGTCATAAAGCCAAAAAAATAAATCAATCAAAATCAAGAAGGTCGAAGTTACGGCAAAATATTGTAAAATCGTTTAAGGCAAATCAAATAAACAAAATCAAATTAAATAAACCCAAAATATCTTTCATTTGTAAAATAAAAAATAATTGCGCGTACGTTCACCCATCACCGACAACAAGTGTTGATCCATTCCTCCAAGACTGCCAAGGCTGTCGACCCCACTGCCAACAAGGAAGTCCTCCCCCATGGTGGATTAACTACGGAAACAAGCAAGCGGAAGGAACTTGCGTTAGAAGATCGGCCAATTGGGGAAGCTGGACACATCCTTTACGTCGCCCTCACACCTCCAGCTGGAACAGACACCCACGTCAGAACCAATCCGGGTATTAAGGACCCGCGAGATGGGGGTAAGCTTATAATCCCAAAAAATGTAACGTCAACACCATCAATTAGAAGATGTGAGACACCGTTTCGACAACTGAAAAGTGGTAATTTCAATGTGAAAAGCAGTGAGCGCTCTGGTATACCACAAAAATGTTAACACGAGCAATTGCAGGAGTTATTGGGTGATGATCCAACTCACACTCAACGGTAATTAGCAGACGCATTACATGCGTCATAAGAAACAATCAGCAGACGTTTACGAGCAATGTGGAAGATCAATACCAGGTGTATGCATGCGTTTTTCTTGCGGTTTAACTAAGAGATGGCCCCAGCAAAAAGTACGCAGCACACAGCAAAACTAGTGAAGGACACCTTGAAATCGCAAGCTTCGTTGCATACACTAAACAATTCTGGGAATAACCGGAGAAGGTTCCAGAGAGGACCGTCTTCACTTGCTGTCCAGAAATTGTCGATTGTTATTACTTCGACCGACTCCCTGTCGTTCCTGTGGGACCATTTAGACTTCGGTTAGACCCTCTGCGAAGTACTCTTTCTGATGCTTTGTCTACCGCATGTGTTCTAGAAGAGTGTGTATCGTAACCATCCGATAAACTCCCAAAAATGTTTTTGACCAGTCTTTCGCACTAATCTTCTCGGCGACCGATAACGTTAGTTGTGAGATAGTAGACATACATCAAGGGCAGTCCCAATTATCGGTTCTGTGGCGTTTCCAGCAAACACAACAAAATACAACGCAACTGATATGTTGAGGTTTAGCTCATTTACTATGAATCTTATCGTTATAGCGTCGGTCCAAGTCGTACTCTCTATCGTCATAAAATACTTTTTCAAATCCGCGTTTTCGCTTCTGGCTAAACTGACGGGTTTTTCTTTTGGATGTTTACAAGCTTCGCTATTGTGAAATATCAAGCATGGTCTTCGATGTGCGTTTGAGTGCGTCATCATCGAAGCGTCACACTACTCGATGTAAACAATGGTACCACTTCTAGTTGGCGCTGATAAATCATGGATGACAACAACGGAGCAACTTGAAGAAAACTTTAATATCTTTGCCAACTTCTATTTACCACTAATACTGGCCTTGAACTTGGAATATTCGAGGTTCCAATGACGTACTAAACTGATCATTTAGTTTTTTGTTTTATGTGCTTGGTTTCTTATGTGGCATGGACGGCCTCTCTTTGTTATTCCTATTTATATTGTAGATGGATATTGTTGCCAGTCGTTCTTCTGTGGTTTCCAGGATACTTCAAATAAGACGAAGTCAGCTCCCATTTCTAAAAAGTCGATGAGAAAAGTAATCTGTTCAATGAACCACATACTATATATCTCATTAGTAGTGACACCTTGCTTATTATTTTGTTCCCAATTTCAAGCCATCTAACAAATTACGCCTTCCCGATGGTGACAAGCGAGTTCCAAACACGTCCATCAAATATACGGATCGTAGTTAGGTCCCCAATGATTTGTGGCAGATTCTTGAACTTTGCCGCTCAAGACAAAGCATAGAGTGTTCCAAAGCAAACTTCGGCAAGTTTTGCACGTGGGGGCGGGTAAAAATCGCATCTTCAAACGATATTCATAAAGCCAGCCATTCTTCGCAAGCACCACTAAAATATGGGAGCTCGATCATCTACATATGACTAACTGTAATGGATAAGAACCGTTTTATAGCGTTAATTCTTCCAAGTTTAACTTTATAGAGTGACTTTCCACACTTTACATACACATATAAGTCATGATGGTACCTTCTCGTATAAAGAATTCCGGAGGTAAGCTCGTCTCCCATTCGGATCTCCGGCGGGGACTATGTCAAGGGGAACATCATGCAGATATCATGATAATTAATAATGGAACTTTGAGAGGTTCGTCATCGCATAATCGGGCTCGCTCTCGAGGCTCTGCCCACGCTCGACTGGTGACGGTATAGCGTTTAAAATAATAGTGAAGAAGAACGTATGATTCGAACTGACGCTATGGCAATTTTTTACCTAAGCGTTACCCATCAGGCTACTGACCGTGTTTAGAATTTGATTTTTAAACTCGACTATACTCCACTGATGTGAATTATTTTTGTTATCGCTATGGTATACGGCTCTGATGTATTTTCTTGTTCGATTTTTCGTTCGGTGCTCTTCACTATTTTTGCTTGTGAATTGTGTGTGTATCTGTTAGAGTCGCCACAACGGCATTTTCTAACATCAGCGGCATCGGTTTCACCAATATTTGCAAACAACGAAACCTGATATCCTTGCCCTAACTGAGACCCAGGTCGATTCGTCAACTGATTCGACATATCTTCGTTGCTCAGGATACGACCTACATTCGAGATTCCGTTTTAAGGGCGGAGTCTGCGTCTTCTGAAATTGTTGTCGTTGGCGATTTTAATGTGCGCAATTCCGGATCCTTTCCATGGCCCGAGGTGCGCTTCGGAAACTCCGATGTTAACGCTTGCGCGGAGTCGCTCACAGAGATTACTCTTCTAGGGATGGAGATGTATATTCCACATTTCATCAAAGGAAGTTCGTCTGATAAACCTTGCTTTGATAAAAAATACGAGCAGATTACAGCGGCAAAAAATAGAGCTTTCAATGGCGCTCCAATCCCACCGATGTTAACAGAACGAATTTTGTTAGAATCAGAAACGCGTGCAACCAGGCGATTGATACTGCGAAGAAGGCTCACAACGACGGGGTGATCGATAAGCTCCTTCGGTGCCCAACTGGTTCGCGCTCCTTCTGGTCAATGGCAAAAGCTGTCAGCGGTAACTTCGCTTCCTCCTCTTTCCCTCCGTTGGTGACAGACAGCGGGACGTTAGTCACTAAGCCAAGGGATAAAGCTAATGTCTTCGCGAACTTATTTTCGGCGAATTCAAACTTCGATCCCGGCCTTTTGGAGCCACCTATGATCTCGCCGGTACGGTCTTCAATGCGGGATGTGAGATTTCGTCCGCGCACTATTTAACGCATTCTACGTGAACTGGATTGTAGGAAGGCAACCGGCCCACACAGAATACCAGCAATAGTCCTGAAGAACTGTGCTCCAGAACTATCACCGGTTCTTGGCAGACTTTTCCGCTTATCTTATGCATGGAGGACCTTTCCTGCCTGCTGTAAAAATCTCTCGAGTCCAGCCAATCCCAAAGACGAGAAAAAAGTGTCTCCCACAAAATTACCGTCCGATAGCATTACTGTCTATTTTATCTAAGGTAATGGAAAAAGTCATCAATACAGAATGGGTTAAGTATTTGGAGTGAAACGGACTTCTGAATGATCGTCAATACGGATTCCGTGGCAGGCGGTCCACGGGAGACCTTTTGACACTTATAACCGATATATGGACATCTGCGATTGAGCGGCATGGTGAGTCAAGGGCTGTCGTATTGGATATCTCCAAGCTTTTGACCGCGTCTGGCACGGGGCATTGCTGAACAAACTTCGTTCATATGGACTTTCCTAACAGCTTTGCGACTGTAGGAAGAGCTTTCTCGAGGATCGATCGATTCGGGTTGTTGTGGACGGCGAGTGTTCGGGCCTGTAGCCTGTTAATTCAGGGGTGCCCCAGGGTTCTATTTTGCCTCCAACCTTGTTCTTGCTTCACATAAATGATTTGTTGGAGACAACGGATAACAAAGTGTTCAGTTTTGCGGATGATAGTAGGCTTGTTTCCGCCTTTTCGAGCGTTCGGCCGATTGGTGCATCTGCGTCGCATCAGCTGAGGTGCAGACCGATTGACTCTCTGAATCAGGACCTAGATAGGGTTCTGCAGTGGGGAAGGGCCAATCCCGTCGACTTCAATGCAGTGGATACACAATATACAACATTCACAAAGAAAAGTGGATCATCAGTTCCATAGCTGATGATAAATGGCCAGGCTCCTGAGGCTGGGGAAAGTTTGAGATTGCTCGGCGTCACGGTCTGTGGGAATGTATCATGGCATAAACATGTGTCGAGTATCGCCAGGTCAGCCTCAGGAAAACTGAGTTATCTTTTTAGAGCCAAAAATATTTTACTCCGGCCCAACTTCTTTTCCTATATAAATCCCAAATTAGACTCGCGCTCGAATATTGCTCTCATGTTTGGAGCTCGGCTCCTAAACATACCCTCGACCTACTTGAGAGCATACAGAGACGAGCGATCCGCCTGATCGGGGACCCGGCGCTGACGTCGGGGCTACATTCGCTATCACATCGAAGGCGCGTAGCCGACCCCTGTCTGTTTTACAGATATTATCACGGGTACTATTCTTCGGAGATTCGTGATATTGTTCCACGCAATTCGGCTCATGTGCCCCCCAAAAGACAATCCGAGGGATCGCTTCCGTTTGTGGTTCATCTCCCGACGGCGCGAACGTCCCTGCATCAGAACTCGTTCCGTTACAGAGCGGGGAAGCTGTGGAAGTCCCTTCCCACGCGAGTGTTCCCGGAGCGTTACAACCTGCAACTGTTCAAAAAGAACTGCAACAGTAACATGATGGCATCTTGGGGCGCCCTCTCGGCGCTATAGGTTCGCCTCCCCGAGTGAAGTCTATTTAAAAAAAGTATATGTATATATATATATATATATATATATATATATATACATATATATATATATATATATATATATATATATATATATATATATATATATATATATATGACTATTTTCCCAATTTATTTACAAATACTACTACTTAATTATAAAATGTGTATTATATCTAACAAGTTAAAAGAAGATAACAGTAAGTTTTTTTTTCTGACTTCGTACACGGAACTGACTTAGAACAAGGTGTGGCAGGAAAGCAGATTTGTGATGCAAAGACATTTATAACTAATACTAACTAACCAACTCGGAATGCAGCTACACCCGCCTCTTATAGACTTGTTATGTCGCCACATTTCATGTGCGTTTAGGTTTCGGTTCAGGCTTTTTCGTATTCCTTTTGTGCACCATTCCTCGTTATAAACCATCGGTAACAACATTCGTGAATTTTGGTTGTCACACGCGAAGAGATCCAGTTCGTAGGTTCAATTGACGTTTGAGTCATTAATTATGTAATTATAATAATTCTCCCCAATTAGAATAAACTGTATATTATTTTTTATTAATCTTTATTTTGTCTTATGAATATATATTATGAAGTAGTTCATTACAGTTGTTCATTTATGCTACAAATATGTAATACACATTTAAAGTGCTTGCTAAAAAATTATGTTGAACAAATTTTCCACTTTTAATTAACTTCAGGTATATGTACATTGCCATGTCCTGGAATTTTTGAAAGTACCTATAAAGACAAATTTTCAACATATGCCACAAATCTCAATCCCCCAAATTGTATCCCCTACTTTGCGATGTTTACTAGGAATTTCGCCCAAATTGTATCCCCTACGTTGCGATGTTTACTAGGAATTTAATCACACGGACACGTACGAGTATATCGCCGTGGCTTCGACAGAGTGGAAATAATTACAGTCGACAACTGATTCCCTTTGCATTCTATTCATTTCATACAAATAGCGTGTTATACAGTTTATAACCGTTGCTGTTGGTGAATGCGAATGAAACATTCCGACTTATGTCAGTTATCTCACAAAGATATTTCAATAATTCGTCGATATTACTTTATCAACGAGTTTTCTATCAATTGTGCACTATGAACGCCAGACTGTACGTCATTATGTTCATATTGAGTGCCGAAGTTGAATCATGATTTTCGAAATCCAACTGATAGTCACATCAAAGGAACATCAAACGAATCAAATACATCATCTTAAACACTGACGACACAAAGCAATATTCCTCCCCAATGTCCCCTAGTCATCTTAATTTCAAACGACCTTCCAACTATTCTTCGTATTCCTCTTCATCAAAAAACAAATAGTAAAAAAGAAAAAAAAACCAATGATTCCACGTGGTTCGTTTCCGCTTCAGCTGCAATTTGGACAAAGTAACCATCTACGATGCCGAATCTCCCGATGTATCGTCCATCATTGACGTTATCTGCGAAACCGTGCACAATAAAAGGGTCGTCAGCATTGGCCCGGATGTTCTTATAGATTTCAACGTGAGTTCGAATCGCACAGCCAAAGGATTTCGCGGTAGATTTAAGTTTGTTGATGCGATCGACTACAAAAACGACAATGGTAAGTAGAAGCAGTATGTTTCGTTACCACAGACGAACGCAACTCTCTTTCATGTTGCAGACGTAATTGTGGACTCCCGGATCAATGAAGTCCTGCTCCATCACTCATACTTACACTCGAGGACTGCTGTAGCCGGTGGGAGGGGTTCAACTTCCACGCTGGGCATCTTTCTGGGTAAGTCAGTATCTAACATGAGTTGTATTAGAAACTAAGCAGCCAATCGAATTGTTGTTGGATAAAAGGCTTCCGCCTCATCACTTCATTTTATTATTTTCCTGCATTACTCTTCCTCAGTTTTACTTGGTTGGCATAATTTTCAATTGAATTATCAAGCGCTCCGACGCAAGAATGCCGGAGAGAGGCAACAAAACACAGGGGCACGGAGGAGAATAAAAAAAATTATCATTGGAAATTGAATCGATTGAAACTAAAGCATGTTCTCATTCAATTACGCCGTTGCCCTCCCAGTGTTCAAACTGAAGCAGGGAATCGAAGGGTAAGCAAGGGCTCGAACTTCCGTTCAAAGGAAATTATGAACTGTGTAATGGATTTAAAATTTCTCCATAACTGTTTATGGAATTCCAGCTTCTTTCGTCGTCCTTTTAGCTTAATTTTTTGCCTCGTGTTCACTAGTCAAGAGTGATAAATACATCCCGCTACCCTATCCAGTATACGCGTTAGTGAAGTAAAGAATACAATCTATCTGTCGATAGAGGACTTCCGGTATTTAGAATAGCTTTAGTGAAACGAGGGCAATAAAATCAAAGCGGTACCGGAGGAGAACATGGCTCCTTAAAGCTGATTAATGCTCAGTCATGCGATTGAGTTTATGCGGCGGCAATACGTTAAGAGTTGGCTTACTTGTAAAGTCTTTGACTTATGCAGTAAACTTCAGACAGGGTTCAATCAAATAGAATCAATTCGTTTTGATGACTGCGTTACATAGGCAATTGATATAAGCGGAGGGTTGAAGATTACAAACCACCAGAACGAGAGCATATTTGGGAACAAAGGAAACTACGCTAGCCAGGATTGGGGCACCGTCAATTCTGAATAGGGCACTTCGAATAAAGTTGGATTAAGGTAATGGTTGTAATACCACCGCGCACCGTGCTTCCTCGCGATTGAGGGAAGAGTGGCAACTGTTGCCCAGTTGAGTGAAAAAGGTCTTTTTTTACATTTTATTTGGCTTATCTTTTATGCACAGAACGACGTCCACAAGTCACTTGCCAAATCTTGACTGCTTACTACCTACCGCTTCTCTCTTATCACTTTTGCAAGGACCCGCAGGAGTTCCGGAAAACCTGCCGTTAAGGGTTTTCCATGTGCGAAAATGCGTGTGAAAAAATGTGTGGTAGAATATGTTTGATATGTGCTCGTAGCATGGAAACATGAGACTTTATTTATTTATAAAGATGTTTAATATATTACTAAATATTTATTAAAACAAATATTTAATGAAAAAAAAAAAGAATTTTCATATTTTACTATTACTAAAATTAATTATTTGAAATATACTGCACTTAAAAACGTTTACTCTGTTACTAACTTTCATTTTTTCTTATAAACATTATATTCTTAAAATTTTTAAAAATGAATCGCCCGACAAAATGATTACTTTGATAGAATAAATCATGTAAATTTTTACGTTCATTATATTTAATAGAATTAAACTATTTTTAAAAGAATCAAAAGCGTTTGTGCTTCATATACTAAAATATATTTTTTAAAAAGATAAGCTAATAAAGCAACTAGGTTGGTGGGGGTATAGATATGATGCCGACGTGCGACAATGATTCGCTTAAATCCCCAACGATGATCCGCCGAAAATTGTTCACCCAGGAGAATAAAAATAAAAACGCTGGGGAGCTGATTTGGCCGTTTTAATGTTTTTCTTTATTTAATTTGTTTCTTTATTCCGGTGATAGCACTGAGGCACCTTGTATTTAATCACATTCAAATTAGGTTTTGTTTTTACATAAATACTCTTTGAAGTTCAATTGAGAATCTCTTAAAACGTTTCCACACATAAGTTCACATAGTACACACTCCCTATTATTGATGGGTAATTATTCACGACTCTTGAATTAATACCGAACTGCTCGACTTTTGCAAAAAGAAAAATTCACGACTCTTGATGATTTAGAAATTAGTACTGAACTGCTCGACTTTTGGAAAAAAAAAAAATATTCACGAGACCGGTGCACACTGTTCAGTAGTTGAATATCGACTTATTAAGCGGTGTGACCTGCCGCTGTGATGGTCGAGTAATGACTGATTCCAATTAGGGATGAAATTTGGTATTTGGGCTTTGCACAGCTATTAGCCAATCATCATCGCGCTCTCTCATGAATCCATTAAGTTGTATGTCTCAGCGAGCTCTCATCATCATCGGCACTACAACTGGGAACCGGTCTTGGCCTTATTTAGCAAGTCCTGAGGCTTGTTAAATTTTCCATAATGATTAGTTTTTTCCGGGCAGGGTCATTAGTCTTGCGCCAGAGGCTCCCCGATGAGGAATCGAACCCCGGTCTCCCACGTGACAGGCGGGTATACTAACCACTATACTATCGAGGAGCAAGAGGTGAATAAATACTTACAATTTATTCGACAGTCACTGGATGGAAAGAACAAAAGAGAGAACGCGATAACTTCGGGGTTGACTTAGCTTGTGTGCTTGCACCAATGCAGACTCTGAGAATGACCCACTGACCTAGTGCGGTGACGGTGTTGATCTCAGAGTGCCATGGACCCGGGGAAGATAAAAATGTGAAGGAGAGGAAAATGTTTTGTAGCTATTCACCTGTAAAAAGAGATCATTGATCCCCAGCATATGGAGTGTCTGGGGAAAGTGAATAGGACGCCGAATTGGCTAGGGAATTCTGACCATGGGAACTAAATTAAATACTTTGATAATTTCCCCAGCTGTTGCATGATTATGCAACCGAGTCGATTGGTCAGACTATGCCGTTGCTAACCGATATGAAATAAGATTTCCGGTGGAAATCTCATGGGTTAGCGAAATGGGGTTGCCGTATGGCAAAAAGGTAGCTAAACTCAATGATGCATTGTTTGCATAGAATAATGAGTTTAGCTATGCGTCCTTTTCAAAAACATGTTTTTCAGGTGGAATATCTTGTAAGGGGAATACGGTTTGAAATTGTGGGTTGGTTCTCCATGTCGTATAGAGAACCCCCACAGGTTCATACCCTATAGAGAACGGTTTAATTCTCTTTTTTTTAATTTTTAATAATTCAGGTAAAAATATAATTTTTTAACTCTAATCATAAGTACATTAATTACAATTTCCGCTAATTCATGATTTAGAGCCTGAATAGGTTTAGAAATTAACTAATTATCTTTTATTTCCCTAATAAGAGATAATAATGTAATATTAAATGAATCTTCATTAAAAGAGTTTTTAGCTCAAGCCTTAGCGTCTTCAAGTTGGCTATCCAGAATTATTATTTTTAGACTAAAATATAATTTTATATGTGAAAATAAAAGAATTTTCATTAACTCAATAATATTTTCTATTATATATATACATATATATATATATATATATATATATATATATATATATATATGAAATAAGTCATATATTAGAGGGACTCCTCGTTTACATATGTATACATTATTATTACAATTTTTTTTTTTTTTTTTAATTATAACAAACAAAAACTTCAAAACAAAACGAATAAAACGTAAAATAAGAAATAAAAAATAAAATTAAAATAAAAGTAATGGGGAAAGGCGGACAGGGGGAGGGGGGACAAGAGGAAGGAGAGCGTTGCTCTTGAGAGGCATACTATATCTGAGGAAGTGAAGTCCTCTCCTCGTTGAGAAGCCACCACCAGTTGGGAGATGTTCGATCTTTGGCTGATTTATCTCTTTCACTGATCGCCGTGCTTAAACGCATGCGGTCTGGGGCATTGGAGATATCACTATCAGGGAGAATTCGTTTGTCCCTGGCACCACGGAAAGCGTGGTAAATAATCGGGACTCCATGCACGCCTTGGATAAGGCCTTTTTGATCCAAGAAAGGGAACGCTTCTGGGGGAATAAACCCATTCTGGAGGGTATTCTCTAGATACATATCATTGGGATAGAATGCTCCCGCGATAAGATTATTGTCACTGCATATTGCCCTTGCTATGTGACCACGAATAATTTTAATTATGAAATTGTCTATCCTATTTAACCCTGATTTGTTATACAGGATTTTGTTGGGATAGAATTTTTTGTATTGCGACTCTGGTGTTCTATACAGTCCGAGGCAGGAACGCAAACACTGCCGTTCGAACACACGAAACTTCTCCATATAAAGTGGAGATATATTATACCATACTGGACAGCCATAAATCAAAACTGGTCGGATGAATGCCGAGTACGAAATTATTTTGACTCTGGGGTCAAGAAGACTACTCCGGAATACACTTCTTGTCACAGAATATGCGCTTTTAGCTGAGGAGAGGGACGCTGCTACGTGCTTGTCAAAATATAAATACTGGTCTAGCCAGATACCAAGGTATCTAACTACAGTTTTCACCTGCAGTGGAAGGTTATTGTTACCTACAATAGAAAAGTGTTTCCAGTTGTATTTTGTATCCCTCGAGGCCCTGGATAGGGGCGTTCTGAAAAGAATAGTCTCGGTTTTCTGGAAATTAATTTTTAATTTCCAGTCGTCGCAAAATTGTTTTATTTTGTTGAAGTCATCTTGACGGTGCCTATTGATGTCGTCTATTTTTCCTCCTGTTCTGTACACCACTATGTCATCGGCGTACACAATGGCGTTTTCGAGAGAACTCACTAGATCACTAGTGTAAATATTGAATAGAATGGGAGAATTCGAAGCTCCCTGCTGTAAACCATTTTTAATTTGGAAGGTCTTGTTGGAGAGTATGTCCTCGCATTTCACCACAAAATGTTTGTCCATTATCATATCATAAATAATGTATAGCAGATATTGCGGCATACCCAGGTTTGTTAACTTATAGACAAGTCCTTCTAACCATACGGTGACGAAAGCCTTTTCAAAGTCAACCAAGCAGGCGCCTGTACATTGTCGCTTTGCCTTGTTCCACTGTATATCGGAAACAAGTTTCGTCACTGCATGAACTGTATCATGTTGCGCTCGAAAGCCAAACTGGTTGTTGGGGATGATATCATTTTCATCACACCAACCTATCAGTGCTTTGTTTATAATTTTTTCGAAGGCCTTGCTGATGTTGGGAAGCAGGCTGATCGAGCGCAGATTAGCTGGATTGCTCTTCTCCTTACCCTTTTTGGGGATCGGGTGGACTACTGCAGTCTTCCAATGGGTTGGATAATGTGTATTGTTTAGAGCGTTGTTAAACAAAGTAGTGTATATGTTCACTGCTTCGCGAGGCAAATGCCGTAGAACCACATTTGGAATGCTATCTATTCCAGATGATTTCTTATTTTTTATTGAGCTAAGTATATTTCTAAGTTCATCCTTGCGCACAAACATATTTGTATTTTCATTTCTGATGGGAGAATCCGCCCTATTATTTTCGCCGAATGTGATGAAACTATGGTTTTCGGATCGCCAGTTGTGAAGTTGGTTGCGGAGCGAGCAATGTCTTTGACGGGCATTGCTTTCAATTTCAGTGTTAGCATGAACTGATTCGTTAACTCTGTACACTGCTTCGAAACAGGCTCCAATTGAATTCGCTTTCTTTTGCGGATCTTCGACTACTATTACTTCATCATTGGAGTTGATGTGCTCTAAGGTGAGTCCTGCGTTCAGCATTATCTGACAATTCTCGGGAGTCCGTGGAATTCGGAGACAGGGAATGTCATTGTGATCTTTTCTTCGACATATTTCCTTGATTTGTGAAAACATGTTCGGTCCGTTTGCTTTTGCTATTTGGGTCACTGAACTGCCTATAGCACAATTTCAGGTTTGAGAGCAGGGTGCTCTTTTGCCTATACAAAGCATCGATAGTTGCATTTCTGTATCGGTGGGTATAGCCATCCATATGAGCTACTTTGGGGATGGAACGATTCATTGTGTTAATAACAATATCGTTCATAGTTAGGAGGTAATGATCGATTTCATCATTACGGAGGTTTCTATTAGTCGGTGGGTCTATGCCAATGTTGCGTATTTCTCTTTTTACTACGCGATCGAAACTCGACCAATGTGCTTTTCGGAAATCGAAAGAGTGTACCTGGTCGTACTGCTCAAGTAGATGGTACTCGTTTGGCACGTGTATTACGGCTCCAAGTCCGTAATGATCGCTATCGTACTCAATTGTGCGAAGACAATTTCGAGTAGTTACCTCGGTATCTGGTAACTGAATTCGATCATCTGTCATAAGTAAATCCAGGAAGGAGTTACCTCTTGGATAAGACGGTGTACTTGTAGCGTACAATTCTAGTTTATGCTCGATCGCATTTGTTTGCCACCAATCAAACAAGGCATTGCCTCTGGTGTTCGAGGTCAGATTGCCCCAGGCACTGTGCTTGGCGTTAAAATCACCTGCCATTAAAAAGTAATTGTTTTCCAAATCTAACTTGAGACTTCGGAAAAGCGTATCGATTTCACTGATAAATTGGGTACCTTGAACAGATTCAGGAGCGTAAGCAGCGACTATATATAGATGCCTTTGACTTTTTAGCGAATGTCTATAATGCATGCCTCTAGCACCTGGAATTTGTGTACTTCCGTGCTGTAAACGACCTTATGGTGAAGACCTTTCTTAACTAAGATAGCGACCCCACCCCCTCGAGTAGAGTGTGGTCGATCTCGTCTAATTATGTTATAAATTTTGTAGCCCATTTTGTGCCTTTGGTTTAGCTTAGTTTCGCTAGCCAAGAGCACATCTGGGCATTCGACTTGGAGCAGATTGCCTAAATTATCCCTTCTTTCGATGTGGATTAGTGAATTTACATTCACAGCTATAATTTGTAGGTTAAGTTCAGACGGAGGGTTGAAGATTTTGATGTGGAGAGTTATTTGAGAACGGGGTTGAATAGAGAGTATCTATTCGTGCTCTTTGTTCAGTCAGTGTTCTTTGAAATTCGGCAAATTGTCCTTGCATGGTTAATAACATTGTTATTATTTCTGAATGTGCCTCTGGTGCAGGCATTTTCGCATTACTATATGTATGTTCCATAGATGCTGGTTGCTTAGGAGCACCGGCCATTTGTGCATATGACACACAAGGAGCCACGAAATTGTTGTAAGAACGAGTTTTCATTTTTTTCTCTTCTTCAACTTGTTTCTTTTTGGATTCCAATTTTAATTTCATTTGTTGAAATTTAGGATATCCTCTAAAATTAGCAGTGTGACCTGTATTTTTACAGAGGACACAGGACAGTGTTTTCCTATCTGGAAGCTGTTCCTTGCCCAAGGGGCATTCACCAATGGTATGGTCGGAGAGGCACTTTACGCACCTGAATTGCATGTGGCAGTTTGATGCCGCGTGCCCGAAGCGTTGACAACGCATACACTGCAATACGCGATCGATTTTTCTAATTTTTTCCCAACTTATTGTTTGGTGGTTGAGGTGTTTGATGTATCGGAGAGCATCAACTTTACTGTTGGGACTCAGTGATACAATAAAGAAAGGCAATTTGCAATTGCGTTTTCTGGAGTTGGCGGTAGAGAAGGGTTTCACACCTGTAAATTTTAAATTTTCGGTTTCGACATTTTTTAATTCCTCTAATACCTCCTCAGGGGAAAAACATGGATCAACACCTTTTAGGAGCATGGAGATTATTTTCTCCGATTTCGGGGTGTACGTGTAGTACTCGCTTTTTGTCCTACCCAAAGCAGTCATTACTTTGCGATAACCTTCAATATCATGGCACATTAATTTTATTTTAGAATTATTAATTTTTTTTGTTTTGAAATTTTTGCAAGTTAACTCACCTAATTTTATAACGTCCTTTGTTTCCATGGACGTAAGTATTATAGGCGGCGCCTTTTCCTTTTTGTTGGTTACGATGTGCTGGTTTGTTTGCTGCTTCTGCATCTCCTTTGTTTGCTTCCTGATGTCGTTCCTGATTTTTCCGTTGTGCTGTTGTATTTTCTTGGCTTTGTTGTTGCTGCACCAGGTCTTTTAATTTGAGGATTGCTTCTCTTTGTTTATTGAGTTCCTCTTTTTTTGTGTCAATATCCGCAAGGAGTTTTTCTAATTCCGCCGGATCTATTGCAGTACCTGTGATATTGTTTTCTTCCTCAGCAGGTAATTCGATTTCACTTGGGTCAAGGTCAACCAATTCGTTGAATTGGTTACCTGCGCCTGCGTATTCGTTTTTCTTTCCTTTTGCATTTTTTTCGCCGTCCGAATTTGGCTCGTGCCGCTTTGTTATAATACTCGGCTGTCGCTCGAGTCGGCTCCGTGTCATCGCTTTCAGGTCTGCCTGGCCCCTTTTCATGAAAGGCGACGAGCTCTTTAGCACTTTGTTTGTTTCCATAATTTTTTTTTTTTTTATTTTTTTATTTTTTTTTTTATTTTTTAAACAACCGCTGTCAGTGGCGGCCACACTGTGTAATCCACACTTGTTCACTTACACTCGCGCGACGAATTTATTTATTTATTATTATTATTTTTTTTTCCTTTCTTTTGCTTTCTCCTGTTGTCAGGTATGAGTCTTATCTCTTTGACGTGTTGGTAACGACTGATATTGTCTATTATATTAATAAAAAGAGGAGCGTCTTCATTCCATTTTTGATTTCCCAATGTAATAGAATTATTTGAAAGGTGGAAATCTTCAAAAGATATCTCGGACCGATCCAGGGGCATGCCGGACTTTACCGACTAAAACCACCTGCTGGCAGGCATATATTCCCGTTGATCCTCGCGCAACTTTATTTTAGTTATTCCATTGCGGGGCGGGACGGAGTTTACATGTTACTCCAGATTAGGTATTTAATTCACTTACTGCGGCGACTTCGCCATATACTTTTATCAGGCTGCGCTTGATACCGCACCAAATAGGGAAGTAGGGTTTTAGTAGGCTGTGGCATCTCTAACATATACACACACAATACACAAGCAAATAGTGAAGAACACCGAACGAAAATCGAATAAGATAATGCGTCAGAGCCGTATACCATAGCGATAAAATAACAATTCACATCAGTGGAATATACTTGCGTTTAAAAATCGAATTTTAAGCACGGCCAGTAGCCTGATGTGTTACGCATTGGTTCAATTTTTGGTGATTCTAACTGTCATAGCGTCAGTTCGAATCACACGTTCTTCACTATTATCCCAAAGGTTATAAGGCTGCTTCTGATAATCTTAATATTACAACCAATATTAATACTACATGGCGACTCTGCAGTTAAATAGTACACTGGCTTCCAACTTTGATTTTAGTTGTTGGTACTTAGGGCAACCTCTAAAGGAAGCAGGGTGACATGTGTTGTTACAGAGGACACAGGATAGTTTATTTTTATCCGGGAGCTGTTCTTTGCCCAATGGACATTTTCCAATGATATGTTTATTTAGGAATTTGACGAATCTGAAATGCATATTGCAATTCGCTGCCACATGGCCGAAGCGTTGACAGCGCATACACTACAATACGCGGTCGTATTGTTTGGTGATTAATGTATTTAATATATCTAAGTCCATCAATTCCATTATTGGGGCTTAGCGACACAATGAGGAAAGGCAACTTACGGTTGCGATTTCTACAATTTGCTGTAGAAAATGGTTTCACATCTGTAAATTTCACGCTATCGATTTCGAAGCTTTTTAATTCTTCGAGCAGCTCTTCGGTAGTAAAGGAAGGATCAACTCCTTTGAGGGGCATGGAGGCAGTTTTCTCAGATTTAGGGGTGTACGTGTCGTACTCGCTTTTCGATTTCCCTAGTGCCGATTTAATTTTGCTACGGCCTTCTAAATCATCGCGTGTTAAACTCATCTTACAATTATTTATACGTTTTGTTTTAAAAGTTTTGCATATCAACTCACCCAATTTAATGAGATCCTTTGTCTCCATGTAACTAATATAAATAGGAGGTACTTTCCCCTTTTTTTCACTGGCACCTGCTGAGATGGTTCTTGCCTCTGATTTTGTTCCTGCTGTTGATGTGGTTACCACTGTTGAGTTTCCTTAGTTTGTCGTGTTTTCTTTGTCTTCGCGAGTTGCTGCTGTCTTTGTTCTCGCTGTTGTTGTTGTACTTTTTTCATTGTCCGCACATTCTGGCTCAGATTGCTTTTTCGTTTAACAACTTCCGCCATTTGTTTATCCAGTTGTTGTTTTTTAAGACTCATCTCATGGATGAGTCTGTTGAGGACCTCGATCTGATTGCTGGCGTCTGCCTTTGTTTCGCTGACAGCTAGTTCTTCGAATTGGTTTCCAGCCCCTGAGTACTGAGCTCCATTGGTATTGTGTTCGTCGGCACTGTTGACAATCAACGTGTCTGTATCCTTTTTTTCATTGGTTCTAAGGCGTTTCTATATATGTAAGGACGAGGGAGCCGGTGAGACTGATGTATTGATAGGGTCTGTTGTAAAGATGAGGTCTAGTTGCGTACCCAAAAAGTTTCGAACGTTACTGACCTGTCAGAGGCAAGAATCATCTAGTCGATCCATGAGGATATATTCATCGGCCGAGATGGGGTGGGAGGTGAAGTGTGATTGATCGTCAGATAAAGCCCAATTGAGTAGCGGAAGATTAAAATCTCCAAAGACGAAGATGTCGTCCTGCCAATTACGCAGATCGATTATGTGGTCGATAGTATTAATAGCGAGTTCGCAAACTTCAATAGGCTGGGATGGCAACATATAGAAGCATATGAGAGTGATTTTGAATGTCACGAAGTCCAGCTTGGAGGAGGTATAGAAACCTATAAGTGCCAAATCGAGGCTGTCATGGACAGCGATGAGCACTCGGTTGGGGGAAAAGTCAGTGACGAGATTGAGGAGGAAAATGCTGAACGAGGAGGGAACCAGTTCCAGGTTATGAACGCTGGGGATTAAGTTAGTTTTGCTTAAGAACAAAATGTTAACAGGTAGGGCATAGGAATTTTTCAAAACGGATTAGATCTTTGAACGAAGACCGCTCACGTTCTGATAATAAAGGGTAAGGGGAGTTATATTGTCGGTTTTGGGAGAAGGTAGGGGCGGTAGGAATTTATGAACGAAAAAAAGACTTGTTGAGGTCGACCTTACTACGTTGTAGATGTGATAAAGTTCTGGAGTAAACGAAGTGACCGAAATCTTTAAGGTCATTCGACACTTTATTATGTAAATTACGTAGAATTTTACGAATAGTTTGTGGAAACTGGGAAGTGCAGTGTAAGGGCTTAGGGTGCAGCCCCCCCCCCCCCGGCGGGGGGAGGGGGTTCCAAGGAGGGGAATGGCGATGACCGGTTGGATATATTCGGGACGGTAGATAATTGGGTAGAGCTGGGAGAGTGAAAGGACTTGGAAAAGGACTGGTGTGATTGGTTAATAGAATGGGTTCTGATGGAATTGGCATATTTGTTTGATGTTATTGTGACTGGTATTAGGATGAGATATATAGGGAGATTATGGCTTGGAGGTTTTAAGGCGTTGGGAGGGATCTGGTTAGGGTTAAAAGAGACTCTATTAGGAGAAGGTTTGAAGGAAAACTTATTTCTAGGAGAGAAGTTGTAATAATCTGTTTAATGGGCGTAACAGAGTTGTCTTGATTAGGTCGGGATGGGGGTAATGTCGTTAAGTATTTTTACGGGGACTTCTTTTCTCTTTTAGGTGTGTATCACAATATGGGGGTAAGGATATGTATTCGCCTCCCATAACAGCAGTATCAGCGTTTATTACACATGCCGTACACGTAACTGTTTAAGGTGGACGTGTCATCTCCCATTGTCTCGCTTATGCTCAGGCATTACGTTTTGTTCGAAGTTTGGATGGTAGGGCGTCAGAATATACCCACAGCTGGGCTAGCTCATCTTAAAAACCCGCCAAAGGCTGGGTGGCAATTGCTTTAAAAACATTGGATTGGCTAGATATATTGCTGGACGATTGTCAATTCTGTTCACGCTGGAAATGTATATATTTATTCCAATCGCTTCGGACTTGCAATTACTACGTTAGTGCAATAAAATGGGAAATGAAATATAACGATCGTAGTTTAGTTGAGAGAGTCGGTTCCCTTTGCGATACAGGCATAACGTTTGCTACAACTTATGTTGGGAAAACTCTCTTTGCTTAATAGTGTTTTGCTGGGTGTGTGGTTGTTTGTTGCTGTGACAGGAATTCGCGGTGAGCATAACGTGTTTCTCCTTGCAGCTACTAATAGATATACAGTATGAAAGCATTAGCTGATCACCAAACCTGTTATATATTTTTTTTTCATACCGTTTCTAACAACTTCATCTTCACTATCTCTTCTTCACTTTCATACCCGTCCTGTGACCACTGATAATATAAGGGTGTGTATGTCTTAAGAAATGAGTTATGACTTCTGATACAACTTAGTAAAGTAGTTCAGAGTTGCCAATACATGGGGTATGCCAGTCGTGTGGTTGTCAAAAAACATTACTATATATTTCTATATAATTATGAATCACCGTGCAACGTGATTATTAAAACTGCCCCCGTCTTATGTCCGGCTGGTTTCAGTCTGTCCATATCTAGGCAGCATTTAATTGTGATTGTATGGGAATCAATATACTCCAGGTCATCTAGATGTTTAGTTCCGGCCGGTATTGCCAAATCATTTGTATACCTGAATCATTGGGTACTCCTTTGGTATATTGACTCTGAGCACTCCATCATACATGATATTCCCTAAGAGCGTGCCGAATACAAAGCCTTCGGATACACTCACTGTTATTTTATATTTTTGTGGTCCCTCATCGGTGTCATAGAGCAGTATTCTATCCGACAGATAGCTTGCTATTATAAGCACCATGCAGGGCGAGACTTGTAGATCGCTCAACGCATCTAGTATCTGATTCCAGCTTGCCAAGTTAAATGCATTTTTAACGTCTAATGCCAACACGGCGCAATCGTTTTTAGTTCCTCCTAGCCATTGTATTCCAGCAATCCCGTTGCATGCGATCTCGCACACCACATATAGGCTCTGACCGGTTGATCCTTCCTTCCGGAACTCATACTGCCATTCCAAGATCCAGATCCAGTGTTTCTTTGGTGAATTATTCCAGGTGAGCGGCAATTACTCATTCAAGCAGTTTTCCTGTTATGTCCAGGATGCACAATAGGCGATAAGACGACGGCGATCCTGGTTCCTTGACTTTGTGGTGTGTGATATTTTAGGAGGCGGCGTAGTAACTGTGCCTTGCCTCCTTTTAGGAAATTCCCCAATACTCGGCTGCGGAACGTTTCGATATAGTTGGTGCGTCGGATCGATTCTCATCAGTTGACATCACTGGCACTGGGTGGATCAATTATACCAACACGTCACTGCAAGGGTTGGTGCGTCGGATCAGTTTTCATCGGTTGGCGTCACTAGCACTGGGTGGATCAGTTACACAAACACGTCACTGCAAGGGTTGGTGCGTCGGATCAGTTTTCATCAGTTGGCGTCACTAGCACTGGGTGGATCAGTTACACAAACACGTCACTGCAAGAGTTGGTGAAGTCCCGAAGCCAAATTAGCCCAAGAGGCTGTAGTCGGATATCGAGGGCAATGCAGTTTCAAGCGGAAGGGAAGGCTGGGCCGAAAGTCAAACAACGCAAAAGACGAAAGGGCAATCCTTTTATTAATTAGTGTTTATTTTATTTTTCTGAAATTTGGTTACATTGCGCGCGACCAGGGGTTTGGCCTCTGGAGAACTACTAAATTGATTTATATTTTTGTTTGCCATAGATTCGGCCTCGGAACTTTAACTGATCTTTGGTTGATCAGCGGTTCGGCCTCTGAAGCTTGACTGATCACGAAATTGAAATTCACTCCCCTTTTATAGAATTTTTAGTTGAGAATTGTCAACTATTTTAGGGTCAAAATTCCCAGAAACACACATAAGAGTTTGTGTTTCAATTTGAGTTGTGTTCTGGGAATTTGTTAGAGGCTTTAGTTGGATGGGTTCTAGGAAGGGGAATCATGAAATGCGTTTTGAATTTAGCATTTCATGGTTTTTTAGGAATTGAGTCAATGTACGATGAATTAACTTTTGGTTAAATTCGTTGCACGTGTGACTCAATATGGGATTTGAAATGGGGTAATGGAAAGTTTGGGATTTGGGTTTTTTATGTGGAATTGAATCAATGAGCGACAAATTAACTTTGGGTTAATTTATCGCTCATATGATTCAATATGAAATTAGGGAATTTAGGGATTGATACCATTGGGGATTTGGATAGGGGTAGCGATTTAGGATCGCTACATCCCTCCCTCCTTTAGAAAAGAAAATTAATCTAGAAGAGATTAATTTTCTAGAATGGGTGGAAAGCAAAGGGTGGTGGCATTTCAATTTCGCGGTAGTTTACATTTATAATTGGGTCGGTATTTGGACATTAATTGTTTAAATTTTGTTGTAACTGTGTCTGTTAATGATAGAGATATTATTTATCTGACATGTACATTTTTTGTTATTATGGTTCATATAGTAGTAAGATTTGTTAATGCTAATTAGTTAAAATTAATGATTAATATTAATACAGAAGTTAATGCCAATAATTGGGCTATGTTATTTTGGGTTTGCCAATAATTTTGTTTAGCTACTTTTTTCTTTTTATAATTTAGTTTATAAACTGTCTTCCTCATCGAGGGTTAAAGTTTGTTGGTTCGTATGTGAATTTTTTTGTACTTAACTGTTTTCGTATATCTATATTGGTTTTCTTTATGTGCTATATGTAGTGTTAAATTTATTTGGTAGTTAACATAGGGGTATCTTTCTTATTCATTTGTTTTTAGATATAGTATTAATTAATTTGGTTATGTTATTTACAGGTCTTGTTTGAAATGAAAGTAAATTTTACAGTAAATAAGTTTTAAATTAAACTATAAAAGGTCAAAGTAAATATTCTTATTTTAATTTGGTTTTTTATTAATAGTGAAGTTGTTTTTTTTTTTTTTTTTTTTTCAAATATATATATTTAACCGTTAAATGTAATTATGTTTAGAAAGGGTCTTATTCTAGTAATACATGTATTCTTGAAACGGTTACAATTTTGTTTGTTATTTATAAATTGCCTTCCTTATTGAGGGTTAATGTCTGTTTTGTTTTGTTTATATTTTACATTTGTTTTAATATTCTTTTGTATATTATTTATTAGTTTTTATATTTTCTGATAATTTTTGTGTCGTCTTTTATTTCTGTCCATATTGTGTATTTATAGATATCTTTGGCTGGTAGGTTATTGGACTGTGGTACACCTTGGGGATAGCATACGTCTAGGGTTAATAGTGGGGCACGGGTGTTTGGAAGGGTTAGGATTTAGAAATAAGGTTTTAGTCGATTGTTGTGGGTTACCACCGCTCTTCGGCCCATTTTGATGACCGTATTGACTGGTCCTTTTATGGCAGTAACTAGGAAGGGTCCCTTCCAAATGGATGCCAGTTTGCCCTTGCGGTTTTCGTTTTTTATCAAGACTTGGTCCCCCACGTGGAATGTGTGTGATCTGGTTTGGTGGTCGTAGTAGGCTTTTGATTTGTGCTTGTTTTCCAATTGGTTACGTTTTGCTATCGTGTAGGTTTTTTGCAATTTGTACCTAAGGAGTTGGTAATAGCTTTCGTGGTTGTAGATGGGTTCGGGTTCACGTTTTAAGTTAGAGGGGACTTCTGGGCAGAAACCATATAGACAATCCATTGGTGTTAACTTGGTGCTATCATGTGTACTGGTGTTATACACGAAGGTGGCGGTTCGTAAGTATTGATCCCAAGTATTTGGGCTCTCGTCAATTACTGTACGTAGGTATTCCACCAATGGCCTGTGGGCCCTTTCCAGTGCTCCGTTAGATTGCGGATGGTAAGCTGTTGTTTGCAGTTTCTTTATTCGAAGGAGTTTGCATAGTTTTTTGAACAGTTCGCTGAGGAAATTTGTTCCCTGGTCTGTCACTATTTGTTTGGGGATGCCATATCGTGAGATAATTTGGTCAAATAATGTTTCAGCCACTGTTTGTGCTTCTGCGTTTGGTAGGGCATAGCAGTCCATTATTTTAGTCAGGTTGTCTTGGAAAGTCAGTATATATTGGTTTCCGGAGTTAGATTTTTCTAATGGCCCGACGATGTCCAAGTATACTTTATCAAAAGGTTTCTCGGCTACATCCGTTATAACCATTGGCATTCGGAGTTGGGGTGTTGTTTTCATCGTCTGGCATTTCTTACATTTTTTGATATAGGTTCGGATGTCTCTTAACATGTAGCGCCACCGATATTTTTTACGAATGCGGTTGTATGTTTTTCTAACTCCCTGGTGTCCTCCAAAAGGGGAGTCGTGGTAGTCTCGTAGGATGGTTAAACATTCCTCGGGCTTGGTGATGAATTCGGGGTTGATTTTGGTCTTAACCCGGAGTTTGTCCTTCTTCGAATCACCCTTTGGATTACTTTGCGCCGTACTATCTGTATCCTTCGAGGTCTCCTCTTTCTTGTTTTGATCTTTTTCCACCCGTTTTTGTGCTCGGGTTACCACGTTACATTTAATAGCTGGGGGGTTGTTTGGGTTTGGGGAGGTGGGTTCCTTAGATTGTTTCGGGTCTGTTTGTGGTTCGATGTTTTCATATGGTATACGGCTGAGGGCGTCTGCGTTTGTGTTGTATTTTCCAGGTTTATATTCGATTTTATAATCATATCCGGCTAGCTTACGGTGGAAGCGTGTTAGTCGACTGGTGGGGTCGTTGAGGTTGAATTCTCCTTTCAGGGGCTTGTGGTCGGTATATATTGTAAATTTTCTGCCCTGTAGGTAACACCTGAAATTCTTTACCGCCCATACGACGGCCAGCAATTCCCTTTCAATTGTGGAATAATTTCGCTCCGCTTTGTTGAGCGTGCGGCTGGCGTATGCTATTGGTTGGTCTTTTCCCACCGGGCCTTGTGAGAGGACTGCTCCTAATGCTTCGGAACTAGCGTCGGTGGTTAAGTTAAAATCCCTGGAGAAATCTGGGTATATTAATAGGGGTGGTGTTACCAGCAGATTCTTAATGTCTTCAAATGCCCGTTGGCAATTTTCGCTCCACGTGAATTTTATATTCTTTCGGATTAAGTTCGTAAGTGGTCGGACAATCTTTGAAAATTGGGGAATGAATTTTCTATAATAATTTGCCATTCCCAAGAATGATTGCACTTGTCGCACTGTTTTGGGGACGGGGAAATTGCGCACGCTAGCTGTAGTATTCGGGTTGGGTAGTGCTCCTTTTTCCGAGCATATATGGCCCAGGTATACCACCTCCTTTTGTAGAAAGCAACATTTCTCCGGTTGGAGTCGGAGGTTGTATTGTCTTAATCTGTTGAAGACGCGTTTTAGTTTGTTATTGTGGTCATCGAGGTTTTTTCCGTATATCACTATGTCGTCCAGGTATACGAAACATTCTAATCCCTGGAGACCTGTGAGGATATAGTTCATTAATCGTTGGAAGGTCGCCGGTGCCCCTTTCAACCCGAATGGCATGCGCTTAAATTCGTAATGTCCGAAGTTTGTGCTGAACGCGGTTTTTTCCCTATCCTTTGGATGTACTGGGACTTGGTGGTATCCGCTGGCCAAATCCAGGGTAGAGAAATATCGGGAGTGCCCCAATTGGTCTAGGATATCTTCGATCCTAGGTAATGGGAATGCATCTCCTATAGTTTTTTCGTTCAGTTTTCGGAAGTCTACTACGACTCGCCATCTTTTTTCCCCATCCGGTCCTGGTTTTTTGGGTACCACCAGGAGAGGTGAATTCCATGGGCTTTTGCTGGTTTGAATTATTTCATTTGCTAGCATTTCCTCCAGTTGGTCGTTTATTACTTGTTTTTGTGTTTGTGGTAACCTATACATTTTTTGATTTATTGGGGGTTGGTCCCTAATGAGTGGTATTTTGTGCGATATTGCTTGGGTATGTGGCAGTTTATCTCCCTTTAAGTAGAATATATCTGCGTGATCTTGGCATAGTTTTAAAATACAGTCATGCTCCTCCTGGCTCAGGGTGTCGCTTAGTCTGAGCTCGTTCTCCAGCTGTTTTTTACGATATTTTGAGGGTTCTTCCTCTGGGAGTAGTTGCTTTAAGTGGTGTATATTACAACATTTTTTAATTATACCTCCCTCTGCTCCTTTTTTGGGAGAGGGTGCCTTTGGAGTTTTATTAACATCCAGATTTTTATTAAATGCCTGTTTTAGAGACATTATTTTGTAATTTTTCAGCGGAGTTAAGAATAGTTTGCAGGAGGTGATTTTGACTGGCTTGGTTCCCGTGTTTAGTATGCCTATTGCCACATTATTTCCTGCCGGTAAAATGGTTTCAGCCAAGAATACTCCTTTCTTTATTTCCCGTTTTGAACTGATCATGGCTTCTTTTATTGTTACAGGTATTCGTATGATTTTAGTAGTTCGTGCCGGAATATAGGTCTTTTTAACGAGTTCTACTTCTATTGGCTCTGTGTCCGTTTTGGTTTGTGGCTGGGCTTGTGTGGGTTTTGTCTTGGTGACGCTATTGATAGTCTTAGTAACCTCTTTGAATTTTGTTACCTTGGGTATAGGTGGGCCTGCTTTCTCGAACGGGATTATATTTTCCTCCTCGTTGTAGGTGGTTGATGGGAACACCAATTGTTGGTTTGGGCCTTCCACGTTGCAGTGTTTCGAGAGGAAGTCGTTTCCTAGTAGACCGTCTTCTGGAAGATCGGGCATATTGCTCACTACTTGGAACGTGCAGGGAATTTTAGATTTCAGATTGAAATTTCCCTGGCAACTTCCTAGGGTTTTTCCCTTACCAAACGGTGTTTCCAATGTGCAGGTTTCTTCGGTAACTATTGGGACGTGTTCCTTGATTTGCGATTTCTTGATCAAGCTTACCTCAGCGCCTGTGTCCACTACTAGGCGTACCTTACCGTCTTTACTTATGTCCAGGGGGAGGTGGACAATTGGGCAGGCTAATGTCGGCGTCTGAGGTGGCACCCTTGATTTTTTTATTGATTCGGTCGGGTCTGGGGATTTTGGCCCGACCGGGGGCCGTTTCCCGAATAGTGCGCTTGGTCCCGAGACTCCCATTTCCTTTTTTGTTGACATTCATTTAGACTGTGGCCCGGTTGACCACAAAATTCACAGACCTGGCTTATATGTAATATTCTGGGTCCATGTGTGGGTTCCGTACGGTGCCGTGTGGGGCTGTTTCTGTTTGTTGTCTCGTTTTGGCTTTTTAGCCGTCGGCAGTCGCGGATGTCGTGGTTTGCCTGGCGGCAGTGTGTGCAGAAGGGGGTATTCTTTCTTTTGTTGCATTCTGCATAGGTGTGTCCTAATTTTCTGCAATAACTACAGGTTACACGGGTATCCTGTTTTGTCCATCTGGCCGGGGAGCCTGGGGTGTGTGCTGTGGTTGCCCCATACGTTATTTGTTGGGGATATCTCACCACCTCTTGGTTATAGGGGGGTTCTTGTAAGGTTGTTTGGGTGTATGGTACCATTTTAGTTTCTTGTGTTGTATGTGGGCTAGCTTTGAATGTTTTGTTAAAATTAGGGGCCTGTGGGTTTAAGGTTGAGACAAAGGGGTGAGGTTGTTGGGCCATGGGGCCATCGGGTTGAACGGGGAATAATGTTGGTGACTGAGTTTGCTGTACCTGTTCCAATTCTAATGTTTTTTCCATCAGTGAATCTATTGTTACATCTCCCATTAATAGTAAGAATTGTTGGTGGTAAGGGTTTGTTAACCCCTTCTTGTAGATGCTTTTAGCGAAATCATCTAATTGTGTCTTTACTGCCTCAGACAGTATGGGACCATATTTTAGCTCCGCGGCTTTTTTGCATTCCATTAATAATTTTTTCAGTCGTAGTTGGAAGAGAATAATAGCTTCTGCTGGGTTTTGTCGACTGGCTAAAAGTTTATTTACCAGGTCTTGGTAATTTTCTACCGGTAAATAAACTTTTCTCAACACATCCTCGGCTTCCTGAAAGGTTGCGAACGGAGTGGACGCGAAGAGGGCAGAAGCTTCTCCCCTCAGTCTAGTGGGGAATATCTGTAGAAAAGCCTCGTGTTCTTCGGTCCTGAGGCAGTTTAAGACCCTCTTGCAACAATCCAAGAATGTTTCCAGCTCTGTACCTATATGCGGATTTAATTCCCCGGAGAAGATGGGGATTAGCTGTGCTGATAGCTTCGCAACCTTTGTATAATCAATAGCCATTGTTTCAAAGGTTACGAGATCCGTTTGGTGCTGAGGAGCTGAAATTTCTGGTAGGTTTGGGCTAAGGTCGCGAGTTTTTATCGGAGGGGTTGTTTCGATGATAGTTCCGCTACGGAGTTTTTTGGGTGAAGGATTCAAAATGTCGTGGGGCGTAGTAGTGTTTGGGGTGGTTCCTAATTCCATAGATCAGGGGGGGGGGGGGGGGGGGGGTAAAACGGTAGTGTGTGTAAGGGTCAGGTATGTCGATGGTAAAGGGTGCTGTAAAAACTAGAAATGGTGGGAATGATAGTAGTATAATCGTGTAAGGAAGAAGGGGGGGGGGGGGGTTGGGTGTATTTGGATTTCAGTGGTTTGCTATCCCAAACGTGTTTTTGGTTTTTTGTATATAAAAATTTAAATCCTTCCCTAGGGCTTAATTGCTACACAATACAGACAAGATTGAGACGGGATGTTTTTGAAATAGCCGCAAGGTTATAATTGATTTTGTAGCAATTTGTTGTTTTCTGTATGTAAGGATTATTTTTGTGTTTAACTTAGAGTAGAGCAGATTTTGGGTAGGTTGGGGTCAATAGGCATAAAAATGTGTATTGTAATAAATGAAAAATGTGAGCTATACTTAATAAAAGTAAATTAAAAAGGAAAATGAATGACCACTTAGCTGTTTTCTGTTGTTCTGCTGCTGTTGTTCGTCCGGTGCTGTTGGGACTGCTGTTGTTGTTGGAACTGCTACTCTTGTTGGAACGGCTATTCTTGTTGGAACTGTTGTTTTGTTGGTGTTGTTTGAACGGCAATTCTTGTTGTAACGGCTATTCTTGTTGGAATTGTTGTTTTGTTTTAGGTGTCTTTTATTTTAGCTGCTCTCTGTTGTTCATTGGCTGCTTAGTCGTACTTCTCGTCTGGTTTTTGTCCCTGTGACTTGGCATTTGATTCCTTGCTTATCTTTTCTTCACTTATGTTTTTTGGATTCACTTTTTGTACTGCTTCTGCTAGTGTTTCTTCTCGGTTGTTTTTCTTAGCTTCGCAATCTCTTCTTTAGTCCTCTTGTCAATAAGTCCTTCTCGATTTTTTATTAACTCCAAGGTTAGTCTAGGTCCAGTCCCGTGTAATAGTGTCGGTGGTTTGTTAACCTCACATTTAATCGTTGGATGGATGCTTTTGACGATGGTTGGGCTGATGTCCTTAAGTGCTGAGAAAGTATTCTTTGCCGCAATATCTGTGCTGCTGATGTCAGGTGAAAATCCTTGTATGACAGTAGATTGGTTATGCTCATTTGTCCCTGGTTTTCCTTGTGGTGTTTTCTGTAGGTTTGTAGGATTTAGGGTTTAGTAGCTCTTATTAGAACCGTCCGTTCTATGGCTTTACCTAAATCCTACCGGCTGCGCCAGTTGTTGTGTGTGATATTTTAGGAGGCGGCGTAGTAACTGTGCCTTGCCTCCTTTTAGGAAATTCCCCAATACTCGGCTGCGGAACGTTTCGATATAGTTGGTGCGTCGGATCGATTCTCATCAGTTGACATCACTGGCACTGGGTGGATCAATTATACCAACACGTCACTGCAAGGGTTGGTGCGTCGGATCAGTTTTCATCGGTTGGCGTCACTAGCACTGGGTGGATCAGTTACACAAACACGTCACTGCAAGGGTTGGTGCGTCGGATCAGTTTTCATCAGTTGGCGTCACTAGCACTGGGTGGATCAGTTACACAAACACGTCACTGCAAGAGTTGGTGAAGTCCCGAAGCCAAATTAGCCCAAGAGGCTGTAGTCGGATATCGAGGGCAATGCAGTTTCAAGCGGAAGGGAAGGCTGGGCCGAAAGTCAAACAACGCAAAAGACGAAAGGGCAATCCTTTTATTAATTAGTGTTTATTTTATTTTTCTGAAATTTGGTTACATTGCGCGCGACCAGGGGTTTGGCCTCTGGAGAACTACTAAATTGATTTATATTTTTGTTTGCCATAGATTCGGCCTCGGAACTTTAACTGATCTTTGGTTGATCAGCGGTTCGGCCTCTGAAGCTTGACTGATCACGAAATTGAAATTCACTCCCCTTTTATAGAATTTTTAGTTGAGAATTGTCAACTATTTTAGGGTCAAAATTCCCAGAAACACACATAAGAGTTTGTGTTTCAATTTGAGTTGTGTTCTGGGAATTTGTTAGAGGCTTTAGTTGGATGGGTTCTAGGAAGGGGAATCATGAAATGCGTTTTGAATTTAGCATTTCATGGTTTTTTAGGAATTGAGTCAATGTACGATGAATTAACTTTTGGTTAAATTCGTTGCACGTGTGACTCAATATGGGATTTGAAATGGGGTAATGGAAAGTTTGGGATTTGGGTTTTTTATGTGGAATTGAATCAATGAGCGACAAATTAACTTTGGGTTAATTTATCGCTCATATGATTCAATATGAAATTAGGGAATTTAGGGATTGATACCATTGGGGATTTGGATAGGGGTAGCGATTTAGGATCGCTACAACTTCGTTTGGTACTTTGGTGTTTCTAATAGATACATACACAGTACATAAACAAATAGTGAAGAACCCCGAAAGAAATTCGAATAAGCAAAGCATCAGAGCCGTACACCATACTGATAACATGGTAATCCCAAGTCAGTTGAGTATACTTGAGTATAACGATCGAATTTTTACACACGGTCTGATGCTTAGTCTGATGCTTTAATCCTTCGCTTCTCCCCGGTTCATCATGTGTTCAAATCACCTTCTTCACTATCCTTGCTAAACGCTAGAGTCCCAACGTGATCTGTGTAGACAACACATAATCTCCCATGGGTATGCAGTGTTCGGCGGCAAACACTTATTCGAGAAACGCCAAAGAATAACCACAAGACGCTGTTTCTCCATCATTGAGAAAAGTGTCTTGTTTGCAGGAAGCTGAAGACTTCCGGCTTTTTAATTAAAATAGTCTTCATCACAGCGTTACGAGTATAAATTCCCTCTAGTTCCGGCGTCTTATTGTTTTTATTTGCCCTAGCAGCCATGGGCATCTCTTGGAGGCAGACTGGAGCTATTATCCTTTCAGTGATGTTCCAATCCTCTTGTGCTCCCGTGTCTTCACACTGCGGGAAGAGGTCAGTACCGGTTCTAGCCATGTCACTTTAACTGCATCCGGCTATTGTTGTTGTGTTGTGTTTTCATGACTATCCTGTAGTAGCTGCGCCATGGATTGTTTTTCAATTCGTAGCTTAGGGAGCAGAACGAGTCATATTTAGTTTTCCGGATCACATTCCTCAACTCCTTTCGTTTTGTTAATGAATTCCGTATGTAGCTGTGAATGGTTGTGGCAATTCCTTGCTCCTTGTTGCAATCGTCGTAATCTGTTGCACTCCGCTCGCCCCTGGACGATTTCTGGGCTCCACCAATCCAATGGTTGATAGTCAGTGCTGGCGATTTTTGTTGGGGCATAGCAGCATCGCATTAGCTAGTTCATGTCTTTTCCAGCCTGCCTTTTCGCATTGGGCTCTGCGGCGAATTGTTCAACCGGGTCTTCTAGTGTATAACCGAGCAGCTCCGCATCGAGGTCCTTTTCTTTCCCCCATTTTTCTGAGGTTTCTTCGCCAATTTGTCTATAATGAATCCCCCGTGTGGTAGTATTTGGTACATCGCGGCTTGGTGATCACCATGAGTGTAGTTGTCCAGTACGCGCCACTCCATATTGGTTGTCAACATGGACCTGACACTTCTTACGTTGATTATGGACCGGGCTCTCCCTTTTATAAAAATGTCCTCAGCGTCATCACTAAGTAGCACCACATCTAGGACTGCCAAGGCTCCGAATAGGGTCTGCCCTTTACTATTGGCCTGAGAAATTATATGGGAGCTTTTAGCTCTAACTTATTCGGTTACTCGATCCAAAAAAACATTTGAGTTTTTCTATTTCCCACTATGGTGGAACATACCAACAGTAGATATGAATTCATCTGACCTTAGCATAGGCGAATCCGTCTAGCCGATGGTCAATTCTGTATTTTATGGCAAAATATCCAGTTGTACAGATGTCACTTTTCTGCTGCTGTCTTCCTATCGTGTAATTGTACCAGTGCCAGGCATCCTGTACTGCTTATTGATGGGTACCACATTGATGCCATATTCCTTAATCGTTTGGGAAAGGAGATCTTTTGTGGCTCCATAATGGTTTAAGTTAATTTGAATGCACTTAAACCTGTCCATTTTTTTTCAGAAGCTTGGCCATCGCCTTTTGGATCTTTGGCATTTTTAACTTCTGTTGAGTGTTCGTTATCGCCTTCGTACCCTGATTTACAGAACATCCATTA
The DNA here is from genome assembly GCA_963931805.1 of Microdon myrmicae. Taxonomy (NCBI): domain Eukaryota; kingdom Metazoa; phylum Arthropoda; class Insecta; order Diptera; family Syrphidae; genus Microdon; species Microdon myrmicae. Next base: position 75,998,095 of record OZ007499.1, read on the forward strand.
AGGTCGTGCTTGACGGCCTATTTCTTTGTGGCCTTTTCCTCCGCATTTCAGACAGTTGTCCGACCGATCTTCTTCGGATCTGTAGGGTTTTGCCGCATGCCCGTATTGCTAGCATCTGAAGCATCGTGCGAGTGTGATGTGTTCCCGTAGTCTGCGTCTCGCCCATCCGACCCGCAGAAAACCGGTAGCCATCAAGGTGCTAACCGTTTCTCCTGGTAAGTGGATCATAGCAGGCTGCGCGCCACCTAAACTAAACTCTTTTGCCGCTTCCTTTGGGATCTCATTCATTGCAGGGAACTCTATAGCGTTCGCTGTCAGGATTTCCTCGGCAGTGGTAACCTCATGTAGGTCTCGTCACGCGGTCGTTGTTTTCCGTGTCACTGTTTTCACCCTGGCATCTTGTGGCGGTTCCATGAACCGCACAAACCACCATAAGCTGAGATACCTTCGTCACATCAAGGAATATACTCACCTATGAGTAACTTCACGTGCCCATAGACACGTGCCCCAAAGTCCACCTTTTCACCTGACCAAAGGTGACATCCATACCGGTGTCAACAACCCCACGTATCCACAGATACGTGGGCTCCAAGTCCCGAACAAACTCTCGACGCCTACACGACGATCGAAGGACACGCCCAGTATGGAAAATGTGTACCAATCCATTAGCTGGATAAACACAAGTGGTTGCCACAGCTGCGGCAGGTATCGACAAACATAATATCCCCGGCGATAAGCAAATTGCCGTAAAACAATCCATCGGCTAAACCGTTGACGCTACCGCAATGCAGTTCGCCTAAACGAAGGCCATTGGGGTCGAACAGCAATAAACTAGCTAACACTGTTCCCGTAAGGCAAAGCAAATACAATTATCATAACCGACGATAATTACCACGATCCCAGGATCGCCAATAATAAACTAGACACCCGAATATATACAAAATCAATTCAAAAGAAAATCTGAATTTTCTGGCGATCCTAGGAAGATCTCCGGTCACACAGGCAGCAAAATCCGCGTCTCTGTGTGTGGGCGCAACCGTACATCTGGCCTGCGAAGAAACGGGAAACCGCAGGACCAATAAAAAAAAAAGAGTACGATCTTCCCTAGTGGAGAGATTTTCGATAAAGGGAGAATCGGAAAAGAAAAAAAGAACTATCGGGCGAGTCGGATTATCCCCGAAAGGAAAAAATAATTCAGTCGAGTGATAATCTTGGAGACGCAGAGGTCCGTGAAAGGAATAGAAATCGATCGAGGGTGTCGCGACGCGAAGTGTGTAAAAGAAAACAAAAAGAAAGGGCAGAATTGTAAATCGAATAGCACTATAAAGACTGAATTTAATTATGACCAAGTTAAAGTAAAAGGAGAATTATAGAAACTGAAGTTAATAGTGACAAAGTGAAGTTAAGAAAAATAATAAAATAGAGAAATTAAAGATCGGAGAAGGAGTTGAAAAACAAAAAAATAAATCTGCGTTTCAATTTGTGGACAGTGTGTGGCGGAAAACCTTAGCCGTTTCAGAAAAGTCCGCCAAAATCTTTTTGTAGTGTGGGGGTTCCCTATACCACATGGAGAACCAAACCGCAATGCCAACCAATTTTGACCGCTAACAGCGCGTCACCAAACCCAACCTGCAACCCGTTTCCAAACATGATAAAATACATCCCAATATGCAACAGCATCTTTCCCCAAACCGGCAATTGCATACACCCCCAACCTACCAAGAACCCATTTCCCAAGCTGTAATAAACGCATATCCAATTTACAAAAAACACTCACCATCTCCATCAACTACACCGAGCCGCATACATTTTCCCAAAATTGCTTCGGTTAATTCTCTATCTAAATTATACCCCTTGCTTGCAACCAAGCAATTCCAATTTCCCCCGAAAATCATATCCTGTAATAAACGCATGTCCAATTTACAACGAAATACTCACCATCTCCATCAGCTACATCGAGCTGCACACATTTTCCCAAACACCGCTTCGTCTAATATCCCATCTAAATAATATTGTAGCGTTCTACGAACACACAATTCCGCGCAGGTTAGGTCCTACCTTCAAAGAACGTACTTACCTGAGAGCGTTGCACGCGCCCACAGACGCGTGCCCCAAACTCCCACCATAGGGCCTGCAACTCGCAGCCAACGTTGAGACCGACACCAAGAAGCAAGGAACTGAACGTCCCCAAAGCTTTTAAGGTCAAGCTCAACACTTATAATTCATCATACCTGAAACAAAGGTATAAACATCCCTGCGTTCTATTCCTAAAAACAATTCCCAAAATGCCATACATGCCGCCTTCGCCCAGGAACATCCCATCGCACCGGCAATTCCGAAATTCGATACAAAAGAATTGCTATCATCAAAGAATGAGCCGATCAATGGATGCACGTGTGGGTAATCTAACGCAAGGACCACCCAAATCGGTTGAACAACAGAAGGCAGCCATTTATGAGGAGTTAAGCCAACAAAGGCAATACTCCGGTCCCACGGCCACGCTAGAATTTCACACCATTATGAAGATCTAATGGATTTCGATTCCGGGTACCAAGTTCAAATAAGACCCACGGACTGCACGTCAAAACAATAGCCGAATGTCTCTGGTCTGGGCGCCAGATGGTCTGTGCAAACAGAAGGCCGTGGAAATGAAATTCTACCAGCGATAATAATGATGTATGCAAGATGACTTTCCCCTTTTCAGGAAACAGATTCGGAAATTCTGTTAGCAACGCGAATAGGAAATTTTTCTGTACAGATATAGATACGATCTGTAGCAGGATATTTTTGGGGTTGAGATAGTTAGTCAGATTTCGATCGTCAACGGGACGACGGGAGGTAGTTAGTATCGTATCCGAATTTCGGTTGATTTAATCGAAGGGAGTAACGTGTGTTTCGTGCATGTGCTTCGCTACGTGTGTAATAAAAAATATTGTCGAGACGCTTATTTAGTTTGAATCCGGCCTAGTGCCCAACTTAGACACAAAATAAAACAATTTTTCTCGTGGTTTAATTTGACATTGTTTTCGCTCCGTTCTTGTGTTTCGCTGTTTTGGGAGCAGTGTTCAGCGGAATACTCCAGTATCAACTAGAATACGCAATAAACAACCGCCAAAGTATCCCTTGCTTGCATTTCGGTTTCCATTCCACCTACACCATCTAGAACGACACCAATTCGCTCTTACTTTCCAACAAACGATCAAGACCTTTGACCATACTTGGCTACGCCACCGAAACCAATTTCCCGGTACACACAAACAAAGAATCCAACTCAGCCTATACCGCGATGATTCCCCGGAACTAGATCCCCTATACAGGCATAGCAACCCTTTTCAAAGTTCCTAGTAAATGGCAGTGAGTGATTTTAGCTATGACTCCACTGCCACGACGCGACGAACTTTTCCTCGCCAGTAATTAGTCAGTCGAGTTACAAACACCGCCTAGTGCGCATCGCCCTTCAACCCAAAGGAGTCGAGTTCTTACCCTACGAGAGTATACACCGGGGAGAAGAGTGTCAACCACGAGCCGGGATTCGCACAGTCGGTACATGCGAGTGGATATTCGTCTGAGCCATGTGTCTTGTGAGTCGTTCGGTTAACCCACTGGGAACCATTGAGTACAAAACCTCAACCGAAATTTTACAACTGCAACAAGCCGACCGGCGATTCACCATGACTAGACAAACAATCATTAATTTCGTACGTCGCCACAAACGAATTTTCCTGCATATACAAATGCAGGCAAGAGATTCGTCTCTGCCACCAATCCCATTAGCACCTTTTTTCTTCCCAACGTCTATTATAGTTTAAGTTTAAGTTTAAGTTTAGTGAGGGCAGAACCCTCATTTATTCTGCTTAATGCAACCTCAAATTAAACTTAAATTAATTAATATGAAAAGAACCTTACAGACTATCTTAAATCAAGAGTAAGAAGGAGAATAAAAAAGAAAAGGGAAAAGCCAGGAGGGGAAAATAACTTGTCGATAGGGGGGTAGGAGGCTAGGGAAGAGTAAGTGTATGTGGAGGAAGCAAATACGGCATTTGTGAGACTGTGACAATGAGGGGCACGTCTACGTACTAGTATGGGGCCGTGATTGGAGAGCTGGGGGGAGAGGTTGAAATTGGGGTGGGGTGGGGTTAGGACGGGTTTCTTGTGAGACGCCGTTTGAGGGCAGGTGTGGAGAGGTTGAAATCAAAGGAGGTGGGGAAAGAGTTGGCATGTCATAGCATACGCGAGATGGGCTCGTTAACGGCGTAAGAAGTGTGATGAGCGGGCACGTAAAACAGACGAGGGTTCCGCACATTACGGGGGTTTTTATAACATGATAAAGTGGAGGGCAAGCTTGGGCAATTGATTGAGCTTGACAGAAGGCGATGGATAAAGATGATGTCAGCATGGATTCTGCGCTCCTCAAGTGTGTTAAGATTAATTAGAAGGAGCCGGCCTATGTATGGTGGTAGAATGAGTGGGTTTTTCCAGTTCAGTCCACGGAGGGCAAAGCGCAAGAAACGGCGCTGAACGCCCTCGATCCTACGAATGTGAGACTGTTGATACGGGGACCAGACCTGACTAGCATATTCGAGTAGTGGCGTACAAAAGTTGTGTAGAGTGATCGGGTGACGTAGGGGTTTAGGAATTCCTTCGACCAGCGTTTTACAAAGCCAAGGGCGGCCTTGGCCTTTAGGATTGTGTCATCGATATGTGTGGAAAATCTAAGTTCCTTGTCGCATAGGACGCCCAGGTCACTAATCGATTGAACCGACGTTATCGGTTGGTCTGGTAAGAGATAGGAACGTGGCTGGGTGGGGGGTGCTTCCGAGAGAAGGTGATTGTGTGACATTTGGCGATATTCAGTTCTAGGCAGTTATTTCGGCTCCAAATCGAAAAGCTGTCAAGATCCGATTGGAGAAGTGAGGAGTCAAGAGGAGAGCGGATTGTCTTGAAAATGTTGGTATCATCCGCGTAAAGCGAGATGAGGGAGTGATTGATGCACGAGCCTATGTCGTTTATGATTAGGATAAATAGTAGGGGGCCGAGATGACTGCCCTGGGGGACACCTGAGGTTGGAGAGAAAGGATCGGAGATGGTGGATCAAAATCGCACACGGCAGGTTCGAGAGTTAAGATAAGATGAGATCCATTGAATCAACAGGGGTTCAAAACCAAGGGAAGATAACTTAAAGAGAATGAGGTTATGGGAAATTTTGTCGAAGGCCTTGCTAAAGTCGGTAGTGACTACATCAACCTCATCGCCGTTTTCAAGGGCAAGGAGTGTGTGGGATGTGAATTCGACAAGGTTGGTAGTAGTGGACCTGCCGGAGAGGAAGCCGTGCTGGTTAGGAGAGATGATGGGAGTGCGATTGGATATATCATTTTTTTTTTTGGCTCTTTTTTATGTATGGGGTTATGTAGGAGGATTTCCAAATGTCGGGGAATAGACCTTGTGCAAGGGATGGATCGAAGATTGAAGCGAGTGGGTGAGAGAGAGAAGAGGAGCATTTTTTAAGAAGATAACAGGCAGTCCGCCTGGGACGGGACTGAAATCGTCTTTCAGTTGTTCAAGTTTTTCTTTAACTTGCTGTTGTTGAATGTGTAGAGGGATTAGTGGGCCAAGGGAGAATTCAGACATGCCAGTAAAGTAAAGGCGGGGGGGGGGGGGGGGGTTCGGCTCGAACGAGTCATCCGTGAAGAATAGTTTGAAGAAGGACGCGAAAAGATTGGCTATGGTATGGGTGTCAGATGAAGTAGTTGAGTTGTAGAAAAGAGAGTTGGGATAGGCATCTGATTTCCGTTTATAGTTGATAAAGTGGTAGAAAGGTTGGGGTTGGTCATTGATCAGATTGAGTTAGGCTTTGGAAAGGTAATTGTGGTAGAAGGAGCTATAAAGCTCGGTGAATTGGTAAAAGTAAACGAGATAGTTGGAGTAGTCCAGAGGAGAACGCGTATTTAAGAAAGTGTTCCACAACTTATTCCTCTTGTTACGAAGTGTGCGGAGTCTGCGATTATGCCAAGGGTGCGATGAGAATGATAACCTGTTTCGGGAATATGGGACAAATAGGGATATGGCGTTGTAGATTACTGTGTAGAGCGAGGCTGTAGCGACCTCTACACTACTATCATTTAAGGGGGGTGTGGTACTGCTGAGGTATTCATTTATGAGGCGAAAATTGGCTTTTCGGAAATTTAAAGAATATTGGTAGGGGGGAAGTGGGTGTGCTGTGGGCTGAGACGTCACGGTATAAGGATCAGAGAAGTGGGGGGGGGGGGGGGGGGGGTGGTTGGGTAACTGAGGAGTTAAAGGGGTCTGTCGTGAATACAAGGTCGAGTTGTCTGCCCAGGTGATTTAGGATATTGCTGACTTGGTAAAGGCTAGAGTTGGTGGGGTTGTCTATTAAGAGACACTCCTTGGTAGTAGAGGGGCTAGAGATATAGTGGGACTCATCGTCGGACAGCGTCCATTGGAGACGGGGGAAGTTGAAATCGCCCAGGACTACAATGTCGTCGACAATACACAGCGTAAACACCACCCACATTACCGGACGAAATATTTGGTCGCTTCTCCCTTTGTTCCTTTTTTTCTCCTTTATCCTTTGTTGAATGCAACGATAAACACGGTGATACGATCACACACATATCACCATGATCTGCATTACGAGATCTGGTTCTCTCTTGTGGTAGGTAAAACACATCCTTAGTGGAGAGGATATCTACCATGACACCAGAAAACTCACCCCATAAACGAATCATCTCTGCACGAGATGAATATCGTAGAGTCCTTTTACATCCACCGACAGAACAGGTCGTGGTCATGTCACTCCCGCCCCCCGGTGCACACAGGGACGCGAAATTCAACCGCGGGTCGTGTGAATAAAGTTTTAATATACAAGTCGTTCGTTCATTACAGCGGACGTGTACGCGTGGTTTCAGTTTCTAATTAGATTAAGTTACGATTTCAACCTTTCAATTATTCTTCTCAATTTTAAAGATAATAACCAGTGGAAACAATAAAATATTTTACACCAAGATCAGTGAAACAATAAAGTCATCATAAATAACTATATGCAGTGTGTTTTATTTTCGCTTGTGCGATCTGTGTTGCGACCTTCCCTCGATGATGTTTAGTGATCGGTGCACGATGCCCCTTGTTTCCTGGTGATCGATCGTTTGCGGGCAGCAGAACAATCGTTTGTGACAGTGAAAGTGGTGGTTTGGTAGTAGAACTCGCATCCATGCTGGCGCCACGATCACTTACCCCACAGCATCACCGGAAAACAAACTAACTTTTTCTTTCAACGATTTGTGTTTATTCTTTCCTCTCTTTTTGACAAAAGGATTTGATATAATTTAAATGTGACTTTGACGAATGAACATACCATTTTGAGGACAGTAGATCATGTCAAGCTAACAAAGGCCTTTATAATTTGTCTTAAAACGATAAGGACCAAGGAAAGTGAATAAAGTTGTGTTTCAACCCCAATTGTGACGTTCGGTGGTCGACTGCACTCCCACGTGGGTCGGTGGAATATTAGTAAACACGTTCCCGTGCTGGCACAACTATCTAATATCACCCACAGTAGCACATTGTTGTACTTTTGCTTTCAGCGTCGGCTTTTAAGTTCCAACAGCAATCCTTCTTTTGTTGTTTTTAGAACTTTATTCAAACTGCTACATACCTATTTAGGAAGATATCAGCTATACAAACCTTAAAAATCGGGAACTTATTGATCCCGTCTCCTAATTTTTTTTAACCACCCACTCATTACACTGATAATCATATAATTTATATAAAACAGTGTACTTTTTAATGACTTTAGACAGATATGGTAATACTGGGTATAATCACTGATGGATGGTATTGCAAAAACAATTATCAAGTCAAAACCCTTAGATGATTAAAAAATTAGATATATGTTACCATGTAATTTATTTAAATTATAATGAAAAAAAAAGTTTTTGAAATACCTATTTAGCGACAATCACAGTAACCGCTACGATTAAATTTACTGAAATGCTCCGACCTTACAAAGATGAGTTCAGTAGTCAAAACTTTGTTCCGCTTTGGTAACACTGTTCTAAGCTTTCGCTTGGAGTCCAAAGCTTTCTAATAGCATTCGTTGTGTAGATGTTTTGAATTCGTTTTGTAATGAATACTCACGATGTAACTCCACATCGCATTGGAATCAATTACACAGACGCACATGATGGCATTGTAAAATGAATTCGAAACGGTGTCGCGTATTATCCTTGTAAATCATACTTAATATTATACTATGATCAAAGCGTATATGATATCAGCCCAAATAGTCCAGAATATAAAGAAATCCGATGACAAAACTCCACTTAACTCCACCGGGAATCTGACTACAAGCCTCTCTATATTGCACAACAACCCCCAAGTACAGGCGAGGGCAAGCTGCTGGCGAACAACGCTGCCTTTGCCAGCGTCGCAGCAACATTAGCATCAGAATCAGCATCAACATTAGTGTGACACAGAGCATCATCCCCAATGAAAGGAGAAAAGAAAAATGAAGTTATAAAGGATTCCCATCCGTATCCTTTCGACGGTAGTCTTTGTCGAGCAGTTCCCCAGTGCGGAGCTGGAGTAAAAGAATATAGTTTCGTATCATTGCATCGGTGTCGTTTACGGGTCTCGTAGATTGTCTACCCGGGTGGTATTGACGGCATTCATAGTGTTGATGGTGCTGATGGTGTTGATGGTGTGGATGGTGTTGATGATGGTGACGGTGGTTGTTGGTTGAAATGTTCTCAAACCCGTTATCACTTGAGTGTGTAAATCTGTCGTTTTTGAAATGAGGTTCGTTGTGACTCGTTGGTACGATATGCGGCACCAAACTCCCGGAATGAATTTGTTCAACGTGGTATACTTGTTTATTATAATGTTCGTTTGTAATGTTTACGTACCCCGTCAAGGTCGCACGATGCCGGAAACTATGACAACAGCCCATGTGGTGACGGAAACCAATATAGTTATGATTCGTAGTTCTGGTAAATGTCCTCTTTGAATTGTTTTTTAACTTCACAAAAACAATGTTTGTTTCTATTGCATTTGCATGCCTTTATTGTGCATAATATATAAGTATGTATCGTCTTAATAACAATAACAACGTAGAACAACAACTTAAAGCGACAATATCCTTGATACTTGATGACTGAATGGTCATGGTTGCGTTTATGAATTCTGATGATGATGAAGCAAGTTAATTTGAGATAAACTGCTTCGGCGAACGCCAATTACTTGGGATTAAAGATTCTCGAGTAGACCATAAGAAGTAGGCATATCCCAATTCCGTAGATAATCGCCATCAATGTCTTGTGCAGGAGCCATAATCTATTCCCATGGGATTAGTTGAAAAGTGTAATTAGTGTATTATTGATTAATATACCGTGTTAACAAATGGCTTACCTTTGATGAATCTTTATAGCTTTGGGTATTGTTTTTGGTTCTTCTTTAGCGAGATATCGACGCACACCGCACATACTATTATAAAATTGCCGCGTCCAATCAATGTGCTTCAAGTTAAACGGATATAGCTCCTTATCGGAGTCGCCTATTTCCTTCCACAGGTTCTGAATATTTGTTGTGTTGAATGTCCAGTCGTATTTTACGAAATAATCTAACAATGAACTGGATTTATGGATTCTTTTGTAAACCTTTAGCATCCTAATTGAAGAGAGAAAAACATTAAATCTTTGTTATCACCGCTTTTATTTGAGTTATACAAACCTTCGTTTATGTCCCATTAGTAAGAAAACAATATCGAATATCACTGCCGGGATATAATGATAAAAGAAGCACAGGATGTGATACCAAAACTTGGACTCGGTGACTGTCAAACATGGATACCAGACGAGGCGTGTGATCGGCATCTTTGTGCCATCTCGCACGGCTGACATCCTGTACGCCTCCCACTTGACCATATTGTCTACTTCCGGAGTGTAGTTGTAAATAGGTGGCACGGGTGAGCTGTAAATGGTCAACGAAGTGAAGAAAACGTCAGATGTGCATTTTTTTGTTATTCTTTAATAAACACCAAAAGTCAAGTTGGGTATACAATTTAATAGGTAAGGCGTTAAAATTTCCCTAACAACTAAATCGTGCAGTAGCTTGGTGATGGATATCGTCATATCGAAAGGACAAATGGTTCCTTAATACGAAGTCCTCGCTGCACAACAAATACGAGATATGAATTTTAAAGTATCCCTTCCGTATTCTGGATGAGAATTTACTTACAGATGCTTGGTGGATAGTCTGTTCTATCTACAATGGTCACGCCATATGAATATTACTCCGTGGTCCTTATCTTTGCTACATAAAGGACATTCAAAAGCACTATCTCGGGCTATTCTTATATGATTGAGCTAAGTCTTATGTTTTATTCCTTCACTTTTTCCATAAACTACCGACAAATGGTTTTTTTTTTGCTTCTTTCATCTACTTGAAGTGCTTTTTGTTCTTTTTGCAAATCAAAAAAACTCCGTTCATTTTTCTTCAAATGTGAAAGGACGAAATGTGTTCGGTTTATCTATCGTATCTTCAGTTCATTTTACGGTCAATGAAACAGGTTGTACGTGACAAGTTTTGTCGACTGTTTCGTGGTCGTCCATAACAGAATGTGAAAGGAACGACCTCTATTCACAGGTTCCATTTTAAGAACATAGGCTCAAATGTTCATGGTATCTATCGGAAGAATGGCAGGAGAACTAACCAACCAACGAACCATAGAAGTGGCATGAGAAATTTCTTGTCATTACTAAGTGCCTCACAAAATTCCCATAAGTCGGATTCTGGACGTAAATCTCGTGTAAGCTGTACGAGCCGAGAGTATAGGCATTTGATATACTGGTGCTATGCCACTAGGACTATTAATCGAATCGGCTGAAGGAGTATATGTTTTTTTGTCCCTTGAAAAGGCAATACTGGAAAACATACAATGAGAGGTAATACCCAGAAACGTGACTACCTACAAGGACATTTCTATCAGGATATGAGCTGATGTTTGATAAAATCGTTCTTGATAATTGGCTTGATCTCCTCGAGACGTGACTTATGAAATATACTGTTGAGAGGCTATTTACGGTACAAATTTGTTCCTGTCGTCCCAGAGTTTGGTTTGGTTGGTTTAAATTTTCATGAAAAAAATGACTTTCCATGATTGTTCTCAAACGTTGCTGTCGAGTGACAGGAACGTTTGAATGCTCTTTTTTCTGTGTTATTTTAGGTATATCAACAATTTAAATAATGTAAGATAGTTTGATTAAGATCAAAATTTCTATACGATTTGTTGCAATCTATGTGAATATACAAGGTCACTGGATTTGTAGTAATAAGTCCGGCTCAACAATTGATTTTTTTTTTGACCACAAAAAAGCATACAAATAAAGCGATGGCATAATTATCAATCAGTCTTATGAGTAGGGCGTTCGAATATAATCACAGCTAGGCCGGCTTGTCGAGTGGTAGCCGGGGTCCCAACCCCCTGTGCGCCCGGTGAAATACCACCCCATCAAGCTTAGGCTCCTTGAAATGGTCGGGAGAAATCCCTGGCCAGCTTTCGGGGCTTGGCTGATGGACCGGTTCGAGAAAATGTTGGTTAGGTGGTAGTCGGTCCCAAGGTGAGATACCACCCCGTTACGCTGTACATTCCACAATGTCTCCGAGAGAAACTTTCGACGGTATTTCGGATGTATGGCCGATGGCCCGGACTGACACGGAGATAATTCATGATGGTACCTTCTGATATAAAGAATTCCCGAGATCCCATTCGGATCTGCGCGGGGGGGGGGGGGGCGCTATGTCAGGGGAAACATCATACAGATATCATGATAAATAATGGAACTTTAAGAGGTTCGTCATCGCATAACCAGGCTCGCTCTCGAGGCTCTGCCCACGCTCGACTGGTGACTGCATTTTGTAACATCAGGGGCATCGGTTTCACCAATACCAATGTAAACGCCGTCCACCAATATTTGCAAACATCGAAACCTGATATCCTTGCCCTAACTGAGACCCAGGTCGATTCGTCAACTGATTCGACATATCTTCGTTGCACAGGATATGACTTACATTCGAGATTCCGTTTTAAGGGCGGAGTCTGCGACTTCGCGCGGTCCAATCTGGCTTGTCAGAGGATGGAGGCGTTGGAACCCAATAATATGGACATCATATGGTTGAGTGTCGTCCTGAGAAATTCTGTTAAATTTATTTGTTGTCTTTACCGCTCCCCGAATGACGATCGACCAGCGACATTTTTCGAACATCTTTCATATACCGCCAACTAGATACAGATCAACCACCCAGCTTCTGAAATTGTTGTCCTTGGCGATTTTAATGTGCACAATTCCGGCTGATTGTTCCATTCTAACAGAACCGACGAGGCTGGGAGGCTGGCGGAAATGTTTGCTGTAAGCCACAACTTGACTCAACTCGTGGGGGAGCCAACGCGAGTGCCGGATTCCCGAGGCGATTATGCGAACACCCTGGATCTGTTTTTGATATCCGAATCGAGTATTTATACCGTAGAGGTTTCTGCGACATTGGGAAACTCAGATCACTGTTTGGTATCTGTCACACAAGCACTTGCATATCAAGCGAATAACCGGTCTAGGCAGCTTCGCCATGTATGGGAGTATGGGGCTGCTAACTGGGGCGATTTGCGAGATTTCTTCGGATCCTTTCCATGGTTCGAGGTGTGCTTCGGAAACTCCGATGTTAACGCTTGCGCGGAGTCGGTGTCAGGGATTATTCTTCTGGGGCTGGAGATGTATATTCCACATTCCATCAAACGAAGTTCGTCGGATAAACCGTGGTTTGATAAAAAATGCAAGCAGATTACAGCGGCAAAAAAAGAGCTTTTAAGCAATGGCGTTCCAATCCCACCGATGTTAACAGAACGAATTTTGTTAGAATCAGAAACGCGTGCAACCAGGCGATTGATACCTTGAAGAAGGCTCACAACGACAGGGTGATCAATAAGCTCCTCCTTTTTTTACAAAACCATCATAATGTCGAAAGACAAATTTTCACACTTTAAGCGTATGCATGTAACTTAGAGAGTCCGCAAGAGACCAGTAAGTTAGAAAATAAGATACCGTAAACTAGCGTTTAATCGTTTTTGTCTAGCGAGTAAGTAAGCTGTAATAAGAGGAAGAAATAAAAAATTATATAAAAAAGCGACTGTCAAATAAAAACCATGCGTCCAAAATGGCTGAAATTTTGTGAGTAACTGTCAAAAGATGCACAACAACATTAAATAGCTTTCATTGACTAGTGCTGCTATCTTCACGTTGAGGTCACGTTTCAGCTCACCCATATAGCTACCAAATCTATTGTTGGTTTTTGAAATAGCAAAGTTGCCTGTGGGGGTTCTCTACACCACATGGAGAACCAACCCACAATTCCAACCAACCGTGACCGCTAACACCGCGTCACCTCAACCCAACTCCCCATACCAAATCCGCAATAACCACACTCAATTCAACAGAGTATATTCTAATCACCCGCGTATTTATTTTCCCAAAATGGCTTCGGCCAATCCTTTACTGAATTCAAATTTCCTCCTCGCGACCAAGCAATCTCAATTTCCCCGGAAATTGATAAGCTGTAATAAAATGGAATGGAATACCAATCATCTCCCTCAATTACATCACCCCACATACATTTTCCCAAAATTGCTTCGGTCAATTCTCTACCTAAGTTATATCTTTCCTTGCAACCAAGCAATCCTAACTTCCCCAAAATTCATATGCCGTAATAAAACGCATATTCAAATCTACAACGAACATTAACCATCTCCCCCAATTACATCACCCCACATACATTTTCCCAAAATTGCTTCGGTCAATTCCCTACTTAACTCATATTTGCTCTTTGCGACCGAGCAATCTTAATTTCCCCGAAAGTCATATGCTGTAACCAAACGCATATTCAAATCCACAACGGAACATCAACCATCGCCACCAACTATACCAAGCCGCATACATTTCCCCGAAATTACTTCGGTTAATATCTTATCTAAACGATATCCTTGCTTGCACCCAAGCAATTTCAATTTCCCCGTATACACAACCATCGAATCCAACTCAGCTTGTACGGCGAGGATTCGCTGGAACTGAATTCTTATGCGGGTATAGCAACTCTTCTCGAAATTCCTCGGAAGTGGCAGTGAGTTTATTTCTGCTATGAAATTTTTTTCATTTCATTAGTCAGTCGCTATCCAACCGCCATCGAGCGCGCATCCCCTCATATCATCCGCCAGTGAGTCGGGATCCATCCGCCAAACGATGCACAGCCACAGGAGTCACACTGCTTTAATTTGTTCGCTTTAATTCATTCGCGCAGCCGAAGTTGTCTTTTCCTCAAAGAAAGTTTTTCGAGATACGGCTCCCCTTATTGTTCCCGCTTGAACTCCTTTTGCAAAGATAAAATAACGACCAACCCGCCTGTCGCGCTGTGAATAAATGTCGGTTATTGTGTAACCCGCCGTCTCACTTCGAGGCGAAGGGAAAGAAGAACCTAGTGCGAAAAGGACACCAGAACTTGTGTAAACTTTAATAGACTAAATAAAAGGGAGAACATTAGAACCCAAAAGGAAAATAGTGTAAATTTAAATAAAGGAAATAATGCATCAACCACAATAACGGTATACGAGTGTCTATCTTTTGATTCTGTGTGCGGTCATCCTCTCCTGGGTATTCTAACGAACAATTTCTTGAACAATTGTTGGGGAGCCAGCGAAACAGTGCCCCTGCAAGTACCACCACCGCCCTCCTACCCCACAGCTACTCCGGATCACACAAGACACTATAATTCGTAACACCTTTAGTCTACATAAAAAAATACCAAGAACCGCATTAACGCCTCTCCTGTTTAATAATCTCTGTCTAATGTAACTGTAGAAGGAGTCACGGTAGATTAAATCACATCGCCCAATCGTGGTTAAGAAACGCGGATAAATACTACGCTAAAGACGACTTCCTTATCAGAAATTTGATTGTTGTTGGGCTTATTTGTTCTACCCTAAGGTAGGTATTCTCCCTTCAGAAGCAACTTAAATTCTTTGTTCCATAATACCCTATTTCCGGAAATACGCCCCAAATTGAAAAAGATGATCCTAGTGAATGCCAAATCCCCGTAACAACCCCCCCCCCCCCCGCTCCGGCGTGGTAACCCAAATCCTCCTTATTTTAGTCTTCACAATATCTGCACCTCCCTCACTCTATACTCCATCCATCGAGGTTAACATGTTAATTTTTAAAAACACATGCATTTCGACCCCCACCGTGTAAGTCGGATTCGCAAGGCGATTCAAAAGGATGTATTGTGGTCTAGAACTCCTTCCTAGTGACTTATGTTCCATAAACCACATTCAGCAGCCAAACTGGGAACAGAGAGATGAGGTTGCTCACTGTGCCGTGAACATTGCCGGAAGTGCGCTTAAATGGCAGATTGTTGGGTGATGGTTGGTTTCGATTTTGATGGCAGCCTAGGTGGTACCAGTTCTCACGTCACACTTTGAAAAGCGGCTTCGATTGCAATATGGAAAAAGAACTGTTTACCACACAAACAATTTCGGAGCTTCATTACTAAAAGCGATGAGTACTAACCTGCACCGGGTTAGAATGCCATACCTCACTCAGTGTTCGGGTTCTTAATTGGATCGACTACGTCTCGGAGGTATAGTCGATTGAATATGCAAAATTCTCCTACTCGGCAAACCTAATCCCGCAGTGTACCTCACAAATAGATGCCGTTCAGCGAACCTATTCGTCCGCTATTCCCTACCATATGCAGTTCAAGTGAGCACTTCGTGTTTACGATGGGGCGACGATAAAACACGACGATATCGGGAGCAATTTGGTTGAATCACCTAGAGGAATTGATAGCGCACTTGAGGTTGATAGTAATGGAGGCAGCACAACGTAATTTGGAAGTCCAGGAAGATCAGGACGACAGACAAACAACTTGTGCGCGGTTATAAGTTTAGGGAGGCATATACAATGCGTGGAACATTTTATTTCGTGATATATTTTTCGCTCCCTCTGTGTAACTTGGTTTTTATCGGGAATCTTACTGGCGTAATGAACACCTGAAACCAATGATCCCGGAGAGTGGTTGAAAAGCGCCCAAAATTGCGGGCAATAATCCGTTCCGTAGTTTCTAATACACGATTAAGTGCAGGTGAACCGGAAAATGCAGCAATCAACTTTTAGATTTGTAGTTTTTACTTGCTCATCATTTTTTTTTTGATATCTCCTGATAAATTTCATCCCAATTATTTACAATTTGTGTTATAGTTTGGTGTTTGGTATCCAAAAAAATGCTACAGATAAACTGGAGGAAAAGTGAAATATGGTTGATACTAACTCTTGAAACAAAACCCAGAAGATAATTATAAATAGTTAGGCGAGTATTTTGGATGGGGCAACACCTCCCAACCAAGCTCCAATGATTTTTGACAGCATCCTAGAGATGTGTGTGGTCAAGCCTTCTTGTGATGATATCATCATCATCATCATCATCGGCACTACAACCGGGAGCCGGTCTTGGCCTTATTTAGTAAGTGTTGACGTCCGGCGCCGTGCTTCTTCGGAATGAGGGAAGAGCGGGGACCTTTTATTATTCCTTTTCTTCTTTTGTTGGTCCTGTACGCGCAACAATCTTATTAGAACTTTTCCACTCTGCTGATAGAAGGCACTCACATCCGCAAATAGTTAAACCAATTAGGTCACTCGCTCTGGTTCCTAAGAATTCTCCACGTATTATGACCCGCGTCCTAGGCGGACCTTCCTTTGGTGAAAGTCCAGTTACAACTGGCTGAGAAAAACCCTTTATTAAATTCAACGGCTCTTAAAGGGTTTTTAGATGATATTAAAACTCATATATTATCAATATATTGTGACGCATATGACAATCAGTACTAGATTATTCTAGAGAGTCCGAAACAGAACACTAGAATATTCTATAAAGTAATGGAAAACTGGAGACTAGGAACAGTAGAACATTCAAGGCAATGGAACTGGCGGAAACGAAACGCCGAAACAGTATAAATACGCCGCACACGGAGCATAGTGATGAGTAAGAAGTAGAACGTGAAACAAGCGATAAGTCTCAAGTTAGAAGTAAGAAGGAAAATACGCGATAAGTACGGAAGCGATAAGTCAAGAAATCGTTGTATACGGTAAAAGTGACGGTTGTGATTAACGGACTAATAAAGTGTTATATTAATTCAAAAATCATTTTAACGGCTCTTATTTATTCAAAAATAATTAATCCAGCGAACCCTAAGCTCGCTACAATTGGTGTCAGAAGTGGGATTAATTATTGGTGAAATAAATAAGTCTGTGGAAGTGTATTGTGACGATGGCAGATCGACATTCGGAGAAGAGTTCGCAACCGTTGGACATTTCGGAGATGTTCAGGATTATGATGGCAAAATTGGACGCGCAAGCTATCGATATTAACTCAAAATTGGACGCGCGAGCTGCAAAATTGGATGCGTGGGCTGTAGACGTTAATTCAAAATTGGATGCGCAAGCTGCAAAATTGGATGCGCGAGCTGTAAAATTAGACGCGCGAGCTGCAGAGGTTAATGCAAAATTGGATGCCCAAAGGCAGTGTATGAAAGAATTCTGCGACTCGGAAGCGGAAGAAGCTGAGGATGAGGAGGAATTGGAGCCACATGAAATGAAGAAAATCAGGAAGAGCAAGGCTATGGCCGACAGCAGTGAGGAAGAGGAGGAAAATGACGATGATGTGTTACGTGAAGAACTGAAGGATTTCATCGATGATAACCCGATTGAAGAGGACGGCAGTGATGATGAAGACACTGATGCTTCAGGCCGTTCCCTGAAACGGATTTACAATGATGATGACGAGTTGGACGACCGACTGGAAGACGATGACTGTGACCTTATTGAAGAGAATCTTGGTTTGAAAGTCGAAGGCAGAAAGCGTTCCAAGCGTCTGCGTCGTACACAGGATGAAGAAAGTGATGGAGAGGGACAGCACGTCGATGAAGGTTCAGCACGTGAGGCTATAGACGAACAGCTATTCGACGACGAAGACGATGTTGAACGCCGCTCTGAACGTAGTCACAGGGAAACTGAGGCGGCAAAACATTTCAATGATGAATTGGAAAGGGGTCACTTTACGGATTTGGATAATGAAATCCGTAAAACGGATATTCCTGAGCGAATGCAATTACGCGAAGTTTCGGTTGCGCCTGTTCCAGAGGGACCTAACGAGCTACAAGATGAAGCTGAATGGATTTCCAAACATGCGTTTTGTAAATCAACTGATTCCGAACAAGAGAGATCAACGGATGTTGGAGGTCGAGACCGTTATTGTAAGCCACCACATACGGGGGGAAAGATCAAGCAAGCCCTAGATTGTAGGCGTAATCAACAGCTAGAGGTGCAGTTCATTGCGTTCTATAGAGAAGAACACGTGAAACAAGAATTAACGTGCGACGATCTATGGAAAGTCTATTACTACGACGCACGCTGGTGTTTACTGTCAGCTCCAAAGAACAAACTGCTCCAGTTATTTGAAAAGATGCGGAACTACCAGTTGGACACGGTTATGAAATCGACAGATGCTTCAATACCAGATGATACGCTTGTAAGTAAAGATGAAGATCTAGACCACTTACGTGATGTGCAAACTCCAGAAGAGCTTAAGGGGGTGCACATGCATTTTCTCTTATACTATTCGCATGAGATCCCTAAAATGCAAGAGGAATTCCGGCGTCAGGAAAAGGAAAAATGGCGGCAGGCTAGAGCTGACGCGAAAAGGAGAGCAGTAGAAAATTTGGAAGAAGGTCAACAACTTCCACCGCCGAACGCCAGGATGAAAGTGGTGCATCACGATCGACTGGTGGCTTTTGTTGGCCCGGGAGACCAGTGAACTTAGTTCGGGACGAACTAATCTAGGCGGAGGGTAGTGTGACGCATATGACAATCAGTACTAGATTATTCTAGAGAGTCCGAAACAGAACACTAGAATATTCTATAAAGTAATGGAAAACTGGAGACTAGGAACAGTAGAACATTCAAGGCAATGGAACTGGCGGAAACGAAACGCCGAAACAGTATAAATACGCCGCACACGGAGCATAGTGATGAGTAAGAAGTAGAACGTGAAACAAGCGATAAGTCTCAAGTTAGAAGTAAGAAGGAAAATACGCGATAAGTACGGAAGCGATAAGTCAAGAAATCGTTGTATACGGTAAAAGTGACGGTTGTGATTAACGGACTAATAAAGTGTTATATTAATTCAAAAATCATTTTAACGGCTGTTACTTGCGCCAGAGGCTCCCTGACGGGGAACCGAACCCCTGTCTACCGCGTGACAGCGGGTATACTAACCACTATACTATCGAGGAGCCGTTTGTGATGATATACAACTCCTTTATGATTAACGAACTCCGGACGTTTCTGGATGAAGGATTCGTTGTCCGATTGCTGACAGTACTCTTCCGAATTGATTGTTCAAGCAATAATTGACGAATCGTAGATACAATACTTAAGTACAGAGTCGAAGGAAAAACCAGAACTGAGAGTCTGTAAACCCAAGTGGAGCCCATGGTGAAGACGTTAGAATCGGTCGACAATGAGAACGCGTCGATATTTGGCACGCTTACATCCACGAGTGATTTGGATACCCCTCGACTATTGTGATTACATTCATAAACCTATAGTCACTGCATGATCGCTCTCTGCTACTTTTCTCAAAAAGTTGAAGAGGCTATCGGACGGCTAACAGATTTCATTTTCAGGAATGTATTCGAACTCGACGTGACCTTTGCGAAATTTTCCCGGTGTCAAACGACGGTGACTTTCCAGGAGAGCATGCATTTGTATATCGTGGAAGAGACCGGCACCAGTTCGAAGGTTTGTTGAAAGAAAGCGTCATATCTGGGAATTCCTCCAAAATATGATCGAGTGGACCATGAGCAATAGTGCTCGCAAACGTGCAAGTTTCTCCACAATTTGCATATACTGTCGTGGAGGTAAACGTTTATTGGTTCAGTAATCGAATGTTTGGCAATTCTGCCATAATGCTGTAACCAATCAACTCCTATCAGCAGCCCGGTCGGGTCGGCGATAAAAAAAATCATCGTACAACTAAATTTAGTCTCCGTCCATATGCCATTCTATACGCGTAGTTGATAGCGAACAACATTAGTATATGAGGCAGATCCTGAAAGGACGAACATATTACCATTCTGGGGGTTGTAGTATTGTGGGGGGTTTCTCTATCCTACATGAGAAACAACCCACAATTCCAACCAACATTTCCTACCTAATTTCGATCGCCTTTCAGCGCGTCAAATCAACCCCATTTCCCCCTACTTACCTGTTCACCTGCAAAGCATGTTTCCACCAAGGACACATAGCTAAACTCATTGTACCACGCAGACAATACATAAATGAGTTTAGCTTACCTTTTTTGCCATATGGCAACTCGTGTCCATGTCGATTAGCGACAACCAAATCCAGCCGGACGAAGTTGTCGCATCATTAAAGATCCGCTTGGGAGGTTTATCACCATATTCGATTGAATCACGTGATAATATTTCCCTAGCGTTACTTCGGCTTTTCTCCAGACACTTCATTCGCTGGGGATCAATGTTCTCTTTTTGCAGGTGAATATCATCAGCTCAATTCCCCTCTCTTTCTCAGTTCTGTCTTCATATGGAACAATGTACACTGAACTCACCATACTACCGAATCAGGTCAACGGGTTCCGCTCAGAACTACATTGATTCATGCACATACAACCAAACCCACCCGTAGGATAATCGTACATCGTGTTTCTGTTCTCTTATTGTCCCGCTCTCTTCGATCATCAGATTACCGATGTAACCTACCACACATCGACGAACGTGGCAATGAGAGAGCAGAAGTATGTTCTCTTTTGGTTGTATCCAATTTCTTCCCTTTTCAAGTCAGTCGATTAACGTGTTTAATCAAGGGAGGTGGTGTCGCCAATTGCCACCGCGTGTGCATGCTCATGCACACGCTCGTCCGCGGACATCCTACACTGTGAAATAAGTCGTTTCAACCAGTACGTTGTGATTGTAATTATTAGAAATATTATCTGAGTTATGTGTTGTGTGACCGCATCGGAATGTTCTCACTAGTGAATATTTTCAATAAATTAAAACGCTTGCTGGCAGTGCTATCTGTTATCTTTTTTATTGATTACTTTGGTGTCTTAACTCACTTATTCGAATTAGACTTCAATCGTTTATTTATCTATCCACTCGAAGGAGATGTCGTCCAATATGCGCATCGGATTCGGTACAACCAGAAAGTGGACGTGCGTCCCATAAATGTTTACAATTACACATTCCTCAATAAAGGTGAACATAAATCGATGCCGCATATTGAGAGACAAATGGCTATATGACAAACCTGGGGTTACGAGCAACTCTTTTCGGACGTGATTACCCGAACAAATTCTTCCCACGGATGGATGGGAGATATAAGGAATACGTGCCATACGATGGCATATCACCTTATACCCCCACAGTATTAATGCCGACTTACGACATGGATTCACTGAAATCCCCAACCATGTTCCGCCGCAAATTGTTCACCCGAGAAGAACGGATAAATAAAACGCGCTGCGGGTTTTCTTTTGTTGTTGTAACGTTTTCCTTCCTTTATTTTACACAAAGTTTTTCTTTTTGCACGAAACTATCCGGCAGAAATGCATTCGCTATTTCGCTTGTATTTGTTGTAACTGGATTCACTTACAAGGGCGCTCTAAAAACTATATTTACATTTATTGTTTAGTTTAGATGTACTGTACACTTAAATTTAATTGATAAACCACGAAATTATATTATTAAAATTTGTAAACCACGAACAAATGACTCGTGCACTCCTAGTGATAGATATAAATCGGCTTCTCTCCGCAAGTGATAGTAATCGACTCCGCGTGTGTGTACGCAGCGGCGGTTGAATTGTGGTTTCGACACGTGTGTGCCGTTTTAGAGAAGAATATCGACGTATGTGCGTGTGCGCACTTTGGTGGTTGAGATGTGACTATCTTGCGGCGTGACCGCCCGCGGTGCTGATTGTAAAGCGACTGATCCCAATTAGGGATGAAAGTTGTCTTTTCAGATTTGCACAGTGATTAGCCAATCATCGTCGCGCTCTCTGGTGCTTCATTAAACTTCCCAGCCTATTGAGGTGAATAAACACTTGTGTATTCGTTCGACCGTCGCTAGGCATAAGAAGAATGAAGAAATCAAAAGGAGAGCAGAATAACCCAGGGTTGATCTGACTTTTGTGTGCGTGTACCAATGCAGATTCTGATGCTGACCGAGTGATTGCATTGAACTATGCGAAGATGAAAATGTGATGGAGAGGAAAATGGTTTGTGCTATTGACCTGGCAAAAGAGATCATTGATCCCCAGCGAATAGAGTGTCTGGGGGAAGTCAAAAAGACGCTACATCGGCTAGGTAATTCTGACCGTGGGAACTAAATTAAATACTTCGATAATTTCCCCAGCAGTTGTGTGGGGGATGTAACTATTATGCCCAAACACGGGCACTAGGTTCACTTTTAACCCCAATGATTGTTCAAAAAAACACGGAAGCTTGTTGTGATGTTACAAGTGAATTTTCTTAATTTTTATTTGTCTTCTGGAATTAGTAATCTAAACAGTTCTTCGATTTAGTTATATATAAAAAGAAACGATTTATTTACATTCACTGGAGATCTTTTCTTTGATTGTGCACTGGTGAATTTTACAGAAATCTACACAGTTCTTTGACCGAGATTTATACAAAGAGAAACGATTTATGTTAATTCACTGGTGATCCTTTCTTTGATTGTGCACTTGTGGGGTTAGGGGTTGGGTGCGCCGGCGTACGGCACTGGATTCACTCCTAACCACCATCGTGACCGAAACAGAGTTCCACCGGTTAACAAATTGAAAATTGTCACACACAAGAAGTAAAACTCCCCCACAAGACAGTTAAATGAAACGCTCGAGTTAGTTTATTATTTATTGAATTTGGTGATTACAGAAGACCGATTCTAAGTACACTGAATTACAGGCAACTGGTGAAGAATTACACTAATCGATTATAATTAAAATTACCGTATTCGACTCAACACTAGCCACGACTCGGGAATTTAACTTGACGACGAGACTATATTCGCGTCACCGTGCGCATCGGTGAGCGGGAGATCGCGTGACCATGGCGGCCAGTGGATGGAAATCGACTCAGGGATTCAATCCTCGTTTGGGGTGAGTTTGGTGGTGTGGTGAAAAGGAAATGAAATTTCCTTTGACCAGTGACCAATGGAAAGCGATTTCAGGGACGCGGTGGTGTATGTGTGTGTTCGTACACATCACCGTGTTCATCGATGCGTTTTGCCTGAAACGAGGGAAAAAAGAACAATGGTGAAACGACCTACGGCATCTTTCGGTAATGAGGGTCAGCTGTCTAAATAGCAGCACCCTTTGGATGCTAAAAGGGAGTGCGATATTTCATACAATAGAGATCGTATATCGTCTCTCTGCCGACTGGGAGAATCGGATTCTTTTGTTTTGCATATGTTTATGCTATTGAATCCGATCTGACGGCGAAACTTGGCGTCGGTGATTGTTTGAAAATTCAAACAAAGCAATATTTCCGCGAGAAGTGCTTGCAATTGAAACCATAGTTTCAAGTCTTCGGAAAGCAATTTAGATGGGTACACAATGACGGTTGTGTATACCATCTGCGTCAAATATGCATGGCATCTATGACGGCGGCTGGATCGAATTATAGTGTGAATATCTACATTAATTGGAAATTCGGTTTTTGGGTCGCTAATGCAGAGATGCTTGGTAATGTATGAATGCCCTTGTAGACGCAATTCTTTTTAGGAATTCTTTGTAATGCTTGTATCCATTAATGTCCTTGGACAAGGAAATATTTTCAGGTGCCAATGCAATCGCATTGGCGGGAGACAATGGGAGTTGAGTTGCGGATATGGGGAGTTTTTCAAGTAAGTGGGCCGTGGGGTTTGGTGGAACCCCCACACACTGGTGAAGTTTGCTACTTTTATTTGTCTTTTGGAATTTGTATATATACAAAATGAAACGATTAATTTTAGACACGTTGTAAGCGCACTGGTGATAGAGATTCGACTTTTAGAACGTTTGACGTAGCATGTGTACGCTGCGGTGGTTGAATATCGACTTATGCGTGAACGCTCGAAGTAGCGTGTACACGCGACGGTGCATATTTAACGACACGGTGCGGCGTGACCGTCACCGATGGTGGATGTGTAACAACTGATTGCAATTAGGGATGATTGGGTAATTGTGGATTTGCACAGCTATTAGCCAATCATCATCGCACTCTCTCATGAATCTTTTCAGTTACACATCTCAGTGAGGTGAGTAATACTTGCACATCATTCGACAGTCGCTGGACATGCGAAGGATGAAAAGAACAAAAGAGTGAGCGCAATGACTTCGGAGTTGGCTGAGCTTGTGTGCTTGTACCAATGCAGCCTCTGAGGATGACCTTCTGCTCTAGTGCGCTGACTGTGGTGATCTCAGGGTGCATTGAACCCGGGGAAGATAGAAACAGGAAGGAGAGGAAAATGTTCTGTGGCTATTCACCTGTGAAAAGAGATAATTGATCCCCAGCGAATGTAGTGTCTGGGGAAAGTGAGTAGGGCGCCGACTTGTCTAGGGAAATCTGATCATGGGAACTAAATTAAATACTTTAATAATTTCCCCAGCGATTGCATGACTATGCAACCGCGTCGTTTGATCAGACTATGCCCTTGCTAACCGACATGATGCGATTTCCGGTGGAAATCTCATGGGTTAGCGAAATGGAGTTGCCGTGTGGCGAAAAGATAGCTAAAATCAATTATGCATATCTGCATAGGATAATGAGTTTAGCTATGCGTCCTTTTGGGATACATGTTTTGCAGGTGAACTACTGAACGGTGGGATAGGGGTTGATATTACGCCCTGGAAGCGGTCGAAATACGGCGGAAATTGTGGTTGAAATTGTGGGTTGGTTCTACATGTAGTATAGAGCACCCCCACAGTTGCATGATTATGCAACCGCGTCGTTTGGTCAGACTATGCCATTGCTAACCGAAAGGAAATGTGATTTCCGGTGGAAATCTCATGGGGTTAGCGAAATGGAGTTTCCGTATGGCAAAAGGGAGCTGAATTCAATTATGCATTAATTGCATAGGATAATGAATTCAGCTATGCGTCCTTTTGGAAAACATGGTTCTCAGGTGGAATAGCTTGTAGGGGGAATTGGAGTTGAGGTGACACGCTGTTAACGGTAGAAATAGGGCTGAAATAGTGGATTGGTTCTCCATGTAGTATAGAGAACCGCCACACCATCAATGCCAATCGCGATATCAATCAATCGGTATTTGATTCGGTGACTTAGAACGAGACTAAAAAGTGAGTAGACGGCTGTTTGGTCCTGAATGACGGTCGACGGTTTTAGAATGAAGGTTGGCCTACGTTGAAGATGTTTGTGCTCAGTTTTTCGGATTACATTTCTTAGTATGTGAACCAAAAACTCTGTGGCAGTATCAAGTTATGTGAAAGTTTGAATTTGTTATAGCGAACAAACAGTGCATTTCCGATACAAAAAGCCACGAAAAAAATATTACGACACTGCTGACCTCCTCTCGGAGCAACCAAGTTAGTCAAATGCTACTTGCATGGTAACAATTTCTTCGGTTAAATACGGTGTTGGTGACTATTACACCGAAGGTTGCTGTACACTCGTGTGGGAAAGATTTGTGCTTAACTGAAAGCCATGATTGTCAGCGGTAAGCGCGACCCGGTTTATAGCTGGGTACATTTGGGACCCAAATATATCCCAAGTTTCGCGTTTGATAAATCTATGTGATTGACAGCTTACCAAAAAAATATAAATATATTAGCAATTAGAAATTATTTTCGGGTGTGTTCAAAAATAATAATACGAGTAATATTTAATCGAATTTAAACCCAGATGAACTTGACAGAAATTTTCACTCGCCAAATAAACTTGACGACGAAAAAAAAAACACTAGCTAAAACAATAAGTAAAAATAATAACTATTATTGGGTATCTCGTATTTTGTCAATTCCCTTTTTTGCTGTGCTCGTCGCTGTGGTTGTGCGAATTCGTGTGTATCTGGTAGAAACGCCACAAACTAAAACATTGCCAAAGACATAACCACCAGAGGGGACTTCAACCTCCGTAAGCTGTCATCCACCAATCCCCAAGGCTGCCATTATTTGATATAATGTAATCAAAACGTTTAATTCAAATACATTTTTTTTTGCAACAAAGTCCAGCAAAACAAAAAACTTAGGAGCAAATTCTAAAACTTAATAAAAAAAAAAAACACATAAATAAGAAAACAGAACAGACTGTGGACTTTTGTCTGTGGCAAAGAAATTTTCGGACGAAGAAGATTACCTATCATTTTGGCGCCATTTTCGATCACTGTTATTAAAAATAGCCCATAAAAACCTCTCACTTCTGCCGAATGATCAATCAATATGTGGATGTACAAAAACCCCCTCGATGACTCGAAATCATCATCATCATCATCATCATCGGCACTACAACCGGGAACCGGTCTTGGCTTTATTTAGCAAGTCCTAAGGCTTGTTAAATTTTCCATAATGATTTGTTTTTTTTTTTTTTTTTGGGGCGAGGTCATTAGTCTTGCCAGATGACTTGAAATGGCCCGTATTAATTGAGACATAGGCGAAGAGCGACTCTGTAAACTTGAAATGAACTAATTGCCTATCTACTTTAACTGCTGACAGTGAGTGCAAGTGCTCGTCCAATTCGTTAGAACTTCCACCATATAGCTCTGGCAGGTGCCCATCCACTTGAACCTATGTTCTTTCGAGGTTGCTGAGGGACATAGTTTCGAAGTTCCTCAGAGACGTAGGGGTTATAGCACCTGAAATATTCCTTGTGATTTTCTAAAATAAGTTGTAGAACTCTAAGATTGTTTTCAAAATCGAGTTAACAGAGAATGGGTCTTCTATTTGGATCTATTTCCTAAAATCAAGTTGTCATTTTTGGGGCGGAGATACGTCCTCCATCTTCTTTCAGACGACGGTGACCAATAGCTTGAGGTCTATTTTGTGGTGAGATGTCATACTTGATAGCACAGTAAATATCGTGTAATTCGCGACCGTAGGCTCTGCAACACTCCCAGATTAGAATGACCTTCGGAAAAAGAGGGCGGTTCCGATTTCCGTGCACAGTCCGGTTCCAGTGCCGCCCCCATAACCGGGTCTGAAGTGTCACACTGTAGAAACGAGTCTGCTGTCATCCAGCAAGCTTTCGAGAGAAAAAAATCTTTTATTTGATGGCCAGTCTACAGCTATAGTAGATACTCGTTAAGAGAAGCCTCTGTGCCCCCCCCCCCCTCCCCCGCCCCCCGCTTGGTAGAAACTTTCACCTAGTTTGAGGACTTACATCACAATGAATCACTCACGCTATGATGACGGAAGCATACGCTTCCAGTAGGGCCACCCAAATCAGACAGACTAGCAGGAGTAACACAAAAAGATCTGCCAGCCCTAATCCAGAGTGTTACGCGTCACCGTGCCCATTGGATGGTTTGCAGCCATGAGTATACTCGCTGTATTATAACGGCGCCGGGTCGAATCAGAGCTGTAAGCAGACCTTACCATATCAAAACGGGGCTCTGATATGGCGGACTATTACAAACCCCAAGACTCGTGGGAACAAAAACGCATAACCAATATACACAAAACAATCTCACGAAAAACCCGATAGACGTATGTGTGAAGAGCGACACTACCATAAGGGAACAAATCATCAAGAAAACACCGACTCGGCAAAAAGCGGACGTAGGGAAAAACGGAAAAAGTGGCATATACGCGTCGGGACGTGGAATATTCGAACGTTATATAAACCAGGCGCGATACAGACGTTCGTAGAAAACGTGACACAATATAAAATGGACATCGTCGCGCCTCAGGAAATCCGACTCCCACATCAAGTAATCGAAACCAAATGGTTTTCACTGGCGTGTGGAGGTACCGATACACATAATCTCGGGACTGGCTTCATCATAAGCAAGAAAATTACGCCCCATGTAAAAGATGTGCAATTTATTAATGACCGAATGTCGGGGCTAAAAATACAGGCACTATGGTACAATTATGTATTTATAAACGTACACCCCCAACAGAATCAACGGACGAAGAAACGAAGGGCACATTCAACGAGACCCTAGAGGAAGTATTTGATGGGACCTCATCATTCGATGTTAAAATCCTCCTCGGGGACCTCAATGCGAAAATTGGAAAGGAAGACATCTTCCAACCAACTATAGGTAAAGAAACCCTACACAACGTTTCAAACGATAGTGGAATTCGAATTATCACGTTCTCAGCGTCAAAAGATCTAGTAGTGAAAAGCGTGATGTCCAAGCACAGGCAAACTCACAAAGCCACATGGATATCATCCCACGGCGTAACGCCTAACCCAATAGACCACTTCCGCATAGACAAAAACACACCACTCGAATATCCTTGACGTAAGATCATATAGAGGAGCAGATTGCGACTTCGATCGCCTTCTAGTGATGGGCAAAAATAGAAGTCGGCTCGCAGCAAACCCACATGGGCAGTCACGGGAGACGAGCAAAAAGTTCGACATTGATAAACTAAAAGACCTACGCAAAAGGGCTGAATATCAAGAGGAACTAACGAATAGATTTAGCATCCTAGAGAATGGGAGTAGTGAGGAAGAGGAAACCAATAATCTGTGCACTAAATGGGCATCGATCAGAGACACAATGGAACAAACACCTCAAAAAGTATTAGGACTTCAGAAAACAATTAAGTCTAAACCTTGGTTTGACGATGAGTGCAGGGCGAAATTCGAAGAACGTAAACGCCTCAGAATGATCCACTTAGAAAGATATGATGAAGTTAACGCAGAAAGATACGCCACAATTCGGAAAGAGATAACGAGACTTTTCAAACGCAAAAAACGCGAATGAGAGAAGACTCGGATCGAAAAAATCCTAGAAAATGCCAGAGCAAAGAATATCAGAAGTATGTATGCCGGCATAAATTCAATTAGAAATGGTTACCGAGGAAGAGCCAAAATAATCCGAGACACAAACGGCCACCTGGTGATAGAAACAAGAAATATCGTGACAAGATGGAAGCAGTACTTTGAAAACCTGCTCAATGTGCGCCGCCATCGGCCACAAATAAACGCACCAGACGTACATACAGCCGAGCCTTATATCCGAGAGCCCTCTTTCGACGAAGTTGTAGACGCAATAATTCGATTGAAAAACAAAAAAGCTCCCGGAGTTGACTGCATGCCGACAGAGTTTGTGAAGCATGGAGGAGAGACAACCGCTCGAAAGATCCATAAACTGATTAAAACATTATGGGATAAGGAAGTCATTCCGGAAGAATGGAAAACGTCAATAGTAGCCCATATTTTCAAAAAGGCGACAGATCCGACTGCGAAAACTACAGAGGAATATCATTGCTCCCAACCACATGCAAAAACTAACAAATGTCATACTGGCGAGAATCACACCTTTGCATGACGAAAACAAAGAGCGAGTTAGAATAGAAAACCACCTCTCAGAACAATTTGAAATCCGGGACGGGCTAAAACAGGGGGATGGCCTCTCACCATGTCTCTTTAACCTTGTCCTCGAGTATTCATCAGAAAGGTACAAGACGACAACATGGCCGGATCATCCCTGAACGGCGTCACACAAGTGCTCGCATATGCGAATGACATCGTCGTTTTGGGCGATAATCTAGAAACTGTAAGTAAAAACTATGAAATCATCATGCAAGCGGCAGAAGAGGTGGGCCTATTAAGAGGTGGGCGTAGAAATTAACTAAATTAAGCAGGTGGACCTCGAAGAACACACATCAACATCAGAGGCAAGATATTTGAAAATGTCAAAGAATTTATACCTGGGAACAATACTGACGGCCAGTAACGAAATGTCGAAGAAAATTAACAAAAGACTACACTCCGGCAACGCTAGTAGCTGTCAGTAAAGTGCTGAAATCCAAACTGCTATCACGTAATATAAAACTCCGTGTCTATAGAACCATAATCATGCAGATTGCTCTATACGGATGCGAAACATGGGCTCTCACACAAAGGGAAGAAAACAAATTCCGCGTATTCGAGAATAAAGTTCTAAGGGATATCTTTGGCGGCAAATATGACGAGGAGGCAGGACAATAGAGGAAACTCCACAACCACGAAGTGGAAGAGCTATACCGCAAACTTACAATAGTGAGAGTAATCAAGTCGCGAAGATTAAGATGGGCCGGACACGTGGCACGAATGGGCAACGATACGACCTTGCATAGAATTCTTGACGGTAAACCAACGGGTAAGAGACCAACAGGACGGCCGCGACGGAGATGGGGGGACAATGTTAGGTTGGACCTCGGGGAGATCGGATCAGATGGTCAAGCGTGGAAGGAGAGCGTACAGGACAGGGAACAATGGCGGAGTGGAGTCGGTGAGCTCATGAACTTCCGGGTTCCTACAGACCAATAAGTAGAATAGGCCAATAATAAATAAAATAGATCCACGGGAGAGAGGGCGACAGTGCGGTCATGAGGGAGATGGGAGGACAATGTTAGGTTGGACCTCGAGGAGATCGGATCCAAATGGTCAAGCGTGGAGGGAGGGTGCACAGGACAGGGAACAATGGCGGAGACGGGTCGGTGAGGTCATGATCTTCCGGGTTCCAACAGGCCAATAAATAGTAGTAATAGTTGGTTTTGACCACCCAAGTGCGGCATCTGATGGTAGTGTCAAGATTTTATTATATTCGTTTAAAGTAAAGAAATTGTGAAATTATAAACACCCAACAAAATAGAATAAATAAATATAAATTAAATTTTTAAAATTTAGTAAATTAATAACTTTCACTTAATGTTGGCGCTACAAGATAGTAAGGTCCGAACATCTCCCCGTCACATCGCATCGTCGCATTTCTACTGACCACGACACTGAGCAAACTCATGTTTAGCTTAGATTTAATTAATAATTTCTTTCATCTTTGTCGATAGAATAGAGAGGAAGACCGTATTTTTTTGGGGACATTTTTCCCCTCTCTTTGGGAGTAAATGAAATCGAAGGGTTTTCCAACATGTAGACGGGTTTTTTGTTATATGATATCCGGAAAAGTTTGAATAAAACAGTGAAAATTGCGGGAAAAGCTTTTAAGGACTGCAGTCGAAATACGGCCTTATTCAAGAAGAGCGCGATCGAGAAAGCAGCAGTGTGAGGGCGAGGGAATAAGAGCCAGAAGCGAAAACGACAAAGCAAGAGCAGAGGAGCAAGAGAGAAAGACCAAGAGTGGTTGAATGGGAACGGGATAGCAAGGGCGGAAGCACAACGGTGATAGAGCAACAAGGAGAGAGCGCGAGTCAGAGATCATGACCCGGAGAGTGAGAACGAAAGAGCAGAACTAAAACAAACTATAAAAACAAAAATATAGAAACTATTCACAGATTACGTAACGAAATGACGTGGTTAGTAGATAATTTAAGTTGGTATGTATTGAGTAAATCGACACATAAGGACTTACTCAGGTAACTAAACAATTATGTCGAATTTATTCAACAACTAATACAAAGTGTGGTTGTTGTGTTTCTGGTTTCAGGAAGCGTGTTTCTTAATCCTTAAAAGGACTAAGAGATCTCTTACAATAGTTCCTGAAAACCTGTCGCACAACAGGGTTCGTTGCCGTGCTTCCTCCGAGTCCAAAGGGAAGAGCAACGTCCTTAGATTTGGCCTTTTGTCCTTGATCTTCTCTTGGTCTTCCAGGCCAGGTGATACTTAGCAAAATGAAAATCCGGGTTGTATTCGTTTTCAAATTAAAGAGTTTTATTTTTTCAGTTAGTTCTTCCACTGGGGTATCTCCTCCAGGGACACAAGACGAATTTAAACTGCGGCCCGGAGATCACTAAACCATTCCTTTATAAAGGAAAAGGAATCGAAAATTGTATCTCAAAGATACACATTTTCGTGCAACAATCTCGATCTTTTGGATATTTCGAGCGAGAAGTTGTGTTCACACAAGATAAGAAATCAATTTCTTGAATTCTTACGAAACCATTACGCAGATGTGTGAATGTATCTGGTTTTGAGTTTTTGTTTGTTTAACTCAATGGAATTTTTAGGATAGAGATAACGATCTCTGAATTTTGGGTGATTTGGGTGATGCTGTGGAGCAAATATAGAACAATAAACGAATATTGGATTCGTTTATTGTGAATTTTAATTTTAATTTTGATTTTGGATTTTATTATGCCGTGGGGGCAAATGTTATGCGATGAACGAATGTTTGATTCGTTTATTGCGAATTTTGGATAATATTTGGGTTTTTTCAGGTTTTGATGGGATTTTGGGTTTTAGGGTAATATTGCTGGGATTTTGGATTAGGAATGGCGGAAAAAGATGGTAGGGCTTTTTGGAGCACTACATGGTTTCGGCTTGTTAGGGGTAAGAATAAAATAAAAACAAGGATATCATTGCAATTAAACGTTAAATGAATGAATTTTGATGTTCTGCCGATGAATTTGTGGCGTCTCTAACAGATAAACACACAATACACAAGCAAATAGTGAAGAACACCAAACGAATAAGAAAATACATCAGAGCCGTATACCATAGCGATAACAAAACAATTCGCATCAGTGGAATATACTTGAGTTTAAAAACCGAATTCTAAGCACGACCAGTAGCCTGATGTATTACGCATTGGTTCAATTTTTGGTGATTCTAACTGTCATATCGTCAGTTCGAATCACACGTTCTTCACTATCATCCCAAATGCTATAAACGTAATTAGCTACTCGCATATAAAGTATATAGCAGATTAATTTTTGTGAGCTTTTATAACCGATTGTGACAAGGTGAAATGCGATAACTAACTATTTGTTAAAATCGTTTACGAACGTATCGGGTGCTGGGAAAATTAAATTCATATGCATAGATTCATCAGCAAAATCCACAATCGTAGCACTGAGATATCAGAAAAATTGGAAATAAGCACACCAATTATTCTCATGAAGACGATGGCAAGTTTGGGGACATGGATTTAATTTCCGGTCAAATAGTGATCTTAGGTTGGCCCAATGGTGGACTGAGCACGATACATTAGTTCCGTTTAGCATCTTCAAAGAATCCTGGGAATGTCAAACACAAACCGCCAAGTAATACAAATTGAACTTCAATACGATGAAAGGAAATCCACATACACCCCTGGGTATTTGCATCCATGAACACTGACACAAAACCCCATTGGGACGTGTGCCAGGTGTATACCGAACATACCACAATGTATGTCCTGCATTTCAATAAGCAGTCAATCGAAAGTCCGAAAAGCATTCATACCTAACTATGTATCTATGGTAATGCATTGCATATGTATCTACTTACGGATCCTTGGCGGTTTTCCACATGATGGCCATCATTGCATTGGCACAATAATCCACAGGAACGATGTGAGCATTCTGATCCATTCTGGCGAAAATAACCCGCAGGACTCCGGTTGCGGCACCAATTAAAATACTCGTGGGGCCGTATAGATTATCAATCCATCCAGGTACTGGATCCATATACGTCGGAATAACTGCATTAATCAATTAATTAGCTCATAAGAGTATTTACTGTCAACACAGAACGATGATAATGATTTGGAATGAAGGAAATGAAATGAGTTCGCTTATGGTGGAGATGTGTTAAATTTGTAATTCCAGCAAGAGGAGAGGCAGTAGATAAATTGGGCAGAGGAGTATATCAAAACTTCGAAGGGAAGGTAAGGGTATTAAGGAGGTAGCTGACGAAGATAGTGCAAAGGATAAGGGAAGGAAGTGGACGTAAGTAAATGGCATGATGAACGTAGAATACAGGTGGTGAAGTCGGAGATATTGCAATGATGTAGTATTTACAAAGGCTTCAGGGTATAGAGAAGGTCGAAAACCTTCTAGAGATATAGAATACTGAACATGCTATTGATAATGTAAATTAGCTGAGACTAATAATAACATGTAGTTAGGTGTGGTTTTGTGTGCTGAATATAGTTTACGCAGTATACTTAAGATTAAGATAATGCTGTTGACGTGCTAATTGGTCATAGAACTTACCTATTCCAGGCCTAAATATACATAATGGAATACGTTTGCCATGTTTTAAGACCAATTCCTCGGCAATAGCCTTTGTATATGTGTAGGTATTGGGAAATTTGTCCACAAGCGTATGACAAATCTTATCCAACAACTCATGGCTTAGGACATCCGTTAAAAGGCAAGCCTTCTCCCCAGTTATACCAGCATCGTAGTATTTCTCTTCGATGTGTCGTTGGTGACAATTTGCGAAAGCTGAACTCACATGTAGGAAACACTGCAAAAGGAAAGGAAAGCAATTAAAACCTGCCAGGTGCAAAATACAATCATTTACAAAAACTAAAGCCGTCTCGGCATTACCAGCCCAACACTAAAAACCAGAGAAAAGGGGAAAAGAAAAACTAGAAACAAATAACAATCTAGTTGTCCGTCGTCAGTACCGCAGATATATCCGGTAGCATGAAGTTGACATGAGAATGTTACACATGCAACAAGTTGCCATATACCACCAATAAAACGGTCGCCGAGGTACACCGCAACCGGACTCGTACCAGAACGATGAGTATATTGGAATTAATTACCAACATATCAGAAAACCAACGCTCCACGAAACATGGATTGCATAGTCGGAGTATCTAATGGATTTCAGGGGCGGTCATCTATTCGACAAGGCAAAGCATCGGGATTCTTTTATATCCAGTAGCAAACAAAGTTGATGTTATCTTCTGACCATTAAACGGTTGATAACGAATTTTAAATTGAATTAAAAACAGACGAGAAGGTTCTGTGGATTCTTCACTAGATATACATCGTTCAGGTATAACAAAACGTCAGGGATATTGTGGAAGAGCTTATGAAAACATTTCGGTAGACCCTTATAATTGGGACTCGGCTCATGCAAGGAGCAGCATACAAAAATAAAGCTAAGGAACGAAAAGTGGTCTGATTAAAAGACAAAGTTCCCTAGAAAAGCGTTTGATGTCATTATATTTATAAACGAAAAAGATTCGCTTAATCGGAGTTTTTGACAACTTACCAAAGGCACAAATATCAGTTTAAAGTTGGTATTTGCAACCTAAGGCAAGTTATCGATTTTCATATTGTTCAAAAGGCATTTTTTAAATGTTGTAACAAACTCTGTGATACGAGGGTTGCCTCTTATGTTTCGGGATTTGGCAACCCTAGTGTTGCAATCCGGCAATTGACAGCTCTGTCGTAAAGTTGGACATTTTTGAGGTTATACGCACTCAGAACTTTTTGACATACGAGCGCTATTTGTGTTGTTTACAGTAACTTAAAAGATTCATCTCGGCCCAAAAATGGAATTAAATCGTCAACATTTTCGTGCGATTATTTTTTACAACTTTCGGCGTGGATTAACTCAGCAACAGTGCATGGATGGACTTAATTCAATTTTTGGCGAAGAAGCTCCATCAAGGACCAGTGTCTATCGATGGTATGGTGAATTCAATCGTGGTCGTAGTTCACTCCAAGATGACTTTCGTGAAGGTCGTCCAAAATCAGTTGTTGTTCCGAAAACCATTGATGCTGTGCGCGAACTGATATTGGAAGATCGTCATGTGACCTATCGTGAGATTGAGACAGCCTTAGGCGTTAGTGGGACCAGCATACATTCAATATTGCATAAACATTTGACTGTCAAAAAAATTTGTTCGCGTTGGATCCCGCACAATTTGTCAATCGCCCAAAAAAAGGCTCGTGTCAATTGGTCGAAAGAAATGCTCAAAAAATACGGTCGCGGTCCTTCGAAACACGTCTATGACATCGAGACAGGTGATGAATCGTGGATTTACGCGTATGAGCCCGAAAGTAGACAGCAGTCGACTGTCTGGGTGTTTCAAGATGAGCCAAATCCAACAAAAGTTGTTCGCGCACGAAGCACTTCCAAGCAAATGGTCGCCTGTTTTTTCGGAAAAACTGGACATGTCGCAACCGTACCACTAGAACAACGCAGAACAGTCAATTCTGAGTGGTACACAACCATTTGTTTGCCAATTGTCTTCCAAGAAATCAGGAAAACCAACCGCCGAAGACGGATCACTCTTCACCACGACAATGCGAGCTCTCACACATCGGCTGCGACAACTGCATTTTTGAGCACCCAAAACATCGATTTGATGGGTCATCCGCCGTATAGTCCTGACTTGGCACCGAATGACTTCTTTTTATTCCCGTACGTAAAAAACAAACTGAGAGGTCAACGTTTTTTGACACCTGAAGAAGCGGTTGCTGCATTCAGAATGCATGTGTTGGAGATACCTCAATCAGAGTGGCAAAAGTGCTTCGACAATTGGTTCAAACGCATGCAAAAGTGTATAGATCTTCATGGGGAATATTTTGAAAAACAGTGAAGTGATTTTCGATGATCAATATTTGTTGTTGTTCTCTAATCCCGAAATATAAAAGGCAAACCTCGTATACGTGCGACTGGGTTAACATGAGTTCAATTGATGTATTTGTGTCATTGCGTCAAATGGAAAGTTGACTTGGTAATTATTCTTGAAAAGTTGTAGCGCACTATGAACTTGCAACTTGAATTTAAAGAGGAGATAACTTTTTGTTGTGTGTGTATGAGTTTATGTTTTATAATGTCAACAACACATACACGAGAACGGTGGCGGTGCCCAATGCCTTTAGTGGAATTTATTTTGCGGAAATAAAAGGTGAAACAACCGTAACCAGAATTTCTTTATATCTCCATGGCGGTGGCTGAAGAGAATGGTAACTCCTGAGGTTAATTGATGGAAAATACATTCCACTGTTGGGAAACGCCGCATATGGTAACGGTGGTACTCTTCAGTAACTATCTCGATGTCGGAGTGAGAAGTACAGGCGTCCGTTGCGCAATGAAGTATAATGAAGTTTTGTACAAAAGAGGGTGCAAACCCATCAGCAATTTGAAGTTCAAAGTCAAGTTTTAAGTTTAGTGGGGCTACCACCCAGTTTTTTGGCTTGATTCAAGCTACATAAGTACTCATAATCTAAGGTTTATATAACTTTACAAACTAAAGAACGTAAGAACTAACTTAACTAAGCTTAACCTAAGGTAAACAGGCCATATTATGAAGGTTAGGGTAGGGGCGGGGGGTGGGGCCAGGCTAGAGAGAAATGTGTAGAAAGCGCCGCTTCAGATTAGTGGTGAGACTGGTTTAGGAGGCGGTGCTTGAGAGTATGGGTAGAGAGGTCGAAGTCGATTAAGGTGGAGCTAGAGTTGACATTTCTCAGCATCTGCGAAAGAGGGTTCGTTGAAACCATAAGAGGTGCTGTGCGGGGGAAAGTAGAAAGGCGAGGATTACGCGTATTTCGAGGGTTTGTGTTCAAAGGCATTAAGTTAAGAAGGGGAGGCGCAGTCGACCAAGCTGGAAAGGACCCGATAAATGCGCACTGTGTCAGCCACAACCTTGCGCTCCTCAAGGGTTCTGAGGTTCTCATATCCTAGCCTTCGGAGAGCGAACCGAAGGAAGCGACATTGAATACTTTCGATTCTACGGCTATACCATTTCTAATACTACTATTTATTGGCCTGTACGAACCCGGAAATTCATGACCTCACCGACTCCACTCCGCCATCGTTCCCTGTCCAGTGCACTCTCCTTCCACCCTTGACCATCTGATTCGATCGCCTCCAGTAACCTTACATTGTACTCCCATCTCATTCGCGGCTGTCCTGTCGGCCTCTTTCCCGTTGGTCTTCCGTCAAGAATTTTACGAACGGTCCTATCGTTGCTCATTCGCGCCACATGCCCAGCCCATCTTGATCTTCGCGACTTGATTACTGTCACTATTGTGGGTTTGCGGTATAGCTCTATTCGCGGTTGAGGAGTTTCCTCTATTGCTCTGCTTCCTCGTCATATTTACTGCCAAAGATACCTCTTAAAACGTTATTCTCATTAGAGAATAAAGTTTTAAGAGGTATCTTTGGCAGTATTCACGCAGAGTTATTTTTCTTCCCTTTGTGTGAGGGCCCATGTTTCTCATCCATATAGAACAATCGGCATGATTATGGTTCTATAGACACGGAGCTTTATGTTACGTGATAGCAGTTTGGATTTCAGCAGTTTACTGACTGCGTGCTAACTAGCGTTATCGGAATGCAGTCTTTTGTTAATTTCCTTCGGCGTTTCGTGACTGGCCGTCAGTATTGTTCCTAGATATGTAAATTCTTTAACTATTTCGAATATCTTGCCCCTGACGTTTATATGTGTTCCCCGAGGTCCACATGCTCTCACCGTAATCGTGTATTATGTTTTGTCTTCATTAATTTCTAAGCCCACCTCTTCTGCCGCTTGCGTGATGATTTCACAGATTTTACTTACAGTTTCTAGATTATCGCCCAAAAGGGCGGTGTCATCCGCATATGCGAGCACTTGTGTGGCCCCGTTCAAGGATGATACGGCCATGATGTCGTCTTGTACCTTTCTGATAACATACTCGAGCAGAAGGTTAAAACGATATGGTGAGAGGCCATCCCCCTGTTTTAGTCCGTGCTGGATTTCAAATTGTTCTGAGAGGTGGTTTTCTATTATAAGTTGCCCTTTGTTCCGATCCAAGCTAATTGGTTGCAGGTGTTCCCGTTTGAATCAGGGCGATATTTTTTCAGGATTCCTAGCTCAACTACAATATGGTAGAGTCTTGCCCTGCGACTGAGTCGTCGGCTTTTTTTAAGTCAACGAACAGTTGGTGAACCGTCTCTCCGTATTCCCACTTCTTTTCCAGTAGTTGCCTTGTTGTGAACATTTGGCCGCTTGTTGATCGGTTCCTACGGAATCCGCATTGATAGTCTCCCAATATTTCTTCTGCGTACGGTGTGGTTCTCGCCAGAATGACATTTGTTAGTATTTTGTATGTGGTTGGGAGCAATGATATTTCTCTATAGTTTTCGCAGTCAGATCTGTCGCTTTTTTGAAAATGGGGGCTACTATTGAGGTTTTCCATTCTTCCAGAATGACTTCCTTATCCCATAATGTTTTAATCAGTTGGTGGATCTTTCGAGCGGTTGTCTCTCCTCCATGCTTCACAAACTCTGTCGGCATGCAGTCAACTACGGGAGCTTTTTTGTTTTTCAATCAAATTATTGCGTCTACAACTTCGTCGAAAGAGGGCTCTGGGATATAAGGCTCGGCTGTATGTACGTCTGGTGCGTTTATTTGTGGCCGATGGCGGCGCACATTGAGCAGGTTTTCAAAGTACTGCTTCCATCTTGTCACGATATTTCTTGTTTCTGTCACCAGACAGCCGTTTGTGTCTCGGATTATTTTGGCATCTCTGTAGGCATTTTTAATTGAATTTATGCCGGCATACATACCTCTGATGGGAGGACAATGTTAGGTTGGACCTCGGGGAGATCAGATCGGATGGTCGAACGTGGAAGAAGAGCGCACGGGACAGGGAACAATGGCGGAGTCGAGTCGGTGAGGTCATGAACTTTCGGGTTCCTACAGGGCAATAAATGGTAATAATAGTGTATATACCTCTGATATTCTTTGCTCTGGCATTTTCTAGGATTTTTTCGATCCGAGTCTTCTCCCATTCGCGTTTTTTTTTTTTTGCCTGAATAGTCTCATTGTCTCTTTCTGAATTGTCGCGTATCTTTCTGCGTTGACTTCATCATATCTTTCTACGTGGATTACTCTAAGGGTTGTTTACGTTCTTAGATCGTCGCC
Organism: Microdon myrmicae; assembly: GCA_963931805.1. Lineage (NCBI taxonomy): Eukaryota > Metazoa > Arthropoda > Insecta > Diptera > Syrphidae > Microdon > Microdon myrmicae. The sequence goes on from OZ007499.1 coordinate 76,037,972, forward strand.
CTGCACTCACCGTCAAACCAAGGTTTGGACTTAATTGTTTTCTTAAATACTAATACCTGTTTGTTCGATTGCGTCTCTGATCGATTTCCATTTAGTGTCTACACTATTGGTTTCCTCTTCCTCTCTGCTCACATTCTCTAGGATGCTAAATCAATTCGTTAGTTCCTCTTGATATTCAGTCCTTTTGCGCAGGTCTTTTAGTTTATCGAACTTTTTGCTCGTCTCCCGTTACTGCCCATGTGGGTTTGTTGCGCACCGCCTCCTCGCAATGTGCTACTCTATATGATCTTACGTTAAGGATATTCGAGTGATGTATTTTGTTTATGTGGAAGTGGTCTATTTGGTTATACGTTACGCCGTCGGATGATATATTATGAATTTGCTTGTGCTTGAACATCGTGCTTTTCACCACCAGATCTTTTCACGCTGCGAACGTAATAATTCGAATTCCATGATCATTTGAAACGTCGTGTAGGCTTTCTTTGTCTATAGTTGATTAAAAGATATCTTCCTTTCCAATTTTCGCATTCAGGTCCCCGAGGAGGATTTTAACATCGAATGACGACATCAAATACTTCCTCTAGGGTCTCGTAGAACGTGACATCGTTTCTTCATCCGTGCGTAAATCCCCCTGAAGATCTGCTAGAACGAGTCAATTCCCATCCCACATTTATAAAACGTACTATAACTGGTGATGGGACATGGGTTTACGAGTTTGATATACAAACCGTTGACTGGTTTTTTTTCGGAGTGCGGCCTACCAACCGAGTCGAAACCGAAAACATCTATTGGAGGTACCTCAATCGGAGTGGAAAAATTGCTTCGAAAATCGGTTCAATCGTATACAAAAATGGATTGAGGTTCATGAAGAAAATTTTGAAAAACAGTAAAACCAATTCCGATCAAAGATATTTGTTTTTTCATTATTAGGCCAGAAATATAAATCGCACCCGTCGTCACAGTTATTTTTCTGAACACTTTGAAAATAGAAAATAGCCTTTGAACAATTGAATATTTTTTTTTAAAAAACAATCCAGACATCCATAAATCTTTTATAGGCATATTCGCCTTAAGTTCTCTGAGCGAATTTTCTTTCATGTGCAACCGATTCCAAACAGAACCCAAGAAGTCGTAGTTTGACTTTTGGAAATACGAAAAGTCTCAAGGCGACATATACATGGGCGGCTGAAAAGTTTCCGACTTCAACGTGAAGATAACAGCACTCGTCAATAAGAGCTTGTGAATGTAGTTGCGCATCTTTTGGCAGTTACTCACCAAAATTTCAGCCATTTTGGATGCATGGTTTTTATTTGACAGTCGTTTGAGTGAGTCGACGTGAGTGTTTTTGTGAAAATGGATAAAATTGAGTATCGGGCTGTCATAAAATTTTTGTTTTTGAAAGGCAATATGCCTACTCTGGACTCTGTGTATGGGGACTCTGCACCATCATTTACTACAGTGAAATTTTAGGCAGCTGAATTTGAACGTGGCCGTGAGATCTTGGGAGACAATGAACGTTCGGAACTTCCGAAAACGCCAACAACTAACGATAACATCGCTAAAGGTCACCAAATGGTGCTAGAACCTTCGGGACGTCCGAAAACTGCAACAACTAACGATAACATCGTTAAAGGTCACCAAACGGTGCTAGACGACCGCCGAATTAAAGTGAGAGGGATAGCAGAGACTATGAAAATATCCAAAGAACGAGTTTGTCACATATTAAATCAAGATTTAGTCATGGCAAAGCTGTCCGCGCTTTGGGTGCTGCGTTTGCTCACGTCAGACCAAAACCGTGTTCGAATGAACATTTCCAACGGTGCAATAAATCCGAGTTTTAGCGCCGATTAATTACTGTCGATAAAACTTGGATACGCCACTATACGCCTGAAACAAAAATGCAGTCAAAACAGTGAACTGCAAAGAGGGAATCGGCTCCAAAAAAAAGGAAAAAGTGTTTTTTCGGCGGGGAAAATGATGGCGACTGTTTTTTGGGGATAATCATGGAGCTATCTTAAACGATTATATTCAAAAAGGAAAAACCATTACAGGAGCGTACCACGCATCATTACTTGACCAACTGAAGGCAGAAATTGCGGAAAAACGGCCACATTTGCAGAAAAAGAAAATCCTGTTTCACCAAGACAACGCGCCGTCTCACACCTCAGGGGCTGCCATGACGAAAATCCATGAATTACGGGTTGACCTGGTTGACCATCGGCCTTACTCATCAGAGCTAGCCCCAAGCGACTTCTGTTGGTCTTTAATCTAAAAATTGCGCTCGGAGGGCAGACATTTTCATTAAATGAGGAGGCAATTACCTTCGTGAAGAGTTATTTTGCAGAGAAAAACGCTGAGTACTATTTATGAGGTTAGAGAGACGGGAGCATCGCTGGGAGAAGTGTGTAGAGTTACAAGGGGCTATGAAGAAGAAGAAAAAAAAACAAAATTTAAAAAAAAATGTCTTATATCTTTGTTAGGTCGGAAACTTTTCAGTCCATCCTCGTGGGAGAACGTTGAACTTGCTCAATCAAAGTGGTGGAGATTTTTTCAAAACGTCGCTGACAAGGATTGATTTTGCGATGCCCCATTAAAAAAAATTCAAATCTTATGGAACAAACTCTTATGCGAGCATCTCGTACATAAAACACCAAGTAAAATGTGACGAACTGTTGGATGAGAAATGGATAGGTCTTGTGAAATAATATGTCGAATTTTGTCTTTGTTAACTTCCATGTTATACATTCTATGACTGACAATGGCATGGGGAAATCAAAAGCCTTCTCTATTATCGAACGCCACTTTTTTAACGAAAACAAGTCCAAATTACGGAAGTAAATAGTGCGTCACCTTTGGGATAGCAATTTCTTAACTTACCATATAACCTGTCAGAAAAACAAAACATAACCTTAGAAAAAGTCGAACAGAGTTATTTGGGTTTTTTAATATTTCTTGATGTAGAAAATCTGATGGCTTGTTCACATCGTGAACAGCAGTCTTAACCAATGGGAAATAGCTGTTTTCAGTTTATTTAAAATTTGTTGAAGAAAAAACAATAGTTCTCAATTTTTACTTTAACAAATTTCAATCGGTCAACTTTGTGCTGTCGTGGTAAACAAAAAAATTACTGGACTGCGAAGGCAAATTTATTTAAAGGAATTTACAAAAATTTCAGGAAGGTACTACAGTATTAAATCATCCCAGCAAAAAAAAATCGTTGTTATTTTTTTTAAGAGAGGTGAACATTTTTTGAAATTCATAATGGTGCTACTCATAGCAATAATAACCAATTCCATGCACACAGTGCAAGAAGATATACAACAAATATTTTCTATTGTTGAGTATAAAATGACACTTGTCTACATACGTCTTGCTAAACATCGTGTTGAATCTAAAGTAAATAAAAAGTAGAAGTTGGAAAACATTTATTTTTCTTCAGAAACATTTTAAGTAAATTTAATGTAGCTACTCGTATTTCCTATTCGGTGAGAAATACGGTTTTTACTTTTTGTATTGTTTACCTTTCGACGTACAATAATACATACGTATATATACTGTAGCGTGCTTAGGGTTCGCTGGATTAATTATTTCAATAAATAAGAGATGTTAAATCGATTTTCTTTGTGAACACTTTATTAGTCTGTTAATAACAACCGTTACTGGATATTTCGCTAATAATTCGGTGACACTTCCGAGACATCGTTTTCTAACTTATCGCTTTCTAACTGCTTACTCCACTTCTTTAGTTATCGCTTCCGTACTTTCTAGAATGTTCTAGTACTTTGTTTTGTTGACCTGTCAGATATCGCAGCTGATTTTCATATGCGTCACAATATATATATATATAAGAGGCCTACCTTTTTTGAGTCTCTTTAATTTATAATGTTTTTTTGTCCGAACACACACGCATTTTAGTACCAAACGAAACATCATTAGTTATTAAAACAAAACTGAATGGCTGGAGATAATATTAAAACTAAAACTACATCTAGGGAGGGGAAATGAGAGCGTTGCGCCTAAGAGGCATACTATAGTTGGGGACTACAGTCCTTTCTTCACAAATCCACCACCAATTGAATTATGATCGATCTATTTTAGATTTATCTATTTCATTACTGAGCATACTGACACGTAGGCGATATTAGGGATATCACTACCATGGAGAATTCGTTTATCTCTGGCACCACGGAAAGCGCGATAAATAATGGGGACTCCATCTTTGTCTAGGGTAAGACCTTTTCTATACAAGAAGGGGAAAGCTTCTGGGGAATTAAACCCATTCCGGAGAGTAGTCTCCAGATACATATCATTGGGATAGAATGAGATCATTTCCACTGCTTATTACCCTCCCAGAGTTACCACGGATAATTTTTATTATGAAGTTACCTACCCTCTTTCGGCCTGGTTTGTCGTATAGGACTTTGTTGAGGTAGAAGTTGTTATGTTGCGACTCTGGTGTTCTATACATCACAAGGCTCGACCGCGAACACCGCGGTTCGGGAATGCTCCCGAAATGAACATTGCCCTAGTTGTGCGACCACGGATAATCTTGAAAATGAAATTATCTATTCTGTTTAGTCCTGATTTGTCATACAGGATTTTATTGGGAAAGTATTTCTTGTATTGGGACTCTGGGGTTCTATACATTCCAAGGCAAGAACGCAAACACTACCTCTCGAATACGCAAAACTTCTCTATATAGAATGGGGATATGTTATACGAGGGTTGCCTTTTATATTTCGGGATTAGAGAACAAAAACAAATATTGATCATAGAAAATCACTTTATTGTTTTTCAAAATATTCCCCATGAAGATCTATACACTTTTGCATGCGTTTGAACCAATTGTCGAAGCACTTTTGCCACTCTGATTGAGGTATCTCCAACACATGCGTTCTGAATGCAGCAACCGCTTCTTCAGGTGTCGAAAAACGTTGACCTCTCAGTTTGTTTTTTACGCACGCGAATAAAAAGAAGTCATTCGGTGCCAAGTCAGGAGTATACGGCGGATGACCAATCAAATCGATGTTTTGGGTGCTCAAAAATGCAGTTGTCACAGCCGATGTGTGAGAGCTCGCATTGTCGTGGTGAAGAGTGATCCGTATTCGGCGGTTGGTTTTCCTGATTTCTTGGAAGACAACTGGCAAACAAATGGTTGTGTACCACTCAGAATTGACTGTTCTGCGTTGTTCTAGTGGTACGGTTGCGACATGTCCAGTTTTTCCGAAAAAACAGGCGACCATTTGCTTGGAAGTGCTTCGTGCGCGAACAACTTTTGTTGGATTTGGCTCATCATCGAACACCCGGACAGTCGACTGCTGTTTACTTTCAGGCTCATACGCGTAAATCCACGATTCATCACCTGTCACGATGTCATAGACGTGTTTCGAAGCACCGCGACCGTATTTTTTGAGCATTTCTTTCGACCAATTGACACGAGCCTTTTTTTGGGCGATTGACAAATTGTGTGGGACCCAACGCGAACAAATTTTTTTGACAGTCAAATGTTTATGCAATATTGAATGTATGCTGGTCCCACTAACGCCTAAGGTTGTCTCAATCTCACGATAGGTCACATGACAATCCTCCAATATCAGTTCGCGCACAGCATCAATGGTTTTCGGAACAACAACTGATTTTGGACGACCTTCACGAAAGTCATCTTGGAGTGAACTACGACCACGATTGAATTCACCATACCATCGATAAACACTGGTCCTTGATGGAGCTTCGTCGCCAAAAATTGAATTTAGTTCATCCATGCACTGTTGCTGAGTTAATCCACGCCGAAAGATGTAAAAAATAATCGCACGAAAATGTTGACGATTTAATTCCATTTTTGGGCCGAGATGAATCTTTTAAGTTACTGTAAACAACACAAATAGCGCTCGTATGTCAAAACGTTCTGAGTGCGTATAACCTCAAAAATGTCCAACTTTACGACAGAGCTGTCAATTGCCGGATTGCAACGCTAAGGTTGCCAAATCCCGAAACATAAGAGGCAACCCTCGTACCATACCGGGCAGCCATACACCAACACTGGTCGGATGAAAGCCGAGTATGAAATTATTTTGACTTTGGAGTCTAGAAGGCTGGTACGGAAAGAGACTTCTTGTCATAGCATATGGGTATTTAGATGTTTTAAGAATGGCTGTTATGTGCTTACCAAAGTAAAAATACTGATCAAGCCAGATACCAAGGTATCTAACTACAGTTTTTATTTGTAGGGGAAGATTATTACTTCCTACAATGATGCCCTGGGCAAGGGTGTACTGAAAAGGATAGTTATCTCTAATTTCCAATCGTCGCAAAAACCGTTGATTCTATTGAAGTCATCTTCCTGAAATCTGTTGATGACATCAATCATTTCTCCTGATCTATATACAATGTCACTGGCGTATGCAATGTGTAGTGATCCTAAATCACTACTTCCATCCAAATCCCCAATACTTCCTATAATCCAAATTCCATATTGAATCATATGAGCGATAAATTAAACCAAAAGTTAACTTGTCGGAAATTGATTCAATTTCACATTAACTTACACCCCAATCCAATTGAATCATATGCACGATAAATGTAAACCAAAGTCCATTTATCGTGCATTGATCCAATTCGCAATAATCCTGACATCATGAAATGCTTAACACAAAATGCATTTCATGATTTCCCTTCCAGGAATTTATTTGAATAAATTCCTAGTCACTTCCCAGAACCCTATTCCAACTGAAGCACACAAAACCTTGTGTGTGCTTCTTGGAATTTTTAACAATAAAAATTTTGACAAATCCCAACGACTAAAAGTATAAAAGGGCAGCACATTTCGATTTCATGAATCAGTCAAATCCAGGAGGCCGAAGCCACGGCAGATAGCCAAGCAATTTTTAATGCAACTTATTTAAATCTTAAAAGTCAAAAGTAGAACAATAAAGCCAAAAAAAAAGATTGTAGTTTTATTCTGAAATCAGTGGACCAGGGGAAACTGCGAGGGCACACTCTTGCCGCCACAATAACAGAACGATTTATTCGGGGGGTCTGTCGATGATTGCCACGAAGGAAATAATCTTGTCTTGAATCAGTGGACCAGGGGGAACTGCGAGGGACCACACTCGCTGCCAACAAGCTCACGACAGCAGAGTGTCGACATCCGGCATCCACCTCAAGCCCTAGTACGCCCCACGTCATGTACCCCCTTCACCCAAGAAACTTCGTAGCGGAACCGTAATCGAGGCAAACCCTCCGATCAAAACTCGCGGCCCCTGCCCCCCCTTATCAGAAATCTCCGCTCCTCAGCACCAAACGACCCTCGCAACCCTTGAAACAATGGCCATTGATTACACAAACAACTGTGAGATCCATTTGTATGAAAGAAGTTAAGGGGCTACCCACTAAGAAATGGACGGGAGTTAAGGGTTCAAGATCATTGGGATCAGAGGACATGGGGGATATAGGACGGGGATTTAGTATTGCTTCTACTTCGATAACGTATGTCTCTAATTGTTCATAAGTAAGCAAGGCATCACCTACGGTCCGAGTTAAATGATGCTTAAACGACTTAACGGCAGCCTTCCAGATTCCTCCGAAGTGAGAAGCTCTGGGCGGGATAAAATGCCAATCAATCCTTTGACCACTACAAAAATTAAAGACTGAATTTTGATGTTCCTGGGAGTTGAGCAGAGTATAAAGCTGATGGAGCTCGTTTTTAGCACCGACGAAGTTGGTTCCATTATCGGAATGTATCTCTACTGATTTTCCCCTGCGAGAAAAGAAACGCTTTAGACTTGAAATAAATCATCGGTGGATAATCCACCGACTAGTTCTAGATGAACAGCCTTTGTGCACAGGCATACGTAAACCGCGACGGAAACCTTCAATCAACATTTGTTGCGATGGCGCCTTTCCTTTATATAAAATGGTCCACAATAATCTACTCCGACACGTAGAAAAGGCGAGAAGAAGTTACTCTTTGTTTTGGTAACATACCCATGGGGTAGTCGGCGAGGAGCGGCTTATCTTTAAAGCATGGCGCACACTTGTGAAGTACACGGCGAGTTATGCCGCGACCGCTTATCGGCCAATATTGCTGACGCACCGAATATAGGGTGGTTTGTATACCAGCATGGTTGAGTCTGAGTTGTTCAGCTTGTATAATTAACTTAGTTATGTGATGCCGAGCTGGCAGTAGGATGGGATGGCGTTGATCAGTTGGAATTGAAGAACGCGCAAGCCTGCCTCCTACACGTATTATACCAGACGAGTCCAGTATTGGATTAAGCGGGATCAATTTGCTAGATGAGGGAAGTGGCTGGCTAGCTGAGAGCGCCTCAAGCTCGCATTTGAACGAATGCTCTTTCCTCCTTTTCGACTGTTTGGGCGATTGGTGCATCTGCGTCGCATCAGCTGAGATGTAGACAGATTGACTCTCTAAATCAGGATCTAGGTAGGGTCCTGCAGTGGGGAAGGGCCAATCTCGTCGACTTCAATGCAGCGAAGACACAATATACAACATTCACAAATAAAAGTGGATCATCGGCTCCACAGCTGATGATGAATGGCCGGGCCCTCAAATCTGGGGGAAGCTTGAAATTTCTCGGTGTCACGGTCTGTGGGATGTATCGTGGCATAAACGCGTTACGAGCATCGCCAGGTCAGCCTCAGGAAAACTGAGTTATCTTTTTAGAGCCAAGAAATATTTTACTCCGGCCCAACTTCTTTTCCTATATAAATCCCAAATTAGACTCGCGCTCGAATATTGCTCTCATGTTTGGAGCTCGGCTCCTAAACATACCCTCGACCTACTTGAGAGCATACAGAGACGAGCGATTCGCTTGATCAGGGACTCGGCGCTGACATCGGGACTACAGTCGCTATCACATCGAAGGCGCGTAGCTGACCTCTGTCTGTTTTACAGATATTATCACGGGTACTGTTCTTCGGAGATTCTTGCTATTGTTCCACGCAATTCGGTTTAGATGCGCTACACAAGACAATCCGACAGAGCGCACCCGCTTGTCGTTCATCTCCCGACGGCGCGAACATCCCTGTATCAGAACTCGTTCCGTTGCAGAGCGGGGAAACTGTGGAAGTCCCTTCCAACGCAAGTGTTCCCGGAGCGTTACAACCTGCAACTGTTCAAAAAGAACTGCAACAGTTATTTGGTGGCATCTCGGGGCGCCCATTCGGCGCTATAGGTTCGCCTCTCCCGAGAAAAAAAAAGAAAAAAAAAAAAGTAAACCTTCACTGCTTCAAGTGTTAAGTGCCTTAGAACAATGTTTGGGATACTATCTATTCCAGAAGATTTTTTGTCTTAATAGATAGAAGGATGTCCGTGAGTTCATCCTTGTGCACAAATGTACTTGTGTTTAGATTTTTAAGCGGAGAATCCGTTTGATTGCTTTCGTTAAAAGTAGTAAAACTTTCGTTTAGGAGACGCCAATTGTTAAGCTCATTGTGTAGCGAAATATGTTTTGGAGGGCCCTAGTTTCGAGGTCGCAGTTAGAATTAACAGATTCGTTCACGTTGTACTCTACCTCGAAACAGGCACAAATTGAGTTCGCTTTGCCTTGCGGATCGTCGACTAATATTAGCTCTTCGTTGGACTTGATGTGTTGCTGGGTAAATCCTGCGTTTAGCAGTGTTTGACACTTTTCCGGAGTCCGGAGACATGAAATGTTATTATAATATTTCCTTCTAAATACTTAATTTATTTGCGAGAACATATTCGGTCCACTGGTTTTAATCACTTGCATTTTATTGTTCCATTCTTCATTAATTACCGATCTATAATTGTCGCCGATCCGTTTTTTAAGGTTTTTGATTATTGCCTTAATCATTTTTATTTCCTGGCTATTTAGGCCGCTAAACTGTCTATAAAGCAGTTTCAGCTTGGAGAGAAGAATTCTCTTTTGCTTATGCAGAGCTTCAATGGTTAAGTTTCTGAATTAGTTTGTACAGTCCTTCATGGGAGTTATTTTTGGTATAGAATGATTCATTGTATTAGTAACAATGTTGTCCAATATTAAAAGATAATGACAAATTCCTCATTACGAAGATTCCTGTCAGTCGGTGGGTCTACTCCATTGGAATGTAATTCTGTTTTTATTATCCGATTAGAGCGCCACCAGTGTGCTTTTCGAAAGTTAAACTAATCTATCTGGACATATGGCTCAAGTTCACTAATAATCGAACTGTCACTGTCAATTTATTCAGTAAACTCAACATTTTCATCATGGTTAAGTACACGAACGAACAACGTCTGCAAATTATAAAAATTTACTATCGAAATTTGGAGTCGGTGACCGCAACTTTAAGAGAGTTAACTCCAATTTTCGGTCGTAATTCTCGCCCTAGTAGAGAGGCAATAACAAGTTTAGTGCAAAAATTTGAGTCTACATATTCGTCGTGTGATAATGCCGTGCCAGTGAGACAACGGATTCGTCGAAGTGTCGAAAATATCGCTGCCGTTCAGGCGTCCGTAGCAAACGATCCAAATCAGTCAATTCCACGCAGTTCTCAACAATTGGGCATCGCCCAGACCACTTTATGGCGAATTTTGCGTAAGAATCTTGGTTTACACCCATACACGATCAAGCTGACTCAAGAATTGATGCCGATGGACCATTTGAAGCGACGTACGTTCTCCGATTGGGCTCTGGAAAAGATGCGCCAAGATGATGAATTTCATCGCAAAATCATCTTCAGTGACGAAGCTCATTTTTGGCTCAATGGGTTCGTCAATAAACAAAACATGCGTTATTGGTCGGGTGAAAATCCACATGTGCTTCATGAATCACCACTTCATCCACAAAAAATAATTGTTTGGTGCGGTTTGCATGCCGGCGGCCTCATTGGGCCATATTTTTTCGTCGACGATAACGATCGTCACGTTACTATGAATGGCCATCGTTATCGCGCCATGATTACGGATTATTTTTGTCCCGAATTGGAAGATATGGACTTGGGCGACATGTGGTTTCAACAGGACGGTGCCACAAGTCACACAGCACACGATACAATCGATTTATTGAAGAATAAGTTTGATGACCATGTTATCTAAAGAAATGGGCCAGTCGGTTGGCCGCCTCGTACGTGCGATTTAACGCCTCTAGACTATTTCCTTTGGGGCTACGTCAGGTCATTGGTCTATGCCAACAAGCCGACGACGTTGGAAGAGCTCAGAGCCAACATTGAACGCGAAATAGCAGCCGTTTCGGCCGAAATGTGTGGCCGAGTCATCGAAAATTAGGTCCAACGAATCGACCCCTGCAAACGTGCCGGCGGTGGCCATATGAACGAAGTCGAGTCCCATTCATAAATGTTTTGATTGTACTTCAAGCCGATAATAAAGTTTTTTTAAATATCTGAAATGGTTTGCGTTTTATTTAAAAAAAAAGTTGTCAAGTCCCTATTGGAAAACCCGATACATACTAATTTTCGCATTACTGGCGCTTTTGGTTTTAAAGTTCTTACATGTCAACTTACCGAATTTTATTACGTCCTTAGTTTTCATTTGGCTCACGATGGTGGGGTGTGCTTTCTCCTTCGTATTGATTTGTTGTTTCTGTTGTTTTTCCCGCTGCTGCTGTGCTGTTTTTCCTGCTGTTCCTGTTGCTGTTGCCGTTGTTGTTGTTGTGTTTGTTTTATTTCTTTGTACAACTAATCTCTTTTTTTGATAAGCTCGACGATAATGTTTTCGAGCTCTTCATCAGAGTTATTTGTCGCTAGCTCGTTAACGGTCAGGTCTTTGTATTTGTTGTCTGCTCCAAAGTAGAGAGCATTGTGTGGGATGAAGTAGGTTGCACCGGCGTACGGCGCCGATTCACTTCACTCTCCATCATCTCTAAAAGCTTGCGTTGAAGAAAACACTGACAAGAGAACGAAACGCCGCCACGCTTGTTCATAACCAGGAGTAAAGGGAAACACTCGATTCCGCTGCGATTACGAATGCCAAAGTGATTGTTCGCACCGGACGACCGGCACCACAAAAAAAGAAACATTCACTGGATTGTTTATTTATTAATGAGTTACTTTATTGATTAGATTATACTGAATTCTACGTTAATTAATTAGAGTTCAATGTTCATATTTCAAATGTACAAATCATTCACATGGTACGTACTTAAGTTGGCAGAAAAGAGTTCATGAGAGTGTGGCGTCACACACTCTCAATTAACATTGTTGAATTAGTCTTAACCATCGATTAGGTTTCACATTTACAAGATACAACCTCGGTTTTAATTATCAATTAGGTTTCACATTCTGATTACAACCTCGATTTTAATTATCAATTAGATTTCACATTCGGATTACAACCTCGATTCACGCTCGACTTTTGTTGCGTGTCCCCGTGAGCACCGGGGAACGGGAGGCGGACCGATCGGCGCGGTCGGGTGATGTAAAACGACTCAATCGAGGGTTGGAATCTGGCTCTTGATTCACCCTCGATTCGGTGGTGGTGGATATCCTCTCCGCTAAGGATATGTTGTTACTTACCACAAGAGGGACGTAAAGTCTCTCTCTGTGAAACAGAAAACCAGATCTCGTAATAAGGATCATGGTGGTACACATGTATGTGTGTACATTGGTTCATTCATGGGACAAAGCCATGAGAACGAAACTGAAACAAAGAAAGGGCATAATGTGCATCTATGAGATGTGAGTTACGCTAAGCAAACAAGCCGAATCTCATTGGATGCTAATTGGGTTTGTGTTTACTTATGTGAGAAGGTCAATGGTAAACGGTGCCTGGAATATGTAGGACAAAGGGAATTTATGATCTGAGAGTTCAACTGAGTAAACAAGTTGCAACTCATTAGATGGTAGCTGGATTTGGGATATTTGAATGGTTTGAATTGTTTGCCGTATCGCCAGAATGCCCGCTGAAGGACAGCGTTCTTTTGTTTGTATATGGTGCATGCTAGGGAATTAGTTTCAGCGTCTATTGCGCTAATTGTATGCAGCTCTGTTGGACTGTTTATCGTTGGGTAAAAGGGTGGCCAGCCAATGTGTATGTAGGTAAATTTATTCTACACATGTTGAGGCTGGGAATAGCCAACTCAAGGTTAAGATTCCCTGATTAGGCGGTTGCATTATATGTGAACCGATGAGTTTTCTTTCAGGGAATTTATGATAAGTTTGGAGAGAATTCTTATAGGAAATTTTTAATTCGAATTAATGAATGAAGGTAAAAATTCTTTTCCAGAAGCTTTTAGCTAAATACATTTGGTCATTTGTTGCGTGAAGCATTTACAGGTGCTTAATGCGATTGCATTAGCAGACAGTTATGATGGCTGGGTTGTAGGTATGGGGGTTCTTCGGGTAAGTGTACAGTGGGGTTTGGCGAAACCGCCACAGCGTCAGCGAGATACAAATTTTCTTTATTTTTACGTATTTCACTGTGCTCGTTCGATCCGAATCCTTTTGGCGGTTACATTTGGTTGAGGAATCAACCTCCTCCTCGTCTTTTTAGATATGACCTGACCTTCGTTCATGGTCAGTGCGTCACTTTTTTTTAAATGATTTTCGTGGATTTTTTGATATTAATATGTTGTTTGTGTGATGACACAACTGATCGAATCATAAAATATATGTTTATTAAACCCATGCAATCGCGCATTCGCACACTCACTCATGCATTCACACCATTTTCTTTTTGTTATTGAAGGTGTATACCACCTCCTCACATCACTCTTATTTCCTATGAGAGGAAGACAAGCATACAATGATTTTAATATCTTTTCGCTGGCATAGTGATAACTCTCCGATTCGATATAATAATTAACGCAACCTTAATAGGTAAATTAAATGGACTCCCAACCAGTGAGGTAGCTAAACAAGAAACGAAGTTGATAATTTGCACAACTTCCTGTCCTGGAATTTATGTTTTTACATAATGAATACTGGTCATTGATGTTTATAGCGGTAAATAAACATGTAATTATAATCTCATGGAGTCCATCGAACATCATCTTCATCCTCAAACTACTCTAAACCAGTGACCTTAAGTTCGATATGATTACGAAAAAGTTCATTTTATTTCCACTCGTTAATTCATTTACATCTTGTAATTACAATTCATTTCGATGGCCGTTCAACGACCTTCTAGGCCAACATCCTGCCACACATCCATTCGACTGTTCACGAACTATCTTGCACACAAACCTCTTACAGCGAAAAGTAAATTGGTGTCGAACAACGGCGACCTCTTAATTTCATACGAATTCAGTGAATCCAGTTTTCAAGTCACTAACTAACCGCCATGACTTCCCTTTCAAGGTTTTCGTTTTTGTTACCTTGATATTAACTACCCTATGATGAAACATCAGTCTGACATTTTTACATCACAGTTCGCGCAAGCAATGCCGAGTCCTCCGTGGGCCGTAAATCGTAGCCTCAAATGAGAGTCGATCATGTAATCACAGATGGTTTGGTATTGTATCCGGAAGGTAAGTTGACAACCGGTATTCACAACCCCAAACAGTCTTGTTGGGTTGATAAACATCGACAATTTACAAGTGCCTTTTCGTGTGCTTCCTTATTTTCTCACACCGCATCGCTCCCCTGCTCTCGTGCATGTTTGAGACTGGTCAGCATGTGAGATGGTTAAATAACGCACTGAAATCGAGTGGATTGTACTTTTGCATCGTATCTTTGCACTTGACGTAATCCACACCTCGTAAAACACACCTCAGCCGGTGCATTACAGTGCATAATCAGCCACCAATCTCCTGGTGCCCATCCACTCCACCTGCCTGACCACATTTATTTGATCCGAAATTGTGAATCAATTGAACAATCAAATGTCATAGGCAACCCTAGTTGATAGGTATTGTAATCGAGTGGAGGAAAATTCCGATTAAATAGACACAACTGCAAATTACTGATACGATCTCAAGCTGCAAACGGTCTGTTGGTTGATTTGCGGTCAAGAATCATCAACAAAGGATTGTGTAAACCTGAAAACTTACATTAACTACTTGGACTTATCGACACACGTATCCAAGTAATTGCGGTGACAATTAGTCAGTCTCAATAACTACACACGTCCTATTGGTAGCAACAATTCCATTTCGTTGACTGCATCCACAAGTGTCCACTCAACGTGGTGGGCCCAGACATCACATAACCATATTAACCAGGAAGGCTTTTAATTTCATCCAAAGATTTCAGAGATTTCCGCAAGACCGAGTCGATTGGAACCGACTGTTTTGGTATTTATTTACTAGTTGGAGACCGGCCTTTTTGAGCTTATGTTTTTGGGGGGTTTTTTACTACACAATTTGAGTGGTCTGGGTACTGACTTGGCTTCCGTGTTGTCGAGTTTCTTCGGTTGATCTGGGCAGGTGAGGAGTCCGGTTTTTCCAGTTAATCAGAGGGAATTGACGCACTGAAGAGGGAACAGTATGAACCGAATGTGATAAGCCGTCGGGTAGTAGGTGATGTACATGGATTACTGCTTTCCCTACAGAGCCAACCTGTATTATTCAAACGAAGACAGTTTACGTAACTCCAACCGAGTGCAGCGGGACAGGTGCGATGGCTGGGGAATCGACTCAAATGGGATGCATGGGACATGTTCCGTGTCATATTGTGGCAGCATTTCCTGGGCCACGTATCTCGTGTATGAAGAGTCAAGTAAAATATTTGCTCGTTTAGCTGCAGGTACCGAGTATCTTTGGAACACACACTGTCAGAAATAATTTGCATATGTAAATGCACTTAAAATGATAGCATCGGGAAGTCTTTTGAATCTCCACTCGACTAGGTCGTATTCTTTCCGTTCGATTACAATAATAAAGTTTAAATAAGTAAACAGTCTAAGGTCACCTGTTTGGGTAGCCCCGAAGGGAATGTTTGGTTCCTTTGGGGAGTTTGTCCTAAAATAATTGAATTTTTTTTATTCTTTATTTTATATCTCGGTAAACTATTTTCGTAGAACGATTCATTCTAGGGTATTGTGGATGAAGAGCCTTTCAAACGTGGGAATGTTATTTCGCATCGGAAGCGATAACAAAGGGATACAGTAACTCATACTATGAACATTCAATGGGATATCTGTGAGATTGAAAAAGAGCGAAAATAAGAGCGAAAAAAAAAATGGAAAAAGAAAAGAAAAATATGGAAAAGGGGAGTACAAGCTGAAAAAACGACAAGTAAGAACGTGGATCCGAGAAAAGAACTTGACGTTGTAAAATTACACGACGGAAGCAATCGAGGACAAGCGGTGTCGCCCCATCGCCTGCGTACACGTACTCGTAGGCAGCGAAAGTTGAATACATTATCCGTATGTCTTTGGGGTATAAAATAAATCCAAGAAGTTTGAAATAGGAAAACAATCACATAACCTTAATCACAGATGACAGTTGATATGCTATCGTATGGATACGACTATAAATTGGAAGATGTTCGATGTTCCAAAAATAGTAGTTGGTAATAAAGTATAAAGGCGTAATGTCTTACTCTCAGGATATGTTTCTCTAAAAGGGGATTGAATGTGAAAGATCAAATTTTCTGATCCACTAGCACGAGTTTTTGAAATAGACGAACTTTTTTTGCGAGTAGAAATGCTTCCTGCGTTTGTTGTTTTATTTATGTCTACATATACAGAATACATACTTATCTCGGATTTCCATAAAAAGTTGATTGGGAAGTGTTCTTTGGATTCTGATGCCTGTCAAAGGATACAAGGGAATTCAAGACGGTGCTTTAGAAAGTTTTAATATATTCAGCTGGCGCTTGGAAATTGGAAATTTGTAATTTTTGTTTCTGCTTGTAAAAGTTACGAGATTCCCATTATTATTATTGTTATTATCATTATTTCTATAATCGTTGTTTTCTCTTTCAATTTTTTTTTTTAATTGGGTGTTTTATTTTCAGTTGAGCATTATGGGCGTAAACCATTGTAGAATTTTCAGAAAACTGAAAACAAATTTTTTATTGTGCTTCAAATGTGCTTTAGGACAGGAAAGGTGAACCACTGCCATATTTTAATCTCTTGCAGTTCTAATTCGAATACAAATCATCCGACCGCCGTAATGTTTTTGGAACGTGTCTGCTTTTCTAGGCAATGACTTTAAAGTGTTTAGATTGGATGACAAATACCAACTTGCTTTTCTATATAATGGTATACCTATTTATAAAAAAAAAATGTCTACAGGCGACAAAAAAAAGTTTATTCTACGACAGAGTAGTTTATTCTACTATCAGCAAACTGCAACTTGTAAAACATATTGGGGGTTTTTGAAAGCAATCGAAACTGATGCCGAATATGGGAAGCAAAAGGCAGAAATGTGCGCAGGTCCATCGCAACCTTCATCAATTAAATGGGGTTTGAATGAAAATTATTCAAAATAAGGTGCAAAAATACCGTGGCATAGCGGCACCACAGCTAAGTGTTTCGCTAGTGATAGGTTGCAAGGGGCTACATATATGGGTACGTTTAGGGTTTTCAACGAAGACGCTCAACTGTGGTTCTAGGCAAATACGCACCATTAGCGCCCTCATGACATTCGTCTGAAAGAGGAAAGAATTTGCAAATGACAAATTTCATGACGAAAGCACAAACAGTCTCGCGAGTTAACACACCTGACGACCCCCAACATAACCATCAGACCCAACTCCCAACTAGAAGACACGACTCATCAAATTGCAACCGACAGCACAAAATAATACAACTGATAACATCCAGCACAACATATAAGATTCACTGCTGCACCCAACACGACATAAGACTCATTAAATTGCAACCAACATCAGAAACAATGCAACTGATAACATTCAGCATTTAAGATAAGATTCACTGCTGCCGACATGACGCAGCTATCCAAACAACTGTCAACCAAAATTACCACCACAGTCCCACGACCAGAATGAAACCACAGATAAGGCTATCATGCCAATAGATTCCAGAAAACAACTAAAGAAGATCCAGGATCTGTAAATAGCAAATTCGCGAATGATGATCAGTCGGGCCACCGTTGCGGTGTGCCTGGACATCGAAAAGGCTTTTGACACGACGTGGATCGAAGGTCTCATTTTTAAATTGCTGAATACTGGCCTCAATAGGACGCTGCGTAGTACCATCTACCAGTTCGTTCTAAGCAGAACCTTCCAAGTTCGAGTGAATGGAAAGCTTTCCCGAACTTTCAACACCGCTGCAGGCGTACCACAGGGCCCCATTCTAGGTCCCATCTTATTTAATATCTACACCTCAAATATTCCCCGTCCTATGGACGGGAGAGTAAACCATATGCTATGCGGACGCCGTCCTAGTATACACCCCATCCAAAAGCCCTAAAATCGCAACAAATCGGCTCAACCGTCACCTAGACGAATGTATCAGTAATACGTCATAATCAACATCATCGGCACTACAACCGGGAACCGATCTTGGCCTTATTTAGCAAGAGCTGAGGCTTGTTAAATTTTCCATAATGATTTGTTTTTTTCCGGGCAAGGTCATTGGTCTTGTGCCAGAGGCTCCCCGATGGGGAATCGAACCCCGGTCTCCTGCGTGACAGGCGGTTATACTAACCACTACACTATCGAGGAGCCCAATATCAGTATTACAGTCGATGGAAAATCCGACTTAACCCAGCCAAAGCAGTAGCTATCATTCTGAGTAATAAACACTCCCAACCGCACAGGTCAATTGAAAAGTCCCCGATCTGACACATAGCTGGCGGCACTAGAATTAAATCCATATGATTTTTAGTTAGCCCTAACCTTCAGAAGACGCGTGTATAAATTTGACAGATGTCGGATCATTAGTTTGTGAATTATAGTATTTTGAGTGAAGCAACTTCTGTTATTGTGAAAAAAATGGATAAAAAGGAATTTCGCGTGTTGATAAAATATTGCTTTTTGAAGGGAAAAAATACAGTTGAAGCAGAAACTTGGCTTGATGACGAGTTTCCAGACGCCGCCCCAAGAAAATCAACCATCAAGGATTGGTATGCTAAGTTTAGACGTGGTGAAATGAGCACCGAAGACGGTGAACGCAGTGGACGCCCAAAAGAGGTTGTTACCGACGAAAACATTAGAAAAATCCACAAAATGATTTTGAATGACCGTAAATTGAAATGGAATGAAATAGCAGGCACTCTAAAGATATCAACTGAACGTGTACATCAAATCATTCACGAATATTTGGGTATGAGAAAGCTCTGTGCAAAGTGGGTACCGCGCGAGCTCACTTTTGACCAAAAACAACGACGAGTTGATGATTCGGAGCAGTGTTTGGAGATGATCAAGCGTAATAAACCCGAGTTTTTGCGTCGATATGTGACAATGGATGAAACATGGCTCCATAATTTTACTCCGAAGTCCAATCGACAGTCATCCGAGTGGACTGCACACGAAGAACCCGCCCCAAAGCGTGGAAAAACGCAACAGTCGGCTGGCAAGATTATGGCGTCTGTATTGTGGGATGCACGCGGAATAATTTTCATTGACTATCTTGAAAAAGGAAGGACCATCAACAGCGACTATTACACAGACCATCAACAGTGACTATTGGGCCGTTTGAAGGACGAAATCGCTGAAAAACGACCGCATTTGAAGAAAAAGAAAGTGCTGCTTCACCAAGACAATGCACCGTGTCACAAGTCAGTGAAAACGATGGCAAAAATCAATGAATTGGGCTTCGAATCGCTTCCGCATCCACCGTATTCTCCAGATCTGGCCCCTAGCAACTATTTCCTGTTCTCAGATCTCAAAAGAATGCTCGCTGGGAGGAAATTTTCGTCGAATGAAGAGGTGATCGCCGAAACTGAGGCCTATTTTGAAGCAAAGGACAAATCGTACTACAAAAAAGGTATCGAAAAGTTGGAGGGTCGCTATATCAGTGTATCACCCTCGAAGGAAATTATGTTGAATAAAAAAAACGAATTTGGCAAAAAAAATGTGTTTTACTATGGAAGGCTGGGGACTTTTCAATTGACCTGTTACTTCTACTTCTATTCACAGAATATCCGAATACAAATAGGAGGTATTACGATTAGACCACAGGACAGGATGAAATATCTTGGGATCATCTATACCCGAAAAATGAATTTCACCAAACATGTGACCCACATTCTTCAAAGGGGCCTCGGTCGGTCTAAGCAACTGCACAACATCTTGCAGTGGAGCAACAAAGTTGACACCAAAGTTAAGCTTCTCTACTATACGCAGCTAATCCCACCTGGAATATCGTACGCCTTTCCCATATGGTCCTCCATATCTTCGGCTCAAATGGAAAGACCGAGTTTTCGAAAGAAACCTCCTCATAAGATGCATCAACCACTCTAGAAGGCCTGACGGTCGCCATTACCCGAATTTGCACCTATACGAAGGTGCCTTCATTACCCCTATCGACGAGTACTTGCTTCAATTAGCATACAAGTACCTCGAAAGCACTCAGAACAGAGAGAACCTACTTGTATGGGAGACTTGCGTTCTTGACCCTTCTCTCTCTCGATCTCTTCGGATCAGACCACCAGAATTTCTTCTTTAGTACAAAACTGAAGAAAGCACCCCCCCCCCCCCAACAACATTCCCCTCTACAATAGAGGATTCCTGGACCCATCCCATGGGGTATACAGCTAACACACCACACACACACACGCACGCGCAGTACAAGACGCCATCATCGGACGTCAAAAACGTGATCTGCGTTTACTACCACACTCAAGACCTACCGGTATTGTACGATTTCTTTCCCGCCATTCCTCTACCCAAGTAATTAGAACACACCTGAACTAACCCTGTCCACACTATCCTTAGATACCCCCCCCCCCTTTTTTTTTCTTTTTCAGATATCTCGAGACCGACCCCAACATCCTCGCGGATGTGGGCGATTCTGGTTATCGCAAAAATCTAAGGCAAGCATAAATTTGCTCAACGGAACCATCTGTGGGGATGTATCGTGAGATGAAAACATATAGAACAATACCAGGTCCGCCTCTAGAAAAGTTACCTTTTTAAAGCCAGAAAATATTTTACTCCGGCCCAACTTATTCTCCTGTATAAACCGCATAATAGACCCACGCTCGCATATTATTCCCATATTTGGAGGTCTGCTAGAGGTCCGTAGATGCGTCTTTGTCTGTTTTACAGATATTATCACGGGGTCCATTTCTCAGAGATTTCTGGTATTCTTCTTATTCTGTTTATTTGCGCTCTTCATGACAATCCAACGGATCCCAGCAAATTGCGGTTCATCTCCCGATGTCGGGCACATCTCTGACCAAAACTCGTTCCCCTACAGAGCAGCGAAGTTGAGGAACTACCCCCCCCCCCCCCCCCCCCGTGTAAATATTTCCGGCCCGTTACAACCTGGAACTGCTCAGGGGGAACTCCAACAGTTTTTTAAAAAATGCTTCTTGGGCTCCTCGATAGTATATTGGTTAGTATACCCGCCTATCACACGGGAGAACGAGGTTCGATTCCCCCTCGGGGAACCTCTGCCGCAAGACTAATGACCTTGTCCGGAAAAAAACCAAATCGTTATGGAAAATTTAACAAGCCTCAGGACTTGCTAAATAAGGCCAAGACCGGTTCCCGGTTGTAGTGCCGATGATGATGATGATGATGATGATCTTGAGGCACTGATTCGGCGCTATAGATTTGTGTCTCCTGAGAGAAGTATATTTGAAAAAGAAAAAAAAACCTCGGAACTTTTTGGGGCATCTTTGGAGCGTACATGGGACATACTTGGAACATACTTGGGGCACACTTCGGTCATACTTGGGTTTTTTAGTAATGTTTAGGATTGGTATTTACCACGGGTGTTTTTGGTAATTACATTTTAATGGACAACGGTGCCAAAAATATTTTGTACATCTAAATGCTATTGTTGTCCAGCAATCCTATTTACATGCATCGCTCTTTTTTCCGTTTAGGAAACGTATCCTTACAATGGATTAAAAGAAACGGTGTCGCCATTGAGTATTGTTCTCAGATGTATTTCTGGACTCTATGGTTATATTCTCTTAGCGGATTGGTACATTAATCAATCTGCATGGGATTCACTATATGTGATCCGAAATTGAATAGGGCTTCGCCCGGTAGGAATGTTTGGGGGGGTGGTTTTGGTACGTAACAATGGTCTGCCGATATTGCATGGGATCGTCATCGTATTTATTTATGAGTTCAAGGAAATGCCGTTGTAGGCGATATATACTTCGGTGACGATATTTCAACCGGAGATTTGAGTTATGTTTGTTTTAGCCGTATGGCTCTGGAGCACAAGGAGGAAAATTATTTATGGACATTAAGTCAACAGAAACCTCACCGACGGTGGCAAAGGGTCAGGCTGGGTGGCTATATGGTTAGGTTAATGTGCTGGTACATGGATATGGTGGTGAGGGATTTGACATGCAGATGTGCAAGCAAACGTCTCACCCAGGGGAACCATGGACCAACGGTTAGTAAACAAAACAAACGCAGTGAGGTACTGTGTGTTTGCTTTGGTTTGCAGGAGGGTTATCATAGGGCATGCCATGGGTAAGATTGCCTAAACAACGATCATATTCATGCCCAAAACCCATGATGGGTTGATAGCCGATAATAGGGAATTGTCGCAACTGTCGCGGACCTAAGGGTATAGGCGCAATATAGAATTGTGAACTGCAGATAGAATATCGCCTACAGCTCTGTCAACAGATACGCTGGCCAGCGTGTATTTGTCGACTATAATTGCTGACAAGCTGAGCCGATAGGGGGGTATTGAATGGTTCAAGTATTATGAACCAGAACAATTCGATAATATGCATGCCAGTTTTGATTTCAGGTGGGAGATGCTGCATGGGAGCTTACCGACTTGCTTGGGAAGTGGGAGACGGGTAAAAGCGAATGGGTGGTTTTTGGAAATGGCTTAAAGATCCCCACAGAACTCTTAAGAAGGATTAAACGTTTTTCTATTTCTTAACATATTGTAAATTGACTAAAGAATTTCAAGAAATTCAAAAAATTGGTGACTGGGCTATCATTAACTATATGAAAGAGAAAATAAAGTTTTTGATGTTCCCGCAACGATATATAAGCAGTGGAAGCCATAATTAAACGTTTGGGAATTCAGAGATTCGGCTTCTTGAACTCATATATTATGCTAGAGGAAAAGAGGGAGAAAAAAAAAAGAAAAACAATAAAAACAAAAGAGTAATTGGTGTAGAGAAGTGTGGAATTCTCGTATCAATCGGCTAAAGGATGACTGTGAGGAATGTTTCTGGCTTTGAATAAAAAAACAGAATGAATACTGTGTGCTACGATCGACTACCAATGAACCAAATCATTTAAGGACCGACTACGACACAGTTTAAAACCACTTGGAGTTACTTATGGATTAATATATTTTCTGTGTATCATTGAAATTATTGGGAAAGAATTTTTGCAGGTACCACTCTCAAATTGTGTCATTTCATCTGAAATTCCCATAAACAACAAATATATATATATATATTTTTTTTTTTGAGTTAGCAGCGATTTTATTCGCATCAAACTAAAATCCACTTTTATGGCTTCGACTCATATACAGCTAAAACCTAGATACCTTTAATCATCAATAATAAATGGTTGATTGAGAGTCCCTAACAACCTCTAAGGGTCGTTATAAGCTCACAAACTTATAAAAAAAAAAATTGTCCCTAGGCACATTTATCGGCACATTTAATCTCGTTTCAACAAAGCCGATTACGTAGGAGAACGTTTCTCGTTTATATCCTTCATATATCCTCATTAAGAAAAATTCAATTTGTATTACAAGTTTCCCCAATTCAATTTTCATCGGGTCCTATCCTAGATCGGCAGTCGAGAAGATGAGCGCCAGGTCACACAGAGTAGCAAGGTTATGAGAACAAAATTTCAATCATCAGTATCAGCAACTTGATTGATGCCATTTTATTATTTTCATCAATTCTTTGTCCCACTCTTATCACCCCCAGGTGGCATGTTATAAACTTCCTTAAGCCCTAGATGGAATAGATACTTGTAGGAAAGCGTGACATTTACAGCCCCAAGGGCTGCGTTTCAATTTTTGATATTAACGTTTGCGTTAGTTGAAGTAAGTGACGATTCGGTAAAGTCTCTGAAGTACAGTTTCAAGATGGAAGGATATCCTAACCGAGGGGTGGATTCTTCTTTACTAGATATCACCTAAAGGACATTTATTTGGATTTGGATTTGGGCTACTAACTAACACCAACAAATATCGATGGTCTCCTGCCACAGCATCTGTTGCTAACAAGCTATTAAAGAACCAACCAATATCGTTTTGCAAAAACGTTCTGCATGAAATTTTGTTTAGGTACGAATGCCTCAAAATAACCATATGTCGACACTATGGGAACAGATACATGTTGCCAATCTCAATCCTGGATCAATTAAATTTAAATGGCATTGCCTAGAAACTCGACCAAAACGGTGGGATAACAATGTGGAAATTACATCAGTTGACAGAACCGTGCTGCACTGTAGTGTAGGCTTTGAAATTTGATGCCAACGTTAATTGGGTGTAAAGCTGATAGGGCAGTGTCAAATGCTGGAATATGCACCATGATCCTTTTTGATTAATGACCCACAATGTTCTCCGATGTCAAACTGGTGTTCATATTACATGGTGTAGATACGAAACCTACAGGGGAGTCATAATCTGTTAAAATAACTTATAGATAGTTATATAAAATGATCGGCTTACAAAGCCAAACGGGCGCTTATGACGTTCCTTTCAGATACAGACATAACACGCAGATGAATAATGAAGAACAGCACCGAAAAAAAAATTAAAGCGTATTCATCAGAGCCGTATACCACAGCAATTCCACATCAGGTGAGTGTACTTCAAAATGGCAATCGAATTCATACACACGACAGTGGTCTAATGTGTTGAGGACTTCGTTCTTCCTTTAAGTGCGTCTAACCATCATACTATCGGATCCAACAGCTTCCTCTCCACTATCGTCGCAAACTCTACAGGCTGGCTCTAAAATAACGAGATTATGCATGTGCTACTATGTTCTTATACGAGGGTTGCCTTTTATATTTCGGGATTAGAGAACAAAAACAAATATTGATCATCGAAAATCACTTTATTGTTTTTCAAAATATTCCCCATGAAGATCAATACAATTTTACATGCATTTGAACCAATTATCGAAGCACTTTTGCCACTCTGATTGAGGTATCTCCAACACATGCATTCTGAATGCAACAACCGCTTCTTCAGGTGTCGAAACACGTTGACCTCTCAGTTTGTTTTTTACGCACGGGAATAAAAAGAAGTCATTCGGTGCCAAGTCAGGACTATACGGCGGATGACCCATCAAATCGATGTTTTGGGTGCTCAAAAATGCAGTTGTCGCAGCCGATGTGTGAGAGTTCGCATTGTCGTGGTGAAGAGTGATCCGCCTTCGGCGGTTGGTTTTCCTGATTTCTTGGAAGACAACTGGCAAACAAATGGTTGTGTACCACTCAGAATTGACTGTTCTGCGTTGTTCTAGTGGTACGGTTGCGACATGTCCAGTTTTTCCGAAAAAACAGGCGACCACTTGCTTGGAAGTGCTTCGTACGCGAACAACTTTTGTTGGAGTTGGCTCATCTTGAAACACCCAGACAGTCGACTGCTGTTTACTTTCGGGCTTATAGGCGTAAATCCATGATTCATCACCTGTCACGATGTCATAGACGTGTTTCGAAGCACCGCGACCGTATTTTTTGAGCATTTCTTTCGACCAATTGACGCGAGCCTTTTTTTGGGCGATTGACAAATTGTGTGGGATCCAACGGGAACAAATTTTTTTGACAGTCAAATGTTTATGCAATATTGAATGTATGCTGGTCCCACTAACGCCTAAGGTTGTCTCAATCTCACGATAGGTCACATGACGATCTTACAATATCAGTTCGCGTACTGCATCAATGGTTTTCGGAACAACAACTGATTTTGGACGACCTTCACGAAATTCATCTTGGAGTGAACTACGACCACGATTGAATTCACCATACCATCGATAAACACTGGTCCTTGATGGAGCTTCATCGCCAAAAATTGAATTAAGTTCATCCATGCACTGTTGCTGAGTTAATCCACGCCGAAAGTTGTAAAAAATAATCGCACGAAAATGTTGACGATTTAATTCCATTTTTGGGCCGAGATGAATCTTTTAAGTTACTGTAAACAACACAAATAGCGCTCGTATGTCAAAACGTTCTGAGTGCGTATAACCTCAAAAATGTCCAACTTTACGACAGAGCTGTCAATTGCCGGATTGCAACGCCAGGGTTGCCAAATCCCGAAACATAAGATGCAACCCTCGTATGGAGTTCAGGTGTGCACTGCGGAATCATGATATACTTTGTTTTTTAACAATAAATTATTAAATAAGAGAACATGTTGGAAGCAGTGTGTGTGAAAATGTTGCCTAAGACTCTCACAAAGTTGCATAAAAAAGCAGGAACAAAATTTGTATCAACGCTACATTTCAATGAAGTTTACACAAACTTCTTAAAAGTGTGTTGTCATGTGATAAATTTTGGTTTACAAAAACTATGCGTAACTTAATGCATTGAAAGAACCAACTTCTTTTATTTTCCCTATCCTCGAGAAAGGTGAAACTGAGTCAGCAACTTTTAATTTTAAGTAACCCCACAGACGGTCATTATTCAAAGTAATATCCGGACTCCGTGCGGTCCATTTAATGTTACCTTTTCGCCATATGACATTTCCAAGAAACATCACTTTCAATAGGAGACTGTATTTGTATGACAGGTGACGCGATCCCCTTAACACGTAACCTAGTGTCATTGAATTCAAGATTTAGACGAGCTGCTATCAAAAACCACGTCAAGGTCATAAATTATAGCGCATCGGGCATTCGATAAAAGAACATATTCCGTGTATTCGAGAATAAAGTTTAAAGGAGTTTCTTTGGCGTTAAATATGATGAAAATGAGGAAACTCCACCAGCATGAACTGGAAGAGTTATACCCCAAACCAACAATAATGAGAATTACCAAGTCGCAGAGATTAAGGTATACTGTGCATGCAGTGGAAATGGGCAACGATAGAAACATACATCAAATTCTTGACAGAAATGGGAGGACAATGTATGGCATGACATTGAGGAAGTCAGATCAGAGGGCGAAGCCTAGAGGAAAGGTGCACAACACGGGGAACGATGGCGTAGCCGAGTCAGTAAAATTATAAACGTTCGAGTTCTTACATGCTTCTAAATAATAAAAATTGATAGCAATCGGGTAATCGAACCCACGAAAAACCGGTCAAGAAACAAAACACTAACGCATCAAGCTAGCAGCCGAGTATAGGAAATAAATTGCTATTCTCAGTTACTCTTTACTGATGTGGATTTTGTTGTTGTTAGACTTCTCTCGGAAGAAGCGAACCTATAGCGCCCAGTGGGCGCCCCGAGATGCCACCAAATAACTGTTGCAGTTCTTTTTGAACAGTTGCAGGTTGTAACGCTCCGGGAACACTCGCGCGGGAAGGGAGCTCCACAGCTTCCCCGCTCTGTAACGGAACGAGTTCTGATGCAGGGATGTTCGCGCCGTTGGGAGATGAACCACAAACGGGTGCGATCCGTCGGATTGTCTTGTGCAGCGCATATAAGACGAATTGCGTGAAACAATATCACGAATCTCCGAAGAACAGTACCCGTGATAATATCTGTAAAACAGACAGAGGTCAGCTACGCTCCTTCGATGTGATGGCGAATGTAGTCCCGACGTCAGCGCCGAGTCCCCGATCAGGCGGATCGCTCGTCTCTGTATGTTCTCAAGTAGGTCGAGTGTATATTTAGGAGCCGAGCCCCAAACATGGGAGCAATATTCGAGCGCGGGTCTAATTTAAGATTTATATAGGAGAAGAAGTTGGGCCGGAGTAAGATATTTCTTGGCTCTAAAAAGATAGCTCAGTTTTCCTGAGGCTGACCTGCCGATACTCGACACGCGTTTATGCCATGATATATTCCCACGGACCGTGACGCCGAGTAATTTCAAACTTTCCCCAGCCGCGAGGGCTCGGCCATTCATCATCAGCTGTGGAACCGATGATCCACTTTTCTTTGTGAATGTTGTATATTGTGTCTTCGCTGCATTGAAGTCGACGAGATTGGCCCTTCTCCCCTGCAGGACCCTATCTAGATCCTGATTCAGAGAGTCAATCTGTCTACATCTCAGCTGATGCGACGCAGATGCACCAATCGGCCGATCACTCGAAATGGAGGAAACAAGCGTACTATCATCCGCAAAACTGAACACTTTGTTATCCGTTCTCTCCAACAAATCATTTATGTGAAGCAAAAACAAGGTTGGAGCCAAAATAGAACCCCCGAATTAACAGGATACAGATCCGAACACTCGCCGTCTACAACAACCTGGATCGTTCGATTCTCGAGGAAGCTCCTCGTCCAGTCGCAAAGCTGTTGGGAAAGTCTGTATGAACGAAGTTTACTCAGCAATGCCCCTGCCAGACGCGTCAAAAGCCTTGGGGATATCCAATGTGACAGCCCTTGATTCACCATGCCGTTCAATCGCAGAAGTCCATATATCGGTTATAAGTGTCAAAAGGTCTCCTTGGACCGCCTGCCACGGAATCCGTATTGACGATCATTCAGAAGTCCGTTGCACTCCAAATACTTAACTCGCTCTGTATTGATGACTTTTTCCATTACCTTAGATCAAATAGACAGTAATGCTATCGGACGGTAATTTTGTGGGAGACACTTTTTTCTCGTCTTTGGGGTTGGCTGAACTCGATTTTCCAGCAGGCAGGAAAGGTCTTCCGTGCATAAGATAAGCGGAAGAGTCTGCCAAGAACCGGCGATAGTTCTGGAGCACAGTTCTTAAGGACTAATGCTGGTATTCCGTCCGGGCCGGTTGCCTTCCTACAATCCAGTTCACGTAGAATGCGTTGAATAATGCGGGGACGAAATCTCACATCCCGCATTGAAGACCGTACCGGCGAAATCACAGATGGCTTCACAAGGCCAGGATCGAGGCTTGAATTCGCGGAAAATATATTCGCGAACACATTAGCTTTATCCTATGAATCCGTGATTAACATCCCGCTGTCTGCCACCAACAGAGGGAATGAGGAGGATGCGAAGTTACCGCTGACAGCTTTTGCCATTGACCAGAAGGAGCGCGAACCAGTTGGGCACCGAAGGAGTTTATTGATCACCCTCTCGTTGTGAGCATTCTACGCGGTATCAATCGGCTGGTTGCACGCGTTTCTGATTCTACCAAAATTCGTTCTGTTAACATCGGTGGGATTGAAGCGCCATTGCTTAAAAGCTCTATTTTTTGCCGCTGTAATCTGCTCGCATTTTTTATCAAACCAAGGTTTATCCGACGAACTTCGTTTGATGGAATATGGAATATACATCTCCATCCCCAGAAGAATAATCTCTGATAACGACTCCGGGCAAGCGTTAATATCGGAGTTCCGAAGCACACCTCGGACCATGGAAACGATGCGAAGAAATCTCGCAAATCGTCCCAGTTAGCAGCCCCATACTTCCATACATGACGAAGCTGCCTAGGTCGGTTATACGCTTGATATGCAATTGCTTGAGCGACAGATACCAGTGATCTGAGTTTCCCAGTGGCGCAGAAACCTCTACGGTATAAATCTCGGTTCGGATGTCAAAAACAGATCCAGGATGTTCGCATAATCGCCTCGGGCATCCGGCACTCGCGTTGGCTTCCCACGAGTTGAGTCAAGTTGTGGCTTACAGCAAACATTTCCGCCAGCCTCCCAGCCTCGTCGGTTCTGTTAGAAAGTAACAACCAGCCGGAATTGTGCACATTAAAATCGCCAAGGACAACAATTCCTGATCTGTATTCAGTCGACGGTATGTGAAAGATTTTCGAAGAATGTCGCCGGTCGATCGTCATTCGGGGAGCGGTAAAGACAACAAAGAAATTTAACGGAATTCCTCAGCACGACCCTCAACCATATGATGTCCATATTATTGGTATCCAACGCCTCCATCCTCTGGCAAGCCACATTGGACCGCGCGAAGACGCAGACTCCGCCCTTAAAACGGAATCTCGAATGTAAGTCGTATTCTGAGCAACGAAGATATGTCGAATCAGTTGACGAATCGAGCTGGGTGTCAGTTAGGGCAAGGATATCAGGTTTCGTAGTTTGCAAATATTGGTGGACATTGGTATTGGTGAAACCGTTGCCCCGGGTGTTACAAAATGCCATCACCAGTCAACCGTGGGCAGAGCCTCGAGAGCGAGGCCGGTTATGCGATGATGAACCTCTTAAAGTTCCATTATTTATCATGATATCTGCATGATGTTCCCCTTCACATAGCCCCCCCCCCCCCCCCCCCCCCTCCCCGCGACCCGAGTGGGAGACTAGTTTATCTCCGGAATTCTTTATATCAGAAGATACCATCATGACTTATCCCCGTGTCAGTCCGGGCCATCAGCCGCACATCCGAAACACCGTCGAAGATTTCTCTCGGCGATATCGCGGAATGTACAGCGTGACGGGGTGTAATTTTAATTGCTATTGTTGGCGGTTCGATTATCCCTTTGGTGCTGTTCTTCACTATAATATATGTGTTCACGTGTATCTGTTGAAAACTCCCCATCTCTTCCTTTTGTTGTGATTCTAGCCATCATAACTTTGGTTTGAATCGGATTCCGTTCACTATGGTCGCAAAACACTACAGCCCTATTAACGTTTAAGGCTTGAGTTCTAATAACTTTTAATGTTTGACTTCTCTTGACAGTCGATTGGTGTGGATTCTTCTTACCCCTTGCTGTCTTCAGACGGCTTCGATTTATTTATTTTATTGTGGATCAGGTTGCGTTAACTGCGCCACCAGACCCTCCACGTGGCTACGTATTTAAAAAAAAAAATACACGAAATGAACCTCGAACATAGTTAAAGTCCACCCTATATATCTGACCGTCTCGAACGGTACTGTGGCATTTCTAACAGAAACACCCACAATACACAGCCAAATACTGAAGAACATCGAACGAAAATCGCATAAGAAAAAGCATCAGCCGTATACCAAGCAATAACACAGCAATCCCACATCAGTTAAATTTAGTTGAATTTAGATATCGAATTCGTACACGCGGCAGTGACCAGATGTGTTGAGCATTGGTTCAATTATTAGTGGTTCTAACCCTGATAGCGTCAGTTCGAATCACACACTCTTTATTATCGACGCAAAGGCTATAATTCTACGTGATCTGTACACACAGCCCACACTCTCCCATAGGAAATAAGACTTTCCTACTACTATCCCGACTTCTGCGCAGAGCACCGGCTCACTCGCCCTTCGCTTCGTCGTTCGCAGACGAAGGTGATCGTAACAAAGTTACTGAGGAGGAAGTAGTGTGGCGTTTCAAACAGATACACACATAATACACAAGAAAATAGTGAAGAACACCGAAAGGAAATTTGAATAAGCAAACCATCAGAGCCGTATACTATAGCGATAACATAACAATTCCATATCAGTTGACTGTACTTGAGTTTAGAAATCGAATTCGTATACGAGGCAGTGGCTAGATGTGTTGAGCATTGGTTCAATTTTTAGTGATTCTAATCGTCGGATCGAATCACACGTTCTTCACTATCGTCGCAATACGCGATAGTACCATGCGCACTTAATATGTTGCTTAAATATTGGTAACAATATTGACGTACAGTATGCTTTTTGTATTCCATGTCGATTTTATTTGGTCGCCATTTCGGTTTGGATGAAATTTGTCAATTGCCATTAGACAACCTTGAAAAATGGTCGATAACAATTGGTTATACACAAACTAGCTAACGCCGCTAACGTATTGATATGATTTAAACCTGGCATTTAAATAATTGTTTATTGTTTTAGGTTCAAAATAATTATCAGAACAGCTCATTGTGACTAGACTGGCTCTGTTAATAAGAAAAATAGTGCTATTGGGACATCAGCATCATCATTATCACCGGCACTACAACCGGGATCAGGTCTTGGCATATTTTGGCCCTCCACCGGCATCCGGTCCTTATCCGAGAGGTTTTAAATTGTCTATAATAATTTGTTTTTCCGAGCAAGGTTATTAGCCTTGCGCCATTGGGATATAAAAATCAAACACCCTCGCGGAACAACTATGTCATTTGGGCCGGTGCCATTACTGAGCCTATTTCTTTAAGAGTGCTACTCGCAATGGTGTAGCAGTTACTGAATACCGCAATGGAAAAATTTCTTGTCCCTGAATTGAATCGATTAGACCTAGGCCTTCGCTGCAAAATTTACGACAACAGTTTCCCAAACAAATAATAACAAAAGTGATATCAACTATCCCCCATGATCAACTGAATTGAGTCCCCTAGATTTTTTCCTATAGGGGATACTATACTTGAAGGAAAACATGTGCATCAACAGACCGTGCAAAACATTGATGTACGGCTTCGAACCCAAACCAATATCTATTCCAACTTCCAACCAAAATTTCCCAAAAACGGCCAGAAATTTCACCCGATCATCGAAGGGGGAACGAATAAAGCAAGTGGGGTGATGGGAGTCTTTTCTTTTTTTATTCATACTTCTATCGGGAGAGAGCCGGCTTCCCAAGATGCCACGAATAAAAAGGACACTCGCTCTTCTTGTCATGGGATTTTTGAACTACTGAGCTTTCGTTATCGACAATATGTCACATTTAGACCCTTAACATCAACTCAGTAGCTCGTGTTGGTTCCTTTTTTTCTGGCAGTAGAACCACGCAAAAACAGAGTACTGAAGAGCTCTTAAATATAAGGACCGTTTGATAAGTCAGTAGCTTTTTGAATAAACTATATATTTTTCGGCAAATAAGCATTTTATTCCTCAACATAGTCTCCTTTTAGCTCGATACATTTAGTCCAGCGATTTTCCAATTTGTTTATCCCTTCCAAATAATAGGTGTCCCAAAAGCCCTCAAAATACGCGTTAGTTTCTGTGGTGACCTCTTCATTCGACCCAAATCTCTCACCGCCCAGTCATTTCTTCAAGTTCGGAAACACAAAATAATCGCAGGTGGCTAAATCTGGACAATATACTGGATAGGGTAGGAGTTCGTAGCCCAACTTATGGATTATGGTTAATCATCACAAGAAATTTACTTTTCTCCATTTTCGTTAGAATTCACAAGGTTGTTTGCTTTCAATGGTTGTCAAACACAAACTAACCAACGCAGCTTGCTCAAATTTTGACAGTAGTCTATCTTTAGAAGTATCAAATTTAAAGTTACTGTACGGGAAATTTAAATAGTCACTGACTTATCAAAATGGCGTCGTAAGAAACCACAGTGTGAGTGGAAGAAGAGGGAGAGGAAAAGGGTAGGAAGTACTGATATAAACTTTTGTCAAATATACTTCTCTCACGAGAGGCGAATTTATTAGCGCCGAGTCAATGCCTAGAGATGCTTTTATCAAAATTTCATTCCTATCGAGTGGACAATTTCCTGATCCAATGGATGGCCGTTCAATTCAAGTGGTTCTTGATGGTGTCATATCGGTCTCCCATCAAATTAATGCAGGTGTTCCCCAGGGTTCGGTACTCTCACCTACTCTCTTCCTCATCTTTATAAATGATCTCTTGTCAATTACTCACAACCCAATTCACTCGTCTGCTGATGATAGTGTGGGGCTATGTTTTTATTGTCTCTATTAGAGTCCTCCTTGGGATAATTAATAAAAAACTCGCCTCTGCAACTTTTCTTAATTTATTTAATCAACATAAAAAATACACTTCGTGTTAATCCTAATTAAGTATCTCTTGGGTTACTGCACTGTAACTATGTTCCACTGTTCGGTGGCACTTGTTCTAGACACGGTGCACTGTAATTAATCGTCGGTACGTTGAACTATTTTTGTTTAAACTAAAAGTTAACATCGATATAGGAGTGTGCACTATAGGTAATTGTTGCCAAACGGAATTATTTTAGATTAAATTAAACTGCATCACTTGGATTAATTAAACAAAACTGCACCACGTTCGACTGCCCGCAAAACATATACATTTCGATTAATCAAGCAAAGCACTCTTTAGATTTACCAAACGAAACACTCCTCTACTGTTATCTGTTAGATTCAGACTATCGACTCTCGTTTTGCGTTTAACGTGGAGGTCTGACTTACCTCCACGAAATCTGATTTGAGACCGGTGATTGCCACCGAAACGACAGAATACCAAATTCCATCCATCGCTTCGGTGACCAATAAGGGATGATCTTTCACACCCTGGTCACGACGAGGATGTGCACGCACACAGATGCGGTTACTTGGCACGCTCATGCTGTGTCTCCATGAGCATGCGAACCGTGGATATCATAATTCCATAAAAGCAAACGTTACACGATAAGTTTACAACTGGTGCAAGCTATCGTGACATAGGAACATGGGAATGTTTTCCCGATCGGCACTGCGTAAGACATCTATGCGGGCGCACGTTGCTGGTGGCTTCGGAGGGTCAAACTCTCGTGTGTGTATTCACACTAACGAGAACTCGACTCTCTTCTGCAGCCATGAGCGAGTTAACTATTTCTTGTCGATC
Source organism: Microdon myrmicae (assembly GCA_963931805.1). Lineage (NCBI taxonomy): Eukaryota > Metazoa > Arthropoda > Insecta > Diptera > Syrphidae > Microdon > Microdon myrmicae. The sequence goes on from OZ007499.1 coordinate 76,072,513, forward strand.
GGTTTAGCGACCGATATGGTTGCAGCAAGGAAGTAAAGCAAGAGTATCTCCTGCTTGTGTGCTGTAAATTCGACGGGGAATATGTGCACCGCGGTGGTCGAGTTATGTCGGTTGCTTATTGATGCGACCGAATTGCTTTTTCGAATCATGGTGCGCTTGATATGATTATGCCCTTGTGGAAAATGTCTGCTTGGTACAATGCCTTTTGCCTTAGCGCCAAACTATGGCTTAGGTGGTTAGGAGACATTTTAAGTGGATGACAAAAAGGTAAGTAATGGCGTTTAAATGTAACTGCCATAATGCTTGTTTTATGGGGTTTTCGGATGCTCTAGGTGGGAGTTTTCGAATTATTGATGGAAAGGTAAATAGTGGCGTTCGGAGGAACCGCCACAATAGCACTTGAGTTTCTCATACTCATACGAACACTCCCGTCCAAACTCTTCGAATGTCATTACCAATCAGCAGGTTATGCTGGTTACATTGAATTCCAACCTAAATAAGATATATCAATGGGAATTATCTAACCAGGTAGAGTTCAGTGCCTTAAAAACTCAATCCTGCCTCTTGCCGTCAGAGGCGAAACCCAAAGTAAAAACATTTATTATGAACGGCACTTGCATCGACGAAGCCAAGGAACTATCAATCCTCGGCACTCGAATTAATTCGAATCTTAATTGGAATGACCACATATTTGAAGCTGCGAAAAGGGCGGGTCCTGAGCAGATGCAAAAGATACTCCACTCCATCCAATTTGGCCACTATTTACAAGGCGTATATTCCTCCCAAAATGGAGTTCAACTCCCATACTTGGTCATGCACATCCAAAACTGCACGACACGTGCTTGCTAGGATGCAAAAATGAGCAATGAAACATATTGGGGGCCCAGCCGTAAATCGATCAATTCCGTGGTTAGAACATAGGCGCAACGTATCATGACTGCCTCGTTCCTATATATATTATCACGGTCGTTGCTCAACTGAACTTGCTAACTGTGTTCCGCCCCTTCAGACAATTTCCTGTGATAACCGTCCATCTGAGAATGTCCCTCTATTCACATTGAAAGCCAAGTGCAGGCGCACAAATAAACAACAAGAGTCATTCTTTAGCCGAACCACACCAATGTGAAATCCTCTAGCCGATCATGTATTTCCTCGTCGTTGTAATGTCCAGGCATTTAAGACCGATATACATCGATACCTCCTTTTCTTATCCACGCCCTCCCCTTCCGCTCACACTGTGCATGGACATTTAAAGTTACTTGAAAATCCCCCTCCGTGCGCGCGTTAGTGTAAAAAAAATCAACTCGCAATTAATGACCTGTTCCATATCACGTAGCGTGAAATAGGGCGTAATGCAATTGGCTGTTAATGCTCCGGGAGACACCTTTTACCCTTCTCTGGAACTGGTCTAAGTCGAGCGTTTTTCCAGCAGATAGAAGAGGTCCTCTGTGCATAAGATAACCGAAAGAGTTTGCTAAAAACCGGCGCCATTTCTGGAGCACACTTTTTGCGGGACCAATGGTATTTTATCCGGGCCGGTTGCTTTCTTACAGTCTACCACACAGAAAATGCGTTGAATAACTCGTGGACGAAACTCCACATCCGACATTGACGAATGCACCGACCCGCTCATAGGTAATTTGTAAAACCGGCGTCGAGGTTGGGATTCGCGGAAAATAAATTCGCGAACAAATTGACTTTATACTTTGAATTCGTAAATAATGACGTTCTGCCTCAATGGAGGAAAGGTTGAGGTAGCGAGCTTTTTGCTAATAGCCTTTGTCGTTGACCAGAAAGGACGCGAACCACTTGGGTACTCAATCAGTTTGTTGGTCACTTTGTCATTGTGGAGCTTTTTCGCAGTATTGTCTGGTTGGAAATGTCCTCCGTGTATAAGATAAGTGGAAGAACCGGCGATAGTTCTGGAGCACAGTTCTTGAGGACTACTGCTGGTATTACGTCCGGGACAGCTGCCTTCTAACAGGCCAGTTCACGTAGAATGCGTCGAATACTACGTGGACGTAACCTCACATCCAGCATCGAAGACCGTACCGGTGCGATCACAGCTGGCTCCAAAAGACAAGCATCTAGGTCTAAATTCTCGGAAAATAATTTGGCGAATATATTAGCTTCATCTTTTGAATTTGTGACTATCGTACCGCTGCCCGTAACAAACGGGGAAAGGGGGAGGAAGCGACGTTACTGCTGACAGCCCTTGCCATTGACCAGAAAGACCGCGAACTTGTTCGGCACTCAAGGAGTTTGTTGGTCACTCTGTCGCTGTAAACCTTCTTCGCGATATCAATCACCTGCTTGCACACGTCTCTGACTCTGGCAAAATTCGTTCTGTTGACCTCGGTGGGATTGAAATGTCTTTGCTTAAAAACTCCATTTTTTGCCGCTGCAATTTGCTCGCAATTTTTGTCAAACCAAGGCTTATCACATGCATTTCATTTGAGGGAATCCGGAATGTAAATCTCCATTCCCAGAAGAATAATCTCCGTAGTCGACTAGGCGCATGCGTTAACATTGGAGTCTCTATAGCAAAACTCTACCATGAAAAGGTTGCGAAGGAATCTTGTAAAGCTCTATTTTTTTGCCACTGTAATCTACTCGCATTTTTTATCAAACCAAGACTCACCAGATTAATTTTGTTTAATTAAATGCGGAATTTCGAGCTCCTTCCCGAGAAAAGTAATCTCCGTGATTGACTCCGCACATGCGTTAACATCGGGGTTTCCAAAGCGCATTTCTGACCACGGAAAGGATTCGAAGAAATCTCGAAAACTATCCCAGTTAGCAGCAAAGTACCTCCATACTTGGCAAAGCTGCCTAGGTTGTTTAATCGTTTGAAAAGTATGTGATTGGGCAACCGATAGTGATCTGAGTTTCTCCACGGCGCAGATCCAGGGTGTTCACAATCACCTCGGTCATCCGGCATTCCCAAGAGTTGGGCGAAATTGCGGCTAACAGCGAACGTCTTAACCAGCCTCCCAGCTTCGTCGGTTCTGTTAGAATGTACCCACCAGCCGGAGTTGTGTACCTTAAGGTCGCCTAGAACAACAATCGGAGAAGCCGGGTGGTTGTTTTGTATCCAGTCGACAGTCTACGTGAAAGATATTCGAAACGTGTTGCTGGTCGACCGTCGTTCGAAGATCAATAGAAACAACAAACAATGTGGATAAAATTTCTGAGCACGACTTTCATCTTAATGATGTTCAAGTTATTGTATTTTAATTCTTCCTGCCTTTGGCTAGTTAAAACGAATGGAGTGAAGACGCAGACTCGAAATCTCGAATATAAGTCTTATCCTGAAGTTAAGACGACGTCCCTGCACGAATTGAATCAAATTGCGATTAACAGCGAACATCTCAGCGAGCCTCCCAGAGTCGGTCCTATTAGAATTTACCAATCAGCCGGAGTTGTACACGATAAAAGTCATCAAGAACAAGAATCTCATATGCCGAGTGGTTGACATATATTCAGTCGACAGTACGTGAAAGATGTTCGAAAAGTGTCGCTAATCGATTGTCATTCAGGGAGCGGTTGACACAACGGAGAAATTTGACAGAATTCCTCAGGATGATTTCCATTCGAATGATGTCCAAGTTATTCAGTTCGAATGCTTCTTCCCTTTGGCAAGCTAAATCGGTTCGGGTAAACACACAAACTCGAAATCTGGAATGCAAGTCGGATCCTGGGCAACAAAGATATGCCGAATCATTTGATGAATCGACCTGGGTCTCAGTTCGGGCTAGGATTTCAGGTTTCGTTGTTTGCAAATATTGGTGGACGGGGTTTTGCTTTATTTTACCGAAATCGTATCCCATGAATACACTTTATGCCCTTTCTTTGTTCTAGGTTCGTTCTCATCCATGAAAGAACCATGCACACATACCACCATGATCACGGTTAGCGAGTGAGCTCTGCACGACCAAGATATCGCTGAGTCATAATATAACCATAAAGGTGGGCGCCCGCTATCCAACGTACCGGCGCCGGTACGGTGTGTAAACGATAGCCGGAATTCGAGCCGAGTGAATCGGTTGCACGTACAGTAGCACATATAAAGTAAAAAGAATTGTTGTGAGTTATCGCTTAAAGTAACATATCAAATTGTAAAATACGTCACGTCGAATTGAGTGGAAAGTGCGTGTTTCATAGTTATAAAAACTTTCAATTAAAGAGAATAAAACATTAACGTACACGAACCCTGTGTTTCTTTTACCGTGCGGCAGCTTCCCTGCGTGTTCCATTGTCCTGTCATTGTTTCCGGTGATCGTGTTTTGTATTCGGCGGTATTTCTGATGGTGAAAGAAGTGAACCGAGTACCCATGCTGGTACATACTTCTGCCCCACTGGATCATTCTACCTAATTGTATTATGAAGAAGGCGAAGAGAAGAAGAATATCGTAGATTACCGCCAGACCATCGACCGAATCAAGGTGGAGCCGCTTCAAGCAAAGGAATATTCCTTCTTTCCTTTGGAAAGCCGGGAGAATATACATACCGGTAAGCGAGGAAATACGTCAACGGGAAGTAATTCTGATAATGAATGGAGTAATCCCGTATCCGAGAATAACACTTGGAGGTGGACCATCTCCAATTCATTCAACATCTTCTCTCGGAAGGTGTGTTGTCTCATGAATTGAAAAAAATTCAAGATTGACACAATTACATGAGCAACTCCACTTAGGGAGAAAATCCTCAAGAGTGCCAACCAATGGCGAAAATGTGTGAGGAGTTCAATGACAGTTTCCACCTCAAAGGCGACCACCTCATGTACACCAGTGCGATGTTGCATGAAATACCTTTGGTACAAGACAAAGCGCCTATAATCCAAAGAATGTACCGTCTGCCTGAGTGCAAGAAACAGGTGATAAACGAGCAAGTTCGGGGTATGGTAGAGAATGATATCATTCAACCCAGCAAAAGTCCGTGGAATTCAACCCTCGTGGTACCTACAAGAAAGCGGGCCCCGATGGAAAAGCACGGCGGCGAGATGTGGTCGACTTCAAGACACTGAACGACAAAACCAAACCGAATAAAGGACATTTTAGACCAACTTGGACAGTCACACCAATTTTTCACGCTCGACTTATCCAGCAGCTACCACCAAGTCTTAGTAGATCAAAAGGATCGCGATAAGACAGCTTACAGCACAAACTATGGGCATTATGAATTCGAAGGTATGCCATTCGGTCAACAGGGAGCACGAGCTACGTTCCAGAGACTCATGAACCATGTACTAACCGGATTGCAAGGTATCGCATACTTTGTTTATCTGGACGACATTGTAATACGGGGTGGCGCAAAAGTAATCATCCAATTTTATTTTTGAATTACTTTTTTACTAAATAACAAAAATTATTTTGAGAGATGGCAATCTTTATTTGGGCCTTTACAATTTCTGCTATTAAGTAGAAAAGATGATATTCGTCAAGTGGCTACCGCTACTGTTGATACAGACTTGTACCCGTTTTATCGCATTTTCCAAGACTTTCGGCATGATTTCCGGTGATAACTGTTCGCATTCCTGTCGAATATTCTTCTTAAAGGCTGCGATTGTCTGAGGCTTGTTGAAATTCGCGGCTTCAAGTAGCCCCAAAGAAAGAAGTCTGGAACGGTTAAATCGGGCAAACTTCCCTGCCATGCCAAATCGCCAAAACGGGAGATAACGGGATTACACCATCTTGTTGAAACCGCATTTTCACCAAGCCCCGCTCATTCAATTCCGGCAGTAAGAAGTCATTTATCCCGCTAGCGTTCGCCAGTAACAGTGGCCGTATTTCCGATGGTGTCCTTAAAAAAATACGGCCCAATCACTCCTCCCACGTGAACGCCACCCCACACAGAGGCTTTGAGTGTATGTAATGGCTCTTCGTGCATCACACGCGTATTTTCAGTGCCCCAGAAACGAAGATTTTGATTGACGTAACCGCTTAAGTGGAAATGCCCCTCGTCGCTCATGATGATTTTCGACACAAAATCGTTCTCTTCGTTGTTGAGATTAAGGATGGCTTGACATTTATTCACACGCGACTCACGGTCAGCAGACATTAACTGATGCAATGCTTGCACTTTGTACGGCAACATGTGTAAGTTTTTCACTAGAATTCGCTGTAGGCTCCGTCTAGTGATGCCCAATTGCGTGGCCCGTCATCTGATTGATGTTTCTTGGTTCTCACCGACATTGACAGCCACTGCCGCGATATTCTCGGCCGAACGACCAGTTCGGTGGCGGCCACGTCATGCATGGTTTCCTGTGTTTCCAGTCTGTTTGAGTCGAGTAGCTAAGTGCCGGAATGTTTGCCCAGTTGGTGCGACACGATTAGGAAACTGCCGTCAAATTTCACGCTACGCTTACACCTCCGACCGCTCTTGCAGAGTGTAGCGCTCCATTGCTAGTCCATTTATATACTGCAGCTGTCTAGTTCACAAATGTCAAATATGATTGACGTACGACGCCATTTGCAAAAATTATAACAACTTCCGACAGGGTGATTTATTTTGCGCCACCTTGTATATGGGAAAACCTAGAAAGACATAATGACAAACTCCACAGAGTATTCGAACAAATGGGATACCACAATCCCAATTGCAACCGGAAAAATGCAAGTTACTACAGAAAAAAGTAGTATACCTAGGGCATGCTTGTTCCGAAAAAAGGGGCAATACCAAATCCCGGCACGACCGCTAGTGTCAGGGGTTGTACTATTCCCAAGATGATAAAGAACGTCCAATCTTCTCTAGGCCTGGGTAACTGCAATCGGAAATTTGTTGCAAATTTATCAAGGATAGTGCGCCCCTTAAGGAACTTCTGGGGGTTATTTAACTTTACGCAAGAACCACCTACAATTTCCACCCCAAACTTGGCAAAAGTTACCTGCAAAAATCCCCTTCACATTTCCTTCATTAAGGTTTTATCACATGTCCCTGTAAAAGAATTCTTACCTTTCACGCATTCAATGCACATTCAAAAATTCCTGAAAGAATTCCCTTACATCCATATCATAAATTAGGGAAACTATTCGGCTCCCTTGGCTGCAATATACCGACCCGCGATCGGTTTGCCCAATCGACAAACAATTACCCCATCTCGCGCATTATCGCCGAAACCGAATTCTTCAGCATGCATCACGTGCAAACAAAATAATTCGGTTCTTCCGCAGACATTCTAGCGTTACGATATACAATCTCTATTGTGTAAAGCATCCCAATGGCTTTTAGCACCGTATGCTTCCTTAAGAGATACAGCTAGTTTACTCAGCTGAACCTCATTACACACGAAGCCCTTTGTTCTTTCAATGTTTCAGGATTCATTTCTCATGAACTTGTTGCATGAGCAAACAGTGATCCATTAGCACATTGCTAAGATCACCACACACACACCACTGCGTACCAGAGATCGCCTTCCATTGGTCACTGGAGGAGAGGAAACATTTCGTTTCCTTTCTACCACACTATAGAGAGAAATTTTCTCTTTTCCTGCAAACTCACCATCGAATTGAGGGTTGAATCAAAAGTCGGATTCCAACCCTCAGTTGAGTCGTTTTCCAACCACCGACCGGTTCGGCCGGTTCTTCTTCCGCTCCCCGTAGCGTGCCGGGGATGCGTACATCCCGGAGTCGTAGTTCGATCGTGCGAGTCGGCAACATTTAAAACAGTTTAGCTTGTAAACCTTTCACTGTGCAAAATACCCAACATTTGTTAGTTTATCATATAAGACATTCACTGTGGCTACCAAGAAGTGATAAAAACATATAATAAAATACGTAGGAAAGTTTGGTGAAAGAACATGATGCCCGACATTAAAGTATGCAAAACGTGTCAATGAAACCTTCGCCGAACCTACGCATGCCAAAGTATATTCGAATATAGAAGGTCCTCTTGATCGAACTCGAACAGGCAATCAATATATCTCACATTTCAAGACAATTTATTTAAGTATACAGATTAATACATCTTACGCTATAGCTTTTGTTAATATATATATATATATATATATATATATATATATATATATATATATATATATATATATACATATTAATTTTTTTTTGTTCTACAACATTCCATGTCCAAAATTCTTATATGCATAACGTGATTCATAGAAGTAAACTCAGCTCGAGAACTTGAAATAAACCTGACAAAATCAATTAGCGGAATCTTGAAAAGATATGGAAATTCGATCAACTCAACTCTGTACCAAGTACCCAGATACCTCCGTGTGTATTTTCTTAACCACAAGAATACGATTTTAGTATTGCTACAGCAAGCGAAGCAAAGCAGGAGGGATCAATGACTGAACTCCCCCGGCCTGTTTTTAATTAAAACTTACCTGTCTAAAAATGCACATGCTTCGCCCTTTAATGTTCACAGGCGTACACAAATTTGTGATTTAATTTCGTGTCTCATTTACCTCGTCATCAGGATGCACTAAATTAAATAATGCCAACCGGTTCGGCACACATAATTTTTGATTGCGCGGTAAGCTATGAGTGATCTTACCACCTGCTGTAAGAGTCATGTCAAAGTCCACCGAACCGGTAACAACATTTCATCATCTTAATAGTGTTATATTCACTGTGGAGACACAGCCACTCAATCAAATATTCAGACAGAGGTGTGAAACACTTTAGAGTTTAAAATTCGTGAAACTCAAATTACTGCACATTGGCACCCAACAACCTTCATATTACTGGTCAAGACCATATACATGTGGTTTCACAAGATTAATACAATTGAAAGATGGTGAGTTAAGAATTCGGGGAGAATGCTCTTTAGACTCGTCTGATTGCCAGGAAATACTTGAAAACGATTGTTGTTATTTCGGGTTTTCATATCCCACCAATACAGGCATGGTTCCGGATGGCAATCCCCCAATAGTCCGTTTTGGTACTTCTTGGACCCGCGAAGAATACCTGGCCCTTTTTAACATAACCATTCCAATAATCCAGCTACCTCTTATCTGCTAAAGGGCGTCCCAGAATCCGCGAGCTCTGAATGAATTTCGGAATTCTTTCGGAAAAATTACAAGATTCCCGTAACAGATCGCATCGTGCTTCCTCCCTCCGAAATCGGGCCCAGTTTCCGTGTATCTCTTCCCTCCAGGTACAACTGGATTTTCCACCCGAATAAAACCGGTTACTGCAGGATTGGCAGGCTGTCAATAAGTAACAGTAACCCTATCCAATCAACAAAACTCCATGCCCCCTCTCCTAAACCCTTAGTACATAGTATTAGCCGCCCCCTCCTAAATCTGTCCCCAACACCAACTCACCTCCCTGTCCACCGTGGCTCCCATCTCTCGGTTACGAATCGTCCACAGCCAACGCGTACCCCCCCCCCCCCCACCCGCGCTTACCCTGCCCTCCCCAATCCAATCCAAAGTTGAGTCGATCAACAATATATCCTACGCAACACCAAACTCCTCTCCTTTGCCCCAATCACGACGGCCACCTTCATTCTATACCCCCCTCCTCATTTATGCATTTATGCAATTTATTCGTGTACTATTAGGTCGTATACTACAAATAAGGCTCCACCAGAAAATTATGTGGAGATTGTCAGATATCAAACGTAATTTTGTGAGTTTGAACACGTGATAACTACATTACCTCAATATATTAGTGACTTGGTATCAGCTTTACATAACTTTTTTCGTGCAAAAATGTCCAGTTTTGTGCCATATAAACGTCATTTGCAGGAACTTTTGATATACTTTTTTGATTTGAAGAAATTTGCCGCTGAGGCCCATCAATTGCTTTTTGAAGCATATGGTGAGGCTGCTTTGAGTGAGAGAAGTTGTCGTGAGTGATTTTAACAGGTTAGAAAAGGCGAGTTTGACGTGGAAGACAAATAACGAAGTGGAAGGCCAAAATTGTACGAAGACAAGGAATTGGAAGCAATATTGAAAGAAGATCTATCCCAAATGCAAAAAGAACTTTCACGTACATTACATGTAACTCAACAAGCAATTTCACATCGTTTAAAGTCGTTAAGTATGATTCCAAAACAAGTAAATTGGGCTCCATGCGAACTGAAGCCGAGAGACGTTGAACGCCGACTTTGCATAGGTGAAATGCTGCTTAGCAGGCATCGTATAGTCACTGGGGATGAAAAATGCATCCACTACGATAACCCAAAGAAGAGAAAATCATGGAGGGTGTGGGGGTTTGTGGCGGTTCCCTTGAATGCCACTAATCATCTTCCCATTACCCCATGTAAAAACTCCCACCTAGGGCATACAAAAACCTGGAAAACAAGTAGTCACCTGTTTATAGTTGAACCATAAAGCCTTAAAACGAATAAAATCACAATATTTGCTGATAATAAATCCATCAGCACAAAACAGACATGTTCCTTATGGGCAATTTGGTTGCATCACCAAGCAACCAACATGAACCGAACCAATCCATTGAACATGTCTCGGTTCGATTTTCATCATGTAACAGGCATCTTCCACACAGAAGGGCAATTTAGTTGCATCACTTAGCAACCAACATTGCCCGAACTATATCAATGAGATATACCCCTACGCGCCAGCCGCACACATGCAGGAAATGTTTTAGCCTTTCCTTTTACATACATGCCTACATCGATCGGTCATCCGACCGATAAATACATGAAGGTATATGGCTGATCGCCCAAGCAAGTCGAGTTCTCAAAATGGAAAAATTACCATCCAGAATTCGACTACGTGGAGATGCCACCAACATGTGCACGATCAGCATAAATGCTTTACGCAGTCGCTGATCGTGCAAACACTTCAACCCCTATGATGAGATACTTGCACCAGCTACAACCTAGTAGATTTGATCGATCCAAGGTCCGCATACTTGTGGACACACACGATGAGCAGCAGAGGCAATCATCGTGTGTGTGTTTCACCCCATTTCTTGTTGGACCAAATGCTAAAGAGAAGCTTGCCTTACATGCTCATCGAAGCGATGGGTGGAATTTTTGGTAATACTGTCGCTTGGATGGCAATACCATTCACGATACGGATTTCGTGGAGGCAAGTCGTGCCTCCACGTTAAATAAACAAAGTCTGTTTTCAACGTTTGGAGTGTGAATTTCAATGCTGTAGAGCGGTGTCGGGATCCAGTTTATGAATTGTGTCTTTATTTTTGGTGTAACGAAATGCAACCTTTTATTTAGTTATCGAACTTTTAATTTATGAATTAAATTGTATCATTTAGTGCTTTTACATTTAATGTGAAAAAATAAAATTGTATTACCTCGGAACTGAATTCCTACGTTATTGAAATAAATTTGTAGCACCAAGTGATCCTCGTTTCTTTTCATTGGTAAAGTAAGCACTATAGACACTAGTTGAGAGTTAACAGACAGCTGGGGTTAGCGTTTCACTGGAACAGCGTTCGGGAAATTTACTGAATCTGTGTCCGCGCGGCACATTATTAAAAGACCCAACGACGAACCAGAACGTTAAAAATTACCACAGGTTCTTTTAAGCTTACCCGAAAAACCGCCCATAATTGCAACACAACTCCCATTGTTTTTCGCTAATTAAATTGCATTAGCACCTGAAACCATTTCCTTTTCCAAGGACATTTAATGCTTTCACCGCATTATCTAGGAATTCCTGTAAAGAATTTCTCCCCCAGGGCATTCATGCATGCATCGATGCATCTCTGTATTAGCGACCAAGTACCGAATTCTCGTTTAGTGTAAATACTCACACTAGAATTCGACCATTGAGTTGCCTTAGATGCCATATACAATTGGCATAGATGTTATACAAATCGTCATTGTGTAACCATCTAAATTGTTTCGCAATGACTTGCAACTATTAATACAGCTGCAAGCACTTTACCCAGAAATGCTCCTTTGTTGGAATCTCCAAACAATCATCAACTTCGCGTATAGCCGCCGGATTGAATTCAATAGCAAAAACAAATGCAAATAAAGAATCCGTTTCTTACAACGACCAAAGATACGATATACAAATTGTATGATGTATCCCATATGCATTCACACCTAATGAGTTACAGCTTATTTATTTAGCCATTACAGACCGATGCCTTAGGTCGCCTTTCCCCTTGCCCTTTTTCCCCATGTAGGGGTTCTCTATACCACATGGACAACCAACCCACAATGCCAATAAAATCTTGACCGCTAACAGCGCGTCACCTTACCCTAACATGTAACCCATTTCAAAACATGCAAAAACAAATCTCAATCTGCAAGCGCATCCATCCCGAACTTGCAAGAATCCATCTCCCAATCCGCAATGAAAGGCATTTCCCAAAACTCGCAACAGAATACAATTCAACAGAATATATTCTAAATCATCCCCGCATACATTTTCCCAAAATCGCTTCGGTCAATTCCCTACTTACGTTATATTCTTTCCTTGCGACCAAGCAATCTTAATTTCCCCGAAATTCATATGCTGTAATGAAACGCATATTCAAATCTATAACGGAACATTAACCATCACCACCAACTATACCGACCCGCATACGTTTCCCCTAAATTACTTCGGTTAATATCTTATCTAAACGATATTCCTTGCTTGCACCCAAGCAATTCCAACTTCCCCCGAAAATGCGTGCCCATACTTGCTTGCGTTCCCAAAGCCAATTTCCCGGTATACACAACCAACGAATCCAACTCAGCTTATACGGCGAGGATTCGCTGGAACTGAATACCTATGCAAGCATAGCAATTCTACTCGAAATTCTTCATAAGTGGCAGCGAGTCTATTTTCGCTATGACTCAGCCGCCACGACACGATGAATGGATTCTTTCCATTCATAAACCAGTCGAGATTCTACCGCCACCGGGGTCGGACATACAAGTCAAATTTTAGCATTCTACGCGACGAGAGTCGAAATTCAACCCCTCCAGAAACCAAGTCGAGGTCGTCAGGTCGTCCGAGCCCGGGGAGTACACTAAGTTACGTACCAGATCCGCGCGTCAATACGCCTGTTGTGAGAACTCTACATCCGAGAATTCGCGTTCCTTCGGAAGGTAGCGTTTTTCCGCCCGTTATTGTCCGCCGGGTCATCTTGCAAAACCTGATCAAAACGCAGATCGGTCGCGTCATTGGCAAATGTAGAAGTCGATTGTTAAAAATAAGTAACGGAACTCGAACATAAACGTACACTTAGACAACATTTATACGGGGAAATAGAAGAGGACATTCGAACAGCATCTAAACAGAAGCAATCCAAAAAAACGTTTTCCAAACAACTATCATTATTTGTGTAAAACAGTGCTTAAAATAAATTCTATGTGGAATCATATATTTGTACGTTGTCTTCGTATTTGGTGGTGAACGATAGCAGACGGTGGGACCTCGGTGAGCCAGTGCCTTACGTAGGCACACCTACTTGAACCCCCCACTCCCTCGTTTCAGGTTTCGTTTATCCTTTGCTGAAATGCATCGATAAACACTGTGATCTGTACGATCACCCATACATACATACCACCATGATCTTCATTACGAGATCTGGTTTTCTATTCCACAAAGAGAGACTTCACGTTTCAAAGAGAGGCTTTACGTTTCTCTCGTGGTAAGTAAAACATATCCTTAGCCGAGAGGATATTCACCACCACCGAATCGAGGGTGAATCAAGAGCCAGATTCCAATCCTCGATTGAGTCGCAATTCAATCTTCAAGGCGGTCGGGTCGCTCGCCATCCACCGTACCGGCGCCAGTGCCGTGGGTTCTCTAGGAGTCATTTTTCCTCCCCGCTAGTGTTAATCGCCAGAGTGTAAAGTCCGGAAGTGAATAGTTAAAACCCACGTTCTAATTCTAATACCATTCACAACAAATGTTCAACAGATTAATACACAATAAATAATAAACGATAAAAACAAAGTGAACCAGTGTGTTTTATTTCTCTCGACCGGCACCTGTGTGTCTTGCTGTTATTCTTGGATATCCGTAGTGAACTCCCAGAGAGGATGGGGACAGAAGTTAATCCGGTGCAGTACGCCTGCACACCATACTTCTTCCTCACAGGGCTACCTGGCCATGCTTTAACATCGACAACATAACCGAATATTCATGGGAAAAAAGTCATGTCATGTATTTTGTGGGATCAGATTAGTGTCGTATATTATGAATTGCTGAAACCGAGTGAACAGCTCTCTACCGAACACAATTAATGAGATTGAGCCGACCACTCAAGGCAAAACGGCACCATTACTACTCCAGACATGACAAAATTATTCTTCTCCATGATAATGCTCGTCTGAGTGTTGCGGTGCCAGTGAAAAACTATTTGGAAACACTTCATTGGGAAGTCCTGTGGGTATGTACGTTGGTATGTCAACACGGGCACTGTTTCACATACACACCACGAAATTGTTCCACCTACTCGTTACGCATAATGCAAAAGAAAAACATCGAAATCATCCACAAGCTTTAGAAGATTAATGAAATTAAACACACTAGTAATTGTAGCTGGATATTTATTTATTGTTCACCGATTGACCTTTACGAGTACTATGTCGTTGATAAAGATTCTAAACTTCTAATTGAAATACGTGTAGCTCTAAGAATGTACACTTTATCCGGAAACTGCGTTGAAATAACTTTAGTCTATACCGGCACGTCAATCTGAATTAATTAATAGTTTCTCGCGCGTGGTGCTTTATTAATTCACTTGTCCCGGACACGAAACTTAAAGTTTAGGCTCGGCACTAATGGTAAAAATTAACTTCCTCAGCGAGCGCCACTCGTTTCTGGCTTGTCACTGCTACAACTCGGCTTCATTCATTGGGTGGAAAAAGACTACGACACGCGACGACCGCGACACCTCCGTATTGTTGGACTGTTAAAATCTGACTCCACGATGCAATTCACATCCATCAGATTCGATGGCCGCGAATTGCATTGATAGGGGAGGATTGTATATGTGTGCGTATAGGACAAATACAGTGCGCTGCGATGAGAGCGTTGATCGGCCACACCTGATTACACAAAGACACGATCATCGGGGGCTGCGGCGATATACCCATACATCGTTGATGATGTATGCCAAGGATCGAATAGATTTTTGTTTCAAAGTAAACAAAAACACAATTTCACAGATCAAATGGTGGCACACATGCTGTAAATGATGTTCCTATGATACAAGGGGCCGCCATGGTATTTGCCTAAGATACCTTGGAAACACCGATGGAGGCAATATCCAATCTAGCCATATGGCTCCGGTGCACAAGGGGGCAAATTATTTTGTTGACATAAGTCAGCAGAAATCTCGTCGACGGCGGCAAAGGGTCAGGCTGGATAGCTGTATGTTTGATTAATATGCGGGTAAGTAAAACGCACACAGTGAGATACTGTATGTATACTTTAGGTTTTCAGGCAGGTCATCATAGGCATGGCATGGGTAAGGTTACCTAAACAATGTTCATATCCATGCCCAAATGCATAAAGGAAAATGGTCGCAAGTGTTGCGAACCTCGGGACTGGGGCAATAAATGGTTATGAACCGTAGCAAAACCTATCGGCTACAACTGTGTCAACAATTACGCTGGCCAACGAGTATTTATCTATTATAATTGCTGACAAGCCGAGCCGATGGAGATATGGTACGGTTCATATAATAATTCAATGTGATGCGTGCCTTGATGAGGTTTAACTTTCAGGTGAAAGATATTTGTAAGAAAGCTTACACTGCTCGAATGCAGGTAAGTATATTGGTTTGCATGCAAAGGGGAAGGTGGTTAATTTAAGAGGATGGGCGGTTCTTTGGGAATGTATTAAAGAAACGTCATAGTCCTATCCCACCCGCCGTATTTACCAGACCTTGTCCCTTTTGATTATCACTTATTTTGATCCATGGCACATGGTCGGTCCGACCAGCACTTTACAAGATATGAAGATACTAAGAAATTGATCGATTCGTGGATATCCTCAAAAGATAAAGAGTTCTTCCGACGTTGTATCTGGATGCTACCAGAAAAATGGGAAAAAGTAGTCTAGTAATGGACAATACTTTGAATAAAAGGTAATGTACCGTTCTTTCACAATAAATTCCTAGTTTTGTATAGAAAACGGTGAAAACTTATTTGTACACATAATATTCACATTTAAACCATTAACTCACTTACCTTTACTCTTATATTATTCAGAATTATATACGTGAAACGCGTATAATATTCAGCCGTATACCGTTCACTGTTATGCTCTTTCCCATTTAAGCTATTTACTCGTGTACTATTAAGTCGTGTACTATTCAGGTTTAAACCATTACCTCACATACCTTTTACTCTTATACTATTCAATCATATGCAATTCCCACTACTTCGCCCTTGTACTATTCAGTGTTATACTAAACATTGAATTGACAATCACTTGCTTATGGAAATTTTTTTGTGTGCACCGAACAATGTTTTTCCTCTCGGTTAGCAACGCCCACGACTACCAAGAAACAACAGATTCTTATATGTTAGTGATGTTATAATTATTCCCGAACTCTTATATCATAAGCTCTTATACTGCAAGGTTTTATGTATTAAATTCTTATACTGTGAATTCTTATACTGCGAAATCTTATACTGCGAGTTCTTATACTGCGAATTCCTATACGGCAATCTCTTATATTGCGAACTCTTATAGTGCAAGCTTTTGTACTGCAAACGTATATACTCCAAGTTCTTATACAGCAAACTTGTATACTGCAAAGCTTTATATTGTAAATTCTTATACTGATCACCACCATCATCATCATCGGCACTACAACCGGGGTCCGGTCTTGGCCTTATTTAGCAAGTCTCGAGGCCTGTTAAACTGTCCATAATAATTTATTTTTACGGGCTTCTTATACTACAAATCCTTATACCGCGAACACATATACCGCAAAATATTTTCCCTCAAACTCTTATACCTTTTATTCTTCAAGCTACTCTACTACAAACTATTATAGAGGGAACTCATATACTACAAATTCGTATGCATTCTGTGTATACATGATTTTCTTACACGAGTAATTCTTATACGCTTACCTCTTACAGTGTTCATTTTAATGATATTTATTGCTAGATTATTTTTACTCTACTGTGGTTCTGTGGGGAGGAAGTATTGCCTGCATGGGTACTCCGTTCATTTCCTCCTCCAATATTCACTTACTGTCGCCCATTGCGCCGCCGTAAATTGTCCGCAGGAAATTGTCACCAAAGAACGAAGCAAAACGCACCGATGGTAGTCTCCAGAATAAAATGCACCAATTTGGTGTAAAGTATTTTATTGTTTTTACTGATATGTTCTTATTTAACTTTTTGCACTTAATTAGCTATGGCTGTGGTGGTTGGACAAAGAAAGGGTAGCTACTAATTACACGACGATGGTACTGACGCTCTAGAAAGAATTACTTTTAAGGTAGTAAGACACTCGACTCGACATATTCTCGCGTCCGCGTCTCCGCAGTGACGTAGAGCGGAAGTCGCATGACCGTGGTGGTCAGCGTCTGAAATTTGACTCCCCGAGGATGGAACTCTGACATGAATGCCATCCTAGGTTAGTGGTGAAAAAAAGAACAAAGGGAAAAACTTTTCTCTTAAGGGTGTGGCCGGTAAGGAAATGCACTCATTCAGTGCAATGGTATGCTTGTGCGGCCGTACTGATCGATGCTATTTGCACGTGCTTGAAGGCAATGAAACAACGAAGCAAGCAGACGGCGAGAACAAAGGAAGAGGCGACCAAATAGTTCGCCCCGTAATGAGGGTCATGTTTACCCTATGCAACGTCGCTATGATGGACGTTGGTAAAAAGGTGCTAAGTGGTGCGGTACTTTATACAATGAAAATTGTATATCGTATCTTGAGTTGGTTGCCGGAACGAATTCCTTGTTCGCATTTGAATGTGCGGAATTATTCGTTTGCGGCACGAAAGAAATTGTAGATTGTTTATCTATGGGAAGATGCTGGTGATACGATATAGCCTGTCGTATCGCCCGATGCCTGCCAAAGGACAGCGTTCCTTTGTTTGCACTTAGTGCATTGCTAAGGCATTAGTCTCAACGTGGATGGTGCTACTTACATACTTCTGCGTTGGACTATTATCGCTGGCTAAAGGGGTCGCCAGCCGATATGTGTGTAAATAGTTTTTTGTACACATATTGAGGCTGGGGTTAGCCAACTCTGTGGTAAGATTCTCTGATATGCGGTCGTATGATATACGAACCGACGAATTTTCTTTTCAGGGAATTTTTGACAAGGAAAGTAAGAACTCTTACAGGGGATTTGTAAGCGAAGGAATGCTTGTGAAGGTAAGAATTCTTTAATGCGTGTAGCATTTCAGTACTTAATGCGATTGCATTAGCGAAAACTTATATTGGTGAGATGAGGTTATGGGGGTTTTTAGGTAAGTGTTCCGTGGGGTTTGGCGGCACCGCCACAGTACTGTTACGTTACTTCAATATTATATTATGTTATATTAATGTAACAATATTTTACTGATATACGTGTATGCGACTATACTACTATTCCTCAACATCTGGCTTATCATACTTCGGCTGTATTGAGTCGATTTTTCGAAAAACGCATTTTTATTAATCTTTAGCACTGTAGCTGAACAATTTGAAAACACACAAGCGATTAAAAGTATCCAAAGATGCCCTTAGTCAGGTTGCTACAATTACTTTGACGGTTTGCACCGTTTTCCCGTGAAGGGAAAAGCGAACTTATATCGCTGGGTCAAGACTCAGAAATCCCATTAAATACAGAATTTGTGAACTTCTTTTTAAAAAGTTGCACTATTTTAAATAGTATTAAATTTTAACTAAAATTTTGTAGAAAGCTATTCCATCGACAAAAATTGGTCAGGTTGTACACCTGGTTTTGGTTTAGTTTTATTTAGGGTAATATTCCGGTGTGGAAGACTAAAGTGATTGTTAGTGAATTTATTTTAAGAGTTCCAGTAGATAAATAAATATATCATGTGTATGCATACGTGTTTTCCGCCTTCTTTGGTAAAAAAAAAACTTGATTTTCTAGGGGAATTAACTTTTTTTTAATCAAAATATTGGCCATCGGCTTCTAGACATTTCGCACATCTTTCAGATAATTTATGAATAGCATGCCAGAAAAACTGCTTGTCTTTCGCGGCAAAACATTCGTCGAGCCATTTTCCAACTTCCTCGAAATTGCTAAAGTGCTGCTCTGCGAGCGTGTGCCCCATTGTTGGGAAGAGGTGATAGTCAGATGGCGCCAAGTCTGGAGAGTACGGCGGGAGCAGAAGGATATCTCACCCAAGCGATTTCAATGTGCCTTTCACTAGTTTTGCTGTATAAGACGGGGTGTTGTGTAACAAAATCACGTTGGCATGTATTCTGGGCCATTCCGGTCATCTTTCGATTAATGTGTGGTTTAAATTAATGATTTGCTGACGATAGCGTTGTGTATTAACGGTTTCACTGCGCTTCAAGACTTCATAATACACCACATCGGTCTGGGCCCACCAAACACAGAACATGGTCTTCTTTGGGAAGTGATTTGGCCTTGGTGTTGAAGGACCGACTTCACCAGGTAAAAGCTATTCCGCTTCGGGTTTTCAAAATAAATCCATTTTTCGCCACCCGTCACAATTCGATGCAAAAAAGATTTCCTTTCGTGGCGTTGAAGCAGCATTTCACAAGTGATTTTGCGATTTTCCATTTGCTCATTCGAATCGTGTGGGACCCATTTACCGAGTTTATTGATCTCCCCCATTGCTCGTAAACGTCTGCTGATTGCTTCTTATGACACATTTGATGCTTCTGCTAATTGCCGCTGAATTTGAGTTGCAATTGCTCGTCTTCTCATTTTTGTAGTATACCAGAGCGCTCACTGTCTTTCACATTGAAATCACCACGTTTAAATTGTCGAAACCCTGTCTCACATGTTCTAATTGATGGAGCGTATTCACCATATGTTTCTACCAGCAAATGATGACTTTCAACAGCCTTTTTCTTCTGATGAAATAAGAAAAGCAATGCCTGCCGCAAATGTTCTTTTCAGGCACAAAACTCGACATGATCACTGAACGATAAAATAAAGACGATCGTTTGTGGCGGACTCAACTTGTATGTATAGCGTTTGGGATGATAGTGAAGAACGTGTGATTCGAACTGACGCTATCACAGTTGCAATCAGCAAAAATTGAACCAAAGCGCAACCCATCAGGCCACCACCGTGTGTACGAATTCGATTTCTAAACTCAAGTACATTCAACTGATGTGGATTTGTTATGTTATGCGGAAGTCGTGATCGTGTCGTGAAGAACTGTTTTACTACGGGAAAGTGTGTGCTGTGCGTACACAAATCACGTCGTAGTCACCAATTTGGCGGATTTGAATGTCGTTTTCAAATGTTTGATGATGGAGTTGTCGAAGTGTTCCGCCGAACACTGTCCACACACCAAAAGGAACACCTGGAACGCGGAGGGAATTCAATTGCACAATTAAAACACCAGTTCTTCTTTTGGAAACGCTCTTTTTATTGTTTATTTCTTTTCACTCAATCGTCTCAGACACAATCTTAGTATTGTGTTCTTTTGGGTAGTATGTTACAAAATAAAATACAAACTTCCACGACGCCTTGAATTGTCTTAAATTTTTACAATACCCTTATTTATTTCTGTCACATCGTATATTATCTTTTGCTTAGTGTTTTCAGGATAACTACACAAAACAAATAGTGAATTAAAATTGCACACACTAGGAATATCACGAAAGTGTCGCGACGAATATTTGCTGTGCATTGAACGTCGGGTATTAGGTTTATGATGTTTGCCTTCGGTGGCAGTTCGGTCAAATTACTTAAGTTACTCGCGCCTTTTGAAAGGTTTAAACTTCTGCTCGACGTTACTTTCTCGTTTTAATCCGTCGCGCGGACCGACCTCCTCGTTGGGTTCTCTAAAATGGACTGTCTTGTCAACTTACTATTTCCCTTTCCAATTATCTTCCCCTCATCTGTAAAGGAAATTTTCCATCATAATTTTCATTGTAATCCTCTTATCTGTAAAACAAATTTCCCATCATGATCATCATTGCCTCAAACTCATTTCCTTATCTGTTTTTTTTTTTTTTTATTCGAAGGATCGAGCGTACCGCCACTCATTTCTCGATCCTTTCATTGGCATTGTTTGTGTTACCCATCTGGCTTACGACAACAAGAGTTTTTGTGTGCTTCAGGTGGGTAACAAAGGAACCATGGGATTTGGTTTATAGATCGCATTTTCCAATCATAAATATCTAGCGTGGGATAGGCGTTACGACGTTTATGATTGCAAGAATTGTTGGTGGGTGGGCGAATCGCTAGGCCTTTGTTTGCGCACGTGCGCTTGTCGGTTTGGGATCTTGCGAGGAATTTAGAGTGCTAATTGCTATTAGCTACATGAGGTGATATGCGTTATTCTGTTTGTTTTCAGAAAAATGCGTTTAATGGATGGATTGAGTAAATGGGGGAATTGCATTGAATTGAATTGAATGGATGCATCGAATGGATGCGTTGTTCGATTGGTTTTTACTATTGAAATCAATGTTGGGTATTTGGAATGTTACCTCTTGTTCAGGCGGACGAAAGGACTTTTGGGAAACGTGTCTGTGGACACGTGTAATGTATATAGGTGAGTATGTTCCTTGGTGGAACGACGATATCTCAACCTATAGTGGGTTGTGTGGTGCGTAGAACCGCCACATGTGTGTTTGTAGTTAAATCTCAGGCGAACAAAATGACGTACATATGTGTGAAATTAATACGCTGCGTACTTTTCGCTGGCACCATCTCTTAGTTAAACTGGAAAAATTGTAGATACACACCTGGTATATACGAGATATATCGATATATTGATGACTACCTCGTTGCTGTCAATTTTTTTTTACCTCCGAGCCATTTGTTATGGTTGAGAAACAGATGATAGTCACTGGGGGCTAAATCTGTTAAATATAGTGGTTAGGTGAACAATTTCAAACTTCAGTTCGTTGATTTTAGCCATCACAACAACCGGCGCACGGGCAGGTGCGTTGACATGATGAAACAACATTTTTTTAGCAAAGGCGGCACGCACCTAACACAGAGCTTCTCCATACCCAAATATTACGTACACGTTTAGTTAACATCCTAGTATTCTCAGCTATCTTTGTTACATATAATCTGCGGTCCTCTGCCACCATTTTATGAATTTTTTCAATCATTTCGGGAGTTGTGACGTCAACCGGGGCGTCCTGAAGATGGCTCGTCAGAAGTGCTCGTGCGTCCTTTCTTAAATTCATACACCCACTGTTTAACCATTTAATATGATAGAGAAGAGTATTATAGTGTAGAATCCAATTCTTTTTTAATTTCAAGTGGTGTTAGGCCTTTTAAATAGAAGTATTTAATGACCACACGTTATTATATATATATATATATATATATATATATATATATATATATATATATATATATATATATATATTGTTATGGGTGCTGGGAGTCTTTCGGGTCAATCCAAGATAACGAGGGAAATTCTAATATCCGAATCCCATAGAGCCAGCAACAGTTTCATTTTGCACATTAATCAATCCTAAAATCCAAGTCCCACAGTTTATATGATCCACAAGAAACAATTTGTGAAACCCTGATCCCATAGAGCCAAGCAACAGTTTCCGTTTTGCGCTTTAAACAATTCTAAAGTCCGGGTCCCAATGGTTTGAATGATCCAGGTCATGAAACCTAATTTCCATATGAGTCGACAGCAACACTGTGCACAATAAGCAGAAGTGACTTATCATCATCATCATCATCATCATCATCATCATCATCGGCACTACAACCGGGATCCGGTCTTGGCTTTATTTAACAAATCTCTCCACCGGTACCGATTTCGAGCCGATGTCATCCAGTTTGGCACTCCCAGACTCTGGGCGTCCTGGTCTACGCCATGCCTCCATCGCAGACAAGGTCTGCCGCGCTCTCTTCTTCCATACATCCTGCCACTAAGGACGTTCCGGGCAGGCTCCTCTTCGCTCATTCGAGCTAGGTGTCCCGCCCACCGGAGTCTACCGAGCTTGATTTTTCTTACTTCTTTCATAAGCTTCAAAGTAGATAGCATACAACTGATGGTTGTAGCGTCTCCGGAATCGTCCTCCCTCACATATGTTACAGGGCCAACAATTCTCCTTAAGACCTTTCTCTCAAATGCGGCCAAGAGTTCAGAGTGCCTTTTATTGAGCACCCAGGTCTCGGATCCATACATGAGTACTGGTAAGACCATGGCCTTGTACAGTAGTAGCTTGGATGGTCTGGATAAATTTCGAAATTTAAAGAGCCTTGATAGACCATAGTAGGCTTTGTTGGATTTGATCAGCCGTTCGCGTATTTCTTCTTCCATATTGTTATCGGCTGACACTATTGACCCAAGGTAGTTAAAGGATTGCACTACTTCAATTTCGTGCTCTACTACCCTGATAGTTTGACCAACGTTAGGTCTTCTCTTCGCAGAAGTTGCCACCATGTAGTTAGGTTTTCCCTCATTAATGTGCAGTCCCAGTTTTTGTGCCGCCTGTCCGATCTTGGTGAAGGATTCCTGTACCGCCGATTCGGTTCTATCGATGATGTCGATTTCATCTGCGTAGGTAAGTATCTGGCCGGACTTGGTGACAATAGTCCCTCTTGTTGTAATGCCAGAGTCACGGATTGCTTTCTCCAGCGCCAGGTTGAAGAGGAGGCAGGCCACACCGTCCCCTTGTCGGAGTCCATTATAGATGTTTATTGGTTTGGACAGCAACCCCGCTATTTTTACTTGACTAGTTACGATGGTCATGGTCAACCTACAAAGCCGTATCAATTTGTTTGGAATGCCGAATTCTCTCATGGCATTATATAGTTCTACCCTGGCTATGCTGTCGTAGGCGGCCTTAAAGTCTATAAACAGATGATATAGTGGAATCTTAAATTCCTGACATTTTTCCATCGCCTGTCTAAAGGTGAATATCTCATCAATTGTTGATTTGCCTGGGATGAAGCCACACTGATATTGTAAAATAGTGGAGAGTATCTTATAGGCGGTACTCAGCAATTTTATACCCCTATAGTTGCTGCACAGTGTGATATCTCCTTTCTTATGTATGGGGCAGATTATACCACGACGCCAATCTTCGGGCATCTCCTCTTGCTCCCATACGTGCACCACGATCTCATGAATCGTGTGATGTAACAGAGAACGCTATCCTCAATAGTGAGCTCTTCGTGATCGAAGATCCTTTGGAAAAGGTGAACGCTGTGGGAGCTGTCTTTCAGGAAATGTACAAGGTGAATGAAAGCATTCGCCGAAATCACGACTTGGAGGACAGAGTTCTACTGAATCACCTGCACCTCCGGAATGAAATTTCATTTTGGCAATCGGAGAATCCGGGTTTTACCGAATTCAGTGACGATAATCTGTCAATTGACATTAACGCCAATGGTGAGGCTAATAGCCTTTTAATCACAAGGGAAGGAATCCAGAGTATCTTCGACTCATTAAGAAGCAAAAAGTCAGTGGGAATAGATGGAGTACCTAACATCGTACTCAAGAACCTGCCCCCAAAGGCGATAGATATATACATGGCCCTGTTTAACAACGCGTTGAATAATGCATATTATCCCGCGCGTTGGAAAACCGGTATCATTCAGCCTATCCCAAAAAAGGGCAAAGACTGTACAAACCCAATGAACAGGCGTTCTATAAGTTTACTCCCAAGCATCAGTAAAGTATTTGAAAAAACCATTAACAAAGCTCTGGTAAAATGGGTAGACGACAACAGCATTATTCCAAATAACCAGTTTGGCTTTAGGGCGGGTCATGAAACCACACATGCCGCAGCTAAACTGGTCTCCGACATACAATGGAATAAATGTAAGAACCAATGCACAGGTGCCTGTCTGATCGACTTGGAAAAAGCCTTTGATACCGTCTGGATCGAAGGGTTGTATTACAAACTGGTCAGACATGGTATACACAAGCCTTTACTATATGTACTTTACGATATGTTAAAGGACAGGAGGTTCGTGGTCAAAAGTGGTAATGTGACCTCTAATGATACGTATAATATCAAGAATGGCTTGCAACAAGGCGCGATACTCTCTCCGATTCTTTTTAACATTTACATTAGCGACTTATTAGATGCACTTCCGCAGGCTATTGCGTACGCAGACGATCTCATAATTTACAGAACAGCTCCGAAAGTTGGGATCATAAATATTTTAATACAGCGAGACTTCAACAACGGGCAGCGCTATTGCGATGACTGGAAACTTAAGATCAACTTCCAGAAATGTGAAACCATCCTATTTAGAACTCCATTATATAAAGCCACGAACGACACAAGCAAAAACTGGCGAAAGCTAGTTATCGTGGGACCGCATGGAGATAAACTGGAAACCAAGAATTTAGTTAAATACCTTGGCATCTGGCTAGACCAATATCTGTATTTCAACAGACATGTAGAAGCTGCTCTGGTCAAGGCTAGAAAAACGTCTGCTATGACAAGGAGGCTATTTCACAGTAGCCAACTTGACAGCACGGTAAAAGTCATATGCTACATGACGCCAATCAGTCCAATGCTCATATATGGTTGTCCAGTATGGTTCAACATAGGTCCAAATTTGATGGAAAAGATTCGGGTGTTCGAAAGAAAGTGTCTCAGAAGTTGTCTCAGATTATATCGGACACCGGAATCGGACTATAAAAAGTATTATTCAAATGAGACTT
This sequence comes from Microdon myrmicae, assembly GCA_963931805.1. NCBI lineage: Eukaryota > Metazoa > Arthropoda > Insecta > Diptera > Syrphidae > Microdon > Microdon myrmicae. Next base: position 76,098,209 of record OZ007499.1, read on the forward strand.
TATATAATGAAGCGTACATAAATAGGGTGGATAATTGTATGATTAAATTAATCAGAGGACATATTGCGAGAGCAATAAGCTCGCCCAATGACCTAATTTTCGGGGCCTATTATCCAAACACTCTGTGCTATGAGAGCGTGCATCGCAACGGCTTTGTTCCACCAGAGGCGTTCCTTGACTTGGACATGAAAGGGCTTATACAGGATAGATCCGGAATTCCGCTGATCTATCATGTAAGTAGATCATCCGTAGACGGGCGATTGTGCTACGACCGGGAAGTGACGCGCACCGAAGAAGAGCTCCTGCGCTTCAGTAGGGCTATCTCCCACAGAGACCGGGACGATAGTATTAGACAGCGTCAACAGTTCTGGTGGTTGAATGGCATACGAGGGTTGCCTCTTATGTTTCGGGATTTGGCAACCCTAGTGATCCAATCCGGCAATTGACAGCTCTGTCGTAAAGTTGGACATTTTTGAGGTTATACGCACTCAGAACGTTTTGACATACGAGCGCTATTTGTGTTGTTTACAGTAACTTAAAAGATTCATCTCGGCCCAAAAATGGAATTAAATCGTCAACATTTTCGTGCGATTATTTTTTACAACTTTCGGTGTGGATTAACTCAGCAACAGTGCATGGATGAACTTGATTCAATTTTTGGCGATGAAGCTCCATCAAGGACCAGCGTTTATCGATGGTATGGTGAATTCAATCGTGGTCGTAGTTCACTCCAAGATGAATTTCGTGAAGGTCGTCCAAAATCAGTTGTTGTTCCGAAAACCATTGATGCTGTGCGCGAACTGATATTGGAAGATCGTCATGTGACCTATCGTGAGATTGAGACAACCTTAGGCGTTAGTGGGACCAGCATACATTCAATATTGCATAAACATTTGACTGGCAAAAAAATTTGTTCGCGTTGGCTCCCACACAATTTGTCAATCGCCCAAAAAAAGGCTCGTGTCAATTGGTCGAAAGAAATGCTCAAAAAATACGGTCGCCGTGCTTCGAAACACGTCTATGACATCGTGACAGGTGATGAATCGTGAATTTACGCGTATGAGCCCGAAACTAAACAGCAGTCGACTGTCTGGGTGTTTCAAGATGAGCCAAATCCAACAAAAGTTGTTCAGAATGCATGTGTTGGAGATACCTCAATCAGAGTGGCAAAAGTGCTTCGACAATTGGTTCAAACGCATGCAAAAGTGTATAGATCTTCAGGGGGAATATTTTGAAAAACAATAAAGTGATTTTCGATGATCAATATTTGTTTTTGTTCTCTAATCCCGAAATATAAAACGCAACCCTCGTATAAAGACCTGGATACCAAAGTCGGTATAGAACCACACTATCATCAGCTAGCTTACATAGACTTAGCTTTTCTAGAATTAGGGTAGTATAAAATTTAAGTTAAGTTAGGTTAAGTGCTTTTACATAAAAAAAAAAAAAAATTTCAAATTTTCTTTGTCTTTCAAATAATTATAAGTACTGCCACAAACTTCTGTCGGCCAAAAGCAAATTATACAAATGTTTAGTAATGTTTAGCTTAGAGCGTCTGCGAAGGACCAGTAAGTTATTATATAAGATAATTAAGCTAGCATTTAAGCATTTTTTGTCTAGCCTTTGATTTAGAAATTAAGAATATAAAAAGAAAAATAAAAAATGTTTAAAAAATGAAAGTGAAAATGACATTGGTGACCGCGAAACAAACACAAAGTCTGCAGAACAGCGCAAGTGACTATAAGGTGCAAAAACAGTGGCAGTGCTTCCTCAACACCCAAATGATTGGGAGAAGTGTTTTTAAAGACATTAAAAGGGCATGAATAGCCCCACCACTTCAATAAGCAGAAAGGGTAACTTCAACCCCAACAATAGACACCGCAGCGTTATCATCAAGCAGCAGCTACGCAGACACCACTGGACTCCAGGTTTTTTTTAAATATTTTTTGTTATCTTATTGTTTTGTCTGTACCTTTTTTTTTTTTGTAAAAGTGGTTAATTATTGTAAGGCGAGCCCCTTCTGAGCCGCTAAACACTCTATTTTAATTAGTGAAACAATCCAGTTTTTTTTTATTGATAATATCGCATATCATAGCCTTACCAAGAAGTCCCTTCAGGCAATTTAATAACGCAATCTATTGTTTTACCAGGTTTGAAACCAACCTTTTGTCAAAATCATTTATATTTACAGAAACAAATCGAAAATCATTTGAAATTTTTGATTATAAATCAGATTTAGGTTAAAATAAAGATGTGTTAAGTTTTCCTCATATACCTATACTTTTACCGATATATCTTATCAAATTACCATATCAATTATGGACCTTTTCAGTATTCACATTATATTTAATAAACAAACATGAAATTAATAAATGTAAGGAAACTGCCCAATAATCGAACCTAATTCGAAAGTTAGTTGACGTGGAATTTAATTTATTTCAAGTAAATCAGATTAAGAAATAATAAGCAGCTGATTGTCGAATCGCTTTAAATAATTATAAAATCACGAAAACGACATTTTCTCTTTTTGTAACTCTACATGTAAAGCGGAAACAATCAACCTAAAAATTTACATAGAATATTAACACAGATAATCGTATAACTTTATAAACCATTATATTTAACATTTTGCTAAATTTGTTGACCGTTTTTACTAATCATACTACGACAAGTCACAATTTATTAATTTTTTCAAGTATAAATACGATGCGTTTAGTCAAATTCTTTTAAAAAATAACTTTCAACTAAACTAAGAAAATTTATTTGTTTTCCCGTTTCCCAATCGAGGCGAAACAAGCATCAATTCTTTTAATTAGAAACCATAATTTCATTATAAAAATAGGCGATTCAAAATTCGTCACTAGGTTAATAAAATAAATAAATAAATAAATAAATATATATATATATATATATATATATATATATATATATATATATATATATATATATATATATATACATTTAGATATAAACAGTTCAACTTTTGGATCAGCAAAACTTACTCACGCAAATACATAAACTATATTTTACAGAATTTTTTAAATATCGCATTAGCGAGTTTAAGTAATTAGCGATTGGCACCAAATTTCAAACTAGGTACATTTTTTGTTTTAACAGACATTTTATTGTAGACAGTTTCAAAATAATTGCGAGTGTTAATGCATAAGCAATCACAGCAAGTTGGAAGTTGCCAATCCAATTGCCCTCAATAAAACAAAAACAAAAACCTGTTAAAGTACTTGCAAATCTAATTAAACTGAAAACAAATAGTAACCATTGTAAGCCTTTTCCGGGTACAAATCAGAAACTACACTGCAAGTAAAATATATTTTGAACCTTGTCATTAAGTGCAGGTAAAAACTAGCAATTCCAAAAATACAGCACTCAATACATTAAGATAAAATTTCAACGAAGTTATAAAAAGCTTTACCTACTACCTTATACGTGTGCAACCCGATTATTGTTACGGTTTGCTTAGGTAGAAATTCCTCCTAGTTAATTTACACAATTTGGCTTAACCCATTAAAATCTTATCGCAAACCTGAATCGCTACACACTCCATTAAGAACGTCCAAGTCAAAAGCTGCATTTAACTTTGCCGAAATCTGAAATCATTTTACAATTAAAAAAATAATCTACCTAAATTAAAACAACTCAGAAGTAAATAACACCGAAAACCCATTCAGGGTACAAATTAAATACAATCTTTTTCACTAACATTCGCGACTTTAAGCAACGCCACTCGACTTTGCACGATTCTCTTTTGGCTCCGCACCTCACAATCGCCTTCTTTTCACCATTCTTCGACAACACGCCAGCGAAATGAGACCTTTTTAGATTTAATATCGTTTTAATTATCAAATAGAATTCTTCATAATTTTAAAATTGAGTTTGGACAACACTACTGCCCTGCCCGTCCTCGTTGGCGATTTCGATCGCCCACTCTCAACTCTCACCGACTTCTTTGGACTAATTAACGTTACTCGACCACCTGCGACTCCCACTCCTGCCACTTGACTCTGTCCAACCCCCGCCTTCTTCTGCGACAACATCTTCAACCTCCAATCCGCGTTACTCGACTCTCTTAAATTCGCACTATCCTTTGGCTACTTTTCCCCACTCCTCGCGTCCTCTTGCGACCTCCTTCTGCATTCTACGCAACAATCTCGACCCGTCGGTACAACTTCATTCCGATTCTCACACGGCACACGTTAGCCCGTACGCGAAACGCCCCACCCCAAGAGGAACGGGAACAACCCGAGTCTCTCGAGTTTCACGACGCCTCCAGCGACGACTTCCCTGATGCACAAGTCGCTACCGACCACGAAGTGACAGCACAACCCGCTCCCCTGGCATTTCACAATGCCCCCAGTGTCGTTAACCGACCCAACCAGACTCTGCTCGACGCTCTGGATGAGCCCGGAAGTTCTCGGCAACAACGATTGGCGGCCAAAACCAACCTTTCGGGGATGAGACCGTTCCTTTTCCTGGCCCATTTACGCTCTATAGCGGGGACCAGGATCTCGGACGACTTAATACGGCCTCACTTTTTGAGATGTCTCCCCCACCATGCCCGTTCGGCACTCATAGCACAACCCAATCAGAGCTTCGGCTATTTAGCTAAAATTGCGGACGCAATTGTGCAAAGCTCAGATCAGCAGACTGAGCCTCCAGCTTACCAAGTAGCGGCGGTTTCTTAATACGTCGCTCAGCCTACACGGCATCCTTTTCCGCCACTAACAGCCCCACCGACGGCTCCGATACGTCAACCTTCTCCGTCACCACATCTCAGAAGGCCTGCCTCAACCAATGTCACACAGCGACCCAAGAGGACTGGCCCAACGAATTCCGCCCGAGAAGTTTTCCTGCTCAGGTCACCACTTCTGACCTTCGTGCGCTACAGACCTCATTCCTCCGCGATCTAAATCAAATTCGCGCGGAGGTGAGAAGCAACCAACGAGGCGCTCAGAATCGTGCCGTGTCTAATCGTCCCTTGGATCGGCAACAACCTTCCCAAAATGCCGCTCAGCGGGCCAACTTTCGCCGAACACTACCTCGGCCTTTACAAAACGGCAACATTCAGAGGCAAAATACGCCCAACAACGCCGCCTCTCTCCGTTTGTGCGCCAACCACCAACGATACGGTGATCTCGCATTTAATTGAAAGGCGCCCTGTGGTTGGACGCAACCAGCTACCAATCAGGAACGACCTTTAAAACTAATTTTGCCGACTGATACCCTCGCGCAACCGACCGGCACCCCTGCTATAAATCGCCCAACCACCCGGGACCCCAAACTGAATATCGCTTTTACTGTCGATACCGGCACCGATATCTCAGTCCTCCCGCGATCGTTTGCTCCGCGCAACCGCGTGCCCTCCGCCCTTAAACTGTCAGCCGCAAATAATTCACCGGTACTTACGTACTGTCGAAAGAAGCTGACACTCCAACTGGGTCTTCCACATCCGATCACTTGGCGTTTCGTCATTGCGGATGTTAACGAACACCTGATAGGTTCCGACCTATTAGGTGCACACAACCTGTTGGTCGATACGACCCACAACAGGCTTGTGGACTCAACCGCACCCCCCTTGCCCCTGCCGGCATCATCAGCGGTAACATCAAGGCCCACAAATATTACAGACCCAACACAGGCCATGATACAGGAATTTGTCAGTACAACAATTCCTCTACCTAATCAGCGCCGACACAAAGCCACCGTGTTTCATTACATAGAAACACGCGGTCCCCCGGTGAGCCAGCGCCCACGCCGACTGGCTCCCGAAAAATTACGCGCGGCATGCGCAGAATTCGATCATATGATCGAACTTGGTATCTGCCAACCGTCGGACAGCCCCTGGGCAAGTCCACTCCACTTAGTGAAGAAACGTTCCGGTGAGTGGCACCCATGTGAACGCAGCAACTGTCCCGGACAGATACCCTATCGCACACTTCTACGATTTTTCGTATAAACTACGAGGTTGCAATGTCTTCACTACCCTGGATCTCACCAGGGCTCAACACCAAATTCCGGTGGCACCAGAAGACATCCCCAAGACCGCAGTCATCACACCTTTCGGACTCTTCGAGTTCAAAGTGATGACTTTCGGCCTCAAGAATACCGCACAACGTTATATCGACTCGGCATTGCGTGGTCTCAATTGGTGCCACGCATACCTTGATGACATCCTCATCGCCTCCAAAGACCACGCCGAACACATCCGCCACTTACATCAAGTCCTAGAGCGCCTCCGTGAATTCGGTCTTGTCATCAACCCAGATAAGTGTCAATACGCCAAGGAGCAAATCATCTATCTGGGTTACGTCGTTGACAACCAGGGCATTTGCCCACTACCAGACTGTGTGGAGGCCCTTATGAAGTATCCACGTCATACTAACGTGAGTGAGCTCCGTCGATTCCTGGGCATGCTTAACTTCTATCGTCCAACGCTGAAGAACGCTGCCCAAATTCAAGCTCCCCTAAATGAATTCTTGAAAGGAGCTAAGCGCAATGATAAGCGCCCCATCACTTGGACAGAAGCCTCTGATCGAGCATTCCAGCTGTCCAAAGAACAATTGGCAAATGCGACCTTACTCCGATGCCCCTCGAGGGAGCGGCACTGTCCATCCAATGCAACGCATCGGATACCGCAATCGGAGCTGTCCTTGAACAGGACATCGAAGGCCGACCGGTTTCTTTTCAAGGAAACTGAGTCCTACAGAGCGACGTTACAGCGCCTATGATCGCGAGTTACTCGCGATCTACAGCGCTGTCAAATACTTCCATCATATGATAGAAGGTCACTCACTCAGCATCCTAACAGACCTCAAGCCGCTGGTCTACGCGTTCCGGAAGAAGTTGGGAAATGCCTCCCCCCGACAAGAGCGTCAATTAGACCTCATTGGGCAATATACTACGGTAAACAGAACGTCACGGCGGACGCCCTTTCTCGAATCGATACGATTCACTTGCGTACCGCCTTGAACAACCCTGACCTTGCCCTAGCTCAACAGGAGGACGAACAGCTCAAGTCCCTCCTAACTACCCATACGGCACTACAGCTTAAGAAAATTACTCTTCGCGACCCTTTGGGCGAAATCTGGTGTGATGTTTCAACTGGAACCGCTAGACCTTACATCCCCGAAAAACTTCGTAAGGGCGTGTTCCAGGTTTACCACAACCCAGCCCACCCCAGCGGCCGAGCGACAGCCCCTGCTGTCCGTCGCAAATTCATTTGGCCACGGATGAACAAAGATCTCACCGGTTGGGCCCGTGCTTGTCTCCAGTGCCAACGCTGCAAAATAGCGCGACATAATGTACTGGAGCCAGCCCGGTTCAAGCTACCCACGGCACGCTTTGCCCATGTCCATATAGACATAGTGGGACCGCTTACTCCATCAAGCGGATTTTCCTATATCCTCACAATAATGGATCACTGCACGCGATGGCTAGAGGCGACACTGTTACGGACCGACATTGAGTCCAGGTCCCCCCAGAATCCGCTAATCCCCTTCGATTCCCCTCTTTACCTGTAAAAGGAGAATAACGCGCCAAGTAGTTAATTTGCATAAACTACTTTATGCAAATTCTACTTGGCGGAGAAATTAATAAAAAAAAAATTAATAAAAAAATACGTCAACGGAAATAAATAAAAAAATGACAATTCGACGTTAAACTACGACGGAAGAAGTATTGCTAGATTCGTTTCTCTGATAGAAAAGTTCGTTTTTAATGTTCTTAAAATACAATCTCTGGTTATTGGGTCTATCAATAAATGTTATTATTGCACAACTAAATAAAAGGACACAACCGAAATAACATACAACAATAAACCAACAAAAAGGTGATCAGGGGAGTAACAATCCAACGCCCCCTGCAACGAGCCATTGACAACTTCACCAACGACCGCTCAACGGTCCAGCTCAACGGTACAAACCCAAGTAAGTCCTTCCTTACTATATGTTTTAAAATTAAACTATATTAAATTTATATAAAAACAAAATTATATTTACATTTAAATATATTTGTTATACAAACAATATAACAGCACCTCTCCGTTACTGCCGAATCAGTCGCCAAGGCCTTTTACTCAACTTGGGTCACACGCTTCGGTGTACCAACAACTTTAACTTCGGACCGAGGTCCACAATTTGAGGCGACAATATTCAGGCAGCTAACAAACCTCCTTGGTTGCCAAAGAAGTCGTACCACCGCCTACCACCCACAATCCAATGGGATGATAGAGCGCTGGCATAGATCCCTCAAGGCCCCACACATGTGTCATAACGACACCCAATGGTTTGACGCCCTTCCCACCGTCCTCCTCGACCTGAGGACAAGTATTAAGGAGGACTTAGGAGCTTCGGCAGCAGAGCTCACCTACGGTACCAACCTCCTTCTTCCAGGAGAACTCTTCCTGGACGGCGAAACACCGCGTGATCAACTCCATGAAGTGGGGCATCTCCGTGACCTGCTACAAGGTTAGGGCAACCCCAGTAGTCAGGCACGGCTCCAAAAAATCTTGGTCCACCCTGAACTGCACAGCTACACGCACGTCTTTGTCAGGGTGGATAAGGTCAAAAAACCCCTCGACCCACCTTACGATGGCCCATTCAAAGTCTTCCGCCGCATCAGCGACCGCGTCTTCGAGATCGATATTAGAGGCAAGTGATCCACGGTCAGCGTCGAAAGCCTTAAGCCCTGCTTTTGTGGAAGCTTCCGCTCGAGAACAGCCCCCTCAACAAGACACAACAGCCACCCGACTCGTACAACGTCCCCACACCCGCGCCCGTACGTGCGCTCAAAGACAACCCCCCCCCCCCCCCCCCCCTCCCCGCAATCTTTCTTACCCGTTTCGTGGCTACGTCACTGGGGGGGAGTGAAGTGGCGCCTCTTTAATACATTCCCAAAGAACCGCCCATCCTCTTAAATTAACTACCTTCCAAACCCATAGTACTTACCTGCAATTAGGGGCAGCGTAAGCTCCCCTGCAGCATCACACCTGAAAGTTAAATCTTATCAAGCATGCACACCAAACAAATTATTTCATTCATTCATACATGGACCGTGCCAGGTAATCGGCTCAGCTTGTCAGCAATTATAAAAGATGAATGCACACTGGCCAGCGTAAATGTTGACATAGCTGTAGCCGGTATTCTTGCTACGGTTCATGAGTGAATACTGCCCCAATTCCAAGGTTCGCAACACTTGCGACCAATTTCCCTTATCGGTTATCTACCGATCATGGGATTTGGGCACTAATATGATTGACGTTAGACAATCATACCCCAGATCATGCCGAACGATGCTCCGCCCTGTTAAATAAACAAACACGATGTGCATATCATCGTGACCCTTGAAATAGTGTTTTTGTGTATCTTAAAGCAAAAACCTATTTCGTTCTCAGGCGCAGGTTATCAAAGATTTATGGCCCTCGAAATAGCGTTTCTGTTTATTTAAGACACAGAAACCTATTTCTTATTTCGGCGACTTCGCTATCGCATATTTCTATAATACCAATTCATCACACCAGCCCATGTTTATTTAGGGCATTTTCGTCGTTGCCGATATGCAGGCTGAAGGGCAACGTTGTCCTACACGGACTCTAATACATTCCTCCCACACCGATGTAATCCACACCGTTGAATCTGGCAGATATGGATAGTATCTTAGAGTCAGATTGCAACCCCCGTCGCGTACGCATACGCTATCGTGCTATGCGTTTTGTCGTTCATTTTAAACGGAGTCAAATTTTATCACCAGTCGGGTGCGGAACTAGAGTTAAGAGAAAATCGTCACTCAGTTAACGTCAGTTCAAACATCCACATAGTTTAGTTCGTATTGCTTCATGTTGTTTTAATAACTGTGTCTCATCATCAAACTGTACGTGAAAAAGAATATTGTGCATAATATACAAACTACATCCAAGATTAAGTGTTTCATTTTGTTTTCCTTTGCTCCCTTCGAGGATCACCTTGTGTGCTTGTTTTTTTTTCTTTGTTTTCTTCGCGGAACAATTTAGTGCGCCATTTAGTGTTGTGGGGTATGTGACTGAACCCGCGTCCGTGTTTATGCATAGCAAATACCACCCACAGGCTCATGGAGCAGCATTCCTGCAATGATCCGCGTCGGAAGGACCCACGGATGCCAGCAAGGACTGGTGCAGCTTTGAATTCGATCCCAGCTCTATTGGAGGAATTTAAAGACTCAACAGTCCCTCTTCCCAATCAGAGGCACATACGGTCAGGGGTCTACCATCACATTAGCCAACGCACACGCTGTCTCGCCCCAGATAAGTTACGAGCGGCACGAGAGGAATTCAATTACATGGTCGAACGGGGATGGCGTGGAATCGATAGTAGGGGGTTTCAAACGAACCCGTGCACTTGTATGCACCTAATTAATGAAACCTATATATTAAAAACCCTACAGGTTGCTATGCCTACATAGAAAATTTGTTTCGGAGAATTTCTGCCGTGCGGGCTGAATTAGAATCTTCTGTTGCTGTGTATGCGGGGAAATCGGTTTCGGAGGCATAACCAAGTATGGTCATGGGTTGTCGGTTAGACAATAAGACATGGGTGTTGACCGTTACGACGGTTGTTCTGTGAAAAGACAACGCGTCATGCTGGTGACTTACCAGTAAGGGGAATTGATATGATTTCAAGTGCTTTAGGCAGAATGGGAACCGAAATGGTTTTTGGGAAAAATAAATGCTGCTTGGTTGCAAGCGAGGAAAATAGTTTAAGTAAGAGAAGTGAGCCGGAATGGTTTTCGGGGAAAACTAAATGCTGGTTGGTTGCAAGGGCGGTATATAGTTTAAGTAGGAAATGAACCGAAGTGGTTTTTGGGAAAAATGCTTGCGGTTTAATTGCAGATGAGGGAGATGATTTAAAATGTATTTTATTGCAGGTTTTAGAAATGAATACTGTTGCGGTTTGGTAATGTATGCTATTGCAGATTTGGGAGTGGATGCTGTTGTAGATTGGGAAATTAACCCTACAGGTTGCTATGCCTACATAGAAAACTTGTTTCGGAGAATTTCTGCCGTGCGGGCTGAATTAGATTCTTCTGTTGCTGTGTATACGGGGAAATCGGGCAAGAATGTAGCTAAACTCAATTATGCATTATCTGCATGGGATAATGAGTTTAGCTATGCGTCCGTTTGACATGTTCTACAGGGGAAGAACATATGAGGGAAATGGATATGTATGACGCGCTGAAAGCGGTCGAAATTAGGTGGAAATTGTGCTTGAGATTGTGGGTTGTTTCTCATGTAGAATAGAGAAACCCCCACAAGAGAACCCCCACAGACCTACGAAGGGATACCAAATATAAAAAATGGACAAATACTTGCAAGTTCCAATCACCGACGCCTCACAGGTGTTTTAAAAAATATATGCACAGATCCGAATACCGGTCGGAGCCGTAATGGCAAGAGATGTGAAGAAACAATACATCTTAACCGAATGAAGTAGGTTCCAAGAGGAGCACAGTATTCTCGCAGAGCAAATCAACGGGATCGCGGCTGCGACCAACATAGAGTGTTCCCGTTAAACCGAATATGCTCGGGAACAGAGCCTTACCCAATAGCAACAGATATGGGACACAGCTGTCACAGGGGGATTCATTTACGAAATGATACAAAATATCAAAGATTGGAGGTGCACTCGAGTGTTAAAAGTCCGAATTAGTTATTGCACGAACATGTTTACGAGCTAATGCCATTCTTTCGTTGTCACAACTTTCCAGAGATTGTTAACAACAAAATTCATGCTTTAAAAGCAAACTTCAAATGGTACAAAATGTCAATCTATCTATTATAGTTCGGCGCAAGGCTAATAACCTTGCCCGTAAAAATAAATTATTATGGAAAATTTAACAAGCCTCGAGACTTGCTAAATAAGGCCAAGACCGGATCCCGGTTGTAGTGCCGACGATGATGATGATCTATTTTCATTTTTTAAACATTTTTTTATTTTCTTTTTATATTCTTATTTTCTAAATTAAAGGCTAGACAAAAAATGCTTAAATTCTAGCTTAAATATCTTATATAATAACTTACTGGTCCTTCGCAGACGCTCTAAGCTAAACATTACTTAATATTTGTATAATTTGCCTTTCGGCGACAGAACTTTGTGGCATAACTTATAATTATTTGAAAGACAAAGAAAAATTTGAAAAACTTTGTAAATTTTTTTTTTTTTTTTTTTTTTCTTAAAATTTAACTTACTTAACTTACCTAAACTTATCTACTTTTTTTTTTTTTTTTTTTTTTTTTTTTTTTTTTTTTTTTATGTAAAATCATTTAGCCTAACTTAACTTAAATCTTATACTACCCTAATTCTAGAAAAGCTAAGTCTATGTAAGCTAGCTGATGATAGTGTGATTCTATACCGACTTTGGTATCCAGGTCTTTATATGCCATTCAACCACCAGAACTGTTGACGCTGTCTAATACAATCGTCCCGGTCTCTGCGGGAGATAGCCCTACTGAAGCGCAGGAGCTCTTCTTCGGTGCGCGCTACTTCCCGGTCATAGCACAATCGCCCGTCTACAGATGATCTACTTACATGATAGATCAGCGGAATTCCGGATCTATCCTGTATAAGCCCTTTCATATCCAAGTCAAGGAACGCCTCTGGTGGAACAAAGCCGTTGCGACGCACGCTCTCATAGTATAAGGTGTTTGGATAATAAGCCCCGAAAATTAGGTCATTGGACGAGCTTATTGCTCTCGCAATATGTCCTCTGATTAATTTAATCATAAAATTATCCACCCTATTTATGTACGCTTCATTATATAAAGTCTCATTTGAGTAATACTTTTTATAGTCCGATTCCGGTGTCCGATATAATCTGAGACAACTTCTGAGACACTTTCTTTCGAACACCCGAATCTTTTCTATCAAATTTGGACCTATGTTGAACCATACTGGGCAACCATATATGAGCATTGGCCTGATTAGCGTCATGTAGCATATGACTTTTACCCTGCTGTCAAGTTGGCTACTATGAAATAGCCTCCTTGTCATAGCAAAAGTTTTGCTCGCTTTGAGCAAAGCAGCCTCTACATGTCTGTTGAAATACAGATATTGGTCTAGCCAGATGCCAAGGTATTTAACTAAATTCTTGGTTTCCAGTTTATCTCCATGCGGTCCCACGATAACTAGCTTTCGCCAGTTTTTGCTTGTGTCGTTCGTGGCTTTATATAATGGAGTTCTAAATAGGATGGTTTCACATTTCTGGAAGTTGATCTTAAGTTTCCAGTCATCGCAATAGCGCTGCCCGTTGTTGAAGTCTCGCTGTATTAAAATATTTATGATCCCAACTTTCGGAGCTGTTCTGTAAATTATGAGATCGTCTGCGTACGCAATAGCCTGCGGAAGTGCATCTAATAAGTCGCTAATGTAAATGTTAAAAAGAATCGGAGAGAGTACCGCGCCCTGTTGCAAGCCATTCTTGATATTATACGTTTTATTAGAGGTCACATTACCACTTTTGACCACGAACCTCCTGTCCTTTGACATATCGTAAAGTACATATAGTAAAGGCTTATGTATGCCATATCTGACCAGTTTGTAATACAACCCTTCGATCCAGACGGTATCAAAGGCTTTTTCCAGGTCGATCAGACAGGCACCTGTGCATTGGTTCCTACATTTATTCCATTGTATATCGGAGACCAGTTTAGCTGCGGCATGTGTGGTTTCATGACCCGCCCTAAAGCCAAACTGGTTGTTTGGAATAATGCTATTGTCGTCTACCCATTTTAGCAGAGCTTTGTTAATGATTTTTTCAAATACTTTACTGATGCTTGGGAGTAAACTTATCGAACGCATGTTCATTGGGTTTGTACAGTCTTTGCCCTTTTTTGGGATGGGCTGAATGATAGCCGTTTTCCAACGCGCGGGATAATATGCATTATTCAACGCGTTGTTAAACAGGACCGTGTATATATCTATTGCCTTTGGGGGCAGGTTCTTGAGTACGATGTTAGGTACTCCATCTATTCCCACTGACTTTTTGCTTCTTAATGAGTCGAAGATACTCTGGATTCCTTCCCTTGTGATTAAAAGGCTATTAGCCCCACCATTGGCATTAATGTCGATTGACAGATTATCGTCACTGAATTCCGTGAAACCAGGATTCTCCGATTGCCAATGTGAAATTTCATTCCGGAGGTGCAGGTGATTCAGTCGAATTCTGTCCTCCAGGTCATTGTTTCGGCGAATGCTTTCATTCACCTTGTACATTTCCTGAAAGACAGCTCCCACAGCGTTCGCCCTCTCCAAAGGATCTTCGATCACGAAGAGCTCACTATTGAGGATAGCGTTCTCTGTATCTATGCCAATGTTGGTTAGCAGCTGCTTGTTTACCTCGGTACGTGGAATTTGGAGACACTGAATCTCGTTTTGATTATTTCTCCTGAATATTTTATTTATTTGTGGGAACATATTCGGGTTATTAGTTTTTATAGCTCGAATTCTGTTGTTCCAATACAAATTTGTTGCTAATCTATAATTAGCTTTAAGTAATTGTTGGAGGTTTTTTAATTGAGATTTCAGTGATATTATCTCCTGGTCTTGTCTGTCTGTAAACTGTCTGTGTAATTGTTTTAATTTCGATAGCAGTCTGCTCTTTTTCTTGTGGAGTGCGTTTATTGTTGCGTTTCTGTACATGTTAATGTGATCTGTAACTGTTGTTTTGGGAATTGTTTTGTCCATTGTTTGTTTTACGGCTTCGTCCATTTGTTGAATGTATTTGTCGATTTCGTCATTAGTCAGGTTTCTGTTTACTGGCAGATTAAAGTCATTCGAACGAAGTTCTCTTGTTAATGATCTGGTGAACCGCGGCCATCGCATTGCCCTGTAGTTATAGGGTTGCGGGGTCACGAATTCCTCCAGATCTGCGAGCTCGTTCGGAAGCTCTATTACTGCCGTGAATGCACAGTGGTCACTGTCGTATTCAATTGTCCGTAAACAGTTTGTGTTTCGTCTGTTGGTGTTAAGTAATCTCAGTCGTGAGTCGATTAGCAAGATATCTAAGAACGATCTACCTCTGGGGAACGATGGATATTTCGTAGCTAGCAGGTCAGTTCTATATTCAATATGATACTGATCTAACCAACCAGCCAACTGATTTCCTCTGGCATTAGATATATAATTTCCCCAATTTCTATGCTTGGCGTTCATATCTCCCCCTAGGATAAAGTAATTTTTGTCCAGGTGCAATTGTAAGCATCGAAAGAGTGTCTCGAGCTCCGCTATAAATAGGTTTTGTTGGTGCTCCTCAGGTGCGTAGACCGCAATCGCATACAAACCCCTTCCTTGCTGAAGGGGTATGCGGACGATACAGGCTTCCAGCACCCGGAACCTGCGCACTTCTCCACTATATATTACTTTATGATTGATCCCTTTTCTAATAAAGATTGCGACACCCCCCCCCTTGAGAGGAGTTAGGTCGATCTCTTCGTATAATATCGTAGTTTTTATGTCCTATCTTATGTCTCTGGTTTAACTTTGTTTCCCCCGCCAGAAGTACATCAGGTTGTTCCTCTTGCAACAGGTTAAAAAGATTGGCTCTTCTCTCAGTTCTTATTAGTGAATTTACATTCACGACAAGAGCTTTTATTGATGTTGTGGTTAGAGGGTTTATATCGACTTGTTATTTAGACTGGGCAAATGCGAGTAGATCTCGTTTATTTGGCTTTGTAGCTGTGTCATCTGTCTCTGCAGATTGAGCAGGATTGCGAACACGTCCGCTTGCGGTGTTGTTTCAGTCTGTGTGGGAGTATTTGTGGCTACCTGTGATGTAGCCTGATTTGGTGTTCTCCCACCCGAAGCAACTTGTGCGTACGACCGCTGCGATGTTACGGGCATTGTTGAAGTACGAGCTGGCTCTGTGTTTTTTTGCCGGGTCACACTTCTTGCCATTATTTCTCGGAATTTAGGACATCCTCGATAGTTAGCGGGGTGTCCCTCATTCCGACACACTGCGCACTTTAGAAGGGCTTTGTCTTCTACCCGTTCTTTTCCCAGAGGGCATTCTTCTGCCTTATGGTCCTTTCCGCACTTTACGCAACGGCGCTGCATTTCACAGTTAGCCGCCGAGTGACCAAACCTTTGGCAACGTAGACATTGCAGGATGTCTCTGCCTTTTTTTAATTTGTCCCATGTGACCATTTGATGATCCAAGACTGAAATTTTTCTTAGACCACCAATCCTACTGTTGGGTGTTAATTGCACCAAAAAGAAGGGTAGCTTGCGGTTTTCCCTTCTTGCCTTGGGTGTGGTGAATGGTTTTACCGCGGTAAACTCGAGATCTTCGTGCTTCAGGTTTTGAAGCATTTCGAGCAGAGCCTCCGGTTCCATTTCAGGGTCGACACCCTTTAATAGAACCGTTACGCTCTTCGTTTGTTTCGGCGTGAACGAGTAAAATTCCGCGGTGGCTCTTTTTAAGACCTCTTTAATTTTGTCGTGGTCTGCCACCGTATATGTTTGAATGGCGTGCCTGTTACCCGTCAGTCTTTTAACTGCAAAATTGTTACCTATGGCTAGCTTACAAAGACTTACCAATTCCTTACAGTCAACATCTATGGTGTTGATTGGTGGCATCTTTATTTTTCCGCTGTTATTGTTGCTTTGCTGCTGCTGTGTTGCTTGCTGGTTCGTTGATCGCTTTTGTGTTAATTGTTGCTGTTGCTGTTGCTGTTGATGGTGCTGATGTTGAAGTTGATGTTGCTGTTGATGGTGAGATTGTTGCTGTTGGCCGACTTTTGGCTTTAGCTTTTGTAGTTGTTGCTGGTTTTGTTCTTGTTCGAGCGCCGCTATTTTTTTCTTTCGGCGTCTCTCTTGTAATCGGGCTCTTGCCATCGCCAGTTTCGCCTCCAATTCACTTATCTCTTCCTCTTCATCCTCAGACTCTGAGGATGCAAGAGAAGCGAATGAATTATTTGCCCCATATATGTTAAAATTGGAGGGGAAGGGGAGCTCACTGTCGTCCGCCAATTGTTGATCACCTTTATCCATCGTCAATTTCGCGGTTTTGCTTCGCGTCAAAATGGAGTTTTTCGGGGCGCCTTTTCGTTTGTGCGTTGTCGTGTTCTTATCGTCCTCCGTATTCATTCTGGTTCTTTCCAGTTTGTTTTCATTAAAAAAAAACAAAGGCGACCTTTTGAACCACGGCGACTTGATTTTTCCTGCAAGCTGAGTTGAACTCGCCTACCGCCTGCTAAGAGTCAGTAAGCTTGCACTCGCGCCAAACGATGATTTAAAAATTGCTTTCTTAACAAGCAATATATTGTTTGTTTTAATTTTCGCGTTTGCGACCGCAGTGTTATCTTTTTATTGTTTTTGTTTTTATTGTCGCGAACACTTTTGCACCTCACTCAACTGTTTTTATATGCACTTATTTTGATTTTATTTAATGCATTTATACCGGTACACCTGGTAAATACCGATTGCTTAACGAGCAATCTATTTTAATTTTTGTTTTTTGCGCTTGCGACCGAGGTGATATATTATGTTTCTTATCGTTGATTATTATTTTATTTTTCGCACTTCACTGCAATATGCACATTTGCTTTTAGGTTTTATTTTAATTTATGTGTTTTTAATTCACTTAGTATTTACAATTAAGTTTTTACGTTTATTATTTGTTTTGTTTGGTTTCTGAATTTCATTGTTTTGACTATCTTCACTGTTTTAATTTTGGTCACCACATGTCTATTGAATTTAAACTTTTGGCGTGAACTCGAGTATATTTATTGTTTGTCGCGCTTGTTACATTAATATTTAGTTTACTGGTGTGTCCTTGTTGTCTTTTGTTTGTGAATTCTTAGGAATTGTATTTGTTGTCAAAAATTGCTTTTGACATACTTTTACTTTTTAAATATGTAGTCACTTCACTTTTTAACTGGCGCACTGTTAAACTGGTGTTCTCTGTAAGAGAGTTCGCGGGTGACTCTATGATGATCTATTATAGTGGAAATATGCTACTAAGCCCTATAATATAAATAGTGCCCCTCCTTTTTAAGTAGCAGGCGTTTTTTTGGGGAATATAATCTCACTACTTTTTGTCCATAGTGATAAGTAGTGATGGCTTATTTTTTTTCTTATATGACAAATGTGTAGTATAATAACCCTTTAAGTCGAAAATTCTATTTGTATCAGACGGGCATCTGTGCATTTGTGCTTATCGCGTCACATATATGGTTCAATACGAGGGTTGCCTTTTATATTTCGGGATTAGAGAACAAAAACAAATATTGATCATCGAAAATCACTTTATTGTTTTTCAAAATATTCCCCATGAAGATCTATACACTTTTGCATGCGTTTGAACCAATTGTCGAAGCACTTTTGCCACTCTGATTGAGGTATCTCCAACACATGCATTCTGAATGCAGCAACCGCTTCTTCAGGTGTCGAAAAACGTTGACCTCTCGGTTTGTTTTTTACGTACGGGAATAAAAAGAAGTCATTCGGTGCCAAGTCAGGACTATACGGCGGATGACCCATCAAATCGATGTTTTGGGTGCTCAAAAATGCAGTTGTCGCAGCCGATGTGTGAGAGGTCGCATTGTCGTGGTGAAGAGTGATCCGTCTTCGGCGGTTGGTTTTCCTGATTTCTTGGAAGACAACTGGCAAACAAATGGTTGTGTACCACTCAGAATTGACTGTTCTGCGTTGTTCTAGTAGTACGGTTGCGACATGTCCAGTTTTTCCGAAAAAACAGGCGACCATTTGCTTGGAAGTGCTTCGTGCGCGAACAACTTTTGTTGGATTTGGCTCATCTTGAAACACCCAGACAGTCGACTGCTGTTTACTTTCGGGCTCATACGCGTAAATCCACGATTCATCACCTGTCACGATGTCATAGACGTGTTTCAAAGCACCGCGACCGTATTTTTGAGCATTTCTCTCGACCAATTGACACGAGCCTTTTTTTGGGCGATTGACAAATTGTGCGGGATCCAACGCGAACAAATTTTTTTGACAGTCAAATGTGTATGCAATATTGAATGTATGCTGGTCTCACTAACGCCTAAGGTTGTCTCAATCTCACGATAGGTCACATGACGATCTTCTAATAACAGTTCGCGCACACCATCAAGGGTTTTCGGAACAACAACTGATTTTGGACGACCTTCACGAAATTCATCTTGGAGTGAACTACGACCACGATTGAATTCACCATACCATCGATAAACATTGGTCCTTGATGGAGCTTCATCGCCAAAAATTGAATTAAGTTCATCCATGCACTGTTGCTGAGTTAATCCACGCCGAAAGTTGTAAAAAATAATCGCACGAAAATGTTGACGATTTAATTCCATTTTTGGGCCGAGATGAATCTTTTAAGTTACTGTAAACAACACAAATAGCGCTCGTATGTCAAAACGTTCTGAGTGCGTATAACCTCAAAAATGTCCAACTTTACGACAGAGCTGTCAATTGTCGGATTGCAACACTAGGGTTGCCAAATCCCGAAACATAAGAGGCAACCCTCGTAACAACTAACATCTAATAGCAGAAGATCCTAATCAAATTTCAATTCTTTGATAAATTATTCAAAATTTTGCGGAAGATGAAAAAATTACAATAATGTGAGCTTATTGGTCCAGCTGTGGAATCGCTATGCACATATTTACTTGTACAGACTAGATGTTTGGAAAAAAAAACATCTAGAACTTTATTATGGGGAAATTCCATGATGTAGTAGTCTCTTATTAAAAGTGAGTCAAATACTCGTAGAAATACTAATTAGACGAACGAGGCCTTGTCCAAGAGTAACAGAAAAAGTTAATACAGGAGATCAACATATTTCATGGTTTTGCCGAGACAGATAAAATAAAAGGAATCATTTAGTCACGTCCTGTCATAAAACGTACTCGTTGTAGAAAAGATTTTTTAAGTAATATGGTGCAAACTTGTAAATCACGACTGGTCAGGCCCTGAAAATCTCTAGGTCACGTAAGTGCCAGAAAGTTCCTCGTCATAGACGAATAAGTTTTGGGATTACAAAACAACAGTCTTTTGACTAGTTTGAAAAGAATAAATTCCAGTTGGGAAAAATATGTCTGGAAGGAGATGTGTCTTAAAAAATATGGTTTTTGTTTCGTTGTGAGGTGCAAGTTTCATTATTGTACATTAATTTATTTATTAGGAGTAAGTTATATTAATGTGGGATGGAAACTTTCCAATTAATCAATTTTGTTTCAAATTTGGATATGTGATAAGACAATATTTACATGTCAATAATTTAATGGTGTGCTACTCATAAATAAACAGAATAAACGCGGCTTGAATGTCATCTCCATCTGAATGAGTTTAAATCCTATTTCCAAAGATAAAAAAAATATATGATAGTTCGTCCGCTCCAATTTAGTTGATAGATTCATTGTAGATGGTTAATCTTATTACTGAGCCCGCAAACAAAACAATCTTATCAATGGTTTTGTGGGGGTTCGAAGTAGATGTGGTGCCGACGTACGACGCGCGGTTCACTTGGATCCCCATCGAGTCATTCCGCCGACAGGACGTCCACAAGAAGCGAGCAAAATGGGCAGGTGATGGGCCGAGAAATAAAACGCACTCAGTATCTTGTTATTGATAAATGGTTTTTATTATTTGGTCTTGTACGGGGTCACCTTTGTATTTAACATTGTTTATAACGTAAGGCAACAATAAACCGGCTTTCTACTATATCATTTGTAATTGCTACATGACGGATCTCTCTCCGCCCGTGGTTGTTAGCACAGGTTTTATACGGAGTCACTTTTGTATTTAATGTTGTTTATAATATGGGGTACGAGTAAATCGGCTTCCGGCCGTATCATTCGTAATTATTACACGACAAATCTCTCTCCGCCGACGGTTCTTAATATAGGTTTTATACAGGGTTACTCTTGTATTTGACATTGTTTATAACATGAGGTAACAATAAATCGTTAGTGGCGAGACAGGTTGATCGTTCTATTGTAAGTATAAGCTAACACTAGGTACACAAATTTGCCCGACACGTAACTACGTAGGTGGGGTGGGGACGGCGGCGGGAGGCAACGCACGTTTAACTGGCACTTTAAGTGATGTTCAGGCGGCGGTCGCGTGGGGGACTTGGTTAGCCGTGCACCGTATGGTAGATGATTAGCGACTTATTGTGGCGCCACGCCGCTGGTGGTTGCGAAGCGACTAATGATGATGAAGGCGAGAATCCATTCAGGTGTCGTGGCAGTTGAGTCATAGCGAAGTAAGCTCACTGCCACTTACTAGGAACACGAAGAGGGGTTGTAGGGAGTTTGTTTCCGGGAATTCCTGCGGTATGGGCTGGATTGGATTCTTTGGTTGTGTGTACCGAGAAATTGGCTTCAGAAGCATAGCCAAGTATGGTCAAGGGTCTTGATCGTTGCGATGGTCGTTTCATGGAAGGGCGACGCATCAAGCTGGTGGCTTTCCAGTAAGGGGGAATTGGTGTGGTTCTACATGGTTTAGGTGGAATGGGAACCGAAATGGTTTTCGGGGAAAATTAACTGCTGCCTAGTTGTAAGCGAGAAATATAGTTTAAGAAGGAAATGAACCGAAATGGTTTTTGGGGAAAATGCATGCGGTTTGATTGTAGGGAATTGATGTGAATTTACATCTTTTATGTAGAATAGGAACCGAAATGGTTTTCGGGGGAAATTAAATGCGGTTGGTTGTAGATGAGGGAGATGATTTAGAATGTATTCTGTTGAATTGTATTCTGTTGCGGGTTTTGGAGTGTGTTTTATTGCAGAGTTTGGAATGTATGCTATTGCGGATGTGGGAATGTATGCTTTGCGGGTTTTCAATGGGGAGTTGGGTTGAGGTGACCCGCTGTTAGCGGTCGAGGTTGGTTGGAATTGTGGGTTGGTTCTCCATGTAGTGTAGAGAACCCCCACAGTTTCACAATAATTCATACAGCTCGGCTGCTAATTATTGCTTGGCTCATTCATTTTTTTGGACTGTAAAATCTGCTAGACAATGATGTCTAGCAGATATTCATCGCACTGTTTATTGATTTTTGTCAGGTTGACAAAAAGTTAATTCAACCAGAGCTCTTGAAACAATATTTTTTTTGAAAGCATTCGTTGTAATTTATAACATCAATCTTCTTACAAAAACAAAAAAAAAAACAGCTTTATAATGTATATATGATCGAAACATCTGGTCATTATTTAATTTTAGGTTCCGTAACTTCCACAATTTTCCAGGAACAAATATTGTAGCATAACACGTCAATTGAACACACATACGCATGGTCGCCGTCTCGTTACTGGCCTGGTGCATATGAGATTGCGCATAAATTTACTTTAAAAATTGCAAGAAGTACAAATAATAATAATAGGGGTGAATTCTGGAAGTCGTCTCAAGTGGCGAAGCGTGTAGAGAAAGTGTGCAGAACGGGAAACGATGACGTCTCGAGTTCATGATGCCATAGACGTTCGGGCTCCTACAGGCCAATCAATATATTGATAGATAGGTTTACGAATAGACACAGAGTTCTAGAGCAACAAAGTTTATTCTGCAGTTTAACTACATGAATGAGGAATGCTCTACTTCGTCATGTGTTTTCTCGTTTGTATAATATCCAGGCATTCAAGTCCAATGGACTACTTCCCCTTGCACCATGCTTTGGCATTTGGGTCAACATCAAAATGTGCACCTTTTGTTTAAAACAAAAAGAAAAATTCTGATCACAAGCTACCGAGTAATCAATTATCTCAGCAATTTTGGTCCCATTTAAAAAACATCTTAGTATCGATTCTCTGTGCCGGTTTGTCACGACAAATCAGACTAAAGATCAATACTTTACACAAAATATCTTATCATCAAGCATTGTCTACCTCTGCTAATTAATCCTGTATCACTGCTCGAAAACACTATTTGACCTTTTCAACAATTCCAAAAGATGGTACTTCGAAACATTCTAAAGCAAATTAAAACAAACAAAAAGGGGAAACGCAAATTAAAAACTTTTAAATGAAATTTTATTTGCTAATGAGTCAAAACAACGTTACTAGGAGCAGGTAGAAGCCAATGGCTCCAAACCGAAGCAAAGACAATCGCATCGAGCTGTAAAGGTGTTTTTCTGGGATTCAAAATTGACTGCATAATAAAGGTCAAACAATTAACAGGGAATACAATACTTATCTTCTTGGGTAAGTAGATGGAAAAATGAGAGAGAAAATACAACAGAAAACATTCCTTTTCATAAGAACAATCCGCCTGCACACGGGGGAGCTTGGTTTCTATTGTCAGACTACCATCAATATGAATTGAAAATCAATAATTTAAAATTCTATGCAATTTATTTCAATTGTCAATTTGACAATGGGTTGGAATTGAAGTGAATTTAATTGAATTCTAGAAATTTGTTTAATTGAATTTAGTTAGGTGAACGAAATCAATGAAAACCACCAACACAAAACAAACAACGCATCTGAACAGTGTCCTTGAATTTTTGTAGTTATACGAAGTCAATGGCAACCGCGTAAACACATTTTCCACCACACTGACTAGACAACATGGCGGTTAATTTTTTTTTATCTTACTCACTTAGTTCGCCGATTGTAATTTTAATCTTTTTTTCTTCGACAACCAAGGAAAACTTTAGGTCTTCCTTTTATCCCATTGAATGTGGATACAACTCTTATATTCAAGCATAATCGTCGTCATACGTGGGAAAGCAGCAGTGAGCAAACTTGTGTCGATTCTTGAACTCTAGGAGTAATCCAATTTAGAAACAATTTTCTCCTGTGTGATTTACGAACACGATGGCTCTGCTCACTTAGATTTGCTGACCTGGATCGCAGTGATGGTTGTTATTTTCATTTTTCTGAGGGAAAAATAAATTCTGAGTTAAGTGACGTGATTTTGGAATATGGTAGTTGATGTAGTTCCTCTTTTTTTTCCTTTTTTTCATTACACTTCTCTCGGGAGAGGGGATCCTGTAGCGCCGAGTCGATAAAGTTCCGTGAAGGAAAAACTGAGTCAGGCCAGGCGCAAAGGGGGTCATGAAATTTATTAGTAACCAATGTGCCTTCGGCTGTCTTATTAACGCTTGAGATTTCACGGGCAACCAAGTGACAGTGATGCCATGGTTCATTTACTCTGTAATTAAGATCACCATATTCTGGTCCATCCGGAGATCTAAAAATTCCTCCGGGCGACAAAATGTTTTTTTTTCTCCTTATCCGGTGGTCTAGACATATTTTTCCGGGAGACAAAATGCTTTTTGCACTTCACCCGGAAATTATTGTGAAATTTGGTAGATCCCATCATGGAATCCGATCTATCTAAATAAATATTTTGAAGCGATATATAGAACATTTTGTATCGACCAACGCATCTAACCGTATATGATGATTTGAACAAACACACACGAAAACGCAACCATGATGAAGAGCACAGTTTGGAGAAATCAATTTGGAAAAACGAAATTGAAGAACCGTAAAACGATATCAATCGAGTGAGTTGTGTACATTAATAATATCAGCTGCTGGGCGGTTGATTTGTATTCAGTCGACGATACGTGAAACATTTTCACGGAATGTCGCACTTTGGTCGTCATTTGGGGGGAGGTAAATACAACAAAGAAATTTGGCGGAGCCTACAATACGGTTTTCAACCAAGTGACGCCCAAGTTCCTGTGTCCAAATGAATCGTCCCTTTGACAAGATCAGATGTGGTAAAGATACGGACTCCACCTAATAAAATTTCACAAGGAAATATGCGACAGAGGAGTATGCGTAGTCGGCTGACCAGTCAACTTGAGTCTGGGTTAGGGCTACAGAATCAGGTTTACTGTTTACAAACATAGCTGAACAGTGTTTAGACTTGATTCCCCCACGTTTTCAATCTGTTCGATTCCTAATAAAATCTCCGACTAGAAAACTCGGTAAAATGAAGAAGCAGTGATAGTGATAAATGGATACATTGCAGGTCTGCTACAACCCCACTACAGGGGGGTGGAGGGGATTTATTCTAAGAGAAAAGTTGGATAAATTGTGTTGAACTTGGGTTGGCTGAAAATTATGCCGCCTATTAAATTCAAAGTTTTTTGTGCCACCCTAAAATTACAGAACACACTTCCTGAACGATGCTTGTGAGGATGAGAAAACAATAGCAAAGCTAAACCAAACTAATTTTGAATTCTCTAGTAATTTCGTTGGCGTCGGTTTTTGTAGTTATCTGTGGAAACAAAATTAACCAGACGTTTTGAACCACTCACGATGTGTTTATCGTCAAGAGAAGATATGTCGTTCGTGATCATGTAACTTAAACATTATACTAATTTAATTATATATCAATAAATTCAAAAATACAAAACAGAGCAAAGACTTGTAGCGTGTTGACTTTTAATTCATATCGGTTGCACACGACAAAATTGCTAGTAATCAAATGGAGACTACATTTAAAAATAACCCATTCTTTCAGTATTACTTCTAGAAATTTTCAAGCTCAGTTCATAACATCTAACAGAATGACATACCACTGTGTAAAAATATGACTCGGAATTTGGTTCTAGCAATAACCCTTAACATGTAAACTAGGGTGTAAATATACCTCAGATTCACTTTATTCTTCCACCAAAAGAGAACGAATTGAGGAAGCTGACAGCAATTCACTTCCGTCATCATATAGCAGGTAGTGACCACCGGCACCTCGTGTTCGCTCAAGTGGGAGACATTGAAAGTGGGGTGGGATATATTTTAAACCCAATTACCATTTGTGTATAGTCGTCATATTTTCAGTTTTATATCTGAGAGAAGTTATAACCTGGTTTTATGTGAGTATCATTAGGGTAGATTAAAAGAAATGCACACATGCTTGGAGAGCGAGTTAACTATTTGTTCCCGCGGAATAACAAAAAAATTATTTCTCCCCTTTTTCCGACTTTAGTCGACTTTTTTATTTATTAATACTCCGCCAGTACAATCGTTTCAGTAACATTATGTGTGACCTGCTACTTGTTTGGTGTCCCTTCTTAAGCTATTTATACTTAGATTCTATCTTATTCTTGGGGTCTGCTAATTTACATTTAATGACCCAAAGTATAGATGCACGATAAAAGGACATGTGGCTTGCTTCCTAACATTTTATTTTGGGTTTTTCTGGATTTAAATAAAGGGTTCCCAGACACAATTTAGTGTCAATGAAATAGAAAATGTTTTGATGAATAGGAGTTTGTAAAAACACTCATACGCGAATTTTATGATCTTTGATAAAATTGGAAAATGACTATATGCGTGAACATTTAGTTCATGCATGTAATTTGACTTCGGAATAGGAAATTTTAGGATATGGATGTGGGGAAAAAAGAAATGTGGGTGGCGTGGTTCTGGAGTGGCTCTGGACATTAACCAGCGCGAACAAAAACAAAACGGAATGGTCGAGGCAGAACTATATTAAAGTACTTCTTAAGCTTCAAAACCCTATATTTATTTTTCAATATAGTCACCGTCGAGGCTGATGCAACGTATAAGAAGTTTTTTTTTTATTTTCTAAATTCGCTAGACTTTTTTCAAATACAGAACTTGATCATCCTCTGAGGTGTAATGATTACCCATGAAGTCTCAATTGGGTAGAGGACAAAAATAAAATTCGCAAGGCACAAGAGCAGGTGAATAAGGAGGGTGTGAAATTGAATCAAACTTCAAACGTTCGAGGTGTGTGGACGAGCGCTGTCATGTTTCAAGATTATTGGCGACAGGCTACCTTTGACACGATTCGATGTCGGAATTATTTCAGAGTCTGTCTGTTCCAATTTTCCGTTGGACCTCATTTCAGAAAATCGATATAATAAGCTCAATAAGTATCCCAAAACACAAGCAAAAGAAGTTTTTTGCGGATAGTCGTGTTTTGAACTTTATCGGCTGCTGAGAAGATGTCGATATTCAGCGTTTGGTTTTCCTCTTCTAGATTGCAATGATGAGGCTATGGTTCAACCCATGTCACAGTTTTAAAAAGGAAATCGCGTACTGCGTAACGATAGTGGTGCAAAAGTCCCTTCGTGCATAATTTTAACGTACCCTAATTGTTCAATAATAAACCCGACAGGTTCGTTAGATAATCCAATATGTTTCGCGATTGGGTTTTGAGTGATTCAACAGTCATTTTGAATCAAATCGTTGACGAGTTTGTGGTGATTATTGTCTGTGACGGTGTTCTATCAACAATTATGCCTTCTCCAAGCTCGCAAACACAAAATTGTATTCGCCGTCGATTTACAGTAGACCAGTCAACAGAATCATCACCATAGACAACCTAAACAATGATGAATTCCAATAGGAGTCACTTTTTCAGCAGTTAAAAGTTTGATAACAGGACGCTGTTTAAGTCGCGTTGACATGGCACAAGAATACACCGCCTACATCCGGCTCTCAAAAGACAGTGGACGAACACTAAGATTATTACACCATGAAGTAATAATTTGAGTTTTGGGAACAAAAAAAAAAGTCGCAGGTTTCCAAATCTGGATATGGTGCTTGCTTGTACAAACTGGTAACATTTTTGATCTATTAGTCGCTCTCCTACGAGTATCCATCTGAAAAAACATTTAGCTTTTTTTAGAACAGGCCCTCCTACGACGCACCTCATGGAGAAAACATGAACTAAAGTATCACAAATTGATTCATGAGAGATACGAGTAGATAATTCTTGTGAAAGATCTCTCAAGCTATAGTGCAGATTTTCGAACACCAATTTCATCACTGAGCCGATGTTTTCTACAGTAACTGTCTTTGGAAGCGGTCTAGGCTGAAGCAAGTTTTCAACTACTTAAAACTCTTAGAACTTTAGAAGGCTCTTGTTCTTAATATTACACAGCCCCTTAGGCATTCTCCAAAATTTGAAACACATTCAAACAAAAAATTTCATTCGCAACAGAAAAATTTCAAATAAATTCTTTACTCAATACATTTTTTCATAATAAACATCACCAATAGCACTGATGGTCTGGGGGTTCTTTAACACTGCGCTGAGAACCACCCACAATTCCAACCCTAACTCCTTTTTCCAACTCGCAGTCACCTGCACACAATTCCAACCCCAAGGGCATAATTTCATGCATTTAATGCATCACCAAAAAATTCCCCGGAAAGAATTCATCAACATACATGCAATCATTATAATTAGGAAACCTTATCGGCGCCCATGTCAGCCAGCGTACTCTGCCACACACGTGCGCCGCACACTTTCCTGGCTTATTCACAGTCATGACAGCCTTTTGTCCAACCGACAAAAGCAGTTTACGCATCTCGCGTCTAGTCGCCAAAAACCGAATTCTCCAGCGTGTAAATATACACACAAAGAATTCGACTCTTTCCGCCAGCATAGATACCGTGCACAATCAGCATTGTGCAAATATCTAATTTGCTTTTAGCATCAGTTTTCCTAATGGCATGCAGACTATTTACACAGCTGCATGCACGTCTCCTATGATGCCCTTTGTTCTATTGCCTTTTCTCAGTTTCATTTACCCATGACCTCGTAGCATGAGTAAACAATGGATCAGCCGCACACTAGCTAAGATAAATCCAGAGAGATCCTCCAATTGGTCACCACAAAGAGAAACTTCACGTTTCCCTCGAGAACTAAAACCCACCCTTAACGGACGGCCGACTCTGCATTAGTCAATGAGTCGAAATTCAACCGCCAAAGGAGTCGGCCGTGTTCGTGGTTAAGCTGCGTGCGCACACATAAGAGTCGAAAATCATCCCCCAAAGTGTGCACACTGGTCGAGTTTTAAATTAGAGTCGAGTTTTACTATCGGGGCGTGCACCACAAAGTACGAGTAACGTCGAGCGCGTTTGTGTGTGTTTTATTCTCCAACTCGGGGAAGTTTTAGTTTATTTTTCCACCTAAAGTTATCCGTTAATCTAAGTAATATCTCAAAGTTGTGTATGTAAGTAGTTATTATCGAGAACATATAGTACGGCACAAATACCATAAACAATAGCCTCTTTGACTAAAAAGTAACATTAATTGGGTATGAAGGTGCTCGATAGTTTTTTGTAAAAACCGATAAATCATACAACTAAATTAATAGACAAACCAGAAACCTTTTTATAAATTTCACTAACTGATCCATTGTCAAAATAAAGGAAGAGTTAAAATAAATAAACATTTATACAAACAATACCGCAGTGTTTTATTCAGTGAACGCGTTGGGGATATTAGTGAACCCGTTCCCGTGCCGGCACCCCGACATCTTACCGCCATAGTAGCCTATCGTCCTTGGCTGCCGACAACAATCTCGTTAATAGATAAAGCTCAAACTCAGCATCAAAATAGATCGCGGTTCCATCAAACATAGGAAGACACATTTTTTAAGCTACCATTAAGTGTGTGCGAGTGGCTTAGACCTGGTTATAAAATATAAAAAAAATACTTCAATTCCACCCATGATTTTATCAATGTTTTCAGCGACAAAACTAACTGTGCGAAGTGCATCCTCCATATCTAAAATACCGGAACGGAATCTACGAGACTAAAATTGAACGTAATATGCTGTCACAATATGGGGAACACACGAGTTAAGGTTATTGGATGGTCGAAATATTTTCATCCTTTCCAATTTCAGGCAAAAACGTTCTTGTTTTTAATAAACCTTTAATGTGTAAGTAATTGAGAAGCCGCGGATGGAAAATCCCATCGAATGCAGATTCTAGTCCCACCATCAAAAGTGAAGGATGTACTAGCAGAAATGCCCGACGGGTTCTCCGGAAGACATCTGGGAGTTAATAAGACACTTTCAAAATTACGATCTCGATTCTACTGGCTTCACATGAGAGATGACGTCGAGTCTTGGTGTAGCAAGTGCACAACTTGCAGTGCGACCAAAGGACCAACAGCTAAACCAAGGAGCGCTATGAAGCAGTAAAACGTGGGTGCCCCTTTCGGGCGAATTGCGATTGATATCTCAGGACCATTTCCAAAAACAAACGACAACAACAAATACATGTTGGTCATCATGAATTAGTTCAGCAAGTGGGTGGAAGCCCTTCCAATTCCAAACAAAGAAGCAACAACCGTCATTGAGCAACTTATCAATAATTAGATCAGCAGATATGGAGTTCCCTGTGAGCTTCATTCCGATCAAGGCCGAAACTTCGAATCACAGATGTTTCAAGGCATCTGCGCAGCACTGGGCGTAAGGAAAACCAGGACCACACCCTTACATCCGCAGTCAGACGGGATGGTCGAAAGGTTCAACGGAACAATAAAAGAGTATTTATCGAAGGTCGTTAGTGATAACCAACGAGATTGGGACAAATATGTACAAACTTTCCTCATGAGTTATAGATCGGCTAATCACGATACGACAGGCCATTCTCTAGCAAGAAGTATATTCGGACGAGAGATACGATTATCAGCCGATCTGCGATTCAGAATACCCACAGACGTCATAGATAAGACTGAAGACTACGTAGCCGAATGGAGAAATCGCCTAGATGAGATTTATCATTTGGTTCGAAAGCAAATCAAGGTATCAGGTGACAGGATGAAAACAAGGTACGACGTTCGAGCCAATGCATCCGGATTTAATGCAGGCGATAACGTGTGGCTTTATAACCCTCATCGGCAAAAAGGAAGGTCCCCGAAGTGGCAGCAAAATTGGGAAGGGCCGTATAGGATTCTCACAAGAATTAACGACGGTGTCTTTAGGATTCAGCGAAGACCGAACGCCAAAATGAAAGTAGTACGTCGTGACCGACTGTCGACTGTTTTTGTTAATCCAGAGGACCAGTGAACTTAGTTCGAGACGAACTAATCTAAGCGGAGGGTAATGTGACGCATATGACACTCAGCTGTGATATCTGGCAGGTCAACAAAATAAAGTACTAGAATATTCTAGAAAGTACTGGAAACCGGAGACCATGGACAGTAGAAAATTCGAGGCTATGGAACGGACGGAAACGAAACGCCGAATCAGAATGAGGAAAAACGGTATAAATACGTCGCACACAGATCAGAAAGTAAGAAGCAAGCAGTGAAGTAAGAAGTAAGGTGTCAAAGACGCGATAACTACGGAAGCGATAAGTAAAGAAGCGAAGTATCAAGGAACGGTTATTATTAACAGACTAATAAAGTGTTTGCAAAGAGAATCGATTTAACGGCTCTCATTTATTAAAATAATTAATCCAGCGAACCCTAAGCTCGCTACAATATTGTTTATGTGTTGGGTGTCATTTACGTGAAGCTATTTGCAAAAAGAAGTCAGAATTGTGATAAGACAAGTCATGATTTTTCCATGAAAATTATTGAGCAATGCATTCGTTCTTCGGGAGTTTTTCACTAAAAATTAACCCATTCCCCTGGAAATTCAAATCTCTATTAATTCCAAAACATCGAATTTTTCTGAAAAACACATTCGTAGTTCGGGATTTTTTCGCTAAAAACTCGACCAATATCATTCCAAAGTTACCACATTCATAAAGTTACCATTAGCACCTTAGCACCGTGACTCGTGAGTAGTCATAAAATACAAGACAGTGAGAGAGCACTGTTTTGACTCGTTTGATAAGGCTGAATAGCCGCATTAAAAAAAAAAACGGACTTGGAAGATTGGACGAATCGATGGCACAAATATACTGTCGCTGAATGGGTGACTTTGAAAGGTTCGAATTAGAATTAGGTTCGAAACAGATATATATGGCACAAACGACCCGTGGCGGTTCTACGAACCACACCACCCACTATAGGTTGAGATATCGTCGTTCCACCAAGGAACATACTCACCTATATCCATTACACAAGCCCACAGACACGTTTCTCAAAGTACTTCCTTCTACCTGAAACAAAGGTAACATACCAAATACCCCAACATTGAATTCAATAGTAAAAACCAATCGAACTTAACGTTCAAGATTTCCTAATATTGAGTTCAATGCATCCATCCAATGCATCTATTCGATTCATCCATTAAACGCATTTTCTGAAAACAAACAGAATAATCTCCTCATGTAGCTAATAGCAATTAGCACCCTAAATTCCTCGCAAGATCCCAAACCGACAAGCGCACGTGCGCAAACAAAGGCCTAGCGATTCGCCTGCCGACCAACAATTCTTGCGATAATAAACATCGTAACGCCTACCCCACGCTAGATGTTTATGACTGCGATCTACAAACCGAACCCTACGGTTCCTATGTTACCCATCTGAAGCACACAAAAACTCTTGTTGTCGTAACGCGAACAAAGCCCGTGATAGGGTCGAGAAAGAAGTGGCGGTACGCTTGATCCTTCGAAACAAGATTCCGATAACAAGTTGGAATTGAAAACCAAAATGTAAATTTTCTCTTAAAGATAAGATACAGATAAGATGATGGGGACACAAAATTGAGATGAGAAATTCTTTTTTGTACAGAGGAGGACATAGAAACCTTTGTCCTGCGATGGTCGAAATCGAGAACCAGACGAAGAAGATTAATTGCGCGTGCGGTGGTATCGAGTCCCGAAAAGTATCGATCGAATTTTTATTTTGCTGTCGTTTCTAAAAGTAACGTCGAGCGTCGAACAATTTGTTTTCGGTCGAAGGGATCTGAAAGAGTTTAATTGTGTTTCCTTTTGTTTCACAAGTAATTGACAGAAACTTTGTATACTAACGACGGAAGTTTTAGGGTATTCAATCCCCAGTTGTGTAATGAACTAAATGTGGCAATAAAATAAAATTAAAATAAAACGAAATATCTCTGCGTTTCATTTGTGCTGCATCCGCTCTGTGTTCGTGGTTGTTCTTTTTGGTGTGTGGACAGTGTTCGGCGGAACAGTTTGATAACAACACACAAATCCGCTAAAGACCCACTGCATTTATATATTGAATGGTATATTGAATATTTAGGCTCCTCGATAGTATAGTGGTTAGTATACCCGCCTGTCACGCGGCAGATCGGGGTTCGATTCCCCGTCGGGGAGTCTCTGGCGCAAGACTAATGACCTTGCCCGAAAAAAAACAAAATCATTATGGAAAATTTAACAAGCCTCAGGACTTGCTAAATAAGGCCAAGACCGGTTCCCCGATTGTAGTACCGATGATCATTATGATGATGATATTGTATATTTAAATATTTTATGGCTCTATTTAACTTTAATACGAGTAATAAAAGAAAAAGTCACCAAATTTTTGCACACATCCTCATGCTTATCAATCAATTATATAATATAATCAATTATCAATTTTACAACAAAAATTTCGCAATGATAATAGATAATTATTGCACTCACCTTTAGGTTTTTCATCTCTTCAGCCATTTCCAACATCGAACAAGTTGCACGGACGTTGATATCCAAAGCAGATTTGAGTGGCTCATTGAAACGCACAGTTGCTGCACCATGTATCACAATATTGACATTATCTCGGAGTAACTGTTGATCTGATTTAGATATTCCCAAATTTTGTATGCTACATTCTCCAGCAATTGGGTGGATTTTAGCGTAATAATCACGTTTCTCCCTGTGCAGGACTTGGAACAACTGCAGCACCGAAAAATATAACAAAAACAAATTTCATCAAATTTCATCAAATGCAACAACTTAAACAGAAGAAACACAAACAGAAATATGCACTTGAAACACTAGACACTTACAGGATCTTCAAAAATTTCGGCAGCTCTCTCCTTAATGTCTTTATCTCGTTTCTTTCGGATAAGAATATAAATTTTCTTAACTTCCGTGGTGCGCAGAAGTTTTTCCAGAATCACTAAAAGTGTGATATGAAAAGGTATGATTTTATTATTATTCATATTCGAATCAATGAGGATTACATTGTCTACCTTTGCCAATGAATCCTGTAGCACCGGTTAGAAACACAATTTGACCTTTGTAAAAATCCCGAACAGAGGGTACATCGAAATCCTCTAAAACAATTTCAAATCAAAACGAGAAAAAAGAAACAAAACACAAAAACCAAAAAAGAAAACAAAACAAAAAACTTTAGATCCAGTTTCACTTCTACAATAATTAAGAAATTCTTTACTTTCAAAAGGAATCTCCTTTTCGATTTCCATGATGCGAGGATATTTATGATAGATTGAATATTCCGCAAGGACACAATGTTAAAAGTTTTGAATGCAAAAAACGATGACACTGACACTGTAGGCAAAAACGTATCTTTTAGGTTTGTCGATTTAACAATCACGCATCGAACACCACCGATAAGAGCATCTGTTGAACAAAACAACAATTTCGCACCGAATCTCTTTTTATATACTCACTGAGGCTTTATATGCAATATAAGTCAAGTGCACGTTTGCAATATCTAGATACTCGGATTGAGATACTCTGACTCATTTCAAACCTCCGTTTGTCTCGACTCGAAATGCGGAACGGCTTACTCAATTGCTAAAATCCCACTCGAACAGAGACTAGACCCTCTCAAAGACAACAGGTAATCACTCGATGACTAGTTTTTCACATGCTACTTTAGGCTGAATAGGGGGATTCCACAACTTTGCAGATTTCTTTGATCAGTTGATCTGATCAATATGTAAGACTGTCGAAACAAGTGCATTCTCGGATTGGACTTCACTAACTACATCCTACATGTTCATCCAACATGAATCCACGCGATCTGATTACAATCTAGTAGCGCGTAGTATTGTATCAGATAATGCTTTCTGTTATTCGTTTTTTGATTTATCTTTGACCCCAACAAAAACACGGACCCTCGTTGTTGCAGTACACAAGCGTATACCTATTTAAGTTATGCATTGATGTCTATGAACACATAAAATACAATTACCTGGAAGTAAGTAAGTAAATAAAGGTGTAAGAAAAAACTGAATGTACGTTTAATTAAAACCAGAAGATTGATATTAAATAGATCGAAGTCGTCTGAATTAATACGGACGAATAGCAGAACGATACAAAAACAATACAATTAATAACAGCTCACTGAGACTGGACCTTACGGAGTACCCACGTGTTAATATTGATTTGATTCATTTTTAATTAGTGGTCATTTCAATTTGTATCATTACATCGTTGACTTCCCTGTATAGTTTGTAGTTAGAAAAAGAGTTAAAAATCGAAACTTTCTCGTTTCGGATTATAAAACCTTTCACAGAAAGGAATTTCCCCTTTGCGCGATCTCAAGAGACCTCAATAAATTCCAGTCGAAAGGTGTAAGATCACATAAAAGGAGCAAGTTACATCCCGACTGCACCAACTCTTGGCGAGTCTGCAAAGAGAAAAGCAGTCTGCCACTGAACGGTTTCAAACATTTTCACTTGACCTCAACTTTCAGACTATCCAAATCGAGACGACACTTATTGAAAGCAAAACTCAAGTTACTTAACAAGCTTCATGGTACTCGTACAAAATACTCCATTTTACGCCGATGTAGGCCATCCTATTCAGATCAAAATCTCTCCCGTCTTACGTTAAGACCCTTTACATATTCAGTAACCACCCATATAAGAACTTAAATGTGATTTTAGTATAATAAATGTGATTGCTGTCAGTTAATTTTACACCTCCGTATTGAATAGCTTCAATAAGTAGAGCTTCGTATCAAGTGGGCGTAATAGAATAACGTCGACCTGGACTTTGAAATTCCTAAGTCAAAGTTGAATGCTGACCGTTGGGAAGTGCAGCATCCAAGGCTTAGATTGGCGATTTACCTTTTACATACATTTTGTTGTAGCAGGATATGAAATGAACGGGCGACTACTCGTACGAAAGATATCATTTATTCAACGAAGCACTCGCGAACTTGGTTTTAACAAATATGTATTAGTCTGACGCAGCAATATGAAAGAGACGCATGTAGCAAAAGGCGCGCTCGGTCTGGTATAACTGTCAGAAGTAGAGCGAGCGCATTAAGGCGTGAATTCATTAGCCTTTTACTCGTAACGCCCGGTCCGGCGCTACAATCGCATAGAGCACGCAGCTTAGGGTGGATCCACAACACTCCCCCTCGATTGTAGTGCTAGGTCGATCCTCTGAAGAACCCCTGACGCCGATCAAATCCAGACACTTCCGATGTTTTTCTTTTGTCAATCCCTTCGTGAGAAAATCCGCGGGCATTTTATCCGAAGGAAGGTGCTTAATATCCAGTCGACCTTCGCGCAAGACATCTCTGACGAAGTGATGCCTGATGTCGATGTGTTTCGATCTGGCGTGAAACATGTGATTCTGGGTCAGTGGTTGTGCCCCTCGGTTTTCGTTCATCACTAGAACTCTTTCACACTCGAACGGCTTGAGCTCCGACAAGAATCCCTGTATGCATAGGGCTTCTCTCGCAGCTTCAGTTAATGCCATGTACTCCCTCCTGTGTACGAAAGCGCGACGGTTCCGCTCAGGTTAAATACGTATCCGGTATACGACCTTCGATCCACCGGGCACCCAGCCCAATCGGCGTCAACAAACCCTTCCAAGGTTTTCATGTTGTTCGTGTACGTGATTCCGAAGTCGGCGGTCCCCTTCAGATATCTCAGGACGCGTTTCGCCGCCTTTCAGTGTGCCTCGCCGTGACAAGTGTTGAATTGACTGAGACAACTGACAATATGCGAAATGTCCGGTCTTGTGGCAATCGGCAAGTAATTCAGAGCTCCGACAAGCTCGCGATAAGGCCGATTTCCTCCTGGTGATCCTTCTTCTTCAACGTCCTTTTCGAGCCTCGAACCCAATTCAACGGGACTACTGAGGGTGTTACATACCTCCATCCGAAATCAAGAGAGTAGTTCCCGAAAGTAATTTGGTTGAGAAATGGTAATCTGATTTCTGCTCCTGGCGGTTTCGATCCCCAAACAATAGCGAGCTGTTCCCAGATCTCTCGCCTCGAATTCCCGCAGTTAACCTTTTCGGACGAAATCAAGATCCTTCTGGTCTCGATAGAATATCAAAATGTCGCCAACGTAGACCAGTACTATCAACGGTTCTCCCCCTTGTTTAAGGCGATAAATGCACGGATCCGCGCTCGTCGATGTCATGTTTAATTCTTCGAGTTTCCCATTCAGCTTCTTACGCCATTGCCGACCGCCCTGTTTAAGGCCGTACAAAGCCCTCTTCAAACGACAAATCTTTTCGCCACCCTGAAGCTGTTCCAGCATTTACTTGGCGCGGCTCTCGATATCGGATTTGCCTTGTGTCGTGACAATTTTCTTCACACATCCTGCGAGTAAATCGGGTAATTCCATGTATGTTTCCTCCTCGATTGTACCGTTTAGGTAGGCGGTCGTGATGTCCATCTGATGCACCTTAAGGTCGCGCTTGACCGCCAGTGCAAGTAGCATACGCATGGATCCCAGGCAAGCGACCTGAGCGTAGGTATCGTGAAAATCGATCCCGGGCCGCTGCGCGAACCCCCTCGCCACGAGTCGTGCTTTTCTTCTCTCGACCTTGCCGCCCGAGTCGTACTTGTTCCTGAGAACCATTCGACATCCAACCACGTTGCGATTCTTGGGTCGATTCACGATCAGCCATGTATTGTTCTTGATTAAGCATTTGACTTCTTCGACGTTGGCGTCCAACCATTCTTCTTTGTCCTGTCCGTTCAATGCTTGCCGATACGAGACCTCCGAGGGAAGACTGGCTAAATTTGCCGCCAGGCCGTCCGAGATGTACGACTCCTTGTCGTCGAGAGTTCGGTCGATCTCATCCTCGCTCGATCCGCGAGGATCTTCGTCTTCTTACGTGATTCGATACAATTTTCGCGGGCGATCGGGTCATCCGGTGAGAATCTTTCTAGGTCTACCCGGAGCTCTTCTGATCGTTTCGGTGAGCTCGACCCTTTCTCCCGTCGGGTCGTCATGTTCCTGCGATTCATTCCTCGCTTCCTCGTCGTGGTCCCCACCTAGGTGAGGTTCAAAGAAATTCGGCAGTGATACTCCCTCGGGATTGTGATTCGAATCTCGATTCAGATCTGACAAAGACGATGACGATTCGTTATGCATTTCCGTTTTTGTATCGGTATCAGTAAATTTGATGTCTCGTGTTGTGGTTACCCTTCGTTTGTTTGATACCCATACTCGATAACCTTGAGTCGATTCGTCGTATCCGAGGAAAATGCATTTTATACCTCGCGGTTCCAGCTTCCCTTTTCCGGGAGTTTTATCCAACAATTATGCTGTCTCTCCCAAAGTTCGCATGTTCTTCATGTTCGGGCGTTTTTCGTGCCATAATTCGTAAGGAGTTTCACCTCCTATCGTCTTCGTAATACATCGATTTCTTACGAAGTTTGCCATGGCGATCGCTTCTGCCCAAAACGAGGTTGAGGGCTTCGATTGCGCCAACATAAAACGCGCCATTTCCAACAGCGTGTGGTTTTTCCTATCAGCTACTCCATTTAACTGGGGAGTGTACGGCGTCGTGAGTTTTCGCGCAATTCCCTCTCCCTTCAAGAATCTGTCGAATTCTTCGTTACAGAACTCTCGTCCGTTGTCGGATTGCATGCATTTAATTTTTCGTCCTGATTGATTTTCGTCGAGAGCCTTGAATTCCTTGAAAAACTTCAAAACGTCGCCTTTCTTTTGCAAAAACCTTACTTCTGTCCAACGAGAGTAGTCGTCGGTTAGCGTGAGGAAGTACCTAGCTTTGCCCCTTGATTCGTCTCTCATCGGTCCGCATACGTCGGCATGGACGATGTGGGGGTATAAGTTGATGTGCCTGATACGACACGGATTCCTTATATTCCCAACGATCTTGCTCCGATGAGGATAGTCCACCCAGGAAGACAGGAACAATAGCAAACACACTGAGGTTGATTGATTGTGAAAATGTTTTTGTTTTATTTGATTTTGTTGTGCCATCGCGGCTGAGTTTTTAATTAACATTTTGATAAGTAGAACGTTCTTGGGCACTCGAGGTGCGTCGGCCTGTTACACGAACAACAGCTAAAGACACATTTTTATCGCAATATAAATACAATTTGAATCACTATAACTTTACACTTCTTCTGTTTCGTTAGAGGGTCTCCGATTTCCGACTGTTCATTTAGTTATATTAGGGAATCTTCGCGGACGAGCGTGTGCATAAGTATGCACACGCGGCGATGGTTAGCGTAACGACCTCCTCCTGTGAATCTTCTTAATCGACTGCTTTGAAGAGGGAAGAAATTGGATACAACCAAAAGATAACATACTTCTGCTCTCTCATTGCCACGTCCTTCGATGTGTGGTAGGTTACATCGGTAATCTGATGATCGAAGAGAGCGGGACAATAAGAGAACAGAAACACGATGTACGATTATCCTAGGGGTGGATTTGGTTGCATGTGCATGAATCAATGTAGTTCTGAGCGGAACCCGTTGACCTGATTCGGTAGTATGGTGAGTTCAGTGTACATTGATCCATACGAAGACAGAACTGAGAAAGAGAGGGGAATTGAGCTGATGATATTCACCTGCAAAAAGAGAACATTGATCCCCAGCGAATGAAGTGTCTGGAGAAAAAC
This sequence comes from Microdon myrmicae, assembly GCA_963931805.1. Lineage (NCBI taxonomy): Eukaryota > Metazoa > Arthropoda > Insecta > Diptera > Syrphidae > Microdon > Microdon myrmicae. Next base: position 76,137,627 of record OZ007499.1, read on the forward strand.
CGAAGTAACGCTAGGGAAATATTATCACGTGATTCAATCGAATGTGCTGATAAATTTCCCAAGCGGATCCGCAATGATACGACAACTTTGTCCGGCTGGATCTGGTTGTCGCTAATCTACATGGACACGAGTTGCCGTATGGCAAAAAAGGTAAGCTAAACTCATTTATGCATTGTCTGCGTGGTACAATGAGTTTAGCTATGTGTCCTTGGTGGAAACATGCTTTGCAGGTGAACAGGTAAGTAGGGGGGAATGGGGTTGATTTGACGCGCTGAAAGGCGGTCGAAATTAGGTAGGAAATGTTCGTTGGAATTGTGGGTTGTTTCTCATGTAGAATAGAGAAACCCCCCACAACGATATCCAAAAATTTTCCGCGATTTCTTTCCGAAGGGTAGCGCAGTAATCTTCGCTTCCGAACAAATCTCGCACGTATTTGTGGTTCCGTCGTCTTCAAGGTCAAGTCCGGACACTATCCCCCTTTTGCTCATCTCCAAGAGATCGCACCAGTTAAGGTGGCCGAATCTCTCGTGCCAAACGGTTATTAAAGGCTTACGCGTTCCCGTCGACAGGGCGCGGGAACGGATTCGCGGAGAAAATAGATATCTCCTTTGCGATCTGCTACTGCGATCGTAGATCCGTGGTTGCTTTTGATTGTACCTCCTTCGCGGGTGAACGTCACGCTGTTTCCGGCGTCCGTGATCTTCGCGACCGAGACGAGATTATTACGCAGGTCGGGTACGTGCAGTGCTTTTTCCAGACGTATGAGCCGAGTCGTGTCTCCGTCAGATGCCGCGATTTTAACGGTTCCTTTCGCTTTTACGTCGGTGGAGCCATGATTTACCAGATTAATCTTTAAATTTCCAGCACTTGCGATTTGTTTTAATGCGTCCTTGTTGTGGCATAGGTGTGATGTGCATCCACTATCGAGACACCACGTATCGTTTTTCTGAGCGTTCCCTGCAAAGCAAGAATCTGCGTTTGTGTGGGAGGTTAGGGAGGAAATGTCTTCGCCGATGGCGGCTTTTTCTTTGTTTTCGGAGTGTTTCGCGTTTCGTCGGCCCTCTCCGGACAATTTATGGCGTTGTGACCGATTTGGCGACATCTATGGAATTTGTATTTGAATGGTCCGCCGGTACGTCTTTTTTTAATCCGGCGTTCCTTTCCTCGCGAACATTGCTTGGTCTTCGGCTTGGCTGCGTTGTCTTCTCTTCGCGCTTTCGTCGAGGATTTTAATTTTCAGATGTTCCGGCGAAGGTAACTCGTCTCTCGACTCGATGGCGCATCTAATTCTCGTAACTCTCCGGCAGACTGTGTAAAAGCATGATCGATTGTAATTCAATGCTGACTTGTATGGATAATTCGGACATTTTGTCGACCATATCGGAGAATTCGTCGACGTGTGGTTGTACATCCTCGCCTTCGTTGAGTCGATGATTCATTAGCCCTTTCCACAATGATGCATTTTTCGCCGGCCCTTTCGATTCGAAAATTGCTTCCAGTTTCAACCAATTTCTCGGGCTGTTTCGCAGTATCTAATTTGCCTGAGTTCGGCGTCGCCAACATCGAGATCCAAATCGGCGTTCGCCTTTTCGTCCTCGTCTTTCCACGTTTGTAAATTTTCGGCTGCTTCCGGTTTTGGTCCTTCACCACTTGCGTGAGCCCACGTTTTGTTTTTTGTCATGAGTGCCCGCATTCTTAATCTCCAGGTATCATAATTTTCTCTGTTTACCATTTGTATGCGCATTATGTTCGTAGCTTGACCGTCCATTTTGTTTGCAGTGAGGTTATATTTCCGCATGTATTTTCCACGTTGTCTTCTCGTCTTTTCGATTTCCAATTACGAACATCCAGACGACGTTTAAGCCTGAGCCCATAACATGTTGTAGCAGGATATGAAATGAACGTGCGACTCCTCTTACGAAAGATATTATTTATTCAACGAAGCACTCGCGAACTTGGTTTTAACAAATATGTATCAGTCTGACGCGGCAATATAAAAAGACGCATGTAGCAAAAGCCGCGCTCGGTCTGGTATAACTGTCAGAAGTAGAGCGAGCGCATTAAGGCGTGAATTCATTAGCCTTTTACTCGTAACGCCCAGTCCGGCGCTGCAATCGCATAGAGCACGCTGCTTAGGGCGGATCCACAACACATTTTATGGGCAACATTTTTCGGTTAGTTAATAAAATGCAAATCATATTCAAGTGTTTTATTCATATATAAAGTATTCATGTGTAAAACAAATGCTGTAGTTGCCTATGACCAGGGTGTCAGAAAATACTTATAGCTTGGCCGGCTATAAGTATTTTCGTCATAAAAGGCGACTAAGGGCCTAGTGGTAGGTGGTATGCCTACGCGCTGCTGCCCGATTAAATAACTATAAGCTATAGGCTCCATTAGATTTTCGGGTAAAATCCCTGGCTTGTTCGTTAAGGTGGTAAGACAGTCCTAAGGTAAGATACTGTGGCGTTTCTAACAGATACACACACAATACGCAAGCAAATATTGAAGAACACCGAACGAAAATCGAATAAGAAAATGTATCAGAGCCGTATATTATAGCGATAACATAACAACTCCACATGAGTTGAGTGTACTTGAGTTTAGAAATCGAATTCGTACACGTGGGCAGTATACTGGTGTGTTAAGCATTGGTTCAATTTTTGGTGATTCTGACTGTCATAGCGTCAATTCGAATCACACGTTCTTCACTATTGTAGGGGTTCTCTATACCACATGGAGAACCAACCCACAATTCCAACCAATTTTGACCGCTAACAGTGCGCCACCAAAACCCAAATCTGCAATAGCACACAGTTGCAAACATGCAAAGAACACACTCCCAATATGCAACAGCATCCGTTCCCAAACTTGCAAGAATCAATTTCCCAATCTGTAATGAAAGGCATTTCCAAAACTTACAACCGAATATAAATCATCTCCCTCATTTACATCAAACCGCATACATTTTTCCCAAAAACCACTTCGGTTAATTTGCTACCTAAACTATATTTCTCGCTCGCAACCAAGCAGTATTAAGTTCCCCGAAAACCATTCCGGCTCCCATCCTAACCAAACCAATTGAAACAATACCAATTCTCCTTACTGGTAAGTCACCAGCACGATGCATTGCATTTCCGCGAAAAAACCATCGTAACGACCAAGACCCGTGTTCCTTTGTCTAACCGACAACTCACGCCCATATTTGGTTATGCCTCCAAAACCAATTTCTCAGTACACCTAGCAACCGAGGAATCTAACCCAGCCTGTACGGCAGTAATTCTCGGGAACTAAATTCTCTATGCACGCATAGCAACCCTTTTCAAGTTCCTAGTAAGTGGCAGCGAGTTTATTTAGCTATGACTCCACTGCCACGACACCATGAATGGATTCTTGCCCTTTTTTTTTAGTCAGTCGAGTGCCAACCATTAGCAAGCGCAGTCGAGTCAAGTGGAACACTCGCGCTATTATATTAATTAAAAGAAAGAGAATTAAGGAAACGAATTCAACCTTGGTAGTGTACGTGTGAGCGATAGTTCTAAAACAGATGATCGTGAATACAGAAAATGTAATAAACAATGTAATACTTCGTTGAAACCCAAAGGGCGGATATTGAAGAAATAAAGACCAGTTATCACTAAACCACTCCGAGTGTTTTATTTGTGGTGTTTCCGCCTTGCAGATGACAGTTTCGCATCTGATTTTCAATTGCTCGTAACGTGTCTGAAGTGCGATCTTCTAGTGAACGGCTACCCGTGAATAATCCCAACGTATGATCCAGTTAATCGAACCTTTAAAATCGTTGCAAACGATTTAAACTGACTTAGTGGTGACCGTTCACTGGCTGTGAGTTCTGAATGAGAAAAGGAAAATAACAAACCACAAAGTATAAACGAGCTTACCATTACAAGTGCTGTTATCCGCAACTATTCGTCGTTTCCGTGATTTCCGTCGGTGGGCGATAGTGAACCCGTGCCGTACGTCGGCATCCATACATTCACCCCCACACTATCATCGCAAACGCTATAAGACCACCCCGTCACGCTGTACATACTATCGCGGCTATGATGATATCGGGAATCGTCTATCGATATCGGAAATCGGGTGATTTATACTGGATTTGAGACATCATGGTACCATCTGAGATAAGTAATTCCGGAGGTAAACTAGTTTCCCATTCGAAACTCCCGGCGTACTATGTCAGTGGAACATCATGCAAATCTTTTGATAAAAAACTGGGCTCTAAACAACTCGTGTCCGCGTACACGAGTCTATCCTCGAAACACAGTCAACGGTCAACTCAACAACGCCATGTTATTACATCAGAGGCTTCGGTACCACCAATACCAATGTAAACGCCATCCACCAATATTTCCAAACAGAGAAACCTGATATCCTAGCCTTAACCGAGACCCCTGTGGACTTGGCAACTGACTCGACATATCTTCGTTGCCCAGGATACGACCTACATTCGAGATATTGTTTTAAGGGTGGAGACTGCATTTTTCCCCAATCCAACTTAGCTTGCCAAAAAGAAGAATCATTAGAGCCCAATAACCTCGACATCATTTGAATGAAAATCGTGCTAAAGAGTTCTGTCAAAGTACTCCCCGAATGATGATCGGCCAGCCACAGTTTTCAAACATCTTTCACCTACCGCCCATTGGATACAAATTAACCAGCTTCTGAGATTGCCGTTCTCGGCGACTTTGCGGTACACAACGCAACTTCGGTGGCTGGTACATTCTAACAGAACCGACGAGGCTGAAAGTCTAGCCAATAAACCTTGGTTTGATAAAAATTGCGGCGGCAAAAAATAGAGCTTTTAAGCAACGACGCTCCAACCCCACCGATGTTAACAAAACGAATTTTGTTAGAATCTGAAACGCGTGTAACCAGGCGATTGATACCGCGAATATAGTTCACAATGGCAAATTGACCAACAAACTGCTTGAGTGACCAACTGATTCGCGCTCCTTCTTGTTTGTTGTTATTAGTTATTGGCCTCGCTCCCAGGTAGTGTGTCTCCTGGTCCTGAAAAGGATGAGGGAACTCTTTAGACCGCTCCTGAGGGGACCCGTTGCGATCACCGCTATGCTTCCTCAAACCTGAAGGAAGAGTACCGACCGATCGTTGTCGATTCTAGTGCCGCAAACTTCTGGGGGCAACCGCCAGCGGCTTCTGCTGGCTTCCGTGGGGCAAGTGATCTTCAGCATCAGCGGCAATCTGTGAAGAAAAACGAAAGGGGCGAGAGGCACAGCTCTACTCACCATATCAGAATAAAACTCCGTTTTATTTAGGCGTACAGGGTCTTCTTTATTTTGTCAAATCATTTATTTATTATCCTGATGGTCTCCTGCAGCACTTCTTCCAGGGACCATGTACATCTATCAACTGCTCTCGGAGATCGCGAAGCATATCTCTTATAAATGAAAACAAATCGAGATTTAGTATCTTGAAACGAACGTTTCAGATGGAAAATCTCGATTTCGGGTGTGGTACTCAACGCGCTCATTAGGGTAATGGTTCGGTTTTATGAGTTCTCATAAAACTATTATGCATAATTAAGATATGCATTGGAATTTGCGTTTTTTGTTTTTGTTATCCATCAGACTTATGCAGACAAGAGTTTGCGTGTCCTTCGGATGGGTAACACAACATCCGTGGGAATTGGGTATTGGTTCTTGAATTGGTGCATTTATGAGTCATAAAACATCTGGCATGTGAAGATATGCATTAAGATGTTTATGATTGCTCGAATTGTGTGTCGGCGGAAAATAGAGATGCCTTTGTTTAGACACATGCACGTATAGCGTTTTAAATAATAGTGAAGAAGAATGTGTGATTCGAACTGACGCTATAACAGTTTGAATCACCAAAAATTGAACCTAACCGTTATCCATCAGGCTACTGCCCGATTTTGGAATTTGATTTTTAAACTCGACTATACTCCAATGATGTGAATTGTTATGTTATCGCTAGGTATACGGCTCTGATGTATTTTCTTATTCGATTTTCGTTCGGTGTCCTTCACTATTTCGCTTGTGAATTGTGTGTGTATCTGTTAGAGACGCCACCCCACTCCCTCCCAGTAACTTCGTTACGATCAGTTTCGGTGCGAACGACGGAGCAAACGAGAGAACGTCTGAGCAGGCGAGTGTGCCTTGGTGCTCTATGCGGAAGTCATGATCGTGTGTGAAGTTCTGTTTACTATGGGAAGTGTGTGCTGCGTGTACAGATCACGTCGTAGTCACCAATTATAGCGTTTGAAGTAATAGTGAAGAAGAATGTGTATTTCGAACTGACGCTATGACAGTTTGAATCACCAAAAATTGAACCTAAGCGTTACCCATCAGGCTACTGGCTGATTTTTGAATTTGATTTTTAAACTCGACTATACTCCACTGATGTGAATTGTTATGTTATCGCTAGGTATACGGCTCTGATGTATTTTCTTATTCGATTTTCGTTCGGTGTCCTTCACTATTTCGCTTGTGAATCTGTTAGAGACGCCACACACGTTTTGGGCTTTGGATCTTTTAGGAATTAGAATTGAATTGAATTCAATGTTTGAGAGTTTGAACGTTTAGTTCGATTTGGTTGACATTGAATTCAATGTTGATTTGGGTGTAGGGATTTGTATGTGAGGAAGGGATATTGTTTCTATGGGGTAAGGACTATATAGGGCGTTCCGGAGCACTACATGTTAATGGTAAAGGCTGTCAGCAATAACTTCCGTTCCTCCGTCAGTAAACAACAGCGAGGGACCAGTCATGAATTCCAAAAGCAAACCAATGTTTTCGCGAATTTATTTTCGGCGAATTCAACCCGCGATGCCGAACTTTTGGAGCAAGTTCTGATTGCGCCGATTCAATTTTCAAAACAAGATATGAAACACTGCTAACGTGCCGTCCAACACATTCTCCGCGGACTAGACTGTAAGAAAACAACTGGTCCATATGGAATACCAGCAATAGCCCATAAAAATAGTGCTCCAGAACAGTCGTCAATTCGTAGAAAAGTCTTTCCCTTATCTCATCCACAGAGGATTTTTCGCTCGGGTTCACCCAATGCGAAGAAAGGGGAAAAGGTGTCTTCCACAAAATTACCGCCCGATAGCATTACTATCTATGTTATCCAAGGTGATGGAAAAGGACATCAATGCCGAACTTTGTTTTTACACTAACGCGCGCACAAAAGGGAATTTTAAAGTACCCTTAAATGTTGGAACAGAGTGCGAGCGGATGGAGAGGAAGCGGATGAGGGAACAAGGTGTCGATGTATATTGCTCTTGAATGCCTGGACAGTACAACGTTGAGGAAACACATGATCAGGTAGAGCATTCCACATTCGTGTGGTTCGGTTATAGAATGAATCTCTATGTTTATGTGTGCGCCCGAAGTTGACTTTCAGCGTGAACTGATGCACATTCACGGATTGACGGGTATCGCGAGAAAAGTACTAAACAGGCAAAACACATTGACTAAGTTCAGTTGAGCAACGATCGTAGTAATATCTATAAAAAAATCGAAAGGCATGATACGTTGCACATATGTATGTTCTAACGAGAGAATTGTGGTTCGACTCCCTTTGTTTATTTGTGTGCCTGAAGTTGGCTGTCAACGTGAATTGAGAGGCATTCTCAGATTGACGGATATCACGGAAAAATGTCTGAAGGGGCGGAACACATTCAACAAGTTCAGTTGAACAACGACCGTGATAATACCCATAGGATAGAGATAGGCATGATACGTTGCGCCTATGTTCTAACGACGGAATTGATCGACTTACAGATCGACTTCTGGCCTTCTATCGAGCACGTGTAGTGCACTTTTGGATGCGCCTGACCAAGTTCAGTTTTCCAGATACACTTATTTCCGACTGATAAGCCGTTTAATGCATCAACGTCACACCAGGTGAGCTGTACCCAGAACGACTCTCTGAATCAAAATATAGATGAAATCATAGACTCCAACGCAACGACGACGCAGTACATTTACATCATTCACAAGGAAACATATATCGTCGGTTCCACAGCTGATGATAAATGGGCAAGCTGTTGCAATTAGGAAAACCATGAAGTTGCTCGACCTAACGGTCCATGGGAATCTATCGTGACATGTTTCGAACATAGCCAGGGCCCCTCTGGAAATTTGAGTTATCTTTTTAGAGCCAAAAACTGTTTTACTCCGGCCCAACTTATGCCCCAGTATAAATCTCAGAATAGACCCGCGCTCGAATATTGTTCACATATTTTGGGCTCTGCTTTTAAGTACACCCTGCTTTTAAGTACACCCACCCGCGGCCAAACCACCTGATCGAAGACGCAGTACTAACATCGGGACTGCAGTCGCTATCACACCGAAAGCACATACCGCGAATTTGTCTGTTTTATAGATAATACCACAAGGACTGTTCCTTGTAGATTAGTGGTATTATTATGCGAAATTGGGTTTGTTTGCGTTCTCCAACACAATCCGTTGTATCCCACCAATTTTCGGTTCATCTTTCAACGGCGCACACATCTCTGTACCAAAACTCGTTCCTCTGTAGAACGGGAAAGCAGAGAAGCTCCCTTCCTGCACGAGTGTTTCCCGGATGTTTCAACCTGCAACTGTTAAAAAGAGATTCCAACAATTAATGAATAGCATCTCGATTGACCCGGCGACATAGGTTTGTCTCTCCTGAGAGAATTGTGTTTTTAAAAAATTGCCTTACCCTTCTCCACTCACTGTCTATCCAAGTGACGCGAAAATTTCGACGTATGTATATTTATTATCAATTCCGCCTTCTTGTTTTATTTCTTCCTTTTTCAGTTCGAAAGTTCGGAAAGTATTACCAAGCTATGAAAGTGATATTGTTCACAGAAAAAATCTTAAATCACATGGGATGCACAGCATCATTCATTACCGCAATATTCAAGATCTTTTCCGTCATATTACGTATGGTACGTTTAAGAGAAGTGTGTTGCGAACAAAACCGCAATCACTCGTGGGGGTCGACCCCACAATTCACTTCATTTGAATTTCCCTGTGTTTATTAATTTTGTGCTGAATCAACATACAAATTGACAGTCTGAAATACAAAGCAGGCAATTCATAAAATCGAGATACCCACATCTCGAAACACTCAATAATGGCACAGAAAAGAAGATACCCTTATACGGGAAAAATCATCATCATCATCGGCACTACAACCGGGATCCGGTCTTGGCCTTATTTAGCAAGTCTCTCCAGGGGTTTCCGGTACTTATCCGAGACTTGTTAAATTGTCCATAATAATTTGTTTTTCCGGGCAAGGTCATTAGCCTTGCGCCAACGGCACAAATAATGTTACTCATAAAATAAGCAATAACGTCGAAACGATACTAATTTGTGCAATTGTCCGTTCGGGGTCACAAACACATCCTAAAGAATAAATAAGTGCCAGCAGTGAATCAGGAATCGCATTTTGAACATTCGTCCTAAATCTTAACGTGAATTATCAAGCCCCCCCCCCCCGGCAATACAACGCACCTAGAATTCGTAACAGCCCGTATCCTTTCCCTAAATCAAGCATCACATTACAAGTTAAATAGCATATTCCCACCAAGCAATTGACACATTTAATAAACTATACATACTTTACGATTGGGCTATTATATATAGAAATATTACCTACCAAGAAACAACAAAACTCCCCCCAATCCAAAAAGTTGGCTTCGTGGAATCACCGTTAGAAAACGACCCTTCGTAATGGCTTGGGGATAGTTGCGATTCCTTATAGCCAGCGCAGAGGTGTGGCCAAAACGGCTAATTTGAAACGAAGGAAACCAAAAAGGATTATGGATTGGTGAGAACCAAAATAAGGGTCGACTCCACGTGGATGGATAGGTAGTCGATTTTCGGGCCAAAGGTTGAAATGGAAAAACCCCGAGTGACGAATGTCCACGGGGAGGTTCGATTGGACAGGTAGTTGAAAAAGAGTTGTGAAGCGCGGCGGTTCATTTCAGTAAAACAAAAAGGTTTATATTTCACAAAGGAAAATAAAATACAAGAACAAAAAGTTAAAATTAAACAATAAAACAAAACGTTTCGGTTTCAAAATAAAAGTAAAATACTAGAACAGGAAGTTTAAACTAAATAATAAAACAAAAAGTTTCAGTTTCAAAAGCAAAATAACATACAAGAACAAAAACTTTAAATTAAACAATAAAACAAAAAGTTTCGGTTTCAAAAGAAAAGTAAAATAATAGAACAGGAAGTTTAAATTAAATAATAAAACAAAAAGTTTCAGATTCAAAAGAAAAATAACATACAAGAACAAAAAAGTTAAACAATAAAACAAAACGTTTCGGTTTCAAAGGAAAAGTAAATTACTAGAACAGGAAGTTTAAATTAAAAAATAAAACAAAAAGTTTCAGTTTCAGAAGAATAGTAAAATACAATAACAAAAGGTTTAAATTAAACAATAAAACAAAACGTTTCGGTTTCAAAAGAAAACTTAAATACTGGAACAGGACGTTTAAATTAAATAATAAAACAAAAAGCTTCGGTTTCAAAAGAAAAGTAATATACTAGAACAGGAAGTTTAAATTAAATAATAAAACAAAAAGTTTCGGTTTCAAAAGAAAAGTAATATACTAGAACAGGAAGTTTAAATTAAATAATAAAACAAAAAGTTTCAGTAAAACAAAAAGTTTCAGTTTCAAAAGAATAGTAAAATACAATAACAAAAAGTTTAAATTAAACAATAAAACAAAACGTTTCGGTTTCAAAAGAAAAGTAATATACTAGAACAGGAAGTTTAAATTAAATAATAAAACAAAAAGTTTCAGTAAAACAAAAAGTTTCAGTTTCAAAAGAATAGTAAAATACAATAACAAAAAGTTTAAATTAAACAATAAAACAAAACGTTTCGGTTTCAAAGGAAAAATAAAATAATAGAACAGACAGTTTAAATTAAATAATAAAACAAAAAGTTTCAGTTTCAAAAGAATAATAAATAAATACAAGAACAACAAAAGGTTTCAGTAAAACAAAAGGTTTCAGTTTCAAAACAAAAATAAAATTCTAGAACAAAATAAATAATAGAGCAAAGAGTTTATATTTCAAAAAGGAAAATAAAATAAAAGACAAAAAGTTTAGCATCGTTGTTTTTCTTCGACCAAGACAACGAGTCAAATGCGATTGCTGATAAAATTAACACACCAACCCCGGCATCTCCACTAACAAGCAAAATTTAAACGAGTAACGTCACCCACGAAGCAGCGAAGACACCAACTCCACGAACCCAGTGGGTAAATTCTTCTTAATTACAAATTTATTACAATTTTTAACATCAACAAATATAACAACGGTAACATTTCGAAAACTTTTCTAACATAATATTCAGTGATGAGGCCAATGTCCACGTCAATGACCAATCAATAAACGCAATTGTCGGTCTCAGAATAATCCCCGACAGAAATATCAACGGCCTCTACGAGGGTTGCCTTTTATATTTCGGGATTAGAGAACAAAAACAAATATTGATCATCGAAAATCACTTTATTGTTTTTCAAAATATTCCCCATGAAGATCTATACACTTTTGCATGCGTTTGAACCAATTGTCGAAGCACTTTTGCCACTCTGATTGAGGTATCTCCAACACATGCATTCTGAACAACTTTTGTTGGATTTGGCTCATCTTGAAACACCCAGACAGTCGACTGCTGTTTACTTTCGGGCTCATACGCGTAAATCCACGATTCATCACCTGTCACGATGTCATAGACGTGTTTCGAAGCACGGCGACCGTATTTTTTGAGCATTTCTTTCGACCAATTGACACGAGCCTTTTTTTGGGCGATTAACAAATTGTGTGGGAGCCAGCGCGAACAAATTTTTTTGACAGTCAAATGTTTATGCAATGTTGAATGTATGCTGGTCCCACTGACGCCTAAGGTTGTCTCAATCTTACGATAGGTCACATGACGATCTTCCAATATCAGTTCGCGCACAGCATCAATGGTTTTCGGAACAACAACTGATTTTGGACGACCTTCACGAAATTTATCTTGGAGTGAACTACGACCACGATTGAATTCACCATACCATCGATAAACACTGGTCCTTGATGGAGCTTCATCGCCAAAAATTGAATTAATTGCATCCATGCACTGTTGCTGAGTTAATCCACACCGAAAGTTGTAAAAAATAATCGCACGAAAATGTTGACGATTTAATTCCATTTTTGGGCCGAGATGAATCTTTTAAGTTACTGTAAACAACACAAATAGCGCTCGTATGTCAAAACGTTCTGAGTGCGTATAACCTCAAAAATGTCCAACTTTACGACAGAGCTGTCAATTGCCGGATTGCAACACTAGGGTTGCCAAATCCCGAAACATAAGAGGCAACCCTCGTATAGCTTGAATAGCGGCTACGAGATTCATTAGACCTTCCTTCTTTGAAAATGAAAATGAAGAAAAACTGAGAACAAATGCTTCAGGAATTTTTTATCTCAGTGTTTCAAAAACCTGAACCTTACAATTTCAAGACCTGTTTTGAACAGGATGATGACACCTTATCCAGGTGGTTCATAGACCTAGGTTGAAGGACATGCTCCCTGGAAAACCCACACCACAAAGTGGAGACGTTGAGCGGCCACCACGGAACCCGGATCTTACTCCAAGTGATTATTTCTGACGGATTGTGGCGTCTCTAACAGATACACACACAATACATAAGCAGAACATAGTGCAGAACACGAACGAAAATCGAATAAGAAAATACATCAGAGCCGTATACCATAGCGATAACAAAACAATTCACATCAGTGGAATATAACATACTTGAGTTTAAAAATCGAATTCTAAAATCGGCCAGTAGCCTGATTGTTGTGGCCCTTCTCTCAGGGAGCGTCTCCTCTTAAGACCGCTCCTGAGGGGACCTGTTGCGGTCGCCACCGTGCTTCCGGGGCCTCCGGGAAGAGTGACAACCGATTGCTGAATACAGGCCCGATATTCGGCCGAATCCAATAAAACGCAGGTATTTGCAATTAAAACTATTTTTATTAATTTCAATATTTAATTTAAATGATTGACGTCCTTAAACGTCGGACGCCAACTTAGAAACTGATCCGAATCTGAAATTCATCACCCTTATAAGTGAAACCAAATCGAGATTTTGTATCTCGAAGAGATCGAATTCAAAGCAAAATCTCGATTTAGATACTTTGGTCGGAGTTGTGTGTTTGTTTTTGGAGATAAGAATCCGATTAGGCGAATTCTCGGACATGAGAGTGGAAATTGAACATCTGGTTCAATTTACCATATTTGCTTCTGTTCGAGGATCTGGGGAAATTGATGTTTTGGATTATAAACGAATATTTGATTCGTTTATCGGGATTTTGTATTTTTAAATTTGGGTGATTGATTTGTTTGAATCATCCTGTAGGTGTTGGAATTTGGATGTATGTGTGGGGAAAGGATTTGGTAGGGCTTCTTGGAGCACTACATGATGTGTTAAGCATTGGTTCAATTTTTGGTGATTCTAACTGTCATAGCGTCAGTTCGAATCACACGTTCTTCACAATCATTCCAAACGCTATAGGATTACTTAAAAACACGGGCCTATGAAGGTAATTCGAAAAACAAACGACCAGATATTACAAAAAAATTGTACGGAAAATGAACACCGTTCGAAGAGCATTTTTTCAACGTGTTTTTGGGAATTTTCAAATACTACTCGAACAATGTCACTACCTGGTGGAAATGGCTTGGACAAAATAATGTTTAAATATAAGATAGGAATAAAAATTCCTTTTTCTGTAATTTCTAAAAATAAATGTAAAATATTCTTAAATTCCATAATTCAAAGCCCACCCTGTGTAACGTTTATAAGGAAAAGCAGATAATCAATGCCGCGAATTATGATAAATGGTCAAGTCATCAAATCAAATGGAAACATGGATTTAGTTACTGGTACTAAAACCAAGGCTATTGTTACTGTTAGAAAAGAACGTGCGTGGGGAACTTTGGCGTTTAAAATGCGGCCGGTTCAGAATATCCCAAAAAAGGAGGCTTTATTCTGTCTGCCCCAGCTACTTGAGTGGGACGTTTACAACAACATGTTCTTCTTCTACAAGTTCATATAGCGTTTTACGAAGAAAAAAAAACAATATGGAAGACGATATAAAAAGCTAAAACCCAAACACCAACGCATCGTGTGATTGCCAGGTGTACACAAGGATGTATAACTCTTTGCTTAAGCTGCGTTATTACTACGTTAATTACTCTGGTATACAGCTTTGAAGATTTGTGTTGGATAGCTTCTGCTACTTTGCAAATCTTGCGGCAAAATGTTCCCGATCACATAATATTGAAAAGGGGTTGAAATCGCCTGGCCCCTACGATTTGATTCCTCTCGAATTCTTCTGATACTGGTACTTCACAGAGAAGATGTACACCACCAAACCAACCACAACTTTAATGCTTAAAGGCAATATTCAAAACGAGATTGCTGACATAACATCAAAAGTCTGCGAAATTGTGATGGAAAATTTGTTTCAAAGATGTTGCCCAGCGCGTTGGCCAGAGGTGACCTCTTGGATTATATTATATTACATTCATAATGTTAAGCGCCATGTATTCAATCAGTGAAATATAAATTATCAGATTGCAATTTATTTCAAAGCCATTAACAAAAATATATCGGCCTGAAAAAGAAAAATCACTGCGTGCTTGAAAATTAAAACCCAAGTGGAGTCAAAGCTGATAATGAATATAATTTCTTATATGTTTGGTCAGATTATGATGAGGCCGAAACAGGGGAGTGTTGTATCTTAATTACATCACACACGGATTTGAAGTAAAACACTCTTTCGCTTTGACATTACAGAAGAACAGCCCTGTGAGTAGGGCGTTAGAATATACTCACAGCTAGGCCAGCTTGTCGTGAGAGGCGACTAAAGGCCGAGTGGTAGCCGGGGTCCCAACGCCCTGTGCGCCCGGTGAAATACCACCCCATCAAGCTTTAGGCTCCGTGAAATGGTCTGGAGAAATCCCTGACCATCTTTCGGAGCTTGGCTGATGGACCGGTTCGAGAAAAGGTTGGTTAGGTGGTAGTCCGTCCCAAGGTGAGATACCACCCCGTCACGCTGTACATTCCGCGATATTGCCGAGAGAAATCTTCGACGGTGTTGCGAATGTGTGGCTGATGGCCCGGACTGACACGGGGATAAGTCATGATGGTGTCTTCTGATATAAAGAATTCCGGAGGTAAACTAGTCTCCCATTCGGATCTCCGGGGGGGACTATGTCAAGGGGAACATCATGCAGATATCATGATAAATAATGGAACTTTGAGAGGTTCGTCATCGCATAACCGGGCTAGCTCTCGAGGCTCGGCCCACGCTCGACTGGTGACGGCATTTTGTAACATCAGGGGCATCGGTTTCACCAATACTAATGTAAACGCCGTCCACCAATATTTGCAAACAACGAAACCTGATATCCTTGCCCTAACTGAGACCCAGGTCGATTCGTCAACTGATTCGACATATCTTCGTTGCTCAGGATACGACTTATATTCGAGATTCCGTTTTAAGGGCGGTGTCTGCGTCTTCGCACGGTCCGATCTGGCATGCCAGAGGATGGAGGCGTTGGAGCCCAATAATATGGACATCATATGGTTGAGGGTCGTACTGAGGAATTCCGTTAAATTTCTATGTTGTCTTTACCGCTCCCCGAATGACGATCGACCGGCGACATTTTTCGAACATCTTTCATATACCGTCGACTGGATACAGATCAACCACCCAGCTTCTGAAATTATTGTCCTTGGCGATTTTAATGTGCACAATTCAGACTGGTTGTTGCATTCTAACAGAACCGACGAGACTGGGAGGCTGGCGGAGATGTTTGCTGTAAGCCACAACTTGACTCAACTCGTGGGGGAGCCAACGCGAATACCGGATGCCCGAGGCGATTATGCGAACACCCTGGATCTGTTTTTGACATCCGAACCGAGTATTTATACCGTAGAGGTTTGTGCGCCACTGGGAAACTCAGATCACTGCTTGGTATCTGTCGCGCAAGCACTTGCATACCAAGCGAATAACCGGCCTAGGCAGCTTCGCCATGTATGGAAGTATGGGGTCGCTAACTGGGACGATATGCGAGATTTCTTCGCATCCTTTCCATGGTCCGAGATGTGCTTCGGAAACTCCGATGTTAACGCTTGCGCGGAATCGGTATCAGAGATTATTCTTCTGGGGATGGAGATGTATATTCCACATTCCATCAAACGAAGTTCGTCTGATAAACCTTGGTTTGACAAAAAATGCGAGCTGATTACAGCGGCAAAAAATAGAGCTTTTAAGCAATGGCGCTCCAATCCCACCGATGTTAACAGAACGAATTTTGGTAGAATCAGAAACGTGTGCAACCAGGCGATTGATACCGCGAAGAAGGCTCACAACGACAGGGTGATCAATAAACTCCTTCGGTGCCCAACTGGTTCGCGCTCCTTCTGGTTAATGGCAAAGGCTGTCAGCAGTAACTTTGCTTCCTCCTCTTTCCCTCCGTTGGTGACAGACAGCGGGACGTTAGTCACGAATCCAAAGGATAAAGCTAATGTGTTCGCGAATTTATTTTCCGCGAATTCAAACCTCGATCCCGGCCTTTTGCAGCCACCTGTAATCTCGCCGGTACAGTCTTCCATGCGGGATGTGCGATTTCGTCCGCGCACTATTCAACGGATTCTACGTGAACTGGATTGTAGGAAGGCAACCGGCCCGGACGGAATACCAGCAATAGTCCTTAAGAACTGTGCTCCAGAACTATCGCCGATTCTTGGCAGACTCTTCCGCTTATCTTATGCACGGAGGACCTTTCCTGCCTGCTGGAAAATCGCTCGAGTTCAGCCAATCCCAAAGACGGGAAAAAAAGCGTCTCCCACAAAATTACCGTCCGATAGCATTACTGTCTATTTTATATAAGGTAATGGAAAAAGTCATCAAGACAGAGTTGGTTAAGTATTTGGAGTGCTACGGTCTTCTGAATGATCGTCAATACGGATTCCGTGGCAGGCGGTCCACAGGAGACCTTTTGACACTTATAGCCGATATATGGACATCTGCGATTGAACGGCATGGTGAGTCAAGGGCGGTCGCATTAGATATCTCCAAGGCTTTTGACCGCGTCTGGTACGGGGCATTGCTGAGCAAACTTCGTTCATATGGACTTTCCCAACAGCTTTGCGACTGGACGAGGAGCTTCCTCGAGAATCGATCGATCCGGGTTGTTGTGGACGGCGAGTGTTCGGATCTGTATCCTGTTAATTCGGGGGTGCCCCAGGGTTCTATTTTGGCTCCAACCTTGTTCTTGCTTCACATAAATGATTTGTTGGAGACAACGGATAACAAAGTGTTCAGTTTTGCGGATGATAGTACGCTTGTTTCCTCCTTTTCGAGTGATCGGCCGATTGGTGCATCAACGTCGCACCAGCTGAGATGTAGACAGATTGACTCTCTGAACCAGGATCTAGATAAAGTCCTGCAGTGGGGAAAGACAAATCTTGTCGACTTCAACGCAACGAAGACCCAGTATACAACATTCTCAAGGAAAACCGGATCATCGGTTCCACAGCTGATGATGAGTGGCCGGGCCCTCGAGGCTGGGGAAAGTTTGAGATTGCTCGGCGTCACGGTCTGTGGGAATGTATCATGGCATAAACACGTATCGGGTATCACCAGATCAGCCTCAGGAAAACTGAGTTATCTTTTTAGAGCCAAGAAATACTTTACTCCGGCCCAACTTCTTCTCCTATATAAATCCCAAATTAGACCCGCGCTCGAATATTGCTCTCATGTTTGGAGCTCGGCTCCTAAACATACCCTCGACCTACTTGAGAGCGTACAAAGACGAGCGATCCGCCTGATCGGGGACTCGGCGCTGACGTCGGGACTACAGTCGCTATCACATCGAAGACGCGTGGCCGACCTCTGTCTGTTCTACAGATATTATCACGGGTGCTGTTCTTCGGAGATTCTTGGCATTGTTCCACGCAATTCGGTCTATATGCGCTCCACAAGACAATCCGACGGATCGCACCCGTTTGTGGTTCATCTCCCGACAGCGCGAACATCCCTGTATCAGAACTCGTTCCGTTACAGAGCGGGGAAGCTGTGGAACTCCCTTCCCACGCGAGTGTTCCCGGAGCGTTGCAAAGTGCAACTGTTCAAAAAGAACTGCAACAGTTATTTGATGGCATCTCGGGGCGCCCACTCGACGCTATAGGTTCGCCTCTCCCGAGAGAAGTCTAATAAAAAAAAAAAAAAAAAAAAAAAAAAAAAAAAAAAAAAAAAGAACCTTTATTGTTATTTGGTATGTCACACTTCACCATGCCCTTACAATGCTATCAAACACTTATCTCCGCAACACACACAATGACACATTTTATTCCCTTTGACCATAATACACTCTGTTTTTTGTTATTTATTGTTTGCATATACGTTACTTAATTAAAAACTGGACTTGATTATATTACATTTTGTTTTTTGGGACGCAAACTCAACCGCACTTCTGACCGTATCGGACAATAGTTTCGCAACCAGCTCTAAAAAACGAACTCCTAACTGACCGTACCGGTTAAATGTCTAGAACCAACTCCTCATGACCGCCTCGGCCAAATCTCCAAAACCAACTCACTTCCTTTTCCGATCGTTTGATCGCAGGAAACCCTTTTTTCTTTGTCGTTAACACAAGGCAACGTGTTATTTTCCTTGTGCGATGATCGCATCGATGATCCTTTGTGTTAGGATCTCTTTTGTGAGCTAGCGCATCCTTTGTCTGATCCTTAGGAAATTTACCTTGGATCGGCAACCGTCTAGAATCCCTTAAGTATTACCTGGGATTTCCAGCAGTGCCCAGACTTGGCAATTTCTTTTTTACTGGACAACAGGGCCAGAGATATTTTTGTATCTTATGGGTATTGTTGTTCAGCGAATGTTTTTACGATCGCCGTCCCTTGTTTCGAATAGGAAATGTTTCCTTGAATAGGATTAAAGGCAACGGTGCCGCCGTGCATTTTATGCTTCTTACCAACTTTACTCGAAAGTTGGTCATCTGGTCCGCAGATTTGGATCCAGGGGAATTTACATGTTTGGAAATCTGGTTCGTATATCACGTCTTGGTTTTATGTTGAATTCAATATGGGCATATTGAACGTTTAGTTCAATTTGTTTGATATTGAATTTGATATTGGCCCGTTTAGTGTATGGGGTAATGCTAGGGCTTGGGGAGTGCTTCATACTTTTAGTGGATGCTTTTGCGTGTACCGCAATTAATAGGTGGAGACTTGCTCCAAATGGGTATGTATTAATGGCGGGTGGTTTTGGGCGTAACAGGAGCTAAGTTATATTCAAATGGATCTGAAATAACGATAACATCATTATACAGATGGGCAGGCACAAAGAAATAGTACCTCAGCCCCCTGATTTTGTATTGAGCAATACGAAATGTTTTGAGGTGTTGTCCAACAAGGCATGACTGTGTTGCAGTAGCGGAGGGGTGGAGAGGACAGGACGCGGGGGAGGGCAGTCTGTCCGTTGATTTATTCGGCTTAATTCAAGCTATTTACAAAACTATAATCCTTATAAACTAACTTAAGACTAAAAAACGAAAGTAGTAAATAATGCAAAAAAAAACGTATATATATATTTATGATTTAAAAAAAAACATAATTAAAAAGAAAAAAAAACAAAAACAATCACCAAAAAAAACAAGGAAGAGAAGAGGACTTCAAGGTGGGGGAGGTAGGGGGCTGGGGAAGAGCCAGTGTTTGTGGGGGTGGCAAATGTGGCAAAAGTGAGACAGCGATCAGTGTACGGCAAATGTGTTGGAATGTGTACGGGTTGTGAGGGGATAGACGGTGGGCGGGGCAAGGTCAGGTGGGGTAATGAGACGAGATGGCGTTTGAGTGCAGTAGATGTAAGGTGGAAGTCGGAGGAGGTAGGGTAAGAGTTTGCCCACCGCAGCATTCGCGAAATGGGTTCATTAGAGCCGTAAGAAGTGTGGTAGGGTGGCAAATAGAAGAGACGAGGGTTTCGCAAGTTACGGGGGTTAGTGTGAAGTGCAATGATGGAGAGCAGCCTTGGGCAGTTGATTGTGCCTGAAAGTAGACGGTGGATGAAAAGGATATCGGCATGAGTTCTGCGCTCCTGAAGTGTGTTGAAGTTAATCAGATGGAGCCGTCTTGTGTATGGGGGGTCACCCAGTTCAGTCCGCGGCCGGCAAAACGCAGAAAACGTCGTTGCACGCTTTCATTCTGCGCATATGGGACGAATTGTGGGGAGACCAGACATGACAGCCGTATTCAAGAAGGGGGCGGACGAAGACTATGTAGAGAGAACGGGAAACGTAAGGATTAGAGAGTTCTTTAGACCAGCGTTTCACAAACCCAAGGGCAGGGTTGGCCTTAAGAATAATATATTCAATATACGGGATGAAGCAAAGCTCCCTGTCAAATAAGATACCGAGGTCCCGTATCGAGGGTACAGATGATATCTGCTGGTTTAGCAGGAAATAGGAACGTGAGAGGACGGGGGGTCGTTTGCGGGAGAAGGTGATGGAGTGACATTTGAAAACGTTAAGTACAAGGCAGTTATTTCGGCACCAGGTTGAGAAGCTGTCGAGATCCGTTTGGAGAAGTGAGGAATCGAGAGGAGAGATGATCGTTTTGTAGAGTTTGGCGTCATCCGCATAGAGGGAGATGGATGAGTATTTAATAATGGAGTCAAAGTCATTGGTGGTAAGGATAAATAGGAGGGGACCTAAATGACTGCCTCGCGGAACCCCTGACGTGGGAAGAAAGGGATTGAAAAGGGAGGATCTGAATTTGACACGGTAGGATCGGTCTTTCAGATAAGAAGATAACCACTTGTTCAATGGGGGTTCGAAACCAAGGGAGGGCAGCTTAAAAAGGATGAGATTATGGGAGATTTTGTCAAAGGCCTTGCTGAAATCTGTGGTGATTACATCGACTTCGTCGCCATTCTCTAAGGCACGGAGAGTATGGGATGAGAACTCGATCAGATTCGTTATGGTCGACCTACCCGAAAGGAAATCATGTTGGTTGGGTGAGATGATGTATTTACAACGGAAAGATAACACGTTGTAAAGAATCCCTTCGAACAGTTTAGGGATTTGAGGCAGTTTGGCGATTATCGTTTTGTTGCTTATATCGTTTTAGATCCCTTTTATGTATAGGGGTGACATAGGAGGATTTCCAGATACTAGAGAAGATACCTTGTGAGAGGGATAGATTGAATATCTTTGATGTGGGGGGAGAAAGAGAAGAGGAACATTTCTTTATAAATACAGCTGGGAGTCCATCAGATCCAGGGCGGAACTCGTCTTTGAGTATGTTTAATTTCTCCTCAACTACGTGATGCTGAATAATTTGAGGGGTGACGGGGCCGAGGGAGAATTCGGGCAAGTCTTTGAAGTAAGACGGATTGGGTTCGAAGAATATGTCTGTGAAGGATTTATTGAAATACGAGGCAAATAGATTGGCAATAGTTAGGTGAATCTAACCTACTTCCTATACTAACTTTTGAAAGGTATTTAAAAAAACGTCGGCTTTTAAAGGTGAAGATCGACTCTTTTCCTATCATACCATAAAACTGACTTGGACTTTATCGACGATTTAAATCAACCATCAACTTTGTAAATGTCTGGAAGCATATAATATAACTAGGAGCCACCAATATGATGAGATGATATGACAGCAACAGATTCGTGTGATCTATTAGCAAACAACACGAGTAACCGGAACCACACCATTCGCTATTTTGTTGAAAGTAAGATTCAGCAGAAAACATCTCCAAAACAACCAGCAGAGTTTTGTGACTGTTTTCTCTTAAAAAATGCACTACTCTGGAATTGGCAGCTTCGATATTAAATGTGCAAAAGACTTTCTTTCAGAATACTACCTAATTAAAGTAATACTTAGTGACTTTAGGTCATCTACATCATCATCATCGGCACTACAACCGTGAATCGGTCTTGGCCTTTTTAGCAAGTCCCGAGACTTGTTATATTTTCCATAATGATTTGTTTTTTTCCGGGCAAGGTCATTAGTCTTGCGCCAGAGGCTCCCCGACGGGGAATCGAACCCCAGTCTCCCGCGTGACAGCCGGGTATACAAACCACTATACTATCGAGGAGCCCTTAGGTTATCTACTCATAAGATTAATGCTGGTGTTCCCCAGGGTTCTGCTTTGTCGCCCATTCTCTTTCATATTTACAGCAGGGGTCTCTTATTTATCACTTCAAACGCATTCTCCTCTTTCGCAACGCTGATTATAAATGCCAGTGTCTATATGGGCCAATGAAACACAAAAAGCGATCAATTCTCGACATGATTTAACATTATCCTTAACAATAATAGACTCATAATCGAAGTGACCATAGATGCAGCAAGACGTTTATAATTTTATACTCCTTTTACTATGGTAGAGAAGAGCGCCGAATATTTGCAACAATGTCGTAACTCGCCACATAAGCTGTAATTGCTACATTAATGCTCTGGTTACAGTGCTGGCGATCTTTTCGATTCCCTTGTCGTAATGTGTTCTTCACTGTTGTTGCATAAATGTAGTCTAGTGGAAACACCGCAAACTTAGCTATCACTGCAGACTTGTAGCGATTCTAACAATTCACAAGCAAAATAGTGAAGAAGCACCGAACGAAAAAATCGAATAAGAAAATACATCAGAACCGTATACCAAGCAATAAATAAAAATAATTCACATCAGTGGAATATAGTCGAGTTTGGAAATCAAATTCTAAACACGGTCAGCAGCATGATGTGTAACGCTTAGTTAAAATTTTTTTCGTGATTCGACCTGTCATAGCGTCAGTTCGAATCACACGATCTTCTTCACTATTATTTCAAACGCTATAGACTGATTGAACATGCTTAAAGTTGTAAAACAAATTGTGTTCCAAAAGAAGATTGCATATACGTAATCCGGTGGAACCGCTATGTCTTAGGAGATGCAGGGAATGTATACAGTAAATAGGAAAAACTAGTAAGGAGACGGAGTTTGAAAGCGGGAATGGTGAAGTTGAAGTCAAAGGAAGTGGAGTAAGAGTTGTGGCTCTTACTGAGCTGAAAGCTGTAAAATGGAAAAAAAACGTTGAGTGTAGGGATTTATCGATTTTTACGCGAACGGAATTGGATATCTCATGTGACAGTGAGTTGAGGAATTCATTACAGTACCAAATTGACTGAATACGTATTGTTAATTGAAACAGAAATTAAAGTTGAGTGACTGTATATATTAAACAATACACTGTGTATCGTGTATCTCTGCATCCAGAGTACTGAAATGGCCGTTAATCCGAATACGCGGCAAACAAATTGCTCCCATGTGCATACTATAACGAAATAAGAATCGTAAATACTTGTGAATACAACATTTATCTAAATAAAAAAAGTGACTAACTATACTCCCTACCATGGACGATGGTCGGGGTGAATTTAAAATGGTGTTTATCTCGAACAGAAGAGACAATGGGTTTGTAGCGTTCTACGAACGCACAATTCCACCCAGGTAAGGTTCCTACCCTTCAAGGAACATACCTACCCTGAAAACGTTACTAAGTCCGCTAGGGCCCCGAAACTACCGCCAAAGTTGTAACAGCCCGACGCGCGAAACGTGAGTAAATTGGACATGCATAGAAAAACAATTAAAAAGTGAACACGCGCGAAAAATAAAACCGAACACGCGAAAATTACACACAAATAAATATGAACAGTGCCAAAAAACTATAGAGCGACACACACGGGAAGAACAATAAAGACAATTCCAGTGAAAGTGAAATGCCCACCTGAATGCAGCAATTTTCGCCACAAAGACAAGGTCATCACGACGCCCACGGACGCCCAACGACAGGAAAGCAGCATAACCGCAGGTCATTTATCGTATTTTAATTTTTTTTTTACTATATTTTAAAAAGCAATTTCCTTTTCAATATATTCTTTTTTGATTTCTGTATTCCGTTAAATAAATCAAAATATTTATTCGTTTGTAATTCCCTTTTCTTGTACAAGCTCCTTACGAGCCCGAAAAGTGAAAAATGAGTGCAAAACCATAAAGCTCCTTCAGAGCAAGAATTTAAAACAAATAATAGCACACATCGAATCCCAAATACTTACATAAAATTAATGAAAAAATTGGGAATTTAGAAACGTTTTTTTGTCCATGCAATAATTTAAATTTATTATATTTTTTTTTTTCCTTGTGCCCAATAAGAATTTTACCAAAACTTTTTTTGCTGTTAACTCAATAATAGTAACTATTCGTAGCACAATAAATTTAATTGTAATATATCACAATCAAAGGATATATATCAAAATTTCGTATTTTTTTTAATGTTTGTAAGTGTAGTTTCGTTTTCAAATATTTTGTTAAAATGCTGCATGTACTAAACACTACACGTTAGGCCGTTAAGAGACTGTGTCAAATAGTAATTTTTGTATAATTGAAATCGACACACAACGACGGAGAAAAATTATAGCCTCCAGTCCAAATGTTTTTATATATTTACATGCCCTTTTTCTCATTCTTTCACCGTATTGTGTTTAAGTAAAGTGCGCGACATATTTTCCTTTGTAACCCCTTGCGAAGCTCCATCGGAGCCCTACGTAAGTATAAAGTACGAAAATTTAGCTCCTTCTGAGACACCTTTTAGATAGGAAAAATATTTTGTTACAGGCATTATTTTGTAAGTACGAAGTGAAAGAAAATTTGTAAGCTCCGTCAGAGCCAGAAGCACACACTCGACATTCTTTTTCCTAACGACCGCGAAATCAAAGATTAAACTCCAAACTAAAGGCAACGCAAAAACAGTTGCGCATTCGCGAAAAACCTCGGTTAGCTCTCACCTCCTCGTTCTCCTCGTCCGAACCGAAAGCTCCTCTAATTTCCGCTCCTAGCGTTTCGAATTACACTGAGTAGCCTTCTGGTAGGCACATCCTCGATTCACCGTTGGAAATCAAGTATCGTCCTATTGTGTTAGGCCCATCCCTGGAGAAATCTTTGGAACCAGGTCGTTTCGCCACGTCCACTAATACAAACGTATCGAAGAAAAACAAAACGCGAACTTCACCGCCAACAAGAAACTCGAGCTTCGAGCGACGAATTACGACGCGAAATTCAAAAATAGATGCCAACCACGAGGTCGCAAGCTTCGATTCAGAAAACGAAAACGTTGAGGGGAAACATAATCGCTCCCCCACGAAGAAATCAACGCGAGACCTCCCAAAGTCGACATTAACCACCAGGTCGAAAACCGCGCCTCAAAAAACGACAATGGCAAACGACGCAGAACCTTCTCCAACGACATTGCAGGCTCCAGCCCTCCGGCAAGAAGCCGACGTTTCAATCCGGCGGACCGCCACCCACAAGGGCATAACTTAAAATTACCGAACTCCACGTCCGATGACCCAGACTTCTGGTTCAGTTTCGCCGAACAAATTTTCAGTTGGGAAGGAATCACCGGCGAACAGGATAAATTCCTCCTAGTAACTCAGGTACTAGACCCAAACTTGCTTCCTTATGCGAAGTATTTAATCAAAACCCCATCTCCGCAACCGTACACTGCATTTAAAGAGATGGTAATTAATGCCTTCAGGGAAACGTCGCAAAATCGCTTGCGACGTTTATTACGACAGATCGACACCTCTGGGATGCGGCCATCCCAGCGTGCCGCCTATTTCCGTGCAGTGGCTGGTACGGATATGTCAGAAATAGCATTAACGGCTGTATTTAGAGAATCTTTGCCAGAATACGTTCAGGCAATCGTCGCGCCTCTAACCGAATCAAGTCTCGACGAACTAGCGTGGCATACCGAGGCAAAACGAACGGATCTCGAACTCCTCCCGGCAACGAACCACTTGCAAAATCCACCTCTGCCCCAACCACAAACCTCCACGGTAACTCACACTCATGCAACGCAGCCAAGCAATGAATTTGAAAGCTTAAGCATGCAGATTCGGCAGTTGCAAGCGCAACTGATTAACTTCAGCGTAGGAAACAATTCATGGCCTGGCCGTGACAGATCGCGACGCCGAGACAGGTCGCGGGAAAACCCAAGACGCGGGCGTAGCTGATCGCGCACGCCAGCCAACGAAAACACCTTTGGCAGGTGTTACTTCCATCATCGTGTCCGGGCACAGACCAGGGAGTGCAGGCAACCCTGCAACTGTTCACATGTTCCACCAATATAAGCTAGTTCTTTAAACTAGAACTGCCGACCGAAGAAAAAGCGCAAACGGCCGGCAATCACCAGATAAGTCGCTTGTCAATTTATGATTTAAAGTTAAAAATGGCCTTCATAATTGACACAGGTGCGGATATTTCCGTTCTTCCTCGCTCGTACGCACCTGCCAATCGGTTGCCGGATAAGTTGAGATTGTTCGCCGCGGAAGGAAACTGATGAGTTTGAAAATAGGCCTACGTCGACCAATTCGATGATGCTTCGTAGTGGCCGATGTGACCGAACCCCTAATGGGTTCGGACCTGTTGCGACACTACAAACTAGTAGTGGGCGTAGCCCGCAACAGACTGATGGACCCGTTAACGTCTCTTTCTCAGCCTGTAAACGCAAAGGCGGGAGAGGCATTGACTTTGACGTGCACGACCGCAAACGGACCATTCAGCGATCTGTTGCGCGAATTTGCGGATATAACAGTTCCGCTTAGCAATCCCCGATGCGCAAAAGCCGGCGTTTTTCATCACATTGAAACGCGCGGCCCCCCAGTTAGCCAACGCCCGCGCAGATTGGGTCCCGAAAAATTGCGCGAGGCTCGTGCAAAATTCGAGTATATGCTCGACCTAGGACCTAGGAATCTGCCAGCCATCCGACAGCCCATGGGCAAGCCTGTG
The DNA here is from genome assembly GCA_963931805.1 of Microdon myrmicae. Lineage (NCBI taxonomy): Eukaryota > Metazoa > Arthropoda > Insecta > Diptera > Syrphidae > Microdon > Microdon myrmicae. The sequence continues at coordinate 76,164,548 of OZ007499.1, forward strand.
GCGAGCCTAACAGATACACACACAATTCACAAGCAAAATAGTGAAGAACACGAACGAAAAATCGAATAAGAAAAAATACATCAGGACCGTATACCTTAGCGATAACATGACAATTCACATCAGTGGAGTATAATCGAGTTTTAAAATCAAATTCTAAACACGGTCAGTAGCCTGATGTGTAACGCTTAGGTAAAATTTTTTTCGTGATTCGAGATGTCATAGCGTCAGTTCGAATCACACGATCTTCTTCACTATTATTTCAAACGCTATAAGCCCACTTCATCTCGTCAAAAAGAGTAACGGCGAGTGGCGTCCATGCGGTGATTATCGAATGCTAAACGCGGTGACGACACCCGATCGGTATCCAATAGCAAACCTGCACGACTTTTCTTATAAGCTGCAGGGTTGCAAAATTTTCTCGACCCTCGACCTCACGAGGGCATACCACCAAATTCCGGTGGCTCCCGAAGACAATCGCCAAAACCGCGGTAACCACACCTTTCGGACTATTCGAGTTCAAGGTGATGTCATTCGGTCTCCGAAATGCAGCGCAAACGTTCCAGCGCTACATAGACTCAGCTCTCCGCGGACTTGACTTCTGCTATGTGTATATCGATGATATACTCATAGCATCGAAAAACATGACCGAACATCGCTCCCATTTGAAGCAAGTGTTCGAGCGCCTCCGAGATTTCGGCCTGGTAATCAATCCAGACAAGTGCCACCTCGGAGAAGCGGAAGTCAAGTACTTTGGCTATTGTATAAATGGCCAAGGCGTCCGCCCATTACAAGACAGGGTGGATGCACTAATGCAGTTTCCTCGCCCCAAGAATGTGCGAGAACTTAGGCGTTATCTGGGCATGTTAAACTTTTATCGCCCAACGCTTCGAAACGCCGCACGGGTCCAGGCTCCTCTGAACGAATACCTAGTAGGAGCCAAACGAAACGACAAACGACCGATTCATGGACCGAGTCAGCTGACCAAGCTTTTCGCTTATCGAAAGAGCAGCTGGCGAATGAAACTTTACTTCAACATCCCATCGAAGGAGCCCCACTGTCCATACAGTGTGACGCTTCCGACACTGCAATTGGGGCCGTACTCGAACAAGAGTGCGATGGTAAATGGGAACCGCTGGGCTTCTTCTCAAAAAAATTGAACCCGACCCAGCGACGATACAGTGCCTACGACAGGGAGTTACTAGCGATTTATTCCGCAGTAAAGTACTTCCGGCACATGGTCGAAGGACGTGATGTAGCGTTCTGCGAACGCACAATTCCACCCAGGTAAGGTTCATACCCTTCAAGGAACATACCTACCCTGAAAACGTTACACGCGCTCACAGACGGGTGCCACTAAGTCCGCTAGGGCCCTGAAACATTTAGCCAACGTTGAGCCCGACACTAAAAAGCAAGGAACTGAACGTTCCAAAGCTTTCAATATCAAGCTCAACAAGTCGATTGTAGCATACCTGAAACAAAGGTAAAAACATCCATTCATATTATTCCCAAAGACTGAAATGCGCCGCACTCCAGCACTGCACAATCGGAAATCCTGAACATGTACACGATTTTACAAGGAATCGCTATCGTCGGTAAATTAGCCGAAGAACGGATGCACGCGCGGGTAGCTGCCGTAAAGACCGCCCAAATCCGTCAAGCAAACAAAGGCAGCGGCAACCTAGTACAATAATAAAAGATCAATCCTATCCCAAATGGTGGTGGATGTGTGACGAAGAAAGGACTACACGCCCCCAAATATACTATCCCGTTTAGGCGCAACGCTCCCCATTCTTATATTTTGTTCAATCACTTTAGTTTTAATTTTTACCCGGTAGGCGTAGGGAGGCGTACCATAAGGGAACAAGTTATCAAGAAAACACCGACTCGGCAAAAAGAAGACGTACGGAAAAACGGGAAAAGCGAGATATAGACGTCGGCACGTGGAATGTTCGAACGTTATATAAACCAGGCGCGATGTAAACGGTCATAGAGAACACGAAACAATACGAAATGGACATTGTCGCGCCTTAGTAGGTCCGACTCTCATATCAACTAATTAAAACCAACGAATTCCCACTTGCGTGTGCAGGTACCAATACACATAATCACAGATCCGACTTCATCATAAGCAATAAGATTACGCCCCATGTAAAAGATGAGATTTATTAAAGATCGAATGTCGGTGCTAAATATACAGGGCCCATGCTAGAATTACCTACTTATAAACGTACATGCCCCAACAGAATCTACAAACCAAGAAACGAAAGACACGTTCTGAGAGACCCTAGAGGAAGTATTTGAGGGGTCTCAACATTCGATGTTATCTTCCTTCAACGCGAAAATTGGAAAGGAAGATATCTTTCCACCAAATATCATCATCATAATCATCGGCACTACAACCGAAAGCCGGTCTTGGTATTATTTAGCAAGTCCTGACACACGTGATAATGGTCACGGTTTCATCGCACCAAATACCATACAGAGCCTGGTTAAATCTCGAAACCCTAAGAAGTCACCCGGTATCGAGAACATGTCATACCACTCGTTGCGAAGGCTTTCTGCCTTATTCTTTATAAAGCTCTACATTTTGTTCCCCAAGCTTAGAGGCACGCTATTATTTGTCCAATAGCAAAAGTTGGGAAACCAACGTATCATCCTTTTCGCCCTATCTCGCTTCTCACTTGCATCAGCAAAATATATGAAAAATTCATATACGAGAAACTAAATAACTTTATCAGTGCCAGGAACCTAATACCTGATTTCCAATTTGGATTTCGAAGAGCGCACAGCACATATTTCAAAACTACGTCTGCGTGCGGCTCTTTAATAAGGAACCCACCTTTGCGGTGAGCCTGGACATTGAAAAAGCTTTTGACACGACTTGGATCGAAGGTCTCGTTTTTAAATTATTGAATACCGGCCTCTGTAGAACGCTATGTAATATCATATACCATTTCGTTATAAACAGAACATTCCAAGTTAGAGTGAATGGAAAGCTTTCGCGAACTTTTCACGCCGCTGCGGGCGTACCACAGGGCTACATTCTAGGCCCCATCTTATCCAATATTTACACCTCCGATATTCCTTGCCCTGTGAGCGGAAGAGTAAACCAGATATGCTAGGCGGATGACGTCCTAGTATACACATCATCTAAAGGCCCTAAACTCGTAATAAATCGACTCAACCGTCACTTGGACGAACTATATCAGTATTACATCATCATCATCATCGGCACTACAATCGGGAACCGGTCTTGGCCTTATTTAGCAAGTCCTGAGGCTTGTTAAATTTTCCATAATGATTTATTTTTTCCGGGCAATGTCATTAGTCTTGCGCCAGAGGCTCCCCGACGAGGAATCGAACCCCGGTCTCCCGCCTAACAGGCGGGTATATTAACCACTATACTATCGAGGAGCCCTTTCCACCAAATATACGTAAACAAAGCCCACACGACGTTTCAAATGATAATGGAATTTAAATTATCACCTTCGCAGTGTCAAAAGATCTGGTAGTGAAAGGCACGATGTTCAACCATAAGCATATTCATAAAGCCACATGGATATCACCCGACGGCGGATCGCGTTACCAAATAGACCACTTCCACATAGATAAAAGAGACCACTCGAACATTCTTGACGTAAGATCATATAGAGGAGCAGATTACGACTCCGATCATCTTTTAGTGATGAGCAAAATTAGGAGCCGGCTCATAGCAAACCCAAACGAGCAAAAGGGTGACGAGCAAAAAGTTCGACATTGATAACCTAAAGGACCTGCGCAAAAGGACTAAATATCATGAGGAACTAACGAATAGATTTAGCATCCTAGAGAATGGGAGTAGTGAGGAAGAGGAAAGCAATAATGTGGACACTAAATGGGCATCGATCAGAGACACAATCAAACTAACTGCCCAAAAGGTATTAGGATTTGAGAAAACAATTAAGTCCAAACCTTGGTCTGACGATGAGTGCAGGGCGAAGATGGAAGAACGTAATCGCCTTAGAGTGATCCACTTAGTAATATATGATGAAGTCAACGCAGAAAGATACGGGACGATTCGGAAAGAGACCATCAGACTTTTCAAATGCAAAAACCGCGAATGGAAGTACACACGGGTCGAAAAATCTTAGAAAATGCCAGAGCACGGAACACCAAAAATATGTTTGTCGGCACAAATTCAATCAGAAATGGCTACCGATGGAAATAATTTGAATCGCAAACAGCTGTCTGGTCACAGAGGCAAACAATATTGTCACAAGCTGGATGCAGTAGTTTGAAAACCTGCTCAATGTACGCACCCATCAACCACAAATAAACGCACCAAACGTACATACAGCCGAGCCTCAGATCCCAGACCCCTCTTTCAACGAAGTGGTAGACGCAATAAATCTATTGAAAAACAGCAAGGCACTCGGAGACGACTGCATACGGCAGAACTTATGAAGCATGGAGGAGAGGCAACCGCCCAAAAAAACCACCAACTGATAAGGATAAGGAAGACACCCCGGAAGAATGGAAAACATCAATAGTCGTCCCCATTTTCAAAAAACGCGACAGATGTGACTGAGAAAGCTTCAGAGGAATATCATTTCTCCCAACCACATATAAAATACTAACAAATGTCATGCGGGCGAGAATCACAGTAGAAGAAATACTGGGAGACTACCAGAAGAAATATTGGGAGACTACCAGTGCGGATTGCGTAGGAACCGCTTAACGAGCCACCAAATGTTCACAGTAAGCAACTGCTAGAAAAGAAGTGAGAATACGGAAAGATGGTTCACCAACTGTTCGTTGACTTCAAAAAGCCTACGACTCAGTCGCAAGGCAAAGATTTTACCATATTGTAGTTGAGCTGAGAGTCCCGAAAAAATATGCGCCCCTAATTCAAATTTGCATGAATGAAAACAAAGGGTGAGTTAAAATAGAAAACCACTTCTCAGAACCGTTTGAAATCCGCGACGGGCTAAACCAGGGGGATGGCCACTCAGCATGTCCTTTTAATCTTGTACTCGAGTATGTCATCAGAAAGGTACAAGACGACAACATTGCCGGATCATCGCTGAAGTGGGTCGCACATGTGCTCGCATATGCGGATTACATCGCCGTGCTGGACGATAATCTGGCAACTGTAAGTAAAAACTGTGAAATCATCATCCAAGCGGCAGAGTAGATGGGCTTAGAAATAAATGAAGACTTAAAAAAATACATGATTACGACGAGATCAGGTGAACCTCAGGGAACACACATAAACGTTATGGGCAAGATATTTGGAAAAGTTAAAGGATTTAAGTATCTAGCAACAATACTGACGGCCAGTAATGAAATGTCGAAGGAAATTAACAAAAGACTACACTCCGGCAACTCTAGTTGGCACGCAGTCGGTAAACTGCTGAAATCCAAACTGCTATCACGTAACATAAAGCTCCGTGTCTATACAACCATAATCATGCCGATTGTTCTATACCGATGCGAAACATGGGTTCTCACAAAACGAGAGAAATTCCGCATATTCGAGAATAAAGTTCTAAGGGGTATCTTTGGCGGCAAATATGACGAGGAGGCAGGACAATGGAGGAAACTGCACAACCACGAATTGGAAGAGCTATACCGCAGACCTGGCGCAAGACTAATGACCTTGCCCGGAAAAAAGAAATCATTATGGAAAATTTAACAACCCTCAGGACTTGCTAAATAAGGCCAAGACCGGTTCCCGGCTGTAGTGCCGATGATGATGATGATGATGATGATACCGCAAACCTACAATAGTGAGAGTAATCAGGTCGCGAAGATTAAGATGGGGCAGACATGTGGCGCGAATGGGCAACGATAGGACCGTGCGTAGAATTCTTGACGGAAGACCAACGGGAAAAAGACCGGCAGGACCGCCACGACGGAGATGGGATGGACAACGTTAGGTTTGACCTTTAGGAGATCGGATCGGATGGTCAAGCGTGGAAAAAGAGCGTACAGGACAGTGAACCATGGCGGAGTCGAGTCGGTGAGGTCATGAACCTCCGGGTTCCTACAGGCCAATAAATAATAATAGTGGTTTCACTTCTTCGTGTAAATTGTTGTTCGTTTATATTCTTTAATCGTTTTGTTTTAAAATGTTGCCTGTAAAAAACAAAAATATACAAAAATAGAAAAAAAATAAAATAAAACTCGAAATCTGCATGAACATTGCGTCGGCAAAATTGTAAAAAAATAAGCCCTCTTGTAGGGCTTGCAAAGAGCCAGTAAATTAACATAAGAACCAGATTTGTAACATAGGACATGCATTTAGTTCTAGATAAAGAAAAATGTATAATTTGATTCAGAATTCAAATAAATGCGGTCTGCAAATAAAAAAAAAATAAGGAATTCGTTGATTAAGTAAGTGGTGTGATTGGCGATTGTCTTGTTGCTCTCTTTAATGAGGGCTTTGATATCGGTAAGCGTCCTTAGGAAAGACACTAGTAGGAATATCGTAAGAAGAGAACATAAGCCTCGACCTTGAGGAGGTCGGATCAGATGGCGAAGGGAGAGTGCACATGACAGGGAACGATGGCGTAGTCGAGTCAGAGAGCTCATATACTTTTGTTTCTTACAGACCAAAAAATAATAATATGATTAGGTTAAGAATAGCGTCCACAGAAAAGGGAAATTTAGTTCAGTGATACACTTCGGACTGCCGCGTAATAGAAAATATCGTTACTTCGATTTGCTTTACTGATGTACCTTCTCAATTTAAAGCTGTGATTTGCATTTACAAAAGCGCGGAGATCAGACTTAGAGTTTTCTTTTAAAATCCATTAGTTGGGTTAGCGTGTACGGTATGTATTCTAAAGCATGTCATACATATTAAGTTAGTTTGAGACTTAAAAGGAAAGGTGTAAGACATTTGTTAAGCTTTGTTGGGCTTTGATGGTCCCCATGGGGTTTATGTAATAAAACGAAATATGAAGCAAATTTGTCTAGCTAAAGAAATTTTATTATTGTTTGCGACAGATAATAAAAGCCTTTTTCATCATCATCGGCACTACAACCGGGAACCGGTCTTGGCCGTATTTAGCAAGTCCTGAGGCTTGTTAAATTTTTCATAATGATTTGTTTTTTCCGGGCAAGGAAAAATCCTTTTCGTGAGGATGCATATCGAAAAAAAAGGTCGAAAAGAAACGATCTTAATTCACAGTCTGAACAACTCGGATACTCAGCCAGTAGATACTTTGCCATTAACGAAATATAAATAAAATTGAGATTTTATTATTTTGCAATAAACTAAATAACTAATTTGCAATAAATAAATGCTTAAGTAAATGAACTGATATTGACGGTCTTTTCAACCGTCCTTTTCAACGATCCTTATCAATGATTAACGACACAGAGTGGAAGGAAACAAACTCAGTGAAGGACCAACTCAGGTTTCATTAGCATTAAAAACATGATTTATTCATATTATTTTATGATGTATTAATAAGTAAATTAAAGCATATGATCGTCAGATATTTTCACTTCAACCATTTGATTAAATGATAGTGATCATTTCACTTGGACATTAAGGATGATTTCCATATAATTATTTTGTCATCGGGATGTACACATTAGACGTAAGTTATCTTTGAAAAGCGCAAATAAAAAACAAAGAGGGTAGGGGACTACATTTTAATGCAGCAAAATTACATTGACAAGAAAAAACAGAGCAGTCTGCACATACGAGCCGCTCAAAAACCAACAACATAAGCTTGTATTCATTTCTGGTTAACATCAACGGGTACAGGAGTTTCACAACACTGATCACAAGAACTATTTAAACTGACTACCGCAAAACACGAAACTACTAAATGCCAAATATCGAATAATTACGCGGGAGGTGCAAGATCAACCTTTGAGTGATCCTTCGGTAAACTTCATTAGAATTCTCTCCTCTTGTTTTGCCTATTTCAACAAGTCTGCGGATTTAAGAAATGGAGATCACCTAATGGAATTTAAAGCAGCCTAGAATTTTAGAAAACACACGATTCACTCTCTTTCACGACACACCCTCAACCTTGTCATCATTTGTTTTTAAGTTCGAAGACGTTTTAGTACAAAAAACGAACAAAATCATTTTTTCTCAACCTTCTGTCCTAAATACGAAATACGTAGTCCCTTGAAAATACCAATCAACCGCGGTTGCCATGCCTCGAAAATCACGACCGGGCGCGCACACTCCACACGTAACCTTCTTACGTTCCAAATATGTTTCCCTTACACTGTTTTCGCTTTCAATTAACACCAGACTACGACTTGAAGGTATGCGATGTCTAACGTTTCCAAACTACTTTTCGATTCAAAATTTCAAACGCAACTGATCAACTAAAAGTAACCAAAAGTATTGAACGTGAAAACAAAAAATTAACAAAAAATAAAAAACCCGCTCTCCTTCTTTTTGATATTTTGGCTGGAGTACGAAAAAACATATTTGTTGCCAGATATCGTCAGGTGACAAACGTGAGTGCGAGGGCGATATACGAGTACTTTCGAAACTTACGTCACAACTCAACATAGTGCACTCTTAAGGTGATTCGATGTTATGGTAAATATTTGCAATACAGGGAAGCAAATGATGCATGTGAACTTGAATCGATAGGATGTAGGCAATAGGGGGATTTAATAGTGCACAAACAATCGCTACTGAGTGTTAATTAATGTCTGTGAAGCACTTAGTTCTATTGAAGATCCAATGAAACCGTAAGGGAGCGTTGCCCGGCGATTTGCGTCCCCTAAACGGGAAGTATCAGGTACAAAGGTCTACGGATGTTTGGTCTTCGTGTAATTAGCAAACAAATAACTATTAGCAGTAAGCAGGTTTCTAATTGCTTGGTATCCAATGATTATATGAACTGCACTTGGCTAGCATTGATGAATCCATTAAGGATTTCCACTGGAACGTCATCATTTGGAGATATTTCAGATGACGTCATCCCAAAAGGATTCCATACGGATGCGTTGTGCACATTACTGCTTAAAAACATTCTTAAGATGGCATGTCTAGAGGGTTGGGTCCCATCACCCAGCCTCTGGGTGAAATACCACTCCATCTTGGTATATGCTCCGTGAAATTATCAAAAGAAGTGCCCCCACTGGGAGCTTGATTGATAGCGTGGTCGAAAAAGCTACTATTTACTACAATGGATAGAGTTCTGTTGGCAAATGGAACGCAACCATTTTATCTCCTTTTTGAGTCTATGACGGTGACATTTTTGTCACTTGTTGTTCGCTTTTCATATCGATTTGCTTATTCAAATATCATCTAAAAATTGTATTTATCTTACAAAAAAATTCTAAAGCGCGACTTCGTGGTAGCAAAACGTAGTTTTGTGTGGTACAGTGAAAGTGAATTGAATTGGAAATTTCAGAAAAGCGATCTTAATATAAAATACTTGTTACGAATTGAATTGAGATTATAATTACAACCTGATCCAACACCTGCACAAAGGTGAACCGTGAAATAGGCTCAAACAATTTTAATTCAGAAAAACTTATCGAAAGGAAAAACCGCCCCAGCTGGAAATTTGGTATGCAGCCATGGTTACAACATGAAAACTGGCGATAATATGTAAAACCACCTGTTGGAGCCAGAAAGCAGAATGTTGATTTTCCTATTGTATTCACAAGACGACATTCAATTTGAACAATGCACAACATCGAAGCAAGAGTGGAAGTGTTGTTATATAATTAACATTAGTTAATTATCACCCCCCCCCCACTCCACCAAAAAAAAAGGTGAGAAGTTTTATTGTGCCGGTGGTGTCCTATAATGTTTATTACTACCTTTGTGTTTTTGATTTTATTATGTAATTTCATAATTTTAAATTTGATTATATACAAAATAAAATGTTTTTTTTTATAATATTTAAATACCTTATTTACAATGCTTTTTGTTTATTTATAAATTTTTATATAGTTTATAGTTTAAACTATATGTTTAATGCTTCCTGTTTATTTATAAATTTATATATAGTTTATAGTTTAAACTATATGTTTAATGCTTTTTGTTTATTTACAAATTTGTATATAGTTTATAGTTTAAACTATATGTTTAATGTTTTTTGTTTATTTATACATTTTTATCTAGTTTATAGTTGAAACTATATGTTTAATGCTTTTGTTTCTTTTTCAAACTACGGCACAGACATGCTCCCTCTGGTTTTGTGGTGTGTCGTCGGTTCCGGTTCCCACTGTTACCAATTTCAAACTTAAACAGTGTTGAAACCCACGAGCCGTTCCATTTATTCAAAATACGGTTTTAAACGGTTGTGCACCATACACATTGGAGTGCCCCGTACCTCCACGACCTTGTCACTAACGGTAGGAAGTTTGAACCACCCGCACGATCCGGTAAAACCTCCTTCACTATTGTGAGAACGCTTCCTTTCACCGTATGCCAGGTGTGCCTTGAGTAGGCATTAGGTGTGTCTTAGTTTATTACGTCTTAATATTGCCCATCACCAAGTGCTTCACTTTGGGGAAAAACTATTGGCTGTGTTCAGTATATAACATTGGTGACTCTAAAGGGCAAACCAAATATTATACACTGGTATAAGGATTTAGTAATTTTAGTGATGTTAATTGAATTTATTTATTTATCTACTGTATGGTGGGTATATTCTATTGTAATTTTGATGTGATGTTTTGATAATGGGGAAGGGTAGGCAAATGCTAGGATTTTAGTCTTTTTAGGGGGTACTTTTATTATACTCGTATAACACTACTGCCTAAGATGGAGTTGGCAGTACTAATGACAGTATTCTTAAGGCGTGTCCATAGCTCTTCTACACCCACCATGCTGACCCCAGGACTTACTCTCCCTCCGTCGGGCTCCTCAAGGGCGAGTCTTACCGCATGACCAAATGTGTTACTGGTGTTCTCAATGCGTAAGTCAGCCGTGTAGATGCGAATCTGATCTGCGCATGCAATACGCCTCCGCAAGGCATTCTGCGCTCGGAAAACAATACCAACAAGATAGTGATCCGAGTCGACGTTGGCACCTCGGTACGGTCGTACTGTCATCAGACTCGAGGAGTGGCGGCGATCTATGAACACGTGGTCAATTTGGTTCCGATTATCTCCATCAGGTGATACCTAGGTAGCTGTGTGGATATCTTTACGCGGAAACCTGGTACTCGCAACGACCAAAACTTTTGATGCTACCAGTTCGATGACTCGTAGTTCATTGTCATTAGTGTTCTCATGCAAACTATGGGAACTTACGTAGTGCCAGAAAACCGGCTCCCGATCTATTTTCGCATTTAAATCACAAAGAACGATTTTCACATCGTATCTTGGGCAGGCATTCGACGTTCTCGTAGTGTTCTTCCTTTTCGTCGTCAGGGGACTCCTCTGTAGGTCCGTGAGCGTTAATGAGGCTTATGTTCTTAAATTGCCTCGCACACGAAGAGTGCATAGTCTTTCGTCTATTGCATTAAAGCCGATAATGGCAGGCTTCAGTTTTTGGCTGACTAAAAAGCCTACCCCGAGCACATGGTGTTTTGCATGACAGCTGTAATAAATGCCATACTCGTTTCTTTAAATAACACCACTCCCCGTCCATCTTAATTTGTTGTAATGCTGCTATGTCAGCCGTATATTCAGTCAGGGCATCGGTTAGCTGCTGTGCAGCTCGGGATCTGTATAGTGAGCGGACGTCCCATGAGAAAATGCTCAAATGGTTTAGCCATTTTCGTTTCCGTGTTGGTCGTGGTGTAACCGGTCCATATCCGAGGCTTGTTAAATGTTCCATAGTAGTTTGTTTTCCCAGGCCTGGTTATTAGCATTGCACCAACCTTTCTCAAGATGTCGCTGCATGCATTGGTTCACTACTTGGTGGGTAACTGTCCAGGGGTGTCACCGTGGAGTCTGTATGTCAACTTGTATTGAACAGGGACAAAGATCGTCCTGGCCTTCACCGGGTTGCAAGCAATCAGTAACTATGCCCTGCGTGACCCCCCCCCCCCCCCCCCCCCCCCCCCCGTCTGTTTAGTGAATTTAAAATGGATCGTACAAGCACCGAAGATGCACTTCGCTCTGAAAGGACAAAAGAGGCTACAAATGTGGGAATGTGAAGCAAGTGCATCGAATCGTTTATAGCGATCGTAAAGTCTGATTGTGCGAGTTAGCTGACACCATGGGCATCTTAAAAGAATGGGCGGAATACATTTTGCACGATCTTTTGGTGATTAAAAAGCTATCGACGTGATGGGTGCCACGTTTGCTTTTGACCAAAAACTGCACCGTGTTGATGATTCAAGAGCCAGTTTGGTGTTGTTGCAGCGTAATCGAGTGGACTTTTCGACGTTTTGTGACGACGGATGAAACGTGAGTCCATTACCATACACCCGAGTCAAATGGGCAGTCTGCAGAGTGGTTGAAAAGCCAGGAAAGACGACCAAAGCGGCCATAAGTCCGGGAAGGTTATGGCCTCCGTTTTGTGGGATCCGCATAGTACAATCTTCATAGATTACCTGCAGAAGGGAATAGGCGAGTATTATGCAGCATTATTTGACAAACTGAACGACAAAATAAAGAAAAAACGACTCCGTATGGCGAAGAAAAAAGTTCTGTACCATCACGATACCGCACCGTCTGAAAGCGATGATCAATTTGGGCCAATTACGATTTGAATTCGCTGCCCAATTGGTTGGTCCTCAGCGACTATTATCTGTTCCCAAACCGCAGGCCGGTACTCCAGAAAAAGAGATTCAGATCGAATGGCGAAGTCATCGCGGAAACCGAGGCGTATTTCGAAGTCTTGGGCGTTTCGTACTACAGAAAGGGCATCGAAATGTTGGAAAATCCCTACACCAAGTGTATCAATCCCGAAGGTAAGCTCATACAAAGCCAGTAAATTAGATCAAAATGCAATATGTTAAAATAGGCTTAGCATTTAGTCTGATATTATAAAAAAAAACGTTAACTGTATCTCTTTTCCTTTTACAAATACATGCGTTAAAAAACAAAAACCGAAGGCAATTATGTTGATATATAAATATAAATTTTCCACAAAAAATTCCTGCTTTCATTAAAAATTCCGAGACTTTTCAGCCTATATAGTATATGGACACATCAGGTCCCCAAAAGAGGTCCTCAAATTGTTATTGAACACTTAAAAGATAGTTTAGTGAGGGCAGAACCCTCATTTATTTTGCTTAATGCAAGCTCAAGGATTAAACTTAAAATTAATTAATATAAAAAAGAACCTTAAAGACTATCTTAAAACTAGAGTGAGAAGGAGAATAAAAAAAGAAAAAAGAAAAACCAGGGGGTGAAAAAGGGAGGGTAGGGGGCTAGGGGAGGGCATGTGTATGTGGGGGAGGCAAATGTGGCTTTTGTGAGACAATGACAATGAGGGGCACGTCTACGTACTAGTATGGGGCGGGGTTGGAGAGTTAGGGGGAGAGGTTTAAATTGGGGTGGGGTGGGGTGAGGACGGGTTTCTTCTGAGACGTCGTTTGAGGGCAGGAGTGGAGAGGTTGAAATGAAAGGAGGTGGGGAAAGAGTTGGCATGTCATAGCATACGAGAGAAGGGCTCGTTAACACCGTAAGAAGTGTGATGAACGGGCACGTAAAACAGACGAGGGGTCCGCACATTACCGGGGTTTGTATAAAGTGATAAAGTGGAGAGCAAGCTTGGGCAATTGATTGAGCCTGACAGAAGGCGATGTATAAAGATGATGCCAGCATGGATTCTGCGCTCCTCAAGTGTGTTAAGATTGATAAGAAGGAGCCGGCCCATGTAAGGTGGTAGGATGAGTGGGTTTTCCCAGTTCAAACCACGGAGGGCAAAGCGCAAGAAACGACGTTGAACACCCTCGATCCTACGAATGTGAGACTGTTGATAGGGGGACCAGACCTGACTAGCATATTCAAGTAGTGGCCGGATGAAAGTTGTGTAGAGTGATCGGGTGACGTAATTCCTTCGACCAACGTTTTACAAAGCCAAGAGCGGCGTTGGCCTTTAGGATTGTGTCATCGATATGTGCGATAAATCTAAGTTCCTTGGCGCATAGGACGCCCGGGTCGCGAATCGATTCAACCGATGTTATCGGTTGGTCTAGCAAGAGATAGGAACGTGTCTGGGAGGGGGAGCGTTTCCGAGAGAAGGTGATTGTGTAACATTTGGCGATATTCAGTTCTAGGCAGTTGTTTTGGCACCATATCGAAAAGCTGTCAAGATCCGATTGGAGAAGTGAGGAGTCAAGTGGACAGCGGATTGTCTTGAAAATTTTGGTATCATCCGCGTAAAGCGAGATGAGGGAGTGATTGATTCACGAGCCTATGTCGTTTATGGTAAGGATAAATAGTAGGAGGCCGAGATGACAGCCCTGGGGGACACCTGAGGTTGGAGAGAAAGGATCGGAGAGGGTGGATCAAAATCGCACACGGCAGGTTCGAGAGTTAAGATAGGATGAGATCCACTTAATCAACAAAGGTTCAAAACCAAGGGAAGATAATTTAAAGAGAATGAGGTTATGGGAAATTTTGTCGAAGGCCTTGCTAAAGTCGGTAGTGACTACATCAACCTCATCGCCGTTTTCTAGGGCAAGGAGTGCGTGGGATGTAAATTCGACAAGGTTGGTAGTAGTGGACCTGCCGGAGAGGAAGCCGTGCTGGTTAGGAGAGATGATGGGAGTGCAGCGAAAACATAGCGCTTCGTATAAAAGGCCTTCGAACAGTTTAGGAATGTGCGAAAGCTTAGCAATGGGACGATAATTGGATATATCGTTTTTTGGCCCTTTTTTATGTATGGGGGTTATGTAGGAGGATTTCCAAATGTCGGGGAATAGACCTTGTGCAAGGGATAGATTGAAGATTCAAGCGAGTGGGAGAGAGACAGAGAAGAGGAGCATTTTTTTAAGAAGGTATCACGGAGTCCGTCTGGGCCGGGACTGAAATCGTCTTTCAGTTGTTCAAGTTTTTCTTTAACTTGGTGTTGTTGAATGTGTAGAGGGATGAGTGGTCCAAGGGAGAATTCAGACGTGCCAGTAAAGTAGGAGGGGTTAGGCTCGAACGAGTCGTCCGTGAAGGAAAGTTTGAAGAAGGATGCGAAAAGATTGGCTATGGTTTGGGAGTCAGATGATGTAGTTGAGTCGTAGAAAAGAGAGTTGGGATAGGCATCTGATTTCCGTTTATAGTTGATAAAGTGGTAGAAAGATTTGGGGTCATTGATCAGATTTAGTTGGGCTTTGGCAAGGTAATTGTGGTAAAGGGAGCTATAAAGCTCGGTGAATTAGTAAAAGTAACCGAGATAGTTGGAATAGTCCATAGGAGAACGCGTATTTAAGAAAGTATTCCACAACTTATTCCTCTTGTTGCGAAGTGTGCGGAGTCTGTGGTTATACCAAGGGGGCGATGAGAATGATAACCTGTTTCGGGAATATGGGACAAATAGGGATATGGCGATGTAGATTACTGTGTAGAGCGAGGCTGTAGCGACCTCTACACTAATATCATTTAAGGGGGCGTGGTATTGCTGAGGTATTCATTTATGAGCCGAAAATTGGCTTTTCGGAAATTGAAAGAATATTGGTAGGGGAGGGGAGTGGGTGTGCTGTGGGGTGAGTAGTCACGGTATAAGGATAAGAGAAGTGGGGGGTGGTGGTTGTCAATGGCTGAGAGGATGTGGGGACTAGGGGAACACAAGGTCGAGTTGTCTGCCCAGATGATTTAGGATATTGCTGACTTCAATATACATACTGTCAACTTGTTACAGGCGATGGGGTGTACGTGTAGTGCTCTAAAAAGCCCGACCATCTCCTTCCCCCCCACATAAATCCAAACCCCATAATCACCCAACTAATCCAGAGATACGTTATCCCAATCCAGCAAAATTCCTTGTAAACGAATCAAATATTCGTTTATCATCCATATACATCAATATCCTATCATTCTCAAACAAAAACAAACATATGGAAAATTGAACCAGATGTTCAATTTACATACTCATGCTCGTGTGTCCGAGAATTCGCCTAACCGAATTCGTATCTCACAAAAGAGAGAAAAAAAAAAAAAAAAAGGTTGGCGAGAGGGCCGACTTTAGCGAGACAAGGACAGATATGTCCTTCATCTTGTGTCTGGCTTCTGGTCATATTGCGATAACCAAAATCACCCACATCCGTGAGGGTGTTTGGCTCGGTCTCGCAATATCTGAAAAGAAAAGAAAAAAGTGGGGGTATCCAAGGATAGTGCGGACAGTGTTAGTCCAGGTGTTCTCTAACGACTTGTATAGATGGATGGTGGGGAAGAAATCATACAAGACCGGTAGGTCTTGGGTGCGGTAGTAAACACAGATCACGTCCTTGGCGTCTGATGATCTGCGTTTTTGTCGGTGTGTGTATGTTTGCGCCGTCTTGTACTGTGCGTCCGTGTGTGTGTGGCTTGTTAACAGTAGGCCCTATGGGATGAATCCAGGAATCCTCTATTATAGAGGGGAATGTTGTTGGGAAGCGTGCTTTCTTCAGTTTTGTACTGAAGAAGAAATTGTGGTGGTCTGATCCGATGAGATCGAAGGAGAGAAGGGTCAAGAACGCAAGAGTACCGTACAAGAAGTTTCTCGCTGTTCTGAATGCCTTCGACGTACTTATATGCTAATTGTAGAAAGTATTCATCGCTAGGGATAATGGAGGCGCCTTGATATAGGTGAGAGTTGGGGTAATGACGACCGTCAGGCCTTCTAGAGTGATTGGAAGAGAGAAGCTTAAATTTGGTGTCAACTTTGTTGCTCCACTTCAAGATGTTGTGCAGTTGCTTAGACCGACCGAGAACCCTTTGCATAATGTGTGTTACATGTTTGATGAAATTCGTTTTTAAGGTATAGATGCCCCCAAGATATTTCATCCTGTCGTGTGGTCTAATCGTAGTATCTCCCATTTTTATACGGATATTCTGTGAATATCGAAAAGTAGGTTGTAAGTGTTTACTACTCAGAATTATAACTACTGCTTTGGATGGATTAAGTCGAATTTTCCATCGACTGTAATACTGATGATTGGGCTCCTCGATAGTATAGTGGTTAGTATACCCGCCTGTCACCCGGGAGACCGGGGTACGAGTCCTCGTCGGGGAGCCCCTGGCGCAAGACTAATGACCTTGCCCAGACAAAATAAATCATTATGAAAAATTTAACAAGCCTCAGGACTTGCTAAATAAGGCCAAGACCGGTTCCCGATTGTAGTGCCGATGATGATGATGATGTAATACTAATACAGTTCGCCCAAGTGACGGTTGAGTCAATTTATTACGAGTTTAAGGCCTTTAGATGATGTGTACACTAGGACGTCATCAGCCTAGCATATCTGGTTTACTCTTCCGCACACAGGGCAAGTAATATCGGAGGTGTAAATATTGAATAAGATGGGGCCTAGAATGTAGCCCTGTGGTACGCCCGCAGCGGCGTGAAAAGTTCGCGAAAGCTTTCCATTCACTCTAACTTGGAAGGTTCTGTTTATAACGAAATGGTATATGATACTACATAGCGTTCTACAGAGGCCGGTATTCAATAATTTAAAAACGAGACCTTCGATCCAAGTCGTGTCAAAAGCTTTTTCAATGTCCAGGCTCACCGCAAAGGTGGGTTCCTTATTAAAGAGCCGCACGCAGACGTAGTTTTGAAATATTTGCTGTGCGCTCTTCGAAATCCAAATTGGAAATCAGGTATTAGGTTCCTGGCACTGATAAAGTTATTTAGTTTCTCGTATATGAATTTTTCATATATTTTGCTGATGCAAGTGAGAAGCGAGATAGGGCGAAAAGGATGATACGTTGGTTTCCCAACTTTTGCTATTGGACAAATAATAGCGTGCCTCTAAGCTTGGGGAACAAAATGGAGAGCTTTATAAAGAATAAGGCAGAAAGCCTTCGCAACGAGTGGTATGACATGTTCTCGATACCGGGTGACTTCTTAGGGTTTCGAGATTTAACCAGGCTCTGTATGGTATTTGGTGCGATGAAACCGTGACCATTATCACGTGTGTCATCGAAGTATGCACTGTTAGTTTGGGTTAAAGGCAACAATTGGCTCGTTGAAGTCGTCCAACATAATGTGGACCTGTGAACTAATGATCGCATTAAGTAAGTAAGTTTGTGATTATTTTCGAAGGTCTCTCCGATGATATTTGCTTTATTGGTGTCGTTATTAACAACAACACCATTGTGTATGATTGGCCCAGTGATACCAGAAGTGCCACATATCTTTTTAACATTTTTATAAACGTTCTGGTCCATCTGAATACCGTTCAGTTTGTCTTCCAATTGTCGGGTACGATTGTTTTGGATTCTTTGTTTTATCAGTGTATCAATATTGTGAATAATGGATCTCAATTATGGCTCCCTTCGCGTAAAGCGGTGACGATACCCGTTCCGTATTCATAAACGTTTCCATGATTCGAAGAGTTCTAACTCTCACTGGCGGCCCCAGCATCAGCGGAGGTGGCACTTGTATACTGGTTAATAGCGGACTTCGCCATGAAGCTATTGACCTCCCACACTTTGAGTCCATAGAGGTGTCTGGGGTTGAACTGCATCTGGCTAATAATGGTAGAGTGAATATAATCTCCATATACCACTCGCATAAAATCAATAATGGCCCCATTAATCCCGAAGATATCGGCAGGCTAATAAGGTCTTCGGGGCGGCGATTTTAACTCCAGGTATCCCCACTGGAATAACTCTGCCTCTTCCCCAAATGACACAAAACTGTACCAATGGTACACCAAAAACACTTATGCCCTCAACTTCGAAATAGTCGCACCTACGGTTGGTACTCGAGGTGACTCAATTCTGGACATATTTTTTCTGTCCAAAGACTTACTTCCCCAAATCACTCCTCCTCAAGTTTCAGTGGGTGTACCTGACCACAACGCTGTGACCACATTCATTCGCGGCTATCGAGCATCCCGGGCTCATATCAGATACATACCCGATTATGGGCGGACAAATTGGGACAACTTCAATATTACATTAAACGATAAACTCCACCAATTCTCTCTTCCCACTGACAGGGTCCTAACGACGGTTGAGATAAACAACGCTGCAAAACGACTTCACGAGATTCTAGTTCAAAAAACAAACACTTGGCTCCAGCCAAAGTATCTAAATCGAGATTTTGCTTTGAATTCGATCTCTTCGAAATACAAAATCTCGATTTGGTTTCATTTATAAGAGTGATGAATTTCAGATTCGAGGACCAACTCATATAGATACCATTGTAACAACGACCTTTACAACACCGCAGGCATCGAACGACTGGATAGACGGATCCTAGAACTGTCGAAAAATTTCATAGAAAACCGTCCTAACAATCCCAACCCGATAATAACGGACCTGCCATCACCCTCCTCCAATACGGGAGCTCACTACCGTAATTGTCTCCAAATCAGGACCTTTTTGCCGCAGGCAGACTGGTTAACGATGTAAACGAGATCGTGTACCACAACACCGAACTGGCACCCAATCATTTCAAATACAGCAACATCCAACCATTCTCCAAGATCCTTACCTTTAACACAGAACCGAATGGCTCTCCCCTCCTTCAAGAACTTACCTGATCCTATCCCTTAGTATCCTCAATCCCAACGAGAAATCCCACATTCATAACTAAAAATTGTAAATATTATTTTTAAGTCAAATTCGAATTGTCACTATCATTGCAATATCAAATATTGTAAATTGTATATAAGATTAGACTAAGTTAGATTAAGTTATGTTAAGTAATTTAAAGTAGGCTAAGTTAAAATAAACAGAGTTGCTGGTTTTTCTTCTGACCTTTTCCAGGAAAAACAAAATTAACGCTATATATAATCACATTAAATCTTAAGCACATCTAAAAAGAATTGTTTGAAAAATGTTAACAAATAGCATGTAAACACTTATTATGTAACCAATCTATTATAAGTTAGCTGTATTACTTATTGTAACTATTAATTTTTGGTCAAATAAATGCAGTATATTAAAAAAAAAAAAAAAAAAGATTCGAGGATCAGTCTCGATTGGCATCCGAGGTGTAAGGACGTCAGAAAAACTAAATATATTAATAAATTTAAATTCAAATAAAATATTTGCTGTTTTAATTTAGCCTGGCGGATTCCCAGGACCCGATTCAACAATCTGTCGTCACTCTTCCCTCAGGTCTGAGGAAGCCCGGTGGCGACCGCAACGAGCGACAAGGTAGCGCTCTATTAAAGAGATCCCTCCTCATCCTTTTAAGGACAAGGAGACGCGCTCCCTAAGATTTGCTACAACATACCCATCAATATACCCAAATCAAAAAGAATTTGCCCCATAAGCCTTCCTCAGGCACCGCTTAGGAAAGTAAAGAACTTGGTGATTAAAGGACTGAATATCTCAATTGGGAGGAACGCGGCCTATCTGGGAGTGAACTTTTCGTGTCTAGTAAAATTTAACGTCCGCATTCTCTTAAAAAAACCAAAAATGTTGCATACAGTTTGCCCCCCTACTAAGGAGCAGAAATGTCCTTGAAAGGTGCTCCTATATAAAACTATTATAAGACCCATCCGCATATATGCCTTCCCAATATGGAAATGCAGTAGCAAGGAACCGAGCTTTGAAAAAAAAAAGTCTTCTGTTGAAATAGGTTAAGATATTTGTAAAAAAGATTCATGATACGAGTATTATCTAAAAGATATTCTTGAGCGCATTTTCTGGTCTTCTGATTCATACTAGTTTCGCAGCTTGTGCCCTATCAGAAGTTTTGGAAGTCCATCAAAATATAAGGTGGCATAAATTCTCTTTTGAAACATCTTTACAGAATTCGATTTGAATCACTTACACGAAAGATTCAAAGGGTGACTGTATGCAGCGATGAGTACAAAACAACACAGACCAATGCTCTTTATAGCTATACCTATTGGTTTACGCTAGCTTCGTGTTGTGTTTTCTTTTTTATTTCGCAAGCAC
The DNA here is from genome assembly GCA_963931805.1 of Microdon myrmicae. Taxonomy (NCBI): domain Eukaryota; kingdom Metazoa; phylum Arthropoda; class Insecta; order Diptera; family Syrphidae; genus Microdon; species Microdon myrmicae. The sequence continues at coordinate 76,185,482 of OZ007499.1, forward strand.
ATGTAGTGGCGCACATGAATGTCTAAATCAATTAGGTTTCAATACGCATCGTAGCAAGATTATGCCACCGTCGCACTAGGTCAGGAAGCCCAAAGAAAGTAACATTACACTAAACGTGACTATGTCCCCCAATGGAACCAATATAGATACGCGACGTATTTACATCTGTGAATTCCGATGAATTTCAATTATGTAATTGGAATGTGGTGACTCTACCAGGTGAGTTGGTGATAAACACGAGGAATGGATCCCCCTAACTAGTGAATTCGAATTGATTCCCTTTATGATAGTTCGGAGAAAAGATCTGTAACTGCGCCATCGCCCTTACCTTCACATATTGCACGTTAGTCATTCGTTCGAATTGAAATACTAGACCCTTTAAAGAGTCTTACCCTATTTGTTCAGGTAGTATAATTTTGCTGTTTGTTCGTTTCCTGGGTGGCTTGAACTTGTACCATATGTACAACTGAATTTGTGATGATGCAGGAGAAATTTGAGGTTATTGAGGTGAATCTAAGAAATTCTAGATTACATAAATGGGGGCAAGTCTGAAGGATATGTTTTCTACCGTGGCATTAGCTGTGTATCATTAACAGTCGTACAACGAGGGGTCTAGCAATCCAATACCTCGTTTGGATACACAACCTTTCCTACATTGTGCCACACCCGTTGGATGTATGTGACTTTATGGACTTTATGAATGGGTTCACATTTCACCATAGTACACGTGCTCGACGATGAAAGCGGAAACGGAAGACCCCTCGGCTCGTAACGTGACGAACGAGCTGTCGGTATGTTCGTTCTAGTCATCATCTTCTGTAACTATGTTTTGGAACGATTTGTGATCAGAACTCAGTTGGGGTTGAATATTTGAAAACTAAATACGAGTCTTGGTTTTTTTACAAATCATCTTGTGATATATTTTTACCGTTGTACTCACAAGAGGGAGACAAGAGGAAGAGCAGGCATAGAGACTACTTTCCATATCTACTACTAGACGAAAACAGGTGTAACGTGATGTGAATAGTCAAAGAATGCTTGCCCCCGAAATAAGATTCGAAATGTGAGATAAGTTTTCATTCATTGACCCTCACCGCTAGACGTGACTCTTTGTTTTCATAAACACATAATGTCATTTTCAGAACTGGAATTTTTGTTTTTTTTTTTTGTATAGTTGTTTCATTTTTTCGCTAGGTTCAGATTTATATTCATTGAAAATGTGACCTTCCGTACTAAAATAAATCCTTGACAGCTGTTCGATTGCTCGATTGAGTTGTCAGTTATAAGGCAATAGTATATTTTTAAACATTGATTCTGTGGGATAGGAGACATATTTCTAATGAGTTTGTTCAATAATAAAAGTCAAATATTTTCATTGAGTCACATTTATGCAACACACGAAATTCGGGTTCATTGCACTCTTCTTCAGTTTCATCATCATCATCATCATCGGCACTACAACCGGGATCCGGTCTAGGCCTTATTTAGCAAGTCTCTCCACCGGTATCCGGTACTTATCCGAGACTTGTTAAATTGTCCATAATAATTTGTTTTTCCGGGCAAGGTTATTAGCCTTGCGCCACCTTCTTCAGTTTGACGAGTGTTAATGTGAAACAGAAGGATAGTTCTGAGGTTGCGGCGATTGAAATTAAGAGGAATTGGTTGAAGTAGTGCTTTTTTTATTTTATATCCACATTTATTTAACATATTTTACTTAAGACTAAAGGTTAACTTCTTTTTTTACAAATATCATTCTTACATTAACTTACTGGCTCTTCGCAAGCACTCTAAATTATACATTATCATTTTTCTTATGCCTTTCGGCGTACAATAACTGTTTTTATAACAAGTCACAATAATTGATATGAATCTTTTTAAAATGTATTCTATTTTTTCTATATCATGTATTATTAAATAATACAATAATAATAAAAAAAATCATGAATGATAAATTTTATCATTTATGATTTTTTTTTTATAGTTAAATATATAGGGGCTTGACAAGCAAAATAAAAAAAAAAGAACAAAAACGGACAAACACAAAAAAAATAAAAAATTAAAATCAAAATAAAAAACAAAAATAAAAAAAATTTTATTGGGAATTGGTGATAGGGGGGAGGAAAGTGTGGGGAAGAAAGTATTGTGCCAGGCACGGGTACTCGGTTCACTTCCTTCCACCAGCATCACAAAGACAAAGTTCCAACGTGCACCAAAGAAAAGCACAAACAGGAGAAATAAAACTGTTCGCCAAGACAACGCGGAACAGCTAAACACAGGATTCCTTTTGTTTAGTTTTATTTCTATATAAAAAGAAAAACGCTATTATTGGAATAACTTGTTTGAGATCATGGATTATTGTTTCCGTTTCATTTTCTTATTGGATACTAACATTTTACGGTAGCACTACATGAAAGTTACAATGTGAAGTCAATAAAAACACAATCTTCGCAGACTGCAGCAATATAATATTCGACATGGCGGTTGCAAACACGGTACGAACATTGATTTAAATTACACATCTTCAGTGTAATTTAAATCAATGTTCGTACGTACCCGTATGCCCAAGAAAAATAATAAAAGGCTGGTGTGCACTACTTGTACGACTTTTTACTTTTTTAGGGCGCTTACTCGACTCGCGGTGTATTCGCGTCTCCGTGTGCACCGGCGGAGAGCGGGAGCGACAACGACCACGACCACTGCTCGGTCGGTGGACGTAAAAGGGCTCAACGATAATCATATCGTGTAGAGATGATTCGCTTATGGGGTCTCTCTTGGTGGAATAGGAAACCAGATCTTGTAATGAAGATCATGGTGGGGTGTGTAAGATCGTTGAGATCTGTGTTGTTTACACGTGCTCGAAGACAACGGATAAACGAAGCAGACAGGCGCTAAAGACAAAAGGGAGAAATGACCGAATGCGCCGTTGGTAATGCGGGTCATTGTTTACGCGATGCGTCATCGCTATTATCGACGTTGGGAAAAAAGGTGCTAATGGGATTGGTGGCCGAACGAATCCCTTGCATCCCTTTGTATATACCGGGTAATTAGTTGCGGCAGGGAAAGAAATTGAAGATTGTTTGTTAGTGGGAAAATAAACGATGAGTTGGATCTAATGCATGTTTACATGCGTAGAAATATGTGTAGTAGTCCGGCGCCGTGCTTTCTCGGATGAGGGAAGAGCGTGGACCTTTTATTTTATTTTTCCAATTAAAACTCCAAACTTTCTTCTTCTTCTTAAACTGAACACTGTATTTATTGGACGAAAACTTAAAACTCAGCTGAACTTTTACTTCCACTGAACTAACTGAACTTCTTCTTCTGAACTCTGATTAAAACCTACTGAACTGAACTGAACTTCAATTTAAACTCAACTGCCTCAACTCAACTTCTTAAACTGAAAACTTATTCTCAACTTAACTGTCTTTACAATAAATTTTTCTCTCTTCTTATAGAACATTGAGTTCTAATTAACTGTAAATTACAATTTGAACAAAAACCATTTTCTCAATGTATTATTTACTCTCTGTGACTTTTTAAATTTTGAATAAACTTTGAACGAAAATCAAAGAGCTATGTTTTGTATGACAAAAGGGACATGTTATGAAAAAGGGGCATGTAATGAAATCTACTGTAACTGACTTGATATAGAATATCGTGAATGTTTATTAATGATATGTATTAAGTGAGAATGTAAAATATGTTAAGAGGAAGTTTTGAGTACGTGTTAGAAAAATAATGAGATTCAGTGTTAAAGTTAATGAATGTAAGGAACAGTAGTATTCTGGAATACTACATATGGTTTATGGCATCTGTAAAACAAGATGTCCGACATAGGATTTTAACGTCCGACATTGGGATTCATGATGCCATACGCACTTTAAAGAACTATTTCTAGGAATTTTAGATAACGCGCTGTATGCATTAAATGTCCTTGTAAAAGGAAATGTTTCAGGTATCGTGGGTGAAGATTGCGGTGCAGGTGTGGGAAATTAAAATTTGAATGGGAACCGAAGGTACCGAATAGGTTTTGGGATACCTGAAAAGGTAGAAAAGAAATCTTACAGGAAATTATATGCGACTTTATGCAGTTTTCTTTTACAGGGACTTTTCAGATTATACCTTAGATAATCCTAGATGCGTAAAGCATTTAAGGTGCTATTGCGATTGCATTAGCGAAATTATATGATTGGATAGAGTTATGGGTGTTTTTTAGAAAAGCGGGGTTTATCGGAACCGCCACAAAAGCGGTGCGTCTGAGAGGCATACTATCTTTGGGGACGTATAGTCCATTCTTCATCACTGATCCACTACCAGTTGGTATGGGATCGATCTTTTATCGATTTATCTCTTTCACCGATCATCATACTAAAACGCAGGCGATCTGGAAAATTAGAGATATCGTTATTGTGGAGAATTCGTTTATCACTGGCACCAAAAAACGTGATAAATAATCGGGACTTTGTTTTGGACAAGTCTGTGGCGGCTCTACGAACCGCCAAACCACTGTAGCTCGAGATATCGTCGTTCCACCAAGGAACATACTCACCTATATCCAAACTACACGTGCCGACAGACACGTGTCCTCAAAAGTTCTCATTTCCACCTAAAACAAGAGGTAACATTCATCTTGGAGTCAACAACCCCACGTATCCACAGATACGTGGGCCACAAGTCCCGTGTGTAGCGATCCATCAACGTGATATACACAAACGGTTGGCACAGCTGCGCTAGATGTCGACAAACAGCACGACTCCGGTGATAAGCGAATTGCCGGAAAACCAATCCGTAGACAAAACCTTTGTCCCTGCCGCAATGTACTTCGCCTAAACAAAGCCCATTGCGGAGCAACAGCAATAAACGAAAATGCTGTTCGCATATGGCAAAGTAAGCATTATCCCACGATCGCCTAACGTAAATCACACATTCGATTGTGTGCATAACCGATGCATTAGAGGTGTGAAATTCTGACGACCACAGAATGATCCACAGCAACCAGGCAATAACCTCCGCGTCTGTATGCATGAGCACGATCGTCCCTGGTGGGGAGATTCTCGATTGAGAGAAAGTCACCACCAGTGAAAGGGAAAAGAAAACTATGGGGTGAATGGAATCATCCCCAAAGAAGTTACCACAGTCGAGATAGAGAACTAGAGAACCCCGACGAGGAGGTAATCCGCGCAGCGCGATACATCGAAAAGGAAACTAATCGACCGAAGTCTTTTAGTCTGTAAAATACGCGAGTTTAACCGAGTACATTCGCGGAGCTGCCACCAAAGGCAAAGACCAAAAACGTAGACATTCGACGTTCAGCGCACCGAAACTCAACGCGCGCAGGTGTTGGTGATCCTCACGAAGGATACCCCAAAATTTGTGTTTACAGGTATTTACGCTGCGTTTTTCAAATAGTTAAATTATGTGTTGACAGCCCATGCGGAGTCGGACACGGTTACCCTCGTCGCGACACTTCCGTGGTGTTTCTAACGTATGTATTTGTAATTCACCACTTTTTGTGGTTGTGGTAAAACACCAAGTGACAGACTATATGTGATTTAACCTACTACTTGTAACACTAAAGACAAGGAGTGAAATAAAACAAAATTATACAAAACAATTTTTCCATCGACTGTAATACTGATGATTGGGCTCCTCGATAGTATAGTGGTTAGTACACCCGCCTGTCACCCGGGAGACCGGGGTTCGATTCCCCGCCGGGGAGCCCCTGGCGCAAGACTAATGACCTTGCCCAGAAAAAATAAATCATTATGGAAAATTTAACAAGCCTCAGGACTTGCTAAATAAGGCCAAGACCGGTTCCCGGTTGTAGTGCCGATGATGATGATGATACAAAACAATAAATTTCGGCGGGACACATCACTCCAACCGACTCGCAACAACAATAACAACCAACAAAAGTCCTTTTTTATCCAAGAAAGGGAACGCTTCTGGGGGAATGAACCCATTCTGGAGAGTACTCTCCATATACATATCATTGGGATAGATTGCTCCCGAAATGAGATCATTTTCAGTGCACATTGCCCTTGTTGTATGACGACGAATAATCTTGATAATGAAGTTATCTATTCTGTTTAGTCCTGATTTGTCATAAAGGACTTTATTGGGATAGTATTTCTTATATTTTCGTTTATTGCTGTTGCTCCGCAATGGGCTTTGTTTAGGCGAAGTGCATTGTGGCAGGGACAAAGGTTTTGTCGACGGATTGGTTTTCCGGCAACTTACTTATCGCCGGAGATGTGATGTTTGTCGACATCTGGCACAGCTGTGCCAACCGTTTGTGTATATCCAGTTGATGGATAATTCTATGCTGGGTCGTGTCCTTCGATCGCCGTGCAGGGGCAAGAGAATTTTTCGGGACTTGTGGCCCACGTATCTGTGGACACGTGGGGTTGTGGACTCCAAGATGAATGTTACCGTGGAAAGGAGGACTTTGGGGACACGTGACTGTGGGCACGTGTAATTTAGCTATGGGTGAGTATGTTCCTTGGTGGAACGACGACATCTCGACCTATAGTGGATTGTGTGCTTCGTAGAACCGCCACAGATCTATTTTCACAACCCCCCGTTTCCAATGAAATTTCAATTTTGGGGCGAAGAGTTATGAAACCAATCAGGATGAAAATAACTCGCCATCAAACAATCAGGAGGTATAAACAACACTCGCCTTTGGATTGCTCCCGGATCCAGGAAGTTTGTATAAACAATAATTGAACTCGTCAATCACGATAAACCGGCGGGCGTAGGTTCCAGTCAAATGAGCGGTGAGGCTGCAAACCTAGCTCAACCGTGCCACAGTCTTGACAGGATGTAACACGTGTACCACTCCCTTAATTCTCACTTTAAAAGATAAATTTCACTGTCACAAGTTAAATATCACCTTGTCGTTTTTACTAATAAACTTCACTTTCATAATTTAAATGATGAATCCGAACACGGGGAGTATATGACTATCAATGATCTTGGTGCCCTTGCTGTGTGTCTATTTCACCCCCGTTGTTCGTTTGACGTTATTGTTGTGCTCGATTGGTTATGAGTTTCGTGTACGGCTTATTTGAATGTGTAAACAAATTTTGGATATCGATGGTGTACCGCAAGAAAGGCCAATCTGCAAGTAAAACTTTATGCAGATTGGCCCTTCGCTATTTGGTCGGTCGTGAATTGCTTTCTTAGTAACGGAAATATCATATCCTGTCAGGATGACGGCATACCCCGTGGCTTACGGATCGACAAGCATGAACGAGTGCTGCTTGTTGAAGGATTATGAAATTCACATACGGTGCATACTCTTGTCGTGTGAATGTAAGCAAATTATAAAACAACATAATAAGCAACACTCGCACTTTATTAATGCTTCAAAATAAAATTCCCCTTCCAGGGAGTACAAAGCCAGACACCAAAAACAGAAAATAAACGAAGACTGAAGTAAAATTCTTAGAATGAAGATCCTGTGTCCATGCAGCTGTAGGTTCACGTATGTTCTTTGAACAGATGTTTTGTTTAGATTTTGTTTTCCACCCACCACCCGAAGTTGTTCGCAGCGGGAAAGTTCTTCATGCCAATGTAATAAAATTGCCCACGGTAACGTCTTTTTCATCCCGGATCGTATTGACGACAGTTTTAGATCTCCCTCATAGAAGTCATACTACACAGGCGACAGTATGCACATGTAGCGTCGCCCCCTCTCGCTCCCGCAAGATCTCAGATGTTCACCTGACCCTTCGCCCAGCGAAGGGACCGTTTGTCCCAAGCGTGCTCTTAGCGCATGGCTCTTAAAATCAAGATTGCCTACCGGTTTGAACCCTCTATAAACACGGCAAGAGATAGCTAAATATATTATCACTAGATTTTGACTGGAAGCACGCAATTTAAAATGCATCAAATGAACGCAAATATTGCGATCCCCATTTGGATGCCCCGCCGACTCCCCACCGTGTTTTCTTGTTCCTAAAAGGACGAGGGATCTCTTTATAGACCCCCCCCCCCTACCCAGCCCCCTGAATGGCTTGTTGAGGTCAAACCATCGTGCTTCCTCCTCTGAGGGGAAGAGTGCCATCCGATCGTTGAAACTAGTTCAAAGACTGGAAAACCTACTGGGCCCAATATAAGAATTGACCTTGTAAGATTGTATAATTTATATTTTATTTATTATATTGCTGTATTATACATTAAACTTGATTGGCCTCACACCAATTTAGAGACTGAAAGTAACTTTCATTTAGTTTTAATAAGTTTCTTGGCTTCCATACACTTTGGAAGACAACAGAGACTGAACATCGAATTGAAAAAAAAAAAAGAAGTGTGGCGGGTGGCCGATTTAAACGAGACAGGGACAACGGTGTCCTTCATCTTGTCTCTGGTTTCTGGCCATCTTGGGACAACCAGAATCAACCACATCCGTGAGGATGTTGGGCTCTGTCCCAAGATATTTGAAAAATAAAAAAGCGGGAGTTAACTAAGGATAGTGTCTACTGGTTTAGTTCAAGTGGTCTCTAACTACTTGGACGGAGGGATGATGATGATGATCATACAAGACCAGTAGGTCTTGAGGGCGGTAGTCAACGCAGATTACGTCTTTGGCGTCTGATAATCTACACTTTGGTCGGTGTGTATAGTATACGGGGGTATTTGTGCCGTCATGTACTGAACGTGCATGTGAGTAGTGTGTTAGCAGTAGACCCTATGGGATGGGTTAAGGAATCCTATGTTATAGAGGAGAATGTTGTTGGGAACGGTGCTTTCTTTAGTTTTGTACTGAAGAAGAAATTGTGGCGGTCGGATCCAAAGGGATCGAGGGAGAGAACAGTCAAGAACGCGAGACAAGTAGATTCTCGCTATTCTGAGTGCTTTCAAATTACTTGTATGTTGCAAAATTTCGCACATAAAATAAATTATAAGTAAATTTTACCCTTGGGGTACTCGTGGTTGTTCTGGCTGTTGATTTTGCTGATCCTTGTTGGCTCTTCCGGTAGATAGGGTAATAGGTGCTGCAGAATTTCCCTGTACTTCAAGTAAAACTTTCTTATACAACTCCAGAACACTTTCACTGTTGGCCAGGATATTGAGAAACTTCCTCCTGCGCAAAGGATTTTGCGCTTTAAAGGTTTCTTCTACGACGGCTGCTGCCAATTTGGCTGCAATATGTCGATTTCCTCACAATATTTGATAGCGTTTATCGTTTCTCCTGGATGAAGAAATGTAAAGTGAATTGGATTTTTTGATATCCACCAAATTGTCACCATAACCTTTTTTGGGTGTAGATCGGGCTTGGGGTGTGTTTTGGTTTTTCACCTGTATCCAACCACTCTCCAGGTCTTTTTCGGTTATCATACAGAATCAACGTTTCATAACAGGTGACTATCCAATGCAAAAACCGTTCAGTTTGGTTTCTTAATCTAAGCGATCCGCTGATTTCCAGGCGCCATCGTTTTTGGGACTCGTTCAGTTCGTGGAGTACGCACTTATCGGGTTCCTTTCCCTTTCCTATGAGAGAAAGGTGTCGACTTATTGTCATTGCGGATACTCCTATACTTTGTGCAATCTCCCGTGGCGATTTCGTTGGGTCCGCATTCATGGGTGCTCTTAAAACATCGTTGTCAATTAACGTTTCCAATGTGGTTCAATTTCGAGACTGAAATCTCCCGAGCGGAACTTTCCAAACCAATGTCGTATAGTGCGTTCGTTTACCGCTACATCGTCAAATGCATCATTAAGGTTTTTCATTGTCAATGACGCATTATGTCCCATTTTAAATTCATAGAGGAAGAGGGTTCGAATTTGAACTGACGACATCATCATAATCGACACTACAACCGGGATCCGGTTTTGGCGTTATTTAGCAAGTCCCGAGACTTGTTAAATTTTCCATAATAATTTGTTTTTCCGGGCAAGTTTATTAGTCTTGCGCCATTGAACTAACGACATCATGGTAAAAAATTCCTAAAAAAAAAATGTACTTGTAACGAACCCTCAAATTCTCACACGTCAAGCACACGTAGCCCTTTACTATATAAAAAAAGAAAATTTAACGTTCTGGCACAGATGTTAACTCGAGACCTTCCTGTTTCCGACTGAGCGAAAATCGGACTCAACGATATTTAATGGTTTTGAGGTGAGTTTGCACAAGAAGAAAATGTTTCTCTGTGGTGGAAACAAGGAAGACAGACTTGGCAATGAATGTGTATGTGTGAGTGAAGATCACATTGGTTTTTTTTTCATACACAAGGCCATAGGAATAAACCTGAAACTCAAGGACGGGGCATAATGGCCATCCGCATCTAGTCGGATGCTAATGGCTTTGTATTTGTTTATGCATCTAGTTCGTGAGGGAAAAGATTCGGCGAATTAAAGGACAAGGGAAATATGACCTGATGCATAGTTCGGTAATGAGGGTCGGCTAGATAAATAGCAGCCGCTGATTAAATAGAAAATTTGATTCAGATACCACAAACGATATGAATTGTCTATGGTATCGCAGGAACCTATGTAGGAACAGCAATCTTCGATTTGCACATGGTGCGAGTTTTATTGCTGGAAGAAAAAGGTCGCCGGCCGATGTGTATGTAAGGAAATTTACTTGACGACGTTGGGAAAATAGACGGCGCAGTATTTATGATCCATGTCATGAAGGTTACAATGTATGTAAATCGAATTATTTTGTTTACCGGAATTCATCCAAGGAAATTTGACTGGCGACGTAGATGCCGAAATTGATTGGAAATTCCTGGTAAGCTAAAAAAGAAATCTTCAGGAGCAGTTTCAAAAGATACCTCTGGGCCGATCTAGACGCATGCTGGGTATTTACCGATTAAAACCACCTCCCGCCAGGCACATATTACCGTTGATCCCCGCGAGGCGAGACGGAGCTTACCTGTTACTCCGCTTGTCGCGACGCAACTGCCACATCATGTCACATAGAATACCATTTGTTACGGACCATGCTTGTTTTGAACTCAGCATGTATTCTATTACTCCTGCCACTGTAACTGTCCGTCTCATATGTCTCTCCAAAATCGTTCGTTCGGTCTCGAATCTCACGCCCTCTGTAAGTACGTGTTCTGCATTTTATATTTTGCCTTCGTAATACAAGCAGTATGGGTGATTCACATGCTTATACTTGTGCAAGTATTTCCGAAAGCATCTTTAGCGGATTATTATGTTGTTCTAGTGTTCCGCCGAACACTGCTTGCCGCAGAGAAAACATACACACACAGAGCGAACGCGGTTGCAAATGAAACACCAAGAAAATCGTTTTTGAATTTTTATTTAATTGTTGTTGTTTTGAATTACAAGTTTCACTGTTTTTCTTATGAAATAAGTGCCGAGTAATTTATCGAAAAAGAGTGTTCTTATCGTATCTAAAAAACGCATTGTAGTCGATAACAAATACGAAAGCAAATCGAATCACACTTAATACGGCACACATTCACTTTTGATGACACGAAAAGTATTAAAGATTCTTGTCGCGGATTGACCTCCTCGGTGGGGTTCTCTGGTCTTCTCTCTGGACGGATATTCGATATAGCCTTCTCGTCCCGGTGACGATCCAAATTAGACCCTGAGTAGACTAACTAATCAAATTCCAATCCCCCATCCGAAAAGGGAAAGTTCCCAAAGTATTTCCGCACAGTATCTGTTAAGCAGAATTTCCCTTAGTATCTGTGAAAGGAGAATTTTTCATTATCATAATAATCATCATCATCACCATTGTGGTGGTAATCGAAATCCTGTCCTCCTTTGTCCGTTGATCGGATGCCGCCGTTTATTATCCGCTCACACGCTGGTTTGTTTATCCAACACATCTGGCATGAGGAAAAGGTTCCCATGCAATTCGGGTGGGATAGGAACCATGTAACGCTTTTGTTTACCTTTCACTCATAAACATCTATCTGGGATATGCTAATGCTAATCAGCAGCGCAACGATAAGTTTTGTTTGAACAAGTGTGCCTTAGGCTTACAGTCATACGCTGGGTTGGTGTTGATTTTCAATAGCAAGCAGAATAGGCATCCGTTGTTCGGTTTATTTCCCGGCAATGTAATTCCTTGGAAACATCGTGCAGATGTTTAGGATGGGAGATTTATGGCCTGTATTCTGGGATTGGTTTTGCATACGATGAATGGATGCGTTGACTCGATATTGAAAGTTTTTGAACGTTAAGTTCCTTGTTTTTTTTTTGCTATGGGGTTCAACATTGTTGCAGCTTCCTATGACCCTTATTACAGGTATGATCAAGAGCTTTGGGGCACGTGTCGGGGGCACGTGTAATGAATAAGGTAAGTATGTTCCTTGAAGGGTAGGACCCTTACCTGGGTGGAATTGTGCGTTCGTGGAACGTTACACATCCATGTCTTGATATTAGCTGAGTCAAGCGGTAATACAGCTCGCCATGTTTTCTTTTCACCCATGTTTCTATATCAGGTATCATGGTGTGGGTCTATTTTCCTTTGGTGGAAGAATCACACCTTCATTGCCATTCTGTTAGGCTTGAGAACTCTAACTGTGACCGCATTCTTCGACGATTCTCTTGGGAGATTTCATGCAATGAAGCGTTTTCTTTAGCAGCACTGTCATTTGGTGTCCCCACGGCCAAAATATTTATGGCATCTTCGGATACCTTTCGGAATACACAGCATACTCTTAGTGATATCAGCATATGTGCTGAGTTCACTCCGCTCATGTACGACTTACACTGTGCCTCTCCTTCCATATATGAACTGCATACATTATAATGGAGGTGTTGCGGATTCGCATTCGAAACAATCAGCGAATTCGCAATGATTAAATCGGTGGCACCACTTGAACTATATGTGGCATCACTTTTAACAATGTCTGCAATCAGCTGACATTTATGAATTCTGTTGGTTGTCACCTGACAACCATCTTTATGTTATTATTCTTCTTTCAGCTGCTTTGGCGAATCGGTTTGCACCTCAATAATCTGTGCATATCTAAATAATCAACGTTAATAAACGATTAGTTAATTACAGTTAAACGTATATAGAGTTATTATTGTAGTCGGCAGAATTATTCGTGGGGTCCTGCTGACATCATTCCCCTGGCACACAGGTAATCTTTTCGTATTACAAACATTAAAATTGGCAATTGTTTTAGACAACGGCCAACATCGCTGCACGCCTGCAGAATATTTCTTGACGTCATTTCCCCGGCCCACGACAATATCCATTGTTCGTGGAAGTTGCGTACAACGCCTGTTGTTCGCAAACAATTTTGGTCCTTCGAGCCGGATCCAGTCTGTGGATCCAATCCAGTACTGCCAGGTTCGCGGCGGAATAAAGAGTTGGCCCAAATGCAACTACATTACTGCCGCCATGTTTGTGGTGCATCAAGGAGCTGCCCCCAGTGCAGCTATATTTCTAACACCGCGACCAGTTCGCGGCACAATCGAGGACGTTCTTCAATTTGTTGTTAGATTGTTAATTCATCCAAACGGAAACGTTCTGAGGGAATTCCATTGCGTTTAATTATTGTGACGGAGATCTAACGTCCGCAAGCAGTGTAATTCCGGTAGTGTTCACCGAAGAGCGTCTCCTGTTCAGTATTCTTCGACCAAAGGTGCCCCAGTTTGTGCAGATGTCCCATTTCTTCGGGAACTTGCTCTTGAAATTGCGTATGGTCCAATTTAACCATTGGACTCGTGTCTTCGTTTGAATTTGTCTTCACGAAAACCACTAAAATCATTGGCCACCAGGGATCCATCTGTGGATCATTTACCGCTGCCCAGTTCGCAGCCCCATCATCCAGACCTGTGGATCGACTACCACCGCCCAGTTCACGGTTCAGCCCCGGATCCAGACGTAAGGATCAACCGCCGGCAGGTTCACAGGTAAGAAAGCCTTTTCGATTACAAATACATTACCGCCGCCAAATTCGTGGCGCAAATAGAAGCTGCCCCCAGCAGTTGCTTACCGGCTACCGCCGCCAAGTTCGCGGCATCCTAAAGGGCCCAGTCCAAGGGCCGACCGACGTCAAGGTCGCGGGACATTAAAGTCCAGACGCGAAGACCCACCGTTATCAAGTTCGTGATAACAGTTAGCTCAAAGCCCAGAGCGCGGAGCAATGTCAGTGAAGTCAAACATGACTGCGACATTGGCGGAACAACTCATCGGCGCCCAGTTAACCGCACATGAAAGGATGATGGGAACTTTCAATAAGTTCCACAAGAGAGGGCCAACGACGCTGGCCACAGTGGAGGCGCAAGAGCGCGACCTGCAGCTGAACTTGGATGAGATGCTGAATCGGCATGAAGAGCTCATATGCCTGATCACTCCACGGACGGCCATCATCCAACGGTATTTCGAAGAGCGATTTATCGACCAGGCCGAGGAAACGTACCTAAATCAGGCCACGGCACTTGCTGAGGTACGGCACGCGTTGATCGCCAACCGTCCGACCCCTTACAAGATTGCGACGGGCACTATGTATCCACACAACAGTCGTTTGCCGCCATTGATGGCGCAACCTTCATGGTGGCCAGGAACTCCTTCAACACCTGGCCTGCGAATGCCACATGGCCATCCATCCAGATTGCCATCACAGATGATGCAACCGGAAAAAACCTCCCCTACGGAAAACAAAGGTGTGATGACAGACGCCGAAAAGCCAGCCAAGGCAGTTGCTGTCGAAAGCAAGACAGCCAAAGGAAGAATGGTCGAGAAGAAAACCAAAAAGTATCCAGAGGCAGTGAAAGAAGTGACAACTGCAGCAGCATCCATCGCCGCTGAAGCGACACCACAGAAGAAGGCTGATTCCAGTAAGAAGGCACCAGCAGCTGCCAGTGCACCAGCACCAGCGACGACGGATGTCAACAGTTCTGCTGCAGAGAAACCCGCCAAACAAGGCACTGATGACCAACTGCCGAGACTGCTCGAGGCTCAGTTCGCGCTCGACCCAGTCTCCCCCATTAAGGCAAACGACGCCGACCAAGGCAATGATGCCCAACTCCCGAGATTGCTTCAGGCTCAGTTCGCGCTCGACTCAGTCTCCACACTTAAGGCGACCCGCGCCAATCACAAAACCAGCAACAACCACGCGATTACGGAACCGCACACACTCCCAGTGAGTATGGACCAGCAGGCCGCCGACCAGAGTGCCGCCTGCCAGATCAACTCGGCTCATATCCCGATGTTCGGACCAATGCAGAAACACATGGCCGTTCCTCGTGGGTTGCGAATTTACAACTCCAACCCAGAGGAACTTGTCCACCCGGAACAATGCGCACCGAACAAGACCCGCGTATGCACCCATCAAGAGAGCAATGCCCCCCTTGGCGGGCGGCGCTCCCCAGCATCAAGGGATCAACCGCATCCGTGCCAACAAGCACGCCTTATAATCCAGAAGAGGCGGTACCTCACTCAGCCCAACAGGCACTGGGTCCGTACCTGTCATTGTAACCGCGGACGGTGCCATGGAAGAAGCCGAATCAGGCTCACCATTCCGGCCTCACCCGCCAAAGGCCGCATCCCATCGGCAGATCCATTCCAGAGACGTAGCACTCGTCTCTGGGCTTCCGTCCCCGGGAACCAACGGGTTTGCCAATGATTGGCGAAGGCGGGCGGAATGTTGCGGATTCGCATTCGAAACAATCAGCGAATTCGCAATGATTAAATCTGTGGCACCACTTGAACTATATGTGGCATCACTTTTAACAATGTCAGCAATCAGCTGACATTTATGAATTCTGTTGGTTGTCACCTGACAACCATCTTTATGTTATTATTCTTCTTTCAGCTGCTTTGGCGAATCGGTTTGCACCTCAATAATCTGTGCATATCTAAATAATCAACGTTAATAAACGAATAGTTAATTACAGTTAAACGTATATAGAGTTATTATTGTAGTCGGCAGAATTATTCGTGGGGTCCTGCTGACATCATTCCCCTGGCACACAGGTAATCTTTTCATATCACAAACATTAAAATTGGCAATTGTTTTAGACAACGGCCAACATCGCTACACGCCAGCAGAAGATTACTTGACGTCATTTCCCCGGCTCACGACAATATCCATTGTTCGTGGAAATTGCGTACAACGCCTGTTGTTCGCAAACAGGAGGTGCTGATACTGGTTAGTATACCCGCCTGTCACGCGGGAGACCGGGGTTCGATTCCCCGTCGGGGAGCTTCTGGCGCAAGACTAATGACCTTGCCCGGAAAAAACAAACCATTATGAAAAATTTAACAAGCCTCAGGACTTGGTAAATAAGGCCAAGACCGGTTCCCGGTTCTGGTGCCGATGATGATGATGATGATGATGATGTTGATATTGGTTATGAGTTTCCTTATGTGGGACCGGGGTCCTCCAACATTGGGTAGCAGTCTCGCTAAAACTTTTCATACTCTTGCCGTTTTTTCACCCGTTTTCCTCAGGTGTTCCGTGAAGCTCAACCTGTTGTCGAGTATAACACCAAGATATTTAATATAAGGACTGGATCTGATTATTTGTCCTTCTATTTCCAAGTCAAGGCCTTCAACTTTCTTGCGGCTGCTTATTAAAACTGCCTCCGTCTTATGTCCAGCTAGTTTCAGTCCGGCTATATCTAGCCAGCATTTAATGCTCTGGACTGCTTGGGAGCAAATATTCTCCATGTTATCTAGATGTTTAGCTACGGCCACTATTGCCAAATCATTTGCGTACCCAATGATTTTAACCCCTTTTGGTACATTGACCCTAAGCACACCATCATACATGATATTCCATAACAGCGGACCTTATACAGATCCCTAAGGTACATCCGCTCTTATTTTATATTCCTGTGCTCCCTCATCTGTGTCATAGAGCACTCTTCTATCCGAGAGACAGTTTGCTAGTGTAACATACGCTAATTGTAGCAAGTACTCGTCGATAGAGGTAATGGAGGCACCTTCGTATAGGTGAGAGTTGGGGTAATTGCGACCGGTAAGCCTTCTAGAGTGGTTGATGCATCTTCTAAGGAGTTTCCTTTCGAAAACTCGAAATCTTTCCATATGGGCCGAAGATATACAAGACCATAAATGAAAGGAGTATGATATTCCATATTAGATTAGCTGCTTATAGCAAAGAAATTTAACTTTGGTATCGACTGTGTTGCTCTATTTCAAAATTGTGTGCAGTTGGTTAGGTCGACCGAGAACCCTTTGAAGAATGTGTGTTACATGTTTGATGAAATTCATTTTTAAGGTATAAATGACCACAAGATATTTCATCCTGTCCTGTGGTATAATCGTAGTACTTCCTATTTGTATTCAAACATTCTGTGAATATCGATAATTAGGTTGGGAACGTTTACTACTCGGAATTATGGCTACTGCTTTGGATGGATTAAGTCGAATTTTCCGTCGAGTATATTGCTAATACAGTTCGTCCAGGTAACGGTTGGCTCGGATTGTTGCGAATTTTGGACTTTTGGATGGCGTGTAGACTAGGACGTCATCCGAATAGCATGTCTAGTTTACTCCCCTATCCAGAGGCCGACGAATATCTAAGCCGTAAATATTAAATAGGATGGGACCTAGAATGGAGCCCTGTGGTACTATAGCGTTTCAAATAATAGTGAAGAAGATCGTGTGATTCGAACTGACGCCATGACAGCTCGAATCACGAAAAAAATTTTAACTAAGCGTTACACATCAGGCTACTGACCCTGTTCAGAATTTGATTTCCAAACCCGACTATATTCCACTGGTGTGAATGATTTTAATTTATCGCTTGGTATACGGTTCTGATGTATTTTTCTTATTCGATTTTTCGTTCGGTGTTCTTCACTATTTTTGCTTGTGAATTGTGTGTGTATCTGTTAGAATCGCTACACCACTCCCGCCGCAGTAACTTCGTTGCGATCAGATTCGTATGCGGACGACGGACGAACGAGAGAAACGAGGAAACATCGGAGGCTGTGCTCTATGCGGAAGTCGTGACCGTGTGTGAAGTTCTGCTTTACTATGGGAAGTGTATGCTGCGTGTGTGTACAGATCACGTCGTAGTCACCAATTATGTAGCGTTAAGCAAGGATGGTGAAGAAGGTGAATTGAACACACAATGAAACGGTTGAAAAGCGAAGCAGTGAAGCATCAGACTACTGACCGTGTTTAGAATTTGATTTCCAAACCCGACTATATTCCACTGGTGTGAATTATTTTAATTTATCGCTTGGTATACGGTTCTGATTTAGCAAGTCCTGAGGCTTGTTAAATTTTCCATAATGATTTATTTTTTCTGGGCAAGGTCATTAGTCTTGCGCCGGGGGCTCCCCGACGGGGAATCGAACCCCGGTCTCCCGGGTGACAGGCGGGTATACTAACCACTCGAGGAGCCCGGTTGTAGTGCCGATGATGATGATGATGATGGTGATACGGTTCTAATGTATTTTTCTTATTCGATTTTTCGTTCGGTGTTCTTCTCTATTTTTGCTTGTGAATTGTGTGTGTATCTGTTAGAATCGCTACAGTACGCCTACGACGTCGTTGAAAAGTTGGGATAGCTTTCCATTCACCCGAGTTGAAAGGCTCGGTTTCAAATAAAGTGATACATAACACTACACCGCGTTCTACTGAGACCAGTGTTTAACAATTTAAAGACGAGACCTTCGGTCCACGTCGTATTAACGACGTGTTCAATGTCCAGGCTCACCGCAATGGTAGATTCTTTATTAAAGAGGCGGACTCAGACGTGGTTTTGAAATTCGTTGAGAGCCGTAGTGGTGCTGTGCGCTCCTCTAAATTCAAATTGAGAATCAGGTATTAGGTCCCTGGCATTGATAGAGTTATTTAGCTTTTCATATATGAATTTTTTATATATTTTGCTGAGTCAAGTGGGGAGTGAAATGGAGCGAAAGCCTGAGGGGTTATATGTGGGTTCCTCAAACATTAGCTATTGGACAAACAATATCATGCCTACAAGCTTGGGGAAAGTACCCCATGTTGTATGCATCGTTGAGCAGAATTGAGTGCTTTATAAAACCAATGCAGAAAGCCTTAGCAACGAGTGGTGCGAAATGTTGTCAATATCGGGTGACTTCTTGCGGTTTCGAGATTTAACTGTAGGGTATTTGGTGTGTGTCGTTGTTTCTGCGTCGAGCTTCCTCGACGAGACAGCAAAATATATTTGGCGTTGGAAGCCAGCAAAAATACATTCATCCGTGGTCGTTATTCACTCGACCAGACATATAAGCAAAAAACCAAATAATGTGTCACCATGGACACAGCAAATTATTGCCGCATTGGGCACAAAAGAAACACATTTTATTAACACACTAATTTAACATTTATTTTCACTGCACCTTGATTGTCACAATGTAAGAAACATACTGTTAAAAAGAACACAAAAAAAACTCAAAAAAAGATAAAAGTCTTCTTTGATGAAGACCACGGTACAGTTGATAAATCAAAACTGTATTTTACCGCAACACACCAACTGTGTTAAACAGTAACAATGCAAACTGTTAGACAATTTGTCGCTCTCCTTCATTCAGCATCTCCGCTGAATTCGTTGGTGTTTGAGTGATTGGCAGCGTTCAGAGCCAATAGAGTTTTCTGCATAGTTGAGTTTTATGCAGCAGGGGGTTGGTGCTTTGATGTGTTAGAATGTACGGCGTGCGTTGTGGTATCACTTCCTTTATATGGCCGTTTGGTGTTTTGGCTTGTTGCTATACCGCAACAGTCATCGAACGATGCATTGTCAGCTGAGTTAAAGACAATAATTGGCTCATTAAAGGTGTCTAGTTTCTGATCATCGAATCAGAAATCCAATCGTCCTTTTATACAAAATCTCATCGAGATTTGTACATGAAGTTTGGGTTGTAATTCTAACAAGATCAGATTAGATTTGTCATGCACTTCACCTGGGTAAATTTCCGTGGCATCGCATGGGAATTTGATTAGACAAACTTCCGGAAGTTATTATCATACAATGCATATGAAGATATGAATTGTGATTTTGGGGTTAATTAACGCATAGTAAATGAACGTCTGGTTAATTTTACTATGCATCTGGTTTGGGTCAAGATTTTGCGAAATGATTCAATGTGCGACAATTTAACATTTGGTTCACTTTGTCGTGCATTGGGTTAAATGCACGGGTATTAGGATTGGTTATTAGGTAGGTGGGTGTATACGGGGATATTGATTAATGGATTATGTGTGGGGGAGGAAAAAAGTAAAGCCCGCAAAACATTATAAGAGGACTTTCTCTTTTAGGACTTCAAAAAATTTGCTTTTTTTTTAATTGCAAGTGTTGCTTAACATCATATAATAACTCTGCAATAAACCCGCACATAGTATATACACGCCAAAAAAGCCACCAAATACAGGACCTTAATATGGAAACATTGATTTACTGCATTTAATAGAGTCGTTATAATTAATAGCAAAATTCACTACTGCTTTGATATCTGCCTTCGTTGACAGTTGAATTTCGATTCGTTTAGTTTCTAATTCAAAAATGAGGACTGCCTTTTGTGAAAGTGCGGCGGTTCCACGGCTGAGATACCTTCGTTCCACCAATGAACATTTAGCGGTATCTTTAGAGTCAGTCACTGCGGAAAGATCCTGGAGTGTCCCACCGAATACTGCTTACCATAGAAGAAAAATTCGCCAGCGGAGTGAACACAACAAAATACGGAAAATTTGTTTCTGTAGATTTTTCTTTATTTATTTCCTTGCACAGGCCTTAGAACTAATGGACACAATCGTACTGACGAAACACACGCGTGCGCTTTCATCCGACACTAAAAGTATTGTTGATTTCTCGTATAAAGTTGATGTCGTATTCTCCATAGATTCTCTTTAGTGTGACTTTCTCGGTATATTTTCAATACGTTGCGCGGCGCGTACCGACCTCCTAATTGGGTTCTCTAACTGGACTTTCCTGGACGGATGCTCGATATAGACTCCCTGTCTGCCCCAAAAGATCTGCAGATTCAAAACCGATATCTGTATCCGTACAGGAGAAATTTCCCTATTCGATCTGCGAACAGAATTCCCGAAATCTCTGTTAACAGCATGCTATTTTATCCCAGGGATAATTTCCCATTTTCCTGAAAGGATGATGACTTATGAATGTTGAGCTTGGCATTCAAAGCTTTGGGATGTTGGATTCCTTGCTTTTTGGTGTCGGCTCAACGTTGGCTACATGTTGTTGGCCCCTAGTAGGGCTATGGGGGCACGCGTCTGAGGGCGTGCGTAACGTTTTCAGGTAGGTATGTTCCTTGAAGTGTAGGAACCTTACCTGCGCGGAATTGTGCGCCCATAGAACGCTACAAACATACTCACCTATAACTAAACTTCACGTGCCCACAGACAAAAACCGTGTACTTTTGTATTTAGCTTGGGGCTATAGAAAAATCATTCAAGACTGTAAATCAAAATAAATTAAATGTAATTAGAAAAACGTGATGTGTGAGATTAAAATTCGAAAAATATTCGCCTTCGGTTATTTATAGTAGTGTAAAAATAAAACAAAAATTTGTGAATGATTCGTAAAAGAAAAACTAGATACTTGTGTAACGGTGACCATGAAGATTAGTCTTTGAAAGTTGTTTTTTTTTTTTTAACGATTATCAATTATTTTTAAACCCGATTTAAGTGATGCACTCAAAACAAATAAGGAAAACAATAAAATAAATTTGAAAGCCAGTGCTCCGTGTTTCATTTTGCTATCGACACTTTAAAATCCGCCAAAACAATTTATGAACGATCGTGTTTGTTGACGATTTGATTTCGACTTTCAAAACACGACACTTATAAAATGTGCCTATGGGGTCGGAAGTATATGTGCCGACACGGGGACTGGTTCACTTCTATCCCCATCATGAGTGCACTCATTTATTGGTTTTCACAAACGATTGACATTGTTAAATTAAGTTGCACAGTTTCAAGAATTACGTAATCGTCAGCGTCCGACTTTGACTATGGGGTGCACTCCGGTGCCCACCCCATGCGTACTCTACTTGGTGGAAAACGCGATGCACGCTCGATGGTGGTTGATTTTCGACTAGTGATTTAACCCTTGGCTCGTGCAGGGCCGATCCCTACTGGGGTGAGTTTCGTTCGTGACGAGAGAAAATGTCTCTCTCTAGTGAATAGGGGACCGGATCTCTCAATATAGATCCTAGTGGTGTGTTTGAGTTGATCGTGTAGATCGCATTGTTTACCCTTGTACTGCGGCCAAGGATAAACGAAATTGAACAAGGGAAAAAGGACAAAGGGAAAATGGACCAAGAGCATGATGGGTAATGCAGATGAGTAAATACTCTGCGCCTCATTAGAGCAGCATTGGGTGCTAATGGATTTTAAATACTTACGATGGAAATTGTATATAGTGTCCCTGCCGGTGGGAAGAACCGAACTCTTTGTTTACTAATCGGAGTTTGCTCCAAAGGAAACCTAAAACCAGCGTTATGGTATCCATTAAATGAGAAGGCTTACCCAGCAATGTACCCACCCTTCAAAATTTTTTTTCTAATTTCGCAAAGACTGTAACATGCCACCTCATAAAAAGTCGACGGAACTTCCGGCTTTTCGGCAATAGTTTCATTCGAAGAGGAGTATATCCTGACCGTAATGAATCTTGTCATCCCTGAATTGACACCATATTTTTCTCCCTTCCTAACCTCTCATAATCCCCCACTTACCTCCTATTACCAGTGTTACTGCAACGAAAAGAGGAACTGAAATCGCGGACGGCGCTTTCTCTAGCGACGCCTCAGTCTCTCCCTTAGCAGACTGTATTTTCCGGCACTTGCCGGCCAACCATGCTTTCTCAATTCGAGGGATTGTACCTCCAGAGTCGGACTCTTCTCTGGATAATACGGGCGTTTGAGTCTTGCCCAGTACACATACCTATTTAACGAAGGGATGGGAGCGAACATACAGGGCAAAGTTATTGATTGCTTTCAACCCGGCGAGGGCCAGGACGATCCTTCTCCCTGTTCAATCCAAGTTGACATGCAGTCTCCACGTGACACCCCTGGATAGCTACTTGACGTCCGCCAAGTATTGAACCAATGCATACAGCGACATCCTGAGAAAGGTTGGCGCAAGGCTAAAAATGAATTATTATGGCAAATTTAACAAGCCTCGGATATGGACCGGATACACGACGACGACCACGGAAACGAAAATGGCTAAACGATTTAAGAATTTTTTCATGGAACGTCCGCTCACTATACAGAGCTCGAGCTGCACAGCAGCTAGCCGATACCCTGTCCGAATATAAGGCTAACATAACGGCATTACAAGAAATAAGATGGACGGGGAATGGTGTTATTCAAAAAAACGAGTATGACATTTATTACAACTGTCATGCAAAACACCATGTGCTCGGGGTAGGCTTTCTAGTCAGCCAAAAACTGAAGCCTGCCATCATCGGCTTTAATGCAATAAACGAAAGACTATGCACTCTTCGCGTGCGAGGCAAGTTTAACAACATAAGCCTCATACGCGTTCCCGGACCTACAGAGGAGTCCCCTGACGACGAAAAGGAAGAATTCTACGAGAACGTCGACCTCGCCCTCAATGCCTGTCGAAGATACGATGTGAAAATCGTTCTTGGTGGTTTGAATGCCAAAATCGGTCGGGAGCTGGTTTTCAGGCACTACGTAGGTTCCCATAGTTTGCATGAGAACACTAACGACAATGGACTACAAGTCATCGAACTGGCAGCATCGAAAAACTTGGTCGTTGCAAGTACCAGGTTTCCGCGTAAAGATATCCACAAAGCCACCTGGGTATCACCTGATGGAGCCACTCGGAACCAAATTGACAACGTGCAGATAGATCACCATCACTCCTCGAGCCTGATGACGGTACGATCGGATCACTATCTTGTTGGTACGGTTTTCCGAGCGCGGATTGCCTTACGGAGACGTATTGCATCCACGCCTTACGGAGACAAATTGCCTTACGCAATGAGAATACCACTAACAGCTTTGGTCATGTATTAAGACTCGCCCTCGAAGAGCTCAACGGAAGGAAAGTAAGTCCTGGGGCCAGAATGCCGGGGGTAGAAGAGAAATGGCCACTCCTTAAGAATACTGTCATTAGTACTGCCGACTCCATCTTAGGCAGTAGTCGTAGAGATCGAAGCGACTGGTTTGATGATGAGTGCAAAGTAGCGACTGGACGTAAGAATGCTGCATACCGGGCAATGCAGCATTCTCATAGGACGCGGGTACGCGGGGAGAAATACAAAGAGCTCAGAAGATCTGAAAAAAGGCTTCACAGACAAAAGAAAAGTGCCAGGAAAAAAAACCTTGTCTGTGAAATAGAGAAAAGTAAAGAGCGAAGTCCGCACCAGGCGCGGAAGTTCTACCAAGTAACCCGCAGTATGACGCGGTACACACCGCACTGCACTTACCGCAAGGATAAAGAGGGTAATCTGATCACCGATCCTGAAGGCATTCTGTGGCGATGGGAAGTGCACTTCAATGAATTGCTAAATGGTCAGCTCACAGAAGAATTGGAGACTCCACCAATGCAAGATCAAGACCAAATGCTGCCGCCACCAAGCATTGAGGAAACATAAGCCATTAGACAGCTCAAATCAAATAAAGCCCCTGAAGCTCATGGCACACCAGCTGAGCTGATCAAACAAGGAGAGACAGCGTTACATCACGCAATTCATGAAATCGTAGTGCACGTATAGGACCAAGAGGAGATGCCGGAAGATTGGCGTCGTGATATAATTTGCCCCATACATAAGAAGTGAGATATAACACTGTGTAGCAACTATAGGGGCAAAATCTTCTTTCATTATGATCATCTAACGGTAGAAAGCGCTACTATCAATCTGTACACAGACATTTTTAAATCCATTTCTCTTTAGGTTCCCTATTCTGGGCATAAAACCCCAACATCTTCACATCCTTGGTTTAGCCGCAAGCTTCGTTCGTTACGAAATAAAAGGAACACGCTGTGGGCTACCTTCGTCTGCAACTTCTTCATCTGTGACTATTTCAACTATCTTGGCCCCTATCTCCAATTTACCGAACTTTACAATTCCCATGTCCAAAAGTAACTAATGTTCAGTCCGATCAGTCTAATAAATGAACCAACAACTTTTTTTTGTTAATCGTAAATCCGATAGTTATTTCACCTACCTTTCTTTTAACTCGGAAATCTCAACGGATCATTGCAATCCTCTTCAAAAAAGTCTTTCACTGAGAATTCTTTTGTTCCCGACCCCACTTCTTTTATTTACTCACCAAACCCCACCCTTGGTTCACTTGTTTCTCATTTCATTGATCCTCCCACAATTAGAAATAAACCCAGTCGACTTTAGGACAAATTCACTCCCGGTGCAGATGAGCTCCCAGCTATATTCCATAAAATAAATCTTCCTGTATTCCCTAGGCCCCGTTTCGAGTACCTTCAATCTGGCACTCTCTTAAGGCGAATTCCCCAATATTTGGGCAATTTCCTTCTTCACTCCTCTACATAAAAAACGACCCAAAGGCCATGTCTCAAATTACTGTCCAATCGCCAAACTTTTCCACATACCCAAACTTTTTTAAAGCATTCAGAACCAAGGGATATGTTTCCATTGCAAATTCCTTATTACACCCAGGAACACATCTTTGTTGCTAGTACATCTATAATTACCAAATCGGTTGAATTCACTTCCACACGCTTCTACCCCGAAAGAATGGGAACGAAGACGACGTTGTAAGAAGCGATTTCAAATCCATTCTCTCTCACATTCTTTTTTTTTCATCATCATCATCATCGGCACTACAACCGGGATCCGGTCTTGGCCTTATTTAACAAATCTCTCCACCGGTCCCGATTTCGAGCCGATGTCATCCAGTTTAGCACTCCCAGGCTCTGGGCGTCCTGGTCTACGCCATCCCTCCATCGCAGACAAGGTCTGCCGCGCTGTCTCCTTCCATACATCCTGCCACAAAGGACTTTCCGGGCAGGGTCCTCTTCGCTCATTCGAGCTAGGTGTCCCGCCCACCGGAGTCTACCGAGCTTGATTTTTCTTACAACATTAGCTTCAAGGTAGATTGCGTACAACTCATGGTTGTAGCGTCTCCGGAATCGTCCTCCCTCACATACGGGGCCAACAATTCTCCTTAAGACCTTTCTCTCGAAGCGGCCAAGAGTTCAGAGTGCTTTTTATTGAGCACCCAGGTCTCGGATCCATACATGAGTACTGGTAAGACCATGGTCTTGTACAGTAGTAGCTTGGATGTTCTGGATAAATTTCGGGATTTAAAGAGCCTTGATAGACCATAGTAGGCTTTGTTGGATTTAATCAGCCGTTCGCGTATTTCTTCTTCCATATTGTTATCGGCTGATACTATTGACCCAAGGTAGTTAAAGGATTGCACTACTTCAAATTCGTGCTCCACTACCCTGATAGTTTGACCAACGTTAGGTCTTCTCTTCGCAGAGGTTGCCACCATGTACTTGGTTTTTCCCTCATTAATGCGCAGTCCCAGTTTTTGTGCCGCCTGCTCGATCTGGGTGAAGGATTCCTGTACCGCCGATTCGGTTCTACCGATGATGTCGATGTCATCTGCGTAGCCAAGTATCTGGCTGGACTTGGTGACAATAGTCCCTCTAGTTGTAACGCCAGAGTCACGGATTGCTTTCTCCAACGCCAGGTTGAAGAGGAGGCAGGCCAGACCGTCCCCTTGTCGGAGTCCATTATAGATGTTTATTGGTTTGGACAGCAATCCCGCTACTTTTACTTGACTAGTTACGTTGGTCATGGTCAACCTACAAAGTCGTATCAATTTATTTGGAATGCCGAATTCTCTCATGGCATTATATAGTTCTACCCTGGCTATGCTGTCGTAGGCGGCCTTGAAGTCTATAAATAGATGATATAATGGAATCTTAAATTCCAGACATTTTTCCATCGCCTGCCTAAGGGTGAATATCTGATCAATTGCTGATTTGCCTGGGATGAAGCCACACTGATATTGACCAATGATGGCTTTAGCGTATGGGGATATCCGGTCTTGTAGGATAGTGGAGAGTATCTTATAGGCGGTACTCAGCAATGTTATACCCCTATAGTTGCTGCACAGTGTGATATCTCCCTTCTTATGTATGGGGCAAATTATACCAAGACGCCAATCTTCCGGCATCTCCTCTTGCTCCCATACGTGCACCACGATCTCGTGAATTGCGCGATGTAACGCTGCCCCTCCTTGTTTGATCAGCTCAGCTGGTATGCCATCAGCTCCAGGGGCTTTATTTGATTTTAGCTGTCTAATGGCTTTTAATGTTTCCCCAATGCTTGGTGGCGGCAGCATTTGGTCTTGGTCTTGCATTGGTGGAGCCTCCAATTCTTCTGTGAGCTGACCATTTAGCAATTCATTGAAGTGCACTTCCCATCGTTCCAGAATGCCTTCGGGATCGGTGATCAGATTACCCTCTTTATCCTTGCAGTAAGTGCAGCGTGGTGTGTACCGCGTCATACTGCGGATTATTTGGTAGAACTTCCGCGCCTGGTGCGGACCTCGCTCTCTACTTTTCTCTATTTCACAGACAAGATTTTTTTCCCAGGCAGTTTTCTTTTGTCTGTGAAGTCTTTTTTCAGTTCTTCTGAGCTCTTTGTATTTCTCCTCGCGTACCCGCGTCCTATGAGACTGCTGCATTGCCCGGTATGCAGCATTCTTACGTTCAGTCGCTAGTTTGCACTCATCATCAAACCAGTCGTTCCGATCTCTACGACTACTGCCTAAGATGGAGTTGGCAGTACTAATGACAGTATTCTTAAGGCGTGTCCATTTCTCTTCTACGCCCGGCATTCTGGCCCCAGGACTTACTCTCCCTCCGTCGAGCTCTTCGAGGGCGAGTCTTAACGCATGACCAAAGGTGTTGCTGGTGTTCTCATTGCGTAAGGCAGCCGTGTTGATTCGAACCTGATCCGCGGATGCAATACGTCTCCGTAAGGCAATCCGCGCTCGGAAAACTGTACCAACAAGATAGTGATCCGAGTCGACGTTGGCACCTCGGTACGTTCGTACCGTCATCAGGCTCGAAGAGTGGCGGCGATCTATCAACACGTGGTCAATTTGGTTGCGAGTGGCTCCATCAGGTGATACCCAGGTGGCTTTGTGGATATCTTTACGCGGAAACCTGGTACTCGCAACGACCAAGTTTTTCGATGCTGCCAGTTCGATGACTCGTAGTCCATTGTCATTAGTGTTCTCATGCAAACTATGGGAACCTGCGTAGTGCCTGAAAACCGGCTCCCGACCTATTTTCGCATTCAAATCCCCAAGAACGATTTTCACATCGTATCTTGGGCAGGCATTGAGGGCCCGTTCGACGTTCTCATAGTATTCTTCTTTTTCGTCGTCGGGGGACTCCTCTGTAGGTCCGTGAACGTTTATGAGGCTTATGTTTTTAAATTTGCCTCGCACGCGAAGAGTGCATAGCCTTTCATTTATTGCATTAAAGCCGATGATGGCAGGCTTCAGTTTTTGGCTGACTAGAAAGCCTACCCCGAGCACATGGTGTTTTGCGTGACAGCTGTAATAAATGTCATACTCTTTTCTTTGAAAAACACCACTCCCCGTCCATCTTATTTCTTGTAATGCTGTTATGTCAGCCTTATATTCAGACAGGGCATCGGCTAGTTGCTGTGCAGCTCGAGCTCTGTATAGTGAGCGTATGTTCCATGAAAAAATCCTTAAATCGTTTAGTCGTTTTCGTTTCCGTGGTCGTCGTCGTGTATCCGGTCCATATCCGAGGCTTGTTAAATTTGCCATAATAATTCATTTTTACGGGCCTGGTTATTAGCCTTGCGCCAACCTTTCTCAGGATGTCGCTGCATGCATTGGTTCACTACTTGGCGGGTGTCAAAGTAGCTATCCAGGGGTGTCACGTGGAGACTGCATGTCAACTTGGATTGAACAGGGACAAGGATCGTCCTGGCCTTCGCCGGGTTGAAGGCAATCAGAGACTTTGCCCTGTATGTTCGCACCCATCCCCCCATTCTTTTTTTTTGTCACATCAAAAATCCCTCAGGGAAGTTGTGGGGGTTCTCTATATTACATGGAGAACCAACCCACAATTTCAACCACAATTTCCGCCTTAGTTCGACCGCATACAGCGCGTCACATCAACCCCTATCCCACCGTTCATGCTATTTACCTGGAATACCATATATCCCAAAGGACGCTTAGCTAAACTCATTATCCTATGCAGATAATGCATAATTGAGTTTATCTACTCTTTTTGCCATACGGCAACTCCATTCCTCTAACCATGAGATTTTCACCGGAAATTCCATTCATGTTGGTTAGCAACAACCAATTCGAATCAAACGACGCGGTTGCATCATCATTCAATGGCTTGGGTAATTACCAGCATTGCTTAATGTTTTTCCCACCGTATTATTTCCCTGGCCGATGTAGCGTCCTATCGATTTTCCGCAGATCATCCATACGCTTGGGATCAATGATCTCTTTTCTCAGGTGAATAGCACCGGCTACATTTCCTCTCCTTCAAAATGCTGTCTCCATACGGTTCAATGCTCTCTGAGATCACCACTGCCGTAACACTAGGGCAGTAGGTCATGCTCAGAAACAGCACTTGGTACCAGCACACACAACCCAATCCACCCCGAGATCACAGTACATCCTGTTTCTGTTCTCTCATTCTCACATATTCGTCAAGTATCAATTAACCGATTATCTACCATACTTCGAAGGGCGTGACAAAGAGAGAGCAGAGGCGTGATCTCTTTTGGTTGTCCTGTCTGCAAAGATAGAACACAGTATTTCACCCCTAATTAGTCAGTCGCTATTCATTCACCATCGCGTGCGGACGCTACATCGAGCGTTCAAGCATAAGTCGTTTACAATCACCACGCGGGCAATCTCGCCGCAAGAAAGTCGATAAACGAAAACAAATCGGAAGAGTCAACTTTTGAGTTACCCGGTCATAGTGTCGAGAAAGAAGTGTTTCGTCTTAAAATAATATTTACAAAAAAAAAAAAATTTACTAATATTAATACTAAGTTACAAGTTAAGTAAAAAATAAAAAAGACAATACCAATAAAAAAAGGGTTAACATCAAATCAACACCAGAGCATTTCATTTTGGAGAACAATTTTCGACGACGGAACAATCGATAAGTGCAGTGGGGAAGAAAGTGAACCAAGTGCCGGTGTCTGGTGCAATACTTCTTCACCCCCACAAAGTCACTTCAGATGCCCTCCTCCTTATACGAGTACTAACCTTAAAAACGATTTGTTGTCCGCTTGATTCTTGCCTTTTCCAAATAGACCTAAAACAACTTTTCGAAATTTATTAGAATATGCTAGGCAGGTCTGATCCTTTTATCATATATCATTCAAAAATGCACGCTGACATCTACATCCACCTTTTTCTCTCAGGGTCGGTCGATTGCGCAAGCCTTCTCTTCTCCATCCCGTTTAATACCAACCCCCGTAACTTGCGGAACCATAATTTATTTTATCTGCCAGCCCACCGTACCTCTTATGACTTTAGTGAACCCATCTCACGAAAACTATAGAGGACCTGTGGGGAACGAAGTCGTGACGCCGGCGTGGGCGCAGGGTTCTACTTCGTCCTCACAAATTATAAGTTCTTTGATTGGTGCACTCACTGATTGTTCCGCCGCAGCAAACTGTTCCAAAAAACAAAACAAAACTCCGCAACACACCGTCCAGAAGACGCAAGTAAAAGGAAACACCCAGTAACTGCAGCTAAACTAAAAACTGGCGATAAACAACTCCGGGACGTACGCGTCCTCGGCGCGTCACTGGGCGCGGGAGAAGAACCGACCGGCTCGGTCAGTAGTTGAAAAACGACTCGCCGAGGGTTAGAATCTGGCTCTTGTTTCACCCTCGATTCGGTGGTGGTGAATATCCTCTCGGCTTAGGATACGTTTACTTACCACAAGAGAAACGTAAAGTCTCTCTTTGTGAAATAGAAAACCAGATTTCCTAATGAAGACCGTGGTGGTATGTATGTATGGGTGATCGAGCAGATCACATTGGTTTTCTCGTGCAACGAGACCAAGAGAACGAAGCAGAAAAACTGTAAGGACAAAGGGATCGTGAAGATCATTGTTTATGATGTGCATTGTGGCTACATAAATAGACGGCAATGCATCGGAGAAATGGTGCTAATGGATTTCTATTTGCATTTGAATATGCTGGTGAAGCCAACGCAATTTAGGTATACGATAGGTGATCGTGTACCGCATTTTGCTGGACAAAAGGGATCGAATATAATGAGATTCAGCTATATGAATAGGCTACACTCCTTAGTTGTGAATGCATTTAGGATACTTCAAACAATTTGAATTGTTTATCGTATCGCCCGAATGCCTGCGGATGAACCGAATTCTTTTGTTTGGCACATGGTGCATGCTGAAGAACTCGGTTTTAGCGGCTTTGCGCTGATTGTATGCAGCTGCGTCCACAAGCTGCTTTGGTGTTGCATTATGTTGTTAGACAAATAAGTCGCCAAGCAATGCGCATGCAGGAAAAATTGACGAGATTACAAGGTTACATTAAATGTGAACCATAATGTATTTGGAGAAACACAATGATGCGATGATGCAAAGAATCATGATGGCCTTGGTGGTGGACATGTGGTGCCCGCTTGCATAGCAGGATTGCTTGGCATACAAATGGTGCCTAGTAGGTTTGGGGTTTATGCTCCTGTATGGGTGAAAAGAATTCTTGTAGGGAATTTGAAAGCCAATTGATGCATTGGGGTAAGAATTCTTTTACAGTAACTTTTAGGTTATGCGTTAGATAACCTTGATGCGTGAAGCTTTTACAGGTGCTAATGCAATTGCATTAGCGGGAAACAATGGAGTCTGAGGAGCTTCAGCACAGGAAGCTTGCGGGTAATTGGGCAAGTAGGGAGTGGCGTTTGGCGGAACCGTCACAGACCAGCTCTTACATCAGCTCCTTTGACTTCAAACTTAAGACTTCTGCTCTTAAATACTGACTCCCTATAAGCCCCTTTGAATCCACCACTCTCCCCACATCCCGCATAAAACCTTACACCAATTTTAAGCTTTTCCGTATCTTACCCTTCCCCAAAATTGTATTCCTACATAATATTAATCATTAAATATATAACCATTGAATTGAAATCAGATTACCCTAGTTTTGAAGTTAGTTTTTAAGTTATGTATACCTTGTTTTAAGCTAATAAATTGTGGTTCTGCCCTCAACAAAACAAACATCTTCTGTATGTGATCTAGCCATGTTAGCTGCCTGAACCTGTTCTTTCTAAGCGATTGTCCATTAAATATCCTTCTCCAAAGCCGACTGCAAAGTTATGTGGAATTTTGGAAATTTATTATAACATTTCAATATTGATCTAGCCCTTCTTCAGTATTGGCAATTCTAACTTATTTTTTAAAAAGAAAACACTTGCTCTCAGTATTTTTGGAGGCGAAACATCCTGCCACAATCTTTCAATATTAATCTAGTCCATCCTTAGTAGTAGTTATTTCGACATCATTTTTCAATATTGATGTAGTTTGCTTCAGGATCAGAATATGAAACACATTTTTCCATAATTTTTCAATAGTACACTAACCTGTTCTTAGCATAAACAGGGGAAGTAAATTCTGCCATAATTTTACATAATGATCTATCCTACCTTCCGCATTGTTAAAGGGAAGGGATTGTGCCATAATTTTTTAGTATTGGCCTAGCCTGTCATCAGTATGAGTTATTCCGACTTTCTTTTCGTGGAGATTATACCAAGGTAGAGGAAACATATTTTGCCATAATTTACCAATAACTTGTCTTCAATATTGGAAAAGGAAAAACACTTTGCCATAATTTTCCAATATTGATCTGCCATAATTTTGCAGTAGTGTAAACCACACTGTCTTTGGTATTAGGGAAGGAAACACTTTTTCCCATAACTGTTTAATGGTTTTCTGTCCTACTGTCACTATTGGTGCAGGGAATAAGTTTTGTCACAATTTTTTGACATTGATATAGCCCATCATCAGCGTTAGGAATTCTGTCATAATTGATGCAGCCACTCTTCAGAATTGACAGATAATTCTACAGTAATTCTGCCATAATTCCACAGTAATTCTTCCACAATTCTACAGTAATTATATACCGTGCCTTCCCCATTGTTAAAGGAAAGACATTGTGCCAAAATTTGTCAATATTGGTCTAGTCCGCCATGAGTATGAGTATTTATGTCATAATTTTTTAGTGGTAATCTAACCAATGCTTAGTATTAGTAGAGGAAACATGTTTGGCCGTCATTTGTCAGTGGACTAGCCGGTTTCAGTATTGGGGAAATAAGGACGTTTGCCATAATTTTCAAATATTGATCTTCAGTACAGATACTTTTACCATACTTTGTAAATAATATTCTTAACTGTATTCAGTATTGGTAAAGAAAATATATCGTGCAATAATTTTTCAGTAGTGTCGTTTAGCCCGCCTTCGGTATTAAGAGGGGAAACAAATTTACTATAATTTGTCCACAGTAATCTGACCTATCTTCACTATTAGCCCTGTACTAATAATTTGTTGGCTTTGGTATATCCTATCATCAGTGTTATAAATTGCATCATAATTGTTCAATAATGCTGTAGCATCGCTTCAGCATTGGTAGAAGAGACAAATTCTGCCATAATTTAAAATAATGATCTAGATTTTTTTCACTATTGGGGAAGGAAATGCACTGTGCCATAATTTTACAATCTTGGTCTAGTTCGTCATTTATACCAAAATACTTGTGCCATAATTTTGCAATATTGGTCTGGTTCATCATTTATACCGAAAAACGTCTGCCATAATTTTTAAGTAAAGATTTAAAATGCTTTCGGTAGTACTAAAGAAAACAAATTCTGCCATAATTTTACAATACTGATCTAGGTTCTCTTCACTATTGGGAAAGGAAAGGCACTTTGCCATAATTTTACAATCTTGGTCTAGTTCATCATTTATACCCAAATACATGTGCCATAATTTTTCAATATTGGTCTAGTCCGCCATCAGTATAAGTATTTCGACCACAATTTTTAAGTCGTAATCTAACCAATGCTTAGTATTACTAGAGGTAACATGTTTGGCCATCATTTGTCAGTGGACTAACCGGCTTCATTATTAGGGAAATAGGGACATTTTGCCATAATTTTCAAATATTGATCTTCAGTACAAAAGTGGCGGTTCCGCCAAACCCCACTGTCTACTTACCCTAAGAACCCCCATAACATTCAGCCAATTTCCCAACTTCACTAATGCAATCGCATTAGTACCCGAAAATGCTTCATGCATCATATATATCAAATCTATTATCTTAAAAAGTGCCTGTCAAAGAAAACTTACCTTTCATTCTAGCATTCTCTTCGCATACAATTTCCCGTAAGATTTCTTTCTTTACCTTATCAGGCAGAACCGCCAGTATTACAACCCAATCTACATCAGTTTCTGCTAATGCAACAGCATTAGCACCTGTAAATGCTTCACGCATTATATATATATATCAAATCTATAATCTTAAAGTCCCTGTAAAGGAAACTTACCTTTTCATGCATCTCTTCGCATACAATTTTCCGTAAGATTTCTTGCTTTACTTCTCTGTAATTCCAAACCAATTCAGCACCTTCGGTACTCGTACCAGACAAATTCCTGTAAACAAAATGATTCGGTTTGCATACAATGTAACCGTCATGACAGGGACCATAAATATTGCGCCGTCTATTTTCCCAGCGGCGCCGTGTGTACAATGTTCCCTACATACACATTGGCTGGCGACTTACACACAAGGGACCAAAGCAAATACGCATTCCGCGTCTCTTGGCATCAATTAAATCACAGATCATAAACAAATGCAAATAGGAATTCAATACCTACCCTTACTAGCGATGCCCTAAACACCATTTCCCAGTAACCTAGCTAAACCCAATTAGCACATTTCCACATCGCATCGTCGTCTTTTTGTTTAGACGCGACGCACATTTCCAACAAAGATCCCACTAGCATCATATTTGCTTTACCGAAATCGTATCCCATGAATGCACTTTATGCCCTTTCTTTGTTCTAAGTTCGTTCTCATCCATGAAAGAACCACGCACACACACCACTGCCATAATTTGTCAATATTGGTCTAGTCCACTATGAGTATGAGTATTTCTGCCATAATTTTTTAGTGGTAATCTAACCAATGTTTAGTATTAGTACAGGAAGCATATTCGGCCATCATTTGTCAGTGGACCACCCGGTCTTCATTATTGAGAAAATAAAGACTTTTTGCCATAATTTTCAAATATTGATCTTCAGTACAAATACGTTTACCATACTTTGTAAATAATGATCTTAACTGTATTCAGTATTGGTAAAGAAAATATATCCTGCAATAATTTTTCAGTAGTGTCGTTTAGCCCGCCTTCGGTATTAAGAGGGGAAACAAATTTACTATAATTTGTCCACAGTAATCTGACCTATCTTCACTATTAGCCCTGTACTAATAATTTGTTGGCTTTGGTATATCCTATCATCAGTGTTATAAATTGCATCATAATTGTTCAATAATGCTGTAGCATCGCTTCAGCATTGGTAGAAGAGACAAATTCTGCCATAATTTAAAATAATGATCTAGATTTTTTTCACTATTGGGGAAGGAAATGCACTGTGCCATAATTTTACAATCTTGGTCTAGTTCGTCATTTATACCAAAATACTTGTGCCATAATTTTGCAATATTGGTCTAGTTCATCATTTATACCGAAAAACGTCTGCCATAATTTTTAAGTAAAGATTTAAAATGCTTTCGGTAGTACTAAAGAAAACAAATTCCGCCATAATTTTACAATAATGATCTAGGTTCTCTTCACTATTGGGAAAGGAAAGGCACTTTGCCATAATTTTACAATCTTGGTCTAGTTCATCATTTATACCCAAATACATGTGCCATAATTTTTCAATATTGGTCTAGTCCGCCATCAGTATAAGTATTTCGACCACAATTTTTAAGTCGTAATCTAACCAATGCTTAGTATTACTAGAGGTAACATGTTTGGCCATCATTTGTCAGTGGACTAACCGGCTTCATTATTAGGGAAATAGGGACATTTTGCCATAATTTTCAAATATTGATCTTCAGTACAAAAGTGGCGGTTCCGCCAAACCCCACTGTCTACTTACCCTAAGAACCCCCATAACATTCAGCCAATTTCCCAACTTCACTAATGCAATCGCATTAGTACCCGAAAATGCTTCATGCATCATATATATCAAATCTATGATCTTAAAAAGTGCCTGTCAAAGAAAACGTACCTTTCATTCTAGCATTCTCTTCGCATACAATTTCCCGTAAGATTTCTTTCTTTACCTTATCAGGCAGAACCGCCAGTATTACAACCCAATCTACAACAGTTTCTGCTAATGCAACAGCATTAGCACCTGTAAATGCTTCACGCATTATATATATATATATATATATATATATATATATATATATATATATATATATGAAATCTATAATCTTAAAGTCCCTGTAAAGGAAACTTACCTTTTCATGCATCTCTTCGCATACAATTTTCCGTAAGATTTCTTGCTTTACTTCTCTGTAATTCCAAACCAATTCAGCACCTTCGGTACTCGTACCAGACAAATTCCTGTAAACAAAATGATTCGGTTTGCATACAATGTAACCGTCATGACAGGGACCATAAATATTGCGCCGTCTATTTTCCCAGCGGCGCCGTGTGTACAATGTTCCCTACATACACATTGGCTGGCGACTTACACACAAGGGACCAAAGCAAATACGCATTCCGCGTCTCTTGGCATCAATTAAATCACAGATCATAAACAAATGCAAATAGGAATTCAATACCTACCCTTACTAGCGATGCCCTAAACACCATTTCCCAGTAACCTAGCTAAAACCAATTAGCACATTTCCACATCGCATCGTCGTCTTTTTGTTTAGACGCGACGCACATTTCCAACAAAGATCCCACTAGCATCATATTTGCTTTACCGAAATCGTATCCCATGAATGCACTTTATGCCCTTTCTTTGTTCTAAGTTCGTTCTCATCCATGAAAGAACCACGCACACACACCACTGCCATAATTTGTCAATATTGGTCTAGTCCACTATGAGTATGAGTATTTCTGCCATAATTTTTTAGTGGTAATCTAACCAATGTTTAGTATTAGTACAGGAAGCATATTCGGCCATCATTTGTCAGTGGACCACCCGGTCTTCATTATTGAGAAAATAAAGACATTTTGCCATAATTTTCAAATATTGATCTTCAGTACAAATACGTTTGTGGTTAGTTTTTATGGTGATATCCGAAGGATACGGGTTGATAAAAACTGCACCGATGTTATCTGGAAATTGTTACAACGACCGATAAGGACCAGGAAAATAAAGACTCGCCGGGATATCTTGATGTTTTACGTTGACTTTTATTGTTCATGTTTCACACTGTGGTACACTCCGACATTTTATTTACATGCATAATGAGATTTGTTTTCTTAATCACAAGAGTCATTTAATTCATATGGCTAAATAAACGCACACAGTACATTGACGATTGACACTTAGGGTGCACACGAAAACATCAATAAAAGTAATTAGCCGGATGTCCAGCGGACTCAAAATACACCAACTCCACCGATAGAACGACTCGATTTTTATAACTGTGCACAACTCCTCTAAGAAGTGAGTGCTTCGATAGACGATAAAAAAAAATCGGACTGATTATTGAAACGGAGCAAGCGATAAAAATTATAGTTAAAAGGGCGCGACTGTCCTCTATAAAGATTGACTTCTGACTCCAAATGTAATGTACATTTTTCAGTTCGATGCCCGCGAATTTCATCGATAGGGGAGGATTGTGTCTGTGTGCGTATAGCTCAAGTACGTTGCCCTTCAGCCTGGATATCGGCGACGGCGAAAGTGCACCTAAATAAACATGGGCTGCTGCAATGAATTGTTATTATGGAGATATGCGATGGCAAAAAAATCGCCGAAGGGAGAAATAGGTTTCTGTGTCTTAAATAAACAGAAACGCTATTTCGAGGGCCATAAATCTTTGATGACCTGCGCCTGAGAACGAAATAGGTTTTTGCTTCAAGATACACAAAAACGCTATTTCAAGGGTCACGATGATATGCACATCGTGTTTACTTAGGCGTTCATGCTAATGCCATTGTAGGCTATAGAGTTTTCGTGGCGATAAGCAAACCGATGGTTTGGTCGCCTATGACCTAGGCTATGGTAGCTATTGTTTGTTTTACAGGCCGGAGCATCGTTAGCATGATTTGGGTTATGATTGTCTAACGTCAATCATATTAGTGCCCAAATCCCATGATCGGTAGATAACCGACAAAGGAAATTGGTCGCAAGTGTTGCGAACCTTGGGACTGGGGCAATAAATGGATATGAACCGTAGCAAGAAACCATCGTCTTCAGCTATGTCAACAATTACGCTGGCCAGCTAGTATTTATCTATTATAATTGCTGACACGCCGAGCCGATGGAGATATGGTACGGATCATAAACGGAATGATTCAATGTGATGCATGCCCGAGGGTGAAATTTTTGATGCCACGGCTAGGTGATAATCCTTGCCGTGGACTTAATGTTTTCAGGAATGATCGTGGAGAAAGGGGTTTGGAAGAACCCCAAAGAAAGGTAAGCTGCCTATAAGGTATTCATGTCGGTTATCCTTTGGGATAACCGAATTAATTCCAGCAAATTGGTTGGCTGTTAAGGCCGTAGCAAGGTTGTATAATCTTGCTGAAGATTCGACTTCAAGATAAGTCGCATTGCTGGAAATGGTGGGGATCGAGCGATGCATGGCTCTTCGGGCCCTGAAAAGTCCCACATCACCCCCTCCCCAGTGACGTAGTCACGAAACAGGTAAGGCAGATTAGGAGGAGGTTAGTTGGGTATGGGCGCGCGCTTGAGCGCGAGTACGGGGAAGTTGAGGTGGTGGAGTAGGAGTGGTGTCAGTAGATGGGGGTGGTTCTGGAGCGGAAGCTTCCAGAAAACAGGGCTTAAGCCTTTCGACGCTGACCGTAGATCGCTTGCTTCTGATGTCGATCTCGAAGACGCGGTCACTGATGCGGCGGAAGACTTTGAATGGGCCATCATAAGGTGGGTCGAGGGGTTTTTTGACCTTATCCACCCTGACAAAGACGTGCGTGCAGCTGTGCAGTTCAGGGTGGACGAAAAGTTT
The DNA here is from genome assembly GCA_963931805.1 of Microdon myrmicae. Taxonomy (NCBI): domain Eukaryota; kingdom Metazoa; phylum Arthropoda; class Insecta; order Diptera; family Syrphidae; genus Microdon; species Microdon myrmicae. The sequence goes on from OZ007499.1 coordinate 76,224,674, forward strand.
TTTGGAGCCGTGCCTGGTTACAGGGGTTGCCCTAACCTTCCGTAGCAGGTCACGGAGATGTCCCAATTCACGAAGTTGGTCACGCGGTGTTTCGCCATTCAGGAAAAGTTCTCCTGGAAGAAGGAGGTTGGTACCGTAGGTAAGCTCTGCTGCCGAAGCTCCCAGGTCCTCCTTAATACTTGTCCTCAGGCCGAGGAGGACGGTTGGAAGAGCGTCAAACCATTGTGTGTCATTATGACACATGAGTGGGGCTTTTAGAGATCTATGCCAGCGCTCTATCATCCCATTAGATTGCGGGTGGTAGGCGGTGGTACGACTTCTTTGGCAGCCGAGAAGATTTGTTAGCTGCCTAAAAATTGTCGCCTCAAATTGTGGACCTCGGTCCGAAGTTATGGTGGTTGGTACACCGAAGCGTGTGACCCAAGTTGAATAAAAGGCCTTGGCGACTGATTCGGCAGTAACTGCCCGGAGAGGTGTCGCCTCTGGCCATCGCGTGCAGCGATCCATCATAGTGAGGATATAAGAAAATCCTCTTGATGGAATAAGCGGTCCCACTATGTCTATATGGACATGGGCGAAGCGTGCCGTGGGAAGCTTGAACTGCGCTGGCTCCAGTACATTATGTCGCGCTATTTTGCAGCGCTGGCACTGGAGACAAGCACGGGCCCAACCGGTGAGATCTTTGTTCATCCGTGGCCAAATGAATTTGCGACGGACAGCAGCGGCTGTTGCTCGGCCGCTGGGGTGGGCTGGGTTGTGGTAAACCTGGAACACGCCCTTACGAAGTTTCTCGGGAATGTAAGGTCTAGCGGTTCCAGTGGAGACATCACACCAGATTTCGCCCAAAGGGTCGCGAAGGGTAATTTTCTTGAGCTCTAGTGCCGTATCGGCAGTTAGGAGGGACTTGAGCTGTTCGTCCTCCTCTTGAGCTAGGGCAAGATCAGCGTTATTCAAGGCGGAACGCAAGTGAATCGTATCGATTCGAGAAGGGGCGTCCGCCGTGACATTCTGTTTACCGGAGATATGCCTGATCTCCGTAGAATATTGCCCAATGAGGTCTAATTGCCGCTCTTGTCGGGGGGAGGCGTTACCCGACTTCTTCCGGAACGCATAGACCAATGGCTTGTGGTCTGTTAAAATGGAGAGTGAGCGACATTCTATCATATGACGGAAGTATTTAACAGCGCTGTAGATCGCGAGTAATTCACGGTCGTAGGCGCTGTAACGTCGCTCAGTGGGACTCAGCTTCCTTGAAAAGAAACCAAGTGGTTCCGGCCGGCCTTCAATGTCCTGTTCAAGGACAGCTCCGATTGCGGTATCCGATGCGTCGCATTGGATAGAAAGTGCCGCTCTCTCGAGGGGGTATCGGAGTAAGGTGGCATTTGCCAATTGTTCTTTGGACAGTTGGAATGCTCTGTCAGAGACTTCTGTCCAATTAATGGGGCGCTTATCATTGCGCTTAGCTCCTTTTAAGAACTCATTTAAGGGAGCTTGAATTTGGGCAGCGTTCTTCAGTGTTGGACGATAGAAATTAAGCATGCCCAGAAATCGACGAAGCTCACTCACGTTAGTAGGGCGAGGATACTTCATGAGGGCCTCCACACGGTCTGGAAGTGGGCGAATGCCTTGGTTGTCAACGACGTAACCCAGGTAGGTGATTTGCTCCTTGGCGTATTGACACTTATCTGGGTTGATGACAAGACCGAATTCACGGAGGCGCTCTAGGACCTGACGTAAGTGGCGTTTATGTTCGGCGTGGTCTTTGGAGGCGATGAGAATGTCATCAAGGTATGCATGGCAGCAATTTAGACCACGTAAAGCCGTGTCGATATAACGTTGGAATGTCTGTGCGGCATTCCTGAGGCCGAAAGTCATCACTTTGAACTCGAAGAGTCCGAAAGGTGTAATGACTGCGGTCTTGGGGATGTCTTCAGGTGCCACCGGAATTTGGTGGTATGCCCTGGTGAGATCCAGGGTAGTAAAGACATTGCACCCTCGTAACTTGTACGAAAAATCGTAGAGGTGTGCAATAGGGTATCTGTCCGGAACAGTTGCTGCGTTCAACAGCCTGTAATCGCCACATGGGCGCCACTCACCAGAACGTTTCTTCACTAAGTGAAGTGGGCTTGCCCAGGGACTGTCCGACGGTTGGCAGATACCTAATTCAATCATGTGCTCGAATTCCGCGCGCGCCGCACGTAATTTTTCGGGAGCCAGTCGACGTGGACGCTGGCTCACCGGGGGGCCACGTGTTTCTATGTGATGAAACACCGTGGCTTTGTGTCGACGCTGGTTAGGTAGAGGAATTGTTGTGCTAACAAATTCCTGTACCATGGCTTGAAACGGGTCTGTGCACTCTGTGGCCCTTGAAGTTACCGCTGAGGATGCCGACATGGGCAAGGGGGGTGCGGTTGGAGCCACTAGTCTGTTATGGGTCGAATCGACCAACAGAATATGAGCGCCTAATAGGTCGGAACCTATCAGGGGTTCATTCACGTCCGCAATGACGAAACGCCAAGTGATCGGACGTCGAAGACCCAGTTGTAGTGTCAGCTTTTTACGTCCGTACGTAAGTATCGGCGTATTATTCGCAGCTGACAATTTAAGCGCGGCGGGCACGCGGTTACGCGGAGCAAACGATCGCGGGAGGACTGAAATATCGGCGCCGGTATCGACAGTAAAAGCGATATTCAGTTTAGAATCCCGGATGGTTAGGCGATTTATAGCAGGGGTGCCGGCCGGTTGCGCGAGGGTATCGGTCGGCAAAATTATTTCTAAAGGTCGTCCCTGATTGGTGGCTGGTTGCGTCCAACCACAGGGCGACTTGCAATTAAATGTGCGATCACCGTATCGTTGGTGATTGGTGCACAAAGGGAGAGAGGCGGCGTTGTTGGGCGTATTTTGCCTCTGAATGTTGCCGTTTTGTGAAGGCCGAGGTAGTGCTCGGCGAAAGTTGGCCCACTGAGGGGCATTTTGGGAAGGTTGTTGCCGATCCAAGGGACGATTAGATACGGCACGATTCTGAGCGCCTCGTTGGTTGCTTCTCGCCTCCGCGCGAATTTGATTTAGTTCGCGGAGGACTGAGGTCTGTATGGCACGAAGGTCAGAAATGGTGACCTGAGCAGGAAAACTTCTCGGACGGAATTCGTTGGGCCTGTCCTCTTGGGTCCGCTGTGTGACATCGGTTGAGGCAGGGCTTCTGGGATGTGGTGACGGAGAAGGTTGACGCACCTGAGCCGTCGTTGGGGCTGTTAGTGGCGGAAAAGGATGCCGTGTAGGCTGAGCGACGTGTTGAGAAACCGCCGCTACTTGATACGCTGGAGGCTCAGACTGCTGGTCTGAGCTTTCCATAATTGCGTCCGCAATTTTAGCTAAATAGCCCAAGCTCTGATTGGGTTGGGCTACGAGTGCCGAATGGGCATGGAGGGGGAGACATCTTAAAAAGTGAGGCCGTATTAGGTCGTCCGAGAACCTGGTCCCCGCTATAGAGCGTAAATGGGTCAGGAAAAGGGACGGTCTCATCCCCGAAAGGTTCGTTTCGGCCGCCAAGCGTTGTTGCCGCGAACTTCCGGGCTCGTCCAGAGCGTCGAGGTGAGTCTCAGCAAACCAAAGTTCACGGTCCTCCTCGTCAAAAGGGGGGAGATTAATATTGGAGGGGTTGGGTCGGTTAACGACACTGGGGGCATCGTGAAATGCCAGGGGAGCGTGTTGTGCTGTCGCTTCGTGGTCGGTAGTGACTTGTGTATCAGGGAAGTTGGCGCTGGAGGCGTCGTAAAACTCGAGGGACTCGAGTTGTTCTTGATCCTCTTGGGGTGGGGCGTTCCGAGTACGGGCCATCGTGTAATGGGTAATGCCTAAAGGGTAGAGTCAAGTCAAACTTCCTACGGAGGAAGTGGTAATAGATCGCCAGAGGACGCGAGGAGTGGGGGAACGACCAATGAGTTAAAAGGAGTCGCAGATGGTCGAGCGAAGGTTGGAAGTGGAGTCAAGTGGAGCCAAAAGGGAATCGTGCCGAGTCAAGTGGAGTTGCTTAGCGTCGCGAATTTTACTTAATTTGTATTGTATCTCATGTAAAAATGCAAAATATGCCTCAAGAATAATAACAATAAAAATAATAAAAAGATTGCTGTTGAAAGTAAGCAAATCAAAAAGCTAAAATTAGTTAGTTTCGATGAACACGCAGAACTTTTCTGTTTCTCTATCCTTATATGTTTTCGAAAATGTAAAATATCAAATGGTATACATTACGTGCAAATGTTGTAAATTATCTATAAGGACTTAAATTAATACAAAACCAATTAGGAGAAACTTGTTCTTATTACTTGCTCAGAGGGAGCTTATTGGTTTTACACCTTTAGGTGGAGAAGGAGCTCGCACCAGAAAAAAAGAAATGTATGTATCTTTATATAAGTGATGTATATGTTTAGTAGAAGAACAAAAAAATGATAATAATATAGAAGTTCCTTTGCATATTTATTATAAGGAAGATCTATGTGGAATACGTGCTGTTGTACCCAGAAGGGGCTTACAATTGTTTTTAATTTAGTATTCTTTTTAAAAGAGTTCTGATCGTGTAAGGAGAACGAATATTATAGGTTGGGTTTGGTAGTTAGACGGTTAACAAGAATAAAATACTATAAATGCAAAGTGTACGCAAAACTAAATATTTAGCCCGGTAGTGCTTTAAGGTTACAAATGTGTTGTTATTAATTTTTATTATTGTATTTGGTTGTAAATTCGAATTTACAAAAAGCTGTGACGCGTCAAATGTCAACTTATATCTATCTGTTATATATTTGATAAATTGATTCGGTCTTATATTACTGCAAGGCTGTGGTGACAAATTAAATGACAATTTTATATTTATTTGGTAAATGTTTAATAATGAAAAAAACGTATGCGTCGATATTCGATAATTTTCGATTCTTTTTACTTATTTACAGCGTATTGTTTTTCACGTTACACAGAAAGTTCGGCATTTAAATCTATTTGTTATGCACTTATTTTAGTTGAAAACAATTGTAAAAGCAAAACAAATAACTAATTGGACAACCTACGAAAAAAAACAAATGGAAGGATACCTGTTGATGAACTATGGCTGCTATACGTAGTTGATGATGTAGGGAAACTAGGATCTTGCGGCGACGCCAGGCTGCTATTCGGTGGACATCGCTGGGATGATTTGCACTCACACTTGCACTGATTAGAGGTGGGGTGGGCCTCTGCTTGCCCTTTAATAGTCTTTTTTATAATTATTATTAAATGTTCACCGACACCTTTAGAGGCACTACTGTTCAGTAGGTTGTGCGTAGTTTCGCGGTCACCAATGTCGCAATTGTTCGAATGATCAGAGGCTGCGATGTTCTTTACACTCGCGGGTCACCAATGTGGTTAGTTTTTATGGTGATATCCGAAGGATACGGGTTGATAAAAACTCCACCGATGTTATCTGGAAATTGTTACAACGACCGATAAGGACCAGGAAAATAAAGACTCGCCGGGATATCTTGATGTTTTACGTTGACTTTTATTGTTCATGTTTCACACTGTGGTACACTCCGACATTTTATTTACATGCATAATGAGATTTGTTTTCTTAATCACAAGAGTCATTTAATTCATATGGCTAAATAAACGCACACAGTACATTGACGATTGACACTTAGGGTGCACACGAAAACATCAATAAAAGTAATTAGCCGGATGTCCAGCGGACTCAAAATACACCAACTCCACCGATAGAACGACTCGATTTTTATAACTGTGCACAACTCCTCTAAGAAGTGAGTGCTTCGATAGACGATAAAAAAAAATCGGACTGATTATTGAAACGGAGCAAGCGATAAAAATTATAGTTAAAAGGGCGCGACTGTCCTCTATAAAGATTGACTTCTGACTCCAAATGTAATGTACATTTTTCAGTTCGATGCCCGCGAATTTCATCGATAGGGGAGGATTGTGTCTGTGTGCGTATAGCTCAAGTACGTTGCCCTTCAGCCTGGATATCGGCGACGACGAAAGTGCACCTAAATAAACATGGGCTGCTGCAATGAATTGTTATTATGGAGATATGCGATGGCAAAAAAATCGCCGAAGGGAGAAATAGGTTTCTGTGTCTTAAATAAACAGAAACGCTATTTCGAGGGCCATAAATCTTTGATGACCTGCGCCTGAGAACGAAATAGGTTTTTGCTTCAAGATACACAAAAACGCTATTTCAAGGGTCACGATGATATGCACATCGTGTTTACTTAGGCGTTCATGCTAATGCCATTGTAGGCTATAGAGTTTTCGTGGCGATAAGCAAACCGATGGTTTGGTCGCCTATGACCTAGGCTATGGTAGCTATTGTTTGTTTTACAGGCCGGAGCATCGTTAGCATGATTTGGGTTATGATTGTCTAACGTCAATCATATTAGTGCCCAAATCCCATGATCGGTAGATAACCGACAAAGGAAATTGGTCGCAAGTGTTGCGAACCTTGGGACTGGGGCAATAAATGGATATGAACCGTAGCAAGAAACCATCGTCTTCAGCTATGTCAACAATTACGCTGGCCAGCTAGTATTTATCTATTATAATTGCTGACACGCCGAGCCGATGGAGATATGGTACGGATCATAAACGGAATGATTCAATGTGATGCATGCCCGAGGGTGAAATTTTTGATGCCACGGCTAGGTGATAATCCTTGCCGTGGACTTAATGTTTTCAGGAATGATCGTGGAGAAAGGGGTTTGGAAGAACCCCAAAGAAAGGTAAGCTGCCTATAAGGTATTCATGTCGGTTATCCTTTGGGATAACCGAATTAATTCCAGCAAATTGGTTGGCTGTTAAGGCCGTAGCAAGGTTGTATAATCTTGCTGAAGATTCGACTTCAAGATAAGTCGCATTGCTGGAAATGGTGGGGATCGAGCGATGCATGGCTCTTCGGGCCCTGAAAAGTCCCACACGTTTACCATACTTTGTAAATAATGATCTTAACTGTATTCAGTATTGGTAAAGAAAATATATCCTGCAATAATTTTTCAGTAGTGTCGTTTAGCCCGCCTTCGGTATTAAGAGGGGAAACAAATTTACTATAATTTGTCCACAGTAATCTGACCTATCTTCACTGTTAGCCGTGTACTAATAATTTGTTGGCTTTGTTATATCCTATCATCGGTGTTAGAAATTGCATCATAATTGTTCAATAATGGTGTAGCAGCTCTTCAGCATTGGTAGAAGAGACAAATTCTGCCATAATTTTACAACAATGATCTAGTTTCTTTTCACTTTTGGGAAAGGAAGGGCACTTTACCATAATTTTACAGTATTGGTCTACTTCATCATTTATACCGAAAAACTTGTGCCATAATTTTTCAATATTGGTCTAGTTCATCATTTATACCGAAAAACGGCTGCCATAATTTTTAAGTAAAGATCTAAACTGCTTTCAGTAGTGCTAAACAAAACAAATCCTGCCATAATTTTCTAGTGGTGTGATCCTGCCTGACTTCAGTATTAATATACATTTAAAAGACTTCTATTATAACCTCAACGGATTTCATTGAAACTAAGTCCATCAAAATGAACATATTCTATTAAAGTTTAAAAATTAAAATACGTTTTATTTCGTCAGTTTCACAGTCGCAGGTCAACTTCAAATTAAAAGGGTAATGCAATGCAGCGCAAGAATGAATAACGAAAACCACGAATGAGAAAATGTTACGTAGACCTAACTCCGTAATGGGAAAGGTTTTAAAAAAATACTCAGTAAGATGTACTCATTTGCTACAGAGGGATATTTTCACTCAAACCACGATCATGTTTCACTCTCTAGCCAGTTCTTATGACGACCAATCTGGTGGGCTACGATCTCGTTTAGGTGGGTTTTATTTTCATAGGAAAAAACCAAGAAGGCTCGAAACAAGTTTCGATCTTCGTCCGAGTTACCACTCCCGGCATCTTCTCTTTTTACGACCGAATGGAAAAAAATACCTTCGTTCAAATACCATCAGTTGCCACAAGAATCTCGGTCTGGCGAAGTAAGAACTCTTTAAACCTGACCTTGGCCAATGTACAATGATTGCCCAAGCGCCGTCAACAGTGGTGTCGCGCTAAAACTCGTTTCAAGAACTGTGTCATTATCGCTGACCCATGATACTCGGCTAGAGTTCCAGCAAGATTATGAAGCACTGATATATGATTACGACTGATGTTGTGTTCATGGATCTACATTGCGAAACCAGATATTCAGCTGCAAATTGAGAATCTCGCGTCAATTACGTTGCTGCATCTTAATGACCTTTTATATTGTTTTCATCTCCATCGTTCTCATTCTCGTGGACTTAACTTCACATCTCGTATTCAAGAGAAATATTTATTTAATCATAAAACTCATTGGTTACACTTATGTTAAGATGTTATTGTGCGTTTGGAAGTTGGACCAACTTCAGCCAGAAGCCACCTTTTGGAGTTAAATTAAATCCACTAGCATCAAGTTTCATTGGTATTATGCTTTTTGGTGATGCTTGGATCTCAAACGACTTTAGCAAGTGGAAAAGGATGGCCTTCGTCTCCAGCAGAGCAAACCTATTGCCTGTAAAATGCAAAACGTTCAAAATTAGGATTGCATCAAGGATACATCATTCGTCTTGTGGTTTACTCACCTATACAATTCCTTGGTCCCAAGCCGAAGGGTAAATAAGTGAAAGGCTGTATATTGTGTTTGTTCTCATCGTTGAATCGTTCAGGATCGAATTTTAATGGGTCCGGGTAGTAACGTTCGTCTAAATGATATCCGACAACTGGAATCCAGATACTATCACCGGCCTTTATGTTTACTTCAATGCCATCGCCTTTGTATGAAAAGTCTTTATTGCACTGCCGATCAAGAACGACAGCTGGAGGCCATTTACGGAGAGTCTCCGACACCACCATATCCATATATTTCATACCCTTAATGACGTCATATGTAAGTGGTTTGCCGTCAAGTGAATCAAGGACTTCGCGAATCTCTTCGCGAAGTCTATCTTGGCAATCTGGATTCTCCATTAGTTCGTGGGCAGTGAATGCCATCAACACAGCTGTCGTCTCAAATCCGGCAAAGAAGAATAGGAAAAATTGGGCAACGATCTCTTCCTCAGACCATGCTCGATTCGGAACTAATAATTTCTGGTCGCCATTGCTGACACCTTGACCTTTAACCTCCATAAACATGTTAATCATATCGGGACGGTAAATGTTGTTGTCAGCTCGATACTTCATCGTATTCGGGACGAGTTTCAAAAAATAATCAGTGTCTTTCTTATCGAAGAGTTGTATTTTTAACATCTACAAAAATGAAACTCCTTTCAAAATAGGATGTAAAGCACTTTCATGTAATTATATTTACCCTCATGATGTACTTGAAGTTAGCGTACATGAAAAATTTTAGGTTCTGTATTAGAGTGAACTTTGTTACCCTTCTGCCAACCTGATAGAATTCGTTCTTCTCATCCTTAAATGAGTTCACCTCCAATCCAAATACAGCCGAAGCAATTACATCATTTGTGAACCGGGTAAAGTAATCCTTAATGTTGAAATCGATTACAGCATTATTATCGCCGTCCTTCTTCAAATATTGTATGGACTCATGGGCAACTTTATTGATGAGCTCAAACATCAGACGCATCTTACTGCCAGTGAATACTGGACTCAATGTTGAACGCATGTCCTTCCATTTATCGTTGCGCATTGAAAACAGCGAATTTCCAAAAAGTCCTCCATCTATGTCCGAGAAAACCGTGCGATGATTTACAAAGTGATCAAAATCCTTAACAGTTATTTGTTTCAAGAGAGCAGGATCACGAATACCAAAGATTGGAATACGCTGATCAAAGAGTCCAAATACTCTACAAGTAAAGAGAAAGGATTGTAATTTCTTTCGTGGATAATTAATGTGTTTTAGTTAAGGAAATTAAACATTTTATATGTTTATCTAGTACTAAATTATGTACAAACTTAGAAGAGGTATTTTGTTTTTTGTTTTATCTCCACATCTATCGGGTTTTCCAATAGGGACTTGACAACTTTGAATTTAATTTGTGAACGCACCCTTCCACTAATCATCGAGCTGTCACTGTCAATTTATTCAGTAAACCCAACATTTTGATCATGGTTAAGTACACGAACGAACAAAGTGTTATTAACAAATCAATTACAGATTTGAATTAAGACTAAATGTTAAATTCTATTTTATAAATATCATTCTTACATTAATTTACTGGCTCTTCGCAAGCACTCTAGTTTTTAGAGAGCTTAAGAACTACCTTAACTAGGCTTAACTTAAGGTAACCAGGACAAAATAAGAAGGAAGGAGTAGGGGCGTGAGGAGGAGCAGGTTATAGTAAAGTGTAGAAGCGCCGCTTAAGATTGGTGGTGAGAATGGCTTAGGGGGCGGTGCTTGAGAGTATAGGTAGAGAGGTCGTAGTCAAACAAGATGGAGTTAGAGTTGACATTTCTCAGCATCCGCGAAAGGGGTTCGTTGAAACCATAAGATATGCGGTGAGGTGGAATGTAAAAAAGGCTGGGATTATGCGTATTTCAAGGGTTTGTGTTCAGAGGGATTAAGTTAATTAGATAGGCGCAGTCAACCGACCCGGAGAGAACCCGATGAATGAACATTATATCAGCCACGACCCTGCGATCCTCAAGGGTTCTGAGGATGATTAATATGAGGCGGTTGATGTACAGGGGAAGGGTTAAGGGGTTTTCCCATCCTAGTCCTCGGAGAGCGAACCGAAGGAAGCGACGTTGAATACTTTCGATTCTACAGATATGGATCTTGTGATAAGGAGACCATACCTGCCTGGCATATTCAAGCAGTTAACGGACGCGGGTAAAGTAAAGGGATCGAGTGACGTGGGGGTCGGAGAATACCTTAGACCATCGTTTCACGAATCCGAGGACAGAATTGGCTTTCCAGATCGTCACATCAATGTGAGAGATGAAGTTAAGCTCCCTGTCACAAAAGATCCCAAAATCTCGAATACATTCGACAATGGTCAGGAGTTAGTAATGACGGGTATAGGGAGGTGGGGATGAGTGAATCTTACGGGAAAAGATTATAGATTGGCATTTGGCGATGTTAGATGTTATGCACAAAGCAATTTTTGTCACACCAAGTCGAGAAGTTGTCATCGTCAGATTGCAGCGGTGCAGAATCAAGTGGTGAGTCGCTGATCTTGTGTAGCTTGGTATCATCAGCGTATAGGGACAAGCTGGAATTCTTAATGACCTAATCGATGTCATTAATCATCATCATCGGCACTACAACCGCGATCCGGTCTTGGCCTTATTTAACAAACCTCCCACCGGTCCCGATTTCGACCCGATGTCATCCAGTTTTGCACTCCCAGGCTCTGGGCGTCCTGGTCTACGCCATCCCTCCATCGCAGACAAGGTCTGCCGCGCTGTCTCCTTCCATACATCCTGCCACAAAGGACTTCGCTCATTCGAGCTAGGTGTCCCGCCCACCGGAGTCTACTGAGCTTGATTTTTCTTACAACATTAGCTTCAAGGTAGATTGCGTACAACTCATGGACTTTCTTTCACTACATTGAGGGACCTCAGAGGTGGCAAGGAAGAGGTTGGATATCATGGACCTGAACCGAACGGAATAAAGTATATCCTTTAGATACGAAGAAATCCATATCAGCAGTCCAGGTTCGAAACCGAGGGCGGATAATTTGAAGAGAATTAGATTATGGGAGATTTTGTCGAATGCTTTACTGAGGTCGGTTGAGACCATATCGACCTCGTAACCGTGCTCTAGTGCTGAGAGCGTAAAGGAAGTGAACTCAACGAGGTTGGTTGTAGTTGATCGGCCATTGAGAAAACCATGTTGCCTTGGTGAAATAACAAATTTACAAGGAAAACTAGAAGATTCGTAGAGAATGCTTTCGAGAATCTTGGGTAAGTGGGACACTTGCCGATGGGGGGGTAGTTTACGACATCGTTTTTGGGGCATTCCTGCATGTCTCTATACGCTGATGACACTAAATTCTATAAGCTCATCACGTCACTACTTGATTCTGTACTACTACAAACAGACCTCAACAACCTCTCGGCTGGATGTAGTAGAAACTGATTCGTGCTTAACACCGCCAAGTGTCAATCTACAACCTTTCCTCGTAACCGTATTCACTCTGCTCCGCCTCTATTTTCTTCATAACCAATCCCTAATCATTGTCCAAACTATCCTTGACCGTGGGATACTATCCCACAGGAAGCTTAATTTCCTCTCAAAAACCAACAGGATGATCCTGAATACCAACTCAGTCCTCGGGTTCGTAAAACGCTGGTCGAAAGAATTCTCCTATTCCTACGTGACTCGATGGTTATGCCTTTCCTTCGTCCGTCCACTGCTAGAATATGCTAGTCAGGTTTGATCCCCTTATCAAAAGCTCCATATCCGTAGAATCGAATGTTTTGAATGTCATTTCCTACGCTTCGCTTTCCGTAGTATAGGGTTAAAAAACCCGTTGGTCATGCCCCTTTACATTAACCGCCCTAAATTAATCGACCTAAAAACCCTTGACGAGCGTAGAGTACTGGTCAACATCCGGTTCTTTCATCAGTGTCTTTCCCATACGGTCGACTGTATTCTCAAATCATTTCTTCTCCATACAAAACCTTGAAACATACGACATCACCGCCTTCTCTGCCCCCCTGCACAATCAACTGTTACGGCTTCAATGAACCCTCATCTCGGATGCTGAGACATGTCAACACGAACTCCACCTTGTGGAGCCATCTTCTTTAAATTCATAGCTTCGACAATAGGTACCCTTCAAGACATCTGGCTCAAAGGATCAGCAATTATTAGAAATTAAGCTAAACGGACGGCTGGCTCTCAGCGGGCCCGCAAATTTTTACGGTGTAGTGGGCTGTAAAAAAATGTAAGTAACTTCCAGCGCCAGCTGGTCAAAAGATATCTGAAAATAAAATTTTCTATATTCCAATTCAAACGATTTATTGTATTCCTTTCATTTTTGATACCTAAATTTTTAAGTTTCCTATCGGGGGAAGCAATCTACGCACGCCCAGGACCTCTAGAATCTAATCCAAAAAAAAAGGGGTGGCGAGAGACCGACTTTAGAGAGACAAGGACAAATGTGTCCTTCATCTTGTCTCTGGCTTCTGGTCGTCTTGCGATAACCAGAATCACCCACATCCATGACGATGTTGGGCTCGTTCTCAAGATAACTGAAAATAAAGGGGAAGGAGGTATCTAAGGATAGTGTGGACAGGGTTAGTTCAATTGTTCTCTAACTACTTGGGGTATTGAGAGCGGTAGTAAACGCAGATAACGTCCTTGGTGTCTGATAATCTGCGCTTTGGTCGATGACCCAGAATCGAATCCAACTAGAGTGCTTGCCTTTTATACATTGGTGGTCTGAAAAGTTTCGGTCGTTTGAGTGAGTCGATGTGAGTGTTTTTGCGAAAATGGACAAAATTGAGTATCGAACTGTCATTAAATTTTTATTTTTGAAAGCCAATACGCCTACGCAAATCAAAGATGAGTTGGACTTTGTATATGGGGACATCATTTACTACAGTGAAATTTTGAGCAGCTAAATTTAAACGTGGCCGAGAGAGCTTGGGAGACGATGACCGCTCGGGACGTCCGAAAACTGCAACAACTAATGATAACATCGCAAAAGTTCACGAAATGGTGTTAGACGACCGCCAAATTAAAGTGAGAGAGATAACAGAGGCTATGAAAATGTCCAAAGAACGTGTGTGTCACATATTAAATCAAGATTTAGGCATGCGAAAGCTGTCCGCGCGTTGGGTGCCCCGTTTGCTCACGTTAGACCAAAAACGTGTTCGAATGAACATTTCCAACACTCTATCGGTGCAGTTTAGGCGCAATAAATCCGAGTTTTGGAGCTGATTAATTACTGTCGATGAAACTTGGATACACCATTATAAGCCCGAAACAAAAACACAGTCAAAGCAGTGGACTGCAAAGGGAGAATCGGCTCCAAAAAAAGAAAAAAAAACTGTTTTTTTCGGCTGGGAAAGTGATGGCGACTGTTTTTTGGGATAGTCATGGAGTTATCTTAATCGATTATCTTCAAAAAGGAAAAACCATTACAGGAGCATACTACGCATCGTTACTTGACCAACTGAATGCAGAAATTGCGGGAAAACGGCCACATTTGCAGAAAACGAAAATCCTGTTTCACCAAGACAACACACCGTCTCACACCTCAGCGGTTACAATGGCGAAAATCCACGAATTACGTTTGAATTGCTTAATCATCCGCCTTACTCACCAGATCTAGCCCCAAGCGACTTCCTTTTGTTCTCTAATGTAAAAATTGCGTTCGGAGGACAGAGGTTTTCGTCATATGAAGAGGCAATCATCTTCGTGACCAGTTATTTCGCGGAGAAAAACGCCGAGTACTATTTGGACGGGTTAGAGAGATGGGAGCATCGCTGGGAGAAGTGTGTAGAGTTACAAGGAGACTATGTAGAAACATAAAAATAAATTGTAAGAAAAAATGTCTTGTATCTTTGTTAGGTCGGAAACTTTTCAGGCCACCCTTGTACCATTTTGCACACGGCGGTCGGCTTCGTCTGCCATTGTCCTACATGCAGCTGCTCTGAGTGATACTATTGTGTGGATACAGTCCTTTTGGGGATCTAGTGTTTGATCTTAACATCGTCTTAGGAGGCGAGTAATCGGACATTGATCACATTGAGAATCGAGCAATTAATAGTCGATCGTAACTTCTTCTCGGGAATCAGCGCAAGGTGTTCCTAGAAATTAACATGAGGCGTCGCTAACAGTAATCCTTGGCGGTTTTTATTATGAGTGAAAATATCAGTAATATTGCTGCATACCGGGCAATGCAGCAGTCTCATATGACGCGGTTGCGCGAGGAGAACTACAAAGAGCTCAGAAGATCTAAAAAAAGACCTCACAGACAAAAGAAAAGTGCCTGGGAAAAAACCTTGTCTGTGAGATAGAGAAAAGTAGAGAGTGAGGTGCGCACCAGGCGCGGAAGTTCTACCAAATAATCCGCAGTATGACGCGGTACACACCACACTTACTGCAGGGGTAAAGAGGGTAATCTGATCACCGATCCTGAAGGCATTCTGTGGCGATGGGAAGTGCACTTCAATGAATTGCTAAATGGTCAGCTCACAGAAGAATTGGAGGCTCCGCCAATGCAAAATCAAGACCAAATGCTGCCGCCACCAAGCATTAAGGAAACATTAAATGCCATTAGACAGCTCAAATCAAATAAAGCCCCTGGAACTGATGGCATACCACTGAGCTGATCAAACAAGGAGCCACAACGTTACATCACGCAATTCATGAGATCGTGGTGCACGTATGGGAGCAAGAGGATGTGTCGGAAGATTGGCGTCGTGATATAGTTTACCCTATACATAAGAAGGGAGATACCACAGTGTGCAGCAACTATAGGGGTATAACATTGCTTGGTACCGCCTATAAGATATGTGGGGCTTTTCAGGGCCCGAAGAGCCATACATCATTCGATCCCCACTATTCCAGCCGAACCGATTCACCTCTAAGTCGAATTTCAGCAAGGTTGCGTAACCTTGCTACGGCATTTACCGCCAGCCAAATCGCTGGAATTAATACAGTTACCCAATCGGATAACTGTTATGAATATCCGTTAGGCAGCTTACCTATTCTGTGGGAAGTTTTCCTTCCAAACCCCCTTTTCTCCATCACCATCCCTGAAAAACATTAAGTCCACGGCAAAGCTTATCACTTAGCCGTGGCATCGAAAATGTATCCTCGGGCAGGCATTGATATCTGAAAAACATTAAGTCCACGGCAAAGATTATCACATAGCCGTGGCATTTGAAATCTCACCCTCAGGCATGCATTCTACCCAGGGCATCTCGTTTCCATAGCCTTATGCTATGGAAACACCATCAACAAAGAGTTCTTTGATTACTCGTTTTCTTGTTTGCCCATGGCACCCCTAGCATGCGGCTATTAGGTCCCATTGGTTTGCCACCGCCGACAAGGTTTCGGCTGAGGCAAACCAAACATTTCCCTAATTACCAGCAATAGCTGGTTTCTTATTATCGGTCCCCGCCGATCAGGGACCGCAAACAAGCAACGAATTGGATGCAGCCAGCAAGTGTTTACTTTTAACATCTGGCAATGGCTGCACCCTATATTCGTTGCAATATCTAAACATCGCATTTGCACCACAGAGTGTTATGAATATACAATTCCCTATTAACAGCCGCCACCCGTCGGCGGACCAAAGGAAATTCACACCATCAACCTAAATGTTGATTTATGGCCTCCCATAGGATGACCAGATCTTCGGTTCGTGCCGTTTTCACCCCAGATATTCATTGTTTGCATTCGTGGAAGATGCAGTTGCGATGCTGGCATCCATCCTCGGTCGCCGGGCGATCGTATGCCAGGCATACACACACATGCATAATGTATGCCTATTCCCCGGTCCAATCACGATTAACTACCTCGAGTTAATCGTGTAGCTCCTCCCCTTTTACGGTTTTCTTTGGGTGTCCCTTTTCTTTTGGGCATTAAATACCAGTCAGATCACAACTACGAATCCGAGCACACGTACCGGGGACGTTGCAGGAGTTGAAATTTTTTATCACCCTTCGAGGAGAGACGCCGAGTCTCTGCTGTCGCGCCTTCCGTTGTCTGATTAAATGGTGTAAACGTACACACGCTTGTTTTCGTGTCGAGTATAAATAGGAAAACATTTTCAAGTGCATCAAAATTATTAAAAGTAAGAAAACTTTTGTGTGTTGTAAAAGTAAATATTAAAGGGAGTGAATCAAAGTTATTGAAATAAAGAAAACTTTATTTGAACCAATCCGTCCGAGGTGTATTTTATTTTTTTAATAATTGTTGCTCAGTGCGTGTTCGGTGAACAGTTCGTGGGACGAAGTAAAACCCGTGTCGTACGCCGGCACAACGACTTTGTAACTCCACAGATACTCTTCACTATCCTACAAGATCGGATAGCCCCATACGCTAAATCCATCATTGGGCAATATCAGTGTGGCTTCATCCCAGGCAAATCAGCGATTGATCAGATATTCACCCTTAGGCAGGAGATGGAAAACTGTCAGGAATTTAAGATTCCATTATATCATCTATTTATAGACTTTAAGGCCGCCTACGACAGCATAGCCAGGGTAGAACTATATAATCCCATGAGAGAATTCGGCATTCCAAACAAATTGATACGACTTTGTAGGTTGACCATGACCATCGTAACTAGTCAAGTAAAAATAGCGGGATTGCTGTCCAAACCAATAAACATCTTTAATGGATTCCGACAAGGGGACGGTCTGGCCTGCCTCTTCTTCAACCTGGCGTTGGAGAAAGCAATCCGTGACTCTGACGTCACAACAAGAGGGACTATTGTCACCAACTCCAGTCAGATACTTCCCTACGCAGATGACATCGACATCATCGGTAGAACCGAATCGGCTTTACAGGAATCCTTCACCCAGATCGAGCATGCGGCACAAAAACTGGGACTGCACATTAATGAGGGAAAAACTAACTACATGGTGGCAACTTCTGCGAAGAGAAGACCTAACGTTGGTCAAACAGTGTAATGGAGCAGGAATTTGAAGTAATGCAATCCTTTAACTACCTTGGGTCAATAGTATCAGCCGATAACAATATGGAAGAAGAAATACGCGAACGACTGATCAAATCCAACAAAGCCTACTATGGTCTATCAAGGCTCTTTAAATCCCGAAATTTATCCAGAACATCCAAGCTACTACTGTACAAGACCATATGGTCTTACTCATGTATGGATCCGAAAACTGGGTGCTCAATAAAAAGCATTCTGAACTCTTAGCCGCGTTCGAGAGGAAAGTCTTAAGGAGAATTGTTGACCCCGTATATGGGGGAGGACGATTCCGTAGACCCTACAACCATGAGTTGTACGCGATCTGCCTGGAAGCTAATGTTGTAAGAAAAATTAAGCTCGGTAGACTCCGGTGGGCGGGACACCTAGCTGGACTGAGCGGAGAGGAGCCTGCCCGGAAAGTCCTTTGTGGCAGGATGTATGGAAGAAGACAGCGTGGCAGACCTTGTCTGCGATGGAGGGATGGCATAGACCAGGACGCCCAGAGCCTGAGAGTGCCAAACTGGATGACATCGGCTCGAAATCGGGACCGGTGGAGAGATTTGTTACTCGTAAATAAGGCCGAGACCGGATCCCGTTTGTAGTGCCGATGATGATGAGTCGTCTTCGTCTGCCATTGTCCTACATGCAGCTGCTCCGAGTGCTATTATTGTGTGGGTACAGTCCTTTTGAGGATCTAACATTTAGTGTTCGATCTGAACATCGTCTTAGGAAGCGAGTAATTGGACGTTGATCACATCGAGAATCGAGCAATTAATATTCGATCGTAACTTCTTCTCACGAATCAGCACGCTTGATGCAGCGTGTTCCTGGGAATTAACATGATGCGTCGCTAACAGTAGTCCTTGGCGGTTTTTATTATGAGCGAAAATATCTTTTCATCACAACGCTTATTGGCTTGTTTACATATCGCACTCCCAGACCCATGCCTCATCACCAGTTAAGATGCGCTCCATGAACGTGAGATCGATATTACAGGGATCGAAGGTGCCGAACATTGACATAGAGCAAAGCCTCACCACAGATGACATAATTGGAAAATGACCTCAGACAATTCGGGATGGGAAACTGTGGGGAGTTATTACTTGTGCGTCTGCACGGACGCGGATTCAGTAAACACCCACAGAGTAAAAGTCGACGGAACACCAACGATGTTGAGACAAAGCACTGATCACCTGAGGAAGTCCATGAATGAAACAAGTTGATGGTTTTCGGTTATAAAACGTTCTTTTTATTCAACTTCACTGTACACCCTGTCTTTTTGAATTACTAATTAACTCTGGTGAACTACCGCATAGGTTGATTTCCATTAACACTGTGTCTTAGATTTTATTGACAATTGTATTTTATTCAGTGGCTAATAAATTAAATAACAATTCAAAGACACTTATAGTTATGACAATAAATTAAATAACAATTCAAAGACACTTATGGTTATGACACTTTATTAATTAATCACACTTGGTGAAACACGGTACGGACAAAAACACACACACAAAAAGAAATGACGTAGTAAAAAGAGAACTCTCGGACAAAAACTCTCGGCAACTCTCCGCGCGGATTCATAACGAAGGTGCGCACCCTTCAAAGAATAAAATCTGACTCCACGAGCGGGGCGACGTTGACCCAGCCTCTGGTGATTGCTATGAGTTTCCACGCATGTCATCGCAGGGGAAAAACAATCTTTCCTTTTCAAGAAAGACACCCAAACACTAGCTGGGCGCAGGAAAGGAAAAACAAACATGCAGCTGGTCAAATATGATGATCGGTGTACGGCTGGGTGTATTCCCATCGTACGATAGGGGATCGACTTGGGTTGGCGATAAGTCAACAGAACTTTGCTGCGACGGCAAAGGCTACTAGATTTGGGTGCATGTTTATTTTAGGCATTAGATAATGCAGTATTCCTGGCATGCAGGCAAAAATAATTTCTTCTGTTTACGTAGAGTACACAGAAACATTTCGTTTAGAATAGCCAGCGTGAGAATGGTGGCTGGTCGTTATTTAGACGACGACTCATTAGACATGATCATGGGTATGATTGTCTAACGTCAATCATATTCGTGCCCAAATCCCATGATCGGTGGATAACCGATAAAGGAAATTGCTTACAACTGCAGCGAACCTTAGGATTGGCCCAATATTCACTCATGAACCGTAGCAAGAATACCGGCTACAGCTGTGTCAACAATTACGCTGGCCAGCGAGTATGTATCGTTTATAATTGCTGACAAGCCGAGCCGATTGTCTGGCACGGTTCATGTAATATGAATGAAATAACTTGTTTGATGTGCATTCCTGCTGGGGTTTTACTTTCAGGTGAAAGTTATTTGAAAGAAAGCTTACACTGCTCGAATGCAGGTAAGTATAGTGGTTTATAGAGTGAGGGAAAAGTAGGTTGTTTTAAAGAAATGGATGGTTCTTTACGAAGCCTTTAAAGAACCGCCACAAAACTATACGAACTCACCTATCTGAGAAGAGTTGTAATATAATAGGAACATATGTGTAGCGTTTGCGATGATAGTGAAGAACGTGTAATTCGAACTTTCGCTATGACAGTTAGAGTCACCAAAAATTGAACCAATGCTTAACACATCGGGCTCCTGGCCGCGTGTATGAATTCGATTTCTAAACTCAAGTACACTCAACTGATGTGGAATTGTTATGTTATCGCTATGGTATACGATTTTCTTATTCGATTTTCGTTCGGTGTTCTTCACTATTTTCTTATTATATGTATTGTGTGTGTATCTGTTAGGAACGCCACACTACTCCCTCCTCAGTAACTTTGTTACGATCAACTTCGTGTGCGAACGACGAAGCGAAGAGCGAACGAACGAGAGAACGTCGGAACAGGCGAGTGTGCCGGTGCTCTATGCGGAAGTCTGATCGTGTCGTGAAGTTCTATTTACAATGGGAGAGTGTGTGCTGTGTGTACAGATCACGTCGGAGTTGTCGCGTTAAGCAAGGATAGTGAAAGCGGTGATTTGAACACACGCTGAACCGGGTGAAAAGTGAAGCGTTGAGGCATCAGTCTACTGGCCGCGTGTACGAATTCGATTTCTAAACTCAAGTAAACTCAACTGATGTGAAATTGTTGTTATCGCTATGCTATACGGCTCTGATGCATTTTTTTATTCGATTTTCGTTCGGTGTTCTTCACTATTTGCTTGTGTATTGTGTGTGTATCTGTTAGAAACGCCACACTACTCCCTCCTCAGTAACTTTGTTACAATCAACTTCGTGTGCGAACGACGAAGCGAAGAGCGAACGAACGAGAGAACGTCGGAACAGGCGAGTGTGCCGGTGCTCTATGCGGAAGTCGTGATCGTGTCGTGAAGAACTGTTTACTATGGGAAAATATCTGGGAACGACACTGACGGCCAGTAACGATATGTCGAAGGAAATTAACAAAAGACTGCATTCTGGCAACGCTAGTTGGCACTCAGTCAGTTAACTGCTGAAATCCAAACTGCTATCACGTAACATAAAACCCCGTGTCTATAGAACCATATTCATGGCGATTGTTCTATATGGATGCGAAACATGGGCTCTCACAAAACGGGAAGAAAACAAATTCCGCGTATTCGAGAATAAAGTTCTAAGGGGTATCTTTGGTGGTAAATATGACGAGGAGGCAGGACAATGGAGGAAACTCCATAAGCACGAATTGGAGGAGCTATATCGCAAACCTACAATAGTGAGAGTAATCAAGTCGCGAAGATTAAGATGGGCCGGACACGTGGCGCGAATGGGGAGCGATAGGAACGTGCATAGAATTCTTGGCGGTAGACCAACGAGAAAGAGACAGGCCGGACGCCCGCGACGGAGATGGGAGGACAATGTTAGATTGGACCTCGAGGAGATCGGATCGGATGGTCGAATGTGGACGGAGAGCGCACAGGACAGGGAACGATGGCGGAGTCGAGTCCGTGAGGTCATGAACTTCCGGGTTCCTACAGGCCAATAAATAATAAATAATAATAATGGGAAAGTGTGTGCTGTGTGTACAGATGACGTCGGGGTTGTTGCGTTAAGCAAGGATAGTGAAAGCGGTGATTTGAACACACGCTGAACCGGGTGAAAAGTGAAGCATTGAGGCATCGGGCTACTGGCCGCGTGTACGAATTCGATTTCTAAACTCAAGTACACTCTATTGATGTGGAATTGTTATGTTATCGCTATGGTATACGGCTCTGATGCATTTCTTTATTCGATTTTCGTTCGGTGTCCATCACTATTTGCTTGTGTAATGTGTGTGTATCTCTTAGAAACCCCACATATGTATTTGGGGCAAAAAATAGCAAAAGATTTACGACGTGTTGCAAAATTATGGATAAAATCCGATATCATGGCAATATGTTATTAATGAAATTCATGAAGGATAATTTGGTTTTCTAATAAGTTAATTTCTCTCGACGAATCACGTCTAGGCAGAAAAGTGTTCCTTTAGGTGACTTTTATAAATTTCGTTAAAATAAAATGTATCCAGATATAGAGAAGGTACTGGAATTTTAATTGTATGTTTCACTCCGTTTATAATGGCTTGTTATCAATGTTCCGAAAATAGATTTAACTAGCAAAATGAAATCTCAAATCTCAAGTAAATGTCATTAAAATACTCATACCATGTCACATTGTAAAAAGCTAAAGAAAGATCTAACACTATGTCTCACCAATAAGCAGAACCCGTCCCAAATTTGGTTGGAAGAAGTTTACTCCACTGGTTCATGGTACCCCAAACCCAATCCACTACTGACACTCTAGTCATTTTGCATTTAGAAGTTTTATAGTTGAGTAAATTTATGTTGTCAAATCTCCTTTCCGGTTTAGAGTCAATTAATTTAACCTTATGTCTTAGAAACTTGGACCTCCAACTTGTGGTCTAATCATCGTCTAGAAATTCGACATGAATATTTTCCCCATCCAACTTACCCCAAACCTTCTGCCGGTTACATCGATCTTTATTAAGTGAGTGGTACATTCTCAGTACCTTCGAATTCCGGTCGTTTAGTTGATGGGTTTTGGGACTTGAAACCACCTACTGGGGGTAAGAAAATCAAGAGAAACTTATTTACTTTCAACTTTAATTCCGTTGAAACTTTTAAACTTTCGTCATTTGTTTTCCCCCCAGTTAAAACACTTAAGTCCGACGCACTTGGTGTCTCTCTTCATGTCTCAGCAGTCATTTCCTGTTCTTTCCCACCCCAGACATACACATGCTAAAGTTAAAGTCCTTGGTAACCAGTCGTATTATTCATATCCACTTGACAAAGTTTCACATCATTGTTCTCCACGGCACTTTAGTTCGCCAAAGTGTTAGGCACTGCGGCGTTGATCCAGCACCCAAAACGTGTTTCTGGTTTTATATTTTATTTTATTTTGTTATTTTTTTTACTTCTCGCTTTTTTTAACCCATAAAAGGAAGTAAGGAGTTGGCAAGTGTTTGCCATTGTTTTCGAAGGCTTTGTGGGTTCATTGGTTTTCATTCCGTTCGCTTTACCGTGTCCCTTCAGTGTAGCACGTAGTATGGCTTTTCTGGATTACCACAATCACTCAAATACGTTGTGGTGTATTTGAGAGATACCGTCTATACATTCACACTTCATGAAGTGATCCGTCGCTAACACCAAATTAAAGATACTACAAAATTTCAACTTAACTGACATTTACTGATGATGACAATTAATCTTCTCACCCTCAGACTTGAAAAAGTTCCCTGTCGATGGTGTGCTACGTCCAGGGTAAATGTGAGTCACAGTTAAGCCAGAGTCTTCCCAACCAGCACCACTTAAGATCGCTCAATTTGTCTAAAGTAACTAATCCGATTAAACGGATGAGAGCAAGACAACTCCTTGCCAGTATGTGGTTTTGAACCCAATACTCCTTCTTGGAGTTAAGAAGGATACCAACAAATAATCCAGTGTTCTGGCAGCAAGAGTTACTCTGCCGAAATATTGAGCGAATATTCATCATATCTCTCAGGATGGTAATCAACGTGACATTAAGTTCGTGGGCGTAATTAAAGGGCAGTTAGTGTAAAAAGCCTTCAGACGTGGCAACTAACTTTGCGGGTTGTTCCTTCAAGGTAAGCGACAATTGAAAGGCTAACAAGTGCTCCATTAAAATAGGTCGACACAGTGGAAGTAAATTTGGATGATAAAACTGGGATATCTCACTCACAAACAGCGGTTTTTTCTGACTTTTGGCAACCTTATCAACAAGGTTATTGAATTATATTGACACTGATGTTTTTCGAAATACACCTACTTAATGAAGGAAAATGATGTGAATAAAATAATGCAACTTATCTTCCTCGTTAGCGATAAATAAATAAAGCAATTTCTGACGGTGATTGGTACAGGGACCTTGTGAACATGTTTATTGAAACGTTTTGCCGGTTTTAACAGTGACATTCGAAGAAGATAAAATTAATGAAGGAAATATAAAGATGAGGAGGACAAAATGTAACTTGGCCTCCTCGTTAGTGGTAGACAAATGAAGAAATTTCTCTCTTTAGTCCAAGATGTTTGCTCAAATTTCACTGTAAAAAATGCCAACAAAGAAGCGCCCACTTTGATTATATATAATATGTCGCTTACGCTACTTAGGTAGCATCCTCCAAATATCGAACAAATGAATAAACAAATAAAAAATGCTATGTTGGTATTAGTGAAGAATATCGAGGTCATTGAGATAACACTTTATAGGTTTCATATCCCATCAGGAGTTTATACATAGTCAAGCATAACAAACGCGACAGATCAAAGATCATAGAGGCCTGATAAATCTGTATGTAATATATCAAGTTCTAAAATAATCACCTCTATGAGATTGTTTTGAGTCAATTCAGATCACAAAAGAAAATACCACAGTTCCCAAAAGTATGGCCAACAAAAGCAGTTTCTGTCCTTAAACTGAATAACAAATCGCCCAAAAGCTCCGCATAAGTTGCTAACTAACCGCCGACGAGTCAGCACGTGCGCTTCTGCCTCCTGATCCGTACCATCGGATCAATTGTGTAAGATACCCCAATTGCACTATCCCTTCGCGCCTCAAGACTTCTGTGGGATCCGAAATAAACAAACAGATCACCACAAACGCGTCCGAGTGTAGTGCAGTGATATCTTTTTTTTATTATTATTATTAGACTTCTCTCGGGAGAGGCGAACCTATAGCGTCAAGTGGGCGCCCCGAGATGCCATCAAATAACTGTTGCAGTTCTTTTTGAACAGTTGCAGGTTGTAACGCTCCGGGAACACTCGCGTGGAAAGGGAGTTCCACAGCTTCCCCGCTCTGTAACGGAACGAGTTCTGATACAGGCATGTTCGCGCTGTCGGGAGATGAACCACAAACGGGTGCGATCCGTCGGATTGTCTTGTGGAGCGCATATAGACCGAATTGCGTGGAACAATGCCAAGAATCTCCGAAGAACAGCACCCGTGATAATATCTGTAAAACAGACAGAGGTCGGCTACGCGCCTTCGATGTGATAGCGACTGTAGTCCCGACGTCAGCGCCGAGTCCCCGATCAGGCGGATCGCTCGTCTTTGTACGCTCTCTAGTAGGTCGAGGGTATGTTTAGGAGCCGAGCTCCAAACATGAGAGCAATATTCGAGCGCGGGTCTAATTTGAGATTTATATAGGAGAAGAAGTTGGGCCGGAGTAAAGTATTTCTTGGCTCTAAAAAGATAACTCAGTTTTCCTGAGGCTGATCTGGTGATACCCGATACGTGTTTATGCCATGATACATTCCCACAGACCGTGACGCCGAGCAATCTCAAACTTTCCCCAGCCTCGAGGGCCCGGCCACTCATCATCAGCTGTGGAACCGATGATCCGGTTTTCCTTGAGAATGTTGTATACTGGGTCTTCGTTGCGTTGAAGTCGACAAGATTTGTCTTTCCCCACCGCAGGACTTTATCTAGATCCTGGTTCAGAGAGTCAATCTGTCTACATCTCAGCTGGTGCGACGTTGATGCACCAATCGGCCGATCACTCGAAAAGGAAGAAACAAGCGTACTATCATCCGCAAAACTGAACACTTTGTTATCCGTTGTCTCCAACAAATCATTTATGTGAAGCAAGAACAAGGTTGGAGCCAAAATAGAACCCAGGAGCACCCCCGAATTACCAGGATACAGATCCGAACACTCGCCGTCCACAACAACCCGGATCGATCGATTCTCGAGGAAGCTCCTCGTCCAGTCGCAAAGCTGTTGGGAAAGTCCATATGAACGAAGTTTGCTCAGCAATGCCCCGTGCCAGACGCGGTCAAAAGCCTTGGAGATATCTAATGCGACCGCCCTTGACTCACCATGCCGTTCAATCGCAGATGTCCATATATCGGTTATAAGTGTCAAAAGGTCTCCCGTGGACTGCCTGCCACGGAATCCGTATTGACGATCATTCAGAAGACCGTTGCACTCCAAATACTTAACCAACTCTGTATTGATGACTTTTTCCATTACCTTAGATAAAATAGACAGTAATGCTATCGGACGGTAATTTTGTGGGAGACACTTTTTGCCAGTCTTTGGGATTGGCTGAACTCGAGCGACTTTCCAGCAAGCAGGGAAGGTCCTCCGTGCATAAGATAAGCGGAAGAGTCTACCAAGAACCGGCGATAGTTCTGGAGCACAGTTCTTAAGGACTATTGCTGGTATTCCGTCCGGGCCGGTTGCCTTCCTACAATCCAGTTCACGTAGAATGCGTTGAATAGTGCGCGGACGAAATCGCACATCCCGCATGGAAGACTGTACCGGCGAGATCACAGGTGGCTGCAAAAGGCCGGGATCGAGGTTTGAATTCGGGGAAAATAAATTCGCGAACACATTAGCTTTATCCTTTGGATTCGTGACTAACGTCCCGCTGTCTGTCACCAACGGAGGGAAAGAGGAGGAAGCAAAGTTACTGCTGACAGCCTTTGCCATTGACCAGAAGGAGCGCGAACCAGTTGGGCACCGAAGGAGCTTATTGATCACTCTGTCGTTGTGAGCCTTCTTCGCGGTATCAATCGCCTGGTTGCACACGTTTCTGATTCTAACAAAATTCGTTCTGTTAACATCAGCGGGATTGGAGCGCCATTGCTTAAAAGCTCTATTTTTTGCCGCTGTAATCAGCTCGCATTTTTTGTCAAACCAAGGTTTATCAGACGAACTTCGTTTGATGGAATGTGGAATATACATCTCCATCCCCAGAAGAATAATCTCTGACTCCGACTCCGCGCAAGCGTTAACATCGGAGTTTCCGAAGCACATCTCGGACCATGGAAAGGATGCGAAGAAATCTCGCAAATCGTCCCAGTTAGCAGCCCATACTTCCATACATGGCGAAGCTGCCTAGGCCGGTTATTCGCTTGGTATGCAAGTGTTTGCGCGACAGATACCAAGCAGTGATCTGAATTTCCCAGTGGCGCAGAAACCTCTACGGTATAAATACTCGCTTCCGATGTCAAAAACAGATCCAGGGTGTTCGCATAATCGCGTTGGCTCCCCCACGAGTTGAGTCAAGTTGTGGCTTACAGCAAACATTTCCGCCAGCCTCCCAGTCTCGTCGGTTCTGTTAGAATGTAACAGCCAGTCGGAATTGTGCACATTAAAATCGCCAAGGACAATAATTTCAGAAGCTGCGTGGTTGATCTGTATCCAGTCGACGGTATATGAAAGATGTTCGAAAAATGTCGCCGGTCGATCGTCATTCGGGGAGCGGTAAACACAACAAAGAAATTTAACGGAATTCCTCAGCACGACCCTCAACCATATGATGTCCATATTATTGGGCTCCAACGCCTCCATCTTCTGGCAAGCCAGATCGGACCGTGCGAAGACGCAGACTGTTTGCAAATATTGGTGGACGGCGTTTACATTGGTATTGGTGAAACCGATGCCCCTGATGTTACAAAATGCCGTCACCAGTCGAGCGTGGGCCGAGCCTCGAGAGCTAGCCCGGTTATGCGATGACGAAACTCTCAAAGTTCCATTATTTATCATGATATCTGCATGATGTTCCCCCTGACACAGTCCCCCCCGGAGATCCGAATGGGAGACTAGTTTACCTCCGGAATTCTTTATATCAGAAGACACCATCATGACTTATCCCCGTGTCAGTCCGGGCCATCAGCCATACATTCGAAACACCGTCGAAGATTTCTCTCGGCGATATCGTGGAATGTACAGTGTGACGGGGCGGTATCTCACCTTGGGACCGACTACCGCCTAACCAACCTTTTCTCGAACCGGTCCATCAGCCAAGCTCCGAAAGATGGCCAGGGATTTATCCCGACCATTTCACGGAGCCTATAGCTTGATGGGGTGGTATTTCACCGGGCGCACAGGGCGTTGTGACCCCGGCTACCACTCGGCCTTTAGTCGCCTCTTACGACAAGCTGGCCTAGCTGTGAGTATATTCTAACGCCCTACTCACAGGGTTGAATCTGTAGGATTCGCGCCGTTATGTGAAAATTGTGTGGAAGTGTATAGTTCGAGAAAACGCATACCCTTTCTTTTCCATGCGTCTGTTTTTCCTCTTTTTCGCACATCTATTGCGTCCCTCAAACAACGATACTTTAGATTGCTTTATAATCTTTGGAGGGTTTGTGGCGTTTCTAACAGATACATATTTGGCGGTTCCGCCAAACCCCACTGTACACTTACCCGAAGAACCCCCATAACTACAACCCAGCCATCATAACTTTCTGCTAATGCAATCGCATTAAGCACCTGTAAATGCTTCACGCTTCAAGCTATCAAATTTATTTATTTAAAAGCTTCTGGAAGAGAATTCATTCATTCATTCCAATCCAAAAATTCCCCATAAGAATTCTATCCAAATTTATCACAGATCCCAATCATACATACGCATTACCTAGGAATTCCTGTAAAGAATTTCTCCCACAAGGGCATTCATGCAGGCATCAATGCATCTCTGCATTAGTGACCAAGAACCGAATTCTCGTTTAGTGTAAACACTCACACTAGAGTTCAACACTTGAGTCGCCTTAGATGCCATATACAATTGGCATAGATGTTAAACAAACCGTCTTTGTGTAACCATCTGAATTGCTTCCCAATAACTTACAACTATCGATACACCTGCAAGCACATTACCCAGAAATGCTGCATTGTTTGAATCTCCAAACAATCATCGACTTCGCGCATAGACGCCAAATTGAATTCATAGCATAAATAATGCAAATATAGAATCTGTTTCCCACAAACGAATTTCCCTGTATATACAAATGCAAGCAAGGGATTCGTTTCGGCCACCGACCCAAGATACGATATACAAGTGTCAATATGTCTATTCGGCTATTTACACAGGGGCATCACTCATCTAAGACTTTTATGATGCCCTCGTCCCATCTTCTCCTTTAACACCATTACTTCGATGCATCGTCGTCTATTTATTTAGCCGCCATGCACATCATAAACCACAATCTTCCCGATTCCTTTGTCCGTACCGCCTGCCTGCTTTGTTTTTCCATTGCCTTTGCGTATGAATAAACAACACAGATATAAACAATCACACACATGCCACCATGATCTCAATTACAAGATCTGGTTTTCTATTCCACCAAGAGAGGCTTTACGTTTCTCTGGTGGTAAGTAAATACATATCCTTAGTGGAGAGGATGTCTACCACCACACCACCAAACTCACCCCAAACAAGGGTTGAATCGATTGAGTCTCATTCCACCCACCGACCGCGTAGGTCGGTTTTACGCCCGCTCCCCGTAGCCCACACGGAGACGCTTTACCCGAGTCGAGTAATGACCCCCAGTCGTGCGTGTTATACAGTTAATTTGCAATCTTTATTAAGTTTAAACCTACCGTAAAAACGAACAATTACCAATCCAAAATGTATCCGGTGTCAGTGGAGTGTCAGATACGAAACAATTAAATTCAATAAAAGTTAATCAATACTTGAATAACATTTAGTGCGTTTTATTTTTGGATTTCCCGGTGACTACCAACTGTGTGTTTTGACCGTCCCTGAGAACAATTTTGGCTGAACTTCTAATTTGTGATGGTGGGAGCAGAAGTGAACCCTGTGCCGTACGCCGGCACACCAACTTAGCCCCCCACACATACACAATATACAAGCAAATAGTGAAGAACGCCGAAAGGAAATTCGAATAAGCAAAGCATCAGAGCCGTATACCATAGCGATAACATAACAATTCTACATAAGCTGAGTGTACTTGAGTTCAGAAATTGAATTCGTACACGCGGCCAGTAGCCTGATGCTTCATTGCTTCGCTTCTCACCCGTTTCATCGTATGTTGAAATCACCGTCTTCATTATCCTTGCTTAAAGCTACAATCCCAACGTGTGATCTGTATACACAACACACACTTTCCCATAGTAGACAGCACTTTAAACTACGATCCTGACTTTCCGCATGAAGTACTGGCACACTCGCCTGCTCCGACGTCCCCTCGCTCCGTTGTTCGCACACGAAGGTAATCGTAACAAAGTTACTGACGAGGGAGTTGTGTAGCGTTTCTAACAAGGCTGCTAACTCGGACGATTTGCGGGATTTCTTCGCATCCTTTCCATGGTCGGGGGTGTGCTTCAGGTACTCCGATGTTAACGCTTGCGCGGAGTCGGTATCAGAGATTATTCTTCTGGGGATGGAGATGTATATTCCACATTCGAAGTTCGTCTGATAAACCTTGGTTTGATAAACAATGGGAGCAGATCACAGCGGCAAAAAATAGAGCTTTTAAGCAATGGCGCTCCAATCCCACCGATGTTAACAGGATGAATTTTGTTAGAATCAGAAACGCGTGCAACCAGGCGATTGATGCCGCGAAGAAAGCTTACAACGACAGGGTGATCAATAAACTCCGTCGGTGCTCAACTGGTTTGCGCTCCTTCTGGTCAAAGGCAAAAGCTGTCACCGGCAAGTTCGCATCCCCTATCCTTCCCTCCTTTGGTGACAGACAGTGGGACGTTAGTAACGGATTCAAAGGATAAAGCTGATGTGCTCGCGAGTTTATTTTCCGCGAATTCAAACCTCGATCCCGGCCTTCTGGAGCCGCCTCTGATCGCGCCGGTACGGTTCCATTTTTCCATTTTTTAAACATTTTTTTATTTTCTTTCTATATTCTTAGTTTCTAAATTAAAGGCTAGACAAAAAATGCTTAAATTCTAGCTTAAATAGCTTATATAATAACTTACTGGTCCTTCGCAGACGCTCTAAGCTAAACATTACTTAATATTTGTATAATTTGCCTTTCGGCGACAGAACTTTGTGGCAATACTTATAATTATTTGAAAAACAAAGAAAAATTTGAAAAACTTTGTCAATTTTTTTTTGTTTTTTTTTTTTTCTTAAAATTTAACTTACTTAACTTACCTAAACTTATCTACTTTTTTTTTTTTTTTTTTTTTTTTTTTTTTTAATGTAAAATCACTTAGCTTAACTTAACTTAAATCTTATACTAGCCTAATTCTAGAAAAGCTAAGTCTATGTAAGCTGGCTGATAATACTGTTATTCTTTACCGACTTTGGTATCCAGGTTTTTATATGCCATTCAACCGCCAGAACTGTTGACGCTGTCTAATACTATCGTCCCGGTCTCTGTGGGAGATAGCCCTACTGAAGCGCAGGAGCTCTTCCTCGGTGCGCGTTACTTCCCGGTCGTAGCACAATCGCCCGTCTACGGATGATCTACTTACATGATAGATCATCGGAATTCCGGATCTATCCTGTATAAGCCCTTTCATGTCCAAATCAAGGAACGCCTCTGGTGGAACAAAACCGTTGCGACGCACGCTCTCATAGTACAGAGTGTTTAGATAATAAGCACAATATGTCCTCTGATTAATTTAATCATAAAATTATCCACCCTATTTATGTAGGCTTCATTATATAACGTCTCATTTGAATAATACTTTTTATAGTCCGATTCCGGTGTCCGATATAATCTGAAACAACTTCTGAGACACTTCCTTTCGAAGACCCGAATCTTTTCCATCAAATTTGGACCTATGTTAAACCATACTGGACAACCATATATGAGCATTGGCCTGATTAGCGTCATGTAGCATATGACTTTTACCCTGCTGTCAAGTTGGCTACTGTGAAATAGCCTCCTTGTCATATCAAACGTTTTTCTAGCCTTGACCAAAGCCGCCTCTACATGTCTGTTGAAATACAGATATTGGTCTAGCCAGATGCCAAGGTATTTAACTAAACTCTTGGTTTCCAGTTTATCTCCATGCGGTCCCACGATAACTAGCTTTCGCCGGTTTTTCCTTGTGTCGTTCGTGGCTTTATATAATGGAGTTCTAAATAGGATGGCTTCACATTTCTGGAAGTTGATCTTAAGTTTCCAGTCATCGCAATAGCGCTGCACGTTGTTGAAGTCTCTCTGTATTAAACTAATTATGATCTCAACTTTCGGAGCTGTTCTGCAAATTATGAGATCGTCTGCGTACGCAATAGCCTGCGGGAGTGCATCTAATAAGTCGCTAATGTAAATGTTAAAAAGAATCGGAGAGAGTACCGCGCCCTGTTGCAAGCCATTCTTGATATTATACGTTTTATTAGAGGTCACATTACCACTTTTGACCACGAACCTCCTGTCCTTTGACATATCGTAAAGTACATATAGTAAAGGCTTATGTATGCCATGTCTGACCAGTTTGTAATACAACCCTTCGATCCAGACGGTATCAAAGGCTTTTTCCAAGTCGATCAGACAGGCACCTGTGCATTGGTTCCTACATTTATTCCATTGTATATCGGAGACCAGTTTAGCTGCGGCATGTGTGGTTTCATGACCCGCCCTAAAGCCAAACTGGTTATTTGGAATAATGCTATTGTCGTCTACCCATTTTAGCAGAGCTTTGTTAATGATTTTTTCAAATACTTTACTGATGCTTGGGAGTAAACTTATAGAACGCATGTTCATTGGGTTTGTACAGTCTTTGCCCTTTTTTGGGATGGGCAGAATGATAGCCGTTTTCCAACGCGCGGGATAATATGCATTATTCAACGCGTTGTTAAACAGGACCGTGTATATATCTATTGCCTTTGGGGGCAGGTTCTTGAGTACTATGTTAGGTACTCCATCTATTCCCACTGACTTTTTGCTTCTTAATGAGTCGAAGATACTCTGGATTCCTTCCCTTGTGATTAAAAGGCTATTAGCCCCACCATTGGCATTAATGTCAATTGACAGATTATCGTCACTGAATTCCGTAAAACCAGGATTCTCCGATTGCCAATGTGAAATTTCATTCCGGAGGTGCAGGTGATTCAGTCGAATTCTGTCCTCCAGGTCATGGTTTCGGTGAATGCTTTCATTCACCTTGTACATTTCCTGAAAGACAGCTCCCACAGCGTTCGCCTTCTCCAAAGGATCTTCGATCACGAAGAGCTCACTATTGAGGATAGCGTTCTCTGTATCTATGCCAATGTTGGTTAGCAACTGCTTGTTTACCTCGGTACGTGGAATTTGGAGACACTGAATCTCGTTTTGATTATTTCTCCTGAATATTTTATTTATTTGTGGGAACATATTCGAGTTATTAGTTTTTATAGCTCGAATTCTGTTGTTCCAATACAAATTTGTTGCTAATCTATAATTAGCTTTAAGTAATTGTTGGAGGTTTTTTAATTGAGATTTCAGTGATATTATCTCCTGGTCTTGTCTGTCTGTAAATTGTCTGTGTAATTGTTTTAATTTCGATAGCAGTCTGCTCTTTTTCTTGTGGAGTGCGTTTATTGTTGCGTTTCTGTACATGTTAATGTGATCTGTAACTGTTGTTTTGGGGATTGTTTTGTCCATTGTTCGTTTTACGGTTTCGTCCATTTGTTGAATGTATTTGTCGATTTCGTCATTTGTCAGGTTTCTGTTTACTGGCAGATTCAAGTCATTCGAACGCAGTTCTCTTGTTAATGATCTGGTGAACCGCGGCCATCGCATTGCCCTGTAGTTATAGGGTTGCGGGATCACGAATTCCTCCAGATCTGCGAGCTCGTTCGGAAGCTCTATTACTGCCGTGAATGCACAGTGGTCGCTGTCGTATTCAATTGTCCGTAAACAGTTTGTGTTTCGTCTGTTGGTGTTAAGTAATCTCAGTCGTGAGTCGATTAGCAAGATATCTAAGAACGATCTACCTCTGGGGAACGATGGATATTCCGTAGCTAGCAAGTCAGTTCTATATTCAATATGAAACTGATCTAACCAACCAGCCAACTGATTTCCTCTGGCATTAGATATATAATTTCCCCAATTTCTATGCTTGCTTCTCCCCCTAGAATAAAGTAATTTTTGTCCAGGTG
Organism: Microdon myrmicae; assembly: GCA_963931805.1. Taxonomy (NCBI): domain Eukaryota; kingdom Metazoa; phylum Arthropoda; class Insecta; order Diptera; family Syrphidae; genus Microdon; species Microdon myrmicae. The sequence goes on from OZ007499.1 coordinate 76,258,642, forward strand.
CACTTGTAAGCATTGAAAGAGTGTCTCGAGCTGCGCTATAAATAGGTTTTGTTGGTGCTCCTCAGGTGCATAGACCGCAATCGCATACAAACCCCTTCCTTGCTGAAGGGGTATGCGGACGATACAGGCTTCCAGCACCCGGAACCTGCGCACTTCTCCACTATATATTACTTTATGATTGATCCCTTTTCTAATAAAAATTGCGACACCCCCCCCCCTTGAGAGGAGTTAGGTCGATCTCTTCGTATAATATCGTAGTTTTTATGTCCTATCTTATGTCTCTGGTTTAACTTTGTTTCCCCCGCCAGAAGTACACCAGGTTGTTCCTCTTGCAACAGGTTAAAAAGATTGGCTCTTCTCTCAGTTCTTATTAGTGAATTTACATTCACGACAAGAGCTTTTATTGATGTTGTGGTTAGGGGGTTTATATCGACTTGTTATTTAGACTGTGCAAATGCGAGTAGATCTCGTTTATTTGGCTTTGTAGCTGTGTCATCTGTCTCTGCAGATTGAGCAGGATTGCGAACACGTCTGCTTGCGGTGTTGTTTCAGTCCATGTGGGAGTATTTGTGGCTACCTGTGATGTAGCCTGATTTGGTGTTCTCCCACCCGAAGCAACTTGTGCGTACGACCGCTGCGATGTTACGGGCATTGTTGTAGTACGAGCTGGCTCTGTGCTTTTTTGCCGGGTCACACTTCTTGCCATTATTTCTCGGAATTTAGGACATCCTCGATAGTTAGCGGGGTGTCCCTCATTCCGACACACTGCGCACTTTAGAAGGGCTTTGTCTTCTACCCTTTCTTTTCCCAGAGGGCATTCTTCTGCCTTATGGTCCTTTCCGCATTTTACGCAACGGCGCTGCATTTCACAGTTAGCCGCCGAGTGACCAAACCTTTGGCAACGTAGACATTGCAGGATGTCTCTGCCTTTTTTTAATTTGTCCCATGTGACCATTTGATGATCCAAGACTGAAATTTTTCTTAGACCACCAATCCTACTGTTGGGTGTTAATTGCACCAAAAAGAAGGGTAGCTTGCGGTTTTCCCTTCTTGCCTTGGGTGTGGTGAATGGTTTTACCGCGGTAAACTCGAGATCTTCGTGCTTCAGGTTTTGAAGCATTTCGAGCAGAGCCTCCGGTTCCATTTCAGGGTCGACACCCTTTAATAGAACCGTTACGCTCTTCGTTTGTTTCGGCGTGAACGAGTAAAATTCCGCGGTGGCTCTTTTTAAGACCTCTTTAATTTTGTCGTGGTCTGCCACCGTATATGTTTGAATGGCGTGCCTGTTACCCGTCAGTCTTTTAACTGCAAAATTGTTACCTATGGCTAGCTTACAAAGACTTACCAATTCCTTACAGTCAACATCTATGGTGTTGATTGGTGGCATCTTTATTTTTCCGCTGTTATTGTTGCTTTGCTGCTGCTGTGTTGCTTGCTGGTTCGTTGATCGCTTTTGTGTTGATTGTTGCTGTTGCTGTTGCTGTTGATGGTGCTGATGTTGAAGTTGATGTTGCTGTTGATGGTGAAATTGTTGCTGTTGGCCGACTTTTGGCTTTAGCTTTTGTAGTTGTTGCTGGTTTTGTTCTTGTTCGAGCGCCGCTATTTTTTTCTTTCGGCGTCTCTCTTGTAATCGGGCTCTTACCGTCGCCAGTTTCGCCTCCAATTCACTTATCTCTTCCTCTTCATCCTCAGACTCTGAGGATGCAAGAGAAGCGAATGAATTATTTGCCCCATATATGTTAAAATTGGAGGGGAAGGGAAGCTCACTGTCGTCCGCCAATTGTTGATCTCCTTTATCCATCGTCAATTTCGCGGTTTTGCTTCGCGTCACAATGGAGTTTTTCGGGGCGCCTTTTCGTTTGTGCGTTGTCGTGTTTTTATCGTTGTTCTTTCCAGTTTGTTTTCATTAAAAAAAAAACAAAGTCGACCTTTTGAACCACGGCGACTTGATTTCTCCTGCAAGCTGAGTTGAACTCGCCTACCGCCTGCTAAGAGTCAGTAAGCTTGCAGTCGCGCCAAACGACGATTTAAAGATTGGTTTCTTAACAAGCAATATATTGTTTGTTTTAATTTTCGCGTTTGCGACCGAAGTGTTATCTTTTTATTGTTTTTGTTTTTATTGTCTCGAACACTTTTTGCACCTCACTCAACTGTTTTTATATGCACTTATTTTGATTTTATTTAATGCATTTATACCGGTACACCTGGTAAATACAGATTGCTTAACGAGCAATATATTTTAATTTTTGTTTTTTGCGCTTGCGACCGAGGTGATATATTATGTTTCTTATAGTTGATTATTATTTTATTTTTCGCACTTCACTGCAATATGCACATTTGCTTTTAGGTTTTATTTTAATTTATGTGTTTTTAATTCACTTAGTATTTACAATTAAGCTTTTACGTTTATTATTTGTTTTGTTTGGTTTCTGAATTTCATTGTTTTGACTATCTTCACTGTTTTAATTTTGGTCACCACATGTCTATTGAATTTAAACTTTTGGCGTGAACTCGAGTATATTTATTGTTTGTCGCGCTTGTTACATTAATATTTAGTTTACTGATGTGTCCTTGTTGTCTTTTGTTTGTGAATTCTTAGGAATTGTATTTGTTGTCAAAAATTGCTTTTGAAATACTTTTACTTTTTAAATATGTAGTCACTTCACTTTTTAACTGGCGCACTGTTAAACTGGTGTTCTCTGTAAGAGAGTTCGCGGGTGACTGGCGCCGGTACGGTCTTCGATGCGGCATGTGAGATTTCGTCCGCGCACTATTCAACGCATTCTACGTGAACTGGATTGTAGGACGGCAACGGGCCCGGGCGGAATACCAGCAATAGTCCTTAAGAACTGTGCTCCAGAACTATCGCCGGTTCTTGGCAGACTCTTCCGCTTATCTTATGCACGGAGGACCTTTCCTGTCTGCTGAAAAATCGCTCGAGTTCACCCAATCCCAAAGACGGGAAAAAAGTGTCTCCCGTAAAATTACCGTCCGATAGCGTTACTGTCTATTTGATCTAAGGTGATGGAAAAGTCATCAACACAGAGTTAGTTAAGTATTTGGAGTGCAACGGACTTCTCAATGACCGTCAATACGGATTCCATGGCAGGCGGTCCACGGAAGACCTTTTGACACTTATAACCGATATATGGACATCTGCGATTGAACGGCGTGGCGAGTCAAGGGCGGTCACATCGGACATCCCCAGGGTTTTTGAGCGCGTCTGGCACGGGGCATTGCTGAGCAAACTCTGTTCATATGGACTTTCCCAACAGCTTTGCGACTGGACGAAGAGCTTCCTTGAGAATTGATCGAGAATCGGGTTGTTGTGGACGGCGAGTGTTCGGATCTGTATCCTGTTAATTCGGGGGTGCCCCAGGGTTCTATTTTGGCTCCAACCTTGTTTTTGCTTCACATAAATGATTTGTTGGAGACAACGCATAACAAAGTGTTCAGTTTTGCGGATGATAGTACGCTTGTTTCCTGCTTTTCGGGTGTTCGGCCGATTGGTGCATCTGCGTCGCGTCAACTGAGATGTAGACAGATCGACTCTCTGAATCAGGATCTAGATTGATTCCTGCAGTGGGGAAGGGCCAATCTCGTCGACTTCAATGCAGCGAAGACACAATATACAACATTCAAAAAGAAAAGTGGATCATCGGTTCCACAGCTGATGATGAATGGCCGAGCTCTCGAGGCTGGGGAAAGTTTGAAATTGCTCGGCGTCACGGTCTGTGGGAATGTATCACGGCATAAACACGTTTTGTGCATCGTCAGGTCAGCCTCAGGAAAACTGAGCTATCTTTTTAGAGCCAAGAAATATTTTACTCCGGCCCAACTTCTTCTCCTATACAAATCCCAAATTAGTCCCGCGCTCGAATATTGGTCTCATGTTTGGAACTCGGCTCCTAAACATACCCTCGACCTACTTGAGAGCATACAGAGACGAGCGACCCGCCTGATCGGGGACTCGGTGCTGACGTGGGGACAACAGTCGCTATCACATCGAAGGCGCGTAGCCGACCTCTGTCGGTCTTACAGATATTATCACGGGTACTGTGGTATTGTTCCACACAATTCGGCTTATATGCGCTCCGCAAGACAACCCGACGGATCGCACCCGTTTGTGGTTCATCTCCCGATGGCGCAAACATCCCTGCATCAGAACTCGTTCCGGAACAGAGCGGGGAAGCTGTGGAAATCCCTTCCCACGCGAGTGTTACCGGAGCGTTACAACCTGCAACTGTTCAAAAAGAACTGCAACAGTTATTTGGTGGCATCTCGGGGCACCCACTCGGCGCTATAGGTTCGCCTCTCCCGAGAGAAGTCTAAAAGTCTAAGAAAAAAAAAAAACAAAGATACACACAATACACTAGCAAATAGTGAAGAACACCGAAAGGAAATTCGAATAAGCAAAGCATCAGAGCTATATACCATAGCGATAACATAACAATTCCACAAAAGCTGTGTGTACTTGAGTTTAGAAATCAAATTCGTACAGGCGGCAGTGGCCTGATGTGTTGAGCATTGGTTCAATTTTTAGTGAAACTAACCGTGATAGCGTCGGTTCGAATCACACGCTCTTCACTATCATCGCAAACGCTTATAGGCTTTTGGTATTTCGACTGGCGTGATACTCATCATGAAAGATATTAGACCTTGATGTCGGCACGGATCTAGTGCGGCACCTACTACAAGGGCACAACACATGTTGTGGTTGCTTTCGCTTATATACCGCCAGACTCAACTTTCATCCTTTTCTGGGGCGGTATTGGTTTACTGTGACGCAATTTCAATGCATTGGGAACTTCACGTCGATCTTTTCAACATCCTTGGCCTTGGATGCAATTTCTCCTCTCCTAGTTACGTCTGTAACCAGAAACCAGCAATCATTGCCCTTGGTGAGACTCGGGTAATAACTGATGCAGATATATCTGATTTTATTATACCCAGTTATAACTTAATGCCTTTGTTCTTTCCACATCGTGGTCTAGCTAAATACCTACAAACTGATACTGCTTATCAGCTTCTGCCACACTATGGGCTCGGTTGCAACCCAGAATTTAATTTCTGATGGATAAAACTTCACGTTCCTAGGCATATCATACATTATTGCTTTTTGTATAGAAGCCCAAACTTATATAGAAACACGTCCTTTAACGAATTTGATGCTCTATCCGATTCCATCGATAGGATCCTGACGCTATGTCCGCATACTGAAATCGTTATTACGGATGATTTTAATGCGCACCACTATCAGTGGCTTCGCCACTCCAGACAAACAACACCTGAAGGTCAGTATGTTCAGCTCTATGCTGAGTCAAATAATTTAACCCAACTCGTCAATGAGCCGACACGGGTACCAGATATAGATGGTCATGCCGCCAACACACTGGAACTGTCTCTCACCCCCCAACCAAGCAAATAAAATCGAGATTTTGTATCTTGAAATGAACGTTTCAAATGGAAAATCTCGATTTCTGGTGTGGTGTTCAATGTGCTCATTAGGCTAATGGTTCGGTTTTATGAGTTATTGTGCATATTAGGATATGCATCGGAATTTGGGTTTTTTGCTTTTTGTTATCTGTCTGGTTTATACAGACAAGAGTTTGCGTGTCCTTCGGATGGGTAACACTAGTTCCGTGGGAATTAGGTATTGGTTTTTGAATTGGTGCATTTACAAGCCATAAAACATCTGGCATGTGAAGATATGCATTAGGATGTTTATGATTGCTTGAATTGTATTGACACATGCACTTTTTGAGCTCTGGATCTTGAAGGAAATTGAATTGAATTGAATTCAATGTTTTAGAGCTTGAACGTTTGGTTCTATTTGGTTGACATTGAATTCTTGACGGTAGACCAACGGGAAAGATACCAGTAGGACGGGCGCGATAGAGATGGGAGGACAATGTTAGGTTTGACCTTGGGGAGATCGGATCGGCTCAAGCGTGAAAGGAGACTGAATAATAAATAATAATAGGAAAGTGATTGCCCCACTTTTCAAACGGTTTGAAACATATTTTAATCCAACAAAATATTTCGAAAAGTTCACAGTGGAGTTAACCCTTACGCACTGCGATATGGCATCAATCCGGTCCATTTGAGAAAGAGCTCAGAATTTCAAGAATATTTAAAAAAAAAAAAACATGTTCCAGGTAGTCAAGGTTCCACACTGCTTTTCATCATCATCATCGGCACTACAACCGGGAACCGGTCTTGGCCTTATTTACCAAGTCCTGAGGCTTGTTAAATTTTCCATAATGATTTATTTTGTCTGGGCAAGGTCATTAGTCTTGCGCCAGGGGCTCCCCGACGGGGAATCGAACCCCGGTCTCCCGGGTGACAGGCGGGTATACTAACCACTATACTATCGAGGAGCCCTCACACACTGCTTTTAAACTAAGAAAATAATTCGATTTATTCTACAGTGGTGCTACACCCCTTAACCACTAAAATCAACTAGCGGCACCTTTAATTTCTTAACTGCTTGTTCAATTTTTAGAAAACATTCTCGAAATAAATGTTAAAAGAAAAATTTTTTTACAACTAATCGAAGAAGAAGCAAGACATCAGATACTCAAAATAATTAGGTAGCATTTAATAAAAGAAGAAAAGGGAAAAAGGGGACGAATCGCTCAGAAAATTAAAAGCATTCATAAATTATTTCCATTTGGCGATACAATCGCATACGCGTGTGTATTTTCATTGACGCAAGTGCCAAGCCTGCAATTAATGGCAAATTCAAAAAACTTCTAATGCCATGGCAAAGGTCGAAGTTCTCTTCTATTATAGTGAGAATCTAATTGAAATGTTATCTCATCTCATTAACTTGGTAATTTGTACGTTAGTCACCCGAATTTCAAAGTGTGGCCTTCACAAGACACATCTCTCGGGCCTTCAACGCTTCAGTACGCCATTACAAAGAGGGCGAAAATGACTTTTCTTTGCCCACCAAAAAGTCACGAATAATGGATATACCGACAGAAGTCGAGGTTCAAACATAGTTTAGGCTTAATTACGGTTCTCGTCGATGGGGTATCGAATTAAATAAACGGAATGCCCTCCCATTTCCACCCTGCGGAACCTCAAAATAGGAATAGCCTTCAAGATTTGTTTGGCTGTTCAATTTTCTTTTGTAAATATAAATTCAACTTCATGCCACGGTAAAGGTTGTTCGACGTTTTCCTACTCGTTCTCATTGTCGTCATATCATTAACTAAATACTAGAAAGCACAGAATCTGTCATTCATTTCGTACATTCGATGCTGATAAGGCTGTGTTGATAAGACCTTGACCTTGAACTTGATGGTTTGTTGCAGCATTTTATACCATTCAGATCGGGGAAATTTCAACCTTTCGATAAATGGAAAGGTGGTAAGTAAATTCAAACATGTGGGAAATATATCTGAGAATATTCTCGTATAAATCTCCCCTCCCAATGAGGTATTTCTGCATAAGATTGAATTTTCATAAAATATGTATATATATATATAAGGATCCCGTGTTTCCCTTAGTTCTGTGATTGATGATGTTCTACTCGAAGCCGAACTCGGTACCCCTCTTTCGTTATAAGGTAATGATTAGCATCTTTTATAACGAAAATAAATAGTTAACTTACAATTAAATAAAATCATGGATTGTTCAAGGGATATTCTAGTCATATGTATTCTCTAGTCGAATGCGGAATATGTTTTCTTTGTGGACGTCGGTGCAGTCTGAAAATGTACTGATTGATTTGAGAATTTTTGAAACACAACAAATTGAGTTCAGTTATAACTTTTATTAATAATGAATCAATTGAGCGATGTTTTCTAATTAAGCGTCGAATCTACTTCACTATAAACTTTTCCGCAGGTAGAATACACTATAAATTCATCCAACGCCTTCGTTTGGCATAATTTGAAGTCTAAAGTGACTTTAGCGCCGAAGTTTTCGGAATGACAGATGCGGGCAATAACTCTTCAGCTTCAAGTAGGAAGTCGGTCACAAACTTCTTATTACCCCCAACTTTCTTATCATAAGGTAATCTAATATTAATCTCCTCAATTAGTTGTCCTATGACCTCATCGGTACTCGTATCACATTGTTATTCTCATAAATAACCTTAAATCCCATTGGTTCAGAGTCGTGAAACAATTTGTAAAAGCTTTTTAAATAAATAATCACTGGCAGTGATTCATCCAAAAGGTGAAAACAATGAGACATGACAATTTTTATCAACTACTTAAACTGCACTATATAATGCTTGAAACGCATTCAATAAAATTTCCCTTTATCTCGTCATATCTCTTCGAATTAAAAACCCCCTGCCATATCAGTACGCAAGCCAATGACGAATGAAAAATATATATCTAATCGCTCATTAACTATAAATATATTCGATATAAGTTCAAAATGAAGTCGAGTGCTCTTATATCTCATAATTATATAATACTAGATAGGTTTTATTAAATATTGCATAATAATACTTTAATAAGCAGGAAACCCTATCTTAACTATTAGTTTAATTAGCGGAATATTAAAACAAGTACAGTGGAGTGTACTTAGGTGTAAACGATTCCGGTAATATTGAAAAACAATAAATCTAAACATGAGAAGAAGTATCCTGCTTTTAAATACAAATTGTAAATGATTTTCTTTTACCCATTGGTGACTTAGTTTATTTTACAAAGTCCATAGTTGGAAGAGCCGAAAACTATGCACATGCTCTGTGCATAGGGCATTAGAACACACTCAAAGCTAGTTCGGCTTGTCTTAAAAGGCGACTTAAGGCCGAGCGGTAGGTGGGGTCCCCTAGGCCCTATTGCCCGCTGAAATACCACCCCATCAAGCTATAGGATCCGTGAAGTGATCGGGAGAAATCACTGACAATCTTTCGGAGCTTGGCTGATGGATAGGTCCGAAAAAAGTTGGTTTAGGTGGTAAGTCGATCCCAAGGTGAGATTACACTCCGTCACGCTGTACATTCCACAATATCATCGGGAAAAGTTGTAGACTATGTTCCAGAAGTTTGACTGATGACCCTGATTGAAATGAAGATAAGTCCTGAGACAACAAATTCCGGAGATTAACTACGTTCCCTTTCAGGTATATGTCAGGGTGAATATCATTAAAATGTTTTGATAAAAAACCGAACTATAAACAACTCCTGGCCGCGTAATCGGGTACGCCTACGACACATTGTCAACGTTCAACTAGTAACGCCACTTTGTAACATCAGATAAATCGCTTTCACCAAAACGGATATAAACACCGTTCACCAATATTTGCAAACAGCGAAAGCTGATATCCTAGTCCTAACTGAGACCCAGATCGACGCTTCAACTGACTGACTCAACACATCTTTGTGGCGGTTCCCCCAAACCCCACTGTCTACTTACCCGAAGAACCCCCAAAACTACAACCCAGCTCTCATAAGTTTCTGCTAATGCAATCGCATTAGCAACCGTAAATGCTTCACGCAACAAATTTACCAAATGTATTTAACTAAAAGCTCCTGGAAGAGAATTCTTACCTTCATTCATTTATTCGAATTCAAAATTCCCTTATAAGAATTCCGTTCCAAACTTCATTAATCCCATGCCCAATTCGGCGCCTTCGGTTGCCAGGCAAATCCCAATTTTACATACGCATTTTCCCTAGTCGAATTCCTGAAAACGAAACAATTTGGTTTACATATAATGTAACCATCATGACAGGGATCATAAACATTGCGTCGCCTATTCCCAGCCTCACCATGTGTATAATAAATTCCTTTACATACACATTGGCTGGCGACCTATACCCAAGGGACAAAAGCAAATATACGCATTGTATCCAACAAGCGTTGAACACACGCGTCAGGAACATGATGGTGTCTCCTGGCCAAAAAGATGTGTGTGCCAAACAAGCGCTGAACACACGCGTCAGGAACACGATGGTGTCTTCTGGCGTTTGAATGTTGGATCGAATACGGCAACTTCAGCCACACGATGGTGTCTCCTGGTGTTTGAATGTTGATTGTTGAGATTCTGAAACTGAAGGGATTTGAACTTAAAAAGGAAACGAATATCTGACGTTGAGGTGCAGCAATCGTCGAACGAATCCTTTTCCAGAAAACAACAGTGAAAAATGTTGGTTGATTGTTATTAAAAATAATATTTATTCAATTCATGGATTGGATTTCATCAGCTCACATTGATTGAACTGGTTTGCTCGAAGGTTAAACAAAGAAGAGAGAATATAAAAGGAAAATGGTTGTCATTTGACAACCAACAGAATTAATTCTCAAATGATTGCTGACATTGTTTAGGATGATGCCACATATAGCATTTAGGGTGGTGCCACAGGTAGCATTTAATTGCGAATTTGCCGAATGTCAACGGCAAATCCGCAACACGCATCTTGCGTCTTAAGGCATAAATTAAATCCTACAGCATAGGCAAATGCAAATAGGAATGGTATACTTACCCAGCAACGATGCTATGAACACCAATTCCCTGTAAATACGCTAAAACCAATTAGCACCATGTCCACCAGCATTGCGGTCTATCAATACAGCTGCAATGCACATTCCTAGACAATGATCTATACGATCTCTTTGTCCTACACATTCGTGGATCTGCTTCTCATGGCTAGCGGCATGAACAAACAACCCAATTAGCACCCAATGAGGTTCGGCTTGTTTACTTAGCCGAACGTACATCTCATGAATGCACATTATTCCCTTTTCTTTGTTTTCAGATTCGTTTTCATGGCTTTGTCCCATGAAAGAACCAATGTGCACACATACATGTGTATCTCTATGATCTCCTCTATGAGATCAGGTTATCGCGGAGTCCTTTTACATCCGCCGACCGAGCAGGTCGTGGTCATGTCCCTCCCGCTCCCCGGTGCGCATGGGGACGCGAAATCCAACAGCGAGTAATCGTTGACGAGACGGGGTTAGTCATTTTGGAGTCAAGTTCGCCCTTAATAACGATAGTGTAAATTAACGAATCGTGTGATCGTTAGCGCAAACTTGTGCATAATCAAGAAACAGTTTAGTGCATAAGAACCTACAATAAATACAAAATACACCAATAACTATAATTCCGTGTTTTATTCCTGTGTGGTGTCCGCTCCGTGCTTTGGAGCTTGATTCTCGGTGAACCCTTTGGCGGTGTTGTTCAGTGTTTTGTCCTCCATCCGGCTGGAGGTGTTTCTTATTGGAGATTTATAAAGTGACGTTGGAGGAGTGAAGTGAACCAGCGCCGTTCGGCGGCGCAACATACTTCGCCCCCCACATCTTCATTCGAGATTTCGTTTTAAAGGTGGAGTCTGTGTCTTCACACGACCCGACTTGGCTTACTAAAGGGAAGAATCATTCGAACCCAATAGCTTGGACATCATTTGGATGAAAACCGTGCTGAAGAGACCAGTGAAATGTCCATGTTATCTCTACCATTCCCCGAATGACGATCGACTAGCGACAGTTTTTGAACATCTTTCACGTATGTTACCGTCAACTAGATTCAAATCAACTTCTGATATTGTTGTTCTTGGCGGCTTTAACGTACACAACTCCGGTTAGTTGATACTTTCTTACAGAGCGACGATCCCGAAAAGCTGGCTGAGACGTTCGCGGTTACCTGCAACTTAATTCAGCTCATATAAAAACTTACGTGTATGCCGGATTATCAAGGTGATTTTGCGAACACCTTGGATCTGTTTCTAACGTCCGATCCGATCATTTATACCGTCGAAACGACTATGCCATTGAGCAACTCAAATCACAGCTATTGCGCTTACATTACAAACGAATAACTAATCTAAGCATCCCGCCAAGTATGGAGATACAATGCTGCTAACTCTTCGCATCCTTTCCGTGGTCAGAGGTGTGCTTTGAAAACTCCAATGTAAAAGCATGCGCGGAGTCAGTCACGGAGATTATTCTTCTGTGGATGGAGCTTAACGTTCCTCGTTCTATCAAATGAAATTCATCTGATAAGCCTTGATTTGCAAAAGAAATAACTTGTAAGCAATGGTGCTCCAATCCCACGGAGGTCAACTGAACGAATCTTGTCAGAATCAGAAACGCGTGCAAACAGACGATCGATACCGCGAAGAAGGTTTAAAATGACAAACTGACCAAAGATATTCTTGAGTGGGAAATGGCAAAGGCTACCAGCAACAACTTGACTTCCACAACAGTGAGACATTAGTCACAAATTCAAAGGATAAAGCCAATGTGTTCGCGAATTTGTTTTCTGCGAATTCAACCCTCGATACAGATCTTTGGAGCCGCCTGTGTCCACGCCCGTGTATTTTCAACGCCAGACGTGAAGTTCCACCCACAAGCTATTCAACGCATTCATAGGGGACTGGATTATAAGAAAGCAACCGGCCCGGAAGGAATACCAGAAATGATCTTTAGAAATTGAGCCCCAAAACTATCGAGGGTACATCCTACCTACTGCAGATTCGCTCGAGTTCAGCCAATCTAAGAAACTACCGTCCAATAGCATTACTGTCTATCAAGTTAATTAAATATTTAGTATGCAATGGACTTCTGAATGATGATCAATACGGATTCCGTGGCAGGTGGTCCACGAAAAACCTTTCGACCCTTATGACTGATATATGGACATCTGCAATTGAAGGTCATGGTGAATCAAGAGCGGTCGCATTGGATATCTGCAAGACTTTTGACCGCGTTTGGGGCGGGGCGTTGCTAAGCAATCTTCGTTCATACGGACTTTCCCAGCAGCTGTGCGAATAGACGGAGAGCTAAAGAACCGATCAATCTTGGCTGTTGCAGACAATGTGTCTTCAGATCTCTATTCTGTTAATTCCAGCGTACCTCAGGGTTTTATTTTGGCCCCAACCTTATTTTTGCTTGACATAAATGATTTGTTGGAATCACGGGTACCAAATAATTAAGTTTTGCTAATCATCATCATCATCGGCACTACAACCGGGAACCGGTCTTGGCCTTATTTAGCAAGTCCTGAGGCTTGTTAAATTTTCCATAATGATTTATTTTGTCTGGGCAAGGTCATTAGTCTTGCGCCAGGGGCTCCCCGACGGGGAATCGAACCCCGGTCTCCCGGGTGACAGGCGGGTGTACTAACCACTATACTATCGAGGAGCCATAAACTTATTATCATCATCATCGGCACTACAACCGGGGACCGGTCTTGGCCTTATTTAGCAAGTCCTGCTAATGATTGTCCCTTTTTTCCTCATTTTCAGAATTGAGATCTGGATAGGATCCTGCTGTGGGAAAAGACCAATCTTAACGAATTGAATGCAACGGAATATGCTACATTCACAAGGAAAAATATATCGTCGGCTCCACACCGTGGAAGGTGTGTCCGTGAAATAAGGACACCAAGATTCTGGAAAAACCAAACTGTTTTTACGCGAGAATCTAGCGTATAGCTTGGTTCTCCTCCTCCAAATCCTTACCAATCAGAGCTCACTACATCATATGATACTCCCTCTCGCTTCTTTCGCCAGATGTGGGTTACATGCAGTGATATATTTTTTGATCGCTCGTTATACTGTGGCATTTCTAACAGATACACACACAATACACAAGCAAATAGTGCAGAACACCGAACGAAAATCGAATAAGAAAATGCATCAGAGCCGTATACCATAGCAATAGCATAACAATTCCACATCAGTTGAGTAGACTTGAGTTTAGAAATCGAAGTCGTACACGCGGCCAGTAGCCTGATGCTTCATTGCTTTGCTTCTCACTCGCTTCGTATGTTCAAATCTACGTCTTCACTATCCTTGCTTAACGCAACAACCCGACGTGATCTCTACACACAGCACACACTTTCCCATTGTAAACAGAACTCCACGACACGATCACGACTTCCGAATAGAGCACCGGCACACTCGCCTGCTCCGGCGTTTTCTCGCTCGCTCGCTCTTCGCTCCGTCGTTCGCACACGAAGTTGATCATAACAAAGTTGCTGAGGAGGGAGTAGGGTGGCGTTTCTAACAGATACACACACATTACACAAGCAAATAGTGGACAAAACCGAACGAAAATCGAATAAGAAAATCCATCAGAGTATACCATAGCGATAACATAACAATTCCACATCAGTTGAGTGTACTTGAGTTTAAAAATCGAATTTGTACACTCGGCCAGCATTCTGATGTGTTAAGCATTGTTTCAATTTTTGGTGATTCTAACTGTAATAGCGTCAGTTCGAATCACACGTTCTTCACTATCATCGCAAACGCTATAATACGACTTCTATGGACCACGCTGTATGGACGTCAAAAATGTTTGATAGTTGATAAAGAGTTCAAGAACGGACATACAGACGTTCATGAAGAAAAGCGTTCAAGGGAACAGTCGGCTAATACCACTTTCTCGGTGCCATCTCGCAATCAAGACAGATCATAAACCGGTGGTCTATGCCTTCGAGTAGACGGCAGGAAACGTATCACCCCGACAGAAGCGTCATCTCGAGTTCATTGGGCAAATCAATCCTAGATAAAGAACTTTCCGGGAGCCCAGAATGTAATTGCCGATTCCTTTTCACGAATCGAGTCAATTCAACTTGATGCTGCGATCAACAACGCAAACTTGGTACAGGTGCAACGAGAGAATCGTCAACTTGAGTCCCTACTGAAAATGGATACAGCACTATTTTGCGTAAACTTCTTTTCAACGACTGCCAAGACGAAATTTGGTGCGACGTTTCGACTGGGATCGCTCGTCTCTATATCTCTGAAATACTTCAAAGAAGTATCTATTATACGAGACGCACCACAAAACAGGCCATCCAGGTGGGCAGGCGACCATCGCAGCCGATCTAACGCGAGCTTATCTGACCACACACGGCCAAAGACCTGACCAAATGGCGCAGAGTTGTTTGACTGATACAATATGCTGCAGCTATCACAGTTTAAACTCCCCATGGCACGTTCCGCTCATGTCAACTTTGACATAGTGGGACCACTAATACCCTCGAGAGGATATACGTACCTCCTCATGATGATCGACCGTTTTACACAGTGGCCAGGAACAACGCCACTACAAACTATGATCACAGAGCGTATCGCAAAAGCTTTTTACGCAACCTGGGTCATCCGGTTCGATGTACCAGCAGCTACCACACCAAGTCGAGTACCACAGTTCGAGGCAACGATTTACAACCAGCTGACCGAATTACTCGGATGCCATAAGAGTGGCATGACCGCTTATCACCCTGCATCCAATGGGATGATAGAGCGATGGCACCGGTCACTAAAAGCCTCACTGATGTGTCATAATGACAGCCAATAACTCGATGACCTACCCAACGTCCGATTGGACCTACGAAATGAGAATCATGGAGAGCATCTGTAGCGTTCTACGAACGCACAATTCTGCGCAGGTAAGGTTCCTACCTTCAAAGAACTTACTTACCTGAGAGCGTTGCACGCGCCCACAAACGCGTGCCCCAAGTCCCACGATAGGGCCTGCAACTCGCAGCCAACGTTGAGACCGACACCAAAAAGCAAGGAACTGAACGTCACCAAAGCTTTTTAGGTCAAGCTCAACAATTATAACTCTTCATGCCTGAAACAAAGGTATAAACATCCATGCGTTCTATTCCTAAAAAAAAAAAACAATTCCCAAAATGTCATACATGCTGCCTGCGCCCAGGAACATCTCATCGAACCGGCAATTCCGAAATTCAATACAAAAGAATTGCTATCATCAAAGAATGCGCCGATCAACGGATGCACGTGTGGGTAATCTAATGCAAGGACCACCCAAATCCGTTGAACAACAGAAGGCAGCCACGACCTATCGCAATCAAAAATATCTCAACGAGATATGCGATGATTTATGAGGAGTTAAGCCAACAAAGGCAATACTTCGGTCCCACGGCCACGCTAGAATTTCACACCATTATAAAGATCTAATGGATTTCGATTCCGGGTACCAAGTTCAAGTAAGACCCACGGACTGTACGTCAAAACAATCGCCGAATATCTCTGGTCTGGGCGCCAGATGTTCTGTGCAAACAGAAGGCCGTGGAAATGAAATTCTATCACCAATGATAAGGATGTATGCAAGGAATGACTTTCCCCTTTCAGGAAAATAGGAAATTACCCCTGGGATGAAATAGCATGTTGTTAACAGAGATTTCCGGAATTCTGTTAGCAGATCGAATAGAAAAATTTTTCCGTACAGATACAGATACCAGTTTGCAATCTGGATATCTGTGTGAGAGACAGGAGTCTACCCCGAACGCTCGAGACATCAGGTCTATTAGGTAGTTCACAAGCGGTCGTCAAGGAGACAAGGAGTTGGGATGTTGAGGTCGAAACGGCATCGTTAGAAAACCTCCAGTTAAGGAAAAGGAGTCGAAGTAGAGTTATTTGTGAGAAGTACCCAAAAGGGTTTATTTTGTAATGGAGTCCGAACCACGATCGTTTTGAGTTACCGATCGTGCCGTCGCGAAAATGTGTGTTGTCGCCTCGCGTGTGTCGCTCGTTCACGTACGTTAAGTCATTGTAGTGTAATGAAAAATTGTGATCCTTCGGAATTACCACCGAACTCTGTTATTAAGACAAATAAAGTAAATTAAACTGGATCTATAACCATCAGTGTTTGTTTTTGGCAATTGTTTTCGCTCCATTTGTGCTCCGGTGTGGATATCGCTTTCGTAGACAGTGTTTAGCGAGACACTTACAACATACACCAAAACACACCGCCAAAGTTACTCAACATAATTACCGCCAAACATCCATATCAGATTAAGCATACGGAACCAATCTGCGCCTCCCTCGAGCATGTTTCGCAGGCAGTGTACCACCACACGATGAGTTGCAAAGTGTGGACAACCTGCGCGAGTTCATGGGCAATGTCAGGGCAACGCCTCCAACGGGTCCAAAAAGATTATTCGTCCACCAGGAATGAACAACTGCACGTACGTCTTGTCAGCGCGGACAAAGTAAAGAGCCCCCATTATGAAAGAACATATTAAATGCTCGAACGAACAAATGATTGAGTATTTTCCATCGACATTGACGGAAAACAATCTATTTTCAGTGTCGAAAGATTAAAGCCATGTTACCTCAAACTAATAACCGAGGCAGCACTCAAAAGGGCAACACTCACATTTTCCCATTGCAAAAACAACTGTCGGAAACTGGCCGGTGTGTCACTTGCTACCGTCCATATCAAGAGCAAAAAGAAATGGTTACACCCGAAGTCACAGAGGTCCTTCGCGGACCCTTGATGCGACAGTACGCCCTTGACCAGCATATGCGAATGGAGGCTGCATTGATTCTCAACAGCGAGAACCAACGAATCAACAGACAGGTACCGCAATTCGCATCAACAATCTCAAACAAAAAGACAAAAGGACGTTTTTTTACACCTCTCCCACACAAAGGGGTGTCGGAAAGGCCGACACCTATCACACTATTAAACTTCTTCGCAGCACTAAGCCGCCTACGAAATGTTCGTGACTACGACTCTGGGGGAGGTGAGGAGAGTGCTGTGGCGAACCCAACAAAACCACCTGTAAAGCGGAATACCTTTTCGTCCAGCAAAAAGGAGTCATACATCCTAATGCCCTCCGCCTCACGTATTAGCATACACGTCGGGCGCATGCCTCTGCCAATCGACAATGCCTAGACACCTATTGACGGGCACAGAACAATAAACCGAATTGGTTTGGCAATCCATTTGGTGGGTAAACACAGGTGACCAGGCGCGGCATCCCCAGACACTGACAGCGGCCAAGAATCAAACAATCTTCCGGTTTATTTTTGAGCCAGCGCCAATCGGATTTCCTTTACGGAAAGGATCATTGTAGGAACAGAAAAATACGCAATGAATGAAAACTACACAGCTCCTGCAAGGGAATACAACCCATACTAGATCTCTCCATTGAAGACCAAGTAAACAATATCGCGTCCGAAGATAACGACTCCGACTAAGATAATACCGAAGGATCACACGCGGATAATTTATCTCAAAGGAATATCCCATAAGTGTGAAAACCCTAGTCATCTTCGGTGTATCGTCGGCTACATGGCACCATCGTTTGTGTGGGTGCATTTGCACATAGTCTCACGGAATGGATGTAAAAAAGGGAATGGAGGGGAGGGTAGAGAATGCCGCGGATGAGAAAGAAAATCAAGGGTTGAAATTCTTCCTATGGGAAAAAGTTAATTAATCGGAAAAGATTAGTCGATAATTAACAGTCAGAAACTACAGTCGCAGTAATAGAAAAAAGAGAAAAGGTTATTCGATGAAGGACGATCTCAATAAAAAAAAGTAAAATAACGTCGCGGGGGGAAAAGGATCATGTCCAGTGATTCGGGGTAATCGGCGAAGTGTGCATTAAATAAAATACGAGGATGAAACAAATATAAACGGTAATTTAACTTTTTTGATTAGCAACGAGTTGTGAGCTAGATAATCTTGTGCGTGGCTGTTGTTTGGTTTATGAAGAGTAAGGGAACGGGCTTGGCTAGCGGCCGGGTTTGGATTATTATAAAATGTTTAATAAAAGAAAACGTTAAGCCCTCGGAAGTTTTTTCTCGGTTGAAGGCACAGTTCAGTGATGATACACTGTCTCAGAATCACGTGTATATGTAGGTGAAAGTGTGGGGGTACGAAGTATTGATGCCTGACACGGGCATGGATTCACTTCATCCGCCAACACAGATCTCATCAAATTGTTCACACAGGAAAGATGAAATAATTAACACTGTTTAATTTGTTGTTTTTATGTTCTTTATTAATCCCAGGGGCAACTGCTCTTAATTTCTTTCACTTTACATTATAATAAATTATCACTAGATTTAAATTGAAGAACTTGTATTTGTATTTACACAGGAAGGGATTATAGCGTTTGAAATAATAGTGAAGAAAATCGTGTGATTCGAACTGACGCTATGACAGCTCGAATCACGAAAAAAATTTTACCTTAAGCGTTACACACCAGGCTACTGACCGTGTTTAGAATTTTTATTTCCAAACTCGAGTATATTCCACTGGTGTGAATAATTTTTATTTTATCGCTTGGTATACGGTTCTGATGTATTTTTCTTATTCGATTTTTTTCGTTCGGTGTTCTTCACTATTTTTGCTTGCTTGTGAATTGTGTGTATCTGTTAGAATCGCTACACACTCCCGCCGCAGTAACTTCGTTACGATCAGATTCGTATGCGGACGACGGACGAACGAGAGAGAAACGAGAAAACGTCGGAGGCTGGGCTCTATGCGGAAGTCGTGACCGTGTGTGAAGTTCTGCTGTACTATGGGAAGTGAATGCTGCGTGTTCAGATCACGTCGGGGTCACCAATTATTGGTGTTTGAAATAATAGTGAAGAAAATCGTGTGATTCGAACTGACGCTATGACAGCTCGAATCACGAAAAAAATTTTACCTTAAGCGTTACACACCAGGCTACTGACCGTGTTTAGAATTTTTATTTCCAAACTCGAGTATATTCCACTGGTGTGAATAATTTTTATTTTATCGCTTGGTATACGGTTCTGATGTATTTTTCTTATTCGATTTTTTTCGTTCGGTGTTCTTCACTATTTTTGCTTGCTTGTGAATTGTGTGTATCTGTTAGAATCGCTACAGGATCACAACCCAATGTAACTATTGGAAAAGTACGCTTTGGCAAATAATACACCATTTAAGAGATAACTTCAGTGATCACGAAATTATTTTGAGACGAAAATATCCAACACAACTATTACTCAACAGCGAGTTGACTCGGGACGTGAGCGCGGTGTGATGATTGTGGTACGTATGCGGCGTGCCCGTCCGCAATGATGTGTGAAAAGCGACTGATATCAATTAGGGATGACATTTTGGATTTTATTTTTGCACACAGGACAACCAATAGAGATCACGCCTCTGCTCTCTAAACGCCACGCCCGTCGAGGTATGGTGAATACATCGGTTAATTGATAGTTGACGAACATGGGAGAATGAGAGAACAGAAACACAAAGTACTATGAACCCGGGGTGGGTTTGGTTGTGTGCGCATGAATCAATGCAGCTCTGAGGTAGCCCACTGACCCAATTCGGTGAATGTGGTGACCTCAGCGTGCATTGACCTGTAGGGAGGCAGAATTATGGAGGAGAGGAAAATGTAGCTGGGAAATAATCAGCGTGAGAACCAGACTCAAAGACGCTAAAATAACCCCAGCGGTTTTGCTATGATGCAACAGTGTCGTTTGGTTAGATTTAGTTGTTGCTAACCAAGATGACGTTGAGATTTTCGGTAGAAATCTCATAGGGTTAATGATATGGAGTTGCCGTATGGCAAAAGGGAGCATTATCTGCATAGAATAATGAATTCAGCTATGCCTTCTTTTACAGGTAAAATAACTGAACGGTGGGGTAGGGGATAATATGACGCGCTGTAGGCGGTCGAAATTAAGCTGAAATTGTGGGTTGGTTCTCCATGTAGTATAAAGAACCCCCACAAAAACATTTAAAAGTGGGCGTGGAGAACGTATCGAAAACAAAAGACCCAAAGTCGTCTCTCAGCCGGAAAAGTTCTTGCAACGATTTTTTCGACTCAAAGGGAGCTTTCATGATTGATTTTCTTTACGAACAATGAACAGTGAATGCAGCTTACTGCTGTCAGTTGTTACAGTCGAAACAAAAAACGAGTTATGCCCATTCTACATGTCATCTTTCTTCATGACGACGCCAGACCTCAGACCGCGTCCTTGACAAGGGATACATTGGAAGAAATGGGCTGGGAAATGCTCAAACACCGTCCTTATAGTCCAGACTTGTCTCCCTGTGTCTACTTTTTATTCGCAACCATGAAGGAATCAATTGGAAGAAAATAATTCGAAAGTAATGAAGAAGTCGAGGAGCACGTGCACAATTGCCTAACAACTCGCCCTAAATCTTCCTACGGACAAAGGATATTAAAGCTTCCAAATCGGTGGCAAAACTATGTAGATCACGCAGGAGACTATATTGAAAAATGTTGATAGTAGACGAGTAGTTAATGTGTAACATTATTTAATAAATGTATAAAAATAAATTGCGGTTTATACTTATGTCACCCTCGCACAAGGATGATACTAAACTTTACAATGCGATCGACTCCCCTCTCGAGTCCACCCTTCTTCAAACTGACCTCGAAAGCTTTTCGATTTGGTGTAAAAACAACTGCCTCGATCTAAACATCCTTAAAGCCACTCCATCAAGTTCTCATGGAATCGCTCCCTTTCTCCATCGCGATCTTATTTTCTACTTCGCCGACCATCTAACTCCATCTAACTAACCTTAACACACTTGAAGAGCGCAAAAACGATGCCGATATTCTCTGCATCCATTGTCTGCTCTCAGGCGCGATCAATTCCCCAAGCCTGCCCTCTTCCACTTCATTTCAAACTAATCTCCGTAACTTATGGAACCCTCATTTCTGCTACTTGATCGCCCATCACAACCCTCTTATGATTCTAACAAACCCATTTCACGAATGTTACGGAGGGCTATCTCTTACACCATCTCCTTTGACTTCAAGCTCACCTCCCCTGCTCTCAAACTCCGTCTCCTTACTGGCTCCTCCTATTTATTGTACGAGGATTGCCTCTTATGTTTCGGGATTTGGCAACCCTGGTGTTGCAATCCGGCAATTGACAGCTCTGTCGTAAAGTTGGACATTTTTGAGGTTATACGCACTCAGAACGTTTTGACATACGAGCGCTATTTGTGTTGTTTACAGTAACTTCAAAGATTCATCTCGGCCCAAAAATGGAATTAAATCGTCAACATTTTCGTGCGATTATTTTTTACAACTTTCGGCGTGGATTAACTCAGCAACAGTGCATGGATGAACTTAATTCAATTTTTGGCGATGAAGCTCCATCAAGGACCAGTGTTTATCGATGGTATGGTGAATTCAATCGTGGTCGTAGTTCACTCCAAGATGAATTTCGTGAAGGTCGTCCAAAATCAGTTGTTGTTCCGAAAACCATTGATGCTGTGCGCGAACTGATATTGGAAGATCGTCATGTGACCTATCGTGAGATTGAGACAACCTTAGGCGTTAGTGGGACCAGCATACATTCAATATTGCATAAACATTTGACGGTCAAAAAAATTTGTTCGCTTTGGATCCCACACAATTTGTCAATCGCCCAAAAAAAGGCTCGTGTCAATTGGTCGAAAGAAATGCTCAAAAAATACGGTCGCGGTGCTTCGAAACACGTCTATGACATCGTGACAGGTGATGAATCGTGGATTTAGGCGTATGAGCCCGAAAGTAAACAGCAGTCGACTGTCTGGGTGTTTCAAGATGAGCCAAATCCAACAAAAGTTGTTCGCGCACGAAGCACTTCCAAGCAAATGGTCGCCTGTTTTTTCGGAAAAACTGGACATGTCGTAACCGTACCACTAGAACAACGCAGAACAGTCAATTCTGAGTGGTACACAACCATTTGTTTGCCAGTTGTCTTCCAAGAAATCAGGAAAACCAACCGCCGAAGGCGGATCACTCTTCACCACGACAATGCGAGCTCTCACACATCGGCTGCGACAACTGCATTTTTGAGCACCCAAAACATCGATTTGATGGGTCATCCGCCGTATAGTCCTGACTTGGCACCGAATGACTCCTTTTTATTCCCGTACGTAAAAAACACCTAGACCACCACACAGGAATACACCTAGATACACACACCCTTAGCCTGCCTCTTATGCCTCCTTTCGCCAACCTAGTTAAGTTTAGTAGACCTTAATTTTTAAGTTAGTATAATAAGTTTATGGCTCCTCGATAGTATAGTGGTTAATATACCCGCTTGTCACGCGGGAGACCGGGGTTCGATTCCCCGTCGGGGAGCCTCTGGCGCAAGACTAATGACCTTACCCGGAAAAAAAAAATCATTATGGAAAATTTAACAAGCCTTGCTAAATAAGGCCAGGACCGGTTTCCAGTTGTAGTGCCAATGATGATGATGATGATGATAATAAGTTTATATCTTATTTATATTTTTAACTTAGTAAGTTTATATCTTATAAGCCAGTTATGGAACCCCCATTTCTTCTACTTGCTCGCCCATCACAACCCTCTTATTATTCCAACGAACCGATTTCGCGAGTGTTACGGAGGGCCATCTCTTGCCCCATCTCCTTTGACTTCAATCTCACCTCTCCTGCTCTCAAACTCCTCTCCTTACTAGCTCCTCCCAGACCCCCATCCCAACTCACACAGGAATACACGCAGATACACACACCCTTGTCCTGCCTCTTATGCCTCGTTTCGCCAACCTAGTTACGTTTATTAGACCTCAACTTTTAAGTTAGTATAATAAGTTTATATCTTATTAATATTTTTAAGTTAATAAGTTTATATCTTATAAGCTATATCACCAAAATTAAAGTAAAAATAAAATAAAATATCTGTGAAAACAAAAAAGTGTTAGTGTTAATGAATCGCCGAAAACGGGAAAGTTCAAACAAACATTTTCCTCAGCAAGTGGTGACCAGTGTTCTGGAACAAAACGGATGTGATATTGCGCTAATTTATGCCTACCGGCACAAAAATAAACGCTGTTCACTACAAAAACCTTGAAAAAACTTTATTGCGCCATTGAAATCATAAGGAGAGGATTGCTGCCAAAAGATGTGTGACATCATCTTCTCGGCAACGCTCGTTCTCATATCGCCCGTGCAATAGTCGATTTCCTGACCCTATTCCGACGGGACTCCGTCACATGGTCGTCCTCTGATATGTTAATGCTTTAGGTCATTTCGTTGCCAAGGGCGATACAGGACCTCCAAACTACCCCTATACGAAGAAAAAAAAAACACCTCAATAGTGTTCAGTCATTTCCCAATTAAAGGAACAGGAGTACTCTTTAACTAAAATGTGTAAGCTCTTATTCATATTTTAATTCATTTTAAATATTATATATGGAAAATAAATATAAGACACATATAACACAAAAATGTTGCTCTATTTTATTGAGTGTCGTTGGTGATATATTGCATCTGTACAAATATGACAACCACTTACTTGCATATTAAATCTATTAATAAAATAATCATCAAATGTCCAACTGAATAAAAAAGTCGTTATGATTACAGTCGTATATCAAAGGCCAAGGCCGAATAAATCTTCACACGCAATCAGTTTTTTTAATTATCAAATATCAATTTGACCTTGGATAAAGAAACAAAAGTTCCCCCTCAAGCGGGCCGATATTAAAACCTAATTTGACATTTCTCTCGCCTATCATTAGTAGTAGTGGATACTTGTAGCAATCACGACTTACTTGTAACAATCATGAATGTAAGGTACTTAACTCGAATGCATCTCGCTGATGCACAAGATATCTTTACATTATTCACACTCAATCGGGTACAAAACAACGCAATAAATTGTCGATTCGAAATAAAACATGTGTCTATCGTAAAAAAAACCCTGGAGGTGCAAACAAAAGAGTTAACAAATAAATTAAACAAGATCATTAGCAATTATTTACTCGCGCCGATAATTAATTTTTAAGAACCGATTAAGCAAAGAGGATAAGCCCGACCCATAGTAGTATGTTATTCTCACTTAATTGCAGTAAAAACTAGATGTTCGCAATCAAACTTTAATTATAGCAATCGACCTTCACTTCATTAACCATTTTTTAAGACGCACAATATAAATTTAATCAACATATTTTGTTTTGTCTGACTAGAACCAGAAATTAATGTTTCAGTTATGATTTTACTTACTTGGTATCGAACTGGTTGTACAACCTTACAATATGATCATATATTGAGGCCCTCCGGAAGACAAGGTCAAATTGGCTCCCAAGCAAAGGCACCGGTTTGTCATACGGCAGCTTATGCTTCTCGAAGAAGTCAAAATTCGCAACAGCCCATTTATAAAATAAAAATGAAGCTATGCCCAGCAGGACAGCAAACTCGACAAGCATTATTTATTGTCCACAGCAGAGATATTTAATATAACAACCAGTCCAGACTTCAGATACACTAGTACTAGTACTTCCTGGAATTTTGAAACGCTGACTTTGACTTAGTGAGCAAATAAGTCAGAGCTTTCCACCACTCGATACGCGTTTGTACACACTGACGAGGGTTGTTAGAATGCAGGGAGCTAGAAGAAAAGTAACCGACGCTTATCTTCAGATGAACTAACTCAATTCTACCCTGAGCTTTTATTAACGATTGTTTTTTTTTTTTTTGAATAGGCTTTATTTTTGGAACTATTTTCGCCATAAAATGAAATCATCATCTTAGGCATGCAAACGGACCCAAGATTGATGAAACAAAACATCGCATTACACAATGACCGCAGTCAATATCATTTCATATAAAATTGCCGTATCATTCAGTCAATTGGCCAGCGGCTGGAATTCATACATATTTAACAGGCTGTGGAACATGAAGGCGGGTGCAGTGAATTTGTCAGTGCGACATTTCATAAATAGATTCAATCACCATAAAGCTACCCTAATGTGGAGAGGGGAGCTTAAATTCTTGTTGTTAAATAAATAAATTTATTTATTCAAATAATTAATTTTTTTTTCATTATTTCATTTTATTGTTCATTTTAGCGTGTAGTTAATCGCTGATCTGAGATTTGATACGTTATACGCTTTTACTACAAGTTTGAAATTAAAATTCTTTAGACCATCTTCAAAAGCCCACAAATTCAATTGTTCTTGCAAACGTTGTGTATTTTCATTTCATTTTTGCAACTTTTTTTATTTCGTTTTATATTATCAGTTTCTCCCCGGCTTGGTAGAAACCTTGACGTGGTGCGCGGGCTTAAACTACGATGAATCACTCAGGCTATGCTGACGTTAGCATACGCTTCCAGTAGGGGCACCCATGTCAGACAGGCTAGCGAGGAGTAACACACAAAGATCTTTGGCGGTAAAATCTTTGTCTTAGTCGAAGGAATGTCCCGCCGAACACTGTCCACATAAAATAAAAGACACCAGAGCGAACGCGGTTAAAAGGAAACATCGAGAAATTGTTTTTGAACTTTACTTTATTGTTAGCGTTTGTTATTGAACTCACTACATAAATAGTTACTATAGTTAGTGTTACAAAATAATATTCACTTTCACAAAATAATTTAAACCGATCAAAGATGGAAAAAACGTCGTGCGCACTCCACACAGACCCAGACTCGACTTTTCTTTTTTTTCTTCTCGGGCTATCTTAACGCGTATCGCCTCCTCGTGGGGTTCTCGTACCCCTCGTCGCGTGACGATAAAAATGGCTCTATGTCTCGTCTCCTTGACGATTCGAATCTAACTCCCGTCTGCCCACACAGATATCCAGATTCAAAACTGGTATCTGTATCTACACGGAAAAATTTCCCTAATTGCTCTGCTAACAGAACCTCCAAATTTCTGTTAGCAGCATGTTATCATTTCCCGGGGGTAATTTGGATGCCTACGAGAAATCACACATACATCATCATCACCTTCGGTGGTGGTGATAGCATCTCAATCTCACGCTTTCTGTTTTCGCGGCACATCTGGCGCGCAGAACGGAGATGATTGTTAGGACGTATAGTCCGTAGGTTTATTTGTTTTGGTTGGGCTCCTCGATAGTATAGTGGTTAGTACACCCGCCTGTCACCCGGGAGACCGGGGTTCGATTCCCCGTCCGGGAGCCCCTGGCGCAAGACTAATGACCTTGCCCAGAAAAAATAAATCATTATGGAAAATTTAACAAGCCTCAGGACTTGCTAAATAAGGCCAAGACCGGTTCCCGGTTGTAGTGCCGATGATGATGATGTAAACACACCGAAATCCATTAGATCCTTCTGAGGGTGTGAAATTCAGAAGGGACCGGGATAGATCGTTTATAGGTTTCAAACCTCATGCATTATTTGAATTATCTCATTGGGATATTTGCGTTTCCCAGGAATCTGGTAGCGGATGACCAACATACATTATTGTATCGATGGGTTTGGGTGGTCTTTGTATCAGATTACCCGCACATGCATCCGTTGATCGGTTCATTTTTTGATGCTGGTAATTCTTTGTATCGAATGTCGGAATTGTCGGTTCAATGAGATGTTCCTGGGCACAGGCCACATGTATGGCATTTTTGGGAATAGGACGCATGGGTGTTTATACCTTTATTTCAGGCATGATGAATTCTAATTGTTGAGCTTGGCCCAAAAAGTTCAGTTCCTTGCTTTTTGGTGTCGGTCCCAACGTTGGCTGCGAGTTGCAGGCCCTATGGTGGGACTTTGGGGCACGCGTCTGTGGGCGCGTGCAACGCTCTCAGGTAAGTACGTTCTTTGAAGGTAGGACCTTACCTGCGCGGAAATGTGCGTTCGTAGAACGCTACAGATCTACCACCCCTAATCCAGGGTGTTATGCGTAACCGTGCCCATTAGACGTTTTGCAGCCACGGGTATACCGGCTGTATTATAACGGCGCCTCTCTGACACCGGGTCGAATCAGAGCAGTAAGCAGAACTTACCATATCAAAGAGAGGCTCTGATGTGGCGGGCTATTTGAAACCCCAAGACTCTTGGGATCAGAAATGAAGAACCAATATAAAAAACAATCCCACGTGCGTCGGCACATGGATTGTTCGAACTTAGAATGAAGGCTGGCCTATGTTGAAGATGTTTGTGCTCAGTTTCTGGGATTACATTTCTTAGCATGTGAACCAAAAACTCGGTGGCAGTACTATGTTATGTGAAAGTTTGAATTTATTATAGCGCACACATTGCATTTCCGATACAAGAAGCCACAAAAGAAAACCCCTACGATACTGCTGACCTCAGCTCGGGGAAACCAAGTTAGTCAAATGCTACTTGCATGGTAACAATTTCTTCGGTTAAATACGGTGTTGGTGGCTATTACACCAAAGGTTGCTGAACACTCGTGTGGGAAAGATTTGTGCTTAACTGCAAGTCATGATCGTCAGCGGTAAGCGCGAGCCGGTTTATAGCTAGGTACATTTGGTACCCAAATATATCCCAAGCTTCGCGTTTGATAAATCTATGCGATTGACAGCTTACCGAAAAAATATAAATATATTAGCAATTAAAAATTCTTTTCGAATGTGTTCAAAAATCCTCCAGGATCGTCAAAAATAATAATAATATTTCATCAAATTTTAACCCAGATGGACTTGATAAAAATTTCCACTTGCCAAATAAACCTAACGACGAAAAAAAAAAATACTAGTTAAAGAAATAAGTAAAAATAATAACTATTATTAGGTATCTGGTATTTTGGCATTTCCCTTTTTTGCTGTGCTCGTCGCTGTGTGCTGATTTGTGTGTATCTGGTAAAAACGCCACAAACTAAAACATTGCCAAAGACGTAAAACATAACCACCACAGGGAACTTCAACCTCCGTAAGCTGTCATCCACCAATCCCCAAGGCTGCCAATATTTGATACAATGGAATCAAAACGTTAAATTCAAGTACATATATTTTTTTTTTGCAACAGAGTCCAGCAAAACAAAAAACTTAGGAGCAAATTCTAAAACTTAATAAAAAAAAACACAAAAATAAGAAAACAGAACAGACTGCGGACGGTGGCAAAGAAATATTCGGACGAAGAAAATTACCTATCATTTTGGCGCCATTTTTGATCACTTTTATTAAAAATAGCCCATAAAAACCTCTCACTTCTCCCGAAACGATCAATCAGTATGTGGATGTACGAATACCTCATCGATGACTTGAAATGGCCTGTATTAATTGAGATATAGGCATAGAGTGACTCTGTAAACTTAAAATGAACTAATTGCCTATCTACTTTTGACTGCTTACAATGGGTGTAAGTACTCGTCCAATTCGTTAGAACTTCCACCATATGCGGCCTAATAAACGTGCGTAGCTCCGGCAGGTGCCCATCCACTTGAACCTAAGTTCTTTCGAGGTTGCTCAGGGGTAAAGTTTCGAAGTTTCTCAGAGAAGTAGGGGTAATCGATCCCCATTGAGATAGCAGCTCAAATATCCCTTGTGATTTTCTAAAATAATTTTTAGAATTCTATGATTGTCTCCACTTTTAGTACAAAATCGAGTTAACAGAGAGGAGGTGTTCTATTTGGATGCAGATTCATTTCCTGAAATCAAGTTGTCATTTTTGGGGCGGAGATACGTTCCCCATCTTCTTTCAGACGACGGCAACCAATGGCTTGTGGTCTATTTTGATGTTGAGATTGTGGCGGTTCCACCAAACCCCACTGACTACTTACCTAAAGAACCCCCATCCCTACAACCCAGTCTGCATAAGCCGTCGCTAATGCAATAGCATTGGCATCTTAAATGCTTCACGCATTAAAGAGAACAAATTTGTAATCGAAAAAGCCCCTGGAAAAGAGAATTCTTACTTCGCATTTAAAATCCCCTATAAGAGTTCTCTCCAAGCTTATCATAAATTCCCCGAAAGAAAATTCATCGGTTCATATATAATACAACCGCATAATCAGGAAATCTTACCCTTGAGTTGGCTTATCCCAGCTTCATCATGTGTATCATAAATCACCAGACAAACACATTGGCTGGCGACCTACACCCAAGGGACCAAAACAAACACACCCATCTCTTGGCACCAATTAAATCCTACAGCATAAGCAAATGCAAATAGGAATTCAATACTTAGCCTTAGTGATGCCATAAACACCATTTCCCGGTAATCTAGCTAAAACCCATTAACACAATTTCTTCGACGCGTCGCGTCTATTTATTTAGCCGCGACGCACATCTCAAACAAAGATCCAATTAGCATCCGACGAGTTTCGGTTTTGTTTGCTTTACCGGACTCGCATCCCATGAATGCACATTATCCTTTTCTTTGTTTAGATTCTTTCCCATGGCTTTGATTTATAAAAGAACCAATGTACATACATACATGTATACTGTGGTGATCTTCTGTATGGGATATGTTTGGTTACCGCAAAGAGAGACTTTACATCTCTCTTGGAACAGGAAATGCTTTCTTAGTTTAAGAGAGCCAGTTTCACTGGCTAAATTTCTTTCGACAACAATTGAATATCGTTGAGTTGAATTTCATCCACTGGCCGAGACGGTCGCTCCGCCATCCACCGTACCGGCGCCGGTAAGTCGAGTTAGAGTCGAGCGCGTTAAAAATAAAAAAATTATTTCTCTTGTGCCTCCCAGTATTAGGCCATTCAAGTAAAATAATTGTGAACGTATACCAACTAGCAGACGTGTTGGCAATCGTGTTAAAGTTAATGAAGTGAAATAAACGACTGCTGTTTTACTTTCTTTACGGGTGCATGTCATGTTGCGGAGTTTTACTCCTTGTGCTGGTGACATTGTTTTGACTGAAGGATCGATGGCGTCACATTGTTCCTCATTCGTGCGACTCGCGGATGAAAACACTTTTGCAGTTTTACACAGCGAATGAAGGATGGTGAAGGAAAGAAGTATGGTGCGCCGCGCGTCGGCGCACCATACTTCCTCCCCACAGATGTCATACTTGATAGCACTGTAAATATCGCGTAATTCGCGACAGTAGGCTCTGCAACACTCCCAGATTAGAATGATATTCGGAACAATAGGGCGGTTCCGACTTCCGTGGACAGTCCCCGTAACCGTGTCTGAAGTGTCACACTGTAGAAACAAAGGGACTCTATCAATATTATGGCGTGGCAATCAGCTGTCATCCAGCAGTCTTTAGAGAGAAAAAATCTCTTATTGGATGGCCAGTCTACAGCTACTGTAGATACCCGTTAAGAGACGCATCTGTGTGCCCGGGCCCCCGCTTAGTAGAAACTTTGACCTAGTGCGTTGACTTAGATGACAATGAATCACTCAGGCTATGCTGAGGGAAGCATACACTTCCTGTAGGGCCACCCAAATCAGACAGACTAGCAGGAGTAACACAAAAAGATCTGCCAGCCCTAATCCAGAGTGTTATGCGTCACCGTGCCCATTGGATGGTTTGTAGCCAGGAGTATACTCGCTGTATTATAACGGCGCCTCTCTGACACCGGGTCAAATCAGAGCAGTAAGCAAACCTTACCATATCAAAGAGGGGCTCTGATTGGGAGGACTATATGAAACCCCAAGACTCGTGAGAACAAAAATGAATAATCAATATATAAAAAACAATCTCACGAAAAACCCAGTAGGCGTAGGTGTGATGAGCCGACACTACCATAAGGGAACAAATCATCAAGAAACCACCGACCCGGCAAAAAGAAGACGTAGGGAAAACCGGAAAAAGCGGGATATACGCGTCGGCACGTGGAATGTTCGAACGTTATATAAACCGGCGCGATACAGACGGTCGTGGAAAACACGAAACAATATCAAATGGACATCGTCGCGATTCGGGAAGTCCGACTCCGAGGTACCGATACACATAACCTCGGAACCGGCTTCATCATAAGCAAGAAGATTACGCCCCATGTAAAAGATGTGCAATTTATTAATGACCGAATGTCAGGGCTAAAAATACAGGGACCATGTATTTATAAACGTACACGCCCCACCAGAATCTACGGACGAAGAAACGAAGGACACATTCTACGAGACCCTAGAGGAAGTATTTGATGGGATCTCATCAGTCGATGTTAAAATCCTCCTCGGGGACCTCAATGCGAAAATAGGAAAGGTAGACATCTTCCAACCAACTATAGGTAAAGAAACCCTACACGATCTGGTATTGAAAAGCACGATGTTCAAGCACAAGCAAATCCATAAAGCTACATGGACATCTCCCGACGGCATAACGTATAACCAAATAGACCACTTCCAAAAAATTTAAAAATTGAACCAATGCTTAACACATCAGGCCACTGGTCGCGTGTACGAATTCGTTTTCTAAACTCAAGTACACTCAACTGTTGTGGAATTGTTATGTTATCGCTATGGTATACGGCTCTGATGGATTTTCTTATTCGATTTCCGTTCGGTGTTCTTCACTATTTGCTTGTATATTGTGTGTGTATCTGTTAGAAACGCCACAGATCTGTCGGCTGTTTTGAAAATGGGTACAACGATTGAGGTTTTCTATTCTTCCGGAGTGACTTCCTTATCCCATATTGTTTGGATGAGCTGGTGGATCTTTCGAGCGGTTACCTCTCCTCCATGCTTCACGAGCTCTGTCGGTATATAGACGACTCCGGGAGCTTTGTTGTTTTTCAATCGATTTATTCCGTCTACAACTTCGTTGAAAGAGGGCTCTGGGATCTGAGGCTCGGCTGTATGTACGTCTGGTGCGTTTATTTGTAGTTGATGGGTGCGTACATTGAGCAGGTTTTCAAAGTACAGCTTCCATCTTGTTACGATATTGTTTGTTTCTCCGACCAGACAGCCGTTTGCGTCACGAATTATTTTGGCTCCCCCTCTATAGCCATTTCTAATTGAATTTATGCCGGCATACATATCTCTGATGTTCTTTGCTCTAGAATTTTCTAGGATTTGTTCGATCCGAGTCTTCTCCAATTCGCGTTTTTGCGTTTGAAGAGCTTCATTGTCTTTCTCCGAATTGTCGCGTATCTTCCTGCCATGACTTCATCACGTCCTTCCAAGCGGATCACTCTGACGCGTTTACATTGTTCGATCTTCGCCCTGCAGTCATCGTCAAACCATGGTTTGTATTTAATTGTTTTCTTAAATCCTAATACCTTTTGGGCTGTTGGTTTGATTGTGTCTCTGATCGATGTCTATTTAGTGTCTACACAATTAGCTTCCTCTTTCTCACTGCTCCCATTCTCTAGAATGCTAAATCTATTCGTTAGATCCTCTTGATATTTATCCCTTTTGCGCAGGTCTTTTAGTTTATCAATGTCGAACTTTTTGCTCGTCTCCCGTGACTGCCCATGTGGGATTGCTGCGACCCGACTCCTGATTTTGCCCATCACAGAAGATGATCGGAGTTGCAATCTGCTCCTCTATATGATCTTCATCATAATCGGCACTACAACCGGGAACCGGGCTTGTTAAATTTTCCATAATGATCTGTTTTTTTTTCGGGCAAGGTCATTAATCTTGCGCCAGAGGCTCCCCGACGGGGAATCGAACCCCGGTCTGCCGCATGATCTTCATCATCATCATCTGCACCACAACCGGGATCCGGTCTTGGACTATTTACCAAGTTTCGAGGCTTGTTACATTTCCCGTAATAATTTATTTTTAAGGGCAAGGTTATTAGCCTTGCGCCACCTGTATGATCTTACGTCAAGGCTATTCGAGTGGTGTCTTTTGTTTATGAGGAAGTGGTCTATTTGGTTATACGTTACGCCGCCGGGAGATGTCCATGTAGCTTTATGGATTTGCTTGTGCTTGAACATCGTGCTTTTCAATACCAGATCTTTTGACGTTGCGAACGTGATAATTCGAATTCCATTATCATTTGAAGCGTCATGTGGGCTTTCTTTACCTTGTTATGATCCGGCGCCGTGCTTCCTCGGTTGAGGGAAGAGCGGGGACCTTTTATTTTTCCTTTAGTTAATATTCCTTTTATTTGTCCTTTATTTAATATTCCGCTCCGATTGAAAATATGTTTGTGCGGAAATTTGTTGCAATTGATAATTAATTATCAAAGAAAAAAACTATTCCGTCTCTTCGATATTGTTTATTTTGTGTATCTTCTTCTTCACTCAAACTCTCAAATCAACTTAAACTGAAAACTTATTCTCAACTCAAAACTTAAACTTAACTGAAACTCAACCTTAATCTCCAACTCAAAACTTAAACTCAACTGAAACTGTAATCTCAAACTGAACTCTCAACTCAAAGTGACTTTACAATTCATTTTTCTCCCTTCTTATAGAACATTGTGTTCTAATTCACTGTAAATTATTATTTGAACAAAAACCATTTTCTCAAAGTATTATTTACTCTCTGTGACTTTTAAATTTTGAATAAACTTTGAACGAAAATCAAAGAGCCATGTTTCAAATGAAAAAAGGTGCATGTTATGAAAAAGGGGCCTGTTATGAAATGTACTGTAACTGGCTTGATATAGAATATTGTGTATGTTTATTTATATGTATTAAATGAGAATGTTAGATATGTAAGGAGAAAGTTTTAAGGATGTGTTAGATAAGTAGTGAGATTCAGTATTAAAGCTAATAAGGGTAGTATTCTGGAATACTACAACCTATAGTTGGTTGAAGATGTGTTCCTTTCCAATTTTTGCATTGAGGTCCCCGAGGAGGATTTTAACATCGAATGATGAGATTCCATCAAATACTTCCTCTAGGGTCTCGTAGAATGTGTCCTTCGTTTCTTCGTCCGTAGATTCTGTTGGGGCGTGTACGTTTATAAATACATGGTCCCTGTATTTTTAGCCCTGACATGCGGTCATTAATAAATTGCACATCTTTTACATGGGGCGTAATCTTCTTGCTTATGATGAAGCCGGTTCCGAGGTTATGTGTATCGGTACCTCCACACGCCAGTGTAAACCCGTTGGTTTCGATTACTTAATGTGGGAGTCGGATTTCCCGAATCGCGACGATGTCCATTTGATATTGTTTCGTGTTTTCCACGACCGTCTGTATCGCGCCGGTTTATATAACATTCGAACATTCCACGCGCCGACGCGTATATACCGCTTTTTCCGTTTTTCCCTATGTTTTCTTTTTGCCGAATCGGTGTTTTCTTGATGATTTGTTCCCTTATGGTAGTGTCGGCTAATCACACCTACGCCTAAGCGGTAAATTACACTAGATACTTTTAATAATTACATATAAGTAAACTAGTCTCCTTCTTTGTTTTGTGTCTTAACGCAGTTTATTTATTTGTTATCATTGATGGTGTTGAATCCCGATTCGTTTACCGGGAGCGAACGACGACGAACAATGTCAGTTAAACTATATATTTCATATTATGAAACTCTTTATTTTCAAATAGGCACAACACAATGTTGGCAACGAACTAAATAGTAGAATTATTATTATAACGAACGAAAACGATTCTATCGTTTATGATAGAAACGAACGATAAAGCAACGAATTGCTACGTCAACGAAACGAATAACTAGCTAAATGCTATGACAACGAAAAACGAACTAATTTACATAACAAAAATGACAAGCAAAAACATAAACAACAAAAATGGCAGCAACTCACACAAACAGTGCTGCCAAAACATGAAGGTATTTACAAAACTATAAAGAATTAATACTAGCAATTAATAATAAGAATAAATATAAACTATAATAATTAATAACAAAAAGTAACAGTAATTATTCAAATGGCTTGAACTAATTAGTTCAAGCACGACGCGACAGATGGTTTGTCTTAATTTTTGCTCTTGTCACTCGTTAAAGTAAGAAACTATCTTTTAGGTTAGGTACACAGCTCCACGATTTGCCAAATTACAGTCCAGCCAATTCCATTCCCCTGTTACTTAAAATCTTCTTCCTTTTCGATATTTCGTATTAATTGCAAAAATCGCTCCATTGATCAGGAGGAGACTGGTGATTATGACAGACGGTATTACAATGTCAAATAACGTATCAACGTTCATATCCAGAAGGGGAAGTTTCTCTTCAGAAGTTTTGCCACTCCTAGAAAGTTCTTGTACGACACAATCAGGAAGCAATTTTTCCAAATATCTAACTTGTTACAAAGAGAATAGATGAACAATCTGTAAGAATTGTTGGGATATTGTGAAAGTGGACGAGTTCACTAATTAAGACTAAGTTCGAGTAACTAAGACTAAATTAAGGGCGGATCAATGGGGTAGGGGAGAATTGGCCCAAAAGAAAAGTTAGATAAATAATTGAGGTTAGAAGTATTAGTGTTGCTATTGAAAATTATGGTGATGCAATACGCAAAATGAAAAAAAAAGTGAATCTATTGATGAACTTCAAAAGTAAAGTTTGGAGTAAGCAGTATGAACTGTGAACTAGGTCAAAATACCAATGATATCGCTCGTCAAACCCCTGTGTGTAGTGTCGCTGTTCTCCCCCGCAGCTTTTTGACCTAATATCTGTTTTGAAAAAAAAATACTCATTCCTATTTCATCTTTAATAATTTTGACTC
Organism: Microdon myrmicae; assembly: GCA_963931805.1. Classification (NCBI taxonomy): domain Eukaryota; kingdom Metazoa; phylum Arthropoda; class Insecta; order Diptera; family Syrphidae; genus Microdon; species Microdon myrmicae. Next base: position 76,294,600 of record OZ007499.1, read on the forward strand.
CGGTTTTAAAACGTTTAAACTACACTCTTGATTCCAATTGATTAATACAGGTTGTAGGGGAGCATTTTTCGCTGCTCTACTTTTTTCCTACAAATTGCATCAGTTTCAGTTGCTTTCGTACTATCGCAAATTCTATATAAATATATACACGGGTCGGCAAAAAAAATTGTTCTCTCGTTATTTTTGAGATAATTTTTGGATGAGAGTATTATATTTGGAGCTCTTGAATTGAAATTTAACCAAAAAAAATAATATATAATTTTTATCCAACCCTTATTTTTTTGAAAAAAAGCTATTTTCATTTACAAGTTGTAATCGAATACTTATGATGTTATAATGATAATTATAATTACAAAGAGGTTGTTGGAGACGGAGCAGCACACGACTGCCGACTGCCGACTGGCCGATACTTGTTTTATATATACTGCATTTATTAGACCGAAAATTAAAAGTTACAATTTACATGTTCTTTGTTAACATTTTTCAAACAGTTTTTTTACGTGTGCTTAGGACTTAAGGGGACTTAGATACATTGGCAATCTTGTTTTTCCTGGAAAAGGTCAGAAGAGAAACCAGGAACGCTGTTTATTTTAACTTAGCCTACTTAAAATCATTTAACATAACTTAAGCTAATCTTATATACAATTTACAATATTTGATATTGCAATGACTTAATGACTCAAAAATAATATTTACAATTTTGATTTATGCGGATGTGGGATATCTTGTTTTGATTGATGGCAGTGAGGGATATGGTAAGGTATGTTCTTGAAGGAGGGGGGCGCCATTCGGTTGTGTTAAAAAAAGAATCTTGGAGAACGGTTGGATGTTGCTGTACTTGAATTGATTGGGTGCCTGTTCGGTGTTGTGGTACACGACCTCGTTTAGATCGTTAACCAGTCTGCCTGAGGTGAAGAGGGTCCTAATTTGGAGACAATTACGGTAGTGAGTTCCCGCATTGGAGGAGGGTGGTGGTAGGTCTGTTATTATGGGGTTGGGATTGTTAGAGAGGTTTTCTATGAAATTTATCGACAGTTCTAGGATCCGTCTGTGAGAGCTATTAGTCGTAGGTGCCGGACACGGAAACGGGTTCACTTCATTAGTATTTAGTTTGTTTCATTACTTTGGTTTACATAGTACTTGAACTTCGGCACAAGATTCACATTCATTAGTATTTAGTTTGTTTCATTACTATGGTTTACATTTAGTAGAACTTCGGCACAACCTTCACACTCATTAGTATTTAGTTTGTTTCATTACTATGGTTTAAATTTAGTAGAACTTCGTCTGCTCTCACGGGTGGTTATTAATCGACTCCTGAAACTGACTCGTGCAGAGTCGGCCATCCGCTTAGGGTGGCTTTTAGTTCTAAAGAGAAACGTGAAGTGGTTTTTGGTGGCTAGACGCGAGATGCGGAAACTGCTTTTGTCGGTTGGACAAAAGGCTGCCGTGAATGTGGATAAGCCAAGAAAATGTGCTGCGCATGTGTGTGGCAGGGTACGCTGGCTGATATGGGCGCCGATACGGTTTCCTAATTTATGATGATGCTTGTGGGGGGGGTTCGAAGTTTTAATGCCTGACACGGGCTTTGATTCACTTTACCCGCCAACACTTACGTCTTCACAAATTGTTCACAGAGGAAAGAGGATTAATGTTCACCAGGAGGAAAATTTGATTAATGAAACGCACTGGGTTGTTCTTTTATAGTTAATGTTTTTATTTGGTTTTAACCGGAATATCCTTTTAATTAGATTTGGTGGGGATACCAGTCTATTTTTGTTACGAGAAAACTTATTTTTGTAATACACTATTTAGTAGATAACTTTAGTAAGCACGAAATTACTTTAGGGCGAAAATACCCAACACAACTAATTCTCAACAGCTAGTTGACTCAGAACGTGCGCGCATTGTAAAGATTGAATAACGACTCCGGTCACTTGTGCCCCGTATGGTGGATGATTAGTGACTGTTTATTCGGCGAAGAATTAAATTAAAATTTAACGCGGCGGCGGGACCAACCGCGGTGATGAATGACAAGCGACTGACCCCACGTGGGTATGAAATTTTAATTTTGCATTCGCACGGCTATTAGCCAATCATCATCGCACTCTCTCGTGAATCTTTTCAGTTGCACGTCTCAGTGAGGTGAATAGTACTTGCACATCATTCGACAGTCGCTGGACATGCGAAGGATGAAAAGAACAAAAGAGAGAGCGCAATAACTTAGGGATTGGCTTAGCTTGTGCGCTTGTATCAAATGCAGTCTCTGAGGGTGACCTACTGCTCTAGTACGATGGCTATGGTGATCTCAGAGTGCATTGAACTGTAGGGAGACAGAATTGTGGAGGAGAGGAAAATGTAGCTGGTACTATTCACCTGTAAGAAGAGATCATTCATCCCCAGCGAATGTAGTGTCTGGGGAAAGTGAGTAGGACGCCGACTAGGCTAGGGAAATCTGATCACTGGGAACTAAATTAAATACTTTAATAATTTCCCCGGCGATTGCATGATTATGCAACCGTGTCGTTTGATCAGACGATGCCGTTGCTAACCGACATGATGCGATTTCCGGTGGAAATCTCATGGGTTATCGAAATGGAGTTGCCGTATGGCGAAAAGATAGCTAAACTCGATTATCCATTATCTGCATAGGATAATGAGTCTAGCTATGCGACATTTTGGGAAACATGTTTTGCAGGTGAATTACCGAACGGTGGGATAGTGGTTGATATGACGCGCTGACAGCTGTCGAAATAAGGCGGAAATTGTGGTTGAAATTGTGGGTTGGTTCTCCATATAGTATAGAGAACCCCCACATTTGTATGTAAAGATAATTCCTTTCAGAGCATTTTGATGATGCATTAAACGCATGAAATGATGTTCTTGGGTTGTTGAATGTTTGCAGATAACTGCAGGTCGGCAAAGGAATTTGGGGTTGGAATGATGGGTGGTTCTTTGCGTAGCTTTAAAGAACCCGCACACGTCTATCCAGTCGTTCGATGCCTGCTGTGTTGTAAAGATTGTTGTTACTATGTTATCTATATGAGTTGGTTTTGCGGTGTAAGCCAGTGATAAACCGGAAACATTTTCGTTCAAACACTCGTAATTTCTCCATTTGGGAGGGTGAGATGTGTTACCCTAATGGGTGGGCGTATGTGAAAATGGGTCTGATTATCTGTTTGTAGATGAGCTGTTTGACCTTGAGAGAGAGGCCTTTAGGCTTCCACAACACTCGTCTGCAGAGGTTAAGTTGTATTGAGGCTTTATGAAGGGAATTTTTGATGTGAGTTGAGAATGACCAGTCGTTGGAAAGGAAAGTTATTCCAAAATATTTGAGGAAAGTTACTCCCAAATATTTCAGAGTTTTGGAAGGTTTTATGAGGGTGTTATTAAGCGTGAGTTTAATTTTATTGTGGCAATGTTTAGTGTTGTTTGTGCAGTGAGCGTTTTTGCCCTTAAGCACTGTTAGCTGGGTTTTAGTTGGGTTGAGGCTAATTTTCCATTTGTTAAAGTATGCTGACATGAGCGGGAGGAAGTTGTTAACGCGGTTTCTTGCCGCTTTGACAAATCGACTGCTAGAGTAGATTAAAGTATCGTCAGCATAATTTAGCATTACAACACTAGGTGGAGGTTGGGGAATATCGGATGTGTATAGAAGATATAAAAGTGGTCCGAAAATAGATCCTTGGGAAACTTCCGTGGTTATGTTGCGAGTTTGTGAGAGGGAAGAGTTTATTCTAACCATGAATTTCCTACCAGAAAGATAAGATGATAGGAGCTTTGTGATGTTGGAATTCAGACCAAATAAGCAGTGCAGCTTTTAAAGAACTCCTGAGATCCAGACACATCAAATGCTTTAGAAATATCGAGAGATATGCATACGGTAGGGCATTGGTTTTCCAGACCAGTTGTGACATCGTGTGTAAGTTTTAGTAGAGCATGGCAAGTGGAGTGTCGCTCACGAAAGCTAAACTGAGATTTAGGGATGAGAGCGTTATCATTGGCAAACGAGAGAAGGTTTTGGTAGATCTTACATTTTAATATTTTGCTTAGGGTGTTTAATAAAGATATCGGACGATAGTTGGAAGTGTTATTGGAACTGCCGGACTTTTTAACAGGGATTACTACCGCAATTTTCCAGTTCTCTGGGAAATGTGAAGCATTTATTGATTTGATTTGGCGGGCGAAGTCTTTTAAATAGAAGGTGTGGTATTCCATCTAGTCCGGTCGATTTTTTGTTGGGTCGTGATCTTGTGAATTTGATTACTGTGACTGTGGTTAGAAATGTGCTGGTGTCTGGAGGATGTGACGCATTGATTGTGTCGTTAAATTCCCCTATGGAAGGAGTATAAGATGCGGGTAATCTGTGATTTATATTCGTTTATCAGGTGTACCGGCGAGCGTTTTTTTTTTATAAAGGTTAAAAATGTTTTTTTGCGAAAGTAAAAAATATTTTATTCGAAGTATTGGTCATTGCTTTCTACACATTTCGACCACCTTTCTGGAAATTTGTGGATACCACGCCAATAAAACCGGTCGTCTTTTGAGGCAAACCATTCGGAGACCCAATTTTCGACTTCTTCGTAGGAATTGAAATGCTGCTCAGCCAATGCGTGTCCCATCAATGAAAACAAATGGTAGTCGAAAGGAGCCAAGTCTGGTGAATACGGCGGGTGGGGCAACACCTCCCAGCCGAGAGCTTTTATTGTTTCTTTAACGGGTTTTGCTGTATGACTCGAAGCATTATCATGCAACAAAATTACCTTTCCGTGTCTTGTGGCCCATTCTGGTCGTTTTTCGATCAATGCATGGTTCAAATTGATCATTTGTTGTCGGTAGCGTTGCGCACCAACAGTTTCGCCAGGTTTTAGAAGATCATGATACACCATCCCCTTCTGGTCTCACCAAACACAGAGCATTATCTTTTTTCCGAACCGATCAGGCTTAGCAGTCGATGTTGACGCTTCTCCTGGATGTACACATGATTTTTTGCGTTTAGGATTTTTAAAATAAATCCATTTTTCATCACCAGTCACAATTCGATGCAATACTGACTTCCTTTTGTGTCGTAGAAGCAACGTTTCACATGTGGTGTTTCGCTTTTCCATCTGCCTGTCATTCCATTCATGTGGCACCCAGTTTCCACACTTTTGGATCTCGCCCATAGATTTTAAACGGTCAGAAATTGTTTGTTGTGCAACATTTAACATTTGTGCCATATATTTTTGACTTAAAATGTCATCTTGATCCAATATTGCTTGCAATTCGGCGTTTTCAAACTTTTTTGGTGGTCTTCCACGTTCTTCATTTCGCACATCAAAATCATTATCTCTGAACCGCTTAAACCATCTTTTGCATGTTGCTTCCGATAGAGCATGATCACCATAAGCCTCGACAAGCATTCGATGTGACTCTGCACCACTTTTCTTCAAATGAAAACAAAAAATTAATACTTTCCGTGAATCATCATTTTCTGGTACAAATTTCGACATTTTTAACACGATTTAAAAAAAAAATGATCGCTCCTCGATAGTATATAGTGGTTAGTATACCCGCCTGTCACGCGGGAGACCGGGGTTCGATTCCCCGTCGGGGAGCCTCTGGCGCAAGACTAATGACTATGCCCGGAGTAAACAAGTCATTATGGAAAATTTATAAATGGGGCTCGTTGAGTAGACATCATCACGTATATGGGTGAGATTAGAGCAGGTCCAAAAGTTGGCAACCCTATTTATTATTCTTGATGTCGTTTAACGCAGTATGTCGAGCGTTCCCGTCTCCACCGTTTTTGAATGGTGCGGGGAGAGACTGCCTGATTATTTGAGATATGTCAGAGGCAGGGAAGGCTGGTTCTCGTGTTGGGTGGATGTAAATGGATGTTAATATGATTCCTTTTTTGTTTTCACAAAAAAGTTTAACTGTCGTGTATTCGATATTGACAACATTGGTGAACCTGATTTGGGTGCATTGGAGTTTATTATTAAGTAGGATGCCGGTACCTCCATACGATCCAGTAGTTCTGGGGTTTCAAATAAATGTGTAATTGGGGATGGATACTCGGGAGTTGGACTTAAGCCACGTTTCTGAGAGGAGAAGGATGTCTGGGGAGAAGGTTTCAACAAACAACCGTAAGTGTTGCTTACGGATATTGGAGTATATAGATTCTGTGTTTAGGGCGACTATAGTTAGTTCAACCATTGAGGGAGAGAATATGGGAGGTAATACGTGAGAGCGTAGCGTAGAAAGCATAGTTTGTAGACTCTTGATGTATCCCATGATGTCCAGGTTGAGGCAAATGGAGTTGGGGCTGTCTGACGTCAGCGTGTTTGGATTGTTTTTTATGACATCCGCATATGATGTTCCTGGTCTTCTAGGTTGTGGTAATGTGTTCTGCGATGTGGATTTGGTTGGTTGTCGTTGGTTTTATTCTTCTTTGGAGAATTCGCAATTTATGAGGGCACTGGGAGAAATTGGTTGGATGTGGACCTGCACAGTTACAGCATATCACGGCGATTTCCTTAGTAGTAATGGATTTGCCCCATACATAAGAAGGGAGATATCACACTATGCAGCAACTATAAGGGTATAACATTGCTAAGTACCGCCTATAAGATACTCTCCACTATCCTACAAGATCGGATAGCCCCATACGCTAAAGCCATCATTGGTCAATATCAGTGTGGCTTCATCCCAGGCAAATCATCGATTGATCAGATATTCACCCTTAGGCAGGCGATGGACAAATGTCAGGAATTTAAGATTCCATTATATCATCTATTTATAGACTTTAAAGCCGCCTACGACAGCATAACCAGGATAGAACTATATAATGCCATGAGAGAGTTGTGCATTCCAAACAAATTGATATGACTTTGCAGGTTGACCATGACCAACGTAACTAGTCAAGTAAAAATAGCGGGATTTCTGTCCAAACCAATAAACATCTTTAATGGATTTCGACAAGAGGACTGGTCTGCCTCCTCCTCAACCTGGCGTTGGAAAAAGCAATCCATGATCCTGGCGTTACAACAAGAGAGACCGGATCGGCTGTACAGGAATCCTTCGCCCAGATCGAGCAGACAGCACAAAAACTGGGACCGCACACTAATGAGGGGAAAACTAAGTACATGGTGGCAACTTCTGCGAAGAGAAGACCTAACGTTGGTCAAACTATCAGGGTAGTGGAGCACGAATTTGAAGTAGTACAATCCTTTAACTACCTCGGGTCAATAGTATCAGCCGATAACAATATGGAAGAAAAAATACGCGAACGGCTGATCAAATCCAACAAAGCCTACTATGGTCTATCAAGGCTCTTTAAATCCCGAAATTTATCCAGAACATCCAAGCTACTACTGTACTGGTCTTACCAGTACTCATGTGTGGATCCGAGACCTGGGTGCTTAATAAAAGGCAGTCTGAACTCTTAGCCGCGTTCGAGAGGAAGGTCTTAAGGAGATATGTTGGCCCCGTATGCGAGGGAGGACGATTCCGGAGACCCTACAACCATGACTTGTACGCAATCTACCTTGAAGCTAATGATGTAACAAAAATCAAGATCGGTAGACTCCGCTCGAATGAGCGAAGAGGAGCCTGCCCGGGAAGTCCTTTGTGGCAGGATGTATGGAAGGAGACAGCGCGGCAGACCTTGTCTGCGATGAATGGATAGCGTAGACTAGGACGCCCAGAGACTGGGAGTGCCAAACTTTTTGACATCGACTCGAAATCGGGACCGATGGAGTAAGGCCGTTATTGGCGACGCGATCAGCATCAGCACACAAGCACTCAGCATCGGCGCACAAGCACTCAGCATCGGCACACAAGCACTGAGCATCAGTGCACAAGCACTCATGGAGCACAAGCTCCACAAGCAGAGGGAGGAGCATGACAGTCAGCGGTATACCAGTCGCGATAAATCACTCAACAGGAAACGAGTGATTTATAGAAAACAAGCGAACGGGGAGACAGCTGCTGGCAATAAAAGGCGAGCGCGGCGCTGAAGCAGTGGGATTCGTCGAAGGAACTCGCAACAAATAGGTCTTGTTAAAGACCAGCAGTAGAGAGAAACAGAAGTAAAGGTTTAATAGAAAATAATAAAAACAAATAGAAAACCGAGCTAATTTCTCGGCGATAGATATTTTGGTCGATATTCTTTCTGGGTCGCGTTTCCGCTTTATTTATTAGGGATCTGTAGTGGGCAAGACTCAAACGCCCGTTTCAACTAGAGAAGAGTCCGGCTCTGGAGGTACAATCCCTCTAAGTTAGAAGAAATCATCGTTGGCCGGCCAGTGCCGGAAAATACAGTCCGCTAAGGCGAAATTGATGGGACGTCGCTGAAGAAAGCGCTGTTCGCGATCTCGGTTACCTTTTTTCGTTTCAACAACAGCCATCCTCAACAAGTTTTTTCGTTCATAAACCACCACCCCCGCCCCAAAACTGACAGTATAACCCCCCGTACCCTCTATTATCAGAACGTAAGAGGTCTTCGCTCAAAGACCCAATCCATTCTGAAAAACTCCCATGCCCTACCTGTCGACATTTTTCTTTAAGTGAAACGAACTTAATCCCCAGCATTCATAAGCTGGAACTGTTTCCCCCCACGTTCACCATCTTCCGCGATCACTTCCTCAATCTTCCTACTGACTTTTCCCCCAGCCAAGGAGTGTTCATCGCTGTCCATAACAGCCTCGAGTCGTCACTTGTCGCTTTCCATACCTCCTTAAAGCTGGACTTTGTGACTGTCAAAATCACTCTTCCTCGGAAATCAATCCTTGTCATGTGCTTTTATATCTTGCCATCCAAGCCTATTGAAGTTTAGCTCGTAAGCTCTTAATGATATCGATATCGGAGATTTTAATCTTCCACAACTCAATTGAGCTTTATCTGGCGACCATTCACACTTCACTACCCACCCCAAGGCCAAGGAATGTTTCTTCATTGATCGACTAGATGATTATCTCTGCCAGATCAGCAACGTTCGAAACTTTTTAGGCAGCTTGAGGTCATCTTTACAACAGGCCCTATCACTACATCTGTCCAACCCAATCCGTTCGTCCTTGCATCTATAGACCACCAGCACCCCCCTTTTCTCGTGACCTTCTTCCGAGTCCATTCGCCACCGCCCGCCTCCCCTTACAATAACTACGCCTACGATCTCCATAAAGCTAATTTTTCCTCATCAACGGCTACCTAGGCCGCCTTTCGTTCGAATACGATCACCTATCTGTTGAAGATGCCATCACCTATTTATATACCGAAATCCTTTTCTCTATTTCCCTGTTCGTTCCCTACTCTAGACAAAGAACATCAACCTCTTCCCCTCCATGGTACAATCACAAGCTTCGCTCCCTGCGTAATAAAAGGAATAAGTTATGGGACATCTTCTCTCGGAATCGAACTATACCTGACTACTCTCTCAATGATCAACTGACGATTGGATTACTTACATCGGTTCTAAAGCCGAGTGTTTTCCGTCAAAGCATCAGGAAGACCATGGCAGATCATCAAAACCAATAATCGTCCTTACATCAATAGACCCCCCCCCCCCCCTCTTTTCGTGATCTTCTTCGGTGTCCACTCGCCACCGTCCGCCCCCCCTCAAAATCACCAAGTCTACGATTTCCATAAAGCTTATTTTTCCTCATCAACAACTACCTAGGCCGCCTTTCGTTCAACTACGATCACATATCCGTTGAAGATGCCATCACCCATTTATATACCGAAATCCTTTTCTCTATTTCCCTGTTCGTTCCCTACTCTAGACAAAGAACATCAACCTCTTCCCCTCCATGGTACAATCACAAGCTTCGCTCCCTGCGTAATAAAAGGAATAAGTTATGGGACATCTTCTCTCGGAATCGAACTATACCTGACTACTCTCTCAATGATCAACTGACGATTGGATTACTTACATCGGTTCTAAAGCCGTGTTTTCCGTCAAAGCATCAGGAAGACCATGGCAGATCATCAAAACCAATAATCGTCCTTACATCAATAGACCCCCCCCCCCCCCCCCCCCCTCTTTTCGTGACCTTCTTCGGTGTCCACTCGCCACCGTCCGCCCCCCCCTCAAAATCACCAAGTCTACGATTTCCATAAAGCTAATTTTTCCTCATCAACAACTACCTAGGCCGCCTTTCGTTCAACTACGATCACATATCCGTTGAAGATGCCATCACCCATTTATATACCGAAATCATTTTCTCTATTTCCCTGTTCGTTCCCTACTCGAGATAAAGAACATCAAGTGGCCTTGGCTTTATTTAGCAAGTTTCGAGGCTTTTACATAATAATTTACATAATTTACATTTACATAATAATTTATTTTTACGTGCAAGGTTATTACCCTTGCGCCCTGCGTAATAACAGGCATAAGTTATGTGTCAACCTCTCTCAGAATCGAACTATCCCTGACTACTCCAACTTTCTTGACTATTATCTCCAATTCACGGAACTTTTTAACACCCTTTATCGCAACTATCTTACCAAAACTCATATCAATCTCAAAAATTACCCAAAAACCTTCTTCCAGATTGGCAATCATAAACGTTGATACGATGGTTACCCCACATCGTTTACCTAAAACTCTCAAACCTCAACTGATTCTGTTACTAATGCTAACTTCTTCGCCACCCACTTCAATCAGTGATTCACTAATGACACCTTTGTTCCTGGTCCGTCATACTTCAATTACCTACCTAATTTTTCCCTCGGGCCCCTTCTCCACAACTCCTTTAATCGGACCTTAATTGAAACCAAGATACTCCAACTTAAAAAGACGAGTTTACACCGGACCGTGATGGTATCTCTGCAATCCTCAAGAAATGCTTATCTTATTCTCTCTGCTTCCATTTCACTGATCTTCAAGGTCTCACTCTCTCAATGCGTATTCCCCCATATTTAGAAAACCTCTTTCATCGCACCCATCCACAAGAAGGGTCCCAAAAACGATGTCGCGGACTACCGCCCCATCGCCAAACTGTCCCTCTTACCCAAGATTCTCGACAGCAGTCTCTACGAACCTCTAAGTTTTCATTGCAAATCTTTTATTTCATCAAGCCTACATGGTTTTGTCGATGGCCGATCAACTACAACAATCTCGTTGAGTTCACTTCCTTTACACTCTCAGCACTAGAGCACGGGAACGAGGTCGATATGGTCTCAACCGACCGTAGTAAAGCATTTGACAAAATTTCCCACAATCGAATCCTCTTCAAATGATCCGCCCTCGGCTTCGAACCTGGGTTGTTGAAATGGATTTCTTCCTATCTATATGATAGACCTTAATCCGTTCGATTCAGGTCCACGATATCCAACCCCGTCCTTTGCCACCTCTGGGGTCCAACAACTTGAAGAACTGAAAGACGATTTCAGTCCCGGCCCAGACGGACTCCCTGCTACCCTCTTAAAAAAAAAACGTTCCTCTTCTCTTTCTCTCCCGCTCGCGTCAATCTCCAATTTATCCCTTGCACAAGGTCTATTCCCCGACTTTTGGAAATCTTCTTACATAACCCCCATACACAAAAAGGAAGAAAAAAACGATATATCCAATTATCGTCCCATTGCCAAGCTTTCGCAATCACCCACAATAACATAATTTGAATATGAAAAGGCATTCGTAAGGTGGTAAGGCTCTTAACGTCGAAAAAATGTTTGGTGATGTTATAATGCAATCGGAATAACTTTTGCAACCGGATGATCGAACCTGCATTCGCCCCCGAGGGCTCAATACAACAGTAGGTTCTCTGTGGCAAATCTATGAAACATCGATAACTACCACCCTCTTCTTTTCTTGCCCCTTATGCGTTATGTTTTTGCTGAACACCCATCATCTCTCCTAACCGGCACGGCTTCCTCTCCGGCAGGTCCACTACTACCAACCTTGTCGAATTCACATCCCACACAGTCCTTGCCCTAGAAAACGGCGATGAGATCGATGTAGTCACTACCGACTTTAGCAAGGCTTCGACAAAATCTCCCATAACTTCATTCCCTTTAAGTTATCTTCCCTCGGTTTTGAACCCCTGTCGATAAAGTGGATCTCATCCTATCTCAATTATCGAACCTGCCGTATGCGATTTAGATCCACCCTCTCCGATCCTTTTTTTTCCAACCTCAGGTGTCTCCCAGGGCAGTCAGCCGGCCTACGGCCCTTTTCCTATTTCATCATCATCGGCACTACCACCGGGAACCGGTCTTGGCCTTATTTAGCAAGTCCTGAGGCTTGTTAAATTTTCCATTATAATTTATTTTTTTCTGGGCAACGTCATTAGTCTTGCGTCAGTGGCTCCCCGACGGGGAATCGAACACCAGTCTCCCACGTGACAGGCGGATATACTAACCACTATACTATCGAGGAGCCCTTTTCCTATTTATCCTAACCATAAAGGACATAGGCTCTTGCTTAATCACTCCTTCATCTCGCTTTACGCGGATGACTCCAAAATTTTCAAGACAATCCGCTCTCCCCTGGACTCCTCACATCTCCAATCGGATCTCGACTTGGTGACAAAATAATTGCCTAGAAATGAATATCGCCAAATGTCACACAATCACGGGAGACCTTTTGACACTTATAACCGATATATGGACATCTGCGATTGAACGGCATGGTGAGTCAAGGGCGGTCGCATTAGATATCTCGAAGACTTTGACCTCGTCTGGCACGGGGCATTGCTGAGCAAACTTCGTTCATATGGACTTTCCCAACAGCTTTGCGACTGGACGAGGAGCTTCCTCGAGAACCAATCGATCCGGGTTGTTGTGGACGGCGAGTGTTCGGATCTGTATCCTGTTAATTCGGGGGTGCCCCAGGGTTCTATTTTGGCTCCAACCTTGTTCTTGCTTCACATAAATGATTTGTTGGAGACAACGGATAACAAAGTGTTCAGTTTTGCGGATGATAGTACGCTTGTTTCCTCCTTTTCGAGTGATCGGCCGATTGGTGCATCAACGTCGCACCAGCTGAGATGTAGACAGATTGACTCTCTGAACCAGGATCTAGATAAAGTCATGCAGTGGGGAAAGGCCAATCTTGTCGACTTCAACGCAACGAAGACCCAGTATACAACATTCTCAAAGAAAACCGGATCATCGGTTCCACAGCTGATGATGAGTGGCCGGGCCCCTCGAGGCTGGGGAAAGTTTGAGATTGCCCGGCGTCATGGTCTGTGGGAATGTATCATGGCATAAACACATATCGGGTATCGCCAGATCAGCCTCAGGAAAACTGAGTTATCTTTTTAGACCCAAGATATACTTTACTCCGGCCCAACTTCTTCTCCTATATAAATCTCAAATTAGACCCGCGCTCGAATATTGGTCTCATGTTTGGAGCTCGGCTCCTAAACATACCCTCGACCTACTTGAGAGCGTACAAAGACGAGCGAACCGCCTGATCGGGGACTCGGCGCTGACGTCGGGACTACAGTCGCTATCACATCGAACGCGCGTGGCCGACCTCTGTCTGTTTTACAGATATTATCACGGGTGCTGTTCTTCGGAGATTCTTGGCATTGTTCCACGCAATTCGGTCTATATGCGCTCCACAAGACAATCCGACGGATCGCACCCGTTTGTGGTTCATCTCCCGACAGCGCGAACATCCCTGTATCAGAACTTGTTCCGTTACAGAGCGGAGAAGCTGTGGAACTCCCTTCCCACGCGAGTGTTCCCGGAGCGTTACAGCCTGCCACTGTTCAAAAAGAACTGCAACAGTTATTTGATGGCATCTCGAGGCGCCCACTCGACGCTATAGGTTCGCCTCTCCCGAGAGAAGTCTAATAAAAAAAAAAAAAAAAATCACTTTCTCTCGGAAGAGTTCCCCCGCTCACTCACCCACGCTCCTATCTCTTACTGAACCAACCGATAACATCGGTTGAATTGATTCGCGATCTGGGCGCCCTATGTGACAAGGAGCTCAAATTTACCGCACATATTGATTACATAATCCTCAAGGCCAACGCCGCCCTTGGGTTTGTCAAACGCTGGTCGAAGGAATTCCTTAACCCCTATGTCACCCAATCACTCTACACAACTTTTGTCCGGCCACTACTCGAATGTGCTAGCCAGGTCTGGTCCCCGTATCAATTGTCTCACATTCACAGGATCGAGGGCGTTCAACGTCGTTTCTTGCGCTTTGCCCTCCGTGGACTAAACTGGGCAAATCGGCTGACTCTACCACAATATACAAGCCGGCTCCCTCTAATCAATCTTAACACATTTGAAGAGCGCAGAATCCATGCCGACATCATCTTTGTCCATCGCATTCTGTCTGGCTCAATCAATTGCCCAAGCTTGCTCTCCACTTTAACATTTCTTTCAAACCGCCGTAACGTACGTAACCCTCGACTGTTTTACGTGCCCGCTCATCACATTTCTTACGGCGCTAACGAACCCTTCTCGCGTGTGCTACTACAGGCCAACTCTTTCCCCACCTCCTTCGATTTCAACATCTCCACTCTCGCTCTTAAACGACGTCTCAGAATAAACCCGTCCTAAATCCCCCCCCACCCCCCCCCCCCCCCCCCCCCCCCCCCCCACGCACGCCATAACCAATGAAGGTGTCTATAAAAAAAAATCAAATTTGTTATCAGAATGTATCAAAATACCACACATTTATATCAAACACGAATCCATTTGTTCAAATAAAATCAAATTTGTTTTCTGAAAACTTGAGGCAAACTGTCTCAAATATTTCACCTTCTAATGTATCACCGATCGTTGTTATCAGCCTCTATTGAATCCTTCATCTTCCCAACAACATCGAGTTATATTAGCCCCTTCAGCATTGAACATGGAAGCACCACAGTGATTCAAAGACTCATCCTAAACTACATCGCAAGAAAAGCTCTTGAATGTTTTAAAGGAAGATCTTCACAACTACAACCATTGTGTGAAGATTTTGAGGAAATAGTTTCAGAGATCCATGAGAAATTTAGAGTAGCTATACATCATTCCTATTTAAAAAAAAAGAAGAAAAACGACGACAATAAAACACAAAGAGAAGGTGTTACTAGATTTATGAGCAAGCATGTATACGCCCAAAAACCATGGTTTACATAATAAACATCAAGGCTCGCGATATGACTTATTATACACGGAGGAATGTATAGTTAACTTTACTCTCCTATTTTCCTAATTCACGTCCCATTCAATTTGCATGCAGTACTCAATTTACTAAACAAACAGCATATTCCGCAAAGGGCTTCACCTCTCCAGTCTGAATGGAATCCTTTATCCAAAGAAGATGAACATGCTTGCAGTTCCTACTATAAGATGTCCTGAAAAATAATTTACTTCTGTACAATACTGAGAAACATGGTTAAGCAATTCTAAAAAATCTACCTGGATGTCGCAATTGATTCAACCAGGTCCTGATTTTCATATATCACAATATTTGCTTCATCCCTGTTCAAAGTAACCAATCCGCCATTGTTGTCGAATTCGCGAGTATACTCCTTGATTTTGTCTTGAATTGTACTCCGAAAATATGCTGTGAATCCAGAAAACACGCCCACCTCTCGTTTCTTTTTACTTTTCTGCTTTGGTGATGTACTTTCATCCGATCGTTCTCTTTTGAGTGATGTACGCTTCTTTGTTTGTTGGTTCACACTGTCCTTTTTAGGTGAATCCGTTGGTATGCCTTTTTTCAATGGACTCGTTGCCATAGAAGTCTCAATTTTAATGTCCTCATTATCATTGGTGTCTTTAAGTAGCAGATCAACATTCACATTCTTCTTAGATGCATCAAATAAGTTTTGCAGTTCTTGTAAATTGGTGGACTCCTTGGGGGTTTTATCATCTCTAATTCTGGTTATCCTTGGAAATCTTATCGAAACGCCATTGGCTGTGTGTACATTAGAATTGGTAAATTCAGCTCCGGTGATTTCCCACACTGGCATCTGGTTTGGGTCTTTAGTTACATAATCGGGAACTAAAGAACGATGACATATGAACCAAGGTGGTAATTGAGTCACATCACTGCGTTCCATTTTTGGAAACAAATTGTTATGAACTGATTCCATTGTGGCATCGTCCAAGCCAGAATGTACTTTTGTAACAGTTTTCCAGTTTTTGGTCTTCTTATCCAAGCATCCCATCAAAAATATACTTAACATTCCACCTTTCTTTCCGGAGCCGAACCATCCACCAAGAACTACTAAGTCAGCAGTATCTGCCATTTTACCTATAAGAAAAAGATTACAAACAGAGGGAAGTGATAAAAACCGAATTTCTAAGGGATCCAGCATTTTAATAATAATGAGTAATTTCATAAAAAGGAAGCACAATATATAAATAACACATCATTCAATAAGTTTCCGGTTTGACACATAGATGGCGTAACTATTCACAGACTCATATAATTTCTGAATAGTAATAGCCTTCAAATGATATGGGCCATTTGCCCCAGTTCTAAAATTTCAGAGGCAAACG
This sequence comes from Microdon myrmicae, assembly GCA_963931805.1. Lineage (NCBI taxonomy): Eukaryota > Metazoa > Arthropoda > Insecta > Diptera > Syrphidae > Microdon > Microdon myrmicae. Next base: position 76,311,034 of record OZ007499.1, read on the forward strand.
CTACTTTGGAAGGCGGGAGCGAACATACAGGGCAATCTCACTGATTGCTTTCAACCCGGCGAATGCCAGGACGATCCTTGTCCCTGTTCAATCCAAGTCTCCACGTGACACCCCTGGATAGCTACTTTGGCACCCGCCAAGTAGTGAACCAATGCATGCAGCAACATCCTGAGAAACGTTGCCGCAAGGCTTAAAACCTTGCCCGGAAAAAAAATTATTATGGAAAATTTAACAAGCCTCGGATATGGACCGGATACACGACGGAAATGGCTAAACGATTTGAGAATTTTCTCATGGAACGTCCGCTCACTCTACAGAGCTCGAGCTGCTCAGCAGCTAGCCGATCTCCTGATCGAACAAGGCTGACATAACAGCATTACAAGAAATAAGATGAACAGGGAGTGGTGTTATTCAAAGAAACGAGTATGACATTTATTATAGCTGTCATGGAAACACGATGTGCTCGGGGTAGGCTTTCTAGTCAGCCAAAAACTGCAGCCTGCCATTATCAACTTTAATGCAATAGATGAAAAGCTATGCACTCTTCACGTGCGAGGCAAGTTTAAGAACATAGGCCTCATAAACGTTCACGGGCCTACAGGGGAGTCCCCTGACTACGAAAAAGAACAATTCTACGAGAACATCGAACAGGCCCGCAATGCCTGGCCAAGATATTCTATTTATTGGCCTGTAGGAACCCAAAAGTTCATGAGCTCACCGACTCGACTCCGCCATGGTTCCCTGTCCTGTGCACTCTCTTTCCACGTTCGACCATCCAATCCGATCTCGTCGAGGTCCAACCTAACATTGTCCTCCCATCTCCGTCGCGGCCGTCCTGTCGGTCTCTTTCCCGTTGGCTTACCGCCAAGAATTCTATGCACGGTCGTGTCGTTGCCCATTCGCGCTATGTGTCCGGCCCATCTTAATCTTCGCGACTTGATTACTCTCACTATTGTAGGTTTGCGGTATAGCTTGTGGGGAGGAAGTATTGTGCCAGGCAGGGGCACTCGGTTCACTTCCTTCCACCAGCTTACGAAGACAAAGTTCCGTGGGAAAGAATGTCAAACGCACTGATTTGAGCTATTAATTAGATCGTCACTTTATTTCCTTTAAAGGTTTGGAGCAAAACAAACTACTTTAAAAATAAGCACATAATCAGACTACGAACGGAGGATATTGGCGTTTGTTACGGACCGACCTTGAGTCCAGGTCCCCCCAACATCCACTAATCCCCCTTCGTTAGTTTCCCCTCTTTACCTATAAAAGGAGAATAACTCGCCAAGTAGTTAATTTGCATAAACTACTTTATGCAAATTCTACTTGGCAGAGAAAATAATAAAAACCGGCGTTGGCGTCGAATAATAAAATAAAACGTCAACGGCGAAAAAATAAATAAATCATTCGACGTTAACTAACAAACAAGGTCACACTAAAGTTACAATTAAATGAAATCAATCAACAATTAGAAGCTGAACAGGGGAGCAGCCATCAACGCCTCTGCAACCAGTCGCAGACAAGCAGCTTCTCCAACGACCGCTCAACGGTCAAAACCAAAGTAAGTCCCTTTGTACTTACCATTTACATATATTAACTATATAACCATAAATATGTTCAAATAATTGTTAAAACAACATAACACGTTTGCCATTTTGCACACACACGACTGGGGCTGAAAACTTGGCTACGAGATGTACGCATCCTCGGCGCGCAACGAGGAGCAGAAGACGAAGACCCGACCGATTCGGTCGGGTGATGAAAAACGACTCAGTGTTGCTCTGCTCGATGCAGAGCCACTTCTCAACTCGGGGTGAGTTTCCTCGAGAGAGAAAGTGTTTCTCTCGTGGTGAAAACAAGGAAGGAAGACTTGGTAATGTATGTGTATGTGTGAGTGAAGATCACGTTGGTTTTTTCATACACAAGGCCATGGGAACGAATCTGAAAACAAGAAAAGGAATGATGTGCATCAATGAGGTGTGAGTTCGGTTAAGCAAACAAGCTGAATCTCATTGGATGCTAATTGGGTTTGTGTTTGCTTATGTGAGAAGGTCAATAATAAACCGATCCAGGAATATGTAGGACAAAGGGAATTTATGATCTGAAAGTTCAACTGACTAAACTCATTAGATGCTAGATGCATTTGGGATACTTGAAACAACTTGAATTGTTTGTCGTAACGCCAGAATGCCTGCGGAATAGCAGCGTTCTTTTGTTTGCACATGATGCGTGCTAAGGAATTAGTTTCAGCGTCTATTGCGCTAATTATATGCAGCTGCTTGGGTTGTTTATTGTTGGGAGAAAAGGTCGCCAGCCAATGTGTATGAAAAGGGATTTGTTGTACACGTGATGAAGCTGGGAATAGACGACGCAATGATCATTATCCCTGGTTGGGATGGTTACATGATATATGAACCGAATTGTTTTCTTTCAGGGATATGTTGTTTATTCCATAAAGAATTCTTTGTTGGGAAAATTTTGCCGTTGCGTTAATGCATGGGAAAATGCCCTTGTAGATGCAATTCTTTTTAGGAATTCTAGGTAATGCTTGTATGCATTAATGTCCTTGGAGAAGGAAATGTTTTCAGGTGCTGGTGATTGGGATGTAAATATGGGTTGCGGATATGGGGGGTTCTTCAGGTGAGCTTTAAAAACCCCCACAAGCTCTTCCAGTTCGTGGTTGTGGAATTTTCTCCATTGTCCTGCCTCCTCGTCATATTTGCCGCCAAAGATACCCCTTACAACTTTATTCTCGAATACGCGGAATTTGTTTTCTTCCCGTTTTGTGAGAGCCCATGTTTCGCATCCGTATAAAACAATCCTCATGATTATGGTTCTATAGACACGGAGCTTTATATTACGTGATAGCAGTTTGGATTTCAGCAGTTTACTGACTGCATGCCAACTAGCGTTGCCGGAGTGTAGCCTTTTGTTAATTTTCTTCGACATTTCGTTACTGGCCGTCAGTGTTGTTCCCGGATATTTAAATTCTTTAACAGTTTCAAATATCTTACCCCTGATGTTTATATGTGTTCCCTGAGGTCCACCTGCTCGCGCCGTAATCATATATTTTGTTTTGTATTTATTTATTTCTAGGCCCATCTCTTCTGCCGCTTGCATGATGATTTCACTGTTTTTACTTACAGTTTCTAGATTACCGCCCAAAACGGCGATGTCATCCGCATATGCGAGCACTTGTGTGACCCACTTCAGGGGTGATCCGGTCATGTTGTCGTCTTGTACCTTTCTGATGACATACTCGAGGACAAGGTTAAAGAGACTTGGTGAGATGCCAACCCCCTGTTTTAGTCCGTCCCGGATTTCAGATGGTTCTGAGAGGTGGTGTTCTATTCTAACTCGCCCTTTGTTTTCGTTCATGCAGATTTGAATGAGGGCGGCATATTTTTTCGGGATTCCCAGCCCAACTACAATATGGTAGAGTCTTTGCCTTGCGACTGAGTGGTAGGCTTTTTTGAAGTCAACGAACAGTTGGCGAACCGTCTCCCACTTCTTTTCCAGCAGTTGCTTCATTGCGAACATTTGGTCGCTTGTTGACCGGTTCCTATGGAATCCGCATTGGTAGTCTCCCAGTATTTCCTCTGCGTACAATGTGATTCTCGCCAGTATGACATTTGTTAATATTTTGTTTGTGGTTCCTTATCCCATATTGTTTTAATCAGTTGGTGGATCTTTCGAGTGGTTACCTCTCCTCCATGCTTCACAAGCTCTGCCGGTATGCAGTCGACTCCGGGAGCCTTGTTATTTTATTTAATTGGTTTATTGCGTCTACAACTTCGTGGAAGGATGGCTCTGGGATCTGAGGCTCGGCTGTATGTACGTGTGGTGCGTTTATTTGTGGTTGATGGGTGCGTACATTGAGCAGGTTTCCAAAGTACTGCTTTCATCTTGTCACGATATTAATTGTTTCTGTGACCAAACAGTCGTTTGTGTCTCGAATTATGTTGGCTCTCCCTCGGTAGACATTTCTAGAGGCCAGTAAAAAGTAAATAGTAGATGAATTGTTGCCGTTTTGGAAATTGGTGGAGTATTCGCTGACTACCATCTATTTAATAATTAGCCATCGAATAGGACAGATGGAAGAGTGTCTGCAGCATCTTTAGTGTTTTGAAGAACACCCTTCAAAATAATTTTGGGAGTGCCATCTTAGTCAATGGATTCGTTAATGTATGAGTACTCGAGAAACATTACGAGTGCGACAGTGAATTTGGTTTCTGATGTGCGTCTTAGGCTCAAGTTTAGGCGGAGCTAATATGGTGTCGGGCAAAGTTTAGTTAAACCAGAATACGCAGCAAGTACATTTTGTAGGGTCTGTCATCAAATTATAATGAAAGAATGCCTGTAGAGACGGGATTTTTGACGCCCCTTACAAATGCACGAAAGTTTCTGTTGAAGAGCATAGTCATTTTGGTTTCTTTCTTTATCAAGAAGGATTTCACGTATTGAACGTGAACATTGCAGTTATCTGCGACTCTCTTGTCTTCTGTATTGTTGGATTTGCACAACCGGCAGTTCAACTCTATAGCCTTGATAAACTCCCTGCAACCCCTCATGGTCTTCTTGGGTTTGATACTCTTTACCACGTAAGGAATACCAATTTGAATCATATCTGTTAATGCTATAGGGTTAACATCGCTAAGGAAGAAGGATAACAACCAGTTTATTTTCCAAAAATTCGTTTAGACCCTCCCAGTTGGCTTTCCCTTACAGCCATATTATTCTTTTGGAAGCTTATCAACTGATAATATATGGCTAGAGGAAATTCACATGGTACAACATAATAATCTGAATTATCTAAAAACTATGCTGTTAGAGGGAATTCAGCTGATACATCATAATAGTCTGAATTACCCAAGGGCGAAGAAACCACGACTGTATATTTACTAGCGTGGGCAGTGAGGAACAGGAATAGTGAGGCGCCCGAAAGAGGCCGTCTATGCCTAGAAACTATGTTGTTAGAGGAAATTCAGCTGATACATCATAATAGTCTGAATTGCACAAGGGCGGAGAAACTTCGACTACATATTTATTAGGGTTGGCAGAGAGGAATAGGAATAGTGAGGCGGCCGAATGACCGTCTTTGTCTAAAAATTGTGTTAGCTCATTTACAATTTGAGTTAAAATGTTTGTAAAGTGTTTATTGGCAAAAATCTAACTATACTGAATTTCAGTAGTTGTGTCCAGAATGGCGCAGTCATTGAGAATGATGCACATTCAAATCACCCACAATAACATAATTTGAATATGAAAAAGCATTCGTAAGGTGAGTGCCGCTCTTAACGTCAAAAAAATGTTTGGTGATGTTATAATGCAATCGGATTAACTTTTGCAACCGGATGATCGAACCTGCATTCGCCCCCGAGGGCTCAATACAACAGTAGGTTCTCTGTGGCAAATCTATGAAACATCGATAATTACCACCCTCCTCCTTTCTTGCCCCGTATGCGTTTTGTTTTTGCTGCACACCCATCATCTCTCCTAACCAGCACGGCTTCCTCTCCGGCAGGTCCACTACTACCAACCTTGTCGAATTCACATCCCATACACTCCTTGTCCTAGAAAACGGCGATGAGGACGATGTAGTCGCTACCGACTTTAGCAAGACCTTCGACAAAATCTCCCATAACCTCATTCTCTTTAAGTTGTCTTCCCTGGGTTTTGAACCCCTGTTGATAAAGTGGATCTCATCCTATCTCAATTGTCGCACCTGCCACGTGCGATTTAGATCCACCCTCTCCGATCCTTTTTTTCCAACCTCAGGTGTCTCCCAGGGCAGTCATCTCGGCCCCCTCCTATTTATCCTAACCATAAACGACATAGGCTCTTGCATCGATCACTCCTTCATCTCGCTTTACGCGAATGATACCAGCATTTTCAAGACAATCCGCTCTCCCCTAGACTCCTCACTTTTCGAATCGGATCTTGACAGCTTTTCGACTTGGTGCCAAAATAATTGCCTAAAACAGAATGTCGCCAAATGTCACACAATTACCTTCTCCCGGAAGCGCTCCCCCACCCAGCCATGCTCCTATCTCTTACTGAACCAACCGATAACATCGGTTGAATCGATTCGCGACCTGGGCGTCCTATGCGACAAGGAGCTTAAATTTCCCGCGCATATTGATGACATAATCCTTAAGGCCAACTCCGCCCTTGGCTTTGTCAAACGCTGGTCGAAGGAATTCCTAAACCCCTACGTCACCTGATCACTCTACACAACTTTTGTCCGGCCACTACTCGAATGTGCTAGCCAGGTCTGGTCCCCGTATGAATTGTCTCACATTCACAGGATCGAGGGCGTTCAACGTCGTTTCTTGCGCTTTGCCCTCCGTGGACTAAACTGGGAAAATCGGCTGACTCTACCACCATACACAAGCCGGCTCCCTCTAATCAATCTTAACACATTTGAGGAGCGCAGAGTCCATGCCGACATCATCTTTGTCCATCGCCTTCTGTCTGGCTCAATCAATTGCCCAAGCTTGCTCTCCACATTAACATTTCTTACAAACCCCCGTAACGTACGTAACCCTCGTGTCCGCTCATCACACTTCGTACGACGCTAACGAAACCTTCTCGCGTATGCTACGACAGGCCAACTCTTTCCCCACCTCCTTCGATTTCAACCTATCCACTCCCGCTCTCAAACGACGTCTCAGAAGAAACCCGTCCTAACCCCGCCCCCTTCCTTCAATAACCCCTCTACCCTGCAATCCTACCTCTCCTCTCCTGCGCTTAAACTAGTTCTGCCCTACACCTTTCCGCCACATCCACAATTTCAACCTTTCCCCTAGCCCCCAAGACGATTCAACCCTGGACCTGATAGACTTCCGACTGTCCTTTTAAAAAAATTTCCCTCATCTCTTTCTCTTCCGCTATCAAAGATATTCAATCTATCCCTTATACAAGGTGTCTTCCCAAATATTTGGAAATGCTCTTTTGTCACCCCTATACATAAGAAGAGGCCAAAAAATGATATTAGTAACTACCGTCCCATCGCCAAACTGTCACATATTCCAAAACTGTTCGAAGGCATTCTTTACGACGCGTTATGTTTTCGCTGCAAATCCATCATCTCACCCAACCAGCACGGTTTCCTTACGGGTAGGTAGACCACCACCAATCAAGTTGAATTCTCATCCCACGATCTCCGTGCCTTAGAGAACGACAACGAAGTCGATGTAATCACAACCGATTTCAGCAAAACCTTCGACCAAATTTCACACAACCGCATCCTCTTTAAGCTATCCTCTTCCTATCTTAACGATCGAACCTACCGTGTCAGAGTTAGACCCACCCTCTCCAATCCTTTCCTTCCCACGGCAGGGGTTCCCCAGGCCAGTCATCTTGGACCTCTCCTATTCATTCTTACTATTAATGCTATAGACTTCAGTATCAAGCACTCCTCCATCTCTCTCCATACGCGGACGACACTAAACTCTTCAATAAGATCCGCTCTTCTGTCGACTCCTCACTTCTCCAAATGGATCTCGACAGCTTTTCAACGTGCTGCCGAAATAACTGCCTCGAACTAAATATTGCCAAATGTCACTCAATCACCTTCTCCCGTAAACGATCCCCCTCTCCGCTACGTTCCTATGTCTTACTCAACCAACAGATAACACCTGTACAAACGATTCGTGGCCTTGGCATCGTATGTGGTATGGAGCTTAACTTCATCCCACATATTGATGACATTATTCTCAAGGCCAACTCTGTCCTTGGTTATGTAAAGCACTGGTTGACAGAATTCTCTAACCCCTACGCTTCCCGATTGCTCTATGTTGTCTTTGTCTTTATGCTAGTCAGGTCTGGTTTCCTGACTACTCGTCCCATATTCGCAGGATCGAAAGCGTGCAACGTCGTTTTTTGAGTTTCGCCCTCCGATGATTGAATTGGGAGAATCCTGTGTCCCGCATGTCCCCATACAAGCCGTCTCCACCAATTTAACCTTAACACACTTGATAAGCGCAGAATTCATGCCGACATCCTCTCTGTCCACCGTCTTCTCTCAGGTTCAATCAACTGCCCATGCCTGCTCTCCTACAGTAACCCCCGAAACCTACGAAACCCTCGTCTCTTCTATTTGCCCGCCTCTAATGAACCCATGTTGCGAATGCTGCGGTGGGCAAAATCTTACCCCACCTTCTTTCACTTCAATCTCACCTCTCCCGCTCTCAAATGTCGTCTCCTCTCTTACCGCTCCTGACACCACCTCGCTTGCCACCTACACTCTTACAACCCACACCAATCCTCACACCCTAGCCACCGGCCTGTCCTCCCCCTTCCCCGTCTATCCACCTTTGTTTAGTTCCCCATTCCCAAGTTTTGAGATTATTTTTTTAAGTGATACGGAACTTAGTGTCCTCCTTAAAGCCAACTCAACTATCACTCTAAATCACTGATCACCGCCTCCTACATTTCCATCCAACTCCCGTTCTACTCCTCACCATCGTAGTTAAGTTATTAACTGATTATTTACGTTAGTTCATAAGTTAGGCCGCAAAACCCTTTTTACAATATAAGCTTACAACAAGCTAATAAATGGGGTGGTAGCCCAATAAACCACAAACTATAAGAAAGACTAAGGCGTCTTTATAGCTGTCAATCGCAAACTACACCCGCAACAACCTGACAGTTTTTCTGAGATCTAAATTTATAAGTAATGTCACGCTTTAAATACTGGCAGTACCATCTCTGGCCTAAGCTGTGTTCTTGTCATTTACTCACGTACATTAATTGTGCCTTTTTTGGTCATGTACATTTTTTTGACTCTCATCACTATGGGTACACATAATCTGACAAAATGATTTTAACAAGTTCTCACGACATTCGTTAGCGCATTAGGGACGATAAATATCAAAAGGTAAACGATCGTGCACACATTGCATATGAATTCCACGAGCCTAATAAATGATCGAAATATCCTTACCGTCAAAAAGGTAGTCCTTCTTTATCTTTAGCCATCCTCGTTTTCCTGGTTGATATAATCCATTCGCATTCTTTAAAACGATTCCCTCCATTCCTGCTGCGAGTACCTAGATTCCCAGTTTATAGTTCTTCATACAAGGCGACCAAAATTCTCTCACCTTGGCAGTCATCAGAGATAACTGGTCCTTTGTTTTTAGGAAATAACTTTCTGATAGCCGGACATAAGATTCGATTGGATTAAGATTCGCCTCCAGAATTTTACGCCTCTCTTGAAGAGTCCTGCAATCAAAAAGGGCTCCAAAGTAATAACACCACAACGAGGGTATTATGTAACATAAAACTCACACATTTCTTAAATCCTGCCCATTTAAGAAGATACAATCAAAAACGAAAAGGCACACTTCAGCGTTCTTGTGTTCTTGTTTTTTGTGGACACCAAGTGTTCCAAACGGGAGAAGTTCTCCATTCTCAGTGTTTACTAAGACGATTTCTGAGTCTATTATCATTTCATCAGCTGTGGGAAAGGCCTAAATCAGTGATTAAACTAAACTCAACACATTTTTACATCCGACCTTCAGTGACTTACCTTGGGAACAATTTCCTTAAAGCGTTGGACTTTATGATCCATCACCGGCTTAAGATTTCTACTAAAAAACCGAAATTCTTTGCCTTGCTTGTGGATTTGAACACGTTCTCCGTCATATTTGATCTCACAACAGAAACCACAGGAGTTCTTTTTGAATGCCTCTTCCGCCGAATGGCAAGCATTGGCCAACATTGGACTTATTGGAGTCATTAATTGAATAGGAACAGCATTGGCAGCAGTCTGGGAAAAGGTGATCGATATAGTTATAGTCACGAAATGGAGAGTCACAACACAATTACCTTCTTACCCGCCGCCTTTCCTTTGATTGGACTGGCGGACAATGATTTTGACGCAAATTGATCGACGACAGCCTTGAGATTACGAGATGACTGATAGACAGGATAAGCTTCGCTACCAAATGCATCGAGAACGTGTCGCTCTTTCGCATTTATTTTTAAATCCTGTTTAATTAAGCGAATTACCTATAAAGAAAATATTATTACTTGTATATATTGATAACTGCCCCCGCTTGGTAGAAACCTTGACGTGGTGCGGGGGCTTAAACTACGATGAATCGCTCAGGCTATGCTGACGGAAGCATACGCTTCAAGTAGGGCCACCCATGTCAGACAGGCTAGCGAGGAGTAACACACAAAGATCTATCGCCCCTAATCCAGGGTGTTGCGCGTCACCGTGCCCATTGGATGGTTTGCAGCCAGGGGTATACCGGCTGTATTATAACGGCGCCTCTCTGACACCGGGTCGAATCAGAGCAGTAAGCAGACCTTACCATATCAAAGAGGGGCTCTGATATGGCGGACCATTTGAAACCCCAGAGTGATCCAATGAAATGAATGATCAATACACAAAAAACAATCTCACAAAAAACCCGGTAGGCGTAGGTGTGATGAGCCAACACTACCATAAGGGAACAAATCATCAGGAAAACACCGACTCGGCAAAAAGAAGACGTAGGGAAAAACGGAAAAAGCGGGATATACGCGTCGGGACGTGGAATGTTCGAACGTTATATAAACCAGGCGCGATACAGACGGTCGTAGAAAACGCGAAACAATATAAAATGGACATCGTCGCGCTCCAGGAAGTTCGACTCCCACATCAAGTAATCGAAACCAACGGGTTTACACTGGTGTGTGGAGGTACCGATACACATAACCTCGGAACTGGCTTCATCATAAGCAAGAAGATTACGCCCCATGTAAAAGATGTGCAATTCATTAATGACCGAATGTCTGTGCTAAAAATACAGGGCCGATGGTACAATTATGTATTTATAAACGTACACGCCCCAACAGAATCTGCGGACGAAGAAACGAAGGACACGTTCTACGAGACCCTAGAGGATGTATTTCATGGGATCTCATCATTCGATGTTAAAATCCTCCTCGGGGACCTCAATGCGAAAATTGGAAAGGAAGATATCTTCCAACCAACTATAGGTAAAGAAAGCCTACACGACGTGTCAAATGATAATGGAATTCGAATTATCACGTTCGCAGCGTCAAAAGATCTGTTAGTAAAAAGCACGATGTTCAAGCACAAGGAAATTCATAAAGCCACATAGATATCACCCGACGGCGTAACGCGTAACCAAATAGACCACTTCCTCATAGACAAAAGACACAACTCGAATATCCTTGACGTAAGAGCATATAGAGGAGCAGATTGCGACTCCGATCATCTTCTAGTGATTGGCAAAATCAGGAGTCGCCTCGCAGCAATCCCACATGGGCAGTCACGGGAGACAAGCAAAAAGTTCGACACTGATAAACTGAAAGACCTACGCAAAAGGGCTGAATATCAAGACGAGCTAACGAATAGATTTAGCATTCTAGAGAATGTGAGCAGTGAGGAAGAGGAAGCTAATAGTATGAACACTAAATGGACATCGATCAGAGACACAATCAAACTAACAGCCCAAAAGGTATTAGGATTTAAGAAAACAATTAAGTCCAAACCTTGGTTTGACGATGAGTGCAGGGCGAAGATCGAAGAACGTAAACGCCTCAGAGTGATCCACTTAGAAAGATATGATGAAGTCAACGCAGAAAATACGCGACAATTCGGAGAGAGACAATGAGGCTCTTCAAACGCAAAAAACGCGAATGGGAGAAGACTCGGATCGAAAAAATCCTAGAAAATTCTAGGGCAAAGAACGTCAGGGGTATGTATGTCGGCATAAATTCAATTAGAAATGGCTACCGAGGAAGAGCCAAAATAATTCGAGACGCAAACGGCTGTCTGGTCACAGAAACAAACAATGTCGTGACAAGATGGAAGCAGTACTTTGAAAACCTGCTCAATGTACGCACCCATCAACCACAGATAAATGTACCAAGCGTACATACAGCTGAGCCTCAGATCCCAGAGCCGTCTCTCAACGAAGTTGTAGACGCAATAAATCGATTGAAAATCAACAAGGCTCCCGGAGTCGACTGCATACCGGCAGAGCTTGTGAAGCATGGAGGAGAGGCAACCGCTCGAAAGATCCACCAGCTCATCCAAACAATATGGGATAAGGAAGTCACTCCGGAAGAATGGAAAACCTCAATAGTCATCCCCATTTTCAAAAAAGGCGACAGATCTGACTGTGAAAACTACAGAGGAATATCATTGCTCCCAACCGCATACAAAATATTAACAAATGTCATTCTGGCGAGAATCACACCTTACGCAGAAGAGATACTTGGAGACTACCAATGTGGATTCCGTAGGAACCGGTCAACAAGCGACCAAATGTTCACAATAAGACAACTGCTGGAAAAGAAGTGGGAATACGGAGAGACGGTTCACCAACTGTTCGTTGACTTCAAAAAAGCCTACGACTCAGTCGCTAGGCAGAGACTCTACCATATTCTAGTTGAGCTGGGAGTCCCAAAAAAAAATATGCCGCGCTCATTCAAATTTGCATGAACGAAAACAAAGGGCGAGTTAGAATAGAAAACCACCTCTCAGAACCATTTGAAATCCGGGACGGACTAAAGCAGGGAGATGGTCTATCACCGTGTCTCTTTAACCTTGTGCTCGTGTATGTCATCAGAAAGGTACAAGACGACAACATGGCCGGATCATCCCTGAACGGGGTCACACAAGTGCTCGCATATGCGGATGACATCGCCGTTCTGGGCGATAATCTAGAGACTGTTAGTAAAAACTGTGAAATCATCATGCAAGCGGCAGAAGAGGTGGGCCTAGAAATAAATGAAGACAAAACAAAATACATGATTACGGCGAGAGCAGGTGGGTCTCAGAGAACACATATAAACGTCAGAGGTAAGATCTTTCAAAAAGTTAAAGAATTTAAATATCTGGGAACGATACTGACGGCCAGTAACGAAATGTCGAAGGAAATTAACAAGAGACTGCATTCCGGCAACGCGAGTTGGCACGCAGTCAGTAAACTGCTGAAATCCAGACTGCTATCACGTAACATAAAGCTCCGTGTCTATAGAACCATAATCATGCCAATTGTTCTATATGGATGCGAAACATGGGCTCTCACAAAACGGGAAGAAAACAAATTCCGTCTATTCGAGAATAAAGTTTTGAGAGGCATCTTTGGAGGTAAATATGACGAGGAGGCAGGACAATGGAGGAGACTCCATAACCACGAATTGGAAGAACTATATCGCAAACCTACAATAGTGAGAGTAATCAAGTCGCGAAGATTAAGATGGGCCGGACACGTGGCGCGAATGGGGAACGATAGGACCGTGCATAGAATTCTTGACGGTAGACCAACGGGAAAGAGACCGGTAGGACGGCCGCGACGGAGATGGGAGGACAATGTCAGGTTTGACCTTGAGGAGATCGGATCGAATGGTGAAGCGTGGAAGGAGAGTGCCCAGGACAGGGAAGGATGGCGAAGCCGAGTCGGGAGGTCATGAACTTCCGGGTTCCTACAGGCCAATAAATAATAATAAAAATAATATATTGATAACTGGCGCAAGGCTAACACCTTTGCTCGGAAATCAAATTATTATGGAAAATTTAACAAACGTCTGGACTTGCTAAATAAGGCCAAGACCGGATCCCGGTTGTAGTGCCGATGATGATGATGATATATTGATAACGAAGTCTGGAGGGAAATACATTTGCTTACCATTTTAAGATCATCAGCTGTTGCCTTTTTACACAATTTAGTAAAGACATTTTTTTGGTAGTCCTCTTTGGCACTAGTAGTAAGATTCACAAGGATTTCATCGACGTCTTGCAGGGTGAGGGAGCTCTTCGCGACGGGCTTGAGTCCATTTGAGGATGAGAAATATGTTCGGATGGTTTCAGATACATCACCTTAGGAGAGAATGTTATAAGTTTTTGAAATTAGAAGTTGACAAAGGGCGAGTCATCTTGTTAAAAGTACACAAAGATAGGATATAACAGCCAGTGGCAATAGACAACAGCACAAATGACTGTCCGCACTTAATTTAATTATTTTAGAGAACAGAGGAATTAACTGTTAAATAAATATCCGATGTCCTTAGTGAGGATCACAGACCTGCGCGAGTTAACGTATGAATCACCCAACCACTATGCATCCTTATGTTCACCTTGAAATAAGAAATTCATCTAACAACAACTAGCGTCTGCATTTTTACGATCTTCTAGGAATGTGTTTCCTATTCATTCCTTAAAATATTTAACATTAAAATTGTGTGTAGACATCATTTTGCTAAGAAGCAAAACATATGTATGTTATCTATACGTTGGGTCATTAAAAACACATTAGGAGATTCCTAGGTTAAGATATAATTTAAGTATAAATAGCATAGAAAAACTGTAGAGAGTGTTCGCATTAACAGTCGAGATCTCGTGCAGTGCGGACGTTTACAGAAACGTGTTTACACGTGTTTATGTTTACGTGTGTTAAGTGCACTATTAAATTGTGTAGTGCAATAGAAAGCCAACAAAAAATATTTTAAAAAAAAAATAATAATATATATATATATATATATAATAACACAAAAAAACAAAAGAGGAAATTTTAACTATACAAACACAAGCAAATTAATTTTCGCTGGATGCCGTAGTCGAAATCTGTCTTCACAGATGCCAGACAACGACCCGAGCGCTACCCGGGAATATCTTTTGGAACGGAAGAGAAGAGCCATTGAAACTCTTCAAAACTCATCTAAGAAGACTACAAAAATGGAAAATCCAGTAAAACACATGGACTACGAACAAAAATTCCACGAAGCCGTGGAATACATCAAACAGCTTTCAGCAGAGGTGAAGCAACTCCGGGAGGAAATTCACTCCCTAAAGCAACCCACCCAAAACAGCGACGATGCCAGTATGGAGACGACGCCTTCTCCCAACTTAAGCCATAAAACATCTCCACCCAAACAACAATCATCAGCCCGTAAGGAAACCACCAAACAAGCCACGCCAGCACCGAGTCCCCTGCCCGCCCAGCACAAAAACGAAAGACCACCGCCAATCTACATCAGAAACCCGACCAGCAGCAAAGCACTAATTCAAACCCTGCAAAATGCCTTGGGTCACCGGAATTTTAGCACCAATGCAAAAGGATCGAGGACTTCCATAGCAGTCAGATCATTAGTCGATCATGACAGGGCAGTTAAAAAACTGTTAGAGGAACAGTATCAGTTCTTCACCTTCCAGCATCCGAACAGCAAACCAGCTACCTTTATTATAAGGCACATCGATCCCGAATGGAGCAACGAAGAAGTGGGACTGGAAATCGCTAGGATATGTCCACAAATAAAAATCAATAAGCTGGACTACTTCCAAACACCGTACATGAGGACAAATAACGTAAAAAACCTCCGGATCATACAAATCCCACCTAATCAGGACATCAAGCAACTTAAACAAATTAAATATTTGTTTACCCAAAAAATCGCAATCGAAGAGCCCCACAAACAAGAAATTCTTCATTGTAAGCGATGTCAAGAATCAGGACACTTGGCGGTCTCATGCCACCAGCAAAGACGTTGCGGCAGATGCGCAGAGGAACACGAGCTCGAGGAATGCAAAGTAAATCCACAAGGCCTGGAACCTGAAACAATACAAACCGTCAACGCTGATGGATCCATTACCAACAAAAAGATCACAGTTAAATGCTGTAACTGCGGAGGCCCTCATCCGGCAAATTTTTCCCAATGCCCTCAGAAGCTAAAACTTCTGGAAAGACGGAAATTAGCAACAACTATAAAATCAACAACAACAACAACAACAACGAAACCAACAGTATTGCAGGAAACGAAGTCAACCCGACCCGGAATATCGTACGCGGATGCAGCAAGAGGAAACCTCAACACTACCACTCCCCCTAACAACAATACTGAAAACTTCAATCTGGACATCATGGGATACATCCAAAGCTTACAAGCCATGCTACCTTCGCTGAGGAAGATGTCAGAAATAGAGAAAAAAGGTCAGATTCTTTCACTAATAACTTCCCATATTCTTTCCAGCTCTCTCTAAACTAACCATTATCTCCCTCAACACAGAATCCATTTACTCTAACATACGTAAGCAACACCTCCGGTTGTTTGTTGAAAAGTTTTCCCCAGATATCCTCTTCCTTTCAGAGACCTGGCTCAAACCAAATTCCCGAGTTTCAATTCCCAATTACACTTTAGTTTCTAACCCCAGAACTAATGGATCTCATGGAGGTACCGGCATCTTAATTCACAAAAAATTTCAATTCAGTGAAATTAGATTCACCGGTATATCCAGCATTGAATACACAGCAGTAAAACTTTTCTGTGAGAACAATAAAGTGCTCGTCTTAGCATCCATTTATATTCACCCTTCACGACAACCAGATTTCCCAGATATTGACATTTCGCAGATTATCCAACAGTCCGTTCCCGCTCCATTTATAATCGGAGGAGACTGGAATGCTCGTCACACAGCATTCAATGATAATAAATGCAACAAATATGGTCGCCAATTGCTAGCCCTCCTCCAGTCTTATCCATATACTTACATTGACTCCCCATTACAGCCAACTCGTGTCTCTAGCTCAGCCAGGTCAACAATCGACTTCTTCCTCAAGTCCGACGATGTTTATTCAGCGGGTCCACCTACAGTCTCCTTTATATTTCCTTCTGATCATGGTTCCGTTCACACCACGATCCAAATCCCCTCTTTCGATCCACTATACTCGTCAAACCCTGTCCCAAACTTCACCAAAACAAATTGGAGAAAAGTCAATAGGGACATAGCGATAAGTTTCTCTGACTTGTATATCCCTGAAGCATCTAACTTACTCCCTACTGAAATCGATCAAGCATCTTTAAGAATAGAGCAAATTCTTAAGGAGGCTCTCAGCAAAAACACCCCGACAACCATTCCTCATAACTATTTAGGAAAGCCTTTGCCCAGCGTCCTAACCAAATTATTGCGCCTTAAAAAGCAGCTCCGCCGTAAACTTCATACAAGATACTGCCCCTTTATTAAAAGCCAAATCCAACTCCTATCCACTCTGATAAATGAGCAGTTGAAAAAGTTCGCAGATGAAAACTACATCTCCACACTTAAAAATATCAAACCAAATCGGGATCTTTTCAAAAACATCAACCAATTAACTGGTCGTAAATATAAACCCCGAATTGACCATCTCATTAACCCGATCAGCAATAATATTGCCCAGTCCGATTCGGACATAGCAAATTGCCTCGCAGAACACTTTGCAAAGATCCATGAGCAAAATAATTCTCTCTCAACTCCTGGCTTCGAGAACACAGTAAACGAATACATCTCAAACAGATTATTCCCATCTTTTACTCCTTTCATCGGTGAATTCAACAACACAAACATAGCTTCACACCCCTTAGACACTACAAATTTTCTAACTGCGGACGAATTATCCGAGATCGTAAGATCAGGAAATAACAAAAAGTCATTTGGATTAGATGGAATCCCACGTCTTCTATTTAAAAGGCTGCGCCCACCGAATCTACTTCCCATCCTCATTCTTCTTAATCATATAATTAATGCATCGCACTTCCCAGAGAACTGGAAAACTGCGGTAGTAATTCCTATTAAGAAGCCCGGTAGTAGTAATAGTCCTTGCAATTATCGTCCAATATCCCTATTAAGTACATTAAGTAAGATACTGGAACGCAAGATCTACCAAAATCTTCTCTCATTTGCCAATGAGAATGCACTCATCCCTAACTGTCAGTTCGGATTTCGTAAGCGACAATCCACATGTCATGCTCTCCTAAAACTCACACAAGATGTTACAACTGGTCTCCAAAACCAAAGCCCTACTGTGTGTATATCTCTCGATATTTCTAAGGCGTTTGATTGCGTCTGGATCTCAGGGCTGCTGTACAAACTGCACTCCATATTTAATCTAAACTCTCACACAACAAAGCTCTTAGCCTCATATCTTTCTGCCAGAAAATTCGTTGTGAGAATAAATTCTTCTGTCTCAGAAACCCACACCATAACCGCGGGTGTTCCCCAAGGCTCCATTTTAGGGCCAATTTTATATCTGTTATATACCTCAGATATTCCTCAACCCGTATCTCCTAATGTTGTGATGCTGAATTATGCTGATGATACATTAATTTACTCTAGCAGCAAATTTGTTAAGGCTGCAAGAAACCGCATTAACAACTTCCTCCCTAACCTATCATCATACTTTAATAAGTGGAAAATTCACCTTAATCCAAATAAAACGCAGCTCATAGTGTTCAAGGGCAAAAACGAGCACTGTACAAACAACACTAGACGTTGCCACAACAAAATTAAGATTCAACTGAACAATACTCTGATAAAACCCTCCAAAACCCTAAAATATCTGGGAATCACTTTTTCTAATAACTGGTCTTTTTCCTCCCACATTAAAAATTCCCTTCAAAAAGCCACAATTCAGCTTAATCTCTGTAGAAGAGTAATGTGGAAACCTAATAGTCTCTCTCACAAAGTCAAACTGCTCATTTACAAACAAATTATCAGGCCCACACTCACGTACGCGTGCCCATTGTGGTACCATATCACTCCCTCCCAAATGGAGAAATTACGAGTATTCGAAAGAAAATGCTTTAGGTATGTCTCTGGGTTACATCGTCGTCCTAACTCCTATAAGTACTATAGTAACGTCGAACTCTACAATACCGCTGGTATCGAGCGCCTCGATAGACGATTCCTCGAACTGTCTATCAAATTTATCGAAAACCTACAAAATAATCCCAATCCCATAATAACCTCGCTCTTAGAGAACCCTCTAGATATCAGAACTAACTATCCCAACTGTCTCCACACCAGAGCTATCTTCGCCTCAGGCAGACTGGTAAATGATTCAAATGAGATCATATACCACAACACCGAAGTTACCCCTAACCAGTTCAAATACTGTAACGTCCAACCATTTTCCAACATCCTACGCTTTTCCAACGAACAACCGGAGAGAAATACTCTACCACTAACCCATAACTGACCTCATTCCACATCCTTTAATTCATAAATCCCATTAATTATAAAACTTTGTTTTGTTTATAGCTCATTTTATAATAATCAGACTAAGTTAGGTTAAGTTATATTTATATTTATATTTAGGGTTAAGTTTAGATTAAGTAAAGTAAAAATAAGAAATTCCTGGTTTTCTGACCTTTTCCAGGAAGACAAAACCCTACTAATTGTATAAACACACATCTAGCCTGTAACTCTTAAAACATTGTTTGGAAAATGTATTATAATAATAATTACATGTAAGCAATTGTCACGAATTTAATTTTAAGTCACTGTATTACTTAAATGTACAAATTTTAATTATGGTTAATAAATACAGTTAAAAAAAAAAAAAAAAATGTAGAGAGTGTTCATAGTGACCTGTAATTTTACGAATAAAATAAAGAGGCATAGCCTCCGAAAAGATATATTTTTTCTTCATACAAAATATATCAACAATAACTCGCGCGTTTGATTGCAGTGCGTTGAACGCCGAGTATATACGTTTATGGTGTTTGCTGTTGGCGACAAGTCAGTGAATGTCCTCAAGTTAACTCGCGTAGTTTAAAACTTCTGGTCGAGCAGGTTCTTTCTCGTTTTATCGCGTCACGCAGATCAACCTCCTCGTCGAGGTTCTCTATGTAGACTAATTACGTTTTCCTTCTGGGGATGATTCTACTCACCCCATCGTTCTCTTTCCTTTTTACCTTTCCTGGTGATTCTCTCTTAATCGAGAATCTCCCCACCAGGGATGATCGCACTCTTTTTTTGGTCCTGCGGTTTCCGCTTCGTCACAGGCCAGATGTGTGGATGCACTCACTCACACAGACGCAGAGGTTGCTGTTTGTGGGTTCGCCCGAATTTTCACACCTGTCGAATCTCTTTGTATATATTCGGGTGTGTGGTTTATTCTTCTTGGCGATATTGGGATCGTGGGAATTATCGTTGGTAATTGATAATTGTATTTGCTTTGCCCTATGGGATTTAGTTTATTGCTGTTTCTCCGCAATGGCCTTTCTTTAGGCGAAGTGCATTGCGGTATGGTCAAAAGTTTAGCCAACGGATTTTTTTACGGCAATTTGCTTATCACCGGGGATTTGATGTTTGTCGACATCTGGCGCAGCTGTACCAACCACTTGTTTATCCAGCTAATGGATCGATACACAATTTCCATACTGGATCGTGGCCTTCGATAGTAGAGAATTTGTTCGGGACTTGGGGCCAACGTATCTGTGGATTCGTGAGGTTGTTGACACCAGTATGGATGTCACCTTTGGTCAGGTGAAATGGTGGACTTTGGGGGGACGTGTCTGTGGGCACATGAAGTTTAGTTATAGGTGAGTATGTTCCTTTGTGGAACGAAGGTATCTCAGCCTATGGTGATTTGTGCGGTTCGTGGAACCGCTACAAATTGTCCTGGTCATATTTTACATCCGACCAAGACGAAGTTTTTGATTCTCGAGGCCATCACTAGAAGCTGTGTAAAGTCTTGTTTCCTTTCGTCTCTAATTGTAATTCATCTCAGTCTTTACCTCTTATGTTCAATTAAAATCAACAATAACAAACCGATTAGTTTCCTTTTCCAGAACAGCGAGTTTAAAGTTCTTTCCAAAAGAAATTAAGTAAATGTCCTCTAGACGTTCTATAGATTGCGCTTGTATCGTATTACTAATCATCCCCTTTATATGATAAAAGCGAATCTATGGGAAGTGATGTTCACGCCTCAGTGGACGAGCGTTTAATGTGTGATAAGTGAAATGAGTTTAGTCTGCTGTGCATCGATTTAGTGTTGTGCTCGTGAATGCCTGGTTTACCACAGGCCCTCTAATAGGAATTAATACCCTGGACTCCTATTAGGACTCCAGGCGGGCAGAAACTGGAGAAGTACCTAAAATCGATTTGAGCAACCGCCGCAGCCGGCACAATAGAATCATTTTTTATTCGGAACAGGCGGGTCCTATTTTGAATCCTTAGGTAGGATGGACACTATCAGTAACCACTCATCAACAGTTTGCAACGGATTCAGTTTGCAACATATCTCAGAAAATTCAGATAACTATTTTAACACAGACAGAAAATTAACGAAGGAAGCTAGTTCAACAGCAGACGAATAAGGTTTTTATTGAAGAAAATAAACATGTACCCCGGTTTGCCGTTAACTATACAGTGCTAATATTTATTGGCCTGTAGAAACTCGAAAGTTCATGACCTCATTAACTCGGCTACGCCCTCGGTCCCTGTTCTGTAGTCTCCTTCCATGCTTTGCTCTCTGAACCGACCTCCTCAAGGTCATGCCTTACATTGTCCTCCTATCTTCGCGGCCTTCTTATCTGCCTCTTTCCCGTTGGTCTTCGATCAAGAATTCACGACCTGATGATTCTCACTACTGTAGGCTTGGGGTATAACTCTTATAGCACGTACACTATCTTCTATCATATTTTGCGCCAAAGATAATCTTTAAAATCCTTGGTTCTCGAATACGTGGAATTTGTTCTCTTCCTTTTTTTTTTCACTAACGCACGTACAAAAGGGGATTTTGAAGTACCCTTAAATGTCAGAGTACGAGCGGATAGAGAGGAGTGGATAAGGAAAGGAGGTGTCGATGTATATTGGTCTTGAATGTCTGGACATCACAACGGCCCGGGAAGCACATGATCAGGCAGAACATTCCACATTCGTGTGGTTCGGCTAAAGAATGACGCTCTATGTTTATTTGTGCGCCTGGAGTCCACTTTCATTGTGAACTGATGCGCATTCACAGATTGACGGGTATCGCGGGAAAATATCCCAAGGGACGGAACACTTTCAGCAAGTTCAGTTGAGCAACGACCATGGTAATACCTATAGAAAAGAGATAGGCATGATTCGTTCCGCCTGTGTTCTAACGACGGAATTGATCGACGTATGGCTGAGTCTCCAATAAGTTTCACTGCTCGCTTTTGCATCCTGTCGAGCACGTATAGTGCAATTTTGGATGCGCCTGACCAAATATGGGAGTTGAACTCCATTTTTGGACGAATATACGCCTTGTAAATAGTGGCCAGGTTGGATGGAGTGAAGTTAACTGGGGAAAATGTCTGAGGAGGCGGAACACATTGAGCAAGTTCAATTGAGCAACAACTTTGATAACACCTATAGAAAAGAGATAGGCATGATACGTTGCGCCTATGTTCTAACGATGGAATTGATCGACTTACAGCTGGGTCCCCAATAAGTTTCACTGCTCATTTTTGCATCCTATCGAGGACGCGTAGTGCAGTTTTAAATGCGCCTGGCCAAATATGGGAATTGAACTCCACTTTGGGACGAATATACGCCTTGTAAATAGTGGCCAGGTTGGATGGAGTGAAGTATCTTTTGGATCTGTTAAGGAACCCCATATATTTGGCTGCACTTTTCGCAGCTTCAAATATGTGATCATTCCAGTTAAGAGTCGAATTAATTCGAGCCCCGAGGAGTGATAGTTCCTTGGCTTCGTCGATGCAAGTGCCGTTCATCGACAGTGTATTTACTTTGGGGCTCGCCTTTGACATGAGGCAGCACTGAGTTTTTAAGGCATTGAATTTTACTCGGTTAGATAATCCCCACTGATATATCTTGTTGAGATCTGAATTCAATGTATCAAGCATAAGTTGCTGGTTGGTAGTGACGTTCGAAGAGTTTAGATGGGAGTGTTCGTCTGAGTATGAGGAACTCAACGTGCTATCATCAGCAAACGAGTGAATTGGGTTGTGAGTAATTGACAAAAGATCATTCAGCAGAGAGTACCGATCCTTGGGGAATAGCTTTAAATTGAAGCAAGGCAGATTTGACATCATCAAGAACCACGGCCGTATTGAACGGCCAGAAAGATAGTCTCTTATCCATCGGATCAAGGAATTGTCTACTCCATATGAATACAATTTTGACTAAGGGCTGGATGCCAAACTTTGTCGAAGGTCTTCGCCTTCATTTCTTTGCATTCAATGCGATAATCTTTTTGCCAAAGCAATAGGAATGACTCCACTTTTCGGTACGCCATCAAACCTCCTGTAGACCTGTTGCTAGGAGAGCCATATTGGTGTTTATTGACGATGTCATTGGTTATGATGCACGATATCTTCATCTAAGATCTTAAGGTAGTCGGGGAACATCTGCATTAATTTTATGATGAGACAGATTTGATACCATCAAGAACCACTTGAATTGAACGGCCAAAAAGATAGTCTCTTATCCATTGGATCAGGGAATTGTCCACTCCATATGAATGCAATTTTGACAAAGGGGCTGGATGCCAAACTCGGACGAAGGCTTTTGAAATATCCAATGCGACTACCTTGCTTTCACCGAGGTGGTGGATGGAATGGCTCCACTTTTCGGTAAGGTACGCCATCAGATCTCATGTCGACCTGCTGCTACGAAAGCCATATTGGCGGTGATTGCGGTCATATACTTCGAATGTTGACGGTTAAGTGATTCCATTACCTTTGAGAGAATAGAAGTTAGTGCTATGGGTCGATAAGAAGGGATGATTTGTCAGCCTTTTGGAGAATTGGCTGAATGTTCGCTGTCTTCCATCTATTTGGGAAACGGCTAGTAGAATAAGACAAATGGAAGAATTCCCGCAGTGGTTTAGCGAGTGAAGAGGAACATCTCTTCAAGAGGATTGGACCAGCGGATTTGTGTGCGTTCAGCTCTTTAAGTGCGCGGGCAACAGTACGCGTTCGAAAACGAATCTGGCTCATGGTGTGCTGCTTATGTTGAGGTGGAACTGATGTGGTATCAGGCAGCGTGGAGTTAGTCACAAAATGTGCAGCAAGTAGATTCGCTTTCTCTAGTACAGTAGTGACTAGTTTGTGACCGACTATAAGCTATGGAATGGATGGAGACTGAGTTTTGAATGTTTTTCACGAATGCCCAGGAACTTCTACTACATGTGGGAGCGTGTAGTATTATTTGCCTCACTCTCTGGTCATGCAAGAACTTGGCGCGTTGAATATAGGCATTGCTGTTTAATAAGTGTCCATGTTTCACATCCAAATAAAACAGTCGGCACGACATTTCGTGACAGCAATCTCGATTTTAACAGTTTTCTAATTGCGTACCAACTAGCATTACCGGAATGCAGTCTTCTGTTAATTTCCTTCGACAACTCGTTACTGGCCGTCGGTACTGTTCCGAGATATTTAAACTCTGCAACGCTCTCAAATATCTTTCCACTTGCCCTCGTCGTAACCATATACTTTGTCTTATCTTCAGTGAATTGCAGACCCGTCTCTTCTGTCACTTGCATGATGATTTCACAGTTTTTACTTACAGTTTCTAGATTATCGTCCAGAACGGCGATGTCATCCGTATATGCGAGCACTTGTGTGACCCCATTCAGGGATGATCCGGCCATGTTGTCGTCTTGTACCTTTCTGATGACATATTCGAAGACAAGGTTAAAGAGACATGGTGAGTGGCTATCCCCCTGTGTTAGTCCGTCCCGGATTTCAGATGGTTCTGAGAGGTGGTTTTCTATTCTAACTCGCCCTTTGTTTTCGTTCATTCAAATTTGAATGAGGGCGGCATATTTTTTTCGGGATTCCCAGCTCAACTACAATATGGTACAGTTTTTGCCTTGCGACTGAGTCGTAGGCTTTTTTGAAGTCAACGAACAGTTGGTGAACCGTCTCTCCGTATTCCCACTTCTTTTCCAGTAGTTGCCTTATTGTGAACATTTGGTCGCTTGTTGATCGGTTCCTACGGAATCCGCATTGATAGTCTCCCGGTATTTCTTCTGCGTACGGTGTGATTCTCGCCAGTATGACATTTGTTAGTATTTTGTATGTGGTTGGAAGCAATGATATTCCTGTATAGTTTTCGCTGTCAGATCTGTTGCCTTTTTTGAAAATCGGGACGACTATTGAGGTTTTCCATTCTTCTGGAATGACTTCCTTATCCCATATTGTTTGGATGAGCTGGTGGATCTTTCGAACGGTTGCCTCTCCTCCATGCTTCACAAGCCCTGCCGGTATGCAGTTGACTCCGGGAGCTTTGTTGCTTTTCAATCGACTTATTGCGTCTACAACTTCGTTGAAAGAGGGCTCTGGGATCTGAGGCTCGGCTGTATGTACGCCCGGTGCGTTTATTTGTGGTTGATGGGTGCGTACATTGAGCACGTTTTCAAAGTATTGCTTCCATCTTGTCACGATATTAGTTTCTTGACCAGACAGCCGTTTGCCTCTCGAATTGTTGTGGCTCTCCCTCGGTAGCCCTTTCTAATTAAATTTATGCCGGCATACATATCTCTGATGTCCTTTGCTCTGGCATTTTCTATGATTTTTTCGATCCTAGTCTTTTCCCATTCGCTTTTTTTTGCGTTTGAAGAGTCTCATTGTCTCTCTCCGAATCGTCGCGTATCTTTCTGCGTTGACTTCATCATATCTTTCTAAATGGATCACTCTGAGGCGTTTACGTTGTTCAATCTTTGCTCCGCACTCGTCGTCAAACCAAGGTTTGGACTTAATCCTAATACCTTTTTTGTTTGTTTGATCGATGTCCATTTAGTGTCCACACTATTAGCTTCCTCTTCCTCACGGCTCCCATTCTCTAGAATGCTAAATCTATTCGTTAGTTCCTCTTGATATTCAGCCCTTTTGCGCAGGTCTTTTAGTTTATCAATGTCGAAGTTTTTGCTCGTCTCCCGTGACTGCCCATGTGGGATTGCTACGAGGCGACTCCTGATTTTGCCCGTCACTAGAAGATGATCATAGAGAGACATACATTTATAATTATTGTAACAATCAAACGACAAGTAGCCTGTCATTGATAACTGATGAGTAGATGTCCAGCTCACTTTGTCGAACAAATATTGTACAAGTCTTGTGACAGTTTGGGTTTGGGAGAATATACAAGATTTTTATTGTACGTTTAATTTTACTTAGTGTACTAATGGTGTGTCCGATGTTGGGTTTGAGGCAAATTAAGTAATGAGCAATAATAATAATAAGTAATTTGTTTTAGAATGTCTTCGAGAATGGTTTCCTCTTAGGCAAAGATATTAGCGACGCTCTTGGTGCCCAAAATGAGAAAAGAAAGAGCATTTGGTTGGATACAGTGATGCAAACCTGTGGGGATGCTATGAATCTACCAAAAAAGCGCGGAAAACCTTCGAAATCTTCGCCATGCAAGAAAGGGAACATATCCACATATGTTCCCAGCAATTATTTCATGACACGTGACCCATATCCCCCAGACGTCCATGCCGGGCCCGACTACCTCAAGGCGCAAAAACTGACTGTTCGATGACCTATTCGCTGGGTAAACACAATTGGCCAAGCTCAACATAACTAGATTTGACTACCATTATAATCTCGGGCGATAACAGGGCAACTAAAGACATTTTATGTTACTCTCGAGACAGCGTCGACTGGATTTTCCTCCATGGAAACCCTCCCAGTACGAAGACGATTAAAAATCATTTAGAATAATTCAACACTGTTCCTGCCTTATGATGCGCATGCTAGATCTCTCCACTGATAAACTGAATAAGCGCAATGCTGTTGTGTCCAAAGATAACAAACCCCAGCTATAAAAATTATCATGGGTTGTATATTACACAACGGAAACGTGTTCCTAAAAGTGTCTTCGGCCCCACAGACGGTGAAAAAAAATTGAATCCTTAATCTGTGTTCTTTCCAAAGGAAAAGAAAGGGCAAAAAATGGAGTCCATTTTGAGCGAAGTTTCTGTACCATATGTGCTCTCATCACTGTAAGTCGCCGTCTTTGAACCAGATCTTGAAAAAAAAAACAAGGACACCTGTCGCCTGATCGGGCAAATCAAAGAATTTCCTGCCACCGTCCGCTTGAAGAGGCCTAAGGCACGTTATGGAGGAGTGTACCATACCAAGCCTCTGCCCCTGAGGAACAATGGCCCTACTGAGAGAATACACAATACCGGCGAGCGTACATACGAATCAGTACGCGTCAGCATCACTAGAACGGAAGAGAACCTACCCCTGCCCCACAACCTTGTGCAGAAGCTTTCCTGGTTGTAAAGGTCAACTAGTGTAGTAGATATTTACTCCTCTGGAGCAAATTTGAAACTTCGAATCGTTTTAAATTATTCAAATGTGTGTGCATATCTGGCACATCCCAAAATCTGAATAAAGATTATTTATCTCTATATAAATTGTAGTAACTTTCTAGCGCAAGAATTTGCTATATAAAGATCATGGAAATAAATAAGTGTATATAATATAAACCAAAATAAAATTATACTCACCCTGTTCCAGGTGCACCAGCATATCGTCTACACTTGCCTGGAAAATCCTTGAAAACAATTTAATTATTTGTTTGTTTTGTAAATTGTAAACCCTTTGAGATGCCCATGGAAGGAGCATATTTATCCAAAGGTGGATATCTCCCGTGAATCCTTTCCCACTGGTGCCCTAGGAATTAATAATTCATTGGAAACCGGCTTTGTTTTAATGATTCACTTACATTTTCAAAGAAATTTTGAAGAATTTGAGATTTACTGATGTAACTCGATTCCTTAGCAACTTTATCACAGACATTTATAAATGTTTCAAGCAAGTCGTCCTTCTTGGGAGACATGGTATTTCACAATATTGTCTTTACCTCTTCAGACAACTAATGGACTCAACAAGCACTTGCCTTTATCAATTGAATGACATTGATATTGTGACATCAAATTGGATCTGTTTGTTTGCGGTTGTCCCAAGGATCCATGTATAACAGTTCGAGACGGAGTGAGTATATAACTATTCACTCCATTCATATATATAGATGGCCAAATAAAAATTTTCATGAACCAATACGCCTAGAGAATGAATAGTTTTAACCGAAATCCTTCGTAGCTAGTGTATTAGATTTGTGTTACTTTTTAATTTATTTACATTGTAATAAGTAATAAATAAGAATGAATCGTTGTTTTACTATTATGGGCTTATCCATAAACAACGTATCTAACATTGTTAGGTTGAAGTGGTACGCGTTTCGTTGGCCGCCGATGGACGGTCACAACGAACAATGGCTGTCGCAAAGGAGAGAGAGCAGCGCGGTCAATGCAGCAGAGCACGTCACCAATTGAACTTCGCAGCACAAACAGTAAGATACCTCGAACACATAATAGAATACAACACAGTAAAGGACTAGTAAAAGCTAACTTAACTTTTATTTCCTATCATTTAAATTGTACAGCCTTGATTTATTTCTCTCGACTGTTGCTGGCGATGATTGCTCCGATAACGAGCCCGTTGAAGGTTGAATGCAGACTGACGAATTTCAAAAAGCGACGCTATGACATCATCGTGGTGCCAATGATGGCCAGTTGGTACCAGCTGCTTCGCAAATGGTATACATGCGAATGTACTAGATTTCTCCAGTACATTCCAGCACATTTAATTGCCAATCCGCAACATTCCGCCCGCCTTCGCCAATCATTGGCGAATCATTTTGTTCCAGGGGACGGTGGCTAGGGGCCGGGAGTGTGCGGTCTGCTGGTGGCGGTTGGTCTTGGTCGGCTGTCCACTTTCACGTGGTTGATTGGTTGAGGGGGGGCCGCCCGCCCCGAGGAGCGCTGGAGGCTTGGGGGTCTGGGATGGCCCGTATGATCGATGGCGGCAGGAACCTCTTTCCCATCGCTGATGTCCGTTGCCTTTTGTGGTCGCGGGAACGGCCAGTTGATCTGGGTTAGAGTTGTAAGGTCGCAACCCACGATCAATGACCACGTGATGACTGGTGATGGGTCTAGCTATGTCGAGACCGGTGGTGGTGCCATGTACTGCGCACGTTGGCGCCCGTCTGGAGTGAGTGGCCGGTGGGATGCGGCCGCTGGGGGTGTGTGCTGTAACGTGGAGTCGGGTGCGGTGTCTACCCTGGCACTGTCCGCGTGTCCTGAACAGGAGCTTGACCACGTGGTGTCCTGGGTGTGGTGGGATACTTTGAAGTGTTCGAGTGGGTAAGCTCCTGGTTCCTCGATTGCCCCTTGCCCTTGCAATGGTTCAGCGGGCGGGGGGTATGTCTTGTAGTTGGGTCGCGCACGTGATCGGTGGCTGGTAGTTGCATGGGCCTCGTAGGTGGCTCCTGGGGCCGCCGCCGGCGAGACCTCCTTTTGGTCTACTGATGGGAGCTGCGATCATCAGTCGTAGGGTCGGCCAGTTCCTCTGGGTCGGAGTTGAAAATTCGCAACCCACGAGGAATGGTCATATGATGGCTGGTGACAGGCCTTGTCACCTTTAGGCTTGATGATATGGTGGGTGCTGAGCCTGTTAGCACCCATCCAGTTCAGTGGCCTGGGCGACGAGGCCGGAACGTTGGTCCTTCCTTAGGCCTTCGAGGATGATGTTGGGGTATATGTCTGCCCCAAGGATGATGTCCACCTTCTCGGCGGAGGCGATGTTCGGATCTGCAAGTTCCAGATCCGCCACGAACGAGAGATCCCTTGTCGTTGATTGTGGTGGTGGTGTATATACTGAGAGCCCTGACAGGAAGAAGGGCCTTAGTGTCCATTGGCTCGAGCCATGGAGGCGAGGAGTGATGCTGATGGCGGCCTGAGTCCTGGTGGCAAGGCCACGAGTGCCCCCAACACCGTAGGTGGGGACGGGTGATGCTTGGCGTCGGAGGTGCAACCTTCGGGCGAGTGGTGTTGAAATGAAGGTGCCACTGGAGCAGGGGTCCAGAAGAGCACGGACTTCAATCCCCTGTTCGGTCTCCGACGTCACGATGACTCTGGCTGTTGCCAGCAACGCGGAATGGTGTGAAGGGGTGCTGATTGTATGTGCGCAGACCCCTTCCTGACGGTCGATCCGGGGGGCGGATCCTTTGGCTCGTTGCGGCGGTGATGTTGTCCCGCCAATGCGGTAGACCGGACATGCGGTGGGGTGTGATGTCTCCGCTGGCATCGACGGCACGTCTTGCTGGAGTGGCAGTCGCGCAGGCGGTGGTCACCCAAGCAATTGACGCATAATTTTCGTTCGTGTGCGAAGGACTTCCGACGGCCAGGTGTGAGTGATCGGAAGCCCTCGCAAGCGTAAATGGTGTGTGAGGCCCTGCAGAATGTGCAAGCGCCCTGTTGCTTTGCGGGTGTCGGCAGTGTTTTGTGCATCGGGACACTGGGCTGGTTAGTCATCGGGCCGGCTACTGTTGCTGGAACAGTCGAATTCGTGGAAGGCATTGGCGTTGGTTCTGCCACGGATCCTAAGTGCGCCGTGCCCACTGCTTTCTCTGGAGTCCGTGTGAAGGTAGCCCGTTCCTCTGGGTCGGAGTTGTAAGTTCGCAACCCACGAGGAACGGCCATGTCATGTTGTGCCCCACAATGCATCGTCTTCTGTGGGAGCTTCGGCTGGTCGATCATCGGGACGTTGAATAGGTTGGGCTTTGGGAAGGCGGCACTCTGGTCGGCGGCCTGCTCACTCTTATCCACTGTTCTGGGGTGCGGTTCCGTTTCTGATGGCTTGATGTCGGCCATTGGCAGCTGCACTGGGGGCAGCTCGCTAGGGTGAAGGCGATTGGTGCTGTTGACCATGGTTGGGGAGGCTGACTTGAGCGCGTACTGAGCCGCGAAGAGCTTCGTCTGTTCCTCCAGGTATATTTCTTCGGTTTCGCCGAAACAATCCTCCGCGAAGTATACGTGTTGTAGATGGTCCGGTGTCGCCGTGACTAAGATGTCGTGGTGCCGCTTGGAGAAGGCTTCCCATTCGGCGCGGAGTGCATGTTTGGTTGCCTCGATTGCTGTCGGACTTGGTTGTCCCTTTTCCTGTATGTTGAGGAAAATGCCGGAGATGGTGGCCTGTGCCGCGAATTGAGCGGCGATGAGTTCCTTAATCGTGGTCGGTTGTTGTACGAGAGCTGATGTTGAAGGCACTTTGGTTTGAACTCTCGTTGTAGAAAGTTCGTCGTCCTGCGGTTTCCGACTCGTGTTGGTGATGAGCACGTGTATGATCTCTGCCGACCGAGGAATGTCGTTGGTCGAGATCCTTTGGGTTCCGCCGACCCTGGAATGTCGTCGGGGAACCGTTGTCAATGTTGTCGCCGTCGCCGCCGTCACCACTGTTTGATCCATTGTCGGCTCCGTTACGCACCGTGTGAAGACAGGTATGATCTTTTCCGAGCGAGGAATGTCGTCGGTCTAGATCTTTGGTGTTCCACCGACCGAGGAATGTCGTCGCGGAGCCGTTGTGTTGCTTCGTCAATGTTTTTGCCAGCATTCGCTTTTGCACTGGGCGCAGCTTCGGTAGATCGGTTTCTCCCTTTACTATAGGGTGATCGGGTCGGCGATTCGTTCTTTCAATTCCTTGGAGGTGGCAATGATCTCGTCCGCCCTCTTCTGGTGGCAGCGGTTCTAATATAAGATCATGATCCACCGCTTGCCCTGCACTCCTTTGTTCAAGTGGCTCCTCATTCTCATTGAGCGATTCACCTGACAAAGGTGATTCAGAAAACAAATATTCAAGGGGCGATCTATAGCTGGCATGGAATGAAGGATATAGCGTTTTGTCTCTGCCCAGCAACTTCGCCTCTTGGTCTGGGGGAGCATTTTCCTTATTATCGAGAAGACATGAAGTTGAGTCGTTAGCTTGTAAAATAAGATCACATGCAATTCCTTCTAATAAGATCGGAGTAATTTCGGCACTGTTAAGCAACTCATCGGACGGGTTGTCTACCAAAGCTTCTTTGTCATTGTTATCATTAAACCCAGCAACCACTGCACCTGGTCTCTCTCGGTTGGCGTCTCCTGCATCGGAAAATTCGAATTTGTCTTTTGCCTTTTGGCATTCGTCGGAATCAAATATTAAATTTAAACCTAACTCATGGATAGCACTGGCGTTTAAGCGTCGTTTTATTTGACTTACTTGGCTTGTGGGAGTGGAACACTTCGCTGAGAAGTCAATTGCAATATTTTGGGAATTCTTTTTGACCATAGCTGCATCGACTGTTCCCTTTTTGACTGTTAATAAACCGGGTTCGTCGGTACCGTCAACCGGTTCTAATGTGTTGTTTAGATCAATGTTGATATCCTCATTAAGTAGGATTGTTTCACAGTCGTTATCCATAGTAATTTCAGTCGTCCTTGATTTGAGTCGAGTCAGGTTGCAGTGTCTATGTGCCGCGAACTGGGCGGCGATGATGTAAATCCAGATCGGCACTGGATCCGTTTCGAAGGACCAGAAAATGTTAGGTTGAAGTGGTACGCGTTTCGTTGGCCGCCGATGGACGGTCACAACGAACAATGGCTGTCGGAAAGGAAAGAGAGCAGCGCGGTCAATGCAGCACCAATTGAACTTCGCAGCACAAACAGTAAGATACCTCGAACACATAATAGAATACAACACAGTAAAGAACTAGTAAAAGATAACTTAACTTTTATTTCCTATCATTTAAATTGTACAGCCTTGATTTATTTCTCTCGACTGTTACTAGCGATGATTGCTCCGATAACGAGCCCGTTGAAGGTTGAATGCAGACTGACGAATTGGCATAACTGCAAATTCAAAAAGCGACGCTATGACATCATCGTGGTGACAATGATGACCAGTTGGTACCAGCTGCTTCGCAACTGGTATACATGCGAATGTACTAGATTTCTCCAGTACATTCCAGCACATTTAATTGCCAATCCGCAACAAACATAGTGTAGCGAGCTTAGGGTTCGCTGGATTAATTATTTAAAATAAATAAGAACCGTTAAATCGATTTTGAATTAATATAACACTTTATTAGTCCGTTAACAACAACCATTACTTTTACCGTACACAACGATTTCTTGACTTATCGCTTCTGTACTTATCCCGTCTTTTACTACTTACTTATCGCTTGTTTCACTTTCTTACTTCTTACTCCTCTCCATGATCTGTGTGCGACGTATTTATACCGTTTCCTCATTCTGATTCAGCGTTTCGTTTCCGTCCGTTCCGTTGCCTTGAATGTTCTACTGTTCCTAGTCTCCAGTTTTCCAGTACTTTATATAATATTCTAGTACTTTGTTGCGGACTTTCTCGAATACTCTAGTACTGATTGTCATATGCGTCACAATAGGAAGAAGAATATTGTGGGTGGGTGTTTGTTTTGCATGACAAACAATTTGTATATACTGTAACGAGCTTGGGGTTCGCTGGATTAATTATTTTAATAAATAAGAGCCGTTAAATCGATTTTCTTTGTAAACACTTTATTAGTCTGTTAATAACAACCGTTATTTGATATTTCAGTAATTATTCGGTGACTCTTCTTTCTCGCGAGACATATCGTTTAATTCTTATCGCTTCTTTACTCTGCTTCTTTACTTATCGCTTCCTTGCTGCTTACTTCTTGCTTGATCTGCGTACGACGTATTTATACCATTTTTCCTCATTCTGATTCGGCGTTTCGTTTTCGTCCGTTCCATAGCCTCAAATTTTCCACTGCTCATAGTCTCCAGTTTTCCAGTACTTTCTAGAATATTCTAGTACTTTGTTTTGGAGACCTGCCAGATATCACAGCTGATTGTCGTATGCGTCACACTACCCTCCGCCTCAGATTAGTTCAACACGAACTAAGTTCACTGGTCTTCTGGGTTAACAAAAAGTCACCAACCGGTTACGATGTACCACTTTCATCTTGGCGTTCGGTCTTCGCTGAATCCTATAGACAACGTCGTTAATTCTTGTGAGAATCTTATACGGTCCTTCCCAATGTTGCTGCAACTTCGGAGACCCTTCTTCTCACCGATGAGGGTAATAAAGCCACACATTATCGCCTGCATTAAATCCGGATGCGTTGGCTCGAACGTCGTACCTTGTTTTCATCCTGTCACTTCATACCTTGATTTACTTTCGAACCAAATGATGAATCTCATCGAGGCGATTTCTCCATTCGGCTACATAGTCTTCGGTCTTATCCATGGCGTTACGGGAACACTCGCGTGGAAAGGGAACTCCATACCTTCCCCGCTCTGTAACGGAACGAGTTCTGATGCAGGGATGTTCGTGCCGTTGGGAAATGAACCGCAAACTGGTGCGATCCGTCGGATTGTCTTGTGAATCGCACATAAGCCGAATTACGTGGAACAATACCAAGAATCTCCGAAGAACAGTACCCGTGATAATATCTGTAAAGCAGACAGAGGTCGGATACGCGCCTTCGATGTGATAGCGACTGTAGTCCCGACGTCAGCGCCGAGTCCTCGATCAGGCGGATCGCTCGTCTCTGTATGCTTTCAAGTAGGTCGAGGGTATGTTTAGGAGCCGAGCTCCAAACATGAGAGCAATATTCGAGGGCGGGTCTAATTTGGGATTTATATACGAGGAGAAGTTGGGCCGTAGTAAAATATTTCTTGGCTCTAAAAAGATAACTCAGCTTTTCTGAGGCTGACCTAGCGATGCTCGACACGTGTTTATGCCATTCCCACAGACCGTGACGCCGAGCAATTTCAAGTTTTCCCCAGCTTCGAGGGCCCGGCCATTCATCATCAGCTGTCGAACCGATGGTCCACTTTTCTTTGTGAATATTGTATATTGCGTCTTCGCTGCATTGAAGTCGACGAGATTGGCCCTTCTCCACTGCAGGACCTTATCTAGATCCTGATACAGAGAGTTAATCTGTCTACATCTCAGCTGCTGCGACGTAGATGCACCAATCGGCCGAACACTCGAAAAAGAGGAAACAAGTGTACTATCATCCGCAAAACTGAACACTTTGTTATCCATTGTCTTCAACAAATCAATTATGTGAAGCAAAAACATCATCATCATCATTGGCACTGCAACCGGAAACCGGTCCTGACCTTATTTAGCAAGTCCTTGTTAAATTTTCCATAAAGATTTGTTTTTCCGGGCAAGGTCATTAGTCTTGCGCCAAGCAAAAACATAGTTGGAGCCAAAATAGAACGACGAGGCTCCCCGAATTAACAGGATACAGATCCGAACACTCGCCGTCCACAACAGCCCGGATCAAGCGTTTTTCAAGAAAGCTCCTCGTCCAGTCGCAAAGCTGTTGGGAAAGTCCATATGAACGAAGTTTGCTCAGCAATGTCCCGTGCCAGACACGGCCAAAAGCCTTGGATATATCAAATGCGACCCCTGACTCACCATGCCGCTCAATCGCAGATGTCCATATATCGGTTATAAGTGTCAAAGGGTCTCCCGTGGACCGCCTGCCACGGAATCCGTATTGACGATCATTCAAAAGTCCGTTGCACTCCAAATACTTAACTAATTCTGTATTGATGACTTTTTCCATTACCTTAGATAAAATAGACAGTAATGCTATCGGGCGGTAATCTTGTGGGAGACACTTTTTTCCCGTCTTTGGGATTGGCTGAACTCGAGCGATTTTTCAGCAGGTAGGAAAAGTCCTCCGTGCATAAGATAAGCGGAAGAGTCTGCTAAGGCGATAGATCTGGAGCACAGTTCTTAAGGACTATTGCTAGTATTCCGTCCGAGCCGGTTGCCTTCCTACAATCTAGTTCACGTAGAATGCGTTGAATAGTGCGCGGACGAAATCTCACATCCCGCATGGAAGACCGTACCCGCGCGATCGCAGGTGGCTGCAAAAGGCCGGGGTCGAGGTTTGAATTCGCGGAAAATAAATTCGCGAACACATTAGCACTATCTGTCACCAAGGGAGGGAAAGGGGGGGATGCCAAGTTACCGCTGACAGCTTTTGCCATTGACCAGAAGGAACGCGAACCAGCGGGGCACCGAAGGAGTTTATTAATCACCCTGTCATTGTGAGCTTTCTTCGCGGTATCAATCGCCTGGTTGCACGCGTTTCTGATTCTAATAAAATTTTGTTTTGTTAACTTCGGTGGGACTAGTGTGCCATTGTTTAAAAGCTCTATTTTTTACGGCTGTAATCTGTTCGCATTCTTTACCAAATCAAGATTTGTCAGATGAACTTCGTTTAATGGAATGCGGAAAGTAGATCTCCATCCCGAGACGAATAATCTCTGTGACCGACTCCACGCATCTGTTAACATCAGAGTCTCTTAAGCACACCTCCGACCACGGAAAGGATGCGAAGAAATCTCGCGAATCGTCCCACTTGGCTGCCCCATATCTCCATACATGGCGAAGCTACAAGGTGAGATTTTTAGGTCGCTTCTAGTATCTGATTCCAGTTCGCTGAGTTAACGTCTAATGTCTAGTGTCTAGTGTCTGATGTCTAATGTCTAGTATCTAATTCGTTCTGTTAACATCGGTGGGATTGGAGCACCGTTGCCTAAAAGCTCTATTTTTTGCCGCTGTAATCTGTTCGCATCTTCTAACAAATCACGGTTTACCAGACGAACTTCGTTTGACGGAATGTGGAATATACATCTCCATCCCCAGAAGAATAATCTCTGATACCGACTCCGCGCAACCGTTAACATCGGAGTCTCCGAAGGACACACCCGACCATGGAAAGGATGCGAAGAAATCTCGCAAATCGTCCCACTTGGCTGCCCCATATCTCCATACATGGCGAAGCTGGCTAGGCCGCCTATTCGCTTGATATGCAGGTGCTTGAGCGACAGTCTGAGTTTCTCAGTGGCGCAGAAACCTCTACGGTATAAATACTCGGTTCGGATGTCAAAAACAGATCCAGGGTGTTCACATAATCGCCTCGGGCACCCGGCACTCGTGTTGGTTCGTCCACGAGTTGAGTCAAGTTGTGGCTAACAGCAAACATCTCCGCGAGCTTCCCAGCCTCGTCGGCTCCGTTAAAATGTACCAACCAGCCGGAATTGTGCACAATAAAATCGCCAAGGACAATAATTTCAGAAGGTGGGTGGTTGATCTGTATCCCGTCGACGGTATGTGAGAGATGTTCGAAAAATGTCGCCGGTCGATCGTCATTCGGGGAGCGGTAAAGACAACAAAGAAATTTACCGGAATTCCTCATGTAGTATTCCAGAATACTACCCCTATTAGCTTTAAAACTGAATCTCCTTACATATCTAACATCTCATTTAATACATACCATAAATAAACCTACACAATATCATATCAAGCCAGTTGCAGTTACAGTACCTCTCATAACATGCCCCTTTTTAATAACTTGCCCCTTTTTATTTCAAAACAGAGCACTTTGATTTTCGTTCAAATTTTATTCAATTTAAAAGTCACAGAAACTAAAGGAATACTTTGAGAAAATTTGTTTTGTTCACATTATAATTTACAGTAAATTAGAACACAATGTTCCATAAGTAGAGAGAAATTAAAATAGTACAATCAGTTGAGATTGGAAGTTAGTAGAGTTAAGTTGAGGCAGTTGAGGAAGTTAAGTTTGAGAAAAAGTAAAGTTGAGTTCAGTCAGTGGAGTTTTAAAGTAAGAGTTAAGTTCAGTTAGAGTATGGAGTTCGAAGTCAGTAGTTGAAATTAATATAGAATAAAATATGCAAAACATAAAAGAGTGAATAAAGAGAATAAATAAAAAGAAAAACGAATTACTATTATTCAATAAAGAAGACGGACGGAAAGTCCTATATAAATAGGATATAAATTAAATTCGAGGTCTGAGATTGATAAAAGGTCCACGCTCTTCCCTCAACCGAGGAAGCACGGCGACGGACTCATAACACTCAGCACGACCCTCAACCATATGATGTCCATATTATTGGGTTCCAACGCCTCCATCCTCTGGCAAGGCAGGTCAGGTCGGACCGCGCGAAGACGCAGACTCCGCCCTTAAAACGGAATCTCGAATGTGAGTCGTATCCTGAGCAACGAAGATATGTCGAATCAGTTGACGAATCGACCTGGGTCTCAGTTAGGGCAAGGATATCAGGGTTCGCTGTTTGCAAATACTGGTGAACGGCGTTTACATTCGAATTGGTGAAACCGACGCCCCTGATGTTACAAAATGCCGTCCCCAGTCGGCATTGTTATGAAATACCTCGAAGATAACTTGCTGATGCAAGATTGGAAGCGACTTTGTCCGAATTATGGACTCTATGTCAGTCCCTGGGGCAATGTGTAGCTCCCATATGTTCACGTTGCTGTATTTTTCTGGTCTGATATTCACAAATCGTTGTGGGGGAAAGAATTGTTTTACGTCAGTGAATTTGACGTTGGGAAATGTTGCCTCAAGGACAATGAATGTCGTTCTTTTCCCAACAAGCAGCGACTCGTTTTAAAAGAATGGTCCTTGACTTTTCGTCGGCCGGGGTGAACGTGTTGTAATTCACCTCTTTGGCCTGTGTAAGCCTGTGATTATTTTCAAAGGTCTATAGCGTTTGCGATGATAGTGAAGAACGTGTGATTCGCACTGACGCTATGACAGTTCGAATCACCAAAAATTGAACCAACACATCGGGCTACTGGCCGCGTGTACTAATTCGATTTCTAAACTCAAGTACACTCAACTGATGTGGAATTGTTATCGCTATGGTACACGGCTCTGGTGCTTTGCTTATTCGAATTTCTTTCGGTGTTCTTCACTATTTGCTTGTGTACTGTGTGTGTATCTGTTAGAAACGTCACACTACTCCCTCCTCAGTAACTTTGTTACGATCAACTTCGTGTGCGAACGGCGTAGCGAGGGGCGAGCGGGCGAAAGAACGTCAGAGCAGGCGAGTGTTCCGGTGCTCTTGCGGAAGTCAAATTAAAAGTAGTAAAATTCTGTTTACCTATGGGAGATTGTGTGTTGTGTGTACACACAGATCACGGCGGGGTTGTTGCGTTAAGCAAGGATATTGAAGATGGAGATTTGAACACACGATGAAACGGGTGAGAAGCGAAGCATTGAACCATCGGGCTACTAGCCGCGTGTACGAATTCGGTTTCCAATCTCAAGTACATTCGGCTGATGTGGAATTGCTATGTTATCGCTATGGTATACGGCTCTGATGCGGTTTCTTGTTCGATTTTCGTTTGGTGTTCTTCACCATTTGCTTTTGTGTATAAACACTACAGGTCTCTCCGATGATATTTGCTTTATTGGTGTCGTTATTAACAACAACACCGTTGTGTATGATTGGTCCAGTGATACGAGAAGTGCCACATATCTGTTTAGAATTTTTATAAACGATCTGGTCCATCTGAACACCCGTCAGTTTGTCTTCCAATTGTCATGTACGATCGTTTTATCGTTTTGGATTCTTTGTTTTATCAGTGTACCAATATTGTGAATGATGGATCGCAATAATGGCTCCCTGTGCGTAAAGAGGTGATGATAGCCCATTCTGCAGAGCTTTTTACGCTCTCAGATGAAACGAAGAGTGAAGTCGTCATAGGGAATCTGATAAGTCTCTTCAAGTTTGTACTTCGGGAGATAGGTCTCCGAAGTTTCAACTAGAATCTTGTGAAGTCGTTTTGTAGCGTTGTTTACCTCAACCGCCGTCTGGGTCCTGTCAGCGGGAAGAGAGAGTTGGCTGAGTTTTTCGTTTAATGTGGCATTAAAGTTGTCCCAATTTGTGCGCCCATAATCGGGTATGTATCTGATATGAGGCCGGGATGCTCAATAGCCGCGGATGAATGTAGTCACAGCCTGGTGGTCAGACACACCCGCCGAAACTTGGGGAAGAGTGATTTGGGGAAGTAAGTCTTTGGACACAAAAAAGATGTCAAGAATTGAGTTACCTCGCGTACCAACTGTAGGTGCGATTATTTCGAAGTTGAGGGCATGAGCGTTTTCGGTGTACCATTGGTACAACTTAGTGCCATTTGGGCAAGAGACGGAGTTGTTCCAGTGGGGGTAGCAACATTGTAAAAGGGGGAGGACCTCTTATATACTGATTACACTGTAAACAAAATTATAAAAATAAATATACACTGAAAGGCATAAACAAAAAACTAGATATTGTATTGTGGGTTATGCATGTTGGTATGTCAACACGGACACTAGGTTCACATACACACCACGAAATTGTCCCACCAAATACAAAAGGAATTGTTCACCCGTGATAAGTTAAATATAATAAAACACGCTGGTACTTGTTGCTTAGAGTTAATCTTTATTGAAACTTTACACGGATAATCAAGTTGGTAAAACAAGAACACAACAACATAACTCACTTTATTTCAACGTAATACAATTCAACAATCTCGATGGTGTCTTTAAATTTGATTTACACATTCCCGTTATTTTTGTTTTCCCTTTTTGTACACACTAATTTAAATTTAAATACACCGTAAAGCCAACTAGAATTAATTTAAATGGTCAACAGACTAACTTTTTACATGACACTTATCTATTTAATTTGGTACACCGACTTCCTCGAGGTGTATTGACTCCTCAAAAACGAGACTATTACAAACTGCGTTCACGTTACGTGCCTCTGGCTCGGCAGCTAAAATCTGACTCCTCTAGTGCCTGTTGGTGTCAACATCCACTACCGCGGCTAGTGATGGATTTCCCATCGATCTGGGAGTAGCCAATCCGATCTTTTCCTTGGTGATAACCAATGAGCGATCGACTTGGGGTTTCTAATAGCGGAATTTCCCCTGCGACCGCACAGGTCAGGATGAAAACCCATTCGTTGGAAGCCATGACAACGCAGATGCGACGGGTGCACAAAAGATCATAGGGCATGGCCATTGATACGATTTTTTAAATAACAACCATGGGTCGTGTGAAACTCGATGATCGTTCGCCGCTTGGGTGACCGATCATGAGGAATTTGACTTGCAGATGTGCAAGCATACGACTTACCCTGGGTGGCTGTGGACCAACGGGTGGTAGGCAAAATAGACACAGTGAGGTTACTGTGTGTTTAGCTTGGGAAAACGGTACGTGGGACACGATCATTGGTATGATTGTTTAAATAGCAATCATGATCGTGTCCGATTCAATGTATGTTTAGTTTTCAGAAAACTGTATCATAGGACATGATCATTAGAATGATTGTTTGAACAGCAATCGCGGGCATGCCTTATTCGATGATCTGTTGTCGTTTGGGCGATCAATGGTAGGAAAAATCGGCTACAGCTGTGTCAACAAGTACGTTGCCCGACGTGTCTTCTTGAACCAACGGATTGTTGGAACAAGAACACGCTGAAAGATTGGCGTGTGTTTACCAATCAAGATTGCGGACGAGCTGAGCCGATTGGGTTGTTATGGTTCATGTATTATGAACGGAATGATTTGGTGAAATGCATGCTTGCTGAGGGTTTACTTTCCAGGTAAAAGGTAATGAAGGGTAGCTTACGCTGCTCGATTGCAGGTAAGTAAAATGGCTTGGTTGAGTGAGGGAAAGGCAGGTTGATTTAAAGGAAATGGGTGGTTCTTTGGGAATGCTTTAAAGAACCCCCACAGTATAATTTAGAAGGGTTGCAAAGACCCAGTAAGTTAACATAGAACAATATTTGTAATATAGGAGATGCATTTACTCCTACTTAAAGAAATATGTATAGTTTGATTTTGAATTAAAAGAAATGCGGACTTCTAATCAAAAAATCAAAAAAAAGAAAGTATTAGTTGAATATTGAAGCAAGCAAGTGCATGCGGCCTGAGTAAGTACGAACGAAAAGTTTTATTTTCAAAGGAATTCAAGTGGTTTATTATACGGGCGGGCGGAATACTGCGGATTGGCAATTGAATGTGCTGGGATGTGCTGGGCAAGTCTAGTGCATTCGCAGTGTATACCAGTTGCGCGGCAGCTGTCACGGACCAGCTGGCCGATTGTCACCAACGATGAGGTCACAGCGTCCCTTTTTTGAATTGGCAGTTATGCCCACTGAGTCAGTCTGCTACCAGCTATTAACACCTTCCGAGTCATTGTTGCTGATCCAACATAAATTATAAAATAAATTAACTCAATCTCATGTAGAGAAATTGAATTGTTGTGCGTTGTTAATAAATTGTAAACCAAGTCGCATCCGACTTAAACAATAAAAACCTAATGATCAACCTCGAGTTCAGTTTTGGTTTTTTTGTGCTTCCGTTTCGCTGCCAGCTTCATCGGGTTCCTCTCTACAAGGGAACAGTGGGCAACTCCAAACATTCCCGTTACATTTTCTGGTCCTTTGAGCCGGATCCAGTGCTTATTGGATCCACTCATCGCAGCCCAGTTCGCGGCACAACAACAATTATAACAACGGATAACAATAACGCAAACATTAGTACCATTGGTAATTAATCAAATTCTGAGTGTAATGCGGTAAATGATGTCGAAACGGAGTTCATAAATGAAACATTTGACCTCATCGAAACATCACAACTAGTGCTTGAATCAAGACAGGAGGACGTAAACAAAATATCTCCTCAATCGCCGGCTTAGGATGAAAGTATCGCCATCGATAATAAGAGTTCTATTCAAGGAACCAAATCAACCATTGGAAGCCACCGTACAGAGTTGGAATACTCAATTACAAACCCAAAATCCGACTACAATAATGATGATATCGCAAAGCAAAGTGGCTACGATAACATAATACAACAGAGATTCAACATATCAGACAGGAATCAGGCAACGGAAACAACACCATCACGAGCGTCTAGTGCAAAGACCAACCCCATTAAGGAAGGATACAAATAGCCATTGCTCGTTGTGACCGTCCATCAGTGGCCATCGGCGTGAAGTCCTCTAAAGGAATCAACACCGGATCCAGCAACCTGTGGATCTAATCCATCGCCGCCCAATTCGTGGCAAAACACATCGGATTCAGCAACCTGTGGATCAAATCCATCGCCGCCCAGTTCGTGGCAAAACACACCGGATCCAGCAATCGTGCGGATTTAATCCATCGCCGCCCAGCTCGCGGCACAACACAACTGAAGAACAACACGACAGCAGCATTCTGGAACATCTCTAGCCACAGCAATGGAAAAACAAATCGCCGCGCAGTACGCGGCACAGGGCCAAATGACGCGCGCATTCGCCAATTTGAGGAAGCGAGGGCCATCAACGGGAAGTGCTGTAGAAACCCGTAGAGATAACTTACGGGGCAAATGGAAAGAAATCCGTGACCGGCACGACGATATCCTGGAGCTGGCGAGATCGGAGACAAAGGACCATCGCTACTTCACGGAGGACTTCCTCGAGTCAGCTGAGGAGGTCTACTTGGAGGAAATGACGAAGTTCGCCGAAGAGCTTCGTGGCCTCAACATTGAACCACCGACAACACCTAAGGCCGTGGCTGCAGCGGTGACACCGCGCGCCCCAGTGCAATTGCCGACATTTTCCGGAAAGTACTTGGAATGGCGGCCATTTAAGGACCTGTTCCAGGCGGTATCCTGATCTGACGGACGCCGAACGACTGTATTATTTGAAGTCGAGCCTCCGCACCGACGCCGCCCGGGCCAGCAAAAACACTCCCGTCCCAGAGCAGAATTACCAGCGAGCTTGGAACAAGCTGGTGGAATATTTCGATAATACTCGTGCATTAGTCCACTCTGCCTTGAGTACCCTCTTCCAGGTACAGGCCGTCGTAAAGCAATCTGCTGCCGGCTTGTGCCATCTCCGCGACACTACGAATGATGCAGTCGAAACTTTGGATGCGCTCGGCCGCCCCGTGACCCCCTGGGATGACATACTTGTTTACTTAACAACACAGCGCATGGACCCCCAACCAAGGCAACACCAACCAGCCACCCGCGTACCACCAGCTCGATGACTTCCTGAAGACAAGGATCGAAGCATTGGAGTTCGTCGAGCTGCCCCGGACCGCCATCGATCAACCCGTGCGTAACAGATCCGGCCAGACGGAGCACAACGCCAAAGCGCGCCTCTCAGTACACACGGCCTCACCACCTGCCCAAAAGCCCCCTGCCCGCTGTTCGGTCTGCAGATCAAATCATTACATCGGATCAGCCCGGAAGAGCGAAGGTCGCACATCACCAAACAGGGCCTTTGTTTTAACTGCCTAGGAAGGCATTTACACCGTGACTGCCCATCGACATCCAGATGCCGACAGTGTCAAGTGCGGCACCACACCCTGCTGCATACTACAACGACCATGACCGGAAAGGGGCACAAGCCCCAAGCTTCAAGGCGGCCAGATCCCCGGGGTGTCATCTCACACACTCAGCGCCCCGCCCGCCCGGGTGATCCTCCTGGCCACAGCACGCGTCCTCGTCCAGTCGGGCTCCCAACGCCGACTGGAGGCTCGGGCCCTACTGGACCCCTGTTCAGAGGCCACCTTCATCTCGGAATCACTCGCCCAGCGATCGCGTCTCCGCCGGCGCGCATCATTCATCCCAGCCCATGGAGTCGGGGGCGCCCGCTGCCAGGCGGCGAAGGCCCTATCCTCAGTCACCATACTGCCCCGGGCCAAGGGCTCGCTGGACAGTCAACGCGCTCATCCTGCCCCATCTGTCGGACTATGTGCCACCGCCACGACTCCTGCCAAGCGATCTCTCTATTGTGGCGGGCCTGGAGTTGGCAGACCCAGGCGTCTCATCGACGGAAAAGATGGATTTGATCATTGGCGCTGATGCATACCCGGCGATCATTACAGCTGGACTAAAGAAGTCCAAAAACTCCGACGTGATCGCACAGTCTACGCACCTTGGGTGGATACTAACGGGTGCAGCTTACGGCAGCCCGCGGCACACCAACACCAACCGCCCTCTGACCA
The DNA here is from genome assembly GCA_963931805.1 of Microdon myrmicae. Classification (NCBI taxonomy): domain Eukaryota; kingdom Metazoa; phylum Arthropoda; class Insecta; order Diptera; family Syrphidae; genus Microdon; species Microdon myrmicae. The sequence goes on from OZ007499.1 coordinate 76,355,476, forward strand.
GCCACAGCTCCCATCAGAGAATCAAAAAGAGGTTGTGGGGGTAGAAGTTGGTGTGCCGGTCATGGGCACAGTTTCACTAACTCCCCAACGATGTTGCTCTGACGAAAATAGTTCACCCAGGAAGACAGGAACAATTGAAAACACACTGGTGTAGTTTTTTTTTTGTTTGATTTATTCTATAATTTTCGTTTAAACTAGGGTTTTCTCTATTTTATACACTTGTGATTTTTTGTTAAAGAATTTTGTTTATTACTAATGGCTCTATCAAGTGCACACGCGATGGCGATTGAGTAACGACTGTGATGCACGCTCAGCGTAGCGTCCGCGCGCGATGTTCAATAAAAAAAACGACTCTGGATGCAGCGTAGCGTGTGTACACTGCTGAGGTTGGATAGTGACTGTCGGAATTAGGGTGGAAATTCATATTTCTTTCTTCACACAGGACAACCAAAAGAGACCACGCCTCTGCTCTCTCAACCCCACGCCCGTCAAAGTATGAGTAACTTTTGTTAATAGGGTAATTGACAGACATGAAGAATGCGAGAACAGAAAACATGATATGCTGTGATCTCGGGGTAGCTTTGGTTGTGTGTGTTGGTATCAGATGCAGCTACTGACATGACCTGGTGTCCCAGTGGTGTGGCTATGGTGTAGTTGGACCACATTGAACCGTGGAGAGAAATACGAATGAGAGGGAAACCTAGCGGTTGTTACTCCCCTGCAAAGAGAGATCATTGATCCCAAGCGAATGGGTGATCTGAGGGAAAGTCGATAGGACGCCGCTGATGTTTGGGAAATAATTCGCGTGAGAACCAGACTCTAAGACGCTGGAATTACCCCAGCTATTTTGCTATGATGCAACAGCATCGTTCTTTTAGACTTGTTGTTGCTAACCGACATTATGAGATTTCCGATGGGAAACTCATGGTTAGCAAGAACGGAGTTGCCGTATGACATTTATGTAGCTAAACTTAATTATGCATTATCTGCAAAGGATGATGAGTTTAGCTATACGTTCGTTTGAAATGTTTTACAGGGGAATACATATAAAGGAAATGGGTAAGTATGACGCGCTGAAAGCGGTCGAAATTAGGTGGAAATGTTGGTTGGAATTGTGGGTTGTTTCTCATGTAGAATAGAGAAACCCCCCACAAGGTCTCGTCGGCATCGGCCCAGGGGCCACCTACGAAGCCCATTCAACTACCAGCCACCGACCACTTGCGTGGCCCAACTATGAGACACTCCCCTCGCCTGCGGAACCACCGCAAGGGCGAGAGGCAATCGAAGAGCCAGCAGCCGGCCCAGCCAAAGGCTTCAAGGTATCACACCACAATAGGGATAGGAGCGCGCAATGCCCCGCCTGGCGGGCGGCGCTCCCCAGCATCCAGGGATCAACCAAATCCCAGCGAGTCAGCACGCCTCTCAGTGCAGCCACAGAGGCTGCATTCCGACGACCCGGGGAGGCACTTGGCCCGCGACTGCCATTCCGCCAGGACACGCGGACAGTGCCAGGGACGACGCCGTACCCGACTCCACGCTAAAGCCTCGTACAGCAACGGCCGCATCCCGCCGGCCACTTACTCCAGACGGGCGCCAAAGTGCGCAGTACCTGTAACCACCACCGGTCTCGATGCAGCGAGACCCATCACAAGCCATCACGTGGTCATTGATTGTGGGTTGCGACTTTACAACTCCGACACAGATCAATTGGCCAGTTCCGTGACCACAAAAGTTACCGGACTCCAGCGATGGAAAATACCATCCCGTCGTCATCGATCTTCCAGCCGTCAGCGCTCCTCGGGGCGGGCGCCCCCCACGAACTGACCATCCACGTGAAAGTGGACAGCAGACCGCACACCAACAGCAGACCACACACTCCCGGCCCCTAGCCACCGTCCCCTGGAACATGATGATTCGCCGATAATTGGCGAAGGCAGGCGGAATGTTGCGGATTGGCAATTGAATGTGCTGGGATGTGCTGGAGAAATCTAGTACATTCGCAGTGCATACCAGTTGCGCGGCAGCTGTCACGGACCAGCTGGCCGATTGTCACCAACGATGAGGTCATAGCGTCCCTTTTTTGAATTGGCAGTTATGCCCACTGAGTCAGTCTGCTACCAGCTATTAACACCTTCCGAGTCATTGTTGCCGATCCAACATAAATTATAAAATAAATTAACTCAATCTCATGTAGAGAAATTGAATTGTTGTACGTTGTTAATAAATTGTAAACCAAGTCGCATCCGACTTAAACAATAAAAACCTAAAGATCAACCTCGAGTTCAGTTTTGGTTTTTTTGTGCTTCCGTTTCGCTGCCAGCTTCATCGGGTTCCTCTCTACAAGGGAACAGTGGGCAACTCCAAACATTCCCGTCACAAATAACTTGGGGCGTATATCTCTTATTGTTCACATTAGTTCCGTTTTCTAGTTAATAAAGTACAATAATATTATGTAAAATAAAACGATTTTATTTCTAGAATCAGAATGTGATCGAATTTTTGATTCAAGGACAACCAAAAATGGCACAATCAACTCTCCTCTGTATTCTGAATCCGGATTTCTTACTTGCCGTTACGAATTTAAAGGCGAAGGTCTTGAAAGAGTTCAGGTTCACAACGTTCTATACATTTCTTTGTATATATAAAATTAATTTTTACTTTTGTTTAGGTAAAATTTTATGAGTTCAGCCTCCCGAAACATGCGAATCGAAGTGATTGTGAGAATGCTGATGTCCTGCAATTATTCCTGCCGCAGAGGAACCGATATGAATTAGAGGACACATTCTGTGGAACAGTAATTCCAAAGCCCATCATGTCCACTGGGTCTCTGATGCTCTTAAAATACATAAGTCGACGAATTGGTCGGGGAACTCGCGGATTCAAAGCTGAATACAAATTCATAAAAAGTAAATCAAATATTTTCAATACTTGTATACAAAGTTAATAACTCCTTTGTCAGATTATGGCATAACGACAGGACACCAGATGTCAGACCATTGTACGTTTACCTACAATAGTACGTCGAGTAGAACAGGGTGGTTTACATCACCAAATTTTCCAGGCATATATCCCAGGAACACGAAATGCAACTACTATTTCTTCGGACAAGTTGGTGAAAGGATTAAAATACGATTTACATTCTTCGATGTTGAGGGCATCTTCCCGTAATTCTACAACAAGCTTTGAAAAATGTTTGACAGTGGTTAATAGAATATATTTTTTTCCAGGTGCGAGGATTCAACGGCCAGTGATTATGTGGAATTCTCGAATTTCATGAGTACCGACAGGAAATTCGGTAAAATGTGCGGAAAAATGAATGACTTACATGTTCGGTCGGATGGCAGGTTTTTTCGTATAACATTCGTCGCTAACGATCGTTTCGATAAAACTGGATTTCGAGCATCTTATGAGTTTGAAACGAAACTTATCACGACCGATAATACGTCGCTTCGGAGCACAATGGCATTCGATGGAAGTTTTACAGAAGCTGGTAGTCACATAAGTCCCGCTGTACAGTTATGGATCTTCACACTAATTGTTCATGTGGTTGCAGTGCGTTAAGTTTAAAAGGATTTAAAGGGTTTTTAGTCCAAACACGGTTTCAAACCCCTCTATTTTGCAAGTCAAACTTTGTTTGTTAATGTGTTTTTCATTTGAAAATGTATACTTCCAAATAAATAGTTTTTGTTTATTTATTCTTATATATATACTAAGAAAGTGATTAATGTGGAAGGAAACAGAAAAATGTAAATTCTGTGCGATTCTGGTACTAAGGGGCTCGTATTTGGAAGAAAGTATTTTCGTTGGCCCATAAGAAACTATCTTAAGGCAATGCTTCAGAGGTATTTGATAACAGAGCTGTTTGGGCTGCTTTACAAGTAAATTGTGTGCATTGTTTGAAGCTGTTAGGTTAGGGTCGATATTAGCGTTACATCTCGCTACATAACTCCCCTCAATTATCAATCAACCAGCATACACTTGTGGCGGTTCTTTATAGCTTTCCCAAGGAACCATCCATTTCTTTAAATCAACCTACTTTTCCTTCACCCACAAGACACTATATCTACCTGCAATTTTGGGCAACGTAAGCTACCTTTCCGATATTCTCTTTCACCTGAAAGTAAAACCCCAGCAAGCATGCACATCAAACAAATTATTTCATTCATACGAGGGTTGCCTCTTATGTTTCGGGATTTGGCAACCCTAGTCTTGCAATCCGGCAATTGACAGCTCTGTCGTAAAGTTGGACATTTTTGAGGTTATGCGCACTCAGAACGTTTTGACATACGAGCGCTACTTGTGTTGTTTACAGTAACTTAAAAGATTCATCTCGGCCCAAAAATGGAATTAAATCGTCAACATTTTCGTGCGATTATTTTTTACAACTTTCTGCGTGGATTAACTCAGCAACAGTGCATGGATGAACTAAATTCAATTTTTGGCGATGAAGCTCCATCAAGGACCAGTGTTTATCGATGGTATGGTGAATTCAATCGTGGTCGTAGCTCACTCCAAGATGAATTTCGTTAAGGTCGTCCAAAATCAGTTGTTGTTCCGAAAACCATTGATGCTGTGCGCGAACTGATATTGGAAGATCGTCATGTGACCTATCGTGAGATTGAGATAACCTTAGGCGTTAGTGGGACCAGCATACATTCAATATTGCATAAACATTTGACTGTCAAAAAAATTTGTTCGCGTTGGATCCCACACAATTTGTCAATCGCCCAAAAGAAAGGTTCGTGTCAATTGGTCGAAAGAAATGCTCAAAAAATACGGTCGCGGTGCTTCGAAACACGTCTATGACATCGTGGCAGGTGATGAATCGTGGATTTACGCGTATGAGCCCGAAAGTAAACAGCAGTCGACTGTCTGGGTGTTTCAAGATGAGGCAAATCCAACAAAAGTTGTTCGCGCACGAAGCACTTCCAAGCAAATGGTCGCCTGTTTTTTCGGAAAAACTGGACATGTCGCAACCGTACCACTAGAACAACGCAGAACAGTCAATTCTGAGTGGTACACAACCATTTGTTTGCCAGTTGTCTTCCAAGAAATCAGGAAAACCAACGGCCGAAGACGGATCACTCTTCACCACGAGAATGCGAGCTCTCACACATCGGCTGCGACAACTGCATTTTTGAGCACCCAAATAATCGATGTGATGGGTCATCCGCCGTATAGTCCTGACTTGGCACCGAATGACTTATTATTATTGCCGTACGTAAAAAACAAACTGAGAGGTCAACGTTTTTCGACACCTGAAGAAGCGGTTGCTGCATTCAGAATGCATGTGTTGGAGATACCTCAATCAGAGTGGCAAAAGTGCTTCGACAATTGGTTCAAACGCATGCAAACGTGTATAGATCTTCATGGGGAATATTTTGAAAAACAATAAAGTGATTTTCGATGATCAATATTTGTTTTTGTTCTCTAATCCCGAAATATAAAAGGCAACCCTCGTATTACATGAACCGTACCAACCCAAGGGGCTCGGCTTGTCAGCAATTATACACGATAAACACTCGCTGGCCAGCGTAATTGTTGACACAGCTGTAGTCGATATTCTTGCTACGGTTCATGAGTGAATATTGCTCCAATCCCAAGGTTCGCTGCAGTTGCGACCAATTTCCTTTATCGGTTATCTACCGATCATGGGATTTGGGCACGAATATGATTGACGTTAGACAATCATACCCATGTTCCATTTAATTAGAGCAAACAAAAGCCACCATAGCCTTGGCTATAGGCGAGCAAACCTTCGGCTTGCTTGTGGGGGTTCTCTATACCACATGGAAAACCAACCCACAATTCCCACCTAACTTCGACCGCTAACAGCGCGTCACCCATAACCCAACCTGCAATCCATTCGCAACCATGCCAAATCTCCAAGCGCATCCACCCCGAACTTGCAAGAATCCATCTCCCAATCTGCAACAAAAGGCATTTCCCAAAACTCCCAACAGAATACAATTCAATAGAATATATTCTAAATCATCTTTTACATCACCCCACATATAATTTTTCCCAACATTGTTTCGGTCAATTCTTCATTTAAACCATATTCCCTCCTTGCGACCAAGTAATCTTAATTTCCCCAAAATTAGTTCGGCTAATATTTTATCTAAATGAGATTCCTTGCTTGCATCCAAGCAGTTCCAATTTCACCCGAAAATTCATGCCCATACTTGCTCGCGTTCCCAAAGCCAATTTCCCCGTACACACGACCAACGAATCCAACTCAGCTTATACGGCGAGGATTCGCTGGAACTAAATTCTTATGCAGGCATAGCAACTCTTCCACTAAATTCTTAGTAACTGGCAGTGAGTTTATGACGCCACTGCCACGACGCGATGAACTTTGGCTTTCATTAGTCAGTCGCCATTCAACAAGCGCCACGCGCACATCGGGAGTCCCCCGTCAACCGCCGCGACCACACGGGGGCACGCACGCCCCCGCGTGCCAAATGAAGTCCGTTCAAACGTGCCCCTTTCAATTGCCGCGGGCACAGCGTCAAAAGGAAATAGAAGAGAAAACATTCGGGCGCAGTTCGTGAATAGAAACTAAACAACTTATGAAAAATCCCTATTTATCCAAAGGTGACCATAAAGCCAAACAGTTTGTGAATGACTCTACAGTGTGTTTTATTTGGACGTTTGCCCTCTTTATTCTCTTCGCTGGTGAACAACTCTCTGGTGGGGCGATAGTTAACTGGTGCCATACGTCGGCGCACCGACCTCGTACCCCCACACGCTTATCGCCACAAAAAATCGATTGCCTGCGATGGCATAAGTCTGGGGCGATTATGTAAACAGTCGATGTTCCCATATAGGATCGTCTAGATCACAAATAATGTGCATCGCATCGTTTGAACCTTGAAATGTCGTTTCTGTTTATTTAAGACACAGAAACCTATTTCTTCCTTCATTACACCAGGCCATGTTTATTCAGGTGCATTTTCGTCGTTGCCGATATGCAGGCTGAAGGGCATCGTACTTGTACTATACGGGCACATATAGAATCCTCCCACGCCGATGTAATCCACCACCGTTGAATCTGACGATGATTGCATCGGCGAGTCAGATTTCTACCCTCGAAGTGCGCGCACGTGCCATAGAGTCGAAGGAGTCTTAATCGATCGGTGTCAGAGTTCAGTTTGATAAAGTAAACGATATCGCACTTTTATATGTGAAAACTGTGACAAGTGTTAATATTCGTCACTTAGCTAAGTTGTTATCCGAACCGCGGAAACGAAGTAAAAAATTTGTGAACAATTGTAATAACATCAATAATTTTGTCAACTGTTTGCTGCTGCGGAACAACCTACGAGGGACAAGTGAAAAAGTTGGGGATATTGGTGAATCCATGTCGTACGTCGGCATACATACCTTTACCCCACACACTCATATTGCACACGAAGCAATACTCATTAACCAGTTGACGCCTCTTCCCACAGGCAATTAATGTTCATATCGCATACGTCGCAGTATTTATTCGAATACCCCTTTATTTGTCCCAGTACCCAGAGCTACACGCTCGTCGTATCTTGTATACGAGTACTCGTGTTACACGCTCGCCGTGTCGGACGATTAGCTGGTGCCTAATGCCACACGCCCCACGGCATCAAATTTCATTGCGGCGACTTTACGTCCACCACTGGGACCCAGGCTGGCCACCTGACACCAACAGCGTCACCGTAGCAATAGAAACAATAAAGCAAACGCAAAACCAAATGACCGACATGCGAATAACCGGAACAAGGTAAATCATTTGTGATTCAGTACAGCAAACGTTTAAGCGGTGCGAATGACCTGAGCCAGGGAAATCGTTTATTATTTAATACGGCAAACGTTTAATAACATAGGCTGATGCACCTGGCGAAGGCCAATTGAGTTTTAATGATAATTGAGCTGTGTCGACAGATCGTGTGGGAAAATCGGTGCCAATGCAGGTCATGCGTTCTGGATCAAAGTCGAGGCTAAACGAAATGCATCGTTTGCATTTCTACACCCGATTTTGGGGTATATAAAAAGTGATTGGCTCCTCGATAGTATAGTGGTTAGTATACCCGCCTGTCACGCGGGAGACCGGGGTTCGATTCCCCGTCGGGGAGCCTCTGGCGCAAGGCTAATGACCTTGGCCAGAAAAAAAACAAATCATTATGGAATATTTAACAAGCCTCAGGACTTGCTAAATAAGGGCTAGACCAGTTCCCGGTTGTAGTACCGATGATGATGATGATGAAAGAGTGATTGCAAAGAGCAGTCTGACCAGCCAATACTAAGAGTACCAGGTTGCAGCGTCAGCGGGACGGTTACTCAAAATAAAATAATAAAATAATAACAGTGTAATAACTTAATTTAATTAAATATAATAAAGAACCAGCAAACAATATAAGTCTACTCGTTTCGACTCTCCAGTGGGACTAGGAAAGGAAAAGGCGGTTCGCCCTACAACAGTATGGAAATGTTTTAATTCAAATAACCTCACCCTTTGGCACGGACGGCATACACACAGCTGGTGCCAGATAACAAATTAAAAGTAATACCTTGGTGGGATTACATTTGGCGCGGATGGCAGGATACTGCCGGCGCTAAAATAACCCTTAATGCTGATGCCAGGATACGTAGACTAACGCTTCCAGCGAGGTGCGTATTCCTTTGTGTTACATTAAAATAACTAATGTTGACATCAATTATCAATTGGTGTTACATTAGCAGGAAGTGAACGAACGTATATTTTGATCACCTTTCACTTCTTTTATTTTCATAAGGCGAAGGCAGCTTCTGAGACTCATGAAGAGATATATAAAGTGTATGGTGTTAACTAGAAGTGTTATAAAAATTTAGTTTTGGACATTTTCGTTCACATGACTGACGTACAAGTCAACCCACTGAAGTTGATACAAAACTCAAACACTTATGAAAATCGCCAGATATAGTAAATATTTGAGAGATTGTAGCCCTCCCGAGGATGTCATCATCATCATCGGCACTACAACCAGGATCCGGTCTTGGCTTATTTAACAAATCTCTCCACTGGTCCCGATTTCGAGCCGATGCCATCCAGTTTGGCACTCCCAGGCTCTGGGCGTCGTGGTCTACGCCATCCCTCCCTCACAGACAAGGTCTGCAGCGCTGTCTCCTTCTCTACATCCTGCCACAAAGGACTTCGCTCATTCTAGCTAGGTGTCCCACCCATCGGAGTCTATCGAGCTTGATTTTTCTTACAACATTAGCTTCAAGATAGATTGCGTACAACTCATGGTTGTAGCGTCTCCGGAATCAACCTCCCTCACATACGGGGCTAACAATTCTCCTTAAGACCTTCCTCTCGAACGCCACTAAGAGTTCAGAGTGCCTTTTATTGAGCACCCAGGTCTCGGATCCATACATGAGTACTGGTAAGACCATGGTCTTGTACAGTAGTAGCTTGGATGTTTTGGATAAATTTCGGGATATAAAGAGCCTTGATAGACCATAGTAGGCTTTGTTGGATTTGATCAGCCGTTCGGGTGTTTCTTCTTCCATATTGTTATCGGCTGACACTATTGACCCAAGGTAGTTAAAAGATTGCATTACTTCAAATTCGTGCTCCACCACCCTGATAGTTTGACCAACGTTAGGTCTTCTCTTCGCAGAAGTTCCCACCATGTACTTAGTTTTCCCCTCATTAATGTGTAGTCCCAGTTTTTGTGCCGCCTGCTCGATCTGGATGAACGAGTCCTGTACAGCCAATTCGGTTCTACCGATGATGTCGATGTCATCTGCGTAGGCAAGTATCTGGCTGGACTTGGTGATAATAGTCCCTCTAGTTGTAACGCCAGAGTCACGGATTGCTTTCTCCAACGCCAGGTTGAAGAGGAGGCAGACCAGACTGTCCCTTTGTCGGAGTCCATTAAAGATGTTTACTGGTTTGGACAGCAATCCGCTATTTTTACTCAACCTACAAAGTCGTATCAATTTATTTGGAATGCCGAATTCTCTCATGGCATTATATAGTTCTACCCTGGCTATGCTGTCGTAGGCGGCCTTGAAGTCTATAAACAGATGATATCGTGGAATCTTAAATTCCAGACATTTTTCCATCGCCTGCCTAAGGGTGAATATCTGATCAATTGCTGATTTGCCTGGGATGAAGCCACACTAATATTGACCAATGATGGCTTTAGCATATGGGGATATCCGGTCTTGTAGGATAGTGGAGAGTATCTTATAGGCGGTACTCAGCAATGTTATACCCCTATAGTTGCTGCACAGTGTGATATCTCCTTTCTTATGTATGGGACAAATTATACCACGACGGCAATCTTCCGGCACATCCTCTTGCTCCCATATGTGCACTACGATCTCAAGAATTGCGTGATGTAATGCTGCCCCTCCTTGTTCGATCAGCTCAGCTGGTATGCCATCAGCTCGAGGGGCTTTATTTGAGTTGAGCTGTCTAATGGCTTTTAATGTTTCCCCAATGCTTGGTGGCGGCAGCATTTGGTCTTGATCTTGCATTGGTGGAGCCTCCAATTCTTCTGTGAGCCGACCATTTAGCAATTCATTGAAGTTCACTTCCCATCGCTCCAGAATACCTTCACGATCGGTAATCAGATTATCCTCTTTACCCGTGCAGTAAGTGCAGCGTGGTGTGTACCGGGTCATACTGCGGGCTATTTGGTAGAACTACCGTGCCTGGTGCGGACCCCGCTCTTTACTTTTCTCTATTTCACAGACAAGGTTTTTTTCCCCGACACTTTTCTTTTGTCTGTGAAGCCTTTTTTCAGATCTTCTGAGCTCTTTGCATTTCTCCCCGCGTACCCGCGTCCTATGAGATTGCTGCATTGCCCAGTATGCAGCATTCTTACGTTCAGTCGCTAGTTTGCACTCATCATCAAACCAGTCGTTCCGATCTCTACGACTACTGCCTAATATGGAGTTGGCACTACTAATGACAGTATTTTAAGGCCTGTCCATTTCTGTTCGGGTCCAGCATTCTCGTCCCGGACTTACTCTCCCCCCGCCGAGCTCTTCGAGGGCGAGTGTTAACGCATGACCAAAGGTGTTACTGGTATTCTCATTGAGTAAGGCAGCCGTGTTGATTCGAACCTGATCCGCGGAAGTAATACGTCTCCGTAAGGCAATCCGCCCTCGGAAAACTACCACATACCAACAAGATTGTGAACCGAGTCGACGTTGGCACATTGGTACGTTCCTACCGTCATCAGGCTCGAGGAGTGCGGCGATCTATCAACACGTGGTCAATTTGGTTGCGAGTGGCTCCATCAGGTGATACCCGGGTGGCTTTATGGATATCTTTACGCGGAAACCTGGCATATGCAACGACCAAGTTTGTTGATGCTCCCAGTTCGATGACTCGTAGTCCATTGTCATTAGTGTTCTCATGCAAACTATGGGAACCTGCGTAGTGGCTGAAAACCATCTCCCGACCTATTTTCGCATTCAAATCACCAAGAACGATTTTCACATCGTATCTTGGGCAGGCAATGAGGGCCCGTTCGCCGTTCTCGTAGTATTCTTCTTTTTCGTCGTCGGGGGACTCCTCTGTTGGTCCGTGAACGTTTATGAGGCTTGTGGCGTCTCTAACAGATAAACACACAATTCACAAGCAAAATAGTGAAGGACACCGAACGAAAATCGAATAAGAGAATACATCAGAGCCGTATACCATAGCGATAAGATAATAATTCACATCAGTGGAGTATAGTCGAGTTTAAAAATCAAATTAAAAAATCAGCCAGTAGCCTGATGGGTAACGCTTAGGTTCAATTTTTGGTGATTCAAACTGTCATAGCGTCACTTCGAATCACACGTTCTTCTTCACTATTATTTCAAACGCTATAGGCTTATGTTCTTAAACTTGCCTCGCACTCGAAGAGTGCATAGCCTTTCGTTTATTGAATTAAAGCCGATAATGACAGGCTTCAGTTTTTGGCTGACTAGAAGGCCTACATGCATGAGAGCTGTAATAAATGTCATACTTGTTTCTTTGAATAACGCCACTCCCCGGCCATCTTATTTCTTGTAATGCTGTTATGTCAGCCTTATATTCAATAAGGGCACCGGTTAGCTGGTGTCCAGCTTGAGCTCTGTATAGTGAGCCGACGATCCATGAACAAATTCTCAAATCGTTTAGCCATTTTCGTTTCCTTGGGCGTCGTCGTGTACCCGGTCTATATCCGAGGCTTGTTAAATTTGCCATAATAATTTTTTTTACGGGGAAGGTTATAGCCCCGCGCCAACCTTTCTCAGAGTGTCGCTGCATGCATTGGTTCACTACTTGGCGGATGCCAAAGTAGCTATCCAGGGGTGTCACGTGGAGACTGCATGTCAACTTGGATTGAACAGGGACAAGGGTCGTCCTGACCTTCGCCGGATTGAAAGCAGATACTTTGCCCTGTATATACCCCCCCCCCTATACATCATCAATAATCACATCACCAACACTTCAATTTCAATGAAGTCAAACTCTCCACCACCTCAATTAGAGTTTGCAAGACTAGCAGAAATCACAATGATGACACTCCTAAAACTCGGTGACAACACACATTCCAAATCCGACTAACAGCCCTCAGCCTCAGGATTGGAAAGCATCATTCCCACCTCGATATAGTGACAGACCCTCAGCTTAGGTCCAATGCAATGCATTGCTGCCCAAGGAAACGCATTGGATGCTATATGGTCAATAGTATTATGGCCGCAAGCAAGGCCATCATCAAAACACCTGATGGATTTACACACAACATTCGGTTGCTGACTGGTCATGGTTCCGAGCGCTGCTTTTCATTCCAAAACACGTTCTGTGAACTCTGGGTCTGACAATAACCTGAACACACATTCCAATTATTAGAGTTGGAAGCGTATCACCAGGACAAGCGGTGTATCAATCACCCTACATTTAGCTCACTTATCATCACATGCAAGAGTTTTTGTCCTCATCTTGCCAAACATCACCGCCCAAATTCCTTCCGTTTCACTCTCAACTCAAACACTGGCGTCACATCAAGAATCTGTAACTATATCATGTGCATATCAGGCCACTCTCCATTGGCAAAATTGACAAGCAGTCACCTAGAGTTTTTCAAAACCTCAAAAGCTCTGAAGATTCACACGTCTTTTCCGAATCCACTTTAAAAATTCTGAATCTCGCTTGGAACTGTAAAGTTGACATTTTCAAGTTCATCGGCCAAACAACTCAAGACACTAGCATCATCAACCGCACTATCATCTCACAAGCTGGGTCTGATAACACTGGTATTGGGTTGTACTACATGAAATGTCCGATTTTATAGAAAAAATTTAAAAGGCAATATTCTTTTTTCGTAAATTTTTATTCAAACAAAATAGGATCCGTTGGCATCTATGACATTCTTCCAACGTGATACAAGTCAAATATTCCTTTTTCGTAGAAGTGCAGACTTTTTGAGGCAATGAAATCTTCAAAGGGTTTTATGACCACTACTCGGTTCCGGAAGACCTTATGCCGGTAAAATGAATCCAGATCGCGGAAAAGATGGTAGTCCGTTGGGGAAATGTCAGGAGAGTACGGTGCATGCGGAAGAATTTCAAATCCCAGCAGCATTGTCATGCAAAAGGACCATCCTTGCCTATTGACCAAAGTAAGTTTGCTTTTCAGCCGATTGGAATGCCATATGTCGATTTCCTCACAATATTTAATAGCGTTTATCGTTGCTCCTGGTTGAAGAAATGAAAAGTGGATTGGTCCTTTCGGTATCCACCAATTTATCACCATAACCTTTTTTGGGTGAAGATCGGGCTTGGGGGTGTGTTTTGGTTTTTCACCTGCATCCAACCACTGTCCAGGTCTTTTACGGTTCTCATACAGAATCCACTTTTCATAACAGATGACTATCCGGTTCAGTTTAGTTTCTTAATGGAAACGGTGTTTTTGGGACTCGTTCAGTTCATGGGGCACCCGCTTATCGAGTTTCATTATCTTTCCAATGAGAGCAAGGTGTCGACTTATAATCATTGGGGATACTTTGTGCAATCTCCGGCACCGATTTCGTTGGGTCTCCACCCACCGTTGACTTTAAGACATCGTCGTCAACTTACCTTTCCGGCTTCCCACGTGGTTCATTTTCGAGGCTAAAATCTCCCAAACGGAACTTTCCAAACCAACGTCGTATAGTGCGTTTGTTTACCGCTGCATCCTCAAATGCGTCATTAATGTTTTTCATTGTCAATGACGCATTATGCCCCGTTCTAAATTCATAAAGGAAGAGGGTTCGACTTTGAACTGCCGACAGCATGATAAACAATTCCTAGAAAAAAAAAACTGTACTTGTAACGAACCCTACAATTCTCACACGTCAAGCATACGTACAGTTTACTTTGTAAAAAAAGAAAATTTAACGTTCTGGCACAGATGTTCACTCGAGAACTTCTTATTTCCGACTGAGCGAAAATGGGTCATTTCATGTGGTGCAACCTAATATGTATATATGGATATATGTATCTACATGTATTCAAATATAAATTGTATATGTATAGTATATACGTGTAAAATAAGTTAAGGAATAATAATAGTAATAATAATAATAAATAAAATAACATAAAAAAATAATAAATCAAGATACAATTTAAAAAAGCTATTAAAGAAAAATGTAATAGATAGAAATAAAAGGATAAGCTTACGTAGGAATAGGGAAGAGGATTCAGCCATCATTCTTTTTTTTCGATTCTCTTTGTCTCCTTTCTGGCTTTCTTTAGTTTATCATCTTTGGCATATCAAACTGAACGGCGAACATAGTGCCGTGACGAAGTAGCGTCGGATTAACAAAATTGATAAAAAAGTAGTAAATTTTGAATGTGCATATTTTATCGTATCATTTGTTGACAAAAGTTTTTCGTGCAGTGCATTTATAGCGTTTACGACAATAGTGAAGAGCGTGTGATTCGTACCGACGCTGTGACAGTACAAGATAGAACCAATGCTTAACACATCAGACTACAGCCGTGTGTACGAATTCGATCATTATTCTCAAGTACCCTCAACTGATGTGGAGTTGCTATGTTTTTGGTATGGAAAACGAGTCTGATGCTTTTGGTTATTTCCATTTTTCTTTCGGTGTTGTTCTTCACTATTAGTTGTGTGTGTATCTGTTTGAAACGCCACATATTTCGGTCAAAAACATAGCAATGTCTCATTTGTTGACAAACAGTATGACACATGTGATCTAGTAACTTCGACCAGTTGCCGCTAAGCCGTCTAAAAGAAAACGGTGGCAGTAAACTTGTAGACCTAATATATATGGGCGGACTGAAAAGTTTCCGGCCTCAACGTGAAAATAGCAGCGCTCATCAATAAAACCTAGTGAATGTAGTTGTTTTGACAGTTACTCGGGGAAATTCCCGCCATTTTGGACGCGACGTTTTTATTTGACAGTCGTTTCACTTTTATTGACGAATGCTGCTATCCTCACGTTGAGGTCGGAAACTTTTCAGTTCACCCTCGTATATCCATCAGTATGAAGGCACGCCCCAACAACTACTCAATCATAAGTATCTGAGAGCAGGTGTCAAGAAAGAAACTGTACAAAACCACAAAAACATATTTTAAGAGAAAAAATCCTACCCATGTCGGAAAAGTAAAGCTATGCCACAGTGCTAAACCTTTCCACTGCACTTTAGACACACACACACTTTGTTTATTTAAATATACACACCTTGCAAATAAAACACGATTAGTCTTACTTTAATTAACACACTCGTCTTTCGAGTTTTTATTATCATAAAACACACTACACACCTTGTTTTCCTGTGCCCAACGTACCCATTTCAATTTACTTGACACACATGCAAACAACTTCGGGAACCCATTCAAAACCAGATTTTACACTGTTATAATTTCAAAGCGCGATAGGCTTTAATCGTATATTCGTGTAGGGCGAGGATATGCACAGACTCTTTTTTAAAATCAAATTTACAACGCGACGGGTTTTATATTTAACGTCCATTTTTGACGATGGTTTGACTTAGACTCCATGAAATGTCCAAACCGGACGACGTTCAAACACACACACCCCTTATCCCTCTTTCGATCCTGCAGACCGAAGGATGCATTCATTGTTTACACACACAATAGATCTTTTTCCGATACAACAGATGTATGCTTCGCAGTACATTTTTTTGAAAATGTTTATGATCTGCGAGACCTGATTGTGTGGATGCGTGTGATACAATTCTTAGAACCTTGTATTTACACAAGTGTTCATTTATGGTGTGGGGTTTCTCTATATTACATGGAGAACCTATGGGGGTTTTATCGTATTGGTGTCTATTTTGTCTTGACAGTGTGTCGGTCCGACACGGGTTCCTCAAGACGTCCCCACACTGCACCGCGTCCGTCCGTAGATCGTGCACCGATGTCTTAGACGGATTTGACTCCTCTTGGTGGTGAAAATAAACTTTACGACTAAAGTACTACAGAAAATATTTTTTTTGTTACACTAGTTTTATCTTATTATAAAAGAAGTATTTAATGAAGTTACACTAGTCTTATATTATTATACAAGAAGTACTTAATGAAGTTACACTAGTCTTATATTATTATGCAAGAAGTACTTAATGAAGTTACACTAGTCTTATATTATTATAAAAGGAATTTAATGATGTTACACTAGTTTTCTCTTATTATAAAAGGTATTTAATGATGTTACACTAGTTTCCTCTTATTATAAAAGAAGTATTTAATGGAGTTACACTAGTCTTATATTATTATAAAAGGTATTTAATGATGTTACACTAGTCTTATATTATTATACAAGAAGTATTTAATGATGTTACACTAGTTTTCTCTTATTATAAAAGAAGTATTTAATGAAGTTACACTAGTCTTATATTATTATAAAAGGTATTTAATGATGTTACACTAGTCTTATATTATTATACAAGATATTTAATGTGGTTACACCAGTTTTATCTTATTATAAAAGAAGTATTTAATGAAGTTACACTAGTTTTCTCTTATTATAAAAGAAGTATTTAATGAAGTTACACTAGTCTTATATTATTATACAAGAAGTACTTAATGAAGTTACACTAGTCTTATATTATTATGCAAGAAGTACTTAATGAAGTTACACTAGTCTTATATTATTATAAAAGGAATTTAATGATGTTACACTAGTTTTCTCTTATTATAAAAGGTATTTAATGATGTTACACTAGTTTTCTCTTATTATAAAAGAAGTATTTAATGAAGTTACACTAGTCTTATATTATTATACAAGAAGTACTTAATGAACTTACACTAGTCTTATATTATTATGCAAGAAGTACTTAATGAAGTTACACTAGTCTTATATTATTATAAAAGGTATTTAATGATGTTACACTAGTTTTCTCTTATTATAAAAGGTATTTAATGATGTTACACTAGTTTTCTCTTATTATAAAAGAAGTATTTAATGAAGTTACACTAGTCTTATATTATTATACAAGAAGTACTTAATGAAGTTACACTAGTCTTATATTATTATGCAAGAAGTACTTAATGAAGTTACACTAGTCTTATATTATTATAAAAGGAATTTAATGAATTTACACTAGTTTTCTCTTATTATAAAAGGTATTTAATGATGTTACACTAGTTTTCTCTTATTATAAAAGAAGTATTTAATGAAGTTACACTAGTCTTATATTATTATACAAGACGTATTTAATGAAGTTACACTTGTCTTATATTATTATACAAGAAGTATTTAATGATGTTACACTAGTTTTCTCTTATTATAAAAGAAGTATTTAATGAAGTTACACTAGTCTTATATTATTATACAAGACGTATTTAATGAAGTTACACTTGTCTTATATTATTATACAAGAAGTATTTAATGATGTTACACTAGTTTTCTCTTATTATAAAAGAAGTATTTAATGAAGTTACACTAGTCTTATATTATTATACAAGAAGTACTTAATGAAGTTACACTAGTCTTATATTATTATACAAGAAGTACTTAATGAAGTTACACTAGTCTTATATTATTATACAAGACGTATTTAATGAAGTTACACTTGTTTTATATTATTATACAAGAAGTATTTAATGATGTTACACTAGTTTTCTCTTATTATAAAAGAAGTATTTAATGAAGTTACACTAGTCTTATATTATTATACAAGACGTATTTAATGAAGTTACACTTGTCTTATATTATTATACAAGAAGTATTTAATGATGTTACACTAGTTTTCTCTTATTATAAAAGAAGTATTTAATGAAGTTACACTAGTCTTATATTATTATACAAGAAGTACTTAATGAAGTTACACTAGTCTTATATTATTATGCAAGAAGTACTTAATGAAGTTACACTAGTCTTATATTATTATAAAAGGAATTTAATGATGTTACACTAGTTTTCTCTTATTATAAAAGAAGTATTTAATGAAGTTACACTAGTCTTATATTATTATTCAAGACGTATTTAATGAAGTTACACTTGTCTTATATTATTATACAAGAAGTATTTAATGATGTTACACTAGTTTTCTCTTATTATAAAAGAAGTATTTAATGAAGTTACACTAGTCTTATATTATTATACAAGAAGTACTTAATGAAGTTACACTAGTCTTATATTATTATGCAAGAAGTACTTAATGAAGTTACACTAGTCTTATATTATTATACAAAACGTATTTAATGAAGTTACACTTGTCTTATATTATTATACAAGAAGTATTTAATGATGTTACACTAGTTTTCTCTTATTATAAAAGAAGTATTTAATGAAGTTACACTAGTCTTATATTATTATACAAGAAGTACTTAATGAACTTACACTAGTCTTATATTATTATGCAAGAAGTACTTAATGAAGTTACACTAGTCTTATATTATTATAAAAGGAATTTAATGATGTTACACTAGTTTTCTCTTATTATAAAAGAAGTATTTAATGAAGTTACACTAGTCTTATATTATTATAAAAGGTATTTAATGATGTTACACTAGTCTTATATTATTATACAAGATATTTAATGTGGTTACACCAGTTTTATCTTATTATAAAAGAAGTATTTAATGAAGTTACACTAGTTTTCTCTTATTATAAAAGAAGTATTTAATGAAGTTACACTAGTCTTATATTATTATACAAGAAGTACTTAATGAAGTTACACTAGTCTTATATTATTATGCAAGAAGTACTTAATGAAGTTACACTAGTCTTATATTATTATAAAAGGAATTTAATGAATTTACACTAGTTTTCTCTTATTATAAAAGAAGTATTTAATGAAGTTACACTAGTCTTATATTATTATACAAGACGTATTTAATGAAGTTACACTTGTCTTATATTATTATACAAGAAGTACTTAATGAAGTTACACTAGTTTTCTCTTATTATAAAAGAAGTATTTAATGAAGTTACACTAGTCTTATATTATTATACAAGAAGTACTTAATGAAGTTACACTAGTCTTATATTATTATACAAGAAGTACTTAATGAAGTTACACTAGTCTTATATTATTATACAAGACGTATTTAATGAAGTTACACTTGTTTTATATTATTATACAAGAAGTATTTAATGATGTTACACTAGTTTTCTCTTATTATAAAAGAAGTATTTAATGAAGTTACACTAGTCTTATATTATTATACAAGACGTATTTAATGAAGTTACACTTGTCTTATATTATTATACAAGAAGTATTTAATGATGTTACACTAGTTTTCTCTTATTATAAAAGAAGTATTTAATGAAGTTACACTAGTCTTATATTATTATACAAGAAGTACTTAATGAAGTTACACTAGTCTTATATTATTATGCAAGAAGTACTTAATGAAGTTACACTAGTCTTATATTATTATAAAAGGAATTTAATGATGTTACACTAGTTTTCTCTTATTATAAAAGAAGTATTTAATGAAGTTACACTAGTCTTATATTATTATTCAAGACGTATTTAATGAAGTTACACTTGTCTTATATTATTATACAAGAAGTATTTAATGATGTTACACTAGTTTTCTCTTATTATAAAAGAAGTATTTAATGAAGTTACACTAGTCTTATATTATTATAAAAGGTATTTAATGATGTTACACTAGTCTTATATTATTATACAAGAAGTATTTAATGATGTTACACTAGTTTTCTCTTATTATAAAAGAAGTATTTAATGAAGTTACACTAGTCTTATATTATTATAAAAGGTATTTAATGATGTTACACTAGTCTTATATTATTATACAAGATATTTAATGTGGTTACACCAGTTTTATCTTATTATAAAAGAAGTATTTAATGAAGTTACACTAGTCTTATATTATTATACAAGAAGTATTTAATGAAGTTACACTAGTTTTCTCTTATTATAAAAGAAGTATTTAATGAAGTTACACTAGTCTTATATTATTATACAAGAAGTACTTAATGAAGTTACACTAGTCTTATATTATTATGCAAGAAGTACTTAATGAAGTTACACTAGTCTTATATTATTATAAAAGGAATTTAATGAATTTACACTAGTTTTCTCTTATTATAAAAGGTATTTAATGATGTTACACTAGTTTTCTCTTATTATAAAAGAAGTATTTAATGAAGTTACACTAGTCTTATATTATTATACAAGACGTATTTAATGAAGTTACACTTGTCTTATATTATTATACAAGAAGTATTTAATGATGTTACACTAGTTTTCTCTTATTATAAAAGAAGTATTTAATGAAGTTACACTAGTCTTATATTATTATACAAGACGTATTTAATGAAGTTACACTTGTCTTATATTATTATACAAGAAGTATTTAATGATGTTACACTAGTTTTCTCTTATTATAAAAGAAGTATTTAATGAAGTTACACTAGTCTTATATTATTATACAAGAAGTACTTAATGAAGTTACACTAGTCTTATATTATTATACAAGAAGTACTTAATGAAGTTACACTAGTCTTATATTATTATACAAAACGTATTTAATGAAGTTACACTTGTCTTATATTATTATACAAGAAGTATTTAATGATGTTACACTAGTTTTCTCTTATTATAAAAGAAGTATTTAATGAAGTTACACTAGTCTTATATTATTATACAAGAAGTACTTAATGAACTTACACTAGTCTTATATTATTATGCAAGAAGTACTTAATGAAGTTACACTAGTCTTATATTATTATAAAAGGAATTTAATGATGTTACACTAGTTTTCTCTTATTATAAAAGAAGTATTTAATGAAGTTACACTAGTCTTATATTATTATAAAAGGTATTTAATGATGTTACACTAGTCTTATATTATTATACAAGATATTTAATGTGGTTACACCAGTTTTATCTTATTATAAAAGAAGTATTTAATGAAGTTACACTAGTCTTATATTATTATACAAGAAGTATTTAATGAAGTTACACTAGTTTTCTCTTATTATAAAAGAAGTATTTAATGAAGTTACACTAGTCTTATATTATTATACAAGAAGTACTTAATGAAGTTACACTAGTCTTATATTATTATGCAAGAAGTACTTAATGAAGTTACACTAGTCTTATATTATTATAAAAGGAATTTAATGAATTTACACTAGTTTTCTCTTATTATAAAAGGTATTTAATGATGTTACACTAGTTTTCTCTTATTATAAAAGAAGTATTTAATGAAGTTACACTAGTCTTATATTATTATACAAGACGTATTTAATGAAGTTACACTTGTCTTATATTATTATACAAGAAGTATTTAATGATGTTACACTAGTTTTCTCTTATTATAAAAGAAGTATTTAATGAAGTTACACTAGTCTTATATTATTATACAAGACGTATTTAATGAAGTTACACTTGTCTTATATTATTATACAAGAAGTATTTAATGATGTTACACTAGTTTTCTCTTATTATAAAAGAAGTATTTAATGAAGTTACACTAGTCTTATATTATTATACAAGAAGTACTTAATGAAGTTACACTAGTCTTATATTATTATACAAGAAGTACTTAATGAAGTTACACTAGTCTTATATTATTATACAAGACGTATTTAATGAAGTTACACTTGTCTTATATTATTATACAAGAAGTATTTAATGATGTTACACTAGTTTTCTCTTATTATAAAAGAAGTATTTAATGAAGTTACACTAGTCTTATATTATTATACAAGAAGTACTTAATGAAGTTACACTAGTCTTATATTATTATAAAAGGAATTTAATGATGTTACACTAGTTTTCTCTTATTATAAAAGAAGTATTTAATGAAGTTACACTAGTCTTATATTATTATTCAAGACGTATTTAATGAAGTTACACTTGTCTTATATTATTATACAAGAAGTATTTAATGATGTTACACCAGTTTTCTCTTATTATAAAAGAAGTATTTAATGAAGTTACACTAGTCTTATATTATTATAAAAGGTATTTAATGATGTTACACTAGTCTTATATTATTATACAAGATATTTAATGTGGTTACACCAGTTTTATCTTATTATAAAAGAAGTATTTAATGAAGTTACACTAGTTTTCTCTTATTATAAAAGAAGTATTTAATGAAGTTACACTAGTCTTATATTATTATACAAGAAGTACTTAATGAAGTTACACTAGTCTTATATTATTATGCAAGAAGTACTTAATGAAGTTACACTAGTCTTATATTATTATAAAAGGAATTTAATGAATTTACACTAGTTTTCTCTTATTATAAAAGGTATTTAATGATGTTACACTAGTTTTCTCTTATTATAAAAGAAGTATTTAATGGAGTTACACTAGTCTTATATTATTATACAAGACGTATTTAATGAAGTTACACTTGTCTTATATTATTATACAAGAAGTATTTAATGATGTTACACTAGCTTTCTCTTATTATAAAAGAAGTATTTAATGAAGTTACACTAGTCTTATATTATTATACAAGAAGTACTTAATGAAGTTACACTAGTCTTATATTATTATGCAAGAAGTACTTAATGAAGTTACACTAGTCTTATATTATTATAAAAGGTATTTAATGATGTTACACTAGTTTTCTCTTATTATAAAAGGTATTTAATGATGTTACACTAGTTTTCTCTTATTATAAAAGAAGTATTTAATGAAGTTACACTAGTCTTATATTATTATACAAGACGTATTTAATGAAGTTACACTTGTCTTATATTATTATACAAGAAGTATTTAATGATGTTACACTAGTTTTCTCTTATTATAAAAGAAGTATTTAATGAAGTTACACTAGTCTTATATTATTATACAAGAAGTACTTAATGAAGTTACACTAGTCTTATATTATTATACAAGAAGTACTTAATGAAGTTACACTAGTCTTATATTATTATACAAGACGTATTTAATGAAGTTACACTTGTCTTATATTATTATACAAGAAGTATTTAATGATGTTACACTAGTTTTCTCTTATTATAAAAGAAGTATTTAATGAAGTTACACTAGTCTTATATTATTATACAAGAAGTACTTAATGAAGTTACACTAGTCTTATATTATTATGCAAGAAGTACTTAATGAAGTTACACTAGTCTTATATTATTATAAAAGGAATTTAATGAATTTACACTAGTTTTCTCTTATTATAAAAGGTATTTAATGATGTTACACTAGTTTTCTCTTATTATAAAAGAAGTATTTAATGAAGTTACACTAGTCTTATATTATTATACAAGACGTATTTAATGAAGTTACACTTGTCTTATATTATTATACAAGAAGTATTTAATGATGTTACACTAGTTTTCTCTTATTATAAAAGAAGTATTTAATGAAGTTACACTAGTCTTATATTATTATACAAGACGTATTTAATGAAGTTACACTTGTCTTATATTATTATACAAGAAGTATTTAATGATGTTACACTAGTTTTCTCTTATTATAAAAGAAGTATTTAATGAAGTTACACTAGTCTTATATTATTATACAAGAAGTACTTAATGAAGTTACACTAGTCTTATATTATTATACAAGAAGTACTTAATGAAGTTACACTAGTCTTATATTATTATACAAAACGTATTTAATGAAGTTACACTTGTCTTATATTATTATACAAGAAGTATTTAATGATGTTACACTAGTTTTCTCTTATTATAAAAGAAGTATTTAATGAAGTTACACTAGTCTTATATTATTATACAAGAAGTACTTAATGAACTTACACTAGTCTTATATTATTATGCAAGAAGTACTTAATGAAGTTACACTAGTCTTATATTATTATAAAAGGAATTTAATGATGTTACACTAGTTTTCTCTTATTATAAAAGAAGTATTTAATGAAGTTACACTAGTCTTATATTATTATAAAAGGTATTTAATGATGTTACACTAGTCTTATATTATTATACAAGATATTTAATGTGGTTACACCAGTTTTATCTTATTATAAAAGAAGTATTTAATGAAGTTACACTAGTCTTATATTATTATACAAGAAGTATTTAATGAAGTTACACTAGTTTTCTCTTATTATAAAAGAAGTATTTAATGAAGTTACACTAGTCTTATATTATTATACAAGAAGTACTTAATGAAGTTACACTAGTCTTATATTATTATGCAAGAAGTACTTAATGAAGTTACACTAGTCTTATATTATTATAAAAGGAATTTAATGAATTTACACTAGTTTTCTCTTATTATAAAAGGTATTTAATGATGTTACACTAGTTTTCTCTTATTATAAAAGAAGTATTTAATGAAGTTACACTAGTCTTATATTATTATACAAGACGTATTTAATGAAGTTACACTTGTCTTATATTATTATACAAGAAGTATTTAATGATGTTACACTAGTTTTCTCTTATTATAAAAGAAGTATTTAATGAAGTTACACTAGTCTTATATTATTATACAAGACGTATTTAATGAAGTTACACTTGTCTTATATTATTATACAAGAAGTATTTAATGATGTTACACTAGTTTTCTCTTATTATAAAAGAAGTATTTAATGAAGTTACACTAGTCTTATATTATTATACAAGAAGTACTTAATGAAGTTACACTAGTCTTATATTATTATACAAGAAGTACTTAATGAAGTTACACTAGTCTTATATTATTATACAAGACGTATTTAATGAAGTTACACTTGTCTTATATTATTATACAAGAAGTATTTAATGATGTTACACTAGTTTTCTCTTATTATAAAAGAAGTATTTAATGAAGTTACACTAGTCTTATATTATTATACAAGAAGTACTTAATGAAGTTACACTAGTCTTATATTATTATAAAAGGAATTTAATGATGTTACACTAGTTTTCTCTTATTATAAAAGAAGTATTTAATGAAGTTACACTAGTCTTATATTATTATTCAAGACGTATTTAATGAAGTTACACTTGTCTTATATTATTATACAAGAAGTATTTAATGATGTTACACCAGTTTTCTCTTATTATAAAAGAAGTATTTAATGAAGTTACACTAGTCTTATATTATTATAAAAGGTATTTAATGATGTTACACTAGTCTTATATTATTATACAAGATATTTAATGTGGTTACACCAGTTTTATCTTATTATAAAAGAAGTATTTAATGAAGTTACACTAGTTTTCTCTTATTATAAAAGAAGTATTTAATGAAGTTACACTAGTCTTATATTATTATACAAGAAGTACTTAATGAAGTTACACTAGTCTTATATTATTATGCAAGAAGTACTTAATGAAGTTACACTAGTCTTATATTATTATAAAAGGAATTTAATGAATTTACACTAGTTTTCTCTTATTATAAAAGGTATTTAATGATGTTACACTAGTTTTCTCTTATTATAAAAGAAGTATTTAATGGAGTTACACTAGTCTTATATTATTATACAAGACGTATTTAATGAAGTTACACTTGTCTTATATTATTATACAAGAAGTATTTAATGATGTTACACTAGCTTTCTCTTATTATAAAAGAAGTATTTAATGAAGTTACACTAGTCTTATATTATTATACAAGAAGTACTTAATGAAGTTACACTAGTCTTATATTATTATGCAAGAAGTACTTAATGAAGTTACACTAGTCTTATATTATTATAAAAGGTATTTAATGATGTTACACTAGTTTTCTCTTATTATAAAAGGTATTTAATGATGTTACACTAGTTTTCTCTTATTATAAAAGAAGTATTTAATGAAGTTACACTAGTCTTATATTATTATACAAGACGTATTTAATGAAGTTACACTTGTCTTATATTATTATACAAGAAGTATTTAATGATGTTACACTAGTTTTCTCTTATTATAAAAGAAGTATTTAATGAAGTTACACTAGTCTTATATTATTATACAAGAAGTACTTAATGAAGTTACACTAGTCTTATATTATTATACAAGAAGTACTTAATGAAGTTACACTAGTCTTATATTATTATACAAGACGTATTTAATGAAGTTACACTTGTCTTATATTATTATACAAGAAGTATTTAATGATGTTACACTAGTTTTCTCTTATTATAAAAGAAGTATTTAATGAAGTTACACTAGTCTTATATTATTATACAAGAAGTACTTAATGAAGTTACACTAGTCTTATATTATTATGCAAGAAGTACTTAATGAAGTTACACTAGTCTTATATTATTATAAAAGGAATTTAATGATGTTACACTAGTTTTCTCTTATTATAAAAGAAGTATTTAATGAAGTTACACTAGTCTTATATTATTATTCAAGACGTATTTAATGAAGTTACACTTGTCTTATATTATTATACAAGAAGTATTTAATGATGTTACACTAGTTTTCTCTTATTATAAAAGAAGTATTTAATGAAGTTACACTAGTCTTATATTATTATACAAGAAGTACTTAATGAAGTTACACTAGTCTTATATTATTATGCAAGAAGTACTTAATGAAGTTACACTAGTCTTATATTATTATAAAAGGAATTTAATGATGTTACACTTGTTTTCTCTTATTATAAAAGGTATTTAATGATGTTACACTAGTTTCCTCTTATTATAAAAGAAGTATTTAATGGAGTTACACTAGTCTTATATTATTATAAAAGGTATTTAATGATGTTACACTAGTCTTATATTATTATACAAGATATTTAATGTGGTTACACTAGTTTTATCTTATTATAAAAGAAGTATTTAATGAAGTTACACTAGTTTTATCTTATTATAAAAGAAGTATTTAATGATGTTACACTAGTTTTCTCTTATTATAAAAGAAGTATTTAATGAAGTTACACTAGTTTTATCTTATTATAAAAGAAGTATTTAATGCAGTAATATAGTGGTTAGTATACCCGCCTGTCACCCGGGAGACCGGGGTTCGATTCCCCGTCGGGGAGCCTCTGGCGCAAGACTAATGACCTTGCCCAGAAAAAATAAATCATTATGGAAAATTTAACAAGCCTTAGGACTTGCTAAATAAGGCCAAGACCGGTCCCCGGTTGTAGTGCCGATGATGAAGATGATTTAATGCAGTTACACTAGTCTTATATCCCGGCTTGGTTACAGAATTTCTACAACATGTTTAAGTGGTACAAAAAGTATTAAATTTTGTGTTCACTGATTTGTAGTTCAAACGGATAATTTAAGTCTCACAATATCTTATAATCCAGTTTGTCACGGAATTTCTACAACATGTTTAAGTGGTACAAAAAGTATTAATTTTTGTGTACACGGATTTTAAGTTCACTTGCGACAACTTGTCCACACCGTATCCAACCGATTGCTCTTCGTTCTCGTGATCTACTCCTGTGGTGCGGCACTTAGGGGTTGGTTTTTCGCACATCACACTGCAGCAGTCGTTTCTCTTCGTACCAATGGTACAGAGATCAACTCTTTTAGTGTGGAGTATCTCACACGGCCAAGGAAGTGATCGCACCATTGCCCTCTGCCGTGCAAGTCATCGCAAGAGCCGTCATCCATGTTGGTCGCCACACTGGACCCTTGCCTGTGTGTACATTGTTCGTTATGTGCACAGTGGTGGGCGCTATTGTGTGTGGTTCGATCATTGTACGTATTCATATCAAGGGTCGCCCGTATTGCTCATACGTACGACTTGATGCAGTTACACGGGCATGCGTTGTATCTCTCGTATTTGTATTAAATTAGAGATGTGTCCTTTTAAGGGCATGCGTTGTAGTTGCGTTTTTGCGCGCCTGCTTGGTAATTCTTTGAATTAGTCGCAGGCTTGAGCAACCGCATAATATGTTCGATGCTTATTCTGCTATATCAAATCGTTGGTAGGTGTTTTTACCAGATCGATGTGCAGGTGTCCCGTGCTTGCTTATGACATAGAGTTTCATACTTTTGCAACTACGTTGCGCTTGGTCACCATGTCATGCTTTTAGATATTTTAAGCATTTCTATTTTATGGAATGCCTGTTATTGCTGATACACTTTTCGTATCAGCAGACATTGTGGTTATTAGAAATGCTAATGCAGGTAAGTACACGATTTATTGGAGCCGAACGCTTATAAAAAAGGGGGTTACCTGGTGGTAGGTAAGCAGGTAAGTAGTGGCGTTCGCAAGAGCCGCCACAAACCAACCCACAATTCCAACCCCAATGACCTCTTTATTTCGACCGCTAACAGCGCGTCAACGCAATCCCAATTCCTACCGTCGGCTATTTCACCTGCAATAGATAAATCCATAAAAGAAGACTGGGCGGAAGTCATTAATCTATTCGGTTAATACACAATTGCATTCAGCGTTTTCTTGCCATACGGCAACACTATTGCATTAACCCATGAGATTTCCACCAGAAATGTCAAAGTCACTTCGGGTAGCAACAACAAGTCGAAGCAAACGACGCCGTCGCATCATAGCGAAACCGCTGGGGAATTTATCAAAATATCTAATTAGTTGTCATGATAAATTACCCTAGCCAATTTGGCGTCACTTCGGCTTTTCATCAGATCATCCATTCGCTTGGGATCAATGGTCGCTTTTTGCAGGTGAATTCCACCTCTAAATTCTGTCTTTACATGGTTCAATACGCTCTGACTACACCATAGCCGTACCACTGGGTCAGTAGGTCATGTCAGTAGCCGCATTTGATACCAACACACACCACCAAAGCTACCCCGAGATCACAGCACATCATGTTTCTGTTCTCTCATTCTCCATGTCCGTCAATTACCCAATTAACAAAAGTTACCCACACTTCGACGAGCGTGAGGTTGAGAGAGCAGAGGCGTGATCTCTTTCGCTTGTCCTGTGTGTGGAATGAAATACGAATTTCACCCCTGATTCGAGTCAGTCACATCTCAATCGTTACAGCGAACAGAGGCGCTGCCGCTATAAGTCGCTAACCATTCATCATCGTGTCAGGTCGCGCCGTTCGTGCCAAAAAAATCATTGTCGTAAAATTGTCACTCAACAGTGTAAATACCAATGGAATTAAATGAGCAAAGTCACAGTGTCGAGAAAGAAGTTTTTTTTTAACTTGAAAATTATTTATAAACAAAGAAACAATTTAATAATATTTTTAATACGTTCTAAGTTAAGTGAAAAGAAAGCAAAGCAATACCAATAAAAGAAGGATTAATATCAAGTAAAGACAGTGCATTTTATTTATCGTCTCTTTCCGGGGTGAACTATGTTCTTAGGAGACTTAATCGTCGAGGGTGAAGTGAATACTTGCCATACGTTGGCATTCATACTTCACCCCCACAATGGTCAACGATGGCAAAGATATTTTGTATACCTTATTGCTGCGTTACCATGGAATTGTTCGTTGTTTTGAGTAGCACTTTATTTTCTTTGTGCCGTCATCGATTTTCCCAGATGTGGTATCTGGATTCCATGATTCGCCCGTGTATGCATTTTGTATCTAATGCACTTTTACATGTACTCATTGTATTGGATATGTAGATTAGGATTAATCAACATATGGGGCTTCACATGAAGATGTATGCTGTTAATGGTGGAGGATGGCCCCAAAAGGGTGAGTATTATGGGTGGGTAGGCGTGTGGCGGTTTCTGCTGGTGCTTCAACACGGACGCTGATTCAACGGACACACCACCAATAATACGCCGGGAATTGTTCTTTCCGGAAAAAAACACACAAACAACAAAACACACAGATGTAACCAGTAGCAATGAAACACACGGTTGTCTAATTGTATTTACTTGAAGAAGTTTATTGAGTCTTAAACTTAATCTAGGGTATACAAATTCACTGTTCTGGAGTGCTTTTGTCTCTGGACATCACAGGGTTCGATACATACACCAGGTAATGATATCAATGTTCTTACACTCGGATACTTAACATGCAGTGCAATTACTATGTTAGTTATAACTCACACTCGGCACGCAATGACCTCGACAAGTGTATCTCGTTCCGCGGTTCAAATCTGACTCTGGTGACGATCCTAGATGTTGTTTCGCGCGGATATCTCTATTCGAGATTGCACACATACAGAGAAAGGGCCTGTACATGGAAAGGACGGCATTTCAAATATAGACTGAAATCGAATAAGGAAAAGCGGCAACAACAACTGACTAAATGATATTCGAATTCAACTCAGGTCAGCTGTGCAAATAGATGGTCGCTCATATAGTGGCCGAAAAAGGTTGTCATGTTTAAAATAGCGATTCGTTGATGCAGGGTTAGATTTCTCAGTGTTATGTCAACAGAACGCTATGTCGAGGGTCATGCGCTAAGATACGCGTTTGTTTGGCTTAGTCAATGGTATATGGGTTGATTAGGGGAACGATATCGTGGGACCTGATCTGCTGATCAGGATGATTACACAATGACGGTTTGTGTATTTATCCACGTCAATTTGTGCATTGTATTGGTAGCCAGACGAGGGTCTAATTCCAGTGTGAATGTTTACACTGGCAAAGAATTCGGCTCTTGGCAGCTAGGCGCGAGTTGCGCTATGCTTTGTATTAGCGAACAAGAATACTCGGAAGTATTGGTCTGTGTTTGATTGGCATGTGGTCGCCCATAGTAACCGATCGGTTCATGCAGACGAACCGAAATGATTTTAATTGATGACGTGGCAAGATACTGACGGGTACCTTACGCTGCTCGATTGCAGGTAAGTAGGAAGACTTGAGATGAGTGTGAGACAGGTTAATTTGAAGGGAATGGATGGTTCTTAGGGAATACTTAAAGAACCCCCACAGGCGTTGTGTGTAACAACAGCAACAGCGGTGCCATACAATATAGCCCACCGATTTAAGACAGAAAAGTAATAGTTTATAATCACTAACCATCTAAGCACATAAAGCATCATTGCCTTGTGAATAAGGCGTTAGAATATACTCACAGCTAGGCCGGCTTGTCTTAAGAGGCGACTAAAGGCCGAGTGGTAGGTGGGGTCCCAATGCCCTGACGCCCGGTGAAATGCCAATCCAGCAAGCTATGGGCGCCGTGAAATGGTTGGGAGAAATCACTGGCTATCTTTCGGATGTATGGCTGATGGCCCGGATTGATACGGATATATGTCATGATGGTGCCTTCTGAGGTAAAAAATTCCGAAGGTACATTAGTTTCTCATTGGGATCTTCGGTGGGGACTATGTCAGGGGGGAACATCATGCAAATATTTTGATAAATAACCGAACTTTAAGAAATTCGTCATGGCATAATCGGGCTCGCTGTCGAGACTCTGTCAAAGCTGGACTGGCAACGGTATTTTTTAACATCGGAGCATCGGTTTCACCAATACGAATGTAAACGCCGTGCAGCAATATTTGCAAACAGCAAAACCGGATATCCTTGCCTTAACTGAGACCCAGGTCGATTCGTCAACTGATTCGACATATCTTCCTTGATCACGATACGACTTACATTCGAGATTTCGTTTTAGGGGTGGAATCCGCGTCTTCGCGCGGTCCGACCTGGCTTGCCAAAGATTGCAGGCATTATTATGGTGTTGAAGGGCATGCTGAGGAATTTTGTTAAATTTATTTGTTGTCTTTACCGCTCCCCGAATGACGATCGACCGGTGACCCGTTTCGAACATCTTCCAACCACCCGGCTTCTGAAATTGTCGTCCTTGGCAATTTAAATGCCCACAACCCCGGCTGGTTAGTACATTCTAACAGACCCGTCGAGAGTGGGGGGCTGGCGGAGATGTTCGCTGTTGGAAACAAATTTGACTCTACTCGTGGAGGAACCTATGCGATCGCCGGATACCCGAGGTGATTATGCGAACACCCTGGATCTGTTTTTGACATTCCAGCTGAGCATTTATACCGTGGAAGGTACTGGGCCACTGGAAAACTCAGATCACTACTTGGTATCGGTCGCGCAACCGATTACATTTCAAGCGAATAACCTACCTAAGCAGCTTCGCCAAGTGTGGATGTATGGAGCTGCTAACTGTGACGATTTGTGAGATTTCTTCGCATACTTTTCGTGGTCGAGCGTGTGGTTTGGAGAGTCTGACGTTAACGCATGTGCGGAGTCGGCCAATGAGATTATTGTGCTCGGGATGGAAACCTACATTCCCCATGCCATCAAACGAGATTTATCTGCTAAACTTTGAGAGCTGGTTACAGCGGCTAAAAATGGAGCTTTTAAGCAATGGCGCTCCAATCCCATCAATTTTAATAGAACGAATTTTGATAGAAGCAGAAACGCGTGCAACCAGGCGATTGATAAGCGAAGAAAGCTTACAACGATAGAGTGACCAATAACCTCCTTGAGTGCCCAACTGGGTCGCGTTCCTTCTGGTCAATGGCAAGGTCTGCCAGCAGTAACTTTGCTTCCTCCTCTTTGTCCCCGACAGATTACTTTAACTGTACATGGGTAATTCGTATTCGAATTTACGAAAGCCTTTATTTTTTGGGTTCCCGTTAATCAGTATCAGCGATAGCAACGATAACTCTTCGAGGTTCTTCAGTAAAGGAACAATCGTTCTAACCAGTAAACAAAAATGTTCTGTTGATAATTTTTAATAAAACACCCCGATGTGTGGGGAGGCCAGAAAAATGGGCACCCGACCCTCTTTCACCTCTCAAACCAATCAGGAATACTAGTAATAGCAGCATATCGTTATGTTACCATACCATCATAGCGAGTAAAAAATATAGAATACAATCTGCATCCCTGGTGTGTTGTGTACGACATCTCCTCCAGAGAGGTATTGTGTGTGAGAACTCCTGTAGTGTGACAGTGAAGTATAAATTAACTTTATCAACTAGTTTTAAAATTAAAATAAAGAATCATACGAGACTAAGTTATAGTCTTGTATGAAAATAATTTTTAATATACTAGAAAAGTGTTATTATTTAATTCGATACCATGAAGAAGGCTTGCAATGAAAAAGTGACCAGTAAACTCTTTGAGTGCCTAACTGGTTCGTGTCCTTTCTGGTCAAAGGAAATATTATCAGCAAAATGTGATCGCGCCGGTACGGTCTTCGATGTGGGATATGAGGTGCTGCCAGCGTACTATTCGACGCATTCGACGTTCCACCCTTCTGCTATTCAACGCATTCTACGTGGACTGGACTGTAGGCAGGCAATCAGCTTGGATGGAATACCAGCAATAGTCCTTAAGAACTGTGCTCCAGAACTATCACCGGTTCTTAGCAGACTCTTCCGCTTATCTTATGCACGGAGGACCGTTCCTACCTTCTGGAAAATCGCTCGAGTTGCGCCAATCCCAAAGACAGGAAAAAAGTGTCTCCCACAAAATTTACCGACCAATAGCATTACTGTCTTTGTTATCTAAGGTGATGGAAAATGTCATCAATGGCGAGTTAATTAAGTTTTTGGACTACAACGGACTTCTGAATGATAGTCAATACGGATTCTGTGGCAGGCAGCCCATGTGAGACTTCTAGACTCTTATAATTGATATATGGACATCTGCGATTGAGGACCAGGGGGAGTCAAGGGCGGTCGCATTGAATATCTACAAGGCTTTTGAGTGCGTCTGGCATGGGGCATTGCTGAGCAAACTTCGTTCATATGGACTTTCCCAGCAGCTCTGCGACTGGACGAAGAGCTTGCTCGAAAATCTATCGATCCGGGTTGTGTGGACGGCGAGTCTTCGGATCTGTATCTTGTTTATTCCGGGGTGCCTCAAGGTTCAGTTTTGACCTCAACCTTGTTTTTGCTTCAAACAAATAATTTGTTGGAGTCAACAGATAACAGCGTGTTCAGTTTTACGGATGATGGTCCACTTGCTTCCTCTTTTTCGAGTGATTGGACGATTAGTGCAACAGCCGAGATGTAGTCAAATCGAACGGCCAATCTCTTCAACTTCAATGCAACGAAGACACAATGTTCACAAGAAAAAAAGGATCTTCGGCTCCACAGCTGATGATGAATGGCCAGGCCTTTTAATCTAAGGAAAGCAAGCTTTTGCTCGGCATCACGGTTTGCGGGAATGTATCGTGGCATAAAGACATGTCGAACATCGCCCGGCCCGCCTATGGAAAACGAAGTTATCTTTTTAAAGCTAACAAATATTTTACTCCGGCCTAACTTTTCTCCTGTATAAACCCCAAATAAGACCCGTGCTCCAATATTGCTCTCGTATTTGGAGCTCTGCTCCTAAATATACCTTCGACCTACTTGAGACCATACAGAGACGAGCGATCCCCCTGATCAGAGACACAGCGCTGATGTCGGGACTAGGGGCGCTATCACGTCGGAAGGGCGCATCTGACTTCCATCTGTTTTACAGATATTGTCACGTATACTGTTCTTCGGAGATTCGTGATATTGTTCAGCGCAATTCGGTATATATGCGCTCCACAAGACAAGCCGACGGATTGCATCAATTTATGGTCATCTCCCGATGGCACGAACATCTTTTTCTTACTTAACTAACAGATAACTCCTATACAAACGATTCGTGACCTTGGAATCTTATGTGATAGGGAGCTTAACTTCATCCCACATATTGATGACATTATTCTCAAGGCCAACGCTTTCCTTGGTTTTGTGAAACGCAAGTCGGAAGAATTCTCCAATCCCTATGTTTCCAGATCGTTCTATATAGCCTTTGTCCGCCCCCCTCTTTAATATGCTAGTCAGGTTTGGTCTCCTCACTACTTGTCCCAAATTCGCAGGGTCGAAATCGTGCAACGTCGTTTTTCCCGTTTTGTCCTGCGACGATTGAATTGAGAAAATCCCCTGATTCCACCTCCATACACGACCCGTCCTCACCTAATTAACCTTAGAACACTTGAAGAGTGCAGAATTCATGCCGACATTCTCTACTCGCGGGTTCAATCAATTACCCAAGCCTGTTCTCCTTCATCACATTTTCCACGAATCCCCGAAATCTGTGAAACCCTTGTTTCTTCTATTTGCCACGTCTTACGGCTCTAATGAACCCATTCCGCGAATGCAGGGGAGGCAAACTCTCACCCCGTGTTCTTTGACTTCAATCTCACCTCTCCCGCTCTCAAACGTCGTCTCCTCTCTTACCCTCCTGACCCCAGCCCGCTCACCGGCTACACTCTACCGCACTCATGCGCACACCCTAGCATCCGGCTTATTTTCGTTCTTCCCTGTTCTGCCACTTATACTATTATTCTATCCATCTTTGTTTAGTTCCCCATTCCATTTTTAAGTTAGTTTAAAGTTAGTTCCCCACCCCAACCGGCATGCCTTAGTTTTTAAGGTGGTTCATAAGTCAATTTATAAGTTTATATTGCAGCGAGCTTAGGGTTCGCTGGATTAATTATTTTTAATAAATAAGAGCCGTCAAATCGATTTTGAATTAATCTAACACTTTATTAGTCCGTTAATAACAACCGTTACTTTTACCGTACACTTAACGATTTCTTACTTATCGCTTCCGTACTTATCGCGTCTTTGACTGCTTACTTCTTACTTTTTACGTATCTCCATGATCTGTGTGCGACGTATTTATACCGTTTCCTCATTCTGATTCGGCGTTTCGTTTCCGCCCGTTCCATAGCATTGAATGTTCTACTGTTCATAGTCTCCAGTTTTCCAGTACTTTCTAGAATATTCTAGTACTTTGTTTCGGACTTTCTCGGATATTCTAGGACTGATTGTCATATGCGTCACACTACCCTCCGACTAGATTAGTTCGTCCCGAACTAAGTTCACTGGTCTCCTGGGTTAACAAAAGTCGCCAGTCGGTCACGATGTACCACTTTCATCTTGGCGTTCGGTCTTCGCTGAATTCTATATACAACGTCGTTAATTCTTGTGAGAATTTTATACGGTCCTTCCCAATGTTGCTGCAACTTCGGAGATCTTCCTCTTTGCCGATGAGGGTTATAAAGCCATACGTTATCGCCTGCATTAAATCCGGATGCGTTGGCTCGAACGTCGTACCTTGTTTTCATCCTGTCACTGGACACCTTGATTTGCTTTCGAACTAAATGATGAATCTCATCGAGGCGATTTCTCCATTCGGCTATGTAGGCTTCGGTCTTATCTATGGCGTCTGGAGGTATTCCGAATCGCAGATCGTCTGGTAATCGTATCTCTCGTCCAAATATAATTCTTGCTGGAGAATGGCCTGTCGTATCGTGTTTAGCCGATCTATAGCTCATGAGAAAGGTTTGTACATATTTGTCCCACTCTCGTTGGTGATCACTAACGACCTTCGATAAATACTCTTTCATTGTTCGGTTGAACCTTTCGACCATTCCGTCCGACTTCGGATGTAAGGGTGTGGTCCTAGTTTGCCTTACGCCCAGTGCCGCACAGATGCCTTGAAATATCTGTGATTCGAAGTTTCGGCCTCGATCGGAATGCAGTTCACAGGGAACTCCATATCTGCTGATCCAATTATTGATAAGCTGCTCAATGACGGTAGTTGCTTCTTGGTTTGGAATTGGAAGGACTTCCACTCACTTGCTGAAGTAATCCATGATGACCAACATGTATTTGTTGTTGTCGTTGGTTTTTGCAAATGGTCCTCAGATATCAATCGCAATTCGCTCGAAGAGGGCACCCACGTTGTACTGCATCATAGCGCTCCTTGGTTTTGCTGTTGGTCCTTTGGTCGCAGTGCAAGTTGTGCACTTCCTACACCAAGACTCGACGTCATCTATCATGTGAAGCCAGTAGAATCGAGATTGTAATTTTGAAAGTGTCTTATTAACTCCCAGATGTCCACCGGAGGCCCCGTCGTGCATTTCTGTTAGTACATCCTTCACTTTTGATGGTGGGACTAGAATCTGCATTCGATGAGATTTTCCGTCCGCGGCTTCCCATTTACGCTTTAGAATTCCATCTTCCACCAGCAAGGAATTCCATTGTGCCCAACATGCCTTAAATGTTCCACTCTTGTCGGAAATATTGTTCCAAGTTGGCCACTCGTTGTTTTCATTGTGTTCCAGGATTAGCGACATATCTTCATCCTGAATTTGAGCTGCGCGTATAGCATCACTCGTCCACCCATCTAGTACTTCTACTTGTACATTTGGCAGGTCTCTTCTTTCTCTTCGGCTCTATGATGATGTTTACAATCTGGCTTACATGGTCTTCTTGATAGAGCATCAGCGTTATTATGCACCTTCCCTTGCTGAATTGAGCTTATCATTGATACGGGTGCACATTCTGCGGTTAACTCTCCTTTTCTTATTGCGACCGGCTCCTCGGACGCATTTAGTACTCAGAGAGGTACAATGTGCTTCTTCATCTCAGGTTGGTCCGTTGATAGTCTCCTCTTATGATAAGCGCATGAACAACAATTCTCACTCGATGTTTCATTCATTCGTCAACGTTTTCTACAGTTAACAGAGATGTGGCCGACTCCGCCGCATGTCCAGCACTTCATAACAGGTATCGGGGTTCTCCGTTGTACATGCCCGATTCTTTGGCAGGAAAATTCCTGGACGGACATTTCTCGGACACGATATGTACTCCTGGTAGCCAGTTTAGCAGATTCATATGCCAATGCAAACGCCAGTATTTCATTAGTCGTCTTCTTTCCTGCCAAACGAACGGCTTGTTGCAAGTCCCGATCTTGGAGTACATTTATAAATGCATCCATTGCTACCTTGTTCAGAAATTCCTTAGTCATATTTGAATAAGACAAGTTTGCCTGCAACTGTTGATGATTTTCTCCAGGTTTCTGCGTTCTGATCCGCAGTTGCATGCGGTAGACCTGCTGCATGTGGTTGTCTCCATACCTAGCTTCAAGGCCATCTCTTACCGCTTGGAAATCTGTTTGCTTCTCTGCTGGCATGGTTTGTGGCAATTCTGCAGCCGCCTCGCGGAGTGACACGATTAGTGATGTTGACTTTTGCTCATCCGACCACCTATTATAATTGGCCGCGGCGTCAAACTGACGTATAAATACGAAGAAGAGTCCCGTTCCATCGAAGGTTGGCGGTTGTATCCTTATATCTTTGTAGTCATGTTGATTGCCAGGCGATGTCTTATTTCTCTCAACACACTCAAGTCTCTTTTCGATTCGCATTATTTCATCGGTGACTTTTACATCCAGATTTTCTACTTCGCTTCGAATTTTTGACTGAATTTCTTCCTTAAAGTGTTGAAAATTACATTTCATCCCCTGCGTTTGGGGATCCAATTTTGCATTCAGATCAGCAGCTTGCGCGTCGAATTTTGAAGTTTGGGCATCCAAATTTGCATTAACATCTGCAGCCTGCGCGTCCAATTTTATCATCATCATCCTGAACATCTCCGAAATGTCCAACTGTGGCGAACTCTTCTCTGTTAAATTGGCACCATCTTGACTCGCTGTTTCTTCTCCATCCGGGCAGTCTGGCCCAATCGTAAAAACATATGTGTCGACATCAATACCCTCTTCCTCCATTGCTGCTTGCAGACGCTGTCGAAGAATTTGCTTCTGTCCTCTGCTATCCAGATTCCGGTCCTCAAGTTCCTTCTTCAACTCAGGAACGCGCAGATCCTCCAAATATCGATCTGACATCGTCACAATACACTTTCACAGACTTATTTCTTCAATTAATCCCACTTCTGACACCAATTGTAGCGAGCTTAAGGTTCGCTGGATTAATTATTCACACAAAATAAGCCGCGAAATCAATTTTCTATTAAGTCTTTATTTTTCTGGTCTTCACAACCGTTCTTTCACTTTTTGCTCCTCTGTCAAAAGTAACACGTCTGCCACTGGAGACATCGTTTTTCCTCTCGCTTCTTTTTGCTCATAGTCTCCAGTTTTCCAGTACTTTCCAGAATATTCCAGTACTTTGTTTTGGAGTCTTGCCAGCTCGTCACAATATGTTTATAGCACTTGTACTTTCCCTCAATGCAGAGTCCATATATTCCGATATTCGCAGACAATATCTCCGATTGTTCGTTGACAAGTTCTCTACAGATATCCTCCTCCTCTCGGAAACGTGGCTTAACCAAATTCCCGAGTATCTATCCCTAATCATAGACTTGTTTCTAATCCACGAACCACTGGACCTCGTGGAAGAACTTGGAAGAACGTTGTTTTCATAGAGTTACAAACTGGCATTCACTCGCCGATCGTTCATGCAGATAGACGTATTCATCGTGTGCTCATTAACGAATAAAATTGAAAGAAAAAAAATTGAATCCGTAGACGTTAAGTCGTCGACGATCGATCGCGTTCACATCGAACCTTGTGTGATATATTGCGACAAGTTATAATCACAAAAAAAAGAACTGTACAAACACGAGCAAACACGTGTAATTTTCGCTGGATGCCGTAGTCGAAATATGTCTTCACAGATGCCAGACAACTATCCGAGCGCTACCCGAGAATATCTGTTAGAACGGAAGAGAAGAGCCATTGAAACTCTTCAAAACTCATCAAAGAAGACCACAAAAATGGAAAATAAAGGAAAACACGTTGACTACGAACAAAAATTCCACGAAGCCGTGGAATACATCAAACAGCTTACAACACAAGTGAAGCAACTCCGGGAGGAAATTCACTCCCTAAAGCAACCCAACCAAAACAGCGACGATGCCAGTATGGAGATGACGCCTTCTCCCAGCTCAACCCATAAAACATCTCCACCCAAACAACTATCATCAGCCTATAAGGAATCCACCAAACAAGCCAAGCCAGCCGAGTCCCCTGCCTGCCCAGCACAAAAATGTTAGACCACCACCAATCTACATAAAAAATGTGACCAGTATAAAGGGAATAATTCTAATAGTAGAAAATGCCCTAGGACACCGCAACTTCACCACAAACACTAAAGGCTCCTCTGTCTCCATTGCAACAACAACTCTGGTTGATCACGAGAAAACCGTTAGAAAACTTGCGGAACTACAACACCAATTTTTTACGTTCCAACATCATCAGCTCAAACCAACAACTTTCATCATTAGGCACATTGACCCAACTTGGACCAACGAAAAACTAGCGTCGGAGATCATCAGGATTTGCCCAGAGCTGAAAATCCACATGCTGGACTATTTTCAAACTCCGTACATGCGAGAAAATAACTTTAGGAACCTACGGATTATCCAAATCGCTCCAAATGAAGACACCAACAAGCTCAAACAAATTAAGTACTTGTTTACGCATAAAATCAGCATCGAGGAGCCTCATAAACAAAACATCCTTCATTGCGAGAGATGCCAAGGCTTGGGACACTTGGCGGTGGCTTGCCACCTAAATATACGATGCGGCAGATGTGCCAATGAACATCAACCAGGAGAATGTAAGGTCAATCCACATGGTATGGAACCAGGAAAAATCCAAACTACAAACCCCGATGGATCCATTACTACTAAGGAAATCGCTGTAACATGCTGTAACTGCGGAGGCCCACATCCAGCCAATTTCTTCCAGTGCCCTCATAAATTGAGAATTCTCCAAAGAAGAACAAAACCAGCAACAACCAACAAATCCGCACCAACCAAATCCACATCGCAGAACACATTACCACAACATACAAGGCCAGAAACATCATATGCGGATGTCATCAAGAACAATCAAAACACGCCGACGTCAAACAACCCCAACTCCATTGGCCTCAACCTGGACATCATGGGCTACACCAAGAGTCTACAAACTATGCTTTAGCGTATGGGGCTATCCGATCTTGTAGGATAGTGGAGAGTATCTTATAGGCGGTACTCAGCAATGTTATACCCCATATAGTTGCTGCATAGCGTGATATCTCCCTTCTTATGTATGGGGCAAATCCATTACCACTAAGGAAATCGCCGTGACATGCTGTAACTGTGGAGGTCCATATCCAACTAATTTCTTCCCAGTGCTCTCATAAATTGCGAATTCTCCAAAGAAGAATAAAACCAACGACAACCAACCAAATCCACATCGCAGAACACATTACCACAACCTAGAAGACCAGGAACATCATATGCGGATGTCATAAAAAACAATCCAAACACGCAGACGTCAGACAGCCCCAACTCCATTGGCCTCAACCTGGACATCATGGGATACATCAAGAGTATACAAACTATGCTTTATACGCTGAAGCATATGTCGGATATCGAAAAAAAGTTCAGATTCTCTCACGTATAACCTCCCATATTCTCTCCCTCAATGGTTGAATTAACTATAGTCGCCCTCAACACAGAATCTATATACTCCAATATCCGTAAGCAACATTTACGGTTGTTTGTTAAAACCTTCTCCCCAGACATCCTTCTCCTATCAGAAACGTGGCTAAAATCCAACTCCAGGGTATCCATCCCCAATTATACATTTATTTCAAACCCAAGAACTACTGGATCCCATGGAGGTACCGGCATCCTACCAAATAATAAACTTCAATTCACCGAAATCAGGTTCGGCAATATTTTCAATATTGAATACACGGCAGTTAAACTTTTTTGTGAAAACAAAAAAGTAATCATAATAACATCCGTTTACATCCACCCCAGACTTCCCAGCCCCCCCCCCCCCCCCCCCCCGTATCCTTCCTCTTTCCCTCTGATCATGGTTCCGTTGACACTTCGATCAAAGTTCCCTCTTTCGAACTGCTCTACTCACACAGTCCTGTCCCTCCAAGACCAACTGGAAAAAGGTTAATAGAGACGTCGCCGAAAGGTTTTCTAACTTGCAAATCCCCGAATCTTCTAACCTCATCCCTGCTGATATCGATCGAGCAGCCCTAAAAATTGAGCAGACACTCAAGAATGCCCTCACCAGCAATACACCCACCACCATCCCTCATAATCATCTAGGAAAACCTTTACCCAGCATCCTAATTAAATTGCTGCGTCTCAAAAAACAACTCCCCCGGAAACTTCATATAAGATTCTGTCCATTTATTAAAAGTCAGATCCAACTCCTGACCACCTTAATAAATGAACATTTAAAAAAGTTCGCGGATCAGACCTATACCTTTACACTTAACAGTATCAAACCCAACCGTCATCTCTTTAAAAACATCAACCGACTAACTGGTCGGAAGTTTAAACCGCGAATCGATCACCTCATCAACCCACTCAGCAACAATCTTATCCAATCCGACACGGACATAGCCAATTGCCTCGCTGATCCCTTCTCAAAGATCCATCAACAAAATGATTCCCTCTCAGTCCCTAATTTTCGAAATACTGTCAACGAATATATTTCACACAGATTACCCGCATCTTATACTCCTTTCATCGGAGAATTTAACGACACAAACAAGGCGTCACATCCTTCAGACACCACCACATTTCTAACCACAGATGAACTAATCAAGTTCATAAAATCACGACCCAACAAAAAATCGACCGGTCTAGATGGAATACCACACCTTCTATTTAAAAGACTTCACCCGCCAAATCTACTTCCCATTCTAGTCCTTCTTAACCATATCATAAATGCTTCACATTTCCC
This sequence comes from Microdon myrmicae, assembly GCA_963931805.1. NCBI lineage: Eukaryota > Metazoa > Arthropoda > Insecta > Diptera > Syrphidae > Microdon > Microdon myrmicae. The sequence goes on from OZ007499.1 coordinate 76,398,222, forward strand.
AGAGAACTGGGAAATTGCGGTAGTAATTCCCGTTAAAAAGTCCGGCAGTTCCAATAACACCTCCAACTATCGTCCGATATCTTTATTGAACACCCTAAGCAAAATATTGGAATGCAAGATCTACCAAAACCTTCTCTCGTTTGCCAGTGATAATGCTCTCATCCCTAATTCTCAGTTTGGCTTTTGTGAGAGACAGTCTACTTGCCATGCACTACTAAAACTTACACACGATGTCACAACTGGTCTAGAAAACCAATGCCCTACCGTATGCATATCTCTCGATATTTCCAAAGCATTTGATTGTGTCTGGATCTCAGGACTTCTTTATAAGCTGCACTGCTTATTTGGTCTGAATTCCAATATCACAAAGCTCCTTGCATCTTATCTTTCTGGGAGGAAATTCATGGTCAGAATAAATTCTTCCATCTCACAGACTCACAACATAACCGCAGGAGTTCCCCAAGGATGCATTCTCGGACCACTTTTATATCTTCTATACACATCCGATATTCCCCAACCTCCACCTAGTATTGTAATGCTAAATTATGCTGACGATACTTTAATCTACTCTAGCAGTAGATATGTCAAAGCGGCAAGAAACCGCGTTAACAACTTCCTCCCGCTCATCTCAGCATACTTTAACAAATGGAAAATTCGTCTCAACCCAACCAAAACCGAGCTGACAGTGGTAAAGGGCAAAAACGCTCACTGCACAAACAACACTAAACGTTGCCACATCAAAATTAAACTAAATCTTAATAATACCCTCATTAAACCTTCCAAAACCTTAAAATATTTGGCAGTAACCCTTTCCAACAGCTGGTCATTCTCAACCCACATCAAAAATTCTCTTCAAAAAGCCTCAATACAGCTTAACCTGTGCAGACGAGTGTTATGGAAACCTAAAGGCCTCTCTCTTAAGGTCAAACAGCTCATCTACAAACAGATAATCAGACCTACTCTTACATACGCCTGTCCATTATGGTACCACATCTCACCCTCCCAAATGGAGAAATGACGAGTGTTTGAACGAAAATGTTTCCGGTTTATCACAGGCTTACACCGCAAAACCAACTCATGGAGATAACCTAGTAACAACAAGCTTTACAACACAACAGGCATCGAATGACTGGATAGACGTGTGGGGGTTCTTTAAACCTACGCAAAGAACCACCCATCATTCCAACTTCCTTTGCCGACCTGCAGTTATCTGCAAACATTCACCAACCCAAGAACATCATTTCATGCATTTAATGCATCATCAAAATTCTCTGAAAGGAATTGTCTTTACATACAAGTGTGGGGGTTCTCTATACTATATGGAGAACCAACCCACAATTTCAACCACAATTTCCGCCATATTTCGACAGCTGTCAGCGCGTCATATCAATCACTATCCCACCGTTCGGTAATTCACCTGCAAAACATGTTTCCCAAAAGGACGCATAGTTAAACTCATTATCCTATGCAGATAATGGATAATCGAGTTTAACTATCTTTTCGCCATACGGCAACTCCATTTCGATAACCCATGAAATTTCCGCCGGAAATCGCATCATGTCGGTTAGCAACGGCATCGTCTGATCAAACGACACGGTTGCATAATCATGCAATCGCCGGGGAAATTATTAAAGTATTTAATTTAGTTTCCAGTGATCAGATTTCCCTAGACTAGTCGGCGTCCTACTCACTTTCCCCAGACACTACATTCGCTGGGGATCAATGATCTCTTCTTACAGGTGAATAGTACCAGCTACATTTTCCTCTCCTCCACAATTCTGTCTCCCTACAGTTCAATGCACTCTGAGATCACCATGGCCATCGTACTAGAGCAGTAGGCCATCCTCAGAGACTGCATTTGATACAAGCGCACAAGCTAAGCCAATCCCGAAGTTATTGCGCTCTCTCTTTTGTTCTTTTCATCCTTCGCATGTCCAGCGAATACCGAATGATGTGCAAGTACTATTCACCTCACTGAGACGTGCAACTGAAAAGATTCATGAGAGAGTGCGATGCTGATTGCCGAATGCAAAATTAAAATTTCATCCCCAATTGGGATCAGTCGCTTGTCATTCATCACCTCGGTTGGTCCCACCGCCGCGTTAAATTTTAATTTAATTCTTCGCCGAATAAACAGTCACTAATCATCCACCATACGGGGCACAAGTGACCGGAGTCCTTATTCAATCTTTACAATGCGCGCACGTTCTGAGTCAACTCGCTGTTGAGAATTAGTTGTGTTGGGTATTTTCGCCCTAAAGTAATTTCGTGATTACTAAAGTTACCTGTTAAATAGTGTATTACAAAAATAAGTTTTCTCGTAACAAAAATAGACTGGTATCCCCACCAAATCTAATTAAAAGGATATTTTGGCTAAAACCAAATAAAAACATTAACTATAAAAGAACAACCCAGTGCGTTTCATTAATCCAATTTTCCTCCTGGTGAACATTAATCCTCTTTCCTCTGTGAACAATTTGTGAAGACGTAAGTGTTGGCGGATAAAGTGAATCAATGCCCGTGTCAGGCATCAAAACCTCGAACCCCCACACAAGCATCATCATAAATTAGGAAACCTTATCGGCGCCCATATCAGCCAGCGTACCCTGCCACACACACGCAGCACATTTTCTTGGCTTATCCACATTCACGGCAGCTTTTTGTCCAACCGACAAAAGCAATTTCCGCATCTCGCGTCTAGCCGCCAAAAGCCGAATTCTCCAGCGTGTAAATATACACACAAAAGAATTCGATCCTTACCACCGGCATAGACACCAGTGCACAATTACCATTGTGTACCTAAATTCCTTTTGGCATCAAGTTTCTCCAATGGCTTGTAGACTATTTACACATCTGCATGCACGTCTCCTATGATGCCCTTTGTTCCATTTCCTTTTCTTGGTTTCGTTTGCCTATGACCTGGCAATATGGATAAACCATGTAACCTCGCCGTGATCAACTCAGAGAGATCCTCTCCGATTGGTCACCACAAAGAGAAACTTCACGTTTCTCTTTAGAACTAAAAGCCACCCTAAGCGGATGTCCGACTCTGCACGAGTCAGTTTCAGGAGTCGATTAATAACCACCCGTGAGAGCAGACGAAGTTCTACTAAATTTAAACCATAGTAATGAAACAAACTAAATACTAATGAATGTGAAGGTTGTGCCGAAGTTCTACTAAATGTAAACCATAGTAATGAAACAAACTAAATACTAATGAATGTGAATCTTGTGCCGAAGTTCAAGTACTATGTAAACCATAGTAATGAAACAAACTAAATACTAATGAATGTGAATCTTGTGCCGAAGTTCAAGTACTATGTAAACCATAGTAATGAAACAAACTAAATACTAATAAAATGAGCCCGTTCCCGTGTCTGGCACCTACGACTAATAACTCCCACAGACGGATCCTAGAACTGTCGATAAATTTCATAGAAAACCTCTCTAACAATCCCAACCCTATAATAACAGACCTACCACCACCCTCCTCCAATTCGGGAACACACTACCGTAATTGTCTCCAAATTAGGACCCTTTTCACCTCAGGCAGACTGGTTAACGATCTAAACGAGATCGTGTACCACAACACCGAACTGGCACCCAATCATTTCAAATACAGCAACATCCAACCATTCTCCAAGATCCTTACCTTCAACCCAGAACCGAATGGCTCCCCCCTCCTTCAAGAACATACCTCACCATATCCATTACTATCCCCAATTAAAACGAGAAATCCCACATCCACATAAATCAATATTGTAAATATTATTTTTAAGTCATCAAATTGTATATAAGATTAGATTAAGTTAGATTAAGTTATGTTAAGTAATTTTAAGTAGGCTAAGTTAAAATAAACAGAGTTCCTGGTTTTTCTGACCTTTTCCAGGAAAAACAAAACAACCAATCTATATAATTCCCATTAAATCTTAAGCACATATAAAAAAGAATTGTTTGAAAAATGTTAACAAATAACATGTAAACACTTAATATGTAACAAATCTATTATAAGTTAGCTGTATTACTTATTGTAACTATTAATTTTTGGTCAAATAAATGCAGTATATTAAAAAAAATAAAAAAAGAGTTACAAACTGCAAATGTTCAAAAAAAAAACTACAACAGTGTGTTGAGTCGGCGCTATATGTTCGCCGCTCCTGAGAGAAATGACATAAAAAAAATATTACCACTCCTAATAAGTTGCCAACAAATAAAACGGCAGTATTATAATGGGTTCCCCGTTAATATAATGAGATAAGAGTGATATATTTTTAAAATTAAATAAATTACAAAATATTTGAAATAAAGGAAAAACTTTTTTTTTAATACAAAGTCGAACTATCTTAAAGTCAAACATCTCAATTAATTAATTCATATATAATAAAAACGTAGACTAGTTTTAGGAGAAAATATTACCTGCGAAACATCTGCACTCCACTGTACTGTCTGCGCAAGTACTTTTTGCAACTGGCTTTTCCCAATATTTATCATTAATTTTTATTTATCACACTCTCATTCACTTCCCTGCTGATGGCTGATGGTATAGACAACTTTTCAGTTGGAAGTTTGTCGTTGCCGTGGTAATTGGTTATAATTTGGTGCTGGTTCGGTTAGCATTAGGTTTTAAATAACTTGGTTGAATTTTACGTAAAACTATAAACAAATTTCGCTCCCACCTGTGACGGGTTCTAAATAAACAAAATGCTGCATCGTCCAATGTAAGTGGATTAGATCTGTCACCCTAATTGCCCTGAATCCCAAAGTTACTCCAATCCTATCCCAACGAATTCCACATTCTATTGCCAAGTTATCCGAATTTTTCCAAAAGAGTTTATTTGATTGATAAAATAATTTATGTAACTCGACTGGGAATCGATTCGCATAGATATCCAGAATTACAACCAAGCAAACCTGCGCAACGTATAGTTTTTTTGATATTGCTACGTGGGCCAGACACCTGGACATCGGTTGCTTAGAGAACAATATTCTATGAGAATCCTTATCCAAATTACATAATGTGCTTGCTACTAGTTTAATGAGGAATTTTCGGTTTATGAAAAATCGCTAAAATTAGCCGAACTTTTTTTTTTCGTGTTCTGCACACATCGCGCATCGTGCGTCCGCATGGAGGGCTGCTGCTGAATCAGCTGGGTCACCCCGACGGTGTAGTTGCGATTGGTTACAGTTAGATCTAGCTACATGACATGAGACTCTGGGGTAATGTATGCGAATTCTCATCTGTTACGTTTGTTTTGTCTAATTTCAGTGGTAATCTGGTGAAGCTGTGCTCGGCGGCGCGCCATGGTGCAATCACATCGGCTAGCGGACCTGATATCTGTAGACAGTATCATAATGTCGTTGGCGATGTAATAACACCGTCACAAATTCTAGGCATTGATCATCTCAGGGATCCTCGAATGAATAAGGTAAGTTATGTATACCAAAAGAGGGAACGTGGGGCTGACTTACATTGTTTAGACCTCAATAGGCCAGGGATCTAGGCAATGTAAGCTGATTTTGTGTTTGTTGTCCTCGTGATAGTTTCAAGCAATACTTTTCTCATCGTGAAAGACATTGAATATAGCAGGTCTTCTATGTTCGACAGGCGGAGGACAGGCGCACACGTGTGTACACATTTCGCATAAGCGCATAAGTGCCCATGGAACACGTTGGCTGAGAGCACATAAGAATGAGAGTGGAAAATCCCCAAAATGTCGAGTATGATATGAACGGGTTTTGCTCAAGATGTCTTTACATTTTGTTTTGAGGCGTAGGTCGTTGTATATATGACCTTTGACGGTTCTTGTGAAAATTGAGGTCAATTGCGATGTGCACATTGTGAATGGCTGTATTCAGATTACATTGCTACAGATTTCAGGATTTAGGATTACACTAGATGTTCATTGTATTTGCAAGTTGATGCGCTGAAGAGCCGACATCTGCAATTTCCATGGTGACCTAGAAAATATTGGGATGAGTGAATTTTTTTCTTTTAGAATAAATCTTATGGTCAAGTGTAAACTAAAATGCTTATCTGTTATTAGATCGTTTTACTATTATTTTTTTATAATGAGCACACGCTAAGGGGACTAAAACATTTAGTAACCAAACACATTAGACATAATCAAAACATTCCTGGAATCCGATTGATACTTGTGTCTATGCTCTGCGAATCATTTATGACTGAATTATCATCTGTTCGATAAGAGTTGTCTAGTTACAAAAACCAGTTTTCCCTTAAAATTGTGCAATCTCCTTGTCCTGCCATTTTCGATGTTATAAATAGACTTTCGTAAGGCACCTTATTTAGTTTAGTTTTTGTTCTTGTTGCTTTTTGTTCAGTTGTTTATATTCTTTATGTAGTATGAAGGAAAGTGGGGAGGTACACTCCCAATCACTAGGATGGGGCCACAAATTTTGCATTTTTTTTTTAAACTGCATTTGTGGCGACTAACAGATGCACACACAATTCACAAGCAAAATAGTGAAGAGCAACGAACGAAAAATTGAATAAGAAAATACACCAGAGCCGTATACCTTAGCGGATAACATAACAACAATTCACATCAGTGGAGTATAGAGTCGAGTTTAAAAATCAAATTCTAAAATCGACCAGTAGCTTGATGGATAACGATTAGGTACAATTTTTGGTTATTCAAACTGTCATAGCGTCAGTTCGAATCACACGTTCTTCTTCACTATTATTTCAAACGCTATATATTTATTAATCCTAATTTTAATTTGTACATTTAAGTGATACAGTTACTTAAAATTAATTTTGTAACATGTTATTATAATAATCATCATCATCATCGGCACTACAACCGGGATCCGGTCTTGGCCTTATTTAACAAATCTCTCCACCGGTCCCGATTTCGAGCTGATGTCATCCAGTTTAGCACTCCCAGGCTCTGGGCGTCCTGGTCTACGCCATCCCTCCATCGCAGACAAGGTCTGCCGCGCTGTCTCCTTCCATACATCCTGCCACAAAGGACTTTCCGGGCAGGCTCCTCTTCGCTCATTCGAGCTAGGTGTCCCGCCCACCGGAGTCTACCGAGCTTGATTTTTCTTACAATATGAGCTTCAAGGTAGATTGCGTACAACTCATGGTTGTAGCGTCTCCGGAATCGTCCTCCCTCACATACGGGGCCAACAATTCTCATTAAGACCTTTCTCTCGAACGCGGCCAAGAGTTCAGAGTGCCTTTTATTAAGCACCCAGGTCTCGGATCCATACATGAGTACTGGTAAGACCATGGTCTTGTACAGTAGTAGCTTGGATGTTCTGAATAAATTTCGGGATTTAAAGTGCCTTGATAGACCATAGTAGGCTTTGTTGGATTTAATCAACCGTTCGCGTATTTCTTCTTCCATATTTTTATCGGCTGATACTATTGACCCAAGGTAGTTAAAGGATTGCACTACTTCAAATTCGTGCTCCACCACCCTGATAGTTTGACCAACGTTAGGTCTTCTCTTCGCAGAAGTTCCCACCATGTACTTAGATTTTCCCTCATTAATGTGCAGTCCCAGTTTTTGTGCCGCCTGCTCGATCTGGGTGAAGGATTCCTGTACCGCCGATTCGGTTCTACCGATGATGTCGATGTCATCTGCGTAGGCAAGTATCTGGCTGGACTTGGTGACAATAGTCCCTCTTGTTGTAACGCCAGAGTCACGGGTTGCTTTCTCCAGCGCCAGGTTGAAGAGGAGGCAGGCCAGACCGTCCCCTTGTCGGAGTCTATTATAGATGTTTATTGGTTTGGACAGCAATCCCGCTACTTTTACTTGACTAGTTACGTTGGTCATGGTCAACGTACAAAGTCGTATCAATTTATTTGGAATGCCGAATTCTCTCATGGCATTATATAGTTCTACCCTGGCTATGCTGTCGTAGGCGGCCTTGAAGTCTATAAACAGATGATATCGTGGAATCTTAAATTCCAGACATTTTTCCATCGCCTGCCTAAGGGTGAATACCTGATCAATTGCTGATTTGCCTGGGATGAAGCCACACTAATATTGACCAATGATGGCTTTAGCGTATGGGGATATCCGGTCTTGTAGGATAGTGGAGAGTATCTTATAGGCGGTACTCAGCAATGTTATACCCCTATAGTTGCTGCACAGTGTGATATCTCCTTTCTTATGTATGGGGCAAATTATACCACGACGGCAATCTTCCGGCACCTCCTCTTGCTCCCATACGTGCACCACGATCTCGTGAATTGCGTGATGTAACGCTGTCCCTCCTTGTTTGATCAGCTCAGCTGGTATGCCATCAGCTCCCGGGGCTTTATTTGATTTTAGCTGTCTAATGGCTTTTAATGTTTCCTCAATGCTTAGTGGAGGCAGCATTTGGTCTTGGTCTTGCATTGGTGGAGCCTCCAATTCTTCTGTGAGCTGACCATTTAGCAATTCATTGAAGTGCACTTCCCATCGCTCCAGAATGCCTTCAGGTTCGGTGATCAGATTACCCTCTTTATCCTTGCAGTAAGTGCAGCGTGGTGTGTACCGCGTCATACTGCGGATTATTTGGTAGAACTTCCGTGATTGGTGCGGACCTCGCTCTCTAGTTTTCTCTATTTCACAGACAAGGTTTTTTTCCCAGGCACTTTTCTTTTGTCTGTGAAGTATTTTTTCAGATTTTCTGAGCTCTTTGTACTTCTCCTCGCGTACCCGCGTCCTATGAGACTGCTTCATTGCCCGGTATGCAGCATTCTTATGTTCAGTCGCTAGTTTGCACTCATCATCAAACCAGTCGTTCCGATCTCTACGACTACTGCCTAAGATGGAGTTCGCAGTACTAATGACAGTATTCTTAAGGCGTGTCCATTTCTCTTCTACGCCCGGCATTCTGGCCCCGGGACTTACTCTCCCTCTGTCGAGCTCTTCGAGGGCGAGTTTTAACGCATGACCAAAGGTGTTTAAGTTTAAGTTTTAAGTTTAGTGAGAGCAGAACCCTCGTTTATTACACTTAGTACAAGCGTTTGAGAGAAAAAAAAAAGATATTAAGAGTAAAAAAACTTACGAACTAACTTAAGAAATAGGATTACAAAAATTACTTTCGAATAAGTAAGAAGGTAAAAAGGTGGGAAGGTGGCTGTGCACGTGATGGGGTGGCGAAGACCGGGTAGTAGGATAAAGGGGCGGGGTGATAGGAATGTATACGGGTAGTAAAAGTGTTGCTGGTGTTCTCATTGCGTAAGTCAGCCGTGTTGATTCGAACCTGATCCGCGGATGCAATACGTCTCCGTAAGGCAATCCGCGCTCGGAAAACTGTACCAACAAGATAGTGATCCGAGTCGACGTTGGCACCTCGGTACGTTCGTACCGTCATTAGGCTCGAAGAGTGGCCGCGATCTATCAGCACGTGGTCAATTTGGTTGCGAGTGGCTCCACCAGGTGATACCCAGGTGGCTTTGTGGATATCTTTACGCGGAAACCTGGTTCTCGCAACGACCAAGTTTTTCGATGCTGCCAATTCGATGACTCGTAGTCCATTGTCATTAGTGTTCTCATGCAAACTATGGGAACCTGCGTAGTGCCTGAAAACCGGCTCCCGACCTATTTTCGCATTCAAGTCCCCAAGAACGATTTTCACATCGTATCTTGGGCAGGCATTGAGGGCCCGTTCGACGTTCTCATAGTATTCTTCTTTTTCGTCGTCAGGGGACTCCTCTGTAGGTCCGTGAACGTTTATGAGACTTATGTTCTTAAATTTGCCTCGCACGCGAAGAGTGCATAGCCTTTCATTTATTGCATTAAAGCCGATGATGGCAGGCTTCAGTTTTTGGCTGACTAGAAAGCCTACCCCGAGCACATGGTGTTTTGCGTGACAGCTGTAATAAATGTCATACTCTTTTCTTTGAAAAACACCACTCCCCGTCCATCTCATTTCTTGTAATGCTGTTATGTCGGCCTTATATTCGGACAGGGCATCGGCTAGCTGCTGTGCAGCTCGAGCTCTGTATAGGGAGCGTATGTTCCATGAAAAAATCCTTAAATCATTTAGCCATTTTCGTTTCCGTGGTCGTCGTCGTGTATCCGGTCCATATCCGAGGCTTGTTAAATTTGCCATAATAATTCATTTTTACGGGCCTGGTTATTAGCCTTGCGCCAACCTTTCTCAGGATGTCGCTGCATGCATTGATTCACTACTTGGCGGGTGTCAAAGTAGCTATCCAGGGGTGTCACGTGGAGACTGCATGTCAACTTGGATTGAACAGGGAGAAGGATCGTCCTGACCTTCGCCGGGTTGAAGGCAATCAGAGACTTTGCCCTGTATGTTCGCACCCATCCCCCCATTATAATAAGAATACATACATTTTCCAACCAATGTTTCAAGAGTTACAGGATAGATGTGTGTTTATACATTTGTGTAGTGTCTCATCTTCTTGGAAAAGGTCAGAAAACCAGAAATTTCTTATTTTCAATTTCAATTCAACTTTTATTTGGTAGATAATATGATACATTTATATTTTACAACTAGTTTTTAAGAGATTTAGGACACCAATTCCTTTACAAATTATTATTATTATTATTATTATTTACTGGCCTGTAGGAACCCGGAAGTTCATGACCTCGCCGACTCGGCTCCGCCATTGTTCTCTGTCCTGTGCGCTCTCCTTCCACGTTCGACCATCCGATCCGATCTCCTCGAGGTCCAATCTAACATTGTCCTCCCACCTCCGTCGCGGCGTCTTGTCGGTCTCTTCCCCGTTAGTTTACCGTCAAGAATTATATGCACGGTCCTGTGGGGCTTTTCAGGGCCCGAAGAACCTCGCATCATTTTTAACCCCATAAAAATCCTATAAACCCCATATCTACCCTTAAGTCAAATCCCTGGCAAGATCACACAACCTTGCCATAGTATTCACCACTGTCCTAAAATAGCTGAAAACAATTCGGTTATCCCCTTGGATAACCGTCATAAATATCCCAACATAGCCGAGGAGCTTTTCCTCTACACGCGGCAATAACATACTTACCCTTTATCTGCAGACTCATCGATCAGATGGGATGTTACAGTCTGAGCAGAGCAAAGGGTATACAAACACCGTCTCCATGCCAATTAGCGTCCAAAAGTACATGCCGGGTTATTTGCCGGCTTGCGCATCTGCAAGCCAGATTTCTAATAGCCCTGCAATAGGACATTATGAGCGGGATAATCCCAAAGACCAATAAACCCTTTTTTTTTAGTTGCTATGGCGAGCGATCTTCTGTGAATTTTACATCACAGAACACCCAATTGCCGCCGCCAGCATTGTTCCTTTATGCTACTCGAAACACTTCTGTCTTTCCAATGTAGACAAAAGAAAACATTTTCGTGTAGCCGGCAATTTCCTATACAAATAATGTAAAGATACATGCTCTCAGGCAGCCTTAGGTTTCTGTCGATATTTTATCACCATCATGAGAAAACCATTCTCATGATTTATGACTGCATTTTCTGCCAGTTTCAATACCCGTCCCTTTATTTACACAAATGTGTATTTGAATTTTCCTGGTACACCACCAGATTTCTAATAGTCATTGTTTCCAGCGAGTGGGCGTGCCTTCTTGGCCTGTACGGCTGCCGAAGTTATTCCATTGTTAGAGTTTCCAGTTCGATGGCCATTCGGTTACCACCAATGAAGCGATCGGATTGGCTCGTTGACTGATCAGCCTCTCAGCCTCGTGGCTTCAAGGAACGTTGAGAACGAATCCTGAGGAGTCAGATTTCATCGCCTGAAGTGTGCGCAAGGAATCAAGTTCGCTCCCAGGCGAATACGTATGTGAAGTTCTGTCGCGTCTTTACAGAATCGAAGAGTTCGTGTGCGAGTGATAATAATAATGATTGCCGATTAAGAATGATTGCCGATTTAGAATGTGACGTTGTGTTATAAAGTCGTGTACATACGTTATATACCGAGTGCACCGTCTAAATTTAAAAATTAACCCAATAGAAAGAATAAAGGCACGATATTGTTTAATCGTAAGGATTTTTTCACCGAAATAAAAGGAACATTAAAATAAATTCAGTGCGTTTGATTTTTCTTGTGGGACAATTTTGGCAGCAAACATCTGTGGTGTTTTTGCAAAATCGCATCCTTGCCGATGCCAACGTAATAAACACCCACAGTCCTATCATCGCCCATTCGCGCTACGTGTCCGGCCCATCTTAATCTTCGCGACTTGATCACTCTCACTATTGTAGGTTTGCGGTATAGCTCTTCCAATTCGTGGTTGTGGAGTTTCCTCCATTGTCCTGACTCCTCGTCATATTTACCGCCAAATATACCCCTTAAAACTTTATTCTCGAATACGCGGAATTTGTTCTCTTCCCGTTTTGTGAGAGCCCATGTTTCGCATCCGTATAGAGCAATCGGCATGATTATGGTTCTATAGACACGGAACTTTATATTACGTGGCAGCAGTTTGGATTTTAATAGTTTACCGGCTGCATGCCAACTAGCCTTGCCGGAATGTAGTCTTTTGTTAATTTCTTTTGACGTTTCGTTTCTGGTCGTCAGTATCGTTCCCAGATATTTAAATTCTTTGACATTTTCAAATATCTTGCCCCTGACGTTTATTTGTGTTCCCTGACGCCCACCTGCTCTCGTCGTAATCATGTATTTCGTTTTGTCTTCGTTTATTTCTAGGCCCACCTCTTCTGCTGCTTGCATGATGATTTCACGGTTTTTACTTATAGTTTCGAGATTATCGCCCAGAACGGCGATGTCATCCGTATATGCGAGCACTTGTGTGAGCCCGTTCAGGGATGGTCCGGCCGTGTTGTCGTCTTGTACCTTTCTGATAACATACTCGAGGACAAGGTTAAAGAGGCATGGTGAGAGGCCATCCCCTTGTTTTAGTCCGTCCTGGATTTCGAATGGTTCTGAGAGGTGGTTTTCTATTCTAACTCGCCCTTTGTGTTCGTTCATGCAGATTTCAACGAGGGCGGCATATTTTTTCGGGATCCCCAGCCCAACCACAATATCGTAGAGTCCTTGCTTTGCGACTGAGTGGTAGGCTTTTTTGAAGTCAACGAACAGTTGGTGAACCGTCTCTCCGTATTCCCACTTCTTTTCCAGCAGTTGCCTTATTGTGAACATCAGGTCGCTTGTTGACCGGTTCCGACGGAATCCGCATTGGTAGACTCCCAATATTTCTTCTGCGTACGGTGTGATTCTTGCCAGTATGACATTTGTTAATATTTTGTATGTGATTGGGAGCAATGATATTCCTCTGTAATTTTCGCAGTCAGATCTGTCGCCTTTTTTGAAAATGGGGATGACTATTGAGGTTTTCCATTCTTCCGGAATGACTTCCTTATCCCATATTGTTTTAATCAGTTGGTGGATTTTTCGGGCGGTTGCCCCTCCTCCATGCTTCACAAGCTCTGCCGGTATGCAATCGATTCCAGGAGCCTTGTTGTTTTTCAGTCGATTTATCGCGTCTACAACTTCGTCGAAAGGGGGCTCTGGGATCTGAGGCTCGGCTATATGTACGTCTGGTGCGTTTATTTGTGGTTGGTGGGTGCGCACATTGAGCAGGTTTTCAAAGTACTGCTTCCATCTTGTCACGATATGTTTTGTTTCCGTCACCAGACAGCCGCTTGTGTCTCGGATTATTTTGGCTCTCCCTCGGTAGCCATTTCTAATTGAATTTATGCCGGCATACATACCTCTCCTGTTCTTTGCTCTGGAATTTTCTATGATTTTTTCGATCCGAGTCTTCTCCCATTCGCGTTTTTTGCGTTTGAAAAGTCTGGTTGTCTCTTTTCGAATTGGGCTGTTTGTTTGATTGTGTCTCTGATCGATGCCCATTTAGTGTCCACACTATTGGCTTGCTCTTCCCCACTACTGTCATTCTCTAGGATGCTAAATCTATTCGTTAGTTCGTCTTGATATTCCGCCCTTTTACGTAGGTCTTTTAGTTTATCAATCTCGAACTTTTTGCTCGTTTCCCGTGACTGTCCATGTGGGTTTGCTGCAAGCCGACTTCTAATTTTGCCCATCACTAGAAGGTGATCGGAGTCGCAATCTGCTCCTCTATATGATCTTACGTCAAGGATATTCGTTTCTTTTGTCTATGAGGAAGTGGTCTATTTGGTTACACGTTACGCCGTCGGGTGATATCCATGTAGCTTTATGGATTCGCTTGTGCTTGAACATCGTGCTTCACTACCAGATCTTTTGACGCTGCGAACGTGATCATTCGAATACCATTATCATTTGAACGGTCATGTAGACTTTCTTTACCTATTGTTGGTTGGAAGATATCTTCCTTTCCTATTTTCGCATTGAGGTCGCCGAGGATAATTTTAACATCGAATGATGAGATCCCATCAAATACTTCCTCTAGGGTCTCGTAGAATGTGTCCTTCGTTTCTTCGTCGGTAGATTCTGTTGGGGCGTGTACGTTTATAAATACATAATTGTACCATGGGCCCTGTATTTTCAGCACCGACATTCGGTCATTAATAAATTGCACATCTTTTACATGGGGCGTAATCTTCTTGCTTATGATGAAGCCAGTTCCGAGGTTATGTGTATCGGTACCTCCACACACCAGTGTAAACCCGTTGGTTTCGATTACTTGATGTGGGAGTCGAACTTCCTGAGGCGCGACGATGTCCATTTTATATTGTTTCGCGTTTTCTACGACCGTCTGTATCGCGCCTGGTTTATATAACGTTCGAACATTCCACGTGCTGACGCGTATATCCCACTTTTTCCGTTTTTCCCTACGTCTTCTTTTTGCCGAGTCGGTGTTTTCTTGATGATTTTTTCCCTTATGGTAGTGTCGGCTCATCACACCTACGCCTACCGGGTTTTTCGTGGGATTGTTTTTTGTATATTGGTTATTCATTTTTGATTCCACGAGTCTTGGGGTTTCAAATAGTCCGCCACATCAGAGCACCGTTTTGATATGGTAAGGTCTACTTACTGCTCTGATTCGACCCGGTGTCAGAGAGGCGCTTTGGCGGTTTCGTAGTCTGTAAACCTTCTGCCAATAAACACGAAACGACACACGGAGCGGAGACATCGACAATTAAACACCAAGTCTTTCCTTTCCTTTGCAGCGCTCCTTTTATTTTATGTTATTTCTCTTACACAAATTGTTACAATATCTTGTTTTTATTCAGGGAATATAATAGATGGATTAAACGAATATATTCGAACATTGATTTTATAGCTTCTGTAGCACAACCAAACATGAAAATCAAATCGACACTATATTAATTCACCGTCCACATACTAATCTCGTATTTTAATTGAATCGCGTTGGTGAACTGGCGTACCCTTTTAAGTCTACTGGGGGCAAACGGTTTCTTTCGCTAATCGGCGCGGACTGACGTCTTCCTCGGGGTTCTCTAACTGTCTGCTCCTCGATATAACCTCCTTGGTTGCTCGAAATAGGCTACCCGATTTGGCTGTCAAAATCTGACTGACTATCTCAAACCTCAACAATATCCTGCTCACACAGATACCCAGATTCAAAACTGGTATCTGTATCTATCCGGAAAATATTCCCTATTTGCTCTGCTAACAGAACTTCCGAATTTCTGTTAGCAGCATGTTATCACATCCCCCGGGATATTTTGTAGTTTCCTGAAAGGGGAAAGTCATCTTTGCATACATCATTATTATCGCTGATAGAATTTCATTTCCACGGCCTTCTGTTTGCACAGAACATCTGGCGCCCAGACCAGAGATATTCGGCGATTGTTTTGACGTGCAGTCCGTGGGACTTATTTGAACTTGGTACCCGGAATCGAAATCCATTAGATCTTTATAATGGTGCGAAATTCTAGCGTGGCCGTGGGACCGGAGTATTGCCTCTGTTGGCTTAACTCCTCATAAATTATCGGATATCTCGTTGAGATATATTCGATTGCGATAGGTCGTGGCTGCCTTCTGTTGTTCAACGGATTTGGGTGGTCCTTGCATTAGATTACCCGCACGTGCATCCGTTGGTCGGTTCATTCTTTGATGATAGCAATTCTTTTGTATCGAATTTCGGAATTGCCGGTTCGATGAGATGTTCCTGGCCGCAGGCAGCATGTATGGCATTTTGGGAATTGTTTTTTCTTTTTTTAGGAATAGAACGCATTGATGTTTATACCTTTGTTTCAGGCATGATGAGTTATAATTGTTGAGCTTGACCTAAAAAGCTTTGGGGACGTTCAGTTCCTTGCTTTTTGGTGTCGGTCTCAACGTTGGCTGCGAGTTGCAGGCCCTATGGTGGGACTTTGGGGAACGCGTCTGTGGGCACGTGCGCTGGGTGGGCCTACTGGAAGCATATGCTTCCGTCAGCATAGCCTGAGTGATTCATTGTAATTTAGGCCCCCGCACCACGTCAAGGTTTCTACCAAGCCGGGGAATTCCTTTACAACTATAATCTTAAATCTATATAATGACAATGGCATAATTTTAATGAATAACAAATAATAAATTAAGGGAAAACTACAATAAAAAACCCTTATTTGAATCTTAAGACTAATATTGCACGGGTTTCCGGTTATTTTATTTAATAATGACCTCGATATAATTTTCATAGGCAGAGTACATATGTAGTGATTTAGGATAACACCAGACGGTAAACGAGAACATTGTCAGAAAAAGAACAATTGACGAAGTTTCGATTGATTTTGTCAATAAGGAACTCTACCGGTTTAACGTTAGCGTTTTCATGTAGTTCATGTGTCGAATAATGCCATGGCAAATTCAGCAACATTTTCAATATCTTATTTTGACACCTTTGCAATTTTATTTTGTGTGTGCGAGCACAATTACACCATACAGGGGCGCCGTACAGGAGTATAGCTTGAAAAATGGTTTTAAAAATTATAATTTTATTTTCGATGCCAAGCTTTGACTTTCTACATACTAATGGATACAGAACTCTTACGACTTTGTTTATTTTGTCAATTGTGGCAGTGATGTGTTTTTGAAAGATAAGTTTTTTATCTAGAATAATACCTAGATATCTACAGTCTTCGGACCAATCAATATCAACTGTACACATACTGAGTTTAGTGCCATTTGGTAGGTGGCAGAGTTTCCTACATCTCGAAAACCAGACAGCTTGGTTTTATTACCATTTCCTGTAATATACTGCTAGTTTGTAGTTTGTAGACGTTAGTGTATAAGGCACGCGAAAAGAAAATGGCCGTATCATCGGCAACATAGCTACCTGTATGTTTTCACCTAGACATGGTAAATCTGCGACAAACAATGTGAATAATATGGGACCAAGGACCGAGCCTTGGGGTACACCATAGTGGATTTGGTGAGTAGAGGATGTGTCGCTTCCTATACTCACAACATATTTTCTCGAACGAAGAAAGCTCTGGATAATTTTGATAAGCGGTATTGGCAGCTTCATCTATACTAATTTCCTCAATTAACTTAAGGTGCAATGAAGGACGCAAGGTATGTTCTATACATTTTTTGGATGCCCAATTCTAGAGAACGCGGTGGAATTGACTGATTTGGATCGTTTGCTACGGACGCCGATATTTTCGACACTTCGACCAACTCGTTGTCTCACTGGCACGGCAACATCACACAACGAATATGTAGACTCAAATTTTTGCACTAAAATTGTTATTGCCTGTCTACTAGGGCGAGAATTACGACCGAAAATTGGGGTCACCGACTCCAAATTTCGGTAGTAAATTTATATAATTTGCAGACGGTGTTTGTTCGTGTACCATGATGAAAATGTTGAGTTTACTGAATAAAGTGACAGTGACAGTTCGATGATTAGTGAAAGGGTACGTTCACAAATTAAATTCAAAGTTGTCAAGTCCGTATTGGAAAACCCGATATAAGATAATTAAGCTAGAATTTAAGCATTTTTTGTCTAGCATGTAATTTAGAAACTAAGACGATAAAAAGAAAATAAAAAATGTAAAAATGAAAATGAAAATGAAGGATTTTGACTGCGCCTGACATGGAGCATTGCTGAGCAAACTTCGTTAATACGGACGTCCCCAGTAGCTTTGCGACTGGACGAAGAGCTTCCTCGAAAATCGATCGATCCGGGTTGTTGCGGACGGCTAGTCTTCGGTTCCGTATTCTGTTAATTCTGGGGTGCCTTAAGGTTCTCTTTTGTCTCCAACTTTGTTTTTGCTTCACATAAATGATTTATTGGAGTCAAGGGATAACACAGTGTTCAGTTTTGCGGATGATACTCCGCATGTTTCGTCTTTTTCGAGTAATCGGCCGATTAGTGCATCAAGGTGCACCAGCTGAGATCTAACCGAAACCACTCTCTGGATCGGGATCTGAATAAGGTCCTGCAGTGGGGAACGGCCAATCTTGTCGACTTCCGTGCAACGAAGACACAATATATAGCGTTCTCAAAGAAAAGTAGATCATCGGTTCCACAGCTAATGATGAATAGCCAGGCCCTCGAATCTAGGGAAAGCATGAAATTGCTCGGCATCACGGTCTGTGCCATAAACACGTGCCGAACATCGCCAGGTCCGCCTCAGGAAAACTGAGCCAGCTTTTTAGAGCCAAGAAATATTTTACTCCGGCTCAACTTCTTCTCCTGTATAAATCCCAAATTAGACCCGCGCTCGAATATTGCTCTCATGTTTGGAGCTCTGCTCCTAAACATCCTCTCGACCTGCTTGATATGCGGTCCACGAGGCAATGCGACGGATTGCACCAATTTGCAATTCATCTTGTGGCGTCTCTAACAGATACACACACAATACACAAGCAAATAGTGAAGAACACCGAACGAAAATCGTATAAGAAAATGCATCAGAGCCGTATACCATAGCGATAACATAACAATTCACATCAGTGGAATATACTTGAGTTTAAAAATCGGCCAGTAGCTTGATGTGTTACGCATTGGTTCAATTTTTGGTGATTCTAACTGTCATAGCCTCAGTTCCAATTACACGTTCTTCACTATCATTCCAAACGCTATAATGTCCCAGCAGCCTGAACATCCCTGCATCAGAACTCGTTCCGTTACAGAGCGGGAAAGCTGTGGAACTCCCTCCCCGCGCAAGTGTTCTCGGAGGGTCACAACCTGGAACTGTTCAAAAGGAATTGCAACCGTTATTTGGTGGCATCTCGGGGCGCCGTGTCGGCGCTACAGGTTGGCCTCTCCCGAGAGAAGTATATTAAAAAAAAAAAAAAAAAATCGGGAATGGAAGTAACTTCATCGAATCCTTGACGAAATCCATATGTACGACCATTATTAAAAAACAAGCACCGTATCAAAGCTAGGATAAAACACAGCTACATGGAAAATGGGCATAGCATTTGATTACCTTAAAACTTGGAAGTGTGAAACATCAACAGTCAAGAGTATTCCAATTAAAGGAATGTTTGGTTTGGTGCAGACTGACATGACATATCTAACCATTCATACTTCAGTCGACTCAAACAAATATTAACGTGTGATTTCTATTTATACACTTTCGATAACATGTCTTTCCGTTTCCCGCCTCTTAATTGTAGGATGCACTTAATCTTAAATATATTCAGAAATCAAAATGTATTTACAAAAAAAAAAAAAAAAATCAACCACATTACACAGTGTAAATATACGTATTTTACTTCACCGTACAATTACCTGTGCGACAATAAACTCCTCAGTAATTTAAATTCAAAACAATAAAATATCGCTCTATTACGTTCACGTGCATAATCATTTGTTGTGGCCTGTTTCCACAATGAAACTATCTCAGAATATGTTTGCCTCTCCGAACTAGTCTTCTATGTAGTTCCCAATTTCCTGCTTGGTAACATTTTGTTTTTCCTTTTTTAGAGTTATCTTATTCACGGTTTAATTAATGAACACAAATCGATTGTTTGGCGTGTATGATGACTGGCGTTGAATATTTGGTGTCACTGTTACTATGGAACTTATCTGAGGTAAACGTGATCTCATGATTTTTCGACGCAAACTGGTTTGTATGTTTAATTTGGTTGATCTCCGTATATTTGTCCGCCGTGTGCTTGGCCAATTTCTATCCAATCAGCATTAATGATATTCGTTCATCAAATTATGTTATTTTTGGAAGTCTATTTATTTAACAGTGACCTTTCCGGAACTGAGAAGTTCAAGGTCTTTAAGGGGCTGCCGCTTCAATTATTTATTGATTAATGTAAGTCACATAAAAGGGGTGAAAGGCAGTAGTACTCGTACGTGTGGTGTAACGACATGATACGGATAGAATGTAAAAAGCTTCCGATACTCATAAAGTACAGATTATTATAAATGACCCTGTATAGGGCAAATGGGAGGTTCAATGAATTATTATTAATATTGAATTTTATGTATTATGGCGGAAGTTTTATTGTTCTTAATCAAAACGATGAATGAAACTAATACTCGGTAGCTAAGGTGAAATAGACACAACTAGTTCGTGATTATACTTATAAACTGTGGCATAACTAAGCAGGTGATGAGTGACTAACTACCCGAATCACACTACACCACATCATTAGACTAAACAAACAATAGTTGACTGTCCATAGCTGCTGAATTTGGAACTCGTGGGTTCATATATTTTCGTACATATCGTGACGAACACACTGCATCAATAAACACCAATGCTTAGCATCGCAGCCCTCATAACGGAAACTATTAGTTAACGTTAACAAAATGATTTTAATACCCGCCCAGATCCTTGCTAAGTAGAGACTTTATATTGACTTTGTAGCCCTGTAAAAAAATAATTAGTCGATCCAAAAGAATATCAGTCATTGCCTATATTCACATCGAGGTATGGCAGGTGTCAGAGTGGTTATACAAAACCGGGTGAACGAACTGGTAATATGCATTTTTTGCTAATAATGATCTTTCCTTAAAAACCGGCATAAATTCAATTAGAAATGGCTACCGAGGCAGATCCAGCATAATTCGAGACACAAACGGCTGTCTGGTCACAGTAACAATTAATATCGTGACAAGATGAAAGCAGTAATTTGGAAACCTGCTCAATGTACGCACCCATCAACCACAAATAAACGCATCAGACGTACATACAGCCGAGCCTCAGATCCCAGAGCCCTCTTTCGACGAAGTTATAGACGCAATAAACCGATTGAAAAACAACAAGGCTCCCAGAGTCGACTGCATACCGGCAGAGCTTGTGAAGCATGGAGGAGGGGCAACCGCTTGAAAGATCGATGGGGTAGGACGTATGTGTGCTGTCGTTGGCACTGATTCTACTCCTATTCCACGAAGTTACCCCGTAGATTGTCACCAATGTGGGGTAAAAATATAAATTTCGGCTTTGTTATTAATGGAGCTGACGATCACTTTGTGGAATGGAACTGCCGTGGATGCTGTTCTACAGTTTGAAACATTTTACTTCTGTAAACAATCGCTGCTTCGAGACACACTGATTTTACTAGGCATCTTGTCGATGGGCTTCTCTATAGCACTATAATCGCGTCTATCGTAATGCAATGAAATGACACATCATTAATAAAGGCGGATCAACTGCCGACGAGGTAGCAAAAGGATAGACGTCAAGGAATTTCAATGGCGAGCAACGCAAAACTTGTCGAATCAGATTAAAACACACTTTTCATTCCTTTCAACACAACACATCGTTTCAATATTGTTTTCATCATCATCATCGGCACTACAACCGGGAACCGGTCTTGGCCTTATTTAGCAAGTCCTGAGGCTTGTTAAATTTTTCATAATGATTTGTTTTTTTTTTCGGGCAAGGTCATTAGTCTTGCGCCGGATCAATATTGTTTTATTCCAGAATAATTAACAGCCATTAAAATAAATTCACAATAAAAATAAAAGAAACAATACACAGCGAAGCCGTTATCAAACGCACAACACTACGCGTCGCCACTCAACTCGACGTTTTGCGTGGAGGACACGACCTGCCTCCACGGAATCTGTTTTAAGATTAGTGATTGCCACCGAAACGACAGAATACCAAATTCCACCCATCGGCTTCAGTAACCAATAAGGGATGATCTTTCATACATTGGTCCCAGCAAAATGGGGCGCGACACACATACACGATGATCAGTTCGGTCCCTCGTGATGTGTGTCCATGAGTCGGCGAGAACCATGGATCCGCCATTCAATAGAGGGTAAATTAGTAGAAATGGTTGCAGCTGGTGCAAACCATCATATAGCAGGAATTTGTAATGTTTATACGATCGGCACTGTGTACAGCATCTATGGTGGTCGTGCACATATCGCTGGCGTCTTCAAAGGGTCGATCTGTCGTGTGCGGTATTTTCCTTATGCAACACTCGAATTCCTTTTGGTCGCCAGGTGTGAGTTATGCTTTGCTTATCGATCGGTTTAGAGACCGATGTGCTTGCAGCAAAAGGTAAAAAAAACCGACCATCTCCTGCTTGTGTGCTGTAGAATTCAACAGGGAATATGGGCGCCGATATAATTTGAGTTTATATCGGTTGCTTGGCGTTGCGACCGAATTCCTTTTTAGGCACATGATGCGTTTCATACGATCATGCTCTTGGGGAAAATGTCTGTCACTATGACTTGCCATGCACGTGTGTGGAAAAATCTTTGTTATTTATGTGCATGGACAAGTTCGGGGGATTTTGTCGCTTACGTGGTGTCGTCACCGAATTGAATTTCAGGAACATGCTGCGTTGTATGCAAGCATGCCTCTGGGGGAAATATTTATGATGCCAATGCAATTGCATTGGTGAAAAACTATGGGTTTTCAGCTTATTAAATGGAAAGCTAAGCAGTGGCGTTTGGTGTAAACGCCACAGATCCACTAACTGATTAAAACAATATGGGATAAGGAAGTCATTCCGGAAGAATGGAAAACCTCAATAGTGATCCCCATTTTCAGAAAAGGCGACAGATCTGACTGCGAAAATTACAGAGGAATATCATTGCTTCCAGCCACATAGAAAATACTAACAAATGTCATACTGGCGAGAATAACACCGTACGCAGAAGAAATATTGGGAGACTACCAATGCGGATTCCGTAGAAAGCGGTCAACAAGCGAACAAATGTTCACAATAAGACAACTACTGGAAAAGAAGTGCGAATACGGAGAGACGGTTCACCAACTGTTCGTTGACTTCAAAACAGCCTACGACTTAGTCGCGAGGTGAAGACTCTACCATATTGTAGTTGAGCTGGTAATCCCGAAAAAATATGCCGCCCTCATTCAAATCTGCATGAACGAAAACAAAGGTCGAATTAGAATAGAAAACCACCTCGCAGAACCATTTGAAATCCGGGACGAACTAAAACAGGGCGATGGTCACTCATAATGTTACCTTAACCGTGTCCATAAATAAACCCACCAGACGTACATATAGCCGAGCCTCAGATCCCAGAGCCCTCTTTCAACGAAGTTGTAGATGCAATAAATCGACAAGGCTCCCGGACTCGATTGCATACCGACAGAGCTTATGAAACGTGGAGAAGAGGCAACTGCTCCAAAGATCTACCAACTGATTAAAACAATATATAATGATAATGAAGTCACTCCAGAAGAATGGAAAAGCTCAATAGTCGTCCCCATTTAAAACAGGGGGATGGCCTCTCGCCATGTCTTTTTAACCTTGTGGTCGAGTATGTCATCAGAAAGGTACAAGACTACAACATGACCGGATCATCACTGAACGGGGTCATACAAGTGCTCGCATATGCGGATGACATCACCGTTCTGGGCGATAATCTAGAAACTGTAAGTAAAAACTGTGAAATCATCATGCAAGCGGCAGAAGAGGTGGGCCTAGAAATAAATGAAGACAAAGCAAAATACATGATTACGGCGAGGGTAGGTGGACCCCAGAGAACACACATAAACATCAGGGGCAAGATATTTGAAAATGTCAAAGAATTTAAATATCTGGGAACAATACTGACGGCCAGTAACGAAATGGCGAAGGAAATTAACAAAAGACTACATTTTGGAAACGGTAGTTGGCAGTAATCCAAACGGCTATCACGTAATATAAAGCTCCGTGTCTATAGAACCATTATTATGCCGATTATTCTATACGGATGCGAAACACGGGCCCTCACAAAACGGAAAGAAAACAAACTCCGCGTATACGAGAATAAAGTTCTAAGGGGTATATTTGCCAGTAAATATGACGAAGAGGCAGGGCAATGGAGGAAGCTCTACAACCACGAACTGGAAGAGCTATACCGCAAACCTACAATAGTGAGAGTAATCAAGTCGCGAAGGTTAAGAGGGCCGGACATATGGCGCGAATGGGCAACGATAGAATCGTGCGTAGAATTCTTGGCGGTCGACCAACGGGAAAGAGACCGGTAGAACGGCCGCGTCGGGGGTGGGAGGACAATGTTAGGTTTGACCTTGAGGAGATCGGATCGGCCGGTCAAGCGTGGAAGGAGAGTGCCCGGGACAGGGAACGATGGCGGAGTCGAGTCGGTGAGGCCATAATATAATTATTTGTTATTATTATTTATTGGCCTGTAGGAACCCGGAAGTTCATGGCCTCACCGACTCGACTCCGCCATCGTTCCCTGCCCTTTGCACTCTCCTTTCACGCTTGACCATCCTTCCGATCTCCTCAAGGTCACACCTAACATTGTCCTCCCATCTCCGTCCCGGCCGTCCTGTCGGTCTCTCTCCCGTTAGTTTACCGTTAAGAATTCTATGCACGGTCCTATCATCGCCCATTCGCACTACATGTCCGCCCGATCTTAATCTTCGCGACTAGATTACTTTCACAATTGTAGGTTTGCGGTATAGCTCTTCCAATTCGTGGTTGTGGAGTTTTCTCCATTGTCTTGCCTCCTCGTCATATTTACCTCCATATAATATAATAATAATAATAACAGGCGATTTGTGAGATCATTGGGTAATCATCTCTTTCATCTAATGTCAGTTGTCGAAGAGTGAGCACTGCTAAGTATGGTGCAGCGGCGGTGCCGAACGTGGCTGTGTTTAGGTGGTACGTTTTGATGTTCTGTCCGTCTAGATTTCTCCACAAAACGAATTGATATGAAGTATCTTCCGGTGGCACCCAAATTTGTCGATACATCTTATGGATGTCTGCTACGAAGACTCTTTTATGTTTTCGAAACCTCAAAATATGGTCCAAAATGTCATCAGGAACAGTTGACACAACAAGAAAGTTTTTTGGAAAGCTAATTAATACAGTCTGCGAAATACAAAAAGTGCTTGAACACACTTCGTCTGAGTGTAATTATACATCAGGTTAATATTGTAGAGAATGAGACGAATAATAATCTGGTCTTGCAATCTCAAGATTACATTGTGGACTCGAGTCGATTCCCACAGACACGATACACCACATGAACACGTCACCTTAGTGAACAATAAATAAATCATCAGAAAAAAAAAAAAACTTATCAAAGCCGCATGCCATAGCAGTTAACATGCTTTCCCACGATCGTGGCTGTCTTCCAGACAGCCACCTGACGCCAGTCGCAGTCGAAGGCCAAGCCAACGACGGAGAATCGCAAATTTTTCAAGTCTGCAAATTCTTCACCATGAGAACATTTCGATTCTCGGTGACGTGAATCTGACTTGTTCATAGCGAACGCGGTGCAGATAGAATTACCTGTGTGAGGTGTTAGGTTGCTTTTTCATCTAGCTGATGAGACTGTGGGAATTGCAGAATTACGATCTTGACGTGGCTTATGGGGATGAATGCATTCCAAGGTTAGGAAAAATGTTGGAAAATGCAAGATTGAATTTTCAAGCAAGGGGTATGGAATGCGTTCAGCAATGTGTAGACATGTGATAAGATTTCACATGCAACACCGAAAGGATTGCAAGGATTGTAGCGAGAAATACTTGTATGCTACACTGAGAGAATACCTTCGGTGTTAACATTAATTAATGTATGAAAATATTGTTTTTGCAGGATTAATGATAGGGTTAATGGTTATATTTATATAATTTATATTTAAATAATATATTTATGCCTACACATTTATTGGCTATATAGCATGTATGGTAATTTGCGTGCAGCAAAGTGTGTAGACATATGGTATTGTATTTCTGTGTGTAATACATGCTTCTCTATCGTCTAAAAACGCTATAGGCGCATCCAAACTTCCCACCGGAGGTTTCTCAATTTTTATTGGGTCATTAGAAACGTATGTGGCCTATCGTTGGCATTATGAAGTACAACACATTCTCGGATCTTCAATCTCAACCTCTTTTTTTTCAAGTTCTTACTTTAACCTCTTAATTTGTTGATAGGGGCGATTCCAATGAATCGCTTGGTAAGACACAATAAGCTAATAAGGCTAATAATACACAACAGCATTCCTTGTAGTTAATCCCGCCTTTGTTACCATTTGTAGAGCATCACCTTTTTTTCAACCAAAAGCGTTTTCCTTTAACATTATCGTATGTGCCCCATTTTTCAGCACCTGCAGCAATGCGCTTCTATAATAACTTCATTTTGTTCCGTTTCACTTAAATTTTTTTAATTTTTTTTTTCAATTAATTCATGAGGCAACTAACTATCGACGTTTTTTCTTTATAAGTAGCTTAATTCAAGCGGTTTAAACTGTTTATGTTATTGTTGTTGTAGTCGATCTTCAGTTGTTTAATGATCTCTTGACTAATCACATGTGAATCTTATTGAACCGTTCACCCATTTTTTCGCTGATAGGTCGATCAGAGCGAGGATCACCTTTACATCCAAATTTCCCAAATGAAACCAAACAAATCATTCCTGCTAGTTGATTGCGATAGAATACTTTCACCATAATCATACCAAATATATACACATGCCTTTTCCGATTGATTGTAGTATTATTGTGAAATGTGTTTTCTTCCGAAATTCCACTCATTTTTACTTTGCAATAACTTTGAACACAACACACTAATGTTAATAGAATTGCCTCCAATTATCAACCAACGTGTTATCTGTCAAACAAAGAAAGTGTTGCCAGATGCAATCAACTGTTTCAAAGTTCACAATTTATAATTAAGCAAACAGAAAAATTCCGAATCCTGTTTTCCTTTTTTGTGAAATAATGAAATAAGAAAACAAATTATATTTATATAGATGTTCAGATTTTAAAGGTTTTCAATATTTACGTAGTTTACGAAATAGTAAAATAAGCAAACAATATAATCTTGTAAAGCTGTTCATATTTTAAAGGCAAAAATGAACGACACTTGATACTGTGACGTATATGACAATCAGTACTAGAATATTCTAGAAAGTCCGAAACAAAGTACTAGAATATTCTAGAAAGTACTGGAAAACTGGAGACGATGAGCAACAGAAAATTCGAGGCTATGGAACGGACGGAAACGAAACACCAAATCAGACTGAGGAAAAACGGTATAAATACGTCGCATGCAGATCGTGGAGATGAGTAAGAAGTAGAAAGTGAAGCAAGCCATAAGTGCGGAAGTAATAAGTAATGAGTAAGAAGTAAGCAGTAAAATACGCGATAAGTACGGAAGCGATAAGTCAAGAAATCGGTAAGTGTACGGTAAAAGTAACGGTTGTTATTAACGGACTATTAAAGTGTTACATTAATTCAAAATCAATTTAACGGCTCGTATTTATTAAAAATAATTAATCCAGCGAACCCTAAGCCCGACTCGCAAGCTACAGATATTAACTCAAAATTGGACGCGCAAGCTGCAGATGTTAATTCAAAGTTGGATGCCCAAATGCAGTGGATGAAATGTAATTTTCAACACTTTAAGGTACAAATCCAAAACGAAGTAGAAAATCTGGATAAAAAAAATGGTTGTCTGGGCGCAAGGCGCTCGGACATTATATTCGTGACAACGTATCCTAAATATGTAACATTGAATATACAAGTTATTAAATCAAAATTAAAGTGTTTTTTCCGAATGCCTCCAAGTGTAGGTATTAATTTTGGTTTGCTTAACGAAATTTTACAAGTAGTGCAAACTACTGTGTATTCGTCAGGACACAGTTGTCGATTTTCTTTTGTGTGCCAGTCCGAAATTACGTTCATCTGTTGCACTGTGATCGGTTTTAAATCGCGTTCAAACCAAAGTCTATCGCAAACAGAGCAAGCATACCCAAAGTCATTGTCAAGAAACATCAATTTAAATCTTGATATCGATTTGTTCCATTTCATGTCCCATACCTCTTGCGCCGATATAACTGGTTGTATCGTAAAATACACGGGTTCTGCTGCTGAAGGCTGTTGTAGGTTTACAACCTGTAGTTCTTGAACGTTGTTTGAACTTGCCGCTGCGAAACCACTATCAACAGACAATTTTCTCTTAGCTATATCCGATTTATTTAATGCTGCAAGGCGCTGCCTGTATACGCGTTGTCTCTGTGTATTTTTTGTCTTTATACTTTCAACCTGTACAGCTGTTCTCGACAGTGCAAGGCGCCTTCGGTATTCCCGTTGTCTCTCTGCATTTGACTTAGGAGCAATTAAGAGAGTCGCGCTCTCGCTCACTGCGGCTCGTGCGTTATCGGTTATCGTTATCGTAACGCTACAAACTTTTTTCCGAATGCCTCCCAAGGTATACCGATTTATAAGACGTTGTCACGTCAAAAAACGAAGCTGAATTTAAGAAAGTCAACGATGAAATAACGCGAATCGAAAAGAGACTTGAGTGTGTTGAGAGAAATAAGACATCGCCTAGCAATCAACATGACTACAAAGATACAAGGATACAACCGCCAACCTTCGATGGAACGGGACTCTTCTCCGTATTTATTCGCCAGTTTGACGCCGCGGCCAATTGTAATAGTGGTCGGATAAGCAAAAGTCAACATCACTAATCTTGTCACTCCGCGGGGCGGCTGCAGAATTGCTACAAACCATACCAGCAGAGAAGCAAACAGATTTCCAAGCGGTAAGAGACGGCCTTGAAGCTAGGTATGGAGACAACCACATGCAGCAGGTCTACCGCATGCAACTGCGGAGCAGAACGCAGAACCCTGGAGAAAATCTTCAACAGCTGCAGGCAGACATTGAGCGATAGGCAAACTTGTCTTATTCAAATATGACTAAGAAATTTCTGAACGAGGTAGCAATGGATGCATTTATAAATGCACTTCAAGATCGGGACGCAACAAGCTGTTCGTTGGGCAGGATGAAGACGACTAATGAAATACTTGCGTTCGCATTGGCATATGAATCTGCTAAACTGGCTACCAAGAGTACATACAGAGTCCGAGAAATGTCCGTCCAGGAATGTTCCTGCCAAAGAATCGGGCATGTACAACGGAGAACCCCGAGACCTGATATGAAGTGTTGGACATGCAGCGAAGTCGGCCACATCTCTGTTGACTGTAGGAAACGTCGACGAATGAATGAAACATCAATTGAGAATTGTTCTTCATGCGCTAATCACAAGAGAAATCTTCAGCTTGATTCAGACTTGGACAGCACCACGACCGAATGTAAATCGTTGCATCAACAGATAATTGCTCTTAAGACCAGCCGAGAAAATGTCATTGAGGAGAACAATCGCTTATCGACTGATCTAGCAGAGAGGCAAGCTGAAATTTTGACCCTAAAGCATCGCCTTCAGAATTCGGAAGTAGAAATTGATCGTTTAAAACAAGAGACGTACGACCTTCGAAATGTACAAGTAGAAGTACTAGATGGGTGGACGAGTGATGCTATACACGCAGCTCAACTTCACGATGAAGATATGTCGCTAATCCTGGAACACAATGGAAACAACGAGTGGCCAACTTGGAACAATATTTCCGACAAGAGTGGAACATTTAAACCATATTGAGCACAATGGAAATCCTTGCTGGTGGAAGATGGAATTCTAAACCGTAAATGGGAAGCCGCGGACGGAAAATCTCATCGAATGCAGATTCTAGTCCCACCATCAAAAGTGAAGGATGTACTAACAGAAATGCACGACGGGGCCTCCGGTGGACATCGGGGAGTTAATAAGACACTTTCAAAATTACAATCTCGATTCTACTGGCTTCACATGAGAGATGACGTCGAGTCTTGGTGTAGTGCACAACTTGCACTGCGACCAAAGGACCAACAGCAAAACCAAGGAGTGCTCTGATGCAGTACAACGTGGGTGCCCCTTTCGAGCGAATTGCGATTGATATCTCAGGACCATTCCCAAAAATCAACGACAACAACAAATACACGTTTGTCATCATGGATTACTTCAGAAAGTGGATGGAAGTCCTTCCAATTCCAAACCAAGAAGCAACAACCGTCATTGAGCAGTTTATCAATAATTGGATCAGCAGATATGGAGTTCCCTGTGAGCTTTATTCCGATCAAGGCCGAAAATTCGAATCACAGATATTTCAAAGCATCTGTGCGGCACTGGGAGTAAGGAAAACCAGGACCGCACCATTACATCCACAGTCAGACGGTGTGGGCGAAAGGTTCAACCGAACAAAGAAAGAGTATTTATCGAAGGTCGTTCGTGATCACCAACGAAATTGGGACAAATATGTACAAACCTTTCTTATGAGTTATAGATCGACTAATCACGATACGACAGGCCATTCTCCAGCAAGAATTATATTTGGACGAGAGATACGATTACCAGCCGATCTGCGATTCGGAATACCTCCAGACGCCATAGATAAGACCGAAGCCTACATAGCCGAATGAAGAAATCGCCTCGATGAGATTCATAATTTGGTTCGAAAGCAAATCAATGTATCAAGTGAAAGGATGAAAACAAGGTACGACGTTCGAGCCAACGCATCCGGATTTAATGCAGGCGATAACGTATGGCTTTATAACCCTCATCGGCAAAGAGGAAGATCCCCGAAGTTGCAGCAACATTAGGAAGGACCGTATAGGGTTCTCACAAGAATTAACAACGTTGTCTATAGGATTCTGCGAAGACCGAACGCCAAGATGAAAGTGGTGCATCGCGACGGACTGGCGACTTTTTGTTAACCCAGAAGACCAATGAACTTAGTTTGGGACGAACTAATCTAGGCGGAGAGTAGTGTGACGCATATGACAATCAGTACTAGAATATTCTAGAAAGTACTGGAAAACTGGAGACTATGAGCAACAGAAAATTCGGGGCTATGGAACGGACGGAAACGAAACACCGAATCAGAATGAGGAAACGGTATAAATACGTTGCACGCAGATCGGGAAGATAAGTAAGAAGTAAGCAGTAAAATACGCGATAATTACGGAAGCGATAAGTCAAGAAATCGTTAAGTGTACGGTAAAAGTAACGGTTGTTATTAACGGACTAATAAAGTGTTAGATTAATTCAAAATCGATTTAACGGCTCTTATTTATTAAAAATAATTAATCCAGCGAACCCTAAGCTCGCTGCAATATAAACTTATAAATTGACTTATGAACCACCTTAAAACCTAAGGCATGCCGGTTGGGGTGGGGAACTAACTTTAAAGTAACTTAAAATGGAATGGGGAACTAAACAAAGATGGATAGAATAATAGTATAAGTGGCAGAACAGGGAAGAACGAAAATAAGCCGGATGCTAGGGTGTGCGTATGAGTGCGGTAGAGTGTAGCCGGTGAGCGGGCTGGGGTCAGGAGGGTAAGAGAGGAGACGACGTTTGAGAGCGGGAGAGGTGAGATTGAAGTCAAAGAACACGGGGTGAGAGTTTGCCTCCCCTGCATTCGCGGAATGGGTTCATTAGAGCCGTAGGACGTGTGGTGGTCGGGCAAATAGAAGAAACGAGGGTTTCACAGATTTCGGGGATTCGTGGAAAATGTGATGAAGGAGAACAGGCTTGGGTAATTGATTGAACCCGCGAGTAGAGGATGTCGGCATGAATTCTGCACTCTTCAAGTGTTCTAAGGTTAATTAGGTGAGGACGCGTCGTGTATGGAGGTGGAATCAGGAGATTTTCTCAATTCAACCGTCGCAGGACAAAACGGGAAAAACGACGTTGCACGATTTCGACCCTGCGAATTTGGGACAAGTAGTGAGGAGACCAAACCTGACTAGCATATTAAAGAGGGAGACGGACAAAGGCTATATAGAACGATCTGGAAACATAGGTATTAGAGAATTCTTCCGACTTGCGTTTCACAAAACCAAAGAAAGCGTTGGCCTTGAGAATAATGTCATCAATATGTGGGATGAAGTTAAGCTCCCTATCACATAAGATTCCAAGGTCACGAATCGTTTGTATAGGAGTTATCTGTTAGTTGAGTAAGAAAAAGATGTTCGCGCCATCGGGAGATATACCGAATTGCGCGGAACAATACCACGAATCTCCGGAGAACAGTATACGAGACAATATCTGTAAAACAGATGGAAGTCAGATACGCCCTTCCGACGTGATAGCGCATCTAGTCCTAAATACGTTGCACGCAGATCGGGAAGATAAGTAACAAGTAAGCAGTAAAATACGCGATAAGTACGGAAGCGATAAGTCAAGAAATCGTTAAGGGTACGGTAAAAGTAACGGTTGTTATTAACGGACTAATAAAGTGTTACATTAATTCAAAATCGATTTAACGGCTCTTATTTATTAAAAATAATTAATCCAGCGAACCCTAAGCTCGCTACAATACGTTCAACTGTCTGAAAAATAATTCTATCCGTTCATTTCTATTATAATTCTCATCGCTGATTATCGAATTCTGAAATTAACCATAATTAGATTATTATTAATTAAAGTGTTACCTAACATAAATTTCCGATTTTCCGGGTTATAAAAGCCATCGTAAAATGATCACTCAAAGTTCTTTGCTAAACACAAGCGAACAAATTACGTAGTTTTACGTAAACTTTCAGATATTATTCTGTTATTGATTGTGCTTATAAATAGTGAGATAATTAGTTTACACTATCTTTGACACCTGCCTGTCGGCATTTATGGATTATTATTGGAGTCGGTTCACTGTAGCTCAGCACCACAAGATCAACTTAATTCGCCAGTCGCTCAAGTCCATTATAGGGATTGCATAACACGGGCTGTTGTACGAATAATTGAAAGTGAAAATACGTTTGTTGTTTGTGATGAAAAGTTCATAAAGCCGGTTCTAGATTGGGTGCCAGGAATTTGCACGAGATATTTTTAAAGTCAATACGATTTTGAACCCTTTTCGAGACACCATTCGCTTGCGAGTCTTGTTCAATGAACTTAAACTTTGGTATTAACTCACGAAAGCATCGTATTTTATTTAGTGTTTTATTTTGAGTGGTCGATATTATGACCCATAAATCCTTATTAAGTTTTAATTGTTTTTGGACATCGTGTCGCAGTCAGTTACTATGCAAAGGGTGCAGATTTATCTAGAATGATAAGGATGAAAACTGTTACACTATGTCGAGGCTGTCAATAGTCAAACATAAGGGCTGATAAGATTATCTGCTTAAGGTGTACTTAATCATTTGATTAATGTTGTCAGACTATTGATTATAAGTTCTGAGGTTTTTGTCCTGTTAGTAACGCCAAATTATTAGACGGGATTAAGAATTTAATTATAACCACAACATTCGAGTGGACGTCGAACGAAAGATAAGCTAATACATATTAATTTCCCATTATATATAAATTAGATTAATATTTATCAAACACTTAACGTTCGATTATTAAATGAATTGCGTAAGTTGGAGCAAGATTCAAAAATAAGGTACACCTGACCGCACTTTGCAGACTAGGAAACCCCGTTAAGTAAAAAGAAAATTATTATAGTTTTTTTCTCTCAGGAAATCAAACTTATAACGATGGCGGTATTCCTTTATAAAGCGATTAAAGTTGGGGTACCTAAAAAATAGCATGCACTATGTTAGGCAAAGACGTGTTATGAGCAATTCTCAAAGAGACATTTTTGATTTTATTTTATTCTTGGGAAAAAGTAAGGTTGTGGCGTTTCTAACAGATACACACACAATACCCAAGCAAATAGTGAAGAACACCGAACGAAAATCGAATAAGAAAATGCACCAAAGCCGTATACCATAGCGATAACATAACAAATCCACATCAGTTGAGTGTACTTAAGTTTAGAAATCGAATTCATACACACGGCCAGTAGCCTCATGTTTTACGCATTGGTTCAATTTTTGGTGATTCTAATTGTCATAGAGTCAGTTCGAATCACACGTTCTTCACTATCATCCCAAGCGCTATAAGGTGACAACCAGTGTGCGACTACAGTTAGTAGTTTACGAAACAACGAAAAAGCATGGAGTAATACAGAGCGGTGTTTGGCAGCGTAGGTATTAAATTCTTGACCCTTTGTAATTTGTCTTTGTATTCTGAAGTCTGTATCTATTATCCTCAGGCATGTGCATACCTAGGGCTCCTCGATAGTATAGTGGTTAGTACACCGGCCTGTCACCCGGGAGACCGGGGTTCGATTCCCCGTCGGGGAGCCCCTGGCGCAAGAATAATGACCTTGCCCAGACAAAATAAATCATTATGGAAAATTTAACAAGCCTCAGGACTTGCTAAATAAGGCCAAGACCGGTTCCCGGTTGTAGTGCCGATGATGATGATGATGTGCATACCTACATTTTCTAATTCGTGTTCACGAAGTCAAAGGATTGCTTAATATAAAGGTTACCCGGCCGAATTTTCGTATTACTTTCGCGATTTTAAACGTGTGCCACCAACACGAAATGACCAAGTAGCAGAATATTATTTGTTGTATTTAATTCTATTGTCATCACCACATATATGTACATACAGATTGAATAAAATTAACAACTAAATTATACAATTTACTTCACTTTTAACAAGAATACGAAATCATTTGAATTTCACACGACCGACAAGGTGACTAGCACCCTTAAGTAGCTAAAGCTAGATGACTCATTTACTACCAACAATAACAAAACCGACACATTGGTGGCATACAACTGTAGTAAGATTCTATTTTAAAAGTGCGGAATTTAGAGTCGCCAAATTATTCGTTTAGAAGGTTCTTATAAGCTCTTGTGCAAGTAAAAACCAATGGACACCTGTGTATGCAAAGTTACTGGGACTCATTTTGGGTATACACATCCCAAGTGGTGAACAAGTGTCAGCGATCAATCAGGAATCGGAATGTATACATTCGTTCCAAATACCGGAAAAACAAAAAAGCACAACGTTGCGTATTTCTTAAAAGATGTTTATATTACATATGTAGATAGTGTGATACTTCAACACAAGCATTTTAAATTAAATGTAAAAGAGTCGAGGTTTAACCATCAATCGACGCGATTACTTTATAAGACTGTGGGGAACGAGATCATGACGCCAGCATGGGCGCAGGGTTCTACCTCGTCCTCACAAATTGTTCGGCTAAAAACTCTGAGCAACGCCGCGAAAATGCTCACCAAAAGTCACCAAGTTCAAAATACAGAGCGGACACAGCACAGGAACAATAAAACACTCGATTGTTGGTAGTTGATATTTCTTTATTGTTCTCTATTAATTAGATGAGTATCGGATTACAAAAGTATGAACACACTGCACCAGTCTATTGTTAGGTTGTAACTATAGTTTTACAACAAATTTCGCACAATTGAAAAGATTAAACTTTTGTAAGTGAAAGTGACACGACCCCGACTCTGGATATATACGCGTCCCCGGACGCCCCGGGGAGTGGAAGGCGAACCAACTGGATCGGTGGTTGGAATACGACTTAGTGATTCAAACCTCGTTTGGGGTAAGTTTGGTGGTGTGGTGAAAAGGAAATGAAATTTCCTTTGACCAGTGA
The DNA here is from genome assembly GCA_963931805.1 of Microdon myrmicae. Taxonomy (NCBI): domain Eukaryota; kingdom Metazoa; phylum Arthropoda; class Insecta; order Diptera; family Syrphidae; genus Microdon; species Microdon myrmicae. The sequence continues at coordinate 76,433,827 of OZ007499.1, forward strand.
CCAATGGAAGGCGATCTCTGGCACGCGGTGGTGTGCGTGTGTGATCGTATCCATCACAGTGTTTATCGATGCATTTAGCAAAGGATAAACAAAACCTGAAACGAGGGAAAAAGAACAAAGGGATCGAATAGATCAGTGTTTACGGAGGAATGGTGCTGAAAACAAATAATGGCATCAAAACAGTGGTGGATGAGTGGTGCGGATGCGTTAATAGATGTATCGCCATTAGAAAAAGGTGCTAATGGGTTTTAATGTTTATGGCCTCTCAGACTGCAGTAGGAACCGAGTTCTTTTTTGTACTAGGAAATGCTAGAGGATTCGGTTCCGATGATAATGCTTGGGATGCGGTAATTGTTTGTCGATTGGACAAACGAATCGCTGGTCGGTTTATTGCAGCTGTATAAACAAGCTGTCCGATATAGCATTTTACGATGACATGGGTGCCGAATGGTTTGGGATTTATGATGCCGTATGTTGTGAAGAATTCTTTACAGGAAATTTGAATAACGTATTAAATGCGTGAATGCTGTGAGAATTCTCTTTAGGGATTTTCAGATAATGTGTTGGATGCATTAAATGTCCTTGAGAAAGGAAATGTTTCAGGTATGCTGGTGATTGGGATGTCAATATGGGTAGCGAATATCGGCGGTTCTTCAGGTGAGCTTTAAGAACCCCCACAAGACCATTGATTATTATTTATGATATATGAACGGTAATATATTGTAGCGAGCTTAGGGTTCACTGGATTAATTATTTTGAATAAATAAGAGCCGTTAAATCGATTCTGAATTAATGTGACACTTTATTAGTCCGTTAATAACAACCGTTACTTTTTACCGCACACATAACGATTTCTTCTCTTATCGCTTCCGTAATTATCGCGTATTTTACTGCTTACTTCTTACTCATTACTTATTACTTCCGCACTTATGGCTTGCTTCACTTTCTTACTTCTTACTCATCTCCACGATCTGTGTGCGACGTATTTATACCGTTCCCTCATTATGATTCGGCGTTACGTTTCCGTCCGTTCCATAATCTCGACTTTTCTATTCCAGTTTTCCAGTACTTCCTAAAATAATCTAGTACTTTGTTTCGGACTTTCTCGAAGATTTCAGTACTGATTGTCATATGCGTCACAATATTGTGACGCATATGACAATCAGTACTAGAATATTCTAGAGAGTCCGAAACAGAGTACTAGAATATTCTATAAAGTAATGGAAAACTGGAGACCGTGAACAGTAGAACATTCAAGACTATGGAACGGACGGAAACGAAACGCCGAATCAGAATACGGGAACGGTATAAATACGTCGCACACAGATCATGGAGATGAGTAAGAAGTAAGAAAGTGAAGCAAGCGACAAGTAATAAGTAAGAAGTAATAAGTGTGAAAGCGTTAAGTGAGGAAGCGATAAGTCAAGTAATCGTTAAGTGTACGGTATAAGTAACGGTTATTATTAACGGACTAATAAAGTGTTATATTAATTCAAAATCGATTTAACGGCTCTTATTTATCCAAAATAATTAATCCAGCGAACCCTAAGCTCGCTACAATATCATCATCATCATCATCATCGGCACTACAACCGGGGTCCGGTCTTGGCCTTATTAAGCAAGTCTCTTCACTGGTATACGGTCCTTATCCGAGACTCTTTAAATTGTCCATAATAATTTATTTTTCCGGGCAAGGTTATTAGCCTTGCGCCAAGTAATATATAAAGCCGACCTAATAATTAAGTAATAGTCTAAAAGAAACGGAAATTCCCCCTAGCAGTGTTCTTACTCGAGCACCCAAGGACTATAACTTTAATTCACATTTATGAAAGAAACGAAGTGTTAGGAATGATCACGAAAAAAAAATAGTTATCACTAATAAGGAGTGTTTTCTATTTATACTTTAATCGCTATAAAGACGCTTTATTAGTGTCACAAAAGAATGTGGCATTTCGTTTAATTGAGTGGGTGCAATGAGGACAACAAACAAATTTGACGGAGTCTTGTGAAACGATTTATCTTACAGTTGAATTATGTCCAAGTTGATGGGTTTTAATAATTCATCCTCTTGGCGACGCATCATACAGTGCCCAAGATGCTGCCGCAAACAACATTGTGTCGATTTCTGGGAAGATTCTACCGGTGCAATATCAGCACATAGGGCAGGTGCTCGCTGCACAAGAATTGGGCCTTAGACAATTGTGTACCAGACAATTGTGTTGCATACATAAAGCCCCCCACCCCTCTTGGGATAATTATTCAAATCCGCGTCCTTAATTCCCGAAAATCCCGCATATCATACATTAAAACAACATTCTCCATTCAAAACAACATTTCCCACATAACAAATAATTTTGCATCAACACGAAACTTTTCCAACACATTTTTCCTTCGAAAACACACACCCATCGCAAAAAGTCTTCAAGGCCAAACAATTTCTGTTACACGAAATGTATACACTATTCAGTTGTGAATAGTCGCAACTTTAGTGGAAAATATACGTACGCACATTTTCCACCCCCTTCATCCCCCATCACGCAACACGTTTTAGTTCTTAAACCAAAGAATTACCAACTTCTCTATACGAGGCCAAGGCCTCCAACCAGCACCGTTTCCAGCAAAATGCCGTTACCTCTCCGTCAATTTTTCTACACCTGAAAATTCCTTGAGGGGGTTTCAGGCCAGCGAGAGCCGAAGCCACATTCAATGAATCGGTAAATGGAAAAGTGGGGATAAATTTGGCAGCCCATATAAAAGGACGCGAATGAGAGATTAGCGCTCTTGTGTATTTTAATTCGAGACTGGAGGACTCCCAGAGCCTTTTTGAAAAATTAAACATTAGTTGTGCGTTCACGACCAATGTTTAAGTCATGGTGTTCGTCAAATCATCCACCCGCTGCTTTCGGATTAAAAGAAATTAAATGTGTTAAATTTAAAAGGAACTATTTCAAAACTAAATGTGTTAAATTATAAGAATGGAACTAGTTGAAGATTAAATGTGATAAATTATATTATATATGTTTCAAAAAAAAAAATACAACTATTGTAAAACTATTTCTGGGTGTAAATTCAATAATTTGGTGTGAGTTTAAGGACTACAAATTAATAAAAAGCAAGATGTATCAGAAGGATTTAAATAACAATCTAAAATCAAAAGAAAAAACTAGACGCACCGCTACCCTAAACCCGACCCAGGACAAACCATAAGTGTCACCATTAACTTTAAATATTATAATAATGGCGCATAGTTGGCTTCTGTTCCAGAACTCAAGAGATGTCAGGAATTTCACTCTTGTAGTGAATTAAAGTTATAATAAGAAAAAAATTTGGATATGTTCTAGAGGGAAGTTGTTTTCTCAACCCACTCCTTTCTTGCTTTCTTCTTCTTGGTACTTCAGAACGCTTTCCCCCACCAGTAGTGACGGGCGTTCAAACTTACTTCTTACTTTCACAAGTACCCCAGAGCACTACCCCTCACCATGGGTAAGGATTGCACGACGCCTATTCCTCTTCTTATAGGTTTTACGAAAGGCGTTTTCTCGCGAGTCGGTGGTACGCGGTAGAATCGGCGTTAGAATTTTAAGGGGGAGGTGTTCCTTTACATTTGGGTGTCGACGAGTTTTCTTTAAGGTATCCTCTTTACCAGCTGGCGCTGGGAAAAATAAATTGGCAGTCCACTACGCAGATCAAATTTTTGCGGAACCGCTAAGAGCCAGCCGCCCATCTTTTACTAACCTTTGATAAACTAGATCAGACCATATGGGCACTCCTTCAAAATAAAGTCTCGCATATATCTTAGTTAACAGGCCAATCGTCTGCGTTTCTAGATACTGATGAAGTTGCGATAACCTCCGCCACCAAAAGTCACAATACGGAGTTTAAGTCCAGATTCTATTATTAGACTCTCGTTACCTTTTCTGGAAACTAGGTCGAACTCGGATCGTTTCGAGTCAAGTCTGGACCTGATGATCTCAACACTATCAACACTGATGATAAAGCTATTACACCACCCTGGGGGGCCAGAGACAATATATAAAACATCCGATGTAGACGTGCAATTCAGCTCTCTAAGTAAATTTTTATCAACCGCAGTGAATTTATTATTAAATTCGTGAAATATTAACCGCAATCAACTCATTAGACTATTTATTCATTTATCGTGCATTTATTTTGGTTTTGTGCGCATTTAATACACTTTTTCATTGACGAACATACAATTACATTACTAACTAAAGTGCTGTTTATCACATAACCAATGTGTTTTAATATCACGAAAACATCGGCTTTCACTCTGTGAATACTCAGTTTCAAAAGGTGTGTTTAAAAAACGGACAACCTATTGATATAATTAATCTAATTGATAAACGAGAACGAAGCCACGAAATAGAAAACGCGAAGTAAAACCGCGCAATTGACAATGGAGAAAACAGATCAACAACTGGAGGAGGACAGTGAGCTCCCCTCCCTCTCCAACTTTAAAATATATGGGGCAAATAATTCATTCGCTTCTCTTGCATCCTCAGAGTCTGGGGATGAAGAGGAAGAGATAAGTGAATTGGAGGCGAAACTTGCGATGGCAAGAGCCCGATTACAAGAGAGAGGCCGAAAGAAAAAAATAGCGGCGCTCGAACAAGAACAAAACCTGCAACAACTACAAAACCCAAAGCCAAAAATCGGCCAACAGCAACAATTTCACCATCAACAGCAACATCAACCTCAACATCAGCAGCATCAACAACCAACACAAAAGCGATCAACGAAACAGCAAGCAACACAGCACCAGCAAAGCAACAATAACAGCGGAAAAATAAAGATGCCACCAATCAACACCATAGCTGTTGACTGTAAGGAATTGGTAAGTCTGTTGGGTCCTAAGGCGGAGGAGGCGGCGTAGTAATTGTGCCTTGCCTCTTTATAGGGAATCCCCCGATGTTTCTAACCCCTGACGGAAGTCCTTTTCATAGTCAACATTGAAGGTTTTGTAATTGTATGAGGGTAGGCGAATCATCGTGAGTGTGCAATTTAATCAGTTCTTATTGCCGGCCAATGCGTTTTTCGAACGGCTCATACGTCGAGTCAGCTCCTTTTAAATAAGTAACTTCCTTACGCAGATCCTGCGAGCGCTTCAGGTGACTTTCGGTAGTTGAGCCTTGTATCCACGTTCAGGAGAAAAGGGGGATTATCCAGATACACCACTGTAGTTATCGTGAAAACCTCGAGGCCAAGTTAACTCGAGGAACGGTGAACGAATCCGGAGACACCAAAGACAAGAAAACAATTTTTGCCTCGCTATGAACTCTTTATTTTTTTTTTGTGATGTGGTTCTATGTCACGTACGGCCAGGGGTTCGGCCTTTGAAATTCAACTGATCACGAAATTCAGATTTACCGCCCTTTTATAAATTTTCTAGTTGAGAATTGTCAACTATTTTATGTTCAAAATTCCCAGAAACACACTTTAGAGTTTGCGTGTTTTAATTTGGGTTGTGTTCTGGGAATTTGTAAGAAGTTTAGTTGGATGGGTTCTAGGAATGGGAATCATGAAATGCGTTTTAAATTTAGCATTTCATGATGTCAATGTTTTTAGGAATTGAGTCAATGAATGATGAATTAACTTTTGGTTAAATTTGTTGTACATGTGACTCAGTATGGGATTTGAAATGAAGCAATGGAAAATTTGGGATTTGGGTTTATTATGTGGAATCGAATCAATGAGCGATAAATTAACTTTGGGTTAATTTATTGCTCATATGATTCAATATGCAATTAGGAATTTTAGCCTTTGATGATATTGGGGATTTGGATGGGAGTAGCGATTTAGGATCGCTACAAGTCTTTGTAAGCTAGCCATAGGAAACAATTTTGCAGTTAAAAGACTGACGGGTAACAGGCATGCCATTCAAACATATACGGTGGCAGGCCACGACAAAATTAAAGAGGTCTTAAAAAGAGCCACCGCGGAATTACTCGTTCACGCCGAAACAAACGAAGAGCGTAACGGTTCTATTAAAGGGTGTCGACCCTGAAATGGAACCGGAGGCTCTGCTCGAAATGCTTCAAAACCTGAAGCACGAAGATCTCGAGTTTACCGCGGTAAAACCATTCACCACATCCAAGGCAAGAAGGGAAAACCGCAAGCTACCCTTCTTTTTGGTGCAATTAACACCCAGCAGTAGAATTGGTGGTCTAAGAAAAATTACAGTCTTGGATCATCATCAAATGGTCACATGGGACAAATTAAAAAAAGGCAGAGACATCCTGCAATGTGTCCGCTGCCAAAGGTTTGGTCACGCGGCGGCTAACTGTGAAATGCAGCGCCGTTGCGTAAAATGCGGAAAGGACCATAAGGCAGAAGAATGCCCTCTGGGAAAAGAACGGGTAGAAGACAAAGCCCTTCTAAAGTGCGCAGTGTGTCGGAATGAGGGACTAATTAGTCCTGTGCGCCCGGTGAAATACCACCCTATAGCGTTTGAAATAATAGTGAAGAAGATCGTGTGATTCGAACTGACGCTATGACAGCTCGAATCACGAAAAAAATTTGACCTAAGCGTTACACACCAGGCTACTGACCGAGTTTTGAATTTGATTTCCAAACTCGACTACATTCCACTGGTATGAATTATTTTTATTTTATCGCTTGGTATACGGTTCTGATGTATTTTTCTTATTCGATTTTTTTTTTTCGTTCGGTGTTCTTCACTATTTTTGCTTGTGAATTGTGTGTATCTGTTAGAATCGCCACACACTCCCGCCGCAGTAACTTCGTTACGATCAGATTCGTATGCGGACGACGGACGAACGACAGAGAAACGAGAAAACGTCGGAGGCTGGGCTCTATGCGGAAGTCGTGACCGTGTGTGAAGTTCTGCTTTACTATGGGAAGTGGATGCTGCGTGTTCAGATCACGTCGGGGTCACCAATTATAGCGTTTGAAATAATAGTGAAGAAAATCGTGTGATTCGAACTGACGCTATGACAGCTCGAATCACGAAAAAAATTTTACCTTAAGCGTTACACACCAGGCTACTAACCGTGTTTAGAATTTTATTTCCAAACTCGAGTATATTCCACTGGTGTGAATAATTTTTATTTTATCGCTTGGTATACGGTTCTGATGTATTTTTCTTATTCGATTTTTTTCGTTCGGTGTTCTTCACTATTTTTGCTTGCTTGTGAATTGTGTGTATCTGTTAGAATCGCTACACACTCCCGCCGCAGTAACTTCGTTACGATCAGATTCGTATGCGGACGACGGACGAACGAGAGAGAAACGAGAAAACGTCGGAGGCTGGGCTCTATGCGGAAGTCGTGACCGTGTGTGAAGTTCTGCTTTACTATGGGAAGTGAATGCTGCGTGTTCAGATCACGTCGAGGTCACCAATTATAGCGTTTGAAATAATAGTGAAGAAGATCGTGTGATTCGAACTGACGCTATGACAGCTCGAATCACGAAAAAAATTTTACCTTAGCGTTACACACCAGGCTACTGACCGAGTTTTGAATTTGATTTCCAAACTCGACTACATTCCACTGGTATGAATTATTTTTATTTTATCGCTTGGTATACGGTTCTGATGTATTTTTCTTATTCGATTTTTTTTTTTTCGTTCGGTGTTCGTCACTATTTTTGCTTGTGAATTGTGTGTATCTGTTAGAATCGCTACAACCCCATCAAGCTTTAGGCTCCGTGAAGCTATGTCTGTTTTTTCGCAAATGTTAACACCTCGACGGATGCTCCGTTAAACGGTGCGCCAATTGCCTTGGAAGACGCCGGCAATGTCGCCAAGAAGTGTGAATCGGCAAAAAAAAAAAAAAAAACACAGAGCCAGCTCGTACAACAACAACACCCGTAACACCACAGCTGTCGTACGCACAAGTTGCGTCGGGTGGGAGAACACCAAATCAGGCTTTGGCGGACGTTTTTAGATTGTCCTAGTGTTCCGCCGAACACTGTTTGCAGGTAAACACTAACAAGCGAAGAGACACTGTCAAAAAATAAATCCAACACGGAGAAATTTGTTTTCAGCTACTGTTTATTGTTTTACGTATTGTTAGGTTTAATTTTTTTGTTCTTAAGTTACAGCCTTTAACTTAAGATTGCCACCGTTAAATATCGACACACGCGCGGACCGACTTCCTCTGCAGGATCCTGTAATTATCCTCACGTGACGGATGCTCGAAGTCTGCCTCCTCTTCGTTCGAAAGTATATATGTATAGATGTATATCTATATCCACTGTGTGCCATCGCTCAAGAGCCTAACTTATCTCCTGCTGCTCGATAAAGATCTGACTAACTATCCGCCCACACAGATATCCAGATTCAAAACTGGTATCTGTATCTACACAGAAAAAATTCCCTAATTACTCTGCTAACAGAACTTCAGAATTTCTGTTAGCAGCATGTTATCACGTCCCAGGTGTGATTTTTCATTCCTGAAAGAAGAAACTCGCTCATCATCGAACATCATTATCACCATCCGTGGTGGTGGTCGAAATTCAGTTCGACGGTTGTCGATTGTATGCCGCCTTATTTACATAACACATCTGGCGCGAAGGCCGAAAGATATCCTGCAATTTGAATGGACGTATGGTTCGTGGGTTTTGTTTGACTTTTGTCAATACACCCGCAATCCATTCGATCTTTCTAATGGGTGTGAAATACACAAAAAGGCACCGTGGGATAGGAGTAGTTCCTTTTGTTATTTTTACCTTCGCACAAATTCACGTCGTATCTCGTTGAGATGTTTACGTTTTCCAGGAATCTGGTAGCGGATGAACAACATACATTATTGTATCGACGGATTTGGGTGGTCTTTGTGGTAGACTACCCGCACGTGCACCGTTGATCGGCTCATTTTCATTGCATAGACGTTTGAAATTGCCCATTCAATGGAATGTTCCTGGGCGCAGGCAGATTGAATGTTTCTTTTTTGTTTCAGGTATGATGACTTACGAATGTTGAGCTTGACATTAAAAGCTTTGGGGACGTTCAGTTCCTTGCTTTTTGGTGTCGGTCTCAACGTTGGCTGCGAGTTGCAGGCCATATGGTGGGACTTTGGGGCACGCGTCTGTGGGCGCGTGCAACGCTCTCAGGTAAGTAAGTTCTTTGAAGGTAGCAACCTTACCTGCGCGGAATTGTGCGTTCGTAGAACGCTACAAGGCTACATCACAGGTAGCCACAAATACTCCCACACGGACTGAAACAACACCGCAAGCAGACGTGTTCGCAATCCTGCTCAATCTGCAGAGACAGATGACACAGCTATAAAGCCAAATAAACGACATCTACTCGCACTTGCCCAGTCTAAATAACAAGTCGATATAAACCCTCTAACCACAACATCAATAAAAGCTCTTGTCGTGAATGTAAATTCACTAATAAGAACTGAGAGAAGAGCCAATCTTTTTAACCTGTTGCAAGAGGAACAACCTGATGTACTTCTGGCGGGGGAAACAAAGTTAAACCAGAGACATAAGATAGGACATAAAAACTACGATATTATACGAAGAGATCGACCTAACTCCTCTCAAGGGGTGGTGTCGCAATCTTTATTAGAAAAGGGATCAATCATAAACTAATATATAGTGGAGAAGTGCGCAGGTTCCGGGTGCTGGAAGCCTGTATCGTACGCACACCCCTTCAGCAAGGAAGGGGTTTGTATGCGATTGCGGTCTACGCACCTGAGGAGCACCAACATAACCTATTTATAGCAGAGCTCGAGACACTCTTTCGATGCTTACAATTGCACCTGGGCAAAAACTACTTTATCCTAGGGGGAGATATGAACGACAAGCATAGAAATTGGGGAAATTATATATCTAATGCCAGAGGAAATCAGTTGGCTGGTTGGTTAGATCAGTTTCATATTGAATATAGAACTGACCTGCTAGCTACGGAATATCCATCGTTCCCCAGAGGTAGATCGTTCTTAGATATCTTGCTAATCGACTCACGACTGAGATTACTTAACACCAACAGACGAAACACAAACTGTTTACGGACAATTGAATACGACAGCGACCACTGTGCATTCACGGCAGTAATAGAGCTTCCGAACGAGCTCGCAGATCTGGAGGAATTCGTGATTCCGCAACCCTATAACTACAGGGCAATGCGATGGCCGCGGTTCACCAGATCATTAACAAGAGAACTTTGTTCGAATGACTTGAATCTGCCAGTAAACAGAAACCTGACAAATGACGAAATCGACAAATACATTCAACAAATGGACGAAACCGTAAAACGAACAATGGACAAAACAATTCCCAAAACAACAGTTACAGATCACATTAACATGTACAGAAACGCAACAATAAACGCACTCCACGAGAAAAAGAGCAGACTGCTATCGAAACTAAAACAACTACACAGACAGTTTACTGACAGACAAGACCAGGAGATAATATCACCGAAATCCCGATTAAAAAACCTCCAACAATTACTTCAAGCTAATTATAGATTAGCAACAAACTTGTATTGGAACAAAAGAATTCGAGCTATAAAAACGAATAACCCGAATATGTTCCCACAAATAAATAAAATATTCAGGAGAAATAATCAAAACGAGATTCAGTGTCTCCGAATTCCACGTACTGAGGTAAACAAGCAGCTGCTAACCAACATTGGCATAGATACAGAGAACGCTATCCTCAATAGTGATCTCTTCGTGATCGAAGGTCCTTTGGAAAAGGTGAACGCTGTGGGAGCTTGTAGCGATTCTAACAGATACACACAATTCACAAGCAAAAATAGTGAAGAACACCGAACGAAAAAATCGAATAAGCAAAATACATCAGAACCGTATACCAAGCGATAAATAAAAATAATTCACACCAGTGGAATATACTCGAGTTTGGAAATCAAATTCTAAAACACGGTCAGTAGCCTGGTGTGTAACGCTTAGGTAAAATTTTTTTCGTGATTCGAGCTGTCATAGCGTCAGTTCGAATCACACGATCTTCTTCACTATTATTTCAAACACTATAATTGGTGACCCCGACGTGATCTTGTACACACAGCATACACTTCACATAGTAAAACAGAACTTCACACACGATCACGACTTCCGCATAGAGCCCAGCCTCCGACGTTTTCTCGTTTCTCTCTCGTTCGTCCGTCGTCCGCATACGAATCTGATCGTAACGAAGTTACTGCGGCGGGAGTGGTGTAGCGATTCTAACAGATACACACAATTCACAAGCAAAAATAGTGAAGAACACCGAACGAAAAAATCGAATAAGAAAAATACATCAGAACCGTATACCAAGCGATAAATAAAAATAATTCACACCAGTGGAATATACTCGAGTTTGGAAATCAAATTCTAAACACGGTCAGTTGCCTGGTGTGTAACGCTTGGGTAAAATTGGGGATGGCACGGATTCGATAGCAGAGGGTCACCAACAAGGGTAACGACATACAAGTCTACCACTTCAACATAAACAAATCCGCTAAACTTCCGCCAAAAGCTGTCTTTCAGGAAATGTACAAGGTGAATGGAAGCATTCACCGAAATCACGAACTGGAGGACAGAATTCTACTGAATCACCTGCACCTCCGAAATGAAATTTCACTTTGGCAATCGGAGAATCCGAGTTTTACCGAATTCAGTGACGATAATCTGTCAATTGACATTAATGCCAACGGTGAGGCTAATAGCCTTTTAATCACAAGGGAAGGAATCCAGAGTATCTTCGACTCATTAAGAAGCAAAAAGTCAATGGGAATAGACGGAGTACCTAACATCTTACTCAAGAACCTGCCCCCAATGGCAATAGATATATACACGGTCCTGTTTCACAACGCGTAGAATAATGCATATTATCCCGCGCGTTGGAAAACGGCTATCATTCAGCCCATCGCAAAAAAGGGCAAAGACTGCACAAACCCAATGAACATGCGTTCGATAAGTTTACTCCCAAGCATCAGTAAAGTATTTGAAAAGACCATTAACAAAGCTCTGGTAAAATGGGTAGACGACAACAGCATTATTCCAAATAACCAGTTTGGCTTTAAGGCGGGTCATGAAACCACACATGCCGCAGCTAAACTGGTCTCCGACATACAATGGAATAAATGTAGGAACCAATGCACAGGTGCCTGTCTGATCGACTTGGAAAAAGCCTTTGATACCGTCTGGATCGAAGGGTTGTATTATAAGCTGATCAGACATGGCATACATAAGCCTTTACTATATGTACTTTACGATATGTTAAAGGACAGGAGGTTCGTGGTCAAAAGTGGTAATGTGACCTCTAATGACACGTATAAAATCAAGAATGGCTTGCAACAGGGCGCGGTACTCTCTCCGATTCTTTTTAACATTTACATTAGCGACTTATTAGATGCACTTCCGCAGGCTATTGCGTACGCAGACGATCTCATAATTTACAGAACAGCTCCGAAAGTTGAGATCATAAATAGTTTAATACAGCGAGACTTCAACAACGTGCAGCGCTATTGCGATGATTGGAAACTTAAGATCAACTTCCAGAAATGTGAAGCCATCCTATTTAGAACTCCATTATATAAAGCCACGAACGACACAAGGAAAAACCGGCGAAAACTAGTTATCATGGGACTGTGGCGATTCCGCCAGATCCCACAGCTCGCCTTCCTGAAAAAACCCCCATAACCATAACCCGGGTCTGCACCAGCTTTCGCTAATGCAATTCGCATTAGCATCTTAGATGCTTCACGCATCAAACAGACCCAATTATTTTAACCCTAAAATCCCTATAAAGAAAACTTACCTTCATGCATCCCTTCGCATACAATTTTTCATAAGATTTCTTTGTTTGCTTATTTGGTATTCTGAACCAATTCGGTACCAGACAAATACCATAAATATCGCGCCGTCTATTTTCCCAGCCGCGCCATATCCCTTTTCATATACATTGCCTGGCAACCTTTTTTTGTTTGTCTTACCAACAAACAACCCAAGCAGCTGCATATAATTAGCGCAATAGACGCTGAAACCAAATTCTCCAGCATTTCCTAATGCAAATATGAACCCGGTTTCTATTGCAGCCAGAGATGCCATAAACATCCAATTTGCTTTTAGCACCTTTTTCTCCTAACGTCGAAAATAGCGACGAGGCATCGTATAAACATGACCCTCATTAAAGAGCGAACCATTTGGTCGCCTTTTCTCTTGTCTTTGCCGCCTGCCTGTTTCGCTTTTCCACTGCACGTGTGAATAGCATTGATCTCAACGATCCCACACATACCACCATGACCTGTATTACAAGATCTGGTTTCCTATACCACCGAGAGACTTTACGTTTCCCTGGTGGTAGGTAAAAAACGATATCCTTATTGGTGAGGATATCGTTTGAGTCGTAATTCAATCTCCGTGGCGGTCGGGTCGCTCGCCATTCACCGTACCTCCGCCGGGTACGGTGCGAAACCAGTTTTATCCGAGTCGAGTGTTTTCCTTTGAAGAAGTTAGTGTGGTGTAGTACTTTGTGGTTTTTAAAAGATGCTGGGCGATTAGATAACAAAACAAGTAGTTATTCAGATTGAATCAAATGAAGCCATTCGATAAAATACATCCAATAAAAATAAAATTCATTAACTGTTTGATTTTCAAAATTTAAAGTGAACAACTGTTTTGGTGTTTCCTTTTGTGTCGGCGGAACGACGGATTTCCTTCGGTGGAATAATTAGTGACAATTGGATGGAGGAGGAAGTGAACCGTGTGCCCATGTCAGGTACAATACTTCCTCCCCACATTGGTGACTCCGAGTTTGAACAATCGCGCCTTCGGAACTACAAGTGACACCCAGTGAGCAATTGTGGCGGCAATTGCCGAAAAATAATCGATGGGCAAATCATCGCCCCAACGCAGCCAACAACACCAGGCAATACGACATCACCGGGAGCAGCCGTTTAAACACCATCACACACCGGCGGCAGACACCACCTGGCTAGGAACAACAGCCAAGGACTCCAGATAAGTATCCTTCCTTTTTTTTTGTATTCACCAGCCTTACAAGTGAAAGAGTTGTCGGGACTAAGCCACGTGAAGGTTACATCGCTATGACGTATCACCAACTCGCAGCAACATCCTGACGCACCTAGTTCGAGTTCGTCCACGAATATTTGGGCCCAAACCGGAATTCTATCCAGTTTTCACACAATGGCTACCCCCACGAGAAAGCAATCAAAAATGTGACATTGCGAGGAATTGTGCCAAAGTCATCGAAAACAAAGGAGAACCAGTATCCTGTTGGTCCGTGGCTCTTGGCATGCTTTATCTTCGTCGTTGTGGGTCAGCTATTTTCCAGATAATCCAGTCAATTTGTGTGGCGTAAAACCACCCTTCCTTCCAGTTGTTTATCTATACCAACAAACGATTTATGAATTATATGAGTGCCGTAAATTCAATTAAATCCTTTCTTATTATTGTTAAGTCGGATTTTCGTTTGCCCTTTAGCATTCCTGTTGGATTTACTGTGTTGTCCAATGATATTTTATTTTACATAAGGTTCATTTAATAATGTTCTATATATCCTGATTTATGTAATTTCTGATAATTCTTAATCAAGGGCGCTTTTCTTAATAAAAAATAGTAATGTATAGCATTTATCCACCTTGTCACGAAAACTATAGGGTTGAATAATACCATATTTTGAAAATCTTGATTACTTTAAACAAAACTGTGTCAAAAAGGCAAATGTCATTTTCATTTTGATCAGTGTTTTAATAACAATTTTGTAAGAAGAAATTAAAAGATTCAATGCACAAAAAATGATATAAAAGCAAAAGAACCAAAAGTGTAAACAGCAAAATAAATTCAAACTTAAAATTCTCAATAATTAAAATTCATAAAGTATTTATAAATGATAAAACCACTTATATGGATGGATATATGTCCGGAAATATATGCATTTATATAGGTGTGTTTCCTTTTTGTTTTGTAACCTTTTGACGACGGTAAATGATCGTTATACTTTCCGATATATTTTGTTGTACATCGTATTCCAAGGTGGTGCTTGTCCAAAAGTAAATCCTCTTTTAATACATTTATATAGAATATTAAAACGTAATATTTCTATTTCAATTTTTGTTGTTGTTGGAATATTTAAAAGAAGTAAACTGTTAAATTAACTTTAATACACTTTTACATAAACATATATAGATACAATAGACAAATGGTTTATTTAATAATAGCAATAATTACAAGCACACTTATATATGAAATACAATATAAGAATTACTTGCACCATTCTTGCCCACAATATAATCTTTTCAAATTGAACAAAATATAATATATCTACGAGCAAAATATTTGCTAAGAAAATAGGAAGGAACCCAATATTAAACGGAAGTGGTCTAACAAATATATACACCAAATCAATATACATAATTTTTTTTGAATATCTTAAAAAAGAGAATACATTAATATATCTCGGAAAAAGAAGCATTAAATCAATAATAATCTACTATGAAAGTCCTAGTGATTCGATAGCTGCTATATACAATATGGAATACTTATTATTCAACCTTTACTTCAATATTTAAAAAAAAAAATCAAAATTAATGCATTATTTTAATGAAATGAAGTCAAAAGACATCTCTGATTTTTGTTTTCAATACTCAACAACGATTTTTGTTCGTACGTCATATAAGCAAAACCAAACGAAACTTTTAAAGATCGTTAATCCATGGAGAACCTTCTTAAAAGAATACACATAAATAAAGCAATAAGGGTAAATTGTAAAATTAAGCAAAATCCCACATAATGACTAGTTTACAGACGTAAAATGACCGAAAATACGCGTGATCGAATAATTATTATTGCAGAAACCTGTAAAAGTACCATATAAAAATTACCTATTGTAAACCCCTTCTGGGTACAGATCACCACACGACACCACACGACTCCGCTTACTACTTTTCTCGACTCTTCGACTCCATTTGTCCAATCCACTCGACTCCGCTTACTACTTCTCTCGACTTTTCGACTCGTCTCGACTCCATTCATTCCTCCACAACCAACTCCTCTTTTGACAGCTCGTCTTTTACATCGGGACACAATGCCCCTTAAACACTGGACCCCACCCAACCTCACTTGACCCCACATCGGCTCAATTTATTCCTTTAACCGGCTCCCCATCACACCCTTCGGACTCTTCGAGTTCAAAGTGATGACCTTAGGCCTTCTTTAAATACTGGCAAAACTCGCCTCTATCCACCCTTTTAAGGCTCCTTTTTTTTAAATATTGGCGCACACGCTCGCCATTACTCAACACCTTTTTTTGCAAACCGGCCCCTTGGCTAACAACAGCTACTACGCGTAGCATATAATCAATAGGACGCCCGGTTTTGTCTCGCGTGAAACACCTCACCCTTTTCTGTCTCTTTTCTGAAGGTTGGCGCTCACGCTCACCAACCATAGCCTTCACGCAACCCCAAGCAACCCTTCTCGACTCTGCGTGACCTCTAACAACTTTTTCTGCCTCTGTCCAATATTGGCGTCCATGCACGCCAAAGACAGTTATCACGCGACACCGTTCATCAATGCTCGACCTTTCTACTCGATTTCAGCAAGCCAGCTTCCCTCGTTACCACAGCTACTACGTGTAGCATCTATCAGGGCACCTGGTTTTGCCCCTTTATTTAAATTTTAGGACATTCGTCCTTAGATCTCCTACGTCTCCCAAATGTCTCAGCAACACCGGTCCACAAATCAAACCGATACCACCGGGCTGAGACAACATACCTGTTTCCCCAATCCTTTAGCCACCATGGCTCCCCTTTAGCGGCAACTAAAGGCTATACACGCCCCTCTACGCCGCCTCAAATACCTAGGTGCATAATACTTCGGAGAGTGCAGCAGTTACTCTAGGCCGCCTTGTGGTTAGACACAACCAACCATACCCCAGGAGCCCCGTAATCTAAGTCGCCCAACTTAAACGAGCGCCATTGGCCGGCCCTCCCAACAAAGCGCCGCTTGGTCGAGGTTGCGGTCGCCGTTTATCAAGCTCCGGGGTCGACACCGGAGCCGATATATCGGACCTCCCTCGATCGGTAAGCCGCGCAACTGGAGCGCCCGCCCCCTTTTTACCAGTCACAGCGGCAAACAATTTGCCATACAAACGTATGGACAAAAGACACCCGCTCTGGACTTGGTCCCTTTCCATTCCGCACACGGCAACCCGTCACTGCGGATGGGAATTACCCTGGGATAAGTTCCCCTCCTTCTCGCACACACTATTTCGTCACTGCGGATGTGAGCGGATTTCCGATAGGTTCCGACCTATTCGGGCGATAAGCCTGTTGGTCCACGAAACCCATAACAGGCCGATGGACCACGCCGCACACATTTGCCCTTGATGGCATCAAGCGGTAACAACTGTGTCCATCTTATCGATAAAGGCCCAAACAATAACCAGGAACTGGTCACAACGACAGTCCCGTAACATTACCACAGCGCATTCCGAAGCAACCTCCCTATCATCACAGCATCCACCATCGAGCATTCCCTCGCCCCTACCTTTTTTTTCGTGACTACGTCACTGGGAGGGGAGTACTGTGGCGATTCCGCCAGATCCCACGGCTCGCCTTCTTGAAAAAACCCCCATAACCATAACCCGGGTCTGCACCAGCTTTCGCTAATGCAATTCGCATTAGCATCTTAGATGCTTCACGCATCAAACAGACCCAATTATTTTAACCCTAAAATCCCTATAAAGAAAACTTACCTTCATGCATCCCTTCGCATACAATTTTTCATAAGATTTCTTTGTTTGCTTATTTGGTATTCTGAACCAATTCGGTACCAGACAAATACCATAAATATCGCGCCGTCTATTTTCCCAGCCGCGCCATATCCCTTTTCATATACATTGCCTGGCAACCTTTTTTTGTTTGTCTTACCAACAAACAACCCAAGCAGCTGCATATAATTAGCGCAATAGACGCTGAAACCAAATTCTCCAGCATTTCCTAATGCAAATATGAACCCGGTTTCTATTGCAGCCAGAGATGCCATAAACATCCAATTTGCTTTTAGCACCTTTTTCTCCTAACGTCGAAAATAGCGACGAGGCATCGTATAAACATGACCCTCATTAAAGAGCGAACCATTTGGTCGCCTTTTCTCTTGTCTTTGCCGCCTGCCTGTTTCGCTTTTCCACTGCACGTGTGAATAGCATTGATCTCAACGATCCCACACATACCACCATGACCTGTATTACAAGATCTGGTTTCCTATACCACCGAGAGACTTTACGTTTCCCTGGTGGTAGGTAAAAAACGATATCCTTATTGGTGAGGATATCGTTTGAGTCGTAATTCAATCTCCGTGGCGGTCGGGTCGCTCGCCATTCACCGTACCTCCGCCGGGTACGGTGCGAAACCAGTTTTATCCGAGTCGAGTGTTTTCCTTTGAAGAAGTTAGTGTGGTGTAGTACTTTGTGGTTTTTAAAAGATGCTGGGCGATTAGATAACAAAACAAGTAGTTATTCAGATTGAATCAAATGAAGCCATTCGATAAAATACATCCAATAAAAATAAAATTCATTAACTGTTTGATTTTCAAAATTTAAAGTGAACAACTGTTTTGGTGTTTCCTTTTGTGTCGGCGGAACGACGGATTTCCTTCGGTGGAATAATTAGTGACAATTGGATGGAGGAGGAAGTGAACCGTGTGCCCATGTCAGGTACAATACTTCCTCCCCACAGGACCGCATGGAGATAAACTGGAAACCAAGAGTTTAGTTAAATACCTTTGCATCTGGCTAGACCAATATCTGTATTTCAACAGACATGTAGAGGCGGCTTTTGTAAAGGCTAGAAAAACCTTTGCTATGACAAGGAGGCTATTTCACAGTAGCCAACTTGACAGCACGGTAAAAGTCATATGCTACGCTAATCAGGCCAATGCTCATATATGGTTGTCCAGTATGGTTTAACATAGGTCCAAATTTGATGGAAAAGATTCGGGTCTTCGAAAGGAAGTGTCTCAGAAGTTGTCTCAGATTATATCGGACACCGGAATCGGACTATAGAAAGTATTATTCAAATGAGACTTTATATAATGAAGCGTACATAAATAGGGTGGATAATTTTATGATTAAATTAATCAGAGGACATATTGCGAGAACAATAAGCTCGTCCAATGACCTAATTTTCGGGGCCTATTATCCAAACACTCTGTACTATGAGAGCGTGCGTCGCAACGGCTTTGTTCCACCAGAGGCGTTCCTTGACTTGGGCATGTAAGGGCTTATACAGGATAGATCCGGAATTCCGCTGATCTATCATGTAAGTAGATCATCCGTAGACGGGCGATTGTGCTACGACCGGGAAATAACGCGCACCGAGGAAGAGCTCCTGCGCTTCAGTAGGGCTATCTCCCACAGAGACCGGGACGATAGTATTAGACAACGTCAACAGTTCTGGCGGTTGAATGGCATATAAAGACCTGGATACCAAAGTCGGTAAAGAATAACAGTATTATCAGCCAGCTTACATAGACTTAGCTTTTCTAGAAGTAAGGTAGTATAAGATTTAAGTTAAGTTAAGTTATGTTTTTTAAATAAAATTATATCAAAAAAAAAAAGTAGGTTAAATTTTAAGGAAAAAAACAAAAAAAATTTCGACACAAAGTTTTCAAAAAAAAAACACCACCCTGGGGATACTCGTAAGCCAAAATCAATTTGAGATACGAATTACTTCCTCATGCACCCTATCCGCCAGATTTAGCACCCGTAGACTATTTTCTCTTTCCAAACTTGAAGAAATGGTTTGGTGGTAAAAGAGTTGTGTGAGGACTAAGGGGAACCGAGGAACTATAGGGTCAAGTTGTCTCTCCATATGGTTAGGAACTTTACTTATTTGACGGCGGCTTAAGTCGGTGAGATCGTCTATTAAGAGACATTCCTCGGTACTTATGGGGATAGAAATGTAAAAGGACTGATCGTGTTACAATGTCCATCGCAGATGGGGGAGGTTCAAATCGCCAAGAACAACGATATCGTCAAGGGAAGTACTTAACTTGGTAGGTGATCAACTGCTGCGATGGACATCGTCATCACGAAAAACGTTAAAGGAGAAATGGAATAGTTCTTGACTATTAACCCTAAACGGGTAAACTGGGGGTATTTACACCCCAGACGTTTTTAAATCTCCCGCCGGAAGAACGATTTGTTTTTACAATACGGGACCCTGATCATAATTCAATTTCATCATAAGAGTAGGGAGACACACGTTTAGCTCCAGTCACTCACGCATGCTCGAGTAGTAAAGATTAAAAGTGCAAGTAAGGTAATCCCAGTTTACCGGATTAAGTTGACAAAAATATGTTTATCGGTTTAGGGTTAATACTGGAGATAAGGTTGGTTTCGGTCAGAGGGTATATATCAAAGGGGAGGGTATGTGTATTTTCCAGAATCGTTGCGTTTTAGAGCGGAGACTTCTAACATTCTGATAGTAGATTGTTAGGGGGAGAGTATTGGGAGTCGTAGAGAGGTGTGGGGAGGGCGACTGATTAAGGTCAAAAAGAAATTGTTGAAAACCGTCATTTTCTTGTGAATATATTGACGAAAAGCCGAGAGATCTTGTGACACTTTTTTGGGAACAGATTGAAATGTTCGTGCTATTTAATAAACAGGTTGCGAATGCTATGAAAGTCGCTAGATAGACCTTTCTGCTGAAACCATGACGCTGGTTTTCGTGTCACCTTCATAGCAGACAGAATCAGATTTGCCATGGAGGTAAAAGAGATAGAAGCGGACATTTTCGTAGGTCAATTTTTTTCTAACTTTAGACAGGTAAATTGATGGTTTACTGTGGGATTAACAGTTGGTGGTAAGAGGGAATCAATATACCCGCGGAATTCAGTTTGGAAATCTCGGGACATGTTTGTACACAGAAGTGTTTTCTCATATAACCTTTATTTTGCTCTAAACGAATAGAGTGCCTAAACTATATTCTGCGGTGTCGTTGGTTGGGCGCGATAATTTTACCATAATAGTAGAGAGAAAATCAAGAATAGGTACTGAGGAGGAAGATATTTGAGATGAATGTTTATTATGAATAGTATTGGTCAAGACATCAGTCGTAGGTTTTAGGATATGGAAGTTAAATGTTAAAGTCGCTTTGAGTTATTGTAAACATCTTCAATTCTACATTTGTTGCTCCCAAAACACAAGCGTAACTATTTCACAAATAACACAATAACATGAATTTTGACAGCTCGCTGCCAAGTGTTGCCAAGTTAGAAAAAGGAAACTGACATTCGATATACCCGCGCAATTCAGTTTGGAAATCTCGGGACATGTTTGTGCACAGAAGTGTTTTCTCATATAACCTTTTGTTGTATATTTGCAAGTAATATATTTATTAATATTATTAATAAGTACTTACGTTCAGTATGACGAGATACCGCTTTCTTATCAGGATGGGTGTTCCGGAAGATGCGCCCCGAAACCTAGTAGTGACGAATCCTGGATGAATTTGTCCTAATTCTCGAGGGTTCCAATACTTAATGCCTGGGAACTGCGTAGTTGCGCAGGCACAACCAAGGGTATCCGGGAACCATCCGATAATAAGGAAACACAATTAATTTGTCACTTATGTTTATTTATTTAGGGTAGTCTTCGCTCGTTACTTATTACGACTTCTTATTTCTAAATCTGTTTTATTTAATGTACGTGGATTCACACATGTTATAAAGGTTAACACACCGCGACACAGCAACACACTTTTAAAAAGATGACATTCTTGGTCCACGACTCGCACTCCACGTCTCACCGCACAGCACAACACTTTTTTTCTTCAACCTTCTCGGTCGATCACTGGTCAACTAGCAAAAACCAACTCTACTCCTTTTCCGAGCGTTCGATCGCAGGAAAACCTTTTTTTTTTCTTGTTCGCTAACACAAGGCAACGTGTTACGATGCACTCGAGATCCTTCGTATTAGGATCTCTTTTGTGAGCCCGCGCATCCCTTGTCTGATCCCAAGGTACTGTACCTTGGATCGGCAACCGTCTGGAATCCCTTAAGTATTACCTGGGATTTCTCACAGTGCCCAGACTTGGCAATTTCTTTTTAGTGAACATCGGAGCCAAAGATATTTCGTATCTTATGGGTATTGTTGTTCAGCGAGTGTTTTTACCATCGCCGTCCTTTGTTCCGTATAGGAAATGTTTCCTTGAATAGGGTTTAAGGGGACGGTGTCGCCGTGCATTTTATGCTTTTTACCAACTTTACTTGAGAGTTGGTCATCTGGTCCGCAGATTTGCAACCAGGGGAATTTACGTGTTGAACATCTGGTTATATCACGTTTTGGATTTATATTATGTTCAATATGGACAAATTGAACGTTTAGTTCAATTTCTTTGATATTGAATTTGATATGGGCAAATTGAACGTTTAGTTCAATTTGTTTGATATCAATTTTGGTATTGGCCCGTTTAGTGTATGGGGCAATGCTAGGGCTTGGGGAGTGCTTCATCCTTTTAGTGGATGATTTTGCGTGAACCGCAATTCATCGGTGGAGACTGGCTCCAAAGAGGTATATATTTATGGATGGGTGGTTTTGGACGTAACACTTTATTTTTCTCTAAACGAATAGAGTGCCTAAACCATATTCTGCGGTGTCGTTGATTTGGCGCGTTAATTTTACCATAATGGGAGAGAGAGAGAATCAAGAATAGGTACTGAGGAGGAAGATATGTGAAATGAAGGTTTATTAGGAATAGTATTGGTCAAGACATCCCTCGTAGGTTTTAGGATATGGAAGTTAAAGGTTAAAGTCAAAGCAAACTTTAGGATGTCTGTTTTCTGTTTTGAAATCAAATTTTGGAGGAAGAATTAATAGTGGGCTCATGTTTTGGTGACACATATGGACGACGAGGAAACGGTTCAAAATTTGAAATGGATTTATTGACGTGGGTCTAGAATGGCTCATAGGCAGTTGGTGCTGATATACAAGCGGTTGGCTTTGAGTTATTGCAAGCGGTTATTAATAATCTTATTTTTTGCTCCTGTGATAAATTACGATATCTCGAATTAATTAGTTAAACGTTGCTTTTCACTCTACGTGAAATATGCCGACATTGACTTTTTGTTGTTGTTCCTTTTCTAAGCCCGAATATTATTAACTGTTCAAAAAATTTCCAATTTAGGGTTTGGCGTTTACGTTGGAAGAGAGACAAACACTTGGTATTCATGGGTTGCAGCCGCCACGTTTTAAGTCTCAAGAGGAGCAACTAGAACTATGCAAAATTTCTCTCAACAGCTACAAAATTGACCTGAACAAGTACCTATACCTCAGTGATCTGCACGATCGTAATGAACGATTATTTTTCCGGCTGTTATCAGAAAACATTGAGGAATTACTGCCAATTGTTTACACACCGACAGTAGGATTAGCTTGTCAAAAATTTGGTTTGATATACAGACGTCCGCATGGTCTGTTCATTACCATTAACGATAAGGGACATGTGTATGATGTCCTTAAAAACTGGTAAGTTTTTTTATGAATGTGTAGTGTTTTAAATAGATTGTGTTTTTTTTTTTATTTACTTATTTATTTATTTGTTATTATTTTTTTTTTTACTTTCACAGGCCAGAACCGGATGTTAAGGCAATTTGTGTCACAGATGGTGAACGAGTTTTGGGTCTTGGCGATCTTGGAGCCGCCGGAATGGGTATTCCTGTAGGGAAGCTAGCCTTGTACACTGCCTTAGCTGGCATTCATCCCCACCGCTGTTTGCCGATCTTAATCGATGTCGGTACCGATAATCAAAACCAACTTGAAGATCCATTATATGTAGGATTGCGTCAGAATCGCGTACGTGGCGATGCCTATTGGAGTCTCCTTGATGAGTTCATGGAGGCTGTAGTAAAACGCTATGGTTATACAACTCTCGTTCAGTTTGAAGATTTTGGAACTCCAAATGCTTTTAAAGCTTTGGATAGATACCGTGATGATTATTGTGTCTTTAACGATGATATCCAAGGGACATCAGCTGTAGTTCTCGCCGGAGTCAAAGCCTCGCAGAGAATTACTGGTAAGAAAATGTCTGATTCGGTTATTTTATTTGTTGGAGCTGGAGGGGCTGCTCAAGGTATTGCCGATCTCTGTGTTATGGACATTGCTTCTGAAGGGCTGTCACTGGAGGTAGATGCTGAGATACATCACATTTTGTCAGTATTCAAAGTCATTTGTGATTTTCCATATCTTACAGGAAGCTAGAAAGAATATTTGGATGAGCGATGTTGATGGGCTAATTACAAAATCGCGTGGTGAAGCTGAATTAGATGGTCACAAAGCTTACTATGCCAAGGATGTTGAGCCCATAAAAGATCTAGCAAAAATGATAAATACTATAAAACCCAACGTTAGTAAAATATTTAATCGCAAAATTTCAACGACATGTAATTTTTATTATTTTTTTTAACTTAAATAGATCCTTATAGGAGCATCGGCATCGGGAGGAATATTTACTGAGGAAGTTCTTAAAAATATGGCAGCTATAAATGAACGACCGATTGTGTTCGCCTTATCTAATCCGACAAGTAAAGCCGAGTGTACTGCTGAACAAGCATATAAGTTCACTGAAGTAGAATAGATACAACATTAGATATCAGCAATTTTATAGTTCGATCTGCCCCTTTAGGGTCGTGCAATATTTTCATCCGGTTCACCTTTCTCACCAGTTACCTATAACGGGAGGACATTCCATCCAGGGCAAGGTAACAACGCATATATCTTCCCAGGAGTCGCATTCGGTGTCATTTCATCAGGTATGTCAAGTATACCAAATGAAATTTTCCTAATTGCAGCTAGTGAAGTTGCAAAATTCACGGAGCAAAGTGATCTGGAAAAAGGATCACTATATCCTTCGCTGAGTAAGATTCGAGAAGTTTCGTTACGAATAGCAGTAGCTGTGGTTGATTGTGCATATTCAAAAGGTATATATACAGTGACATAACTTTAGTGTTCATTTAGAACTTTATTAACTATTCGTAGGTCTTGCTTCGGGAGGCCCAGAACCAAAGGAAAAACGAAAATGGCTTGAGAGACAATTATATAATCATAACTATGAAAGTTCTATGCCTGTGGCTTGGGGCTGGCCAAATACACCGGTGCTTAAAACTCGCCCCTTGGAACCTACTAAAATCTTTAAGGATGAAAAATAAATCACTCACTTTGTTAATATTAGTTATCAGAATTTATTTAAGATTGTTATGTAGTTACATATGGCGCCACGTATTTGTAGAAAACAAATCACTGAGAGTAATGCATGCGACTAGTGGATCGGTAATAATTTAAAAGTAGATTCGATTTGGTCAATAGACTTTCTCAAGTGTTTACTGTTCGTGATATATTATTTATTATTACATTTTGAAGAAAAATTTTAGTTGTAAACATATTTTACTTTATAAATATCACTATTATTAATATTATTATTAATTTGGTTTGCCAACGTGTAAAGAACTTTAGTTTATGAACACATTTACTTTGTTTTTACATTTTAACAAGATTATTGAAATACATCTCGCCTCTAGTTTTTAATTCATCCATTTATAATTGATTAGAAAAAAAAGCAAAAATCGTTCAATAAAATTAAGTATTATATATTATCATTATAACAGAGTATTGATTTTACTGTGATTTTCCTGCAATTAAAAATACGCGCATGAACGAGAGGAGGTCGCCTGTTGCTCTGTTAAATATGCACCAAGATGAGGGGTGACATATAAGCAGTGAGTGTGGATGGTTCAAAAATCACTGCTATTGTACAAACGTTATTGGATGGGTTCAAGAGTTTATTAATGGTTTAGAGTAATTACTCTTGAACTTGTAACGGACAGCGGCAGCATTTGATGTATGATTTAAATTTAATGATAATTTTTTAATTCTGTTTAGATAAAGTGGTGTGGATGCGAACATACGAGACCTAACATTTGATAATTGTCAATAAACCTCGGTTAGGGGATGCAGTTAATTTGGAAATGGAATTGAGACAATTGTGGTATTTCATACAGGGTCATGCTGTAGCGTTCTAGGAACGCACAATTCCACCCAGGTAGGGTTCCTACCCTTCAAGGAACATACCTACCCTGAAGACGTTACACGCCCACAGACGCGTGCCACTAAGTCCGCTAAGGCCGTGAAACATTTGGTCAACGTTGAACCCGACACGAAAAAGTAAGGAACTGAACGTCGCAAAGCTGTCAATGTCAAGCTCAACAGTTCGAATAAAGCATACCTGAAACAAAGGAAAACATTCATGCATCCGATCCTCAAAGAATGAAAAGCGCCGCACTCCAACACTGCACAATCGAAAATCCTGAACATCTACACGATGTTACAAGGATTTGTTATCGCCAGCAACTTAGCCGACCAACGGATGCACGTGCGGGTGGTCTGCCACAAAGACCACCAAATCCATCGGCAAACAAAAGAAACGGCAACCGTAATTATCTCAACGAGATAATTCGAAAAATGTATGAGGTTTACAACCTACAAGGGAACTACTCCGATCCCACGGTTCCTTTTTGTATTTCACACCCATAAGAAAGATCTAATGGATTTCAGTGTGTGTTTACAAAAGGCAAACAAACCCACAGACTCTACGTCCTAACAATCATCTCCGTTCTGCGCGCCAGATGTGCTGCGAAAACAGAAGACCGTTGAGATGAAATGCTATCACCACCACCGATGGTGATGATGATGTAATTCTTGATCCCTTTCAGGCATCCAAATTACCCCTGGGATTAAATAACATGCTGCTAACAGAGATTCGGAAATTCTGTTAGCAGATCTAAGGGGAAAAGTTGTCGGTGCGGATATAGATACGATCCGTATCAGGTTTATTTTTTGAATTGAGATAGATGGTGCCATTTTGATCGTCACCGCGACGAGGAGTCTTAATTGAGAATCCCAACGAGGGAGTTGGATAGTCAGAGCCAACGACGGAACGTCACGCGCGTATACTTACGAACAAGATTTAAGGATATTAGTTTTCGGTACAAAAAAAAAACAGCGCGAGTCAAAATTGAAAGGTATTCGTCCTCGGTGACATTCGGTAACAACAGAAGTAAATTAAATTAAATTAAAACGAGAATTAAGTATAGTTACTCGACTCAAAGGACAAAAGAATATCGGAACAGTATCCTAGTTTGTGTGTTTAGACGTTAAGAGATCTGTACTTAATTAAATAAAAGTAAAAGAAAATAATTGTGCAACTAAAAGACGAAACATTCCAACAATAAAATAAAAACCACAGAATAAGAACAAGGATCCCAGTGTTTTAATCGTCGCTATCATTCGCGCTGGTTTCGTTTTGTTTTTCTGCGAACAGTGTTCGACGGAACACTGCATCACCGATTATAGGCCAACGACTAAATCCGCCAAAACCCTACTATTCAAGATTTGACATTAATCTTCACACTACTGAATGCTGGTGACCGACGAGAGGCTCGTGCCAAAAGAAGGCAACACATACTTGAAATAATTTCTAGAACTTCAAATCATAATTCTGAGAGATTCATTATCTTTTTTATATGTTTTGTTGAAGTCCAGTGAAAGTTGTGATTCGTACTGAAGTACTCTTATTTCATAAGGGGAATAAACTATTGGAATAAATGAAATCCATGGCTTGCATTTTTGCGTTAAAGTCTGATAGAGTAGAAATTTGGAACAATTTTTTTTTCTACACAACGCGTGTAAAAAGCGGTTTTTGAGGTTGTGGCGGTTCCGCCAAACCCCACTGTTACTTACCTGAAGAACCTCCATAACTTCGACCCAACCTTATAAGTTTCGCTAATGCAATCGCATTAGCACCTTAAATGCTTCACACATCAAATAGACAAAATTTATATAACCTAAAAGTCCCTGTAAAAGAATTCTTACCTTTCATGCATTTCTTCACATACAAATTCCCTACAAGAAATCTTTCTATTATCATCATCATCATCAGCACTACAACCGGGGACCGGTCTTGGCCTTATTTAGCAATTCCTGTGGCTTGTTAAATTTTCCATAATGATTTGTTTTTTTTTTCGGGCAAGGTCATTAGTCTTGCGCCAGAGGCTCCCCGACGGGGAATCGAACCCCGGTCTCCCGGGTGACAGGCGGATATACTATCGCGGAGCCTCTTTCCATTATACGGGAGCAAAAAACAAAACCTATTCGGTACCTTCGGTTGCCAGGCAAATTCCAACCTTCCCACACCTGCACCACAATCTTCCCGCAGCAAAAACATTTCCTTCCCAAGGACAATTAATGCTTTCAATGCATTATATCGTACATGTATCAATGCATATCTACATTAGCGACCCAGAACCGAATTTCCAATTAGTGTAGATATTCACACTAGAGTTCGATCATGGTGTCGCCATAGATGCCATGTACAATTGACACAGATGGTATATACAAACCGTCATTGTGTAATCATCTGAATTGCTTCGCAATGATTTGCAACTATCGATACAGCTGCAAGCACGTTACACAGAAATGCTCCATTGTTTGAATCTCCAAACAATCATCGGCTTCGCGCATAGCCGCCGGATTGAATTCAAAGCATAAACAATGCAAATATAGAATCCGTTTCCCTCAAACGAATTATCCAGTATATACGAATGCAAGCAAATTCGTTTCAGCCGCCGACCCAAAATACGACATACAATTTTCATTGTATAAAGTATCGCAACCATTAGCACCTTTCCCAATGTCTATTCGTATATTTACACAAGGACATCACTCATCTAAGACTTTTATGATGCCCTCGTCCCATATTTGCTTTTGGCACATCTCTTCGATGCATCGTCGTCTATTTATTTAGCCGCCATGCACATCATAAACCATGATCGCCCCGATTCCTTTGTCCTTGCCGCCTGCCTGCTTTGCTTTTCCATTGCATTCGCGCATGAGTAAACAACACAGATCTGAACGATCACACACATACCACTATGAACTCCATTACGAGATCTGGTTTTCTATTCCACCAAGAGTGACTTTACGTTTCTCTGGTGGTAAATACATGTCCTTAGTGGAGAGGATATCTACCACCACATCACAAACTCACCCCAAACGAGGGTCCTATCACTGAGTCTTATTACATCCGCCGACCACGCTGGTCGCGCGATCTCCCGGTGTCCGTCGCGCGGCGGAGAAGCGTAAACACCACGAAGTCGTGCAGAGAAAGGTCGCGAATTATAATCAAAGTGAAAGTTAGTGGAGAATTTTAAAGTACTTAAAACAATTTTACTTAAAATAGAACATTCATTACAACAAATTCAACAGCGTATTTTATCGTCAATTGTATCGAATCAAAGATAAAATAAATAACGTCGTTTAAACTAAATTCACAAACAATAAAATCAGTAACAAATAACAATATCAGTGTATTTTATTCTTGTACTGTGTCCGCTCCGCTTGTTGATCTCCGCCATACCGTCTTCCCTGTGGTGCATCTAGTGAACAATTTGTGGGAACGTGATAGAACCCAGCGTCCATGCAGGCTCACCGACAACGTACCCCCACAAGGTACCTTTAAATGTCCAATCACAGTGCTAGCGGAAAAAAGCGCAACGACAATAAAAGTATGTCAATATTGAATGCCAGGAAATTCTAATGAGAAAACATTCGGATAGCCTGCATGACAATCTCATGATTTAAAAAGAAAATTGTTCGTGATCCTCATTTCTGCGTAACACAATTAGCCAAAAGCGCCAGCTCAACGCATTATCGCCTGGTGTTGACTGTTTCCATAAATCCCAGGCGATAGTTGCAATTAGAAATGCGTTAAACGAACACAAATGTTGTGATACTTCATTGGGTGTCGCCCGACCAGGTTTCATTTTCATTTTTCCCACATTTTATATTTCCGTTTTTTTCTTAGATTTTAAATTATAGGCCAGACAAAAAATGCTAAAATTCTAGCTGAATTATCTTCACGGAACTTTTCAACACACTTTATCGCAACTATCTTACTAAAACTCAGACCATTCTCAAAAATGACCCCAAAACCTTCTAGTTTGTCAATCATAAACGTTGATCCAACGGTTA
Organism: Microdon myrmicae; assembly: GCA_963931805.1. Taxonomy (NCBI): domain Eukaryota; kingdom Metazoa; phylum Arthropoda; class Insecta; order Diptera; family Syrphidae; genus Microdon; species Microdon myrmicae. Next base: position 76,463,863 of record OZ007499.1, read on the forward strand.
CCCCATATCGCTTAGCTTAAACTCCCATACCTCATCTGATCCTGTTACTATTGCTAACTTCTTCACCACCCACCTCAATCAGTCATTCACTAATGACTCCTTTGTTCCTGATCCGTCATACTTCAACTACCTACCTTAGTTTTCCCTTGGGCCCCTTCTCCACAGCTCCTTTGATCCGACCCTCATTGAATCCAAGCTATTGGAACTCAAAGACGAGTTTACACCGGGCCCAGAGAGAATCCCTGCAATCCTCCTCAAGAAATGCTCATCCACTCTCTCTGCTCCCCTCTCACTGATCTTTAACCTCTCACTCTCTTTAGGCGTATTCCCCCATATTTGGAAAGCCTCCATCACCCCCATCCACCAGAAGAGTCCCAAAAAGGATGTCGCAAACTACCGCCCCATCGCCAAACTGTCCACTTACCCAAGATTCTTGAAAGCATTCTATACGAATCTCTTAGTTTTCGTTGCAAATCTTTTATTTCACTAAGGCAACATGGTTTTCTCAATGGCCGATCAAGTACAACCAACCTCGTTGAGTTCACTTCCTTTACACTCTCAGCACAAGAAGACGGTTACGTGGTTGATATTGTCTCGACCGACCTCAGTAAAGCATTCGACAAAATCTCCGAGAATCGAATCCTCTTCAAATATCTGCCTCGGTTTCGAACTTGGATTGTTGAAATGGATTTCTTCCTATCTAAAGGATGGACTTTATTCCGTTCGATTTTATGATATCCAACCCCTTCCTTGTCACCTCGGGTGTCCCTCAAGGTATCCACTTGGGTCCTCTCCTATTTATACTTGCCACTAATGACATCGATAAGGTCATTAAGAATTTCAGCTGGTCCCTATACGCTGATGATACCACGTTATACAAGATCATCGAGTCACCGCTTGTTTCTGCACTGCTGCAACCTGACCTCGACAGCTTCTCGACTTAGTGTGACAAAAATTGCTTTGTCCTTAACATCGTCAAATGCCAATCTATAACCATTTCCCCTAAGCGTATTCACTCATCCTCACGTCCCTATACCCTTCATAACCAAGCCCTGACCATTGTCCAATGTCTTCGAGATCTTGGTATCCTTTGCGACAGGGAGCTTAACTTCCTCTCTCACATTGATTAAACGATCCGGAAAGACAATTCGTGAAACGATGGTCTAAGGAATTCTCCGACCCTTACGTTACTCGATTCCTTTATCTTACTCTCGTCCATCCGCTGCTTGAAGATGCTAGCCAGCTATGGTCCCCTTATCACAAAATCCATATCTGTAGAATCGAAAATATTCAACGTCGCTTCCTTCGGTTCGTTTTCCGAGGACTATGATAGAAAAACCCCTTAAACCTGTCCCCTTACATTAATCGCCTCAAATTAATCAACCTCAGAACGTTGAGGGGTGCAGGTTCGTGGCTGGCATGACGTTGATTCATCAGGTCCTCTCCGACTCGGTCGACTGCGCCTATATCCTTAACTTAATTCCTCTGAACACAAACCCTCCAAATACGCGTAATCCCCGCCTTCTCTACATCCGCCCATACCGGACCTCTTATGGCCTCAACGAACTCCTTTCGTGGATTTTTTTTTTATTTTTTTTATTAGACTTCTCTCGGGAGAGGCGAACCTATAGCGCCAAGTGGGCACCCCGAGATGCCATCAAATAACTGTTGCAGTTCTTTTTGAACAGTTGCAGGTTGTAACGGTCCGGGAACACTCGCGTGAGAGGGGAGTTCCACAGCTTCCCCGCTCTGTAACGGAACGAGTTCTGATGCAGAGATGTTCGCGCCGTCGGGAGATGAACCACAAACGGGTGCGATCCGTCGGATTGTCTTGTGGAGCGCAAATAGGCCGAATTGCGTGGAACAATACCAAGAATCTCCGAAGAACAGCACCCGTGATAATATATGTAAAACAGACAGAGGTCGGCTACGCGCCTTCGATGTGATAGCGACTGTAGTCCCGACGTCAGCGCCGAGTCCCCGATCAGGCGGATCGCTCGTCTTTGTACGCTCTCAAGTAGGTCGAGGGTATGTTTAGGAGCCGAACTCCAAACATGAGAGCAATATTCGAGCGCGGGTCTAATTTGGGATTTATACAGGAGAAGAAGTTGGGCCGGAGTAAAATATTTCTTGGCTCTAAAAAGATAACTCAGTTTTCCTGAGGCTGATCTGGCGATACTCAGTACGTGTTTATCATCATCATCGGCACTACAACCTGGAACCGGTCTTGGCCTTATTTAGCAAGTCCTGAGGCTTGTTAAATTTTCCATAATGATTTGTTTTTTCCGGGCAAGGTCATTAGTCTTGCGCCAGAGGCTCCCCGACGGGGACACAATACGTGTTTATGCTATGATACATTCCCACAGACCGTGACACAGCAATTTCAAACTTTCCTCAGCCTCGAGGGCCCAGCCACTCATCATCAGCTGTGGAACCGATGTTCCACTTTTCTTTGTGAATGTTGTATATTGTATCTTCGCTGCATTGAAGTCGACGAGATTGGCCCTTCCCCACTGCAGGACCTTATCTAGATCCCGATTCAGAGAGTCAATCTGTCTGCATCTCAGCTGATGCGACGCAGATGCACCAATCGGCCGATCACTCGAAAAGGAGGAAACAAGCGTACTATCATCCGCAAAACTGAACACTTTGTTATCCGTTGTCTCCAACAGATCATTTATGTGAAGCAAGAACAAGGTTGGAGCCAAAATAGAACCTTGGGGCACCCCAGAATTAACAGGTTACAGATCCGAACACTCGCCGTCCATAACAACCCGGATCGATCGATTCTCGAGGAAGCTCCTCGTCCAGTCACAAAGCTGTTGGGAAAGTCCATATGAACGAAGTTTGCTCAGCAATGCCCCGTGCCAGATGCGGTCAAAAGCCTTGGAGATATCCAATGCGACCGCCCTTGATTCACCATGCGGCTCAATCGCAGATGTCCATATATCGGTTATAAGTGTCAAAAGGTCGCCCGTGGACCGCCTGCCACGGAATCCGTGTTGACGATCATTCAAAAGTCCGTTGCACTCCAAACACTTAACTAACTCTGTATTGATGACTTTTTCCATTACCTTACATAAAATAGACAGTAATGCTATGGGATGGTAATTTTGTGGGAGACACTTTTCCCGTCTTTGGGATTGGCTGAACTCGTGCGATTTTCTAGCAGGCAGGAAAGGTCCTCCGTGCATAAGATAAGCGGAAGAGTCTGCCACGAACCGGTGATAGTTCTGGAGCACAGTTCTTAAGGACTATTGCTGGTATTCCGTCCGGGCCGGGTGCCTTCCTACAATCCAGTTCACGTAGAATGCGTTGAATAGTGCGCGGACGAAATCTCACATCCCGCATGGAATATTGTACCGGCGAGATCACAAGTGGCTCCAAAAGGGTTTGAATTCGCGGAAAATAAATTCGCGAACACATTAGCTCTGTCCTTTGAATTCGTGACTAACGTCCCGCTGTCTGTCACCAACGGAGGGAAGGAGGGGGGTGCGAAGTTACCGCTGACAGCCTTTGCCATTGACCAGAAGGAGCGCGAACCAGTTGGGCACCTAAGGAGCTTATTGATCACCCTGTCGTTGTGAGCTTTCTTCGCAGTATCAATCGTCTGGTTGCACGCGTTTCTGATTCTAACAAAATTCGTTCTGTTAACATCGGCGGGATTGGAGCGCCATTGCTTGAAAGCTCTATTTTTTGCCGCTGTAATTTGCTCGCATTTTTTATCAAACCAAGGTTTATCAGACGAACTTCGTTTGATGGAATGTGGAATATACATCTCCATCCCCAGAAAAATAATCTCTGATACCGACTGCGCGCAAGCGTTAACATCGGAGTTTCCGAAGCACACCTCGGACCATGGAAAGGATGCGAAGAAATTCCGCAAATCGTCCCAGTTAGCAGCCCCATACTTCCATACATGGCGAAGCTGCCTAGGCCGGTTATTCGCTTGATATGCAACTGCTTGCGCGACAGATACCAAGCAGTGATCTGAGTTTCCCAGTGGTGCAGAAACATCCACGGTATAAATACTCGGTTCGGATGTCAAAAACAGATCCAGGGTGTTCCAATAATCGCCTCGGGCATCCGGCACTCGCGTTGGCTCCCCCACGAGTTGAGTCAAGTTGTGGCTTACAGCAAACATTTCCGCCAGCCTCCCAGCCTCGTCGGTTCTGTTAGAATGTAACAACCAGCCGGAATTGTGCACATTAAAATCGCCAAGGACAACAATTTCAGAAGCTGGGTGGTTGATCTGTATCCAGTCGACAGTATGTGAAAGATGTTCGAAAAATGTCGCCGGTCGACCGTCATTCGGGGTGCGGTAAAGACAACAAAGAAATTTACTGGAATTCCTCAGCACGACCCTCAACCATATGATGTCCATATTATTGGATTCCAACGCTTCCATCCTCTGGCAAGGCAGGTCAGGTCGGACCGCGCGAAGACGCAGACTCCGTCCTTAAAACGGAATCTCGAATGCAAGTCGTATTCTGAGCAACGAAGATATGTCGAATCAGTTAACGAATCGACCTGGGTCTCAGTTAGGGCAAGGATATCAGGTTTCGTGGTTTGCAAATATTGGTGGACGGCGTTTACGTTCGTCTTGGTGAAGCCGATGCCCCTGATGTTACAAAGTGCCGTAACCAGTCGAGCGTGGGCAGAGCTGGAAAGAATATGGGAAGTTATTAGTGAAAGAACCTGACCTTTTTTTCAGTTTCTGACATATGCCTCAGCGACGGAAGCATGGCCTGTAGGCTTTGTATATAACACATGATGTCCAGATTGAAATTTTCAATATTGTCGTTAGAGGGAGTGGTGGTTTTGAGGTTTCCTTTTGCTGCAGATATTCCGGGTCGGGTTAAATTTGCTTCCTCCAATACTGTTGGTTTCGTTGTTGTTGGTTTAACTGTTGACATTGCTAATTTCCGTCTTTGCAGAAGTTTTAGCTTCTGAGGACATTGAGAAAAAATTTACTGGGTGTGGCCCTCCACAGTTACAACATTTTACTGTAATCTTCTTTGTGGAAAGTATCCATCGGCATTAGCGGTTTGGACTGTCTCAGGTTCCAGACCTTGTGGATTTACCTTGCATTCATCGAGCCCGTGTTCCTCTGCGCATCTGCCGCAACGTCTTTGCTGGTGGCCTGAGACCGGCAAGTGTCTTGAGTTTTGGCACCGCTTGCAATTTAGAATTTCTTGTTTGTGTGGCTCCTCGATTGGGATTTTGTGGGTAAACAAATATTTAATTTGTTTAAGTTGCTTGATATCTTGATTTGGTGGAATTTGTATGATCCGGAGGTTTTTTATGTTGTTTGTCCTCATGTATGGTGTTTGCGGGTAGTCCAGCTTATTAATCTTTATTTGTGGACATATCCTAGCGATTTCCAGTCCTAATTCTTCATTGGTCTATTCTGGATCGATATTCCTTATAATAAAGGTATCTGGTTTGCTATTCGGATGTTGGAAGGTGAAGAACTGATATTGTGTCTCTAACAGTTTTTTAACTGCTCTATCATGATCGACTAATGACCTGACCGTTACGGAAGTCCTAGATCCTTTTGTATTTGTGCTGAAATTCCTGTGATCCAGGGCATTTTGCAGGGTTTGAATTATAGCTTTGGTGCTGGTCAGGTTTTTGATGTAGATTGGCGGGGGTCTTTCATTTCTCGCTGTTGATTTCGTTTCTGTTTCTACTCTGGGTTGAGCGGGTATTTGATTTGATGAGGGCTTTATTTGTTTGGGAAGTTTGGTGGGTAGTTCGCCTTGGCTGTGACTGGAATTGAGGGGTTGACGGGACGTTTCTTCCATATGGACGTCATCAGTTTTATTGATAGAATCTTGTTTATATATTTGTTCCTGGAGTTGTTTCACTTTAACTGTGAATTGGTTAATGGTTGCCAAAGCTTCCTCGAACTTGTGTTTGTAATTTGCGCGGCTGCTTGTTCTCTCCATGTTTGTGGATTTTTTTACTGGTGCGTTCCGTAAGATGTCTAGAGCTTTCCTTTTTCTTTCTGTTATGAATTCCAGTGCATGTCTTGGGTCAACGCCTATCATCGGAGTTGTGAAGTAAGAAACTGCTTTCCACCGTATTCCTGTATTCCTCTGTATTCCTCCTCGTATCACCTTCACAAACTCACAAATGCTTTCACAATCACAATTTACACAATTTTCTAGTTTCGTTTCTCATTAATTATAGAAACATTCTTCATGGTATGGTTTATCGCAATCGGCGTACAGCTGATCGTCGTTTCCTGGGTGCTTGTGCGCTGGTGCTTTCCTCGCTCTTCCTGGAAGTTCGTGTCGGCGTGATTGCATCGCCAACACTCGTACTTGAAAGAGTGATGTTCTGTACATAATACAAAAACGTTCTTGACAGTTTTCCGGTTGCTCAATTCAGTTGTTAGCTATAGAGTAAACAATAAGGAAGTTAACAAAGATAAAATACAATAGATTGTAGAATTTAACTCGGATAAAGGTGAAACTTGAAATACTAAATGGTGTTTATAAAACGCACTTTTTCTTTCCGATGGTATACGCAAAACGTGCCAACCCCAAATACATGTTTCTTTTTTTTTTGTTGTTGATGTTTTTGATGTTAAAGGTACACCTCTCACCGGTAGGCATCCCGTCGAGAATGTCAATAAAATCATACACGTGATGGAAGTATACCAGCATGTTAGTAATTGGAGCATCGTCGAGGAGCTTGACAACAAAACAGGTTTCAACCGTCTGCACAAAGCTGGATTCTACGGTTGTAATAATAAGCCCAGTAGTTGATCATTGTTGGTATTTTAAATATTAATTGGGCGTCTTAATTATTTTTGTTTTTTAAATAGTATACTGCTCTTTGAAAAAGTAAACCTATAGTGCTTAGTCAATGCCCTGGGGTGCTGTTATATTGTGTTGTAAAATGTAGCGCACCGGAAACATTCTAGTCTGAAGGAAGTTCCACCAAATTCCCCGTTCTGTGCCGTAGAAATGTACGTGCTATTGAGCGATAAATTGCGAATTGTTGGAACCTATCGGAGTGCCTTTGTTGGCATACCGGGCGTGATGCCGGTACCTACCAATATTTAGTTTATTATATTTGTACATAACGACAGTTATTTTACCTCCTGAGCCGAATTAAAGATCTCTTCTGCTTTTGGTATAATTTTATTTAACGTTATTTAATGTTCCGAGCTGGTATTCGCTTCGGTAGCTGGTCGATCATTAACTGCCTGCGAAACCAAAATGCGCCGCCCTTTTATACTGTGGCAAATCGAGATTTGTCCACAAGCGTTTGTTAATTGTCGAAGCACAAAACCGATTTTTGTACTTCAAATAGAATTGGGTTTTGGGAATTGAATGATTAGGAAATGAATAGGAAGTGGGCTTTAGGTATAGGTAAGCATTTTATGGGATAAGAATTGGATAGGCTTTAAGTATTTCAAAATTAGATATTGGGTTCGGGGGTTTTAGGTAAATGGAAAGGTGTAGTGATTTAGAATCACTACATTCCGCCCCCCTTTAGAAAAGAAAATTAACCTAGAAGAGGTTAATTTTCTAGAACGGGTGGAGAGGCGAAAGGTGGTGGCATATTGATTTCGCGTCAGTTTACATTTGACGTGTTTGTAGTTTTGTTCACAATGCTTATTTTAATTGTAACAATAGGTATATATTTGGTTTTAATAATTTCGTTTTTAGTGCTTACTTTTAATTTTAACATTAGATATATATATTTCAGTTTTAATATTTTCGTTTCTGGTAGTATGGTATTTGGTAATTTTAATCTTTCTAGTATGACGTATGGAAATAATTTTAATGGCTGGATAATCTTAACTATAGAAATTATTTTAATAGTTGTAGTTAATTATTCACATAGTTCTAGTGATTTTATTTAGAAATTATCTGTGAATTCATAGTTCTGAACAGTATTGATGCTAATAGTGGTATTCATTGTACGTGGAGGTTGTATATTAATTTTGCCCATGTGTTTCATTTCTATTGTGCTTAATTTAAGCTTAGCAGTAGTGCTTGATCTAATATGTATGTAATTTCTAACAATCTGTGAAGTTATTTGGGGGGATGGGTGCGAACATACATGGCAAAGTCTCTGATTGCTTACAACCCGGCGAAGGACAGGACGATCCTTGTCCATGTTCACCCGCCAAGTAGTGAACCAATGCATGCAGTGACATCCTGAGAAAGGTTGGCGCAAGGCTAATAACCAGGCCCGTAAAAATGAATTATTATGGCAAATTTAACAAGCCTCGGATATGGACCGGATACACGACGACGACCACGGAAACGAAAATGGCTAAATGATTTAAGGATTTTTTCATGGAACATACGCTCACTATACAGAGCTCGAGCTGCACAGCAGCTAGCCGATGCCCCGTCCGAATATAAGGCTGACATAACAGCATTACAAGAAATAAGATGGACTGGGAGTGGTGTTTTTCAAAGAAAAGAGTATGACATTTATTACAGCTGTCACGCATAACACCATGTGCTCGGGGTAGGCTTTCTAGTCAGCCAAAAACTGAAGCCTGCCATCATCGGCTTTAATGCAATAAATGAAAGGCTATACACTCTTCGCGTGCGAGCCAAAATTAAGAACATAAGCCTCATAAACGTTCACGGACCTACAGAGGAGTCCCCTGACGACGAAAAAGAAGAATACTATGAGAACGTCGAACGGGCCCTCAATGCCTGCCCAAGATACGATGTGAAAGTCGTTCTTGGGGATTTGAATGCAAAAATAGGTCGGGAGCCGTTATTCAGGCACTACACAGGTTCCCATAGTTTGCATGAGAACACTAATGACAATGGACTACGAGTCATCGAACTGGGAGCATCAACAAGCTTGGTCGTTGCAAGTGCCAGGTTTCCGCGTAAAGATATCCATAAAGCCACCTGGGTATCACCTGATGGAGCCACTCGCAATCAAATTGACCACGTGTTGATAGATCGCCGCACTCCTCGAGCCTGATGACGGTAGGAACGTACCAATGTGCCAACGTCGACTCGGTTCACTATCTTGTTGGTATGTGGTAGTTTTCCGAGGGCGGATTGCCTTACGGAGGCGTATTACTTCCGCGGATCAGGTTCGAATCAACACGGCTGCCTTACTCAATGAGAATACCAGTAACACCTTTGGTCATGCGTTAACACTCGCCCTCGAAGAGCTCGGCGGGGGGAGAGTAAGTCCGGGACGTTAAGCAAATTAGTTATAGGTTAAGTAAATAATTATATCCTGGTTTTCTGACCTCTTCCAGGAAGCCCCACATACTCCTATCTTTTCCACCCATGAAATATATAACTTTATAATAATGTTTGAAAAATGTACTAGCAAGTATGTGTAAACGATTAAATCTAAGCTAATTATAAGTTATTTGTATTACTTATTGTAACAAATCATGTATGGTCAATAAATACAGAAATGTAAAAAAAATTAAAAAAAAAAAAAACGAATGACAATGGACTACGAGTCATCGAATTGGCAGCATCGAAAAACTTGGTCGTTGCGAGTACCAGGTTTCCGCGTAAAGATATCCACAAAGCCACCTGGGTATCACCTGATGGAGCCACTCGCAACCAAATTGACCACGTGCTGATAGATCGCCGCCACTACTCGAGCCTGATGACGGTACGAACGTACCGAGGTGCCAACGTCGACTCGGATCACAATCTTGTTGGTATAGTTTTCCGAGCGCGGATTGCCTTACGGAGACGTATTGCATCTGCGGATCAGGTTCGAATCAACACGGCTGCCTTACGCAATGAGAATACCAGCAACACCTTTGGTCATGCGTTAAGACTCGCCCTCGAAGAGCTCGACAGAGGGAGAGTAAGTCCTGGGGCCAGAATGCCGGGCGTAGAAGAGAAATGGACACGCCTTAAGAATACTGTCATTAGTACTGCGAGCTCCACCTTAGGCAGTAGTCGTAGAGATCGGAACGACTGGTTTGATGATGAGTGCAAACTAGCGACTGAACGTAAGACTGCTGCATACCGGGCAATGCAGCAGTCTCATAGGACGCGGGTACGCGAGGAGAAATACAAAGAGCTCAGAAGATCTGAAAAAAGACTTCACAGACAAAAGAAAAGTGCCTGGGAAAAAAACCTTGTCTGTGAAATAGAGAAAAGTAGAGAGCGAGGTCCGCACCAGGCGCGGAAGTTCTACCAAATAGTCCGCAGTATGCCGCGGTACACACCACTTTGATCTTACTGCAAGGATAAAGAGGGTAATGTGATCACCGACCCCGAAGGCATTCTGGAACGATGGGAAGTGCACTTCATTGAATTGCTAAATGGTCAGCTCACAGAAGAATTGGAGGCTCCACCAATGCAAGACCAAGACCAAATGCTGCCGCCACCAAGCATTGGGGAAACATTAAAGGCCATTAGACAGCTAAAATCAAATAAAGCCCCCGGAGCTGATGGCATACCAGCTGAGCTGATCAAACAAGGAGGGACAGCGTTACATCACGCAATCCATGAGATCGTGGTGCACGTATGGGAGCAAGAGGAGGTGCCGGAAGATTGCCGTCGTGGTATAATTTGCCCCATACATAAGAAAGGAGATATCACACTGTGCAGCAACTATAGGGGTATAACATTGCTGAGTACCGCCTGTAAGATACTCTTCACTATCCTACAAGACCGGATAGCCCCATACGCTAAAGCCATCATTGGTCAATATCAGCGTGGCTTCATCCCAGGCAAATCAGCAATTGATCAGATATTCACCCTTAGGCAGGCGATGGAAAAATGTCAGGAATTTAAGATTCCATTATACCACCTATTTATAGACTTTAAGGCCGCCTACGACAGCATAGCCAGGTTGGAACTATATAATGCCATGAGAGAATTCGGCATTCCAAACAAATTGATACGACTTTGTAGGTTGACCATGACCAACGTAACGAATCAGCTAAAAGTAGCGGATTGCTGTCCAAACCAATAAACATCTATAATGGACTCCGACAAGGGGACGGTCTGGCCTGCCTCCTCTTCAACCTGGCGTTGGAGAAAGCAATCCGTGACTCTGGCGTTACAACAAGAGGGACTATTGTCACCAAGTCCAGCCAGATACCTGCCTACGCAGATGACATCGACATCATCGGTAGAACCGAATCGGCGGTACAGGAATCCTTCACCCAGATCGAGCAAGCGGCACAAAAACTGGGACTGCACATTAATGAGGGAAAAACTAAGTACATGGTGGCAACTTCTGCGAAGAGAAGACCTAACGTTGGTCAAACTATCAGGGTAGTGGAGCACGAATTCGAAGTAGTCCAATCCTTTAACTACCTTGGGTCAATAGTATCAGCCGATAACAATATGGAAGAAGAAATACGCGAACGGTTGATTAAATCCAACAAAGCCTACTATGGTCTATCAAGGCTCTTTAAATCCCGAAATTTATCCAGAACATCCAAGCTACTACTGTACAAGACCATGGTCTTACCAGTACTCATGTATGGATCCGAGACGTGGGTGCTTAATAAAAGGCACTCTGAACTCTTGGTCGCGTTCGAGAGAAAGGTCTTAATGAGAATTGTTGGCCCCGTATGTGAGGGAGGACGATTCCGGAGACGCTACAACCATGAGTTGTACGCGATCTACCTTGAAGCTAATATTGTAAGAAAAACCAACCTCGGTAGACTCCGGTGGGCGGGACACCTAGCTCGAATGAGCGAAGAGGAGCCTGCCCGGAAAGTCCTTTGTGGCAGGATGTATGGAAGGAGACAGCGCGGCAGACCTTGTCTGCGATGGAGGGATGGCCTAGACCAGGACGCCCAGAGCCTGGGAGTGCCAAACTGGATGATATGGGCTCGAAATTGGGACCGGTGGATAGATTTGTTAAATAAGGCCAAGACCGGCTCCCGGTTGTAGTGCCGATGATGATGATGATGATGAAGTTATTTAGTGGTAGTACTAGTTTTAATTTTAATAGTATTACTTTATGTATGGAACTAGTTTTATTGATTTAGTGAACTGGTTTAGCTACGTAATTTTTTGTTTTTTGTGATAAATAGTTTTTTCTCCTATGGTATGATAATTAATATCCATTAGTTTATTTATACTAGAAATAGTTTTGCTTGAATGCTATGTGACATTATCCATCAGAAAATTTTATTTACAGTTAGGCTCTAGTTTTGATAATTTTGTATATATTAGTTTTCTATAAATTTACATTAGTTTGAGGAATTGATTTTCTCTTATTTTCTTTTTGTATTTATAGTATTTAATTTTAATTTGTTTCTATATCCGGTCATATTGTGCATTTTTTGTATATTTGGGCTGTTAGAGATAGCAAATCTTTGGTATTGATAGAGATACAGTTTCAGCCTACCATTTTTGACTATTATTAATTCTTGGAGGGTCGTTTTTGTCTGGCCTTGTTACTTCCGTAACGAGAAAGTTTAACCACACCATGTTTCTTTCATGATACGTTTCTGCGTTTGTTTCCTTTCTGCTGTAGGCTGTAGCCTTGATTACGCGGCATTGAATTTGCGACCCCACAGGCACGAAAACAGTCTTCCATAAAACTTCCTCCATCGGTGTGTGGTGTACCCATCTCGCTAGGGTTCTGCAGCCAGGTTCCTGAGTACGAGAACCCTTGGAGACGTCATTTGCGGCTTTTTCGACCTCTTCGGGTCCCGCTGTGACTTGTCTCACTTCGACTGCCCGTGGGCGATTGGGGTCTTTGGCTTTAAATTCCAGGGAAGTGTTATATTCTTCGGAATTTGATTCCATGCACGTAAAGGTTTGGTTAGGCTGAGGCAATGCTAATTTTCAAGTGGTGGCAGTCACTGGCTTGCCTGTGATATTCAACGCATGGGGTGGGCAACCAGTCTCTTCCGTCAGAGTGCTGTCCTCGAGCTCAGGTGGACCTTCATCACCTATGTCTTGATACGGGAGAAGCGTGTCGTTGCTCTTTTGGACAGCCTTTGTCCGTTGGTGGCTTTTTGGCACGGAGACAGTTTTCCCGGAAGTTGCCTCTCCTGGTGTGTGGTGTACCTCCATCGCTGGGGTTCTGCAGCCAGATTCCCGAGTTCGAGAACCCTTGGAGACGTTACGAGCGGCATTTACGACCTCTTCGGGTCTCGCTGTGACTTGTCTCTCTTCGACTGCCCGTGGGCGATTTTGGCTTACCTTTTTAAACTGGAATACCCAATTCTTCCGGATTCTGCTCCGTGCGTGGAAAGGTTAGAACTTTTGGGAAGTTCAAGGCGCATGTATCACTGTTGTTGATATTGACTTCGTTGAGTGCTTGCTCAGTGTCAATGCTTACCTCAGCGCCGGTGTCCAGCACTAGTTGGTCGTTTGGACCTATACCTAAAGGTAGACCAACTGTGGGTACACTTGTTCGTGGCGGCTGAGGGTATTCCAAGTCGTGATTAGTTCGCAAAACTGTCGGGCCGGATGTGTTTCTCATATTCCGGGTTTCCCATCTAGTCTTTTGGTGGTATTCTAGAGCGCGGTGGCCTTGTTGACCACAAAAATCACAAATTGGTGTTATATTGAAGACCCTAGGCGTGTTATTAATGCGAGCGCCTTTAGGGAAATTCAAGGGGTGGCCCTGTGATGATTTAGTTCTGTTATTATTATTATTTATTGGCCTGTAGGAACCCGGAAGTTCATGACCTCACCGACTCGGCTTCGCCATCCTTCCCTGTCCTGGGCACTCTCCTTCCACGCTTGACCATTCGATCCGATCTCCTCAAGGTCAAACCTAACCTTGTCCTCCCATCTCCGTCGCGGCCGTCCTACCGGTCTCTTTAGTTCTGTTAAATGGTTTAAATTTGGGATCGGGTTTGCGATATTCGTGGGTTTTTCCCATTTCTGGCAGTCCCCGATGTCATGGTTATAAATTTTGCACGATGTGCAGAATGGGGTATTTTTTCTCGTGGGGCATTCACTGTAGGTATGCCCCTTTTTACGGCAGAACCTACAAACGATGTTAGTAGTGATATAGTGAAGCTCCTTTCGCGGCTGTGGGAGATTTTCGTTATGAAATCCAGAAGTTTGTAAATTTGGGCTAAACAACGCAAGGCTTTTGTTTTCGGATGTCGACCCAGGAGTGAGACAACTAGGGGTGTTTGGCAAAACGTTAGGGAGGTTCGTATACATTGGGATATGGCTGTTGGAGCTTCTCCATATCCAATGTTTTTTGTATGAGGTCGTCTGACGTGCCATCCCATAGGGTTAGTAAGTATTGGCAAAGGTGAGGATTGCTGACAGTACCTTTTAGTGAGGACTTGGCAAAATCCTCCAGTTGTGCTTTTACAGCTGAGGCTCCCTTTATGCCGTACTGGTGATCCACACCCTCCTTGCATAGCATCATATCTCAAAACTATTAATTAAATTGAAAATGTAATGCATGGTATACGATAAATTTCACAGTGTTTTATATGTAATATTTTATATTGCAATTGTTCAAAATTAAACCAAGTTATTTAATTAAATATATCAATTCACTGTGTTTTATATATAATTTGTATTTTATATTTTAATTAAGCCAATTAAGCAGTACTGTGTATTTAAATATCTCGAAACTATTAATTAAAAAATTAAACCAAGTTATTTAATTAAATATATCAATTCACTGTGTTTTATATATAATTTGTATTTTATATTTTAATTAAGCCAATTAAGCAGTACTGTGTATTTAAATATCTCGAAACTATTAATTAAATTGAAAATGTAACACAGGGTATACGATAAATTTCACAGTGTTTTATATGTAATATTTTATATTGGAATTAAACCAAATCATTTATTTAAATATAGTAATTTACTGTGTTTTATATATATGTTGTATTTTAATTGAGCCAATTAATCTAAACTATGTATTTAAATATCTTAAAACTATTAATTAAATGGAAAATGTAACACATCATCATCATCATCGGCACTACAACCAGGAACCGGTCTTGGCCTTATTTAGCAAGTTCTGAGGCTTGTTAAACTTTCCATAATGATTTATTTTTTCTGGGCAAGGTCATTAGTCTTGCGCCAGAGGCTCCCCGACGGGGAATCGAACCCCGGTCTCCCGGGTGACAGGCGGGTATACTAACCACTATACTATCGAGGAGCCAAAAAAATCTAACACATGGTATACGATAAATTTCACTGTGAAAAAAAAATTTGATTTCCATACTTCAAAAGGAAGAACGAAAGAAAGAAAAAAAAAGGAAAAAACAAAACAAAAAACAACTTTTTCGCACCTTATTTAATTGGGAGCACCTTTTTGGGTCACTGAAATTGATGTACCAAAAAAAAATAATAACAATAAAGATAGCGCGACATACCATGTAGCGGTGTGATACTCGTTTCGGCTATGTTGATTGATGAATTACGGGAACTGCATGCTCGTTGTTGTTTTATTGGCTGGAGTCTTCTCGCTATCCATTCCTCGGGTGTGTTTGTCCGTGCTGTTGTTGGTTTTTTTTGTTTGGCTGATGGTTTTTTATTTACTCCCTGGTGTTGCAGCCCCAGGTACGCTTTTATTATTGTATTCGGTCCGGAAGGTTGATAACTTTTTGTTTGTGTTAATATACGTACCTCCGGAGCCAGACTCAGCTCCGGACACAGGGTAGAGGTGTCTTGCCCAGTACGTTTTAATTTTTACTTTATTTTGATTTGGGTAACCAGGGATTTTCAAGCATTTACAAGTTGGAAACTTGGGCTTCTCTGGGTCCCTGCTCGGGCGCCAAAATATGTTGGCATACCGGGCGTGATGCCGGTACCCACCAATATTTAGTTTATTATATTTCTACGCAACGATAGTTATTTTACCTCCGGAGCCGAATTAAAGACCTCTTCTGCTTTTGGTATAATTTTATTTAATGTTCCGAGCTGGTATTCGCTTCGGTTGCTGGTCGGTCATTAACTGCCCGCGAAACCAAAATGCGCCGCCCTTTTATACTGTGGCAAATCGAGATTTGTCCACAAGCGTTTGTTTGGTTGTCGAAGCCCAAAACCGATTTTTGTGCTTCAAATAGAATTGGGTTTTAGGAATTGAATGATTAGGAAATGAAGAGGAAGTGGGCTTTAGGCATAGGTAAGTATTTTATGGGATTGGAATTGGATAGGCTTTAAGTATTTCAAAATGGGATATTGGGTTCGGGGTTTTAGGTAAATGGAAAGGTGTAGTGATTTAGAATCACTACACCTTGTGGGTCGCAAATAAACTGAATTCCTTGGAATGATATCACCGTTTCGAAAGAAGCAGTCTTTGTAGCTACACATGTAAAAGGGGCAAAGGTCCGTCACGCACTTTCTATGTAACAATGTCTGTAAGGTTGATATTAGAGCTATAGTCTTTATTGGACGGATTGCTTGGCTTTGACTACTAGGTCTAAGCTCTTGACGTAGGTCAAGACCACGATGAAGAGCAGAACTCCAAACATCTCAACAATACCCGAGTATGTGTTTACTTCCGGATTTATAGAAAAGTAGTTAGACTGAACTAAAGTATCTTTTAGCCCTGATAACTCTGAGACGGGCTCGGCGTTATTCGAAACGTCACTGATCATGACATCGTGCAAATTCATGGTTTACTACTTAGATTTAGTGACTTGTCCGTCAATTTTGCTAGTGGCGTTCTGTATTTTATCGCGTATTTTTATTACAATAAGTGCTACGTAACGCTCGATTCTATTACGGTCCATTACAATGTAACGCTGGATTCTATCACAATCCATTATAAAAATGGTTTATGGTCATCGCATCGGAATTATTGGGAACACATCGATATATAAATGTATGTTGCGTTTATGTGCCTAGATTCTAAAAAAGCATTACGGCAAAGATACCAACAAAGTTTCTTAAACACCTCTCCCGTTGGTGGGATGCTCTTTGCAGCGGACTTGAGAATGCGTCACAGAAAGGCGTTAGATCACTATACCCATCTATTGAATTACATGCCAATTCTATTACTTGTATACATAAAAGTGATTATACAATGCTGTTAACAATAATATATTATATGTGATGGGCATATGAAGGAATGTGACCATTCTCAAAAGAAATTATTGTTTGTAGCTTTTTTTTCTCTGACCACAAATTAAAGTGCCACTCTTGTCATTATATTATATATCATTGTTTCAAATCTTTATTTTATCTATAACCTCAAGTTCTTAAATATGGAATACCTTAAAATTAATGCACGCTTAGTTACACGTATCACTCTTGCTTGTCTGGCTTCACCGACTTGTTTTACATTCCTAACTGCTAAGAGACATTTTTTCCGTCTGATACATTGGTGTATAGCCTGCACCACTTGGCACTGGTGAAATGAACTGGAAAAAGGTCTCTAGGTATTTTGGTAAGTACACAACACTGGAGAATGTAAATAGGGCCAATATGAGAACAACGAATCCATCTGTAATGGGATGACACGATAAATGCCATCGTTTCACATGTTAAGGGTACTTTGAACATTGACTCCAACAATCACTTACTAATAAGCTTTTTCTCCCACGGTTCGAACATATAGATGCATGTAACCATTTCATATTGTAAATAAAGGTTTAATAGGGATTTTTTAATAATCTCAATCATTTTAATTGGTTGTATTGTATTTACATGGGTCAGTTAAATATTCTGTTAATTATTATTTTGAGTTTCCTTTCTAATTTAAAAAATCACGACGTAATAAATTCGCTTTGTTTAGTATTTGCGTGGAATAAAACCCTTTGACAGCTTGTTTCGCATATGAGGTGGTTTTCTGGGTTTACATTGAAACTCTCAAACAACAGTTGAATGGCTGTGGAAGATTTCATTTTTCACCCGCCGTAGGTTTTTTTACCTCCTTTTTTTTTTTTTTTTTTAAACTGTATTTATTAACCATAATTAGAATTTGTACATTTAAGTAATACAGTGACTTAAAATTAAATTCGTGACAATTGCTTACATGTAATTATTATTATAATGCATTTTCCAAACAATGTTTTAAGAGTTACAGGATAGATGTGTGTTTATACATTTAGTAGGGTTTCGTCTTCCTGGAAAAGGTCAGAAAACCAGGAGTTTCTTATTTTTACTTTACTTAATCTAAACCTAACCCTAAATATAAATATAAGTTAACCTAACTTAGTCTGATTATTATAAATGAGCTATAAACAAAACAAAGTTTTATAATTAATGGGATATATGAATTAAAGGATGTGGAATGAGGTCAGTTATGGGTTTGGGGAAGAGTATTTCTTTCCGGTTGTTCGTTGGAAAAGCGTAGGATGTTGGAAAATGGTTGGACGTTACAGTATTTGAACTGGTTAGGGGTAACTTCGGTGTTGTGGTATATGATCTCATTTGAATTATTTACCAGTCTGCCTGAGGCGAAGATAGCTCTGGTGTGGAGACAGTTGGGATAGTTAGTTCTGATATCTAGAGGGTTCTCTAAGAGCGAGGTTATTATGGGATTCTGATTATTTTGTAGGTTTTCGATAAATTTGATAGATAGCTCGAGGAATCGTCTATCGAGGCGCTCAATACCAGCGGTATTGTAGAGTTCGACGTTACTATAGTATTTATAGGAGTTAGGACGACGATGTAACCCAGAGACATACCTAAAGCATTTTCTTTCGAATACTCGTAATTTCTCCATTTGGGAGGGGGTGATATGGTACCACAATGGGCACGCGTACGTGAGTGTGGGCCTGATAATTTGTTTGTAAATGAGCAGTTTGACTTTGTGAGAGAGACTATTAGGTTTCCACATGACTCTTCTACAGAGATTAAGCTGAACTATGGCTTTATGAAGGGAATTTTTAATGTGGGAGGAAAAAGACCAGTTATTAGAAAAAGTGATTCCCAGATATTTTAGGGTTTTGGAGGGTTTTATTAGAGTGTTGTTTAGGTTAAGTTTAATTTTGTTGTGGCAGCGTCTAGTGTTGTTTGTACAGTGCTCGTGTTTGCCCCTGAACACTATGAGCTGCGTTTTATTTGGGTTACGGTGAATTTTCCACTTATTAAAGTATCTTGATAGATTAGGGAGGAAGTTGTTAATGCGATTTCTTGCAGCCTTAACAAATTTGCTGCTAGAGTAAATTAATGTATCATCAGCATAATATATATATATCCGCGGTATATAACAGATATAAAATTGGCCCTAAAATAGAGCCTTGGGGAACACCCGCGGTTATGTTGCGGGTTTCTGAGACGGAAGAATTTATTCTCACAACGAATTTTCTGTCAGAAAAATAAGAGGCTAAGAGCTTTGTTGTGTGAGAGTTTAGATTAAATATGGAGTGCAGTTTGTACAGAAGCCCTGAGATCCAGACGCAATCAAACGCCTTAGAAATATCGAGAGATATACACAGTAGGGCTTTGGTTTTGGAGACCAGTTGTAACATCGTGTGTGAGTTTTAGTAGAGCATGACATGTGGATTGTCGCTTACGAAATCCGAACTGACAGTTAGGGATGAGGGCATTCTCATTGGCAAATGAGAGAAGATTTTGGTAGATCTTGCGTTCCAGTATCTTACTTAGTGTACTTAATAGGGATATTGGACGATCATTGCAAGGGCTATTACTACTACCGGGCTTCTTAATAGGAATTACTATCGCAGTTTTCCAGTTCTCTGGGAAGTGCGATGCATTAATTATATGATTAAGAAGAATGAGGATGGGCGTAGCCTTTTAAATAGAAGGCGTGGGATTCCATATAATCCAGTTGACTTTTAGTTATTTCCTGATTTTACGATCTCGGATAATTCGTCTGCAGTTAGAAAATTTGTAGTGTCTAAGGGGTGTGAAGCTAAGTTTGTGTTATTAAATTCACCGATGAAAGGAGTAAAAGACGGGAATAATCTGTCTGAGATGTATTCGTTTACTGTGTTCTCGACGCCAGGAGTTGAGAGAGAATTATTTTGCTCATGAATCTTTGCAAAGTGTTCTGCGAAGCAATTTGTTATGTCCGTATCGGACTGGGCAATATTATTGCTGATTGGGTTGATGAGATGGTCAATTCGGGGTTTATATTTACGACCAGTTAATTGGTTGATGTTCTTGAAAATATCACGATTTGGTTTGATGTTACTAAGTGTGGAGATGTAGTTCTCATCTGCGAACTTTTTCAACTGCTCATTTATCAGAGTGGATAGGAGTTGGATTTGGCTTTTAATAAAGGGGCAGTATCTTGTGTGAAGTTCTCGGCGGAGCTGCTTTTTAAGGCACAATAATTTGGTTAGGATGCTGGGCAAAGGCTTTCCTAAATAGTTATGAGGAATGCTTGTCGGTGTGTTGTTGCTGAGAGCCTTCTTAAGAATTTGCTCTATTCTTAAAGATGCTTGATCGATTTCAGTAGGGAGTATGTTAGATGCTTCAGGGATATACAAGTCAGAGAAACTTATCGCTATGTCCCTATTGACTTTTCTCCAATTTGTTTTGGTGAAGTTTGGGACAGGGTTTGACGAGTAGAGTGGGTCGAGAGAGGGGATTTGGATCGTGGTGTGAACGGAACCATGATCAGAAGGAAATATAAAGGAGACTGTAGGTGGACCCGCTGAATAAACATCCTCGGACTTGAGGAAGAAGTCGATTGTTGACCTGGCTGAGCTAGAGACACGAGTTGGCTGTAATGGGGAGTCAATGTTGGTATATGGATAAGACTGGAGGAGGGCTAGCAATTGGCGACCATATTTGTTGCATTTATTATCATTGAATGCTGTATGACGAGCATTCCAGTTTCCTCCGATTATAAATGGAGCGGGAACGGACTGTTGGATAATCTGCGAATTGTCAGTATCTGGGAAATCTGGTTGTCGTGAAGGGTGAATATAAATGGATGCTAAGACGAGCACTTTATTGTTCTCACAGAGAAGTTTTACTGCTGTGTATTCAATGCTGGATAGACCGGTGAATCTGATTTCACTGAATTGACATTTTTTGTGAATTAAGATGCCGGTACCTCCATGAGATCCATTAGTTTTGGGGTTAGAAACTAAAGTATAATTGGGAATTGAAATTCGGGAATTTGGGTTGAGCCAGGTCTCTGAAAGGAAGAGGATATCTGGGGAAAACTTTTCAACAAAGAACCGGAGGTGTTGCTTACGTATGTTAGAGTAAATTTTAACTCCTTTAATTATTGCTATTAGGCCATTTCATACAATTAGGTAAAATGATTTTTTCGTTTGAAGTTAATCCGTTTCTTATTTTATGGATATATAATTGAATGTTAAAATGTTACATTAAATTCTCCAGAAGTGTCCTCTGTCAATCCAGCAGAAAAGTTCGCTGCCGTTCAATTAAACGTGGTGAATGATTGGTTCTAAATCTTCGTGTCGTAGAGAAATTCGCGTTTTAAAGACTAGATATTACTTCGAAATAATAAAGAAACTGAAAACGGTGTCATAATTGCCATAAACCCTAAAATCATTTAAATTAAAAAATTGAAAATCGTATTTAATTATCGTATTCATCTTATCAATTTGATGCAAGTGGTGATTCAATAGATATATAATTATTTTTACTTAATAGGAAGGACTGACATTTTTTTTTTAAATATATATTGTGACGCATATGACCATCAGTACTGGAATCTTCGAGAAAGTCCGAAACAAAGTACTAGATTATTTTAGGGAGTACTGGAAAACTGGAATAGAGAAGTCGAGATTGTGGAACGGACGGAAACGAAACGCCGAATCAGAATGAGGGGACGGTATAAATACGTCGCACACAGATCGAGGAATCATAAGTAAGGCAGTGAAGCAAGCGAAACGTGCGGAAGCGAAAGTCTCGAGTAAAAAGTAGAAAGTGTTTACAAAGAAATCATTATGTGTACGGTAAAAAGCAACGGTTGTATTACGGACTAATAAAGTGTTATATCGATTTAACGGCTTTTATTTATTTTAACATAATTAATCCAGCGTTAGGGTTCGCTCGCTACAATATATATATATATATATATATATATATATATATATATATATATAATTTTTACAATATATATAATAATAATAAAAAAATAAGTATACCCGCCTGTCACGTGGGAGACTGGGGTTCGATTCCCCGTCGGGGAGCGTCTGCGGCAAGACTAATGACCTTGCCCGGTGTTGCGGATTGGCAATTGAATGTGCTGGGATGCGCTGGAGAAATCTAGTACATTCGCAGTGTATACCAGTTGCGCGGCAGTTGTCACGGACCAGCTGGCCGATTGTCACCAAGCGATGAGGTCATAGCGTCCCTTTTTTGAATTGGCAGTTATGCCCACTCAGTCGGCAATCAACTTCCATCGCGGGCATACAGTCTGCCATCAACTTCCATAGTGGGCATAGAGTCTGCCATCAACGTCCATCATGGGCACAGAGTCTGCCATCAACTTCCATCGTGGGCATAGAGTCTGCTATCAACTTCCATCATGGGCACAGAGTCTGCCATCAACTTCCATCGTGGGCATAGAGTCGGCAATCAACTTCCATCGTTGGCATAGAGACATTTTTATTTCAGATTAGGGGAGTGCACCCGTTGTGGCTACTTTAAATATAGGTTGCGGGACAAATTTCGTGACAATCTATTTACATTCTTACGAGGCTCCTCCATGGTCATGCTAGCGGAATTCTTAATCTCTTAAACCGGTTAACGGGAGATGCCAGACATTGAATAGTTGCTATAAACCGTAATGAATAAGCAGTACTGTTAGGAATTTCTAGAACAAATGGAAAAGTTTGGGAAATGTTCGAAACTCCTTCAGTCCCACTTGAAGTACTTTTAAATAACGGAATAAAAAACACGTTAATAACCACAAATGGCCCAAAATTGACGATACATTTAATGGTATAATATTTACAAGAAATATGGTGTTTGCAATATCTCTGTTGATGTCCGGCGCCGTGCTTCCTCGGTTGAGGGAAAAGCGTGGACCTTTTATTTTTCCTTTATTTTTGTATTCTTTCAATATTCGCTCCGATTGAAAATATGTTTGTGCGGAAATCAATTATCAAAGAAAAAAACTCTTCAGTCCCTTAGTTATTATTTAATTTTTGTATCTTCGATATTATTTAAATTTTGTATCTTCTTCTCCACAAACTTCAAAACATAAACTCAACTACTTCTCAGAATTCAAAACTTCAATTCAACTGAAAACTGAAACTTCCTCTTTTAACTAAAACTTCCTTTTTTTCTCAACTGAACAAGTGTAATCACACACTCAAAACTAACTGATTTTACAATTGAATTTTTTCTCTACTTATAGAACATTGTGTTCTGGAGATTCAGTGTTAATAAGGGTAGTATTCTGGAATACAACATCTCTAATTTCATTAGACTTCGCGAGCAGTCGCGGCGAGGCAGTATCGTGATTGAGGATTGCGCCATCGCCGTCTGCAAGCGGGCACCGTCGATCGCATGGATTGGAATGGACGATGCCTGTCGGCGGAGGTGCAGCCGTTGGCGAGGGATTCCGATATGAATGTGGCCTCTGAACAGGGGTTCACTAGGGCACGACCTCGATCCGGCGTTGACGTTCCGATTGGATGCTGACGGGTGTTGTAGTCAAGAAAATCGCCCGCGGTGGAGGTGCAGTTAGGGTGTGCGCCAACACTCCGGGGGTGTGGCCACCTTGGGGTTTGGGGTTGATACCCGCTTCTGGAGGTGCTAGTGAATGGGGTGTTGGGGTTGTCGCGAAACAGATGCCTCCTCAGGCAGTTGAAGCACAGTTTTTGTTGACTTGCTTGCGATCCTGGTCCATTGGGAGCGATCGACGGTGATTTTAGGCAGCTCAACGAACTCCAACGCCTTGATCCCGATTTTTTAGGAAGGAATTGAACTGCTGGTATGTGGGGGGCACTGTAGTGTTTCTTTGGGCTGTCTGTCGATTACGTCCCGTGCGTGGATCAAGGCGCTGGGTGGTCAGGTAAACGAGTATGTCGTCCCGTGTGTTTACGGGACGGCCGAATGCATTCAGGATCTCTATAGCCTCATTGGCGGCGTTGCGGATTTAACGAAGGCCCACAACAGATTTCTTGTGGGTAGCAGGTACCTAGAGGAGGGCGTACAAGGCAGAGTGGACCAGGACATGGGTGTTGTCGTAATGCTCTACTTGTTTATACCAAGCCCGATTATAGTTTCCCCCGGGGATGTTTTTAGTGGTCCTGGCGACGTCGTCTCAGAGGCTGGACTTTAGGTAGTTGAGACGTTCCACACCCGTGAGGACTGGGTGGTCCGCCAGTAGTGACTGGAATAGATCCTTAAATGGCCTCCATTCCGAGTATGCCGTAGAATGTTGGTAGCTGCAACGGAGGAGGGGGGGGGGGGGGGGGGGGCAATGTCAATTTCTTAATAAATTTCAAACCTTTCAATGATTTGAAGGGATCGAGCCTTCAATGACAATTCAACAACGAGCGGAGGTGGCACTTTAATCGTCGGCAATAGCGCCCTTAGCCACAAAGCTATTGACCTCCCAAGTTTCGACTCCCTAGAGGTCTCTGGGGTTGAGATACATCTAGCTGCCAGTCATCGTCATCATCGGCACTCCAACCGGGAACCGGCCTTGGCCTTATTTAACAAGTCCCGAGGCTTGTTAAATTTTCCATAATGATTTCTTTTTTCCGGAGAAGGTCATTAGTCTTGCGCCAATAGTAGAGCTACCAGTAACTAATAATACTACCATTAATCCCGAAGATATCAACGAGTTAATAAGGTCTTCAGGGCGTATACCCTTTATCATAAGCGGCGATTTTAATTCCAGACATCCCAATGGGAACAATTCTGTCTCTCGCCCAAACAGAAAAAAAGTTGCACGAATGATGCACTCAAAATGCTTACACCCTTGATTTCAAAATAGTTGCACTAGCCATTGGGACACGAGGGAAATCAATTTTGGACTTTTTTATTGTGTATATACTTTTTTTTTCCACAAATCACTCCTCCCCAAGTGTCGGCGGGTATTTCTGAGATAATATTCATACGCAGCTGCCGAGTATCCCGTGCTAATACAATAAGGAAGCAGCAGAATTAAAATAGGGTCCTACATTGTCTGAGGCCGTAAAGGCACAATTAGATGACTTTGCAAAAAACATCTACAAAATGGGCTTGATAAATCTGTACCATCGATTTTTTATTCTTGATGTACCAATAGATTCCTTAATGGAAAAAACGTTGGAATTGGAACATTGGAACATTAGCTCTTGTAGTACTCCGCGCCGTGCTTTAACGGTAAACCCGAGAGAAGAGCGCGAAGTGTTGTGTGTGTAAAATGAAGGAGAGCGAAAGGGTTTGGTTGATAAAAAAATACGCTAGTTTTATTGTGCCTTCGAATCGGAGGTTCGGATATGGTTTTACATGAGGGTAAAAAGTGGACACTTTGGTGCACACGGCCAGCGGTTCGGCCTCTGTACTTCTACTGATCACGAAATCGAAAGTCACTGCCCTTTTATAGTTTTTTCCGTTGACTTTTGTAAATTATTTTAGTGTCAAAATTCCAAGAAGCACACGCAAGACTTTGCGTGCTTCGATTGGAATTTTGTTCTGAGAATCATTTGAGGATTTTGTTGGATAGATTCTAGGAAGGGGATTCATGAAATGCGTTTTGAATCAAGCATTTCATGATGTTAGGATTTTGGGAATTGAGTCAATGTACGACGAATTAACTATTGGTTTACTTCGTTGTTCATGTGACTCACTATGGAATTTGGATGTGTATTGTGTATTAATGGTAAGCATTGGGGATTTGGATAGGATTATTTGATGTTATTGAGGATTTGGATAGGAGTAGCGATTTAGGATCGCTACACTCTTCTGCAGGCTTAAATAAACCACCATTTCCCGTATACACCAATAGCCCTCCATAGACCTATAGACCGATTTTAGGTATCGAGTTGGGACAAACTTTAACACAAATAATGACCAATACTTCAACTGTAGAAGTGCTACCACACATTTAATCTCTTACACATGGGACTCCGCAACTACAGGAACATACACCACAAGGCGAGCAATTACATAGGGGAAGTGAAGGGGAAATGGAAGCAAATCCTCCCAGCAGACCATTGACACAGGATGCCCCTATCCGCAAGATAACTTGCTGTTACGTTGAAGTGGTACGCGTTTCGTTGGCTGCCGATGGACGGTCACAACGAACAATGGCTGTCGCAAAGGAGAGAGAGCAGCGCGGCCAATGCAGAAGAGCAGGTCACCAATTGAACTTCGCAGCACAAACAGTAAGATACCTCGAACACATAATAGAATACAACACAGTAAAGGACAAGTAAAAGATAACTTAACTTTTATTTCCTATCATTTAAATTGTACAGCCTTGTTTTATTTCTCTCGACTGTTGCTGGCGATGATTGCTCCGATAATGTGAGCGCGGTGAAGGTTGGTTGCAGACTGACGAATTGGCATAATTGCCAATTCAAAAAGCGACGCTATGACATCATCGTGGTGACAATGATGGCCAGTTGGTGCCAGCTGCTGCGCAACATTCCAGCACATTTAATTGCCAATCCGCAACATTGCAGTTACTCCCACAAAAGAGGACGTACTTACGAGGATGTGTAAAAAGGAGAAATAGACCCTTTTGTACACACTGCCAGCAAGTAAATCACGATATCCGTGATTGCCGGCGACTAAGGGAAGGAAAAAGGATTCTGTACATAAGGCAGATTTGCGACTCCTGTGGCAAATAAGGCCACAATCTAGGGTCAGCAAAAGATGAAATGGGAATCACGAATTCAATGCCAATCTGCGAAAAATTGCCCCCCTTTAAGACCAAGGAAAAGTAGGCCAACGTCCCTGGTAGTAAAAAGCCGCTATCACATCAAGACCTCATGCTCGCCATTTACCAGCGTCTCAACTGTCCAGCTACCTATAGATGTAGTTGTTAAGAAAAACATAACTCTAATGGTGGCCACGGCACTAAATTCAGCTTGATCAGCAAGAATAGCATCAACGGATCAGATGTTAAAATCAATCGGCAAGAGGTTTGCACTTTACAGACGCCTTTTGGAAATATCAGGACCTTGGGAAGGTGCAAGGTGAAGTTCCAACTGAAATGTAGCTCTAAACCCCCATGCAAGTTTCAAGTAGTGAGCAGTATGCCTGGTTTACCAGAAGACGGTCTACTTGGAAACGATTTTCTGTCAAGAAATTGCAATGTGAAAGCTCCCAAACAGTGTAGCACATTTCCTCGCACGAAAATGAACACAAGGGTATTTAGTGTGCTATTCAAGTTCTCACACGTCTAAGAAAAGGCACCTGAAAATAAATTCAACATAGGGAAACAGAAGCAAGCCCAAGGTAAGCCCATAGTAAGCCCAAAACCTTCAGGTTAAATTTTAACCATAAGAAGAGGAACCCTGAAGAGTCAAGTGGTAATGACAACTGTATTAATAAAAAAACGGACACTTCGTCAGCAAATTCATCAAACTCGCTCCCAAGCAAAGTAAGCAAAACAAAAAGTTATTGCAGAAATCCGTAACACCTCTCGTAACACGAGATGGCAACTGTACTCAGGGTTAATCACAATTCCCCTTCCGGTGGCCATCAGAGCGTCATCAAACCATATAATAAAATACGACACGGATAATGGTGGTCGTCCACGTTCTTCGACATTAGGAGGTATGTGGGGGTACGAAGTCGCGAGGCTGCACGGGCGAGAGTTCTACTTCGTCCCCACAATTCACTTAATGAAAGTTCCGCCAAAAGTCAATCACCAAATAAATGAAACGCACCGAGCACGAGTTTGTTATACTTAATGTTTTTTTATTTTACACTGGACTTAATATTAATGCTAAAATGATTTTAAAAAATTCGATACAAGGTGAAACGATACAACGTTAAACACTTCGACCCGACTCCGAGGTATATTACGCATCTCCGCGGTTTGCGGAGTGCGGGAGAAAAACCTACCGTCGCGAACGGGGCTTGGGATGAGACTCGCCGAGGATAGAACTTTGACATGAATTCCATGCTAGGTTAGGATTAAGAAAAGGGAAGAGAGAGAAAAACTTTTCTCTTGAGGGTGTGGCCGCCACAGAAATGCACTCTTTCAGTGCAGTGGTGTGTGTGCATGGTTATTTCATGGATGAGAACGAACCTACAACAAAGAAAAGGCTTAAAGTGCATTCATAGGATACGATTTCTAATGGTTACGCTAATGGTTTTGCTTATGCATCGTGCGGTAATGAGGGTCAGCTAAATAAATAGCAGCCGCTCATTAAATGAAACAAATGTTTTTCGGATACCGCAAACGATATGAATTGTTTATGGTATCGCAGGAAACCTATGTAGGAACAGCGTTCTTCTGTTCGCACATGGTACGAGTTAGAGAATTCTATTGCTGGGAGCAAAGGGTCGCCGGCCAATGTGTACGTAAAGAAATTTATCGTACACATGGCGAAGTTGGAAAATAGACGGTGCAATATTAATGGTCCCTGTCATGGCGGTTGCATTGTATGCAAACCGAATCATTTTGTTTACAGGAATTCCTCTAGGGGGATTTGCTTGGCACTGAAGGTGCCGAATTGGTTTGAGATTCCTGATAAAGTAAGAAAGAAATCTTACAGGAATTGTATGCGAAGAGATGCATGAACGGTTTTCCAAGGACTTTTTAGATTATACCTTGATAATCCTAGATGCGTAAAGCATTTAAGGTGCTAATGCGATTGCATTAGCGAAATTATATGATTGGATGGAAGATATGGAGGTTTTTCAGGTAAGTGGGCCGTGGGGTTTGGCGAAACCGCCACAGTATAACAGAAAGTTTTTTTGTGTGGTTGGTTTTAATCAGGAAGAAAGAAAGGTGCGCGTTTTTGTTTTTTTTTCAAGGAAGAAATGTTAAATTATTAAATAAAGCTAGTAATAAAGTTAAGTAAAATTGAAGAGTGTTGTGTTTTTGTTTTCGTCTGTACATTGCATGGAGGTGCCAGGTGTCGGTGAATGCAACCAAGACAGTCGAAGGAGACAGTGTGGGGAGTGAATGTCATAGAACCCTTAGTTACACGGACGGAGGATCCTGTGGCGGTGATCCGAGCGAGCCGAGGACCCCAAACGCTACGGGTAAGAGTGTGGTATATTTTAATATCAGTTTTGTCCATAGACCACCATCGAGGAACAGAAGTGCAAAACACCCACTGTGAAGTTGCTAGAGATGGTCCTATAAATCGCTAAATAGTCAGCCCTTGGAAGTTATTTGGTTGTTTCATCAGTTCAGCGAAATACCTGAAGAGCGGTATTCGTCATTGGAGGGAAATGTGTCTGGAGGAAACATTTGATCCAACAAGAGGGGAACCAGTGTTTGTGTCGTCGTGTCGATTGCTGCAGGAAACCACAGACGTAAATTCTACATTTGCACCAATTTTGTTGCCTGCGTCGGCGAATACACATCAATACCACCACCGGCACCGCCTACTGTGAGTACCACTTCTGTTTAACTTACACCAAAACAAATAAATTTTGTAATTATAAGTGTGTTGGGCCCCCTTTACAAGTGGATGGGTTGTCCACCTAGGTGGAAGTAAAGCATATACATAAATCGATAATTCGACAACTCATATACACCAAGCCAGGTGGATATATATATATATATATATATATATATATATATATATATATATATATATATATATATATATATATATATATATTGTTACGTTTCTACTCCGCACACGACCGTTAAACTATGTCCACTTTAAAACTATACGTTCCTTTGCGCGAGTTCGACCACTGGATCGCAAGAGTGCTTCAATGTTTTTAAGGACAACCTCTGTTTTCCTCCGTTAAATTCCTCAATCACGTGTTCTCTAGCTCTCTTTTTGAATCTCTCCTTACACGTGTGTTCTTTTTGTCGTTCCGTCTGCTTCTGACGTTTCTGTCAGTTTTGTGTATTCTCCAGTATTCCTCTAGATGGCTCCAGAATCGGTGTGTTGATGTCGTATTAGTTGGCTTAAGGCTCGGTGCGACGCCATGAGGTCACGCTAACGGTTGACAAGTGTGTCGGTTTTGACAAATTCCATGATCCCAATGGGGATAGTCTCTCTATATGCACAACTTTTATCTTCCCTTGCCTCTTCCGTATGCGATACACAACATCGTTTAGTCGCTTTAAGACTTTATATGGGCCTTCCAACGATGTCTGCAGGTTTGGGGACAGATCCTTCCTCCGTTGGGGGTTGTATAATAGTACTGAATCGCCTTTTTGGAACCCCTCGGAATTCATGGTTCGATCATACCGATCCTTCATTTTGTTGCTCATCAAGCGCGTCCGTTGCCCCACGAGACGGCGTATTTCGTCCATCTCGGATTGGAGCACCTCCCAATAGCTGCCTGCGGCTTTAATAGTGGCACCGTTGCTACCGAATTTCAGGTCCGATGGGAGCCTCAAGTCTGTACCAAAGATGATGTGTGCAGGTGGGTGTCCGGTAGTGTCGTGTACTGCTGATCGGCATGCCATTAAAAACATTTGGATGTGCTTGTCCCAATCACACTGACATTTGTCGACAACTTTTCGCAAATGTTCCTCGAGCGTACGGTTGAACCTCTCAACCATTCCATCCGACTGTGGGTGCAGAGCTGTCGTCCGTGTCTTTTTGATGCCCAGCAGTGAGCACATTTCTTGGAAGATAGCAGACTCGAAATTCCTCCCTTGATCCGAATGTAACTCGATCGGTACTCCAAATCGCGTGACCCAATTCTGCACGAAAGCTTCGGCTACGGTTTTAGCCTCCTGGTTTGGTATCGCATACACTTCGGGCCACTTACTGAAATAGTCCATCACCACGAGTACATATTTGTTGCCGGAGTCACTAGTAGGGGAAGGGCCAGCTACATCCACTGCGACGCGCTCAAATGGCGCTCCGGCATTATACTGCTGTAACTTCCCTCTGCTTTTGACTTTTGGGCCTTTGGCTGCCATACATTGTGTGCAGTTTTTAATCCAGTTAGCAACTGCATTCCGGCCATTCACCCAGTAAAACCGTTGTTTTATTTTCTCCAGGGTTTTTGCAACGCCGAGGTGTCCTCCGCTTGGTCCATTATGGAATTCTTCCAACACGGCTGCTATCCTTGATTTTGGTAGGACAATTAAATCGGAGGTGTATCTACCATCATTGCTTTCCCATTGGCGATGTAATACTCCGTCTATTAATTTCAGGCTGTCCCATTGCGCCCAATACGCCTTGGCCACTGGACTTTCCGATGACATTCCTTCCTTTGCTGGTCTTTCATCCAATTCTTTTGCTTTCAGGATCTTGACCAAATCGGCATCGTCCAGTTGGCTTTTTCTCATAGCACTGGAGTCCCATTCTGCATCAGGTCCGAGACTCAATAAGCGGATGTCGACTATCCCTTCACATCGTTCAGCCTTTGAGCAATGTTTACACTCCACTGCACATGGGCGTCGAGAGAGTGCATCGGCGTTTCCATGCTGTCGTCCTTTTCGGTGTTGTATCTCGCAGTCATAGTTCTGCAGCCTTTCTATCCCACGATCATTACGATTGCCGGCGTCATCTCTTTGATTTCGCTCACAGGGACGATCATCACGGCGTTCTTTATCCATATTCCGATTATTCTGAAAGCGTCCACCACCACTACCATTCCAGTCCTCTCGGCGAGTTTCAGGTTCACCATTCTGGAAGTTTTCCTCGAACTTTCTCTTGGGATAGTTTCCATATTCTGTAATTACTCGTTCCGGACGATCTCTATTTCCAAAGGTTCTATTATTTCCTCTGCGGAAATCGGTCCTGTATTCCCTATCCCTGTCGTTCCTGAATTTCTTTTCGCCTTTATTATCACGATTTAATGAATCTTGTTTATCTCCTCCACGTAATTGGGGTGGTATGTATCGCTCAGCAGAAGGAGTCGTTTTATTTGTGGGACTATTCGAGTTTTTGCCGCCATTCAAGTCCAGACCAGCAATCTCTTTTTCCTTGCGCGGTGCATCACAATCCCGTGAAAAATGCCCAGCTTTTCCGCAATTATAACATTTCCCGTCGGAGCCCTTGCGTCCGGTTGACATCATTTGAGTCATAGTCTTTATGAGATCCCTCACACTTTTCTCCAGGGATTCGTTCGGTTCCACTTCCATGCGATGGACTCTATGCACTGGTTTGCTTAATAGACTTGCTGTTTCCTGTGTCAATGCAAACGACACTGTTTCCGCGAATGTCCTTTTCGGCGTAGAGTACGTTGCTCGTTTTGTATCTGCATCCTTGAAACCATTTACGAACGCCTGGGTTTTGAGTATTTCGATTACCTCCGCGGGTGCATCTGCGTTTGCCAAGTGCGCGAGTCGTTCTATCTCCATTGCATAACTTGTAACGGCTCGTTTGCTTTTTGGTGGCGATTCATCAACTCTATCTGGAACATCTGCTTCCTATGATCGCTGCCGTAACGCCGTTCAATCGCAGCCATTATTGCGTCATAATTGCTACGATCACTTGCAGGAACAGTTTGTAGCACGTCGGCGGCGGGGCCTTTCAACGATACCACCAACGCTGCCACTTTGTCCGTCCTTGTCCAATGATTAGTTTGTGCTGTAGTCTCGAACTGTTGTTTAAAAACACTAAACGGCACAGTTCCATCGAAGGTTGGGGCCTTAAGTTTCATCGCATTGACAGTCGTAACTGGTACGCTTGGCTGTCTTCCAACTCCCTAAGTTTCGATTCCAAGTGATGTAGTTCGCCTTCCATTTGGTCCTGCCTCGCCCGCAACTTAGCGGCATTTCCTTCGATGTGCGCTAGTTGGTCCTTAACTTGTGAAGTGTGTTCTGCCAACTGGTTTTTCATGCACGAGGACTGCTCCGTCAGCTGCTTCTCTATGCGTTCCGTCAACTGATTCTCCATGCGTGAGGACTGTTCCGCCATTTGATTGTCCATACGTGAAGACTGCTCCGCCAATTGTTGTGCCATTACTTGTAAAAGCACGTTCATGTCGAATGCTAGAGTTGGTTGGGGTTCCATTGTCCACGATCACTCCGCGATCCCACTTCTGACACCAATTGTTACGTTTCTACTCCGCACACGACCGTTAAACTATGTCCACTTTAAAACTATACGTTCCTTTGCGCGAGTTCGACCACTGGATCGCAAGAGTGCTTCAATGTTTTTAAGGACAACCTCTGTTTTCCTCCGTTAAATTCCTCAATCACGTGTTCTCTAGCTCTCTTTTTGAATCTCTCCTTACACGTGTGTTCTTTTTGTCGTTCCGTCTGCTTCTGACGTTTCTGTCAGTTTTATGTATCCTCCAGTATTCCTCTAGATGGCTCCAGAATCGGGGTGTTGATGTCGTATTAGTTGGCTTAAGGCTCGGTGCGACGCCATGAGGTCACGCTAACGGTTGACAAATGTGTCGGTTTTGAATTTGTAACAATATATATATATATATATATATATATATATATATATATATATATATATATATATATATATATAAGCTACGAAAAACGTTACCACCACCAACAAGAACCCCCAATACCATTTTTTATAACGATTCAACTGTTGTCACAACTTATGCCGATTACAACGCGCCCAGCACAATATTATTATTGTAACGTTACAATTGGCAGCATCAAACAAACATTATTATTATTAATTGGCCTGTGGAAACCGGGACCCCGGAAGTTCACCGACTCGGTTGCGGCATCGTTCCCTATCCTGTGCACTCTCGTTCCACACTTGACTATCTGATCCGATTTCCTTAAGGTCAAACCTAACATTGTCCTCCCATCGCCGTGGCGACCGTCCTGTCGGTCTCTTTCCCATTGGTCTACCGTCAAGAATTCTACACACGGTCCTATCGTTGCCCATTCGCGCCACATGTCCGGCCCATCTTAATCTTCGCGACCTGATTACTCTCACTATTGTAGGTTTGCGGTATATCTCTTACAATTTGTGGTTGGGGAGTTTTCTCCATTGTCTTGCCTCCTCATCATATTTACTACCAAAGATACTCCTTAAAACTATTTTCTCGAATACGCGGAATTTGTTTTCTTCCCGTTTTGTGAGAGACCATGCTTCGCATCCGTACAGATCAATCGACATGATTATGGTTCTATAAACACGGAGTTTTATATTATGTGATATTAGTTTGGATTTAGGAGTTTACTAACTATGCCTCAACTAGAGTTGCCGGAATGCAGTCTTTTGTTAATTTCCTTCGACATCTACACTGTGCCCAGTGTTAAGTGCTTTAACTTTTTCAAATATCTTGCCTCTGACGTATATGTGTGTTCCCTATATATCCTATCCTGTGCGCTCTCCTTCCACATCTGACTATCTGATCCGACTTCCACAAGGTCAGACCTAACATTGTCCTACCATCTCCGTCACGGCCATCCTACCGGTCTCCTTCCCCTTGGTCTACCGTCTATTCACTACCAGTGCGGATTCCGTAGGAACCGATCAACAAGCGACCAAATCTTCACAGTAAGGCAATTGTTGGAAAAGAAGTGGGAATATGGAGAGACGGTTCACCAACTGTTCGTTGACTTCAAAAAAGCTTACGACTAAGTCGCAAGGCAAAGACTCTACCATATTGTAGTTGAGCTGGGAGTCCCGAAAAAATATATCGCCCTCATTCAAATCTGTACGAAAGAAAATAAAGGGCGAGTTAGAATAAAAAATCACCTCTCAGAACCATTTGAAATCCGCGACGGACTAAAACAGGTGGGTGGCCTCTCAGCATGT
Organism: Microdon myrmicae; assembly: GCA_963931805.1. NCBI lineage: Eukaryota > Metazoa > Arthropoda > Insecta > Diptera > Syrphidae > Microdon > Microdon myrmicae. The sequence goes on from OZ007499.1 coordinate 76,498,481, forward strand.
CTTTTTAAACTTGTGCTCGAGTTTACCATCAGAAAGGTACAAGACGACAACATGGCCGGATCATCTCTGGGGCACACAAGTGCTCGCATATGCGGATGACTTCATCGTTTTGGGAGATAATTTAGAAACTGCAAGTAAAAATAGAACAAATACTTAGAGCATGTGCGCCTCTGTCTCGTGATCCGTACCATCGGATAAATTGTGTAATCCATTTAGGGTATTTTTAGTAAACGCAAGATACCCTTATTGCTCTATCGGTTTGTGGCGGTTCTACGAACCCCACAATCCACTATAGGTTGAGATATCGTCCTTTCGTCCGCCTGAAACAAAAGACAACATTTCAAATACCCAACACTGAATTCAATAGTAAAAACCAATCGAACTAAACGTTCAAAATTTCCTAATGTGGAATTCAACAATGCAGTCACTCAATTCAATTCAATGCAATTCCCCCATTTAATCTATCCATCCATTAAACGCATTTTTCTGAAAACAAACAGAATAACGCACATCTCCTCATCTAGCTAATAGCAATTAGCACCCTAAATTCCTCGCAAGATCCCAAACCGACAAGCGCACGTGCGCAAACAAAGGCCTACTGATTCCCCCGCCGACCAACAATTCTTGCAATCATAAACATCCTAACACCTATCCCACGCTAGATGTTTATGATTGGGACTTTCTCCTTTAAAATTAGTGTTTTATTTAAAAAATAATTCTCACCGGTCACCTGGTAAGTCGTACATAAAGAGAGTGAACTCAACACATAGGTTGGGGTCACTAAGAGTATGCTGTTCATTCCGAACGGTATCCGAAGATGCTATAAATAGTTTGCCGGGAGAACACCACCTGACATTGCAGCTAAAGAAAACATTGCATTACATATGGTCTCCCAAGAGAATCGTCGGAGAATGTGGTCACCATTAGAGCTCTCAACACTAAGAGAATGGCAACGAAGGCGGGATTCTTCCACCGAAGGAAGATGGACCCACACCATGATACTTGATATAGAAACATGGGTGAAAAGAAAACATGGCGAGCTGAATTATCACTTGACTCAGCTAATATCAGGAACATGGATGATTCCGGCAATACTTGGACAAGTATAAACATGTGAATCACCCGTACTGCTTGTATTGCGAAGGCGGAACACGTACTCACAGAGTGCGTGAGATTCGAGACGAACGATTTTGGAGAGACATATGCGACGGACAGTTACTCCGGGAGGAGTAATAGATGCTGAGTTCAAAACAGGCATGGTCCGTAATAAATGGTATTCTCTGTGAAATGATGGAGCAGTTGCGAGGCGACGAGCGGTATATCAGGTAAACTCCGTCCCGCCCCGCGATGGAATATCTAAAAAAGAGTTCAGCGGGGATCAACGGGAATATGAGACCCGGCATGCATCTGGATTGGTCCAGAGGTATCTTTTGAATATTTCCACCTTCCTACCGAAACCAAAAAAAAAAAAAAAATACCCTCCACTTCTAAGACCAGATCTACATGAAGGTGTGCATTTTGTTATAAAAATGGCATTAGAAAAAAATCGCGATATTGGTGTTCAACTTGACAAGTTGTCTCATGCATTGTACCATGTTTTGGTGAACTCCATTCTGTCACAACAAACTAAGGTAACAAATTTATTTTTTATGTTATATTGGTTGCCATTTATGTTAATATAAATACATAAATATATGCACACTTTCCAAGAAAATCGAAACAGTTAACTGATTAAATCGGCCTCCCACCACACGCTTTTTTGGATTCAGGATCAGTAAAATACCGGAGACCGAAGCCTCGGCCAGCGACGAACTCAACTTAAATAAATCAAGCAAATATGGAAGTAACATATTTGCGGACATTTCATTTAACTGTCTCCAACCAGGCCGGACAGTCGTAAAACGGATTCACCTCCATCTCGAAAGGCAATAAAAATAGGTTTGTTAAAGTAAAAATAACATAACAATTGGTTTTATCTTTTAGTGGTTTTAACCGTCATAGCGTCATTTCGAATCACATGTTCTTCACTACCGTCGCAAACGCTACTGTTGATTTACAACACACCTACGAACTATACAAGACAGCGCAAATACACAGGCGTACACCAATCAAAGCGCCGATTATCATTCCCCAGTAACCCTTTCAGATGTCCCGAGACCGAGTCGAACATTCTCACCCATGTGGGTAATTCTGGTTATCGCAAGACACTGTCCCTTGTCTCGCAAGTTGACCTGCACTCCTCTTTTTTACTTGCGTTAGTGTTCGTGAACCCCTGCTTGGTAGAAACCTTGACGTGGTGCGGGGGCTTAAACTACAATGAATCACTCAGGCTATGCTGACGTAAGCATACGCTTCCAGTAGGATCACCCATGTCAGACATGCTAGCGAGGAGTAACACACAAATATCTAACACCCCTAATCCAGGGTGTTACGCGTCACCGTGCCCATTGGATGGTTTGCATCCAGGGGTATATCGGCTGTATTACAACGGCGCCTCTCTGACACCGGGTCGAATCAGAGCAGTAAGCAGACCTTACCATATCAATGAGGGGCTTTGATATGGCGGACTATTTGAAACCCCAGATTGTTCTCACGAAATGAATGATCAATATACAAAAAACAATCTCACGAAAAACCTGGCAGGCGTAGGTGTGATGAGCCGACACTACCATAAGGGAACAAATCATCAAGGAAACACCGACTCGGCAAAAAGAAGACGTACGGAAAAACGAAAAAAGCGGGATATACGCGTCGGCACATGGAATGTTCGAACGTTATATAAACCAGGCGCGATACAGATGGTCGTAGAAAACGCGAAACAACTTAAAATGGACATCGTCGCGCTTCAGGAAATCCGACTCCCACATCAAGTAATCGAAACCAACGGATTTACACTGGTGTGTGGAGGTACCGATAGACACAACCTCGGAACTGGTTTCATCATAAGCAAGAACATTACTGCCCATGTAAATAATGTGAAATTTACTGATGACCGAATGTCGGTGCTAAAAATATAGGGCCCATGGTACAATTATGTATTTATAAACGTACGCCCCAACAGAATCTACGGACGAAGAAACGAAGGACACATTCTACGAGACTCTAGAGGAAGTATTTGATGGGATCTCATAATCGATGTCAAAATCCTCCTCGGGGACCTGAATGCGAAAATTGGAAAGAAAGATATCTTCCAATCATAATGGAATTCGAATTATGACGTTCGCAGCGTCAAAAGATCTGGTAGTGAAAAGCACAAGCAAATCCATAAAGCCACATGGATGTCACCCGACGGCGTAACGTGTAACCAAATAGACCACTTCCTAATAGACAAAAGACACCACTCGAAGATCCTTAACGTAAGATCATATAGAGGAGCAGATTACGACTCCGATCATCTTCTAGTGATGGGCAAAATCAGGACTCGCCTCGCAGCAATCCCACATGGGCAGTCACGGGAGACGAGCAAAAAGCTCGGCATTGATAAACTAAAAGACCTGCGCAAAAGGACTGAATATCAAGACGAACTAATGAATAGATTTAGCATCCTAGAGAATGGGAACAGTGTGGAAGAGGAGGCCAATAGTTTGGACACTAAATGGACATCGGTCAGAGACACAATCAAACAAACAGCTCAAAAGGTATTAGGATTTAAGAAAACAATTAAGTCCAAACCTTAGTTTGACGATGAGTGCAGGACGAAGATCGAAGAACGTCAACGCCTCAGAGTGTTCCACTTAGAAAGATATGATAAAGTCAACGCAGAAAGATACGCGACGATTCGGAAAGAGACAATGAGATTTTTCAAACGCAAAAAACGCAATGGGAGAAGACTCGGATCGAAAAAAAACCTAGAAAATTCCAGAGCAAAGAACATCAGAGGTATGTATGCTGGCATGAACTCAATTAGAAATAGCTACCGAGGGAGAGCCTATAGCGTTTGCGATGATAGCGAAGAACGTGCGATTCGAACTGACGCTATGACAGTTAGAATCACCAAAAATTGAATCAATGCTTAACACATCAGGCTACTGGCCCCGTGTACGAATTCGATTTTTAAACTCAAGTACATTCAACTGATATAGAATTGTTATGTTATCGCTATGGTATACGGCTCTGAAGTATTTTCTTATTCGATTTTTGTTCGGTGTTCTTCACTATTCGCTTGTGTATTATGTGTGTATCTGTTAGAAACGTCACAAGTCAAAATAATTCGAAACACAAATCGTTGTCTGGTCACAGAAACAAGCAATATCGTGACAAGATGAAAGCAGTACCTTGAAAACCTGCTCAATGTACGCATCCATCAACCACAAATAAACGCACCAGACGTGATATTCTTGACCGAACGACCAGTCCGGTGGCGGCCACGCCCTGCATGGTCTCCTGTGGTTCCAATTTGTTCGAGTCAAGTAGCAAAGCGTCGGAATGTTTACCCAGTTGGCGCGGCACGATTAGGAAATCGACGTCGAAATTCACGCTGCGCTAACACCACCGACCGATTATTGGTCAAAAAATTCGACATAATTATGCCACGCTCTTGCGAAGTATAGCGTTCCATTGCTCATATGATTGAATACGAGGGTTGCCTTTTATATTTCGGGATTAGAGAACAAAAACAAATATTGATCATCGAAAATCACTTTATTGTTTTTCAAATTATTCCCCATGAAGATCTATACACTTTTGCATGCGTTTGAACCAATTGTCGAAGCACTTTTGCCACTCTGATTGGGGTATTTCCAAACACATGCATTCTGAATGCAGCGACCGCTTCTTCATGTGTCGAAAAACGTTGACCTCTCAGTTTGTTTTTTACGTACGGGAATAAAAAGAAGTCATTCCGTGCCAAGTCAGGACTATACGGCGGATGACCCATCAAATCGATGTTTTGGGTGCTCAAAAATGCAGTTGTCGCAGCCGATGTGTGAGAGCTCGCATTGTCGTGGTGAAGAGTGATCCGTCTTCGCCGGTTGGTTTTCCTGATTTCTTGGAAGACAACTGGCAAACAAATGGTTGTGTACCACTCAGAATTGACTGTTCTGCGTTGTTCTAGTGGTACGGTTGCGACATGTACAGTTTTTCCGAAAAAACAGGCGACCATTTGCTTGGAAGTGCTTCGTGCGCGAAAAACTTTTGTTGGATTTGGTTCATCTTGAAACACCCAGACAGTTGACTGCTGTTTACTTTCGGGCTCATACGCGTAAATCCACGATTCATCACCTGTCACGATGTCATAGACGTGTTTCGAAGCACCGCGACCTTTTTTTTGAGCATTTCTTTCGACCAATTGACACGAGCCTTTTTTTGGGCGATTGACAAATTGTGTGGGACCCAACGCGAACAAATTTTTTTGACAGTCAAATGTTTATGCAATATTGAATGTATGTTGGTCCCACTAACGCCTAAGGTTGTCTCAATCTCACTATAGGTCACATGACGATCTTCCAATATCAGTTCGCGCACAGCATCAATGGTTTTCGGAACAACAACTGATTTTGGACGGCCTTCACGAAATTCATCTTGGAGTGAACTACGACCACGATTGAATTTACCATACCATCGATAAACACTGGTCCTTGATGGAGCTTCATCGCCAAAAATTGAATTAAGTTGATCCATGCACTGTTGCTGAGTTAATCCACGCCGAAAGTTGTAAAAAATAATCCCACGAAAATGTTGACGATTTAATTCCATTTTTGGGCCGAGATGAATCTTTTAAGTTACTGTAAACAACACAAATAGCGCTCGTATGTCAAAACGTTCTGAGTGCGTATAACCTCAAAAATGTCCAACTTTACGACAGAGCTGTCAATTGCCGGATTGCAACACTAGGGTTGCCAAGTCCCGAAACACAAGAGGCAACCCTCGTACTGCAGATGTCTACTTCTCAAATGTCAAATATGATGGGTGATTAATTTTGCGCCACCTTGTATATAACATTTGTCAAACCTCGGACATCGGGACTGGTGGAGAGACTTGCTAAATAAGGCCAAGACCGGAGCCCGGTTGTAGTGCCGAAGATGATGATGTACATAATTTCAGCTAAAAATTCTTAATTATTTTTCAGTGATTGTGTGATGTATACTGTTTAGCACGCCCCCTCTGAGTGATCCACTTAGAAAGATATGATAAAGTCAACGCAGAAAGATACGCGACGATTCGGAAAGAGACAATGAGACTTTTCAAAGGTAAAAACGCAAATGGGAGAAGAGTCGGACCGGAATAATCCTAGAAAGTGCCAGAAGAAAGAACATGAGAGGTATGTATGTCGGCATACACTCAGTTAGAAATGACTACCGAAGGAGAGCCAAAATAATTTGAGACCCATACAGCTGTCTGGTCCCAGAAACAAACAATATCGTGACAACATGGAAGCAGTACTTTGAAAACCTGCTCAATGTGCGCACCCCCATCAAACCCAAATAAACCCACCGGACGTACATACAGCCGAGCCTCAACTCCAAGCTCATCAAAACAATATGGGGTGACTTCCTTCACTCCGGAAGATTGGAAAACCTCAATAGTCGTCTCCATTTTCAAAAGAGGCGACATATCGGACTGCGAAAACTACAGAGGAATATCATTGCTCCTAATCACATACAAAATATTAACAAATGTCATACTGACGAGAATCACACCGTACGCAGAAGAAATACTGGGAGACTACCAATGCGGATTCCGTAGGAATCGGTCAACAAGCGACCAAATGTTCACAATAAGGCAACTGCTGGAAGAGAAGTGGGAATACGGAGAGACCGTTCACCAACTGTTCGTTGACTTCAAAAAAGCCTACGACTCAGTCGCAATGCAAAGACTCTACCATATTGTAGTTGAGCTGGGAATCCCGAAATAATATGCCGCCCTTATTCAAATTTACATGAACGCAAACAAAGGGCGAGTTAGAATAGAAAACCACCTCTCAGAACCATTTGAAATCCGGGACGGATTAAAACAGGGAGATGGTATATCACCGTGTCTTTTTAACCTTGTGCTCGAGTATGTCATCAGAAAGGTACAAGACGACAACATAGCCGGATCATCCCTGAACGGGGCTACACAAGTGCTCGCATATGCGGATGATATCGCCGTTTTGTGCGATAATCTAGAAACTGTAAGTAAAAACAGTGAAATCATCATGCAAGCAGCAGAAGAGGCGGGCCTAGAAATAAATGAAGACAAAACAAAATACATGATTAGGGCTAGAGCAGGTGGAACTCAGGGAACACATATCAACGTCAGAGGCAAGACATTTGAAAAAGTTAAAGAATTTAAATATCTGGGAACAATACTGACGGCCAGTAACGAAATGTCGAAGGAAATTAACAAAAGACTACACTCCGGCAACGCTAGTTGGCACACAGTCAGTAAACTGCTGAAATCCGAACTGCTATCACGTAACTTAAAGCTCCGTGCCTATAGAGCCAGAATCAGGCCAATTGCTCTATACGGATGCGAAACATGGGTTCTCACAAAACGGGAAAAAAATAAATTCCGTGTGTTCGAGAATAAAGTTTTAAGGGGTATATTTGGCGGTAAATATGACGAGGAGTCAGGACAATGGAGGAAACTCCACAACCACGAATTGGAAGAGGTATACCGCAAACCTACAATAGTGAGAGTAATCAAGTCGCAAAAAATAAGATGGGCCGGATATGTAGCGCGAATGGGCAAACGATAGGACCGTGTGTAGAATTCTTGAGGGTAGGCCAACGGGAAAGAGACCGGTAGGACGGCCGCGATGGAGATGGGAGGACAATGTTAGGTTTAACCATGAGGAGATCGAAGCAGATGGTCGGGCGTGGAAGAATAGTGCACAGGACAGGGAACGATGGCGGAGTCGAGTCGGCGAGGTCATGAACTTCCTGGTTCCTACAGGCCAATAGATAATAATAATAATAATTACTTTCCCTGTTAGAGAATGAAAAAATAGAGTACAAAACAAAAAACAGCCTTTCTAATATATCAAGTTCCGTTCTTCATTTGTATCGAAATTTATTAGGTCTAGTACTACTAGGAGATCGGATCAGATGGTCAAGCGTGGAAGGAGAGTGTACGGGACAGGGGAGGATGGCTGAGTCGAGTCGGTGAGGTTGTGGCAACTCTAACAACAGATGCACACAATTCACAGGCAAAAATAGTGAAGAACACGAACGAAAAAAATCGAATAAGAAAAATACATCAGAACCGTATACCAAGCGATAAATAATAAAAATAATTCACATCAGTGGAATATAGTCGAGTTTGGAAATCAAATTCTAAACACGGTCAGTAGCCTGGTGTGTAACGCTTAGGTAAAATTTTTTCGTGATTCGAGCTGTCATAGCGTCAGTTCGAATCACACGATCTTCTTCACTATTATTTCAAACGCTATAAGGTCATGAACTTCCGGGTTCTTACAGGCAAATAAATAGAAGAGAATAGAATATTTAAAAAAAAACGTATTAAAAACATCTCTCTTAACCAATGCAACCACGTTTTAGCCCACTATATATGCTAAGATTAGGCTCCTCGATAGTATAATGGTTAGTATACCCGCCTGTCACGCGGGAGACCGGGGTTCGATTCCCCGTCGGGGAGCCTCTGGCGCAAGACTAATGGCCTTGTCCGGAAAAAAACAAATCATTATGGAAAATTTAACAAGCATCAGGAGTTGCTAAATGAGGCCAAGACCGGCTTCCGTTTGTAGTGCCGATAATGATGATGATATGCTAAGATTATTATAAACTAGACGTAAGGCTAGTAATATAAAAACTATTGTAGTAGGTTAACACTTGTGCAAGGATCGCTATTAACATTTTGCAAAAAAGGATGAAAATGGAGCTATTAATTAAAAAAAAGTTTTTTCAAAGTATTTTCACATTCACTTTTGCAGTTGTATACACTAAATAATTGACATAAATTCAGGCTTGGCGTTTACCTCATTTTTTTACCCTGGTGGTAGATATCAGAAGAGAAGTTAAGAATAATAATAATAATCAGATGCCACCAACCCTTTCAGATGTCCCGAGACCGAGTCTAACATTCTCACGAACGTGGGTAATTCTGGTTATCACAAGACAATTTTCCTTGTCTCACAAGTTGGCGTGCCCTCTCCTTTTATACTTGCGTTAGTGTTTCATGAAAAAACCAAATGATATCAATATAATAAATAAACATTTTACAGTCGACATTCATTTTATCCATTTAAGGATCAATATAAAAACAAAACAGATTTCATTGTAAATATAAAATTTGATTCCTGTATTTCTTATTATCTCGTCCTTATTCTAGGCACATGCCTAATGCTCTTCCTTGACACTAGTTACATAAGTTCACAGGGTTCACTGGTGTTTCCTTATCACTATCAGATGAATAATTTCTATTTTATTTCACTCACATTTCAACGGTCTTAGAATATCTGTTAACGAGTTCACATCGAAATTATTGAAATTCTGACTTTAAACTTAAAAAAATAAATGAAAATAAAAATAATAATAATATTAAACATGAACTGTATAAAATTCGTACAAGAAACACACAAAAAAAATTCTTCATCAGCCTTTGAATTTACAAGATTTTCTGATTGTATCTAATACATGTAATATTGTTTGTTTGTTTACATAAAAAAAATCTATTTATGCGCTATAAACAAGTATATAAAAAATCAATTAAACTAAATAAATAATAATTTAATTAAAATGACAAAGAAACTAAGTTAAACGTGAAAAGCACGACAAGTAAACTTATTTAAAAATACAATTGGAAATTAATTAAGATTACCGGAATTGCACCGAACCGAATTGGGTATTCATATAAAACATAGTCATGTTACATAAAAATATTTACACAGCATCTATGATATTTACATATAAGAAACTTGTAATTGATTCCTGGTTATGTACAATAATTGAGTATACAGATGTATTTTATTTTAAGTTTTATTATGTTTTTGATTTATATGTATAATATTTATCCGTTCGATATTCTACTTTATTCGTCTATTTATTAATTTATTATTTACTTTTGTTTAACTTAATGTACACTTAGGTTTATTTAATTTAATTTTTTAATATCACACTCATTAGGATTTGAAAACATTCGTTTGATATTGCTGTGAAATTTCGTACCGCTTTTTCACTTCAATACTGTGCATTCGATTAATATTTATAGTTTCGTATAAATTGTTCCCGACGCAAATGACTGCCGTTTAGTCTGCTACATACGTACAGGAACTGGTAATGTTAACAATCTAGCATATACGAGATCTCGGTTTATCTAACGGAAAACAATCGAAAACTTATCATTATAATAAATATCTAACAATTTACAACCAACGACAACCGATATTGTTCAGCTAGGATACATCTTAGCCACTTAGTGCAGACTCTTGTACTTTTACTACACGTGCACAGTTAGGACATCCGAATCTTCAGTACACGGCGGGGCAGATTTACAATTGATGGATCGCTTTCCAAAGTCTTTTCGTGGGCTGTCTAGTGAACCGACCGTGTTCTTTTTCATGTCGGAATTTTGAGTTTTATGTAGCAGGATTTGTGAGCTTCTTTTCTGTTGTATCGCTTTGGCTGATGTATCTAGTTCACGATCAAAATTCGATTCACATGGCGGATAGAGTGGTTGCGAGGAGTGCATGGAACTTGTTCCAGCTGATAATGGTGTTATGTTTGATAGATCAGGTGCAGGATTCAGACTTAATTCCATTCCATTGGCTCGCAGGGAGCTACTACTTGATTTAAGTGGGTTTGTATATCTTTTGAGGTTCTCTTCGTTTTGAAGATTGTTCGATTTTTCTTCTTCGTGGCGTAGTGCGTCAAGTGATGGCGCTAAGTTTATACCGGAGGTTGTACGCATGGCTGACTTCTGTTTCCATATTGTTCCAATGAATATCGCAAATCCAATGAGCACTATTCCTACGCCGCAAAGCACTCCTACTAAAAGTCCAGTATTGTTGGAGTTCTTAGCGACCAATGCTGTTTCGACTTTAACTTCTAAGACTGAGATCAGAGCAGCGAGTTTTGGTTTTCCAACTTGACTGAGAGCACGCGAGATGCCACTCTGCCGGGAAAGTAACTCACCGAGAAGTCTTATCGCGACGGCCAGCTGAGGATCATTAGTTTTTGTTGAGGACTAAAAAATATGTATATATATAAAAAACAGGTTGTGATTACTTTATTGTTGGTATACAGATAGTAGTCCTTACTCACCACAGTCATTTCGATGGTGTCGTTCGTTCCCGTTTTGATGTCGCATATGAGAATCAGCATTCCTTCAGTCAAGGGCTCCTTGAGCATTCGTGTTGCAAGAAGCGAACGCATGGTAAAGCACATCGTCTCTACAGATGTTCCCGTTGCTAATCTCTCTAGTTCCACGAGTATCGTCAATCGAGCACAGTTTTCACTTAGGACAGCCTGGTTTGGCCAACATTCAGTCTTCGCTGGTAATTTGGGTGGTGCCACACGATGCGATGGCTCTAAAGCTCTGCAATCCCCTCTTGTTTGGCATGGACCCGCTAGGCACGATTCCCTTAATGCGGGCACGCAAACTTCATGGCTTTCGCACATCCCTGAAAGTTTCGATGTTTTTGACTCTTCACTGAAACAGTTGGCTAGGCCACACCATAGGTTTGTGCACTTTCGTTTGCCTTGGACACAGGTGCACGCATTGCAGGAATCTTCCAACTGATCACTTATTGATTTCGAACTATTCAAGAGGGCGGTGTAAGGCGACAGTGTCGTGAGGTTCAAGCACGCCGATTGGGGATCCAGAAGCGCTAAAAATTAAATGTTAAAACTGACTTTTTTCGTTTTCAAACGGTTGTGTTAGTACTTACAAATCTCACATCGAACTCCTTGCCTTCCGGGTGGGCAAATGCAAGTGTATCCACCGATTCCATCGATACAAGTAGCACCTCCAAGACACGGTTGCGGTGAGCATTCATTTACATTTATCCGACAATCAGGTCCAGAAAATCCCTGGGCGCACAAGCAACGAAACCATCCAGTGCCGGATTCACATGTGCCACCATTATGACAAGGCTGACCCTGGCATTGGTCTATAGCTTCGCCACAAAATTGTCCATTCCATCCAGGTGTACAACGGCACTGTGCTGTCCCATCATCGGCTGTTACACATGTTCCACCGTTTTGGCACTGTCCAGCGTAACACTGAGTCGCACGCTCCGAGCAACGTTTACCTGTAAATAATTTGTCTGGCGTTATGTTCAATTTTCCAACGACAAGAAAACTCTACGTGAAACTAGTTGTTTCTATTTTACGCGTGCTCGTTCACAAATCTCTATTCAGTGAGAGAAATTACAGACACCCCAAGTCCAGTGTCCGCCTGTTCCACACGGACTCGGGATTAATTCCCTTTTACGTTCTACAAGTAGTCTCTGCCTGCCACAATCAGATAGCAAATGCTTCACACACGATTAGGAATTTTTAATTAAAATATTTTGTATTTTTATTTTGCGCCTCGCGAACGCAAATCGATAGACAAAAACGATGGCAGAGTCCGGGGTAAAAAGTTGGGTCTGAAGTCAGTTAGAACTGGAAACACCATCGCCGACGATGGCGTCGACATGTGAACATGAATGCAAGCCCAACGATATCCCTCGGCGCAGGAATGTTGCTCTTAGGCTCATGGTGGTTTTTTGCGTGTGTGACGGGGATAAAAATTAATGAAACGATGGGAGGGGAGCTAATGAGGATAGAAACGTAAGGGTCCTGACCAGAATCCGCGGACGAGTCATCGATAAGCCCGAGATGAAACATTTAGCAACATGTGAACAAGTGTGCGATGGAGATGATGCAGCGTGCACCATCAGAGTCGCCTCGTTTCAAAGGCAAACTGGGCATTGCAGAGACGAATGTTTATTGGGTTCTTCTTACCTGTCCAACCTGATAGGCACTCGCATGTAAAGTCGCCTTCACCATCCAGGCAGATGCCTCCGTTACGGCACGGATTCGGGGAGCACTCATTTAAATCTGCGGGAGAAATAAAATTGTGTTGGATATATTTTTAATTAGCCTTTTTTCGTATCCTTCCTTCTTGCTTCCATTCTCTCCGTGCTATCATGGTAACGAATGGGAAAACCTGAGGAATGATGTGTTCAACTTCAGTCTTCCCTTTCGTGTTCGACTTCTTCGTCTTTTCGAGAATAATTTAATATCTATAATCTCTTCTTAAATGAAAGATGGAGCAGCTACGGAGACGAAGGGATAATGCGTGCTGTCATCTCGCATACCAACCAGGACACTGCTGCGGCCGTGGCATCCCAAAGATTAGTTTATTAGCGGATTAATCAATAAGAAATAATTTAATGTATCTCTGAAAGGGAAAACGAAAGAGCATCCGGAGGACAGCACGCACTGAAGGAATGGTCGATTGGATTTGTGTTTATTGGTTACATTTATTCCTTTTCGTTTTTGGATGAAAAGATAAATTTGAACAAGTCACCGTCAGGTAGTTGATACTTACTGTGCTCACAGTAGGTCCCGGTGCGTCCAGGATGACACTTGCAGTAGGTGCCAACGTCTCCCATTTCGCATTTGCCATGGTCACTGCATGGCATCGAATACTGAGTCTGATTGGTTATAGGTGGGATACAACTATCTGCAAAAGAGACGGGAAGAAACATCGTGATTCGTAATAAATACGCAATCCAGTAAATTGTGGTGAATATAAATTCATGTCTTCTATGCGATGCGAAGTGATGAAGATCGGATACCAGGTGGAATTGAGTCAAATTGAAGGAGTATGTGAGAAAAATATCCTTTTGGACTGATCGTTGACGATGGGAGAAAAATAACGATAGGACGATACGGCAAAAATTGGATGTGGAAGGCGATAAACAATATACTAAAGTTACCAAAGAATAAGTACTGCCATGATTTGACTCTTTTGTTGACAGTGATTGCCTCTTATTAGTATGATGGCGGACTTGTATTGATCACTATTATGAGAGAAACCAGTGGCACTGAATCAAAGAAAGTAAAGACAAGGTTGGAAATGTTTTGCCTGATGTACTTGAAGGGTTCCATACGGGGTACCCATCAAAGAGTCACACAATTAATGAAAGATATTACTCCCATCTTCTTGACTAACTAGCGAAAAGGTCACAGAAGAAGGGCCAAGTTCGACAAAAGAATCCTCTTTCACCTGGTTATCGGCTCACATAAGCGCGCTTTGATGAAAGAAAAAATTGAGAGATGAGAAGACGGACGTTTTGACATTGAATGATACTGGAAAAAGGTTCAAGGGTGTTCTTATTTAAATGCTAAACTGTTATATTCCTTTTGTAAAACTCTATATATTTATTGTTGTATCCCTACAAGGTTATACGATTCAATATTTTACTAATCATTCTTAAACACCTCACCCTTATAATGTTCACTCTTATACTAATCAATCTTATACTATTCACACTTATACCGTTCAGTCTTATACTGTTATCGTTCGTGCTATTTACTCGTGTACTAGGAACCCGTATACGATTCACTTTTGCACCAATAACTGGTATACTTTTCACTCTTATACTATTTGTCCTTATGCTAAACATTAGTATGACATTTTCTTGATTATATAATAGAAAAAAAGTGCATTGCGCGGTTCGAAAGATTTTTGTTTGCCACCGAACAATTTTCTTCTCTCGGTGAGCGAGGAACACGTCATGGCTGCCAAGACGTGATGATGTGTGCTGCCGAGGAAGCCAAGTGTCGAGTCTTTCAGCGCGCATAAGACTGTCTTGGGAGGTGTTTTAGTTCTCCCTCCCGTTTCCGTTTTCCGTTTTACTTAATTTTGGTTCAGCTTTTGTTTGCCGAGTTTCCGCGCGCTTAGTTCCCCTAGACGGTACGCTGTTGTGGCGTAAGTTGCTTAGGCGTTGCGACTTAGTTGCCGTCGATTTGGTAGCGTGCTCACTGTCCACCCAGCTGTCTAACGGAGTGTGTCGCGCGTCGTTCTTTCCGTTCATTGATTTGTTAAGTGTACCCTGAGAGGAAGGGTGAAGTTTAACGGGTCGACGGGTAATGTGCAGGTGGTAACAGGCATTCAATCAGTAAGCAGGCGGCCATCACGTGTGTCAAGGACTGTGTCGTGTCTCAACCCCAACGGCCAATTGTCTTGGAAGAAGAGCTTGGATTGCGATGTCATCGCATTAGGGATTATGGCGAAGGGTCACAATGCCAGTATATGCGATCAAAACGATTAATAATCGTCTCACAGATCGAAAAACGGAATTTCTTACGTTGCTGGACATCTTCAGCCACAAAGTGAGCATCATTGGCGAAGCGCACCCGGACAGAGCTGTGAATGCATCTTATAAGAATTTCGACCGTTGGAAACAAGCCTTAAAAGAGGAAACATGCCACAAATATCTCCAAAGAATGGTAATTCCCGAGTGGTGTATTCATCCCAAGACATTGCCCCTCGACGCAAGACAAACTTCTGTTATGCTCTCGGTTCCAAAGTTCCACCACGTCTTGTGCTTTACTTTCTGTCGTGGTCTGGATTTCTTGTTACGTTCACGATGAGGAACAACATTAACTTTGCGCTTATGGCAATGGTGCGACAGAATGACACCAAGCAATCGAAGACATTGTATCAAATCACACCAAACAACGGCACAACCTTAGCGTCAGACATAGTTTCATCAAATTTAAATAGTAATTTCAGCTTTAATAACTCAGCTCTCTCAGCTTTTACCGAAAGTACAATAAGCGTTAGCGATAATCATACAAACATCGTCGGGAAATTAGCCAACGGCAGTGATCTTCGCACAAACAACAGTGATAAGCACAACATCAACATCCATCAGTACGACTGGGATTCAGGAGTAAGAAGTGCCATTTTAGCCTCGTTCTATTTGTGCTATGTATTGTCTCAAGTGGCCGGAGGCATCGCAACACAATATTTTGGAACGAAGAAAGTGTTCGGTTGGTCACAATTTGCTACAGGGTGTTGTAGTTTTCTCATTCCATATGCCGCTGACATTCATTATACTGCAGTGGTGCTGCTACGCTCCATACAAGGCTTTGCCTCCGGTCTTACGTGGCCGGCGATGTATGCATTAGTCGGTTTCTGGATTCCCATGGCCGAGCGCAGTCAGTTTATGTCAAGCTTTCAGGGATTCAGCATTGGCATCGGATTAACGTACCCTCTGTGCGGCTTTATTATCGATTACTTCGGATGGTCGTATGTCTTTTACACAACTGGAAGCTTAGCCATGCTGTGGTGCATCATGTGGTACTTTTTGGCGTTCAACAGCCCTAAAGAGCATCCGAGAATCTCACCCACAGAACTTGAGTATATTGAAGTGAACGTGACTAGTGAAGTGAAGGAGTCATATGGGATGAAGGTTCCATGGAAGAAAATATTTACTTCGCTGCCAGTTTGGGCGATTGGGATAACGACATTCGGAAGGATTTGGGTCCCAACTTGGCAGGACCAGTGTTGGCCTTCGCGCAGACAATTCACATGTCTGTGTCATTTCTTTCACCTGTGGTAACCGGTCTCATCGTTGTCGATGAGACGTCCATGGAGCAGTGGCGTAAAGTTTTCGGTGTTTCCTGCCTAATCGTTTTTTGTACTTATGTTATGTTCCAAATCTATGGCACTGCCGACATACAGCCATGGAATAATATACAAAGAAAAACCTGCACCTCGGATGAGCAAAGTGGTATCCTTAAGACCGATGACAAGGACCCTCGAAATAGGGAATGGTATTATTAAATATTTTTTCATATTTCTCATTATTTGTTACGTTAAAGTTTATTCGTAGATTTTTCTGGAAAAGGAGAAAATAAACGGTTTATATAAGACACCATTGATTCTTAAATGTCACTGATATTTTAATTATAATGTTATGGACCATATATGTTAAAACACAACTGACATAATGACCTCTGTGGTGTTATACCGTTTACTCGCATACTTTTAACTCTTACACTATCGGCTATTATACGGCGAATTCGTACACCACATACTCGAACACCATAAATACAAATACTGTAATCTCTTACATCGCAAACTCTTATACTGTAACCTCTTACACCGCAAACGCTTATACCGCAACTCTTATACCGCAAATCTTATACTGTAACTCTTATAGCGCAAGTCTTATACCGCAACTCTTACACTGAAACAATTATAATGGAACTCTCATTTTATAAACTTCAATACCGCAAACTCGTATACTGTAAACTCTTACACCGCAAACGCTTATAGCGCAACTCTTATACCGCACCTCTTATACTCTAACTCTTATACCGCAAGTCTTATACTGCAACTCTTACACTGAAACGATTATAATGGAACTCTCATTTTATAAACGTCAATGCCGCCAAATCTTATACTGTAAACATTTATACTGTAAACTCCTATACTTGGACATTTTATAATTCGAACTGTTATACTGCAAACATTTACACTTCAAACTCTTATACTGCAATCTCATATCTCGTGTATACTGCATACTACATATGATTTTGTTACACGGGTAATTATTATACGCTTACCTCTTATAGTGTTCACTGTTATGATACTTACTGTTATATTGTTTATGTTTTGCTGTGGTGTTGTTACACTACTTTAATGTTATGTTATTTTTATGCCGTACGATTTTAATGATATACGTGTATGCTACTATACTACTATTCCTGGATATCTGATTTATCGTACTTTGGCTGGTCGTGCCAGTTTTTCGAACGCTATGTTTTATTAACCTTTAACAGTGTGATTGTATGGGTTTGAAACACACGATTAATTTGAAAACGAACGATTAAACGTATCCGAAGAAGTCCTTAGACATGATGCTGCAATTACTTTCACGAATTCCACCGTTTTCCATTGAAGGGTTCCATATATTTAGTCCCATATACTTTTCTCAAGAAAAGCGAACGTATAGCGCAGAGTCAACATCCTGAGTTCCTATTAAATACGATACCTTGTGAAGTTGTTTTTGAACAATCGCACAGTTTTAAATAGGATTTAATATTGACAAGCATTTTATGGAAAGAATTTTAATAAAAAAAAAACAGCTAGGTTTTACACCGGCCGATGAAAAACTCTCACGGTGGCTGGAGTTTGGAAATACAGCCCCCGACGACAAAATGAACTTTGGCCTTTATCGGGGTACCAAAAAGGGAGTTATACATACATATATCAGATAACATATGTATATATGAGATAGCCCAAGAGGAATGGAACATCATTGAAAGAGCAACGCCCAGAACCAGCGAAGAGGTGCTTTTGGCTGCACTAATACCCCGGGGTTGGATGGAATTCCTAACGCTGTGGTGAATACTGATTTAACTAAAAACTGGAAGTCTTCAGCAGTCTCTTCACCACTTGTCGCTAAACAGGAAACTTTCCTCAACGTTGAAGAAAACAACGGCTTGTGCTTATACCAAAAGGAGTCAAGGATTTGATAAAGAATGCGAACAGATTACATCGGCAAAAAATAGAGCTCTAAAACAATGGCGCTCTAGTCCCACCGAAGTTAACAAAACGAAATTTGTTATAATCAGAAATGCATGCAACCAAGTGATTGATACCACGAAGAAGGCTTACAACGACAGAGTGACTAATCGACTCCTTGAGTGCCCGACTGGTGCGCGTCCCTTCTGGTCAATGGCAAGGGCTGTCAGCAATAGCTACGCTTCCTCCTCTTTCCCTTCGTTAGTGACGGGTAGAGGGACGTCAGTCACAAATTCAAAGGATAAAGCTAGTGTGTTCGCGAATTTATTTTCCGCGAATTCAAATCTTCAAGTCTTCTGGAGCCACCTGTGATCGCGCCGGTACGGTCTTCCATGCGGGATGTGAGATTTGGCCCGCGTACTATTCAACTCATTGTACGTGGACTGGAGTGTAAAAGGGCAACGGCCCGGACGGAATATCAGCAATAGTCCTTAAGAACTGTGCTCCAGGGCTGTCACCGGTCCGTGGCAGAATCTTCTGCTTATACCCTATGAAGTAAACTGGTTTCAAACAAAATAATTTGAAACCATCTGCATGGACGTGGTTTCCAAGAGACATTTGATGTTTGGGTTCCATAAGAATTAACATTAAAAAAAAAAGACGATTTCATCGATTTTTCATCTGTATCCCCTTCACCAACGGATCGAAATCGAATGGACATTTCTTAAACGGATGGCGACCGGGAGTGAGAAATATATAACATAAGACAAAGTTATGCGAAAGAGATCGTAGTGAAAGTGCAGTGAAACGGCTCAAACGGTGACCAATGCACGATTAATGGTGAGAGAGGTTTTGAGCTACAAAACATCAACTACTAAATAATAATATTGACTATCCGTCATTTTTCCAAGCTATCTCATAACCTCAGAACCCTTCCTTTGTTCCACATCGCTTGACTTCGAACTGATTGGGCCGCAATCAATCGGTATGTTGGACGTTACGTTAAAGTGCTAATTCATATAGGATATTTAAAAAAAAACTCAA
Source organism: Microdon myrmicae (assembly GCA_963931805.1). Taxonomy (NCBI): domain Eukaryota; kingdom Metazoa; phylum Arthropoda; class Insecta; order Diptera; family Syrphidae; genus Microdon; species Microdon myrmicae. Next base: position 76,517,936 of record OZ007499.1, read on the forward strand.
TAAAAACATCCCTCCAATGCAACCACATTTAAGCCCACTATCTATGCTAAGATTATTATAAACTAAACGTAAGGCTAGTAATATTAAAACTATTGTAGTAGGTTAACACTTGTGCAAGGATCGCTATTAACATTTTGCAAAAAAAAAGAATGAATATGGAGCTATTACTTAAAAAAAAGGTTTTTTTCAAAGTATTTTCTCATTCACTTTTGCAGTTGTATACACTAAAAATTGACATTAATTTAGGCTTGGTGTTTACCTCATTGTTTTATCCTGGTGGTAAATACCAGAAGAGAAAAGAGTTTCCGACCTCAACGTGAAGATAGCAGCACTCGTTAATAAAAGTGAATGTACTTGTGCATCTTTTGACAGTTACTCACCAAAATTTCAGCCATTTTGAACGTGTAGTTTTTATTTGACAGTCGTTTGAGTGAGTCGATGTGAGTGTTTTTGTGTCATTAAATGTTTGTTTTTGAATGGCAATACGCCTACGCAAATTAAAGATGAGTTGTGCTCTATGTATGAGGACTCTGCACATCATTTACCACTGTGAAGTTTTGGGCACTTGAATTTAAACGTGGCCGTGAGGGCTTGGGAGACGATGAACGTTCGGGACGTCCAAAAACTGGAACAACTAACGATAACATCGCTAAAATTCACCAAATGGAGTTAAACGACCACCGAATTAAAATGAGAGAGATAGCAGAGGTTATGGAAATGTCCAAAGACCGTGTTTGTCACATATTGAATTAAGATTTAGCCTTGAGAAATCTGCCCGCGCGTTGGGTGCCGCGTTTGCTCACGTTAGACCAAATGTGTGTTCGAATGAACATTTCGAACGCTCCGTTGGCTCAGTTTAGGTGCAAAAAATCCGAGTTTTGGGGCCGATTAATTAGTGCGGATGAAACTCGGATACACCACTATACGCCCTAAACAAAAGTGCAGCCAAAACAGTGGACTGCAAAGGAGGAATCGGCTCCAAAAAAAGCAAAAACTGTTTTTTCGGCTGGAAAATTGATGGCAACGGTTTTTTGGGATAGTCATCATCATCATCATAGGCACTACAACCGGGATCCGGTCTTGGCCTTATTTAGCAAGTCTCTCCACCGGTCTCGGGTCCTTATCCGAGACTTTTTAAATTGTCTATATTAATTTGTTTTTCCGGGCAAGATTGTGGTTTTGTAGGTGCCAAGTATGACACCGGTTCACTTAAACTTCCCCTGTAATCTCCCGAAACTCGTTCACAAGTATCCAATATACATGAATGAAGTTACAAGAAATAAAACACTGGAGTTGTTGGTTATTGTTGTGTCGTTCTTTATTGCTTATTTCCAATTCAAGGACTCTTTTGATAACTTGACAGGATCCACAGCTTTACAAATTATTAATCAGAACTCCTTTGATAACTTGACAGGATCCACAGCTTTACAGATTATTAATCTTTTAAAATATTAAATCGTTGCACAACGAGAAGAAAACAAACACAAAGAGTCACACAAAGATATACCAGACACCACTTTAACACCGCTTTCGCGAGAACAGGTAACAAACGAGATTTTCTCCAGACACGGTTATTTCAATACCGACATAGACTCACACTCTGACGAAGCAATCCTTGGGCACGTGTGTGCGGTTGTGCGGTAAAAATCTGACTCCCCTGGGGACTCCAATAAAATGTAAGTGCGCATGCTTAGGAATATGAAATTTGACCCCTCGAGACGTTTGCTCGATCCTACGGCCAGTTTCAACTGGGGTGGGTTTTCCTGTTTGTGGTGAATAACGATTTTCCTCCGCTATCTATCCGACAGACAATGAGAACGCGATTTTGGGTCGCGCTGGGAGGAATTCAATTGATATCATACAGATAAGGGGGCTGTCCGTACCTTGGAAGTGAGGATTTTGATGTAAACATATTAAGGTCGCATCCAATTCGTTGCATGTTTATCACTTATGCAACCGATCAGGTATAATTGGCTGCAGCTGTATAAGCAAGCGATTTGCCATGGCTTGATCGTGGGACCAGCGGTTGCTAGAGAAAAGCAAACACAGTGGGATTGCTGTGTATATGGTAGGCATGGACGCCGGCAAGGGGACCGGGGTAGATTTCCTAATGGTTTGCAGAGGTCATGGGTGCCGACCAGAGGACCCAAATATGTTTAAGGAAATACAGCGATGTGGTTGATGCTGTGGCAAGATGATGATCTTGCTATGGGTTGGTTTACAGGTAAATGAAGTGGTTGAAGGGTAGCTTAACGCTGCCTGATTGCAGGCAAGTTAATAACCTTTATTGGATGAGAAATGGGGAGTTGAATTAAGTAAATGGGTAGTTCTTGGGATATGTTAAAAGAACCCCCACAAGGTTATTAGCCTTGCGCCACTTGGGATAGTCATGGAGTTATCTTAATCGATTATCTTCAAAAAGGAAAAACCATTACAGGAGCATACTACGCATCGTTACTTGACCAACTGAATGCAGAAATTGCGGGAAAACGGCCACATTTGCAGAAAAAGAAAATCGTGTCTCAGCAAGATAACACGCCGTCTCACACCTCGGCGGTGGCTATGGCGAAAATCCACGAATTACGGTTTGAACTGCTTGACCATCCGCCTTACTCACCAGATCTAGCCCCAAGTGACTTCTTTTTGTTCCCTAATCTAAAAATTACTCGGCGGACAGACTTCTCGTCAAATAAAGAAGCAATCACATTCGCTTCAGTTATTTTGCAGAGAAAAACGCCGAGTACTATTTGGACGGGTTAGAGAGATGGGAGCATCACTGGGAGAACTGTGTAGAGTTACAAGGAGACCACCAGGTGCACCGGTATGAAGTGAGCTTTTTTTTTTTAGTAAAGTAAAAGTACAAAAAAGGAAAAAACAATTTATTCGAAGTATTGGTAATTGCTTTCTACACATTTCGACCACCTTTCTGGCAATTTGTGGATACCACGCCAATAAAAGCGGTCGTCTTTTGAGCAAACCATTCGGAGACCCAATTTTGGACTTCTTCGTAGGAATTGAAATGCTGCTCAGCCAATGCGGGTCCCATCGATGACAACAAATGATAGTCGGAAGGACCCAAGTTTGGTGAATGCTGCGGGTGGGGTAACACTTCCCAGCCGAAGGCTTTTATTGTTTTTTTGACGGGTTTTGCTGTATGACTCGGAGCATTATCATGCAACAAAATTACCTTTCCGTGTATTGTGGCCCATTCTGGTCGTTTTTTCGATCAAAACATGGTTCAAATTGATCATTTGTTGTCGGTAGCGTTGCGCATCAACAGTTTCGCCAGGTTTTAGAAGTTCATGATACACCACAGCCTTCTGCTCCCTCCAAACACAGAGCATTGTCTTTTTTACGAACCGATCAGGCCTTGCAGTCGATATTGACGTTCTCCTGGATGTACCCATGAATTTTTGCGTTTCGGATTTTTAAAATAAATCCATTTTTCATCACCAGCCATAATTCGATGCAATACTGACTTCCTTTCGTGTCGTAGAAGCAACGTTTCACATGCGGTGTTTCGCTTTTCCATCTGCCTGTCATTCAATTCATGTGGCACCCAGTTTCCACACTTTTGGATCTTTCCCATAGCTTTTAAACGGTCAGAAATTGTTTGATGTGCAACATTTAATATTTATGCCATTTGTTTTTGACTTAAAGTGTCATCTTGAACCAATATTGCTTGCAATTCGGCGTCTTCAAACTTTTTTTGGTGGTCTCGTGGGGAGGAAGTATGGTGTGCAGGCGTACAGCACTGGGTTTCCTTCCACTCCCACCGTCACTAAAAGAAAGTTCCGCCGAGCACCAAAAGGAAACTTCGCAGCACCCCGTCCACAAGAAGTAATTAATTTAAAGGCACTTTTTGTTTATTGTTAAAGGTTCTTTTTATTCACAAGAAAATTTACTACATTTAATTAGATTACAGAAAACAGATTCTGATTACACTGACGATGAAACGGATGCACCAAAAAAATGTAAGACAGTGTACTCTACTTGTATGGCGTTATACTGGGGACACAAGAAAAATTACTATTAATTGAATAATACGCGTTCGCGTACCCGCAGCGCAACGAGGAGCAGGAGAAAAACCGACCGGCTCGGTCGGTGGATGGAATAGGACTCAGCGATATACATTAGCCAACGGGGTGAGTTTCCTCGAGAGAAAAAGTGTTTCTCTCGTGGTGAAAACGAGGGAGAAGTATTTCGCTGGTGAGGTCCTGTGGTGGTGTGCGTGTAGTTGATCGTGAAGATCACGCTGCCTATCCATGCGGTGAAACAAAGGAAAAACGAGATGCATTGTTTTACTCACGCACAAGGCCACGAGAAACGAAGCTGACAAAAAAAAAAAAAAAACGGAAGATGGACAAAAGGCATTATTGTGTGCATTGCAGCTGAATGAATAAACCGCTAGTCATCCGGGAAACGGTGCTAAAAGGAAAGATGGGGCCAGGGCATCATAAAAGTTTTGGATGAGTGATGCCCTTGCGTAAATAGACGCATAGCCATTAGAAAAAGGTGCTAATGGATTGGGATACTTTATACAATGAAAATTGTATATCGTATCTTGGGTCGGTGGAAGAAACGAATCCCTTGCTTGCATTTCAATATGCAGGGAAATTCGTTTGTGGCAAAGAACGAAATTTGTGATTATATACTCGTTTAGACGAGGGATCATGGTCGGGTAAATGCCAGCTGAACAAACAAGCTGTCCGACGCTGCTTGGGCAGCTGGACAATGAATCGCCAGCCAATGTGTATGTAAGACATTGTTGTACACATGTGAGGCTGGGAAAAGCTAACTCAAGGTTAAGATTCCCTGATTATGCGGTTGCATTATATGTGAACCGATGAGTTTTCTTTCAGGGAATTTGTAGCGCCTCTAACAGATACACACACGGTAAACAAGCAAATAGTGAAGAACACCGAACGAAAATCGAATAAGAAAATACATCAGAGCCGTATACCATAGCGATAATATAACAATTCACATCAGTGGAATATACTTGAGTTTAAAAATGGAATTTTAAACACGGCCAGTAGCCTGATGTGTTACGCTTAGGTTAAATTTTTGATGATTCTGACTGTCATAGCGTCAGTTCGAATCACACGTTCTTCACTGTCATTCCAAACGCTATAAATTTATGATACGTTTGGAGAGAATTCTTATAGGGAATTTTTAATTCGAATTAATGAATGAAGGTAAAAATTCTTTTCCAGAACCTTTTAGCTAAATACATTTGGTCATTTGTTGCGTGAAGCATTTACAGGTGCTTAATGCGATTGCATTAGCAGAAAGTTATGATGGCTGGGTTGTAGTTATGGGGGTTCTTCGGGTAAGTGTACTGGTGGGGTTTGGCGGAACCGCCATAGTCTTCCACGTTCTTCATTTCGCACATCAAAATCATTATCTTTGAACCGCTTAAACCATCTTTTGCATGTTGCTTCCGATAGAGTAAGCATTCGATGCGACTCTGCAGCACTTTTCTTCAAATGAAAACAGAAAATTAAGGCTTTCCGCAAATCATCATTTTCTGGTACAAAATTCGACATTTTTAACAGGATTAAAAAAAAAGATGTTGTTTGTATAATGACTTGATGCATAGTAAATATGTTTGACAGATGTCATAGCAACCAAATAAAAAATATATATGGGCTTGTTCACAACAAACGTTCCCTATCGATACATTTGTATCTTGACGCTCACTTCACACCGGTACACCTGGTATGTAGAAAAATAAAATCAAATTTTAAGTAAAAATGTCTTGTATCTTTGTTAGGTCGGAAACTTTTCAGGCCACCCTCGTAAATACCAGAAGGGAGGTTAGAACTACACTGCCCCATAGTAAATATAATAAAATATAACAAATGTTATTCGTAGAATGATAATAATAATGTTACTCAGAGAAAATAAAATATAAAAGTGAAGTTTCCTGGACTAGAAATCCCTTTCGAATCTGCGGGGCACATTTTGTTCCCTATTGAAATATAATCAAAAATGTAGAAAATTTTTCTAGGTGAAACTAACTTGCAAAACATTCTCTTGAATGAAACTATTGTAAACAAAAAGCACTACAGCTAGGATATGAAAAGTAAAATCACCGGTGAAAGTATATCCCCAATGCCGCCAAGATATATTTCTGATCAGAACTTAAACTTATGATGTTTTAGAAAAATAAGAATAAAAGATTAAATAACCTACGAACAAAAGAAGATACAGGTGACTTTTTAGAAGTCTATTTGTTACCATGTCCCTTTTACTTCTGACTTGGTAAGATTACCTTAAAGAAAACACGTTCACTTCGCCTTCATTTTCCCAAGACTACACCTTGGAATTTCGTGTAATAGAACTACAAAGTACACTATTAGCAACAGGATGTAGTACAAGTACTAGGTTACTGTTGAATCGTTCCAACGATACAAATTTCATTAATATTCCACACCAGACTACTCGTTCGTAACCAATTACAGCTATGATGAGGCTAAAGCGTCCAAATGACTGATTCTTCTTCAATATGCATTTATGATAAATCACCAAAGCCCGCACATTGCTACACCCTCCCACGGACACGCTCCAAGTGAAACTTATTCAACAAATAGTCTTCGAAGCCGAGAAACACCTACTCGAGCATAGGAACGCTTGGCGAAGTCGGACGCATTTCCACGCATCTGTGCATCCACATAATTCATCACCTAAAATCCGACTCGATTTGTGTATCTTTGGACCGTAAAGATTTCGCCATATTTGTCCAAATAGCCTTTAAAGAATGGATCACGTGACATGCGTACACAATTTAGCGGTTTTGTTTGGCTCAAAGAAAATGTATTGCTAACAACAAAAGTATCTTTGCTGGTAACAGCGACAATGACGCCAAGTGCCGGAGTAAATAAATCTCTCTTAACTAAACAAATAGATCTTGGGTCGGCTTCGAAGCTTCTAAAGCCCTCCAAGTGTTCGCATTTGTTTGGGGATTACCAGCTACATGGGAAGAAGATGGTATCTTATGGATTTTTTTTATTGTTTTTGTTGTTTTTCATTATTTTTTTTTTTTTTTTTTTTGGTTTATTTCTTTAGATGAGTAAACTTACCATTGCAAGGTGGAGTAGAGCATAAAGTCCGCATCTTCTCACAGTGTTTGCCAGCATGATCAGGAGGGCAGTGGCAGTAATAGCCACCGGGTGTGTTTAGGCATCTGCCTTGAATGCAAGGTGATGGTGTACAGTGGTCCTTGGCCTCCTAGAAGATAAATTAAAGAACGAAATGAAAATGGGCATTACATAACACAATCCTTCTTGGTTTAAGTTAATCTTTTCGTAAAAGGTGAAATGTTACCTTTTTGCGGAGTATAAATCACATATATTATAAATATTACCGTTTCGTTAATTTAATTAATTACATCAAGATTTTTTTTCTACGCTGTTAAAACGTTAATTAATAAACATGTTGGGTAAAATGATTTGTTTTTGAATGTATTTTTACTTTAAACATTTGTTTGGGATGGACAATAATCCATAAACTTCTTTAAATTAAATAAAAGAAGGTCCAAATATGTTCGATAAATTAATGTTCTATAAAACTTTGTGACTTTGTGACAGTTCTCAGATATGAAAGACATCGTGTCATTCCCGTATTTACTCAGATTTGTTCATAAGTGCATAGTTTAGTGGGGCTACTACCCCATTTATTGGCTTAATTCAATCAAGTACCTACAACCAAAGTATATATAACTTACAAACTAAAGAGCGTAAGAACTATCTTAACTAAGCCTAACCCAAGGTAACCACGACAAATTACGAAGGAAGAGTAGGGGCGGGAGGTGGGGGCAGTTTATAGTATAGTGTAGTTTTAGTTTAGTTTTAGTTTAGTGAGGGCAGAACCCTCATACGAGGGTTGCCGCTTATGTTTCGGGATGTGGCAACCCTAGTGTTGCAATCCGGCAATTGACAGCTCTGTCGTAAAGTTGGACATTTTTGAGGTTATACGCACTCAGAACGTTTCGACATACGAGCGCTATTTGTGTTGTTTACAGCAACTTAAAAGATTCATCTCGGCCCGAAAATGGAATTAAATCATCAACATTTTCGTGCGATTATTTTTTACAACTTTCGGCGTGGATTAACTCAGCAACAGTGCATGGATGAACTTAATTCAATTTTTGGCGATGAAGCTCCACCAAGGACCAGTGTTTATCGATGGTATGGTGAATTCAATCGTGGTCGTAGTTCACTCCAAAATGAATTTCGTGAAGGTCGTCCAAAATCAGTTGTTGTTCCAAAAACCATTGATGGTGTGCGCGAACTGATATTGGAAGATCGTCATGTAACCTATCGTGAGATTGAGACAACCTTAGGCGTTAGTGGGACCAGCGTACATTCAATATTGCATAAACATTTGACTGTCAAAAAAATTTGTTCGCGTTGGATCCCACACAATTTGTCAATCGCCCAAAAAAAGGCTCGTGTCAATTGGTCGAAAGAAATGCTCAAAAAATACGGTCGCGGTGCTTCGAAACACGTCTATGACATCGTGACAGGTGATGAATCGTGGATTTACGCGTATGGGCCCGAAAGTAAACAGCAGTCGACTGTCTGGGTGTTTCAAGATGAGCCAAATCCAACAAAAGTCGTTCGCGCACGAAGCACTTCCAAGCAAATGCTCGCCTGTTTTTTCGGAAAAACTGGACATGTCGCAACCGTACCACTAGAACAACGCAGAACAGACAATTCTGAGTGGTAAACAACCATTTGTTTGCCAGTTGTCTTCCAAGAAATCAGGAAAACCAACCGCCGAAGACGGATCACTCTTCACCACGACAATGGGAGCTCTCACACATCGGCTGCGACAACTGCATTTTTGAGCACCCAAAACATCGATTTGGTAGGTCATCCGCCGTTTAGTCCTGACTTGGCACGGAATGACTTCTTTTTATTCCCGTACGTAAAAAACAAACTGAGAGGTCAACGTTTTTCGACACCTGAAGAAGCGGTTGCTGCATTCAGAATGCATGTGTTGGAGATACCTCAATCAGAGTGGCAAAAATGCTTCGACAATTGGTTCAAACGCATGCAAAAGTGTATAGATGGGGAATATTTTGAAAAACAATAAAGTGATTTTCGATGATCAGTATTTGTTTTTGTTCTCTAATCCCGAGGCAACCCTCGTATATTCAGTTTAGTACAAGCGATAAAACTTAACAACTATCTTACAACTATATATAAGAATATAAACTATGGTTAAAAAGGAAAAAAAGAGGGGGGGGGGGGGGGGGGGGGTATGTTTGACGAGTTGGTTACTGGGTTTATCCATCAATTATCACTCATTCATTCATTTCGCTTAGTACAGGGTGTAAGAGTGTAGACGGTGAGTGGGCGCGGTCAGGAGGGGAAAGAGAGGAGATGAAGTTTGAGAGCAGTAGAGGTCAAGTTGCAATCGAAGGAGGTAGGGCAGAGTTTGCCCGCCGCAGCATTCGCGAAAGGGGTTCATTAGAGCCGTAAGAAGTGTGGTGGGTGGGCTGGTAGAAGAGATGAGGGTGTCGCAGGTTACGGGGGTTAGTGTGAAGTGGAATGATGGAGAGCAAGCTTGGGCAGTTGATTGTGCCTGAAAGGAGACGGTGGACGAAAAGGATATCGGCATGAGTTCTGCGCTCCTCAAGTGTGTTGAAGTTGATCAGATGGAGGCGGCCTGTGTATGGGGGTAGAATCCGAGGATTCGCCCAGTTCAGTCCGCGGAGGGCAAAACGCAGAAAACGCCGTTGCACGCTTTCGATTCTATGTACATGGGACGAGTAGTGTGGAGACCAGACTTGACTGGCGTATTCAAGAAGGGGGCGGACGAAGGCTATGTAGAGAGAACGGGAAACGTAAGGATTAGAGAATTCTTCAGACCAGCGTTTCACAAACCCAGGGACAGAGTTAGCCTTAAGAATAATATCATCAATATGCGGGATGAAGCAGGGCAAATTTGCATGAACGAAAACAAAGGGGGAGTTAGAATAGAAAACCACCTCTCAGAACCATTTGACATCCGGGACGGACTAAAAATATCCGCATATCCGGATGACATCGCATATGCGGATGACATCGCCGCTCTGGGCGATAATCTAGAAACTGTAAGTAAAAACAATGAAATCATCATGCAAGCGGCAGAAGAGGTGGGCCTAGAAATAAATGAAGACAAAACAAAATACATGATTACGGCGAGAGCAGGTGGACCTCAGGGAACACATATAAACGTCAGAGGCAAGATATTCGAAAAAGTTAAAGAAGTATATATTAGATATCTGGGAACGATACTGAGGGCCAGTAACGAAATAGTAGTAATGCGGAATGAAGCTAATCTCCCTGTCAAATAAGATCCCGAGGTCGCGTATCGAGGGTACAGATGATATCTGCTGGTTTAGCAGGAAGTAGGAACGTTGGGGGGCAGGGGGACGTTTGCGGGAGAAGGTGATGGAGTGGCATTTGACAACGTTGAGTTCAAGGCAGTTATTACGGCACCAAGTTGAGGAGCTGTCGAGGTTCGTTTGGAGAAGTGAGGAGTCGGGGGTAGAGATGGTCGTTTTGTAGAGTTTGGCTTCGTCTGCATAGAGGGAGATGGATGAGTATTTAATAATGGAGTCAACATCATTGATGGTAAGGATAAATAGGAGGGGACCTAGATGGCTGCCTTGCGGAACCCCTGACATGGGAAGAAAAGGATTGGACAGGGAGGATCTGAATTTGACACTGTAGGGTCGGTCTTTCAGATAAGAAGATAACCACTTCATCAATAGGGGTTCGAAACCTAGGAAGGAGAGCTTAAAAAGGATGAGATTATGGGAGATTTTGTCAAAGGCCTTGCTGCAATCGGTGGTGATTACATCGACTTCAATGCCATTCTATAAGGCGCGGAGAGTATGGGATGAGAACTCGATCAGATTCGTTGTGGTCGGCCTACCCGAAAGGAAACCATGCTGATTGGATGAGATGATGGATTTACAACGGAAAGAAAACGCGTTGTAAAGAATTCATTCGAACAGTTTGGAGATATGAAACAGTTTGGCGATGGGACGGTAATTGCTTATATCGTTTTTAGGTCCCTTTTTATGTATGTGGGTGACATAGGAGGATTTCCAAATACTAGAGAAGATCCCCTGTGAAAGGGATAGATTGAATATCTTTGATATCGGGAGAGAAAGAGAAGTGGAACATTTCTTTAAAAAAACAGCCAGGAGTCCATCAGGTCCAGGGCTGAACTCGTCTTTAAGTAAGTTTAATCTTTCTTTAACTAGGTGATGCTGAATAATTTGAGAGATGAATGAGCCATGGAAGAATTCGGACAAGTCAATCAAAAAAGATTGGAATGGCCATCATATTAAAATAGTTTAACTTAACTTGTTATGTAGAGGGTGGCCCATACAATTTTGCCAATGGCAAAACTCGTCTTTGAGTAAGTTTAATTTCTCCTCAACTACGTGACGCTGAATAATTTTAGGGGTGAAGGGGCCGAGGGAGAATTCGGGCAAGTCTTTGAGTGAGACGGATAGGGTTCGAAGGAGATGTCTGTGAAGGATTTATTGAAAAACGAAGCGAATTGGTTTGGCAGTAGTAGGGGGTCGGTTGAAGTAGTCGCACCATAAGAAAGGGAGTTAGGATAGGCGTCGGATTTACGTTTGTCATTTATGAAGTGGAAAAAAAATTTGGGGTCATTGATCAAATTAAATTGTGTTTTTGTGAGGTAGTTGGTGTAGAGGGAGTTGTCGAGCTCGGAAAATTTATAAAAGGAACCGAGATAGTTGGAGTAGTTTTGGAAAGAACGCGTTTTGAGGAAAATGTTCCACAAGTTATTTCTCTTGTCCCTATGAGCGCGAAGTGTGCGGTTGTACCAGGGCGGTGATGAAACCGATGACCTGTGACGAGAATAGGGGACATATAAGGCGGCAGCATAGTAGATCTCCTTATAGAGAGTGACAGTAGCTTCTTCTACCCCCAAATGATCAAAGCGAAATGTTGTTTTGCTAAGATGCTCATTTAAAAGGCGGAAGTTAGCTTTGTGGAAGTTGTAGCTGTCATGAGGTAGAGAAGCCTGGGTTTCACGTTTAAGATATGTGGATAAGAGCATTGGGGGGTGGTAATTATCAGTGGTGGAGAGGGCGTGTGGACTAGGGGCAACTGAGGACTTGTGTGGGTCCGTTGTGAACACGAGGTCCAGTTGTCTCCCCATATGATTTGGGACATTGCTTTTTTGATGGTGGCATGAGTCAGTGAGATCATTTATAAAAATACGTTCCTTGGAGCTAGTGGGGTTTGAGACGTAGAAGGCTTGTTCGTCAGCCAATGTTCGTTGGAGATGGGGGAGGTTAAAATCGGCAAGAACGACGATATCGTCTATTGAGGTGCTTAACTCGGTTAGGTTATCTACCGCTTCTATTGCGAATTCGTATGACACGCTGGGTCGCGAAGGAGATATATAGAAGCAGATAATGAAAAGAGACTTAGGGCGCTTGTCGATTTTTATTGCGACGTAGTCAATATCCGGAGAAGAAGAGATGTCAATTAGAGACATGTATGTAGCATGTATGTAGCAAACAATAAAAGTATACAAATTCAGAGCAGTTTCAAAAATTAAGTTTGATAAAAGTGGTAACTGTGAGTTTCGTGTTTTAATAAAACCAAAAAGGAAAACCTTTTAAAGAAGCCGAAGAAAAGTTATAAAAATCCTATAGAGAGTCTGCAGCGTTCCATAAGTGCAAAAGTAATGATTACTCTTGAGCACCTTCAAATAAGGCAACAAAAGAAGAGATGATGGATTAAATTCACGATTTGTACTAAATGATTAAAGATTAGAGTGATTTTAATATTTCACACAACCATTTGGGTATGAAGTAGTTGCCGCTGGGTAACGTGTTCGCGAAGGTATGTGCATAAAACCTGGATGCATTGCCAAAAACGGATCGAACCAATGAATTGGTATTTTACGCTGAGGGGGATGAAGAAATATTTATTAATACAAGGTGGCGCAAAATTAATCATCCAATTTTGTTTTTAAATTACTTTTTTACTAAATAAAAAAAAATGATTTTGAGTGATGGAAATCTTTATTTGGACCTTTACAATTTTTTCTGTTAAGTGGAAAAGATGATATACGTCAAGTGGCTGCCGCCAGTGTTGATCCACATTTCTACCCGTCTTATCGCATTTTCCATGACTTTCCGCAAGATTTCCGGCGATAACTGTTCGCATTCCTGTCGAATATTCTCCTTAAGGGCTGCGATTGTCTGAGGCTTGTTGGCATAAGCCCGCGACTTCAAGTAGCCCCAAAGAAAGAAGTCTGGGATGGTTAAATGGGCGATCTTGCTGGCCACGCCAAAACGCTAAAACGGGAGATTACGCGACCAGGAAACGCATCCTTTACAATATTCATTGTGACACGTGCTGTGTGTGCGGTTGCATTGTCTTGTTGAAACCACATGCTCACCCCGTTCATCCAATTTCGCAATAAAGTCGTTTAGCATGGCCCTGTAGCGTTCGCCAGTAACAGTGACCGTATTGCCGATGGCGTCTTCAAAAAAATACGGTCCAATCACAACTTCCGCGTGAATGCGACACTACACAGTGGCTTTGAGTGGATGTAACGGCTCTTCGTGCACCACACGCGAATTTTCAGTGCTCCAGAAACGAAGGTTTTGCTTATTGACGTAACCGCTTAAGTGGAAATGTACCTCGCCGCTCATGACGATTTTCAACACAAAATCGTCCTCTTCGTTGTTGAGATTAAGGATGGCTTGACAGTAATTCACACGCGACTGACGGCCCACAGGCATTAACTGATGCACCATTTGCACTATGTACGGGAACATGTGAAGTCTTTCACTAAAATTCGCTGTAAGGCCCGTCTGGTGATGCCCAATTGCGTGGCCCGTCGTCTGGCTGATGTTTCTCCCTTCTCAACGACATCGGAAGCCCCAGGCGCGATATTCTCGACCGAACGACCAGTCCGGTGGCGGCCACGCCTTGTATGATCTTATAGCGTTTGCGATGATAGTGAAGAACGTGTGATTCGAACTGACGCTATGACACTTAGAATCACCAAAAATTGAACCAATGCTTAACACACCAGGCTACTGGCCGCGTGTACGAATTCGATTTCTAAACTCAAGTACACTCAACTCATGTGGAATTGTTATGTTATCGCTATGGTATACGGCTTTGATGCATTTTCTTATTCGATTTTCGTTCGGTGTTCTTCACTATTTGCTTGTGTAATGTGTGTGTATCTGTTAGAAACGCCACAGTCTCATGTGGTTCCAGTTTGTTAGAGTCGAGTAGCAAAGCGTCGGAATCTTTATCCAGTTGGCGGGGCACGATTATGAAGTCGACGTCGGAATTCACGCTGCGGTAACACCACCGACCGATTATTGGTAAAAAAATCGACATAATCATGCCACGCTTTTGCGGAGTATAATTTGTCAAACATCGGACATCGGCCCGAAATCGAGATAGATAAGGCCAAGACAGGATCGCGGTTGTAGTGCCGAAGATGATGATGATGATGATGATGTATATAATTTGAGCTAAACATTCTTAATTATTTTTCAGTGATTGTACGATGTATGCTGTTTAGCACGATCCTTCAGAGTGATCCACTTAGAAAGATAAGATAAAGTCAACGCAGAAAGATACGCGACGATTCGGAAAGAGACAACGAGACTTTTCAAACGCAAAAAACGCAAATGGGGGAAGACTCGGACCGGAATAATCCTAGAAAGTGCCAGAAGAAAGAACATCAGAGGTATGTATGTCGGCATACACTCAGTTAGAAATGACTACCGAGGGAGAGCCAAAATAATTCGAGGCGCAAACGGCTGTCTGGTCACAGAAACAAACAATATCGTGACAACATGGAAGCAGTACTTTGAATAAATAATAATAATAAATAAAGAATAATAAACGCACCGGACGTACATACAGCCGAGCCTCATATCCCAGAACCCTCTTTCAACGAAACTGTAGACGCAATAAATCGATTGAAAAACAACAAAGCTCCCGGAGTCGATTGGATACCGGCAGACCTTATGAAACATGGAGGAGAGTCAACCGCTCGGAAGATCCACCAACTGATTAAAACAACATGGGATAAGGAAGTCACTCCGGAAGAATGGAAAACCTCAATAGTCGCCCCCATTTTCAAAAAAGGCGACAGATCGGACTGCGAAAACTACAGAGGAATATCTTTGCTCCCAACCACATACAAAATACTAACAAATGTCTTACTGGCGTGAATCACACCGTACGCAGAAGAAATACCGGGTGAATACCACTGCGGATTCCGTAGGAACCGGTCAAGAAGCGACCAAATGTTCACAGTAAGGCAATTGTTGGAAAAGAAGTGGGAATAGGGAGAGACCATTCACCAACTGTTCGTTGACTTCAAAAAAGTCTACGCTTCAGTCACAAGGCAAATACTCTACCATATTGTAGTTGAGCTTTGAATCCCAAAAAAATATGCGGCCCTCATTCAAATTTGCATGAACGAAAACAAAGGGCGAATTAGAACAGAAAACCACCTCTCAGAACTATTTGAAATCCACGACGGACTAAAACAGGTGGACAGTCTATCACCGTGTCTTTTTAACCTTGTGCTCGAGTATGTCATCAGAGAGGTACAAGACGACAACATGGCCGGATCATCCTTGCACGGGGTCACACAAGTGCTCGCATATGCGGATGACATCGCCGTTTTGGGTGATCATTTAGAAACTGTAAGTAAAAACGGTGAAATCATCATGCAAGCGGTAGAAGAAGTGGTTCTGGAAATAAATGAAGACAAAACAAAATATATGATTACGGCGAGAGCAGGAGGAACTCAGGGAACACACATAAACGTCAGAGGCAAGACATTTGAAAAAGTTAGAGAGTTTAAATATCTGGGAACAATATTGACGGCCAGTAACGAAATGTCGAAGGAAATTAACAAAAACCTACATTCCGGAAACGGTAGTTGGCAGTATTCCAAACTGCTATCACGTAATATAAAGCTCCGTGTTTACAGAACCATAATCATGCTGATTCTTCTATACGGACGCGAAATATGGGCTCTCACAAAACGGGAAGAAAACAAATTCCGCGTATACGAGAATAAAGATTAAAGAAGTATCTTTGGAGGTAGATATGACGAGGAGGCAGGACAATGGAGGAAACTCCACAACCATGAATTGGAAGAGCTGTACCGCAAACCTACAGTAGTGAGAGTAATCAAGCCGCGAAGATTAAGATGGGCCGGACATGGGTAACGATAGGACCGTGCGTAGAATTCTTGACGGAAGACCAACCGGAAAGAGACCGACAGGACAGCCGCCACGGAGATGGGAGGACAATGTTAGGTTTAATCTTGAGGAGATCGGATCGGCTGGTTAATCGTGGAAGGAGAGCGCACAGGACAGGGAACGATGGCGGAGTCGAGTGGGTGTGTTCATGAACTTCCGGGTTCCTACAGGCCAATAAATAATAATATTAGTTTAATGCTACATGAATTGTTATTGGTTTTATATTGTTTTTGTTTTTACTCCGTCTTTTAATATATAAATGATTTACTATTAGTGGGATTGACTAAATTTGTACTGTTAAATAACTTCGTATAATTACCCAATCGCCTCTAAACATGCTCCATGAGTGAGTTTAGAAGTCCATGTTCATTTTTGGTGGAAAGGCGATTTATGTTATTGCGACATCATCCCATGCTAATGTAAAATCTACTATTATAAAGTGACCTTGTGGTGGTCCTGCGAACCGCACAAACCACTGTGGGGTTAAATACCTTTCACCCAGCCAACGGGGACATACTTACCGTGTCCCCAACCCCACGTGCCCAATTTACCTTTTCGCCCAGCTAAAGGGGACATGCATATGGGCGTCCCCGACCGCACGTACCCACAGACACGTGACCCCAATTTCTCGACCGATTCCCCATACCCTGCACAGCCATCGAAGGACACGACCCAGAAATGAAATTGTTTAACGACCCATTAGTTTGGCAAACACAAGGGCTGGCCCAGCCGCGCCAGATGTCGACAAAACATCAAATCCCAGGCGATAGGCGATAGGCGAATAGCTAAGGAGCAAACAATGTGTTTCGCCTTATCAAAAGGCCTATTATGGAGGAACAGTGTGCAGGAGGAAGTATTGTGCCAAACACGGACACTCCTTTCATCTTCCTCCTCCATCATACACTATACAGCTCCGGCGCGAATTGCCCACAACGGAAGAAATAAATACATCGACAAAAGAACGAAACGCCGCCACGTTTGTTGTCCACATTAAACGATCGGCACCACCAGAAGTAAATAATCGAAACACACTTTTTATTGATTATAAAAGGTTCTTATATTTCACTTAGAACTCAATATTAATATTAAATTGATTTTTATAAATTTTATACAAGATGAAACACTTCTTTCTCGACACGACTTCACTATATCTACGCTTCTCCGCCGCGAGACGGGGAGTGGGAGATCGCGCGACCAGCATGGTCGGCAGATGTAATTAGACTCAGCGATAAACGGCTCGTGCAGAGCCGACTCGCTAATGGAGTGAGTTTGTGGTGTGGTGGTAGTTATCCTCTCCACCAAGGATATGTTTTTACTTCATCATCATCAACGGCACTACAACCGGGAACCGGTCTTGGCCTTTTTAGCAAGCCTTGAGACTTGTTAAATTTTCCATAATGATTTGTTTTTTCCGGGCAAGGTCATTAGTCTTGCGCCAGAGGCTCCCCGACGGGGAATCGAACCCCGGTCTCCCGGGTGACAGGCGGGTATACTTACCACTATACTATCGAGGAGCCATGTTTTTACTTACCACCATAGAAACGTAAAGTCTCTCTTGATGGAATAGAAGATCATGGTGGTATTTGTGTGATCGTTTAGATCTGTGTTGTTTACTCATGCGCGGAGGCAATGGTAAAACAAAGCAGGCAGGCGGCAAGGACAAAGGGATCGAGAAGATCGTTGTCTATGAAGTGCATCGCGTCTAAATAAATAGACGGCGTTGCATCGAAGAAATGTGGT
This sequence comes from Microdon myrmicae, assembly GCA_963931805.1. Lineage (NCBI taxonomy): Eukaryota > Metazoa > Arthropoda > Insecta > Diptera > Syrphidae > Microdon > Microdon myrmicae. Next base: position 76,535,976 of record OZ007499.1, read on the forward strand.
AAAAGAAAAGATGAGACGAGGCCATCATAAAAGTCTTAGATGAGTGATGCCCTTATGTAAATATACGAATAGACATTGGGAAAGGTGCTAATGGTTGCGATACTTTATACAATGACAATTTTATATCGTATCTTGGGTCGGTGGCCAAAACGAATTTTCTTATTATTATTATTTATTATTATTTATTGGCCTGTAGGAACCCGGAAGTTCATGACCTCACCGACTCGGCTTCGCCATCCTTCCCTGTCCTGGGCACTCTCCTTCCACGCTTCACCATTCGATCCGATCTCCTCAAGGTCAAACCTAACATTGTCCTCCCATCTCCGTCGCGGCCGTCCTACCGGTCTCTTTCCCGTTGGTCTACCGTCAAGAATTCTATGCACGGTCCTATCGTTCCCCATTCGCGCCACGTGTCCGGCCCATCTTAATCTTCGCGGCTTGATTACTCTCACTATTGAAGGTTTGCGATATAGTTCTTCCAATTCGTGGTTATGGAGTCTCCTCCATTGTCCTGCCTCCTCGTCATATTTACCTCCAAAGATGCCTCTCAAAACTTTATTCTCGAATAGACGGAATTTGTTTTCTTCCCGTTTTGTGAGAGCCCATGTTTCGCATCCATATAGAACAATTGGCATGATTATGGTTCTATAGACACGGAGCTTTATGTTACGTGATAGCAGTCTGGATTTCAGCAGTTTACTGACTGCGTGCCAACTCGCGTTGCCGGAATGCAGTCTCTTGTTAATTTCCTTCGACATTTCGTTACTGGCCGTCAGTATCGTTCCCAGATATTTAAATTCTTTAACTTTTTCAAAGATCTTACCTCTGACGTTTATATGTGTTCTCTGAGACCCACCTGCTCTCGCCGTAATCATGTATTTTGTTTTGTCTTCATTTATTTCTAGGCCCACCTCTTCTGCCGCTTGTATGATGATTTCACAGTTTTTACTAACTGTCTCTAGATTATCGCCCAGAACGGCGATGTCATCCGCATATGCGAGCACTTGTGTGACCCCGTTCAGGGATGATCCGGCCATGTTGTCGTCTTGTACCTTTCTGATGACATACTCGAGCACAAGGTTAAAGAGACACGGTGATAGACCATCTCCCTGCTTTAGTCCGTCCCGGATTTCAAATGGTTCTGAGAGGTGGTTTTCTATTCTAACTCGCCCTTTGTTTTCGTTCATGCAAATTTGAATGAGCGCGGCATATTTTTTTGGGACTCCCAGCTCAACTAGAATATGGTAGAGTCTCTGCCTTGCGACTGAGTCGTAGGCTTTTTTGAAGTCAACGAATAGTTGGTGAACCGTCTCTCCGTATTCCCACTTCTTTTCCAGCAGTTGTCTTATTGTGAACATTTGGTAGCTTGTTGACCGGTTCCTACGGAATCCACATTGGTAGTCTCCCAGTATCTCTTCTGCGTAAGGTGTGATTCTCGCCAGAATGACATTTGTTAATATTTTGTATGCGGTTGGGAGCAATGATATTCCTCTGTAGTTTTCACAGTCAGATCTATCGCCTTTTTTGAAAATGGGGATGACTATTGAGGTTTTCCATTCTTCCGGAGTGACTTCCTTATCCCATATTGTTTGGATGAGCTGGTGGATCTTTCGAGCGGTTGCCTCTCCTCCATGCTTCACAAGCTCTGCCGGTATGCAGTCGACTCCGGGAGCCTTGTTGATTTTCAATCGATTTATTGCGTCTACAACTTCGTTGAGAGACGGCTCTGGGATCTGAGGCTCAGCTGTATGTACGCTTGGTACATTTATCTGTGGTTGATGGGTGCGTACATTGAGCAGGTTTTCAAAGTACTGCTTCCATCTTGTCACGACATTGTTTGTTTCTGTGACCAGACAGCCGTTTGCGTCTCGAATTATTTTGGCTCTTCCTCGGTAGCCATTTCTAATTGAATTTATGCCGACATACATACCCCTGATGTTCTTTGCCCTAGAATTTTCTAGGATTTTTTCGATCCTAGTCTTCTCCCATTCGCGTTTTTTGCGTTTGAAGAGCCTCATTGTCTCTCTCCGAATTGTCGCGTATCTTTCTGCGTTGACTTCATCATATCTTTCTAAGTGGATCACTCTGAGGCGTTTACGTTCTTCGATCTTCGCCCTGCACTCATCGTCAAACCAAGGTTTGGACTTAATTGTTTTCTTAAATCCTAACACCTTTTGGGCTGTTAGTTTGATTGTGTCTCTGATCGATGTCCATTTAGTGTTCACACTATTAGCTTCCTCTTCCTCACTGCTCACATTCTCTAGAATGCTAAATCTATTCGTTAGCTCGTCTTGATATTCAGCCCTTTTGCGTAGGTCTTTCAGTTTATCAGTGTCGAACTTTTTGCTTGTCTCCCGTGACTGCCCATGTGGGATTGCTGCGAGGCGACTCCTGATTTTGCCAATCACTAGAAGATGATCGGAGTCGCAATCTGCTCCTCTATATGCTCTTACGTCAAGGATATTCGAGTTGTGTCTTTTGTCTATGAGGAAGTGGTCTATTTGGTTACGCGTTACGCCGTCGGGTGATATCTATGTGGCTTTATGAATTTCCTTGTGCTTGAACATCGTGCTTTTTACTAACAGATCTTTTGACGCTGCGAACGTGATAATTCGAATTCCATTATCATTTGACACGTCGTGTAGGCTTTCTTTACCTATAGTTGGTTGGAAGATATCTTCCTTTCCAATTTTCGCATTGAGGTCCCCGAGGAGGATTTTAACATCGAATGATGAGATCCCATGAAATACATCCTCTAGGGTCTCGTAGAACGTGTCCTTCGTTTCTTCGTCCGCAGATTCTGTTGGGGCGTGTACGTTTATAAATACATAATTGTACCATCGGCCCTGCATCTTTAGCACAGACATTAATGAATTGCACATCTTTTACATGGGGCGTAATCTTCTTGCTTATGATGAAGCCAGTTCCGAGGTTATGTGTATCGGTACCTCCACACACCAGTGTAAACCCGTTGGTTTCGATTACTTGATGTGGGAGTCGAACTTCCTGGAGCGCGACGATGTCCATTTTATATTGTTTCGCGTTTTCCACGACCGTCTGTATCGCGCCTGGTTTATATAACGTTCGAACATTCCACGTCCCGACGCGTATATCCCGCTTTTTCCGTTTTTCCCTACGTCTTCTTTTTGCCGAGTCGGTGTTTTCCTGATGATTTGTTCCCTTATGGTAGTGTTGGCTCATCACACCTACGCCTACCAAAACGAATTTTCTTGCATTTGTATATGCTGGATAATTCGTTTGGTGGCTAAGCACGAAGTTGTGATTGTTTATTCGTTGGAAAACAAATCATGGGTGAATATATTGCAGCTGGGTAAATAGCCGTGTTGCTATTATGCTGGTGATGCAAAAGCAATTTAGGTGTACGATGGGTGGTCGTGTACTGTATCTTGCTGAACCAAATGGGATCGAATTTGTATGCATGTTCACATGCGAAGGAATTCGGATTATGACACCAGACACTAGTGTTTGCTTTTGTCCCTTGGACAAAAGGCTGCCGAGCCGGGGAATTTCTAGGGACATGCGGTGTGCAAATGGACAGCGGAATTGCTTGGCATACCAGAGTGCCGGATGGTTTAGGGATTCATGATTAGTTAGGAAAGAATTCTTATAGGAAATTTGTATGCGAAGAGATGCATGAAAGGTAAGGATTCTTTACAGGGACTTTTAGTTAAATAAACTTGATCTATTTAATGCGTGAAGCATTTAAGGTGCTAATGTGATTGCATTAGCAAACTTAAGGAAGTTGGGTAGCAGTTATGGTGGTTTTTCAGGTAAGTGGGCCGTGCGGTTTGGCGGATCCGCCACAACAGTAACTAAACAAACGCACACTGTTCCTGTAAGGAATTTAAACCCAATTATCGAAACCGAAGATAATGACCGCGGCGGAGGAAAGTACCAGGACAATAAACCACACGCGGATAATATACACAACGAATACGGCAGAGGGTGTGAAAATCCTGGCGATTCTCGGCATACCTCCGGCCACACAGGCAGCATCGTTCTCGTCGTTGTGTGTGGGTGCATCTGCACATTAGGCCTACGAACAATGAAAAATCGTAGGACCAGAGAGAGGGTGCGATCTTCTGGAAAGGAGAGACTCCGTGGAAGAGAATGATTTCCAGGGGAAAGGCGGCCAAAGGAAGGAAGAAAGAATTGGGTGAGTTTTCATCCCCGAAGAAATTGGAAAGACAGTTAGTTCAGAGGTATCAGGGCGTCGAGTCCGTTTCCGCCGGAGGAGTGGTCTTTCGTGGTTACTGAGAAAAGTGCGGCATAGTAAGTGAACCGATGTTCGTACATTGAACGAAGTAGACATTTCATCTGTATAAATTGTTGATAAAAGTGCGACATCGTAAGTGAAGCTGATGTTCGTACAGTAATCGAAATAGACATTTTCATTCTTGTAAATCGCCACAAAAGTTAGGCCAATTAAAATGAAGCCAATGCTCGGCACGTAGATCATAAGTGGAAGATCTGGCACTAATAGCATACAAAGCCACGGTCATAACCAATTCGATGTTTAGCCCCTAGGTTTACGTAAAATAAAAACTGAATAAAAATAAATTCAACAAGTGCGTTTGCTATTTTAAATGGAATGTGACTTATGTTCGGCGGAGCACAAGTGGATCACGAACAATTATCAGGTAAACTATACCATACCGCCAAAGCCTTATATATTGATCTTATTGTTCATCGCTTGGCGTTCAACGACCATTCAACTCCACATTTAATTCGACAGAAATATCTGTGATAATCTTGTTCTGTATCTGAAGTCACATACGAGTAAGACCATTCTCCATAATTCACAGAGAGGATCACATTAAAACATTCAGTTTAATTAAATATTTCAGCAAGACTTGACAATAAGAAATTATCATTAGCATACCACAGACAGTTTGATCATGTCTCCAGGCCCATCTGAGAAGTGGTCGTCCTGTTCCATCATCAGTGGTATGGGGCGCCCATTTAAAAAAAATTATTTATAACTAATTTAACCCTAATTAAGATGGTAATGAACGCGAAAGGTTGTAGCAAACAAAGCGCCGCGGTAATATGTATGCAAAAACCACAAAAAGGATTCCTAATTGGCGGTCTTCTTGTCGAAAGGACCGTAAAATTAATTGACAATACATCCTCTAAATGCGAAGGTGACAACAGTTCTATGAACATAGTCATCGTTGTTGTTTCAGCCTGTGAGCAGATCGTCGCACAGTTGCAGGCAATGCGACATCCAGTGTAGCTGGTGTGCAACGTCCTTCTGGTCTCCGACGTCTTCCTCCTTTAGATTGTCGTCTTGCCATAGTTATCTTCCACTTGCTTCCATCGGTTTATTACTCTTGTTCGGATCATTTTTATTTTGTTGGTTTTGCCGTGTGTGTGTCATTCGATACTTTAGCGTTAGGGGCCAGTCGCAGCGGCTGGGACAATTGTGGTTGGGGCTATGAATGTGGCGCGGGCTTCGTGTGGGTTAAGTCATTATGTTGTATCTCTGCGGAGACCCTGTGTCGGTTGGTATGTATCTGTCATATGAATTTAATGCTTTAATACCTATAGAACTAATCGTATTACGGGCAATCAACTGTGATGAGAAAATAATTCAAACGAACTGAATTTCTCACGTTCTTGTGCTGTCGTCGCCTTGAGGTGTTTTGAGGATTGTTTTTTAACTCAACTTTTCAGCTCAAAAAGTTGATCTTAGGTGGATTTGGAGAGGATGAGCGTATGGGGAATGTGTTCAAGTCGATGAATGAAATAAAGTTTTCTAGGAAGTGATTGTGGTGAGGGTTCCTTGAGGCGAAACTAAGGCTACAGGAGCCTGGTCTTAATTAGTTTCGACATGGTTTTTGGTTAATTTTCGGAACGTTGATAAGATGAGACTTGCGGATCGATTTGCTAAATTGTGTACTGTGCTTCTTTGGGACTTGATATTTTTATACCGTTTTTTGGTTATCGGGGACTATCACAAATGGCTTAAAATAGCCAAGAAGAAAAGGAAATTGGTGATGAGTTAGTCGTTGATATATCTCTATTAGAATATAGATCGGTTAAGTCACATATTAATAAAGAAAGGGTGTGCCCGCTTCCTTGGAGAATTTGTGAACAGGACTTTTAACCCGTCAGTTGCACTTTACACACAGAGGTCAATGTTTTAATATTTTCGGATGGTTGTTTTAAAAAAGGTCAGAACAACCTTTAATGATTTCATATCCTTTATGAAGAATGATCTGACTTTTGTGTGGGAAAATATACCTACAACAAGCCGTGAAGCTTTCAGAGTTGGTACTTGAAATATTAAGAATAAACCTAGTACTAATAAAGCTATAATGTGTAGAAGCTACTAATAGATGGGCAGCGGTGAAAGTCCATTATCTATAAAAATGCTATGGCAATATGCTTAATTATATTCTATCTAATAATTAGTAGCTAATATTATTTAAAACGGCGCAAGGCTAATAACCGTGCCCGGAGAAAACAAATTATTCTGGACAATTTAACAAGTCTTGGATAAGGACCGGATACCGGTGGAGAGATTTGCTAAATAGGGCCAAGACCGGATCCCGGTTGTAGTGCCGATGATGATGACGATGATAAATATTATTTAAAGTCACTAAGATTTAGATGGTCAGTGAATATTAATAGAGTGGTGGACAACAACAAACGCTTAAATATCTCGATTTTGAGATAAATCTTACACCACTTACTTACACTTGTAAAACGAACGGTTCAGTTAACAAATTTTAAATTAGTCATAATAAATTGTAAGTGATCTAGTGCATTTTTTTGTGGTTGGTAATTCGCAGAGGACAACACACATCCATCAACGCGACATCAAGAGAATGTGTTTTTAGAGGGCTACACCTATATATGTCTTCATTCTCAACATTTACCTTCCTCATTACTCATTACTCATATCACCATTGATAAGTGGGGGCTGAAGATTCAACGCCTCCAGCAACCAGAACAGCCGTAACCAGAAAGGCCAACAATTCAAGAAAGTATAACGGTGGGTATCTGCCCCATTATTTATAACATATAAATGTTTTGTGAATAACAAATTTGGCGCAGTCCTGTGGGGCGGAAGTCGTGGCATGGGTGCGAGTTCCACTTCCTTCTCCATCATCACAAAGATAAAGTTCCGCCAACCGAATCGTAACAAAAGGAAAAGCACAAACAGAAATCGACGACGCAGCATCCACAACAGGAAAAGGAAGTAAAACGCAAGGTCTTAATTAATTTTAATTTTATTACACTTCATGTTCGAACATCGGACTGGAAATGACAAATTAAATGCAAGTTCACATCGTTGGATTTATGAGTTTTATGTAATTTTTTTTTCGTAACCGTTTGGTTCAAATAAAAATAAATCAACAAAACACCGCTCGACTTCATGGATGGCGAATAAAATTCACTACGCCAATGACTCCGTATATATGCGCTTTTCCGCCGCGCGCGGAGAGCGGGAGTGACGCGTGACCGTGGCGGTCAATGGGTGGAAAACGACTCACCGAGGATAGAACCCTGACATGAATTCCATCCTTGGTTGGGGTTAAGAAAAGGGAAGAGAGAGGAAAAGGGCGTGGGCGCCACAGAAATGCACTCTTTAGTGCAGTGGTGTGTGTGCATGGTTCTTTCATGGATGAGAACGAACCTAGAACAAAGAAAGGGCATAAAGTGCATTCATAGGATACGATTTCGGTAAAGCAAATAAAATCGAACTCGTCAGACGCTAATGGGTTTGCTTATGCATCGTTCGGTAATGAGGGTCGGCTAAATAAATAGCAGCCGCTCATTAAATGAAAAAAATGTTTTTCGGATACCACAAACGATATGAATTGTTTATGGTATCGCAGAAAACCTATGTAGGAACAGCGTTCTTCTGTTTGCACACGGTGCGAGTTAGAGAATTTTATTGCTGGGAGAAAAACGTCGCCGGCCAATGGGTACGTAAAGAAATTTATCGTACACATGGCGAAGTTGGAAAATATACGGCGCAATATTCATGGTCCCTGTTATGACGGTTACATTGTATGCAAACCGAATCATTTTGTTTACAGGAGTTTGTCTGGTACCGAAGCTGCCGAATTGGTTTGGAATTCCAGATAAGCAAAGAAAGAAATCTTACGGAAAATTGTATGCGAAAAGATGCATGAAAAGGTAAGTTTTCTTTACAGGGACTTTACGATTATAGCTTTGATCTAATTAATGCGTGAAGCATTTTCAGGTGCTTAATGCGATTGCATTAGCAAAAACTTATGCGACTTGAGATGAGGTTATGGGGGTTTTTAGGTAAGTGTGCCGTGGGGTTTGGCGGCACCGCCACAGTCCTACCACTCGTTGCGAAGCTTTCTGCTTTATTCTTTATGAAGCCCTCCATTCTGCTCAACCATACCTACAACATGGGGTCCTTTCCCCAAACATCGAAGCATGCTATTGTTTGTCCAATAACAAAAGTTGGGAAACTAACGTATCACCACTCAAGCTTTCGTCCTATTTCGCTTGTCACTGGCATCAGCAAAATATATGAAAAATTCATATACGAGAAGCTAAATAACTTTCTCCGTGCCAGGAATCTAATACCTGATTTTCAGTTTGGATTCAGAAGAGCGCACACCACCACTATGGCTCTCAACATATTTCAAAACCACATCTGCGTGCGCCTCTTTAATAAGGCACCCACCATTGCGGTGAGCCTGGACATCGAAAAGGCTTTTGACACAACCTGGCTCGAAGGTCTCATTTTTAAATTACTGAATACTGGTCTCAGTAGAACGCTGTATAGTATCATCTACCAATTCGTTCTAAACAGAACCTTCCAAGTTTGAGTGAATGGAAAGCTCTCCTGAACTTTCAACGCTGCTGCAGGCGTACCACATGGCTCCATTCTAGGCCCAATCTTATTTAATATCTACACCTCAGATATTCCTCGCCCTGTGAAGAGGAGAGTAAACCATATACGCTATGCGGATGACGTCCTAGTGTACACGTCATCTAAAAGCCCAAAACTCGCAACAAACCGACTCAACCGTCATCTAGACGAACTGTATCAGTACTACAGTCGACGGAAAATTCGATTTAACCCATCTAAAGCACTAACCATAATTTTGAGTAGTAAACACTCCCAACCTACTTCTCGATATTCACAGTATAATCGAATACAAATAGGAAGTACTACGATTAGACCACAGGACAGGATGAAATATCTTGGGGTCATTTATACCCCAAAAATGAATTTCATCCCACATGTGACCCACATTCTTCAAAGGGTCGGTCTAAGCAACTGCACAACATTTTGAAGTGGAACACCAAAGTTGACACCAAACTTAAGCTTCTCTGTTATAAGCAGCTAATCCGATATGGTATATCATACGCCTTTCCCATATGGTCCAGCATATCTTCGGCCCAAATGGAAAGACTTCGAGTTTTCGAAAGAAAACTCCTCAGAAGATGCACCAACCACTATAGAAGGCCTGACGGTCGCCATTACCCAAACTCTCACCTATACGAAGGTGCCTCCATTATCCCTATCGACGAGTACTTGCTACAATTAGCATATAAGTATGTTACCTCGAAAGCATTCAGAACAGCGAGAACCCACTTGTACGGGAGTCTTGCGTTCTTGACCCCTCTCTCTCTCGATCGCTTCGGATCAGACCACCACAATTTCTTCTTCAGTACAAAACTCAAGAAAGCACCCATACCACATGCACACACGCACGCAGAGTACAAGACAGCACAAACATACACACACACCGACCAAAGCGCAGATCATCAGACGCCAAAGACGTGATCTGCGTTCACTACCGCACTCAAGACCTACCGGTCTTGTACGATTTCTTTCCCACCATCCCTCCATCCAAGTAGTTAGAGAACACCTGAACTAACCCTGTCCACACTATCCTTAGATACCTCCCCCCTTTTTCTTTTTCAGATATCTCGAGACCGAGCCTAACATCCTCCCGGATGTAGGTGATTCTGGTTATCGCAAGATGACCAGGAGCCAGAGACAAGATGAAGGACACATCTGTCCTCGTCTCGCCAAAGTCGGCCTCTCGCCACTTTTTTTTTTTTTTTTTTTTTTTTTTTTTTGTAATTTGGCGCAGTCGGCCACCACCAACTGAGGACTATACTGCAGCGATTATTCCACCTTAAATCCTGCAATATGCCGTTTCTCGGAGGGACGCGTCCAGTGGTGGGAAAAGTCCTGAGGCCCTAGCATAACTACACCAACCAGCTCTACTTGTGGCAAGGTTTTGAATAAATTATTAAATAAGATATTAATAAAACAGAATAAATAAACAAAATAAACTCATTTTCATCTCTAGGTTCGTAGGAGAGAAGAGGGTAATATTAACAGGAGAAGAGGGTAATATTAACAGGAGAAGTCATCCGGTCACATTTTTCCACATTTTACGCTGTCGAGTTTTTTTATTGTTGCTTTTGTTTCTTTTTCTCTTTTCAGTTTTTGACTTCTTTTTTCTTTGTCTCTTTACAGAAGTTCGGTTCCGTTGCTAAGTTCTCTTTCCTTTTGTTTATTTATCATTCCTGTTCGCTGTCTCCCTTCTTGGATAGAAAACAGCGCGGAAGGAATTTTTAGAAAGAGGGATTTCTATGGTATGCGAAACTCAACGAGCGTTGAAACGTACCATATTCCCCCACACAACGTGTTCGATTCAAACCGTAACAATCATCGCACCAATCATGCACAGTACGAACCCATTCTATAATAGGGAAAGCGAACCGAAACAAACACAAGCAACGACAAGGGTTTTGAACCTAGCTTACGGGGAATTATTGCCAATCCCACAGGAGTTGTTCCACAGGCAACATCTACCTGTGAACGATGCGTCTCAGTTAGTTGGGAATAATCACAATAGATCCTTCTCCACCCTGACAGGACAGCCTCAAGCTGTTAAACACTCACAACCTGAGAAAATCCGGTTTAAGTCTTACGCGTCACCACATTCCCTCCAAGGACCAATGGGGTTTAAACCTATAGGACCAGGGGTAACAGAACAACACCAGGGCAGTGGAGATAATTACCACAATAATTCGCCCGCCCAGGTCCAAGACACTCGTGTGCCACACCCATTAGTTGCATGCATAACTTGTAGTTTTTGTAATAAGAAAGGGCACGAATATCTGAGACGTCGAAACATACCATTCTGTACAGATTGCAGGCGGTATGGGCATGATATTAAGGATTGCCGTGCACAAGAAGCACAGCCACCTCCACACAATCCCGGGCCTCCAAGACATAGCTCACAATATCAACAGAGGAAGTCCTCGAATAAAATAAATCGGGAGCCAGTCCAGCTCTTTACATCCAAAAAAACAACGAAATGGCACCATAGAGTGTATAGCTTTCGTTGGTGTTGTGAGTTTTGAGGCTGAAAACTTACACGTGGGAGGGGTGCCGCTACAAGAGAAAATTGGAGAAAAAAAACTCAAAATGCATTATCCTGGTTAAGGCTATACGTCACCGTCATAGAGCATCGACCCGTACGGTAATCTAAAATAGAAGGTGGTGCAGACAAAGAAAAACTCACAGGGCCGCGGAAATACACGCGACACACGCGGCAAAGGCCGAAAGCCCCAGCCACAATATCCACACACTACTACAGGCCAAAACCGTACCAGCTCTGGCAGTACTGAGCCTTCTAAGACTCAAAGGCAAAGCAGAGACAACAACAAAACGGGGTCAGAACGCCAAATGCACCGGCCATAACACCGTCAGCTGAAGACGGAGGCTCCACAGCAGAGAGTTCTTCGGAAGAAGTGTGGTCAACGGACATTTTGCGGACGACACACACACGGCGGCAGCGTGTCAACAAAAAGCAAAATGGGAAAGGTCAGAAAACTCCCAGAGGTCGGGTCTGAAAACACCAATCCGACCGCATTAAACTCGCAATTCAGTCAAAGCCGTTCTCACTTTTCGCCGACCAAAGTCCTGATTGTTCAACTCCATTTGAACATTGGCCGGGGATTATGGTAATCTCACCGCTGCCACCAATTTTGTTAGGCTTATGTGGGGGTTCTTTAAAGCTACGCAAAGAACTACCCGCAATTCCAACGACAACTCCCTTTGTCAACCTGCAGTTACCTGCAAACATTCACCAACCCAAGAACATCATTTCATGCATTTAATGCACCATCAAAATTCTCTGAAAGGAATTTATTAACATGCATGCAATCATTATAATTAGGAAACCTTGTTGGCGTCCCTGTCAGCCAGCGTACCCGGCCACACGCGTGCGCAGCACATTTCGGGGCTTATCCACAGTCACGGCAGTCTTTTGTCCAACTGACAAAAGCAGTTTACGTATCTCGCGTCTAGCCACCAAAAACCGAATTCTCCAGCGTGTAAATATACACACAAAGAATTCGATCCTTGCCACTAGCCTTGATACCGCGCACAATCGCCATTGTGTACCTAAATTCCTGTTAGCACCGGTTTCCCTAATGGCTTGCAGTCTATTTACACAGCTGTATGCACATCCCCTATGATCCCTTTGTTCCATTTCCTTTTCTCGGTTTCGTTTGCCTATGACCTGGCAACATGGATAAAGATGGTGTAGTCGAGAAAGCACACATGGAACTATAAGCAAGATTTGCGTTAGCGTGTTAATTGTATAGGGAAGGTAACAACGTTCGATAGTTTGTTTTGTGAACTGTTGCCACTATCATCATCATCATCATCGGCACTACAACCGGGAACTGGTCTTGGCCTTATTTATCAAGTCCTGAGGCTTGTTAAATTTTCCATAATGATTTGTTTTTTCCGGGCAAGGTGTTGCCACTATAACCGGAATATATCAGCTAATTAAAAGCAATACCTTTGGGACAATACTTTGTGTGTTACAAAAATGATTGATCTCGCTCACTAACATAATCCGAAAGTAAAACGGTTAAAAAAACCGAATGTGCAAAGATAATCTCCCTTAAGGAAAGTACAAATGTAGAGGCGGACAATAAACAATAGAATTCAAACAGTATATCAGTGTTTTATTGTATTAAATTCGGTGGAAGTATCTGTGGAGTATTAGTGAACCCGTGCCCGTGCTGGCACACCGACTTCTTACCCCCACACTTACGCCATGCTTCCTCTGTGATTGACGGAAGAGCGTAGCATTCTCTAATGGTAGGGCTTTCTGGAGCACAACAAAAGCAATCCACTTTTCATTTCTTCAACCAGGAGAAACGATAAACGCTATCAAATATTGTGAGAAAATCGACATATTGCATCCCAAATTGGCTGAAAAGCAACCTGCGTTGTTCAATAGGCACGGCCCGATCCTTTTGCATGACAATGCTAGACCCCATACCTCATAAGTAATGGTGCAATAACTGTTGCAGTTGGGATTTTTTCTTCTGTAACCACCGTACTCTCCTGATCTGTCCCCAACAGACTACCATCTTTTGGGCAAACTGGGTTCATTTTGCCGGCAGAAGTTCTTCTGGAATCGAACAGAGGTCATAAAAGCCTTTGAAGATTTCATTGCCTCTGTAGTATTTCAGAATACTACCCCTATTAGCTTTAACACTGAATCTCCTTACATATCTAACATCTCATTTAATACATACCATGAATAAACATACACAATATTATATCAAGCCAGTTACAGTTACAGTACATTTCATAACATGCCCCTTTTTAATAACTTGCTCCTTTTTATTTCAAAACAGAGCACTTTGATTTTCGTTCAAATTTTATTCAATTTAAAAGTCACAGAAACTAAAGGAATACTTTGAGAAAATTTGTTTTGTTCACATTATAATTTACAGTAAATTAGAACACAATGTTCCATAAGTAGAGAGAAATTCTAATTGTAAAATCAGTTGAGATTGGAAGTTAGTAGAGTTAAGTTGAGGCAGTTGAGGAAGTTAAGTTTGAGAAAAAGTAAAGTTGAGTTCAGTCAGTGGAGTTTTAAAGTAAGAGTTAAGTTCAGTTAGAGTTTGGAGTTCGAATTCAGTAGTTGAAATTAATATAGAATAAAATATGCAAAATATAAAAGAGTGAATAAAGAGAATAAATAAAAAGAAAAACAAATTACTATTATTCAATAAAGAAGACGGACGGAAAGCCCTATATAAATAGGATATAAATTAAATTCGAAGTCTGAGATTGATAAAAGGTCCACGCTCTTCCCTCGAAAGAGGAAGCATGGCGCCGGACTGCAACACCTCAACAAGTCAGCACTTCTACGAAAAGGGAATATTTGACCTTGTATCGCGTTGGATGTATCACGTCATAGATGCCAACGGATCCTATTTGGATTGAATTAAACTTTACTGAAAAATAATATTGGCTTTTAAATTTTTACTATAAAATCGGATATTTCATGCGGTACAACCCAATAATTCATCTAAAGGACGATTCCGTGTGTTTATTTGTCCTTTCAACCTTCAATATATCACGTCATAGATGCCAACGGATCCTATTTTGTTTGAATAACATTTTACTGAAAAATAATATTGGCTTTTAAATTTTTACTATAAAATCGGACATTTCATGTGGCACAACCCAATAATTCATCTAACGGACGATTCCCTGTGTTTATTTGTCCTTTCAACCTTCAATATATCACGTCATAGATGCCAACGGATCCTATTTTGATTGAATACAATTTTACAGAAAAATAATATTGGCTTTTAAATTTTTACTATAAAATCGGACATTTCATGTGGCACAACCCAATAATTCGTCTAAAGGACGATTCCCTGTGTTTATTTGTCCTTTCATCATCATCATCATCATCGGCACTACAACCGGGAACCGGTCTTGGCCTTATTTAGCAAGTCCTGAGGCTTGTTAAATTTTCCATAATGATTTATTTTGTCTGGGCAAGGTCATTAGTCTTGCGCCAGGGGCTCCCCGACGGGGAATCGAACCCCGGTCTCCCGGGTGACAGGCGGGTATACTAACCACTATACTATCGAGAAGCCCTATGTGTCCTTTCAACCTTCAATATATCACGTCATAGATGCCAACGGATCCTATTTTGATTGAATAACATTTTACGGAAAAATAATAAAATCGGACATTTCATGCGGTACAACGCAATAATTCATCTATGTTAAAGGACGATTCCCTGTGTTTATTTGTCCTTTCAACCTTCAATGTAAATTAGTGTGCACATTCTGATTGATGTCTTTCTTGAGTCAATTTTTAGGGCGGTGGAACGTAAGTTCTGAATTCACGCTAGCAACGATTCTGGCAATATTTAAAAAAAAGGCAGGATATGTTCCGCGACGTTCTTATGATGGAAATGAATGTGTGATATCTCGCCTCCTGTTGTGAATCCCGATTCGTTTACCGGAAGCGAACGACGACGAGCAAATAAAAAGAAATACAAGGTTTCCTTTTATGAGTTTCTTTACTTCAACTGCACACGACACAATGTTAGTAACAACGAAACTTCGAACGATAAACGAAAACGATAGCATATCGAACTAAATCAAAACTAAAAACTGATTTTCATATAAAACGAGAAACAAACGAATTCAATTCACAACACCTCCTATGGAAATCATTGCTCTACTTGGCATCCTATCCAGCAGTTGCAGTGCTGTTTGGTGATCCTGGCGAAATATAGTAATTGAAATACAGTCTCGGCATTGATTTGTTTTACACATATACACCAAGACCCTCTGGATATTTTTATAAAAAAAAATTCTACAAGGTCAATCGAATCAACACATAATTGCGTGTCATAAAACTGACTCTCGCAGTCTATTCCAAAAGGATAAAGCTCTCAGTAAACCAAAAAACCCGCATTACACCATCCGAAAACACTTTAATTGACAATCTTTCTGCGTGTGAGTAAATGAACATAAATTAGTGTTTCCCAATTTTCCGCCTATCTGTCCGTTATTGTTAGCAACACGATTGTCTTTACAGAAAAACATTTTAACACTCTTACTGAATCCATTTTGGCACCTATTAATTGCACACATGGGAGTTAATCACAACAAAATTGAGAGAGGCACTTCCACAAAAGGCACGCAATCAATAAATCGTCTTGATCTCGCCAAATACTGAAGTTCTCTAAAGCCTTAGAGGGCGTATGTGTGTGTATAATTAAGTCTTCGATCTAATTGCCTTGGCGTACACATCAATTACATATCGGTCCGTATACGATCATTTACACGAGTATTCGTTCCCAGAGTTTCAGTCTAATCTCTTAATTATATATATAGAAAGGAAAAAGGAAAAGATTTGCACTTACCTCACACAACGAGCCCGAGTAGCCTAGTGGACATATGCACTTAAATTTCCCAATCATGTCAACACATTCGCCACCATTGCGACAGGGTGAATTGGCGCATTCATTGATGTCTGTCTCGCAGTCCCGTCCTGAAGGAAACCAAAAAACAAATACAAAAACGTACATAGTATTACACTACATGATACTTTAGATCCACAGTTGACTACGCACCTGTATAACCAGTTGCACACGCACAATGATAATCATTAACCAAGTCAATACAGGTAGCACCATTTTTGCATTGACCGACACAGTCATCTAAATCCTTGGCACATGTTGAGCCACCCCATCCCTCGAGGCATTCACACGAGAACGAACCGGGCAAGTTATGACACTTTTCCGCATTGATGCATGGTCCCAGATTCGTCGCAAAATTCGATTCACATTCGTTGACATCCATCTGGCACACATCGCCTGTCCACTCGGGGGGGCATTCGCATCTAAAGCCACCGATGAGATCTATACATGTGCCGCCATGCTCGCAGGGACCTCCGGCACACTCGTCAATGTCTGTAAAGTCAAGTCAATGTGTTGTTTTATAAAATCTCTTGTCCCGTTCAACAAATCTACGATCTTTACAATACGAACAACAACTTTATCTGCAGCATCCGATCTCAGCACATAAATTCTGGTTGTGTGCTCTCTTACACACCGCAACCTGCTCAACATATGCAATCCCATCATAACCTAAATGTTAGCTACCCCACTTGAGATGCGCGTACCTGAGAACCCAACACAAATTGTGGTTTGTAGAGCAAGCATCTCTGCATAATTATCTTTCAAGTGGACAATGTAATTCATGGGATACCGGACGAACGTATTGCCAGCCGAATACGTTCGTTTGCCATGAGCAAAGACAACAACACAGTGGAGGGGCAAATGGTTCTGTCTTAGGTCCTGTTTTGTTTGCATTTCTCCTGAATGAGTTTGCTTTTCGAATCCACTTTTTTAATTGCATTCAACACACTTCGGGAAACAAAACACTTGCTAATGGCACCCATCGTGTTCCCTGCACTCACTCTTCAGTGTCTAACTAAATTGAGTACGACAATGCAACACCTACGACAATATGTTCTGTTGGATTGTTAATTACGACAGTAAACGCTTCGAATTAACCCACCACGTCAAGTATGAGGAGGGATTCCATCCATCAAGAATTGAATGATTCCCCAGGGTGAACCTTTTATTTCGAACGGATTACACCGAAGAAACGGTTGTTCGTATCGTAGGCTTTGACTCTTAGCGATTGATGAATGATGGCTGGCAGGATAGTGGTCGTGGAACTTGAGGTAGAAGTGGGCGAAGATCGAGTGGCTTGTTTACTTGCACCAAACTAGAACGTAAACAGAATTTATTTTGAAATTGATTTAAAGCCGGTTTAGCTGCTCGTACAAGATTTATAAATTTAAGAATTAAGCAAGTATCAAGGGTGTGTGTGTGTAGGGGGGGGGGGGGGGGGGGGGGGGGATATTTCTAATTAGGAAACGTAAATGGTACAGTGAATTTGGCGCAATGTTAAATAAAATGTAGACATCTGACTATTGTAGTTAACCTTTCCGTAAGGAACAAACGTATTTAAGTGAATTTAAGTAATATGCCTGACTGGTCAGAATTATCTAAGCACGTGAGACCTGCTTGTAAACTATATTATGAGCGTGGATCAAAAAGTCTCCGACATTTTGCACATACTGTATTGTAAGTTAGTCGTCATTGTACGCAGACAACTATCTCAATTGCTTTCAGGCGTGTATCGTTTACAACCGTTAATTGCATATAACTGATCATACGCAATCGGGTGACAATTTTAAGGGTGTGCTTAAGGTTGTCCATCCAGAATGCGACGTTCCGTGGATATATATCAACACGCCTGATCACGGAAACAGACAGTAGTATTCCTAAATCTGGTTTTACCTATTTTTATTAAATGTCATACACAGACGATATGACAAAACTTGTTCAGAATTTGACAGAAGTCCAATGACAAATAACAGGTGTCTCCAATTCAGAGAAAAGAGGCAGAAGCATGTAACGTAAGGATTAGTAAATAAATGCATTCATAGCAAAGATCACCAAGACTTACGACAGTCGCGCATATTAATGGCTTGTATCATTTTGAAGATTCCAACATGTTTTGCCGAGCAAAGAATGGTCGTTGCAGCAATGTCTCTTTTGTAAGATACAACGCAAGAAATTGAAAATCTGATTACTGGTTTATCATGAGGTCATGAACTTTCGGGTTCCTACAGGCCAATAAATAGTAGGTTTATCGTTTACAACATGTGATGCTATTCTATTTCATTTGAAACATACTAATATGTAGGTAGGGTCCTAAAGCCCAGCCGCCCAGTGAAATACCACACCATTAAATTACAGGCTTCGTGAAAGGGTTGGGAGAAATCCTTGAGCATGTTTTGGAGCTTGGCTGATGGATCCGGTCGAGAAAAAATAGCATCTCCAGACGCTGACTCAGCGCTATAGGTTTGCCTTTCTTGGGAGAAATGAAATAAAAAAAAATTCCACACAGAACCAAAACGGTTCCAAGATTTTACAGAAACAAGAAGTGAATAGATAAATTATTCTTAAGAATACACCAATTAGAAAGAAAAATGTTAAATGCGAATAAGGTTTAAACGTCAAAAGATTCACATTCGTTTTTTGATTCGATATGTTAAGCCTTTAGTGGTTTCAACGAAGATTAACAATTCAGGAAAGGTACTGCAGACTATTACGAAAAATTGAATTTCAAATAATAATGCACTTTATGTGTGGGGGTTCTTTAAGTATTCCCTAAGAACCACCCATTTCCGTAAATTACCTGTCTTCTACTTACCTGCAAATGAGCAGCGCAAGCTACTCCGCATTACCTCCCATCGGAAAACATAAGTCCACGGCAAGACTATCATCTAGCCGTGACATCAAACTTTCACCTCGGGGCAGGCTTGCATCCAACGCATCATGCTCCCGAAACCTAGTTTAGTTACCTCACCAGGTAACCAGCATTTATCCATGAACATGTCAATGCGTAATGCTAAAAAGCATTTTCTCATACATGTGCCTGACATGTTCATCCTCACCACTGCTGAACCATCGGTCGATCATCCAAACAGCAACCTACAGCGCAGCCCATTGCTGGCCGCCGACAGCAGTTTCAGGTGTTGTTTTAATACAAACACACCCGACACATCGACCGCGCCTCTAACAGATACACACACAACACAAGCAAATAGTGAAGAACACCGAACGAAATATCAGGACATGGATGCTTCCGGCAATACTTGCACAAGTATAAGCATGTGAATCACCCATACTGCTTGTATTGCGAAGGCAAAATAGAGAATGCGGAACACGTACTCACAGAGTGCGTGAGATTCGAGACCGCACGAACGATTTTGGAGAGACACACGAGACGGACAATTACTCCGGCTGGAGTAATAGAATACATGCTAAGTTCAAAACAGGCATGGTCCGTAACCAGTGGTATTCTCTGTGAAATGATGCAGCAGTTGCGACGTGACGAGCGCAGTAACATGTAAACTCCGTCCCGTCCCGCGATGGAATATCTAAAAGAAAGTTCCGCGGGGATCAACGGGAATATGAGCCTGACGGGAGCTGGTTTTAGTCGGTAAAAACCGGGCATGTGCCTGGATCGGCCAAAAAAAAAAAACCGAGCGAAAATCGAATAAGAAAATACATCAGAGCCGTATACCATAGCGATAACAAAACAATTGACATCAGTGGAATATACTTGAGTTTAAAAATCGAATTCTAAACACGGCCAGTAGCCTGACGTGTTACGCTTCGGTTCAACTTTTGTTGATTCTAACTGTCATAGCGTCAGTTCGAATCACACGTTCTTCACTATTATTTCAAACGCTATAATTGGTAACTACGGCGTGATCTGTACACACAGCACACACTTTCCCTTAGTAAACAGAGCTTCACACACGATAATGACTTCCGCATAGAGCACCCGCCATACTCGCCAGCTCCGACGATCTCTCGCTCGCTCGTTTCTCGATCCGTCGTTCGCAAACGAAACTGATCGTAACGAAGTTACTGAGGAGGGAGTGGTGTGGCGTCTCTAACAGATACACACACAATACACAATCAAACAGTGAAGAACACCGAACGGAAATCGAATAAGAAAATTCATCAGAGCCGTATACCATAGCGATAACAAAACAATTCACATCAGTGGAATATACTTGAGTTTAAAAATCGAATTCTAAACACGACCAGTAGCCTGATGTGTTACGCTTAGGTTCAATTTTTGGTGATTCTAACTGTCATAGCGTCAGTTCGAATCACACGTTCTTCATTGTCATTTCAAACGCTATAAGGCATTGGCAATCTGGGTACAAGTTAAGTGATGCTGTACGCAGTGGCCAATAAGTAAACATGCGTTGCTCCTATACCCTTAGGTTCGCAACACTTGCGACCAATTCCCTATTATCGGCTATCAACTGATCATGGGATTTGGGCATGAATATGATCGTTGTTTAGGCAATCATACCCAAGTTCATGCTCTATGATGACCCCTCTGAAAACTAAAGTAAACACAGTATCTCACTATGTTTGTTTTGCTTACCAACGCTGATCCATGGTTCCCCTGGGTGGCAAATTCCTCACCACCATATCCATGTACCAGCATATTAATTCAAATAGATAACCATCCAGCCTGACCCTTTGCCACCGACGCGTCGGCAAGATTTCTGTTGACTTAATGTCGACGAAATATCTTCCTTTCTAGTGCACCAGAGCCATACGGCTAAATCAAACAAATCACAAATGTTCGGTCGAACTATCGTCACCAAAGAATGTATCGCCTACAACGGCATTATCATGAACACAATGCCTGCAGCCCCTTTTTGCTCGCCCATTTGTGTGAACAGGTGCCGGGCCGATCGTTGTCGGTATTGGAGGTTAAGGGGCATCGTACTTGTCCTATACGGGCATATGGGAAATCCTCCCATTTAACTCTTTTTCGATCGTCCATTGGCCGTCGCCAAGTTGAGTCTGTTCGCTCCTCCCACATCGATGTGATCCACCACCATTGAATCCGACGGATGTGTATTGCATCGAGGAGTCAAAATTCATCCTTCGAGGACAGACGTCGAGTCTCTGCTGTCGTGCTATTCGTTTTATTGCCAATTCAAAAATAACTGGAGTCAGATTTAAACTTCTTAAGCGTACACACGCTAGTTTTCGTCTCGAGTTTTTGTCGAGTAACATAAGTTCGATGGGAGTGAATTTGTGGCGTGTCTACCAACGCCACTGCTACCTTTTCAATCTACCTCAAAATCTTCCCTCCTAAAGCTCCATTAATTTCATAATTTTACCATGCAAGCGCAATAACTTCCCCAAGCATTCTCCTACCGATTGCATTACCTTTCGGTTATGCAAATAGCATCCAACATCAAGCATCTGCCCATCAAGGACATTCACGCAACTAACGCGTTATATAAATTTCCCTAGAAGAAATTCGGTACGCCAGTACCGCATACATCAATGCATCTCAGCATTGTTCTAAAAGGAAAACATTTCGGTTGCCATACTAGTTAACCGAAGTGGATTATAAAAACAATCAGCAGAACCCCTGTCTGCCTGCGTTTACTGTCCCACACGTGCGCAACAGATTTTCATGTTGCACCAGTACTCACGGCGGCTTTTATGCAATCTTCAAAGCACCGGCGCAATTCGCGCCTAGCTGCCAAGAGCCGAATTCAATGCCAGTGTAAATACTCACACTGGAATTCGACCCATGACTCCCTAGGATTGCAATACACAATTAACATGGTTGTAAACACAACCATCATTGTGTAATTATCCCAAATGTATCCTAATCCCTAACGTAGTATTTGGACAACTGCAAATACTTATCCCGAAGATGCTTTTTCAGGAATTTTCATTCCCACGGTTCGACCACCCATGAGCTCGCATCACGAGCCAACAAGGTGATCCGCGCGCAAAGTAGTTCAGTCGATGAAAGTGTTGCAAAGGAGTCGAGTCTCCTGGAGTCCATTATTACCGTGAACAACAAACTAGGCTGCGGCATTCTTTGCACAAGTCTCCTAACTCCAAAATTATATTTCATTAGTGATAAGAAAGTCTACAACTGTGTACATGATCGAAACAATTTATTTTCTGTAATAGTGCAGTTCCTAATTTACATAAAACAAATTAAGTACCGGTAATAAAGTTAATCTCAGAGAGCTTGTGTGTTTTACTTCTTGTGGACGGTCCGTCGCGGAGTTTTGTTTCCTTGGAGGACAGTGTTCGGCGGAACTATCGTGAGGAAATCTTGGTGAACCTTGCCAAGGCCGGCATAATACCAGTGAAATACCCACAATTGGTGACCATTCGACGCGAGTAAACACAATTTTCTGATTCGGAGTCAGATCAAAACCGTGTCCTAAAAAATTTTAAAGGAACAGTGACTATTCGGTGCCGCGACTGTGACAGTGACAATCTTCCCGAACCGAGTGCTTCCGGAAACGCAGTGGCAGTAAGCAATTGTGGCGGCAATTGCCGAAGATCAATATAACATTCACCGGAAACAGGAACAACAGGAGCAACTACCCAACACTACACCAGCACCAGGAGCATCCGATCAATAACACCAGGGATTTAAGCAGGTATCCTTTCTTTCTTTTTTTAAATTATTCCCTTGGTAAAACAACAGTATTTTAACGTACATTTCCTTTTTGTCAAAGTTTTATTATGTGTTTAACTGATTGTTTTGGAAATATTAAATAAAGTTTATAATAATTCTAAATTAAGTGAGACAAAAAAAGAAGAAAAAAATCAATAACATTGTAGCTGTAAAACGTTTGTTTCCTTTTTACTTTCGTGGCTGATTGGCAAAGATACTTATATGTGTAATTAGATTAAACGATGCCTGGCAAGGATTTCAAATTTTAATACAGATATCTTGGGTAGGAAAATGTATTATTAGCCTGGAGTTGACGAAATGTTGTCTGCAGTTATTTAAATAAATAAGCAACAAAACATCAGCCTATACAAATAAAATTAAGACAATTTGTGCCTTTTTTATTATTAACAACACGAATAAAATAACTCAAAACGAAATAATAGAGTATCTGAAATAAATGCTAAGTGAAAAACAAAACAACAAAGTAAACACGAAATTATTTACCAACATCTTCGTTAATTGTACTTCCGATTTAATATTTTCCTTTTTTCGACCAGTTGCTAATTGAGAACAATTCATAAAAATCATTCTTCCATTTGATCGCCTTATTATGATTATATTTACTTGAACGCAACTGCCTACTTTGACTCCATTAACATTACTTAGAAACATTCAATAATATTCCATGTCAGTTTTTGTTTTTTGTTATAACTTTATATTTTAAACATAATTTTTTTGTCATCATTTTATTGTATCCTTAAAATTTTTTGCAAACAAGTATATGTATCTAATTTCTTCACATGATATTGACAACAAAATTAAATTTGTTTAAATAAAAGCCTGTGTTACCAATTAGAAAAGAAGAAATATATTTGTATCCTTAAACAGCACGAGATAAAGGCAAAATAAAATAAATTTTGTAAGCCCCTTCAGGGTATTAAGTAGCGCACAACCTTTCTCGGCACGCACACGACTCAGCTCAACTTCTCGCAACTTCTTTTCGACACTTTTCAACCCCTTCGACTTATTTTTAGCTTCAACACCACTCGACTGCAACCGACTCCACCAACTCTTTCAAGCTCGACTCCATTCAGCCGTCCGGACCACTTCACTTCGTGGTTTCTTTTCAGTCAGGCCGGATTGGACTAGCGCGAATACTCCGCCGTCCCAGTTTAGCTTCCAATTGGCCCCGAAAACCTTACTGCACCACCCCGGACGTTAGTCTAAATTGTTCCTAGTGTCACAGCCTTTGTTTCAGTTTAGGCAAGGTAGTAAATCCTTTACTTACCCAACTCCATCGACTCCCGTGACATCATTGTTCACGCACGCGCACCCTACCTTCAGTTTCCTGACGTCGTTGTCTACGACGATTTACTCTGCCCGCTCCCCACCAAGCAATTAAATTCCTTCGCTTCTCTTCCTCTTATTCCGTTGGTAAACACCCACTCTTTCCAAATAGAAAAAATGGCCCACTCTACTAGGTCTAAGGCAGCTCAGCAAGAGCAGACCCAGCCGTGCTCGGATGATCAAGCGTTCGTAGACGCTTCCAGCATCGAGCACACCTCGCATTCCCATAGCATACACTTGCCTCCTTTCGACGAGAAGGACCCAGAGCTATGGTTCGCCGTAGCCGAACGCTTCTTCAGGGTTGCCGACATGCACGATGAGGAAGTCCGCGCAGTAGAATTGTTGCGAGTGCTAAACCACACGCAACGGACGCATGTTGCTCACATAATTGGGTCAACAGAACCAAATCCCTACAGCAACATGCAAGAGACACTCATAAATGCCCTGGACGAGCCCAGGAGCAGCAGACAGCAGCGTTTGGCGAGCGAAACAAATGTTACTGGAATGAGACCGTCCAATTTTCTGACACATTTACGCTCAATAGCTGGAACCAAGATTTCGGACGACATAATTAGGCCTCATTTCCTGAGGTGCCTCCCGCAATATGCTCGCGCGGCATTAATAGTACAACCCAACCAGAGTTTGGGTCATTTGGCGAAACTAGCCGACACAATTATGGAAAGCTCAGACCCACAGTCTGAACCCCCAGCATACCAGGTCACGGCGATTAACCGACACGCCGTTTCACCTACACGGCATCAATCCTTATCACTAACAGCACCGCGGACTTCTCTAGTAACGCCTTTTACACAAGCCACACCAAGAGAGGTAACACAAGCTACGATTTCCTCCCGTGAGGAATTTCAACCGCGCACCCAGCAAACAAAGCTCTCGAGATTCGAGCGAGACCTGAACCAACTGCGCGCCCAAATGCGAAATATCACGCGAGCAATCCAAAACGGTTCTAATAACCAACGGCCACAAACGAGGAACCCCCAATGGCAGTTTAACACGCCCAGAGGAGCACCAATCACAAACGAAAACGCACCAGACAACAGGCAAAATACACCTAGTGGCGCTCTGACACAGGCCCGGTGCATATACCACAGACGTTTCGGTGCAAACGCCAGAAATTGTAGGCAACCTTGCAGCTGGACGCGGCCAGCCCCCGCGCAGAACCTCGTTCGAGTGCGAACGGCCGGCACCCCTATTATAAGTCGCTTAACAATCAGGGACTCTAGATCGAATATTAATTTCACCGTCGACACTGGCGCCGACATTTCCGTCATCCCTAGATCTTTCGCCCCGCGCAACCGAGTGCCGGGCCACCTACAGTTGTTCGCTGCGAACAACTCCCCCATAGCCACTTACGGGCGGAAAAATTTTAAACTCGATCTGGGTCTCCCACGCCCTATCTCCTGGCACTTCGTGATAGCCGATGTCAGCGAGCCCCTAATAGGATCTGACCTATTAGGAAAACACAACCTGTTGGTAGACACTGCCAACAAGAGATTAGTTAGTCACAACGTCTCAACCCGTCTCCCCCCGCAAGCAGCTATAGGGGCGAACGACCCACCCGATGATTCTACAGACCCAATCCCCGCGCTGTTGGAAGAATTTCGCAATTCAACAATTCCCCTCTCCAACCAGCAACAACACAGATCCGGCGTGTTTCACCACATAGAAACACGCGGCCCACCGGTGAGCCAGCGCCCACGTCGCCTGGCCCCCGAAAAATTACGAGCAGCCCGCGCCGAATTCGAATATATGCTCGAGCGAGGCATCTGTCAACCCTCGGTCAGCCCATGGGCAAGTCCACTTCACCTCGTCAAAAAACGCAACGGTGAATGGCGACCATGCGGTGATTATAGACAGCTGAACGCAGTAACAGTTCCCGACAGGTACCCAATAGCCCATCTTTACGACTATTCGTACAAGTTGCGCGGTTGTACAGTTTTCTCAACTCTTGACCTCACCAGGGCATACCACCAGATTCCGGTGGCACCTGAAGACGTACCCAAAACCGCCGTTATTACCCCCTTCGGCCTCTTCGAATTCAAGGTGATGACGTTTGGCCTTAGGAATGCAGCTCAGACATTCCAGAGGTATATCGATTCGGCACTACGCGGCCTGGATTGCTGTTACGCGTATATTGACGATATACTAATAGCATCTCGGAACCTTGCGGAGCATCACCAACACCTCAGACAGGTCCTTGAACGCCTCAGACAATTTGGCCTCGTAATAAACCCAGAAAAATGCCAATTCGCCAAAGAGCAAGTTACCTACCTGGGTTACCATATCAACAGCCAAGGTATCCGCCCGCTTCCAGACAGAGTGGAAGCACTAACCCAATTTCCCCGTCCCTCCAACGTTCGCGAGCTGCGCCGTTTCCTGGGTATGCTAAATTTTTACCGACCCACACTACGAAACGCCGCGCACATTCAGGCCCCTTTAAATGAGTACTTAAAGGGGGCAAAGAAGAACGACAAGCGCCCAATCGCCTGGACGGAAGCTGCAGACAACGCATTCCGTCAATCCAAGGCACAGCTGGCAAATGCTACCCTACTCCGTTACCCCGCAGAGGGCGCACCATTGGCCATCCAATGCGACGCGTCAGACACGGCCATGGGAGCAGTATTGGAGCAAGAATGCAACGGAAACTGGGAACCGCTCGGTTTCTTCTCAAGGAAACTTAATACGGCCGAGCGGAAATATAGCACGTACGACCGGGAGTTACTCGCTATGTACAGCGCCGTAAAGTATTTCCGACACATGGTAGAAGGTCGCCCCCTAGTAATCAGAACGGATCACAAGCCACTGATCTACGCATTCCGGAAGAGGTCCGGGAATGCATCCCCACGCCAGGAACGGCAGCTCGACCTGATAGGTCAATACACCACTGAGATCAAACACATCTCAGAGGAACAGAATGTTATCGCGGACGCCTTATCCCGCATCGATACCATTCAGCTACGCGCCGCCATCGCCGACGCCGACCTAGCTCAAGCACAGCAGAATGACAACCAGCTCGAGTCTCTTCTCAAAGCAGAGACAGCACTTCAGCTGCGCAAGTTCCCACTTGAGCAATCCGCAGACCAGATATGGTGTGATATCTCCACGGGAACAGTCAGGCCCTATATTCCCGGAGAGCTGCGAAGGAGCGTATTCGAGACCTTTCACGGTCCTGCTCACCCCAGCGGACGTGCAACCGCTGCAGCCATTCGACGTAAGTTCGTATGGCCTCGTATGAATAAAGACCTCAAGAGTTGGGCTCGTGCCTGCCTTAAATGCCAGCGCTGCAAAATTAGCCGACACAACGTGTTGGAGCCAGCGCAATTCAAACTCCCCGAGGCTCGATTTACACACGTCCACATAGATATTGTGGGCCCCTTAACACCCTCGAGAGGATTCTCCTACATCCTCACCATGATTGACCGTTTTACTCGGTGGCCAGAAGCAACGCCACTACGGGTAGTCACCGCCGAGAGTGTCGCCAGAGCGTTTTACTCGACTTGGGTTACACGTTTTGGCGTACCAGCAACGTTAACATCAGACCGAGGTCCACAGTTCGAGGCCACGATCTTCAAGCAGCTTACTGACTTATTGGGCTGTCAAAGAAGTCGTACGACCGCATACCACCCTTCATCCAACGGGATGATAGAGCGTTGGCACAGGTCGCTAAAAGCCTCCCTAATGTGTCATAACGACACGCAATGGTTCGACGCCCTCCCCACTGTCCTTCTAGGATTGAGGACAAGTATCAAGGAGGATCTGGGCGCATCCGCTGCAGAACTGACCTACGGCACCAACCTAGTGTTGCCAGGCGAACTATTTGTGGACAATGAAGCTCCACACGACCAACTACAAAGCGTAGGCTACCTCCGCGACCTGATGCGGAAGATCAGGGCAAAACCCGTAGCCCGACATGGCACCAAAAGAGTGTTTATCCACCCTGAGTTGCATAGCTGCACGCACGTCTTCGTCAGGGTGGACAAAGTTAAGAAACCACTCGATCCCCCCTACGAAGGGCCATATAAGATTCTAAAACGAATCAGCGATCGAGTGTACGAAGTGGAGATCCAAGGCAGATCAACCACTGTCAGCGTAGAAAGACTGAAACCGTGTTTCTCGGAGGCTAACCTCCCAAAGGCCACCACAAACCCCGATGCTACAGAGGAGCTACCCTCACCTTCTACGGCAGGAATACCAAACAGAAATAGCGGCCCCCTCACGCGAAGCCGCACCCGAGCGCCACCACAAGGCGCATGTACGGCCAACCTCACTTAACTACAGCCTTCTGAGTACTACTTCGCCCTACCAACAATATCGTGACTATGTCACTGGGGGGGGAGTACTGTGGCGTGTCTACCAACGCCACTGCTACCTTTTCAATCTACCTCAAAATCTTCCCTCCTAAAGCTCCATTAATTTCATAATTTTACCATGCAAGCGCAATAACTTCCCCAAGCATTCTCCTACCGATTGCATTACCTTTCGGTTATGCAAATAGCATCCAACATCAAGCATCTGCCCATCAAGGACATTCACGCAACTAACGCGTTATATAAATTTCCCTAGAAGAAATTCGGTACGCCAGTACCGCATACATCAATGCATCTCAGCATTGTTCTAAAAGGAAAACATTTCGGTTGCCATACTAGTTAACCGAAGTGGATTATAAAAACAATCAGCAGAACCCCTGTCTGCCTGCATTTACTGTCCCACACGTGCGCAACAGATTTTCATGTTGCACCAGTACTCACGGCGGCTTTTATGCAATCTTCAAAGCACCGGCGCAATTCGCGCCTAGCTGCCAAGAGCCGAATTCAATGCCAGTGTAAATACTCACACTGGAATTCGACCCATGACTCCCTAGGATTGCAATACACAATTAACATGGTTGTAAACACAACCATCATTGTGTAATTATCCCAAATGTATCCTAATCCCTAACGTAGTATTTGGACAACTGCAAATACTTATCCCGAAGATGCTTTTTCAGGAATTTTCATTCCCACGGTTCGACCACCCATGAGCTCGCATCACGAGCCAACAAGGTGATCCGCGCGCAAAGTAGTTCAGTCGATGAAAGTGTTGCAAAGGAGTCGAGTCTCCTGGAGTCCATTATTACCGTGAACAACAAACTAGGCTGCGGCATTCTTTGCACAAGTCTCCTAACTCCAAAATTATATTTCATTAGTGATAAGAAAGTCTACAACTGTGTACATGATCGAAACAATTTATTTTCTGTAATAGTGCAGTTCCTAATTTACATAAAACAAATTAAGTACCGGTAATAAAGTTAATCTCAGAGAGCTTGTGTGTTTTACTTCTTGTGGACGGTCCGTCGCGGAGTTTTGTTTCCTTGGAGGACAGTGTTCGGCGGAACTATCGTGAGGAAATCTTGGTGAACCTTGCCAAGGCCGGCATAATACCAGTGAAATACCCACAAATTTAATATTTTATAGGAATAAATTTACTTAAATAATGGTTGCCAAATACGGGTGTGACTTTGATTCAGAGAGTTCGTGTACCACCCAGTAAATAACTTGTGCACGGTGAAAATTAAAATCAAGACTACAGAACAAACAAAACGACCCATATTTTAAAAGACAGTTCAAGAATTTGTATTTTAAATAAAAACTACATTCAACGTTAAAAATAAGAGAATGAACTATACCAGAGTGTTTGTCTTTGCTGTTTTGTGTCCGCTCCACCACAGGAATCAACGGCTGTTCTGTTTTCTCAGGTGTGTCATCTAGTGAACTCATTAGCTGGGGAGAGAGTAAATCAGTGCCCATGTGTGGCATCCCAACACAACTCCAACCCCACACACGCATTTCGAGTTCTTTTAGGTTAACATAATAAATAGCTCTAGGATCTGGTGTATATAGGCGAGATGAGCAGTCCTTATCTAACGATGTCTTATATTATTTGTCAGACACAATTGCCATAGACAGAATCAAATGCTTCAATAAAGAAATCATCAATTTATCACATTCGTTTTGTTTTATTTACTTTCGATAAATTTTTTTCTTATTGGAACATCCTTTACATATTGAAAAACGCACTGAAAGCAGTAATGGAGTCATATACTTATTTTTTCAGGGGGATTTTGAGGAGCCTTTGAATGTCAAAGGCACAAAGTGGAAGAGGAAAGAGAGGGTAATAAAAGGAAGTATGGCTGTAAATTGGTTTTCAATGTCTGAATATCACAGCGACGAGGAAACACAAGTTCAGGCAGAGCGTTCCACATTCGCGTGGTTCGGCTAATGAATGATTCTGTGTCTTTATGTGGGTGGCTTTTAACTTGACATCATGTTTGAAGAGGTGGCTTACATGGGTAACGACAGTGTTATTATCTATAGAAAAGACTCAGGGCGGAAAGATTTATTTTATGTTCTAATAACGAAATTGAAGGACTTACACCTGACCATCATCATCATCATCGGGACCACAACCGCGAACCGGTCTTCGCCTTATTTAGGAAGTCCTGAGGCTTGTTAAACTTTCCATAATGATTTGTTTTTTCCGGGCAAGGTCATTAGTCTTGCGTCAGAGACTCCCCGACGGGGAATCGAACCCGGGCCACCCGCGTGACAGGCGGGTATACTGACCACTATACTATCGAGGAGCCTACTTACACCTGACCCCCCTTTTTAAAATTTCACTCTCCGATTTTGCAATATAACGAGTATGTTGATGGTCAAGATCTTGTTTATAAAAATGAGGAATAGTGTGGGAGAAAGTTCGGAGCACTAGGGAACGCCAATATTAAACTGATGGAATACTGGCTAAACATCAATTCTGTCAAAAAACTACCCGGAATTCATCATTTAAAAGGCCGACTAAAAGGGATTTTGGCGGATTGTTTTGTTTGCTGTGTTCCACCGAACACTCCTTGAGAATAAAAGTCACCTTTTTTTTTTTAAATCTGGCGATATGCCTTTACTTATTATTTCTAATTCGCTCTAACACTTTGTGTTAATCTAAACTCGCAACACCTTTTTTTTGGGAAAACTCGCGGCGACACACTCTTAGTTTTTTATACTATCGCGGACTCTGCGCGGCAGATGTTCTCCTTCGAATGTTATCAGCGGACTAACTTAATACAATTTTGTTGAAGGAAGGGAAACTCACCCGGTTGTTCTTTCTTTCTCTGCAAGTTTGTCTCCCCTTGAAATCCTATCTTTTCCAAGGGATTTCTCCTTTCCAGGAGATCGCACCCTAACTTGTTCTACGATTCCGCTTTGTTCGCAGAGATACTGTGTGGGTGTACCCACACACACCGACGCGAACGTTGCTGTCCATGCATCGGAGATATGCCGAGGATCGTCAGATTTTTCACACATCTCCGGTATCGCTTTGTGTACTTTACCCACATGTGGTTTTAGGACCTGGTGATGTCCTCTGCTCCTCGATAGTATAGTGGTTAGTATACCCGCCTGTCACGCGGGAGACTGGGGTTCGATTCCCCATCGGGGAGCCTCTGGCGCAAGACTAATGACCTTGCCCGAAAAAAACAAATCATTATGGAAAATTTAACTTGCTAAATAAGGCCAAAACCGGTTCCCGGTTGTAGTGCCGATGATGATGATGATGTCTTTGGCCAAAGTCATTATCTTCAGCTGCGATATTTTTACAAAGTTCTTAACTCCTTGTAGGAACAGTGTCGGTTCGTTTATTGATTACCTTCTGTTCCCACAATAGTCCCATTGATCAGGAAAAACCAAATTGCGGTTCGCTGAAGAGAAGATCATAAATTTGTTTATTTCTTGGCCATACTTTTATTGCGTGGGATTTTGATGGCTGTCGGCTGTCGCTGCCCCGTCGGCCACTTGTGTTTGCCCAGCTAATGCGTCGTCAAACAACTTCATTTCTGGTGTAGTGTCCTTCGATAACCGTGCAGGCATGAGGAATCGGGAGTAGACCTGGTCCCACGTGCCTGTGGATACGTGGGATTGAGGACACCAGTATGTTGGTCCCCTTTAGCTGGGCGAAAAAGGTATTTAACCCCACAGTGGTTTGTGAGGTTCGCAGGAATGACACCGGATTATCAAAAGTCTCTTTATAGCTCAGTTGGCACAACTGTCCTCTACCATAACGTGAAGTTTGAACGTCAAAGTCGATCAAAAATCAAGGTAATGTCGACTAAGTGACATAAAGAATTTTGACAATCCCTTTAAGTGGGCTTTTTAAATGAACAATACTTTTCTGACAGCATGTAATTCGGAACTACTTAGTCTGGGTGAGATAGATATAGTCTTTTATATATGGAACCAATCATAGGGATGTAATTTTGGGAACAGGGCTCTGTCGAACGCTTTTGAGATATCCAGTGAGAAAATTTGCTTTCACCGACGCGACGTAGCGGATAGAGTGGCTCCACTTTTTAGTCACCAGATCTCCTGTGGATCTCTTCCTACGAAACCCATACCGATGGTTGTTAAGGAAGTCATCTATTTCCAAATATTTCGAAAATTAAAGGTCAGTCGACGGCTCCATATCCTCCAACAGAATAAAAGTTAATGCTATGCATAGGTACAGGGATAAAGGAATATCCTTTTTGGAGATGGGGTGAATATTCATTGAATTCAATTTTGTTTGTTTGGAAATTGACTAGTTGAATAAAACAGCTGGAAGGGCAATCGCGGCGATTTTGAGGGTGAAGAGAGCAAGTTCTCAAAACAATAAGGGGAATACAATCCAGCCTAGTGGATAAGTTAATGTTAAATTATTTGAGTAGTGGAGGCAAAAGAATGTATTCGAAAGCGAATTCGGCCCAAGATGTGATGCTTGTGATTAAGTTGATGTTATTCTGGTTTAGTACTAAGAAATGCCGGGTTTACTACGATGTTCAGCCTACAGCCTACTTTTCCCATTCCATTGAACCTCATTCAGTTGAAAACAAATTACCCCAACTCAATGACGAATTCATGCCGGGTCCCAATGGTATACCTGCCATTTTACTCAAAAAATGTCTATCTAATAGTACAGTCTCCCTTTTGAAAATGTACTATCTATCCACCTCTCAAAGTAAATGCCTCAACATTTTGAAAAGTCCTCCATAGAAAAAAAAGACTTAAAAGTGCTGTCATGAAGTATAGCATTATTGCCAAGCTTTCTCATACGTTCAAGCCTTCTGAAAGCCCTCTGGATAAAATGTTAATCCTTCACCGCAAATCTCTTATTTCTCTTAGATAACACGGACTTCTTGCAGGTAGATCAACAACAACTAACCTTGTCGAATTTATATCTTTCACACTGTCAGCGCTAGAAAATGAGAAGGAGGATAGCATAATTACAAGCGCCCTCAGCAAGGCTTTCGATAAGGTTACCTGCAAAATTATACTTTTCAAATTGTCCACTCTTAGGTTTGAATTTATTCTGTTAAAATTGATTTCTTCTTACCTGGAAGATAGACACCTTTGTGTATGTTTCAGACCTGCGATATCTAGTTCCTTCTTGGCTACATCTGGGATTCCTCAAGGCAGTCACTTAGGCCCCACACTTTTTATACTAACCACAAATGCCATTGATAGGGTTACGAAGCTTATTTGTGTGCCCCTCTATACTGACCACAAAAAATTCTATAAAACTACCATGTCTGCACTGCTTC
Source organism: Microdon myrmicae (assembly GCA_963931805.1). NCBI lineage: Eukaryota > Metazoa > Arthropoda > Insecta > Diptera > Syrphidae > Microdon > Microdon myrmicae. The sequence continues at coordinate 76,569,880 of OZ007499.1, forward strand.
AGACAGATATCGATAACTTTGGGTTCGAAAAAATTGCTGGAGCTATATAGAAATTGGAAGAGCTATACCCTAAACCTAGAATAGTGAGAGTAATCAGGTCACGAACATTAAGATGGGTTGAACATGTGACGCGAATGGGCAACGATAGGACCGTCCGTAGAATTCTTGACGGTAGATCAACGGGAAAGAGACCGACAGGATGGCCGCGATGGAGATGGGAGGACAATGTTAGGTTAGACTTTGAGGAGATCAGATCAGATGGTCAAGCGTGGAAGGAGAGCACACAGGACAGGGGACGATGGCGGAGTCGAGTCAGTGAGGTCATGAACTTCCGGGTTCCTACAGACCAATAAATAGTAATAGTAATACTAGGAGCTTATTATTCTCAAATTCCAGTCTATCGCCATTTTACAACATAATTGTTCCTAGCTACCCCTACTCCATAACCAGACCCTCATCATTATCCAATGGATCCACGATCTTGGTATTGTGCATGATAGGGAACTTGACTTCCCCTCACATATTGATTCAACCCCCGGGTATCTAAAACGGTGGTCTCAATAGTTCTCCAACCCCTCTGCATTTACTTTGTCCGTCCATTGTTCGAACATGCTAGGCAGGTTTAATTCCCCATTAACATTCCCAGAATCGAGAGCATTTAAAGTCACTTCTTAGGTTTTGCTCTTCATGGATTGGGTGGGGGAAACCTGATCCTGTCCTCTTACATTAACCCTCAAATTAATTAACCTGAAAAGCCTGGAAAATGGATAGATTATCCGACATTCTCTTCATTCATTGACTTCTCTCTGGCTCGGTTGACTGCGCCAATTTTTCCATCTTCTCAAACCAACCCCCACCATACAGGTAATCCTTTATATTTCTCCACACCACACTGGTTCGGGATCCAACAAACCTATCGCACAAATAAACATGGAGAGTCATTCTTTAGCCGAACCACACAAATGTGGAATGCCCTACTTGATCATGTGTTTCCTCGTCGTTGTAATGTCCAGGCATTTAAGACCAATATACATCGATACCTCCTTTCGTTATCCATATCCTTTCCGTCGGCCCGCACTGTGGTCTGACATTTAAGGGTACTTCAAAATCCCCTTTTGTGCGCGCGATAGTGTCAAAAAGAAAAACCTCCGAATGCTGCTCAACTCATCCATTTTTGACTTCAAAATTAGCGCCCTCACATCACATCACAGCCTACTAAATATCTCTCTATAAATTGTTTCCATCTCTTTACTACTGAATACCACCTCTCTATTGAATTGATGACCGAACTGTGGACAGTACTATAAACCAGTGAATGACTAATGAGATAGGAAGGTTTTCGCAAATGCCCAGAAACTTTCACCACATGCTTTTGTCATGCAAGAATTTTATGCGTTGAATGTGCCCATTGCAATCATTAATTACCCTCTTGAATCCTCTACGATTTTCCTCTGTGGTTCCATTTATACAAACGGTTATCTTTAGCTCTTTTAAAACTTCAATCCTCAACTCACAGCTTAACACTATGGAAACTCAGGTTACATTTTTAGTGGCGAGATTGGTTGATGAGTAAATAAATTTAATCAAATCATTAGAACTTTAGACTTCATCCGGAAAGAATAAAACGGAACAAAGCCTGACAAACAAGTTTAATAATCACTACAAATGAAGTAAAAGAAAAAGTTAAATAGTGAAAATATTTTTACAATGTCTTCGAAAATTACTCATTTTTTTACGCGGATTGATTTGGGTGGGCCTTCCTCAAAATTCACCTAATTGGTGATATAAACTAATATGCGACCCTTAGCCTGATAAGTTAGTGCTTCGCTGCTTCACCATTTCTTCCTGAGTTCCATTCCCTGATGTAGTAAACTCGGTACTCTAAAATAGGCTTCAGCCGCTTCCAACAAATTACAAATACGCGGCCGTGGTGTCGAACGCGACATCAAAAGAGAATCGGAAAAAAAAAAACCAGAGCCGTATACCAGAGCATTAACTTAGCAACTCACAGCTTATGATCTAAACGAATATGCGGCCCTTAGTCTGATAAGTTAGTGCTTCGCTTCTTAACCATTTCTTCCTGACTTCGATTCCCTGATGTAGTAAACTCTGTATCTAAAATAGACTTCTGTCGCTTCCAACAAATTACAAACGCACGGCCGTGGTGTAGAACGCGACATCAAAAGAGAATCGAAAAAAAAAACCAGAGCCGTATAACCGAGCATTAATTTAGCAACTCACAGCTTATGCAGCGCGTTCAGACATTATTGCATACACGGGACGGTGGTCTGATATATCGGTGCATTGGTGCTAATCTTTTCATAGGGTGGGTTTGAATTGTTTTCTTCACTACTTCGCAAATCACGATGGCCTCCCTGCTTGGGTTAAGAATCTAAATTGAATGCGAACGGGATCTAAATCAAAACAGTCTTTGAAAGCTGCATAAATGCAGTGACTCAACGGAATTATATGTTTTCTATCAGGCGTAAAATCAGAAATAATGTGAAAATTACAGGATAAAGTTTGTGCGAAACCCAATAAATAATTAAACGTTATAAAGATATTTTTAAAGAGTTCGAAAAAAAAAACAATCAGATCATATTCAACTAAGGACTGAAATCTCCTTGTACACAAGCTCACAAATCCCATTAAAATACCGAAAAAACTGTTGGGTCAGTTCACGGCATAGGAATATGCGAATACATAAATTTAGTATTGACACTGAATATCACCACCGAAGTTTAGCTGTCTTCTGTCACCTCCAATTTTCCACCTAATAGTTCATCTGCTCACTAACTTTCACCAACATAAGGATTTGGCACCCAACAGAATAACAGTCCAGCAGACATCTAACACCTTTAACTTGTTATCCATTCAGACCCGACAGCTACATAGATCAGAAAAACTACCAGCAAATTGGGCATTCAACTCATTATCAGAGGTAGATTTTAAACCTAGCACACCTGGCGAGAAAAAGCAGGTCTAACATTTCTCTCGTAAAAACAAAAAATACCTTCTTCCATCTCTTCAGTTTCTACAAGCAACTAAACTGAAGTACTGGTGTATTTTTCCTTGTCTATTTTGTTTTTTGTGTCACGGAAAATGTCAAAACAAATTGCGATACATTCCAATTTTTAAAACGAACGACAGCTGGAGTCCGATCATGCAATGTCTATCTATCCTGCTAGATCGGTTGGCCGCGATAAGTTGGCTTTGACAACTTTCTCATTAAAAGTGCGTCGCCGTTTCTCCTTGAGACTAAATCAAAACGAAAAATTGTGCCCATGCTCGGGGCAACCTAACGCCACTAGTATTCAAAAATTAAAACGCGAAAAACAACACCAACACGCCAACGGATAAAGACAACATGAACGCCTGACGGGTATACTCACTGATTTCGCATGTGGGACCAGTCCAACCGGGCGCACAGGTACAAGTGAATTCAGCTACAGGTGGAGTGGTTGGACTCATTCTGGCCATGGCGCTGCCACTACTACTACCACTGGCGCTGCTACTGCTGCTGCTGCTAACGTCGTTGCCACTTGTAAGAATATTGTTGATGTTACTGTTACTGTTGCTGCCGGCACTAAGACCGACGTTCATTGGACTTCGGCTACGTCCAACTGGTTTACCCATGGAACTCATTCCTCTCATGCCGCGTACTGTCAGTCCTGTAGCCATTCCCATCGCTTCTGTCAGTTTTTGCGATTCCTGTAAAATGCAAAAATTCATTAAGACAACAACAATAATAACAACAAAAAGAACAACTGCGCCACCAAAAGGAACGAAATGCTTCAATAATGTGCCACTGATCAATTGTAATCCGTGCAGCAAAAAAGCACTAGAATAACAACAAGTCCATGTTACATACCTTTAGCGTGCATGTGCCTCCATTCTTGCACGGCTGCGTCGCGCACGGATGCTCCACAATCTCGCACCGTTCACCTGAGAGCCCCTCAGCGCATGTGCACCGATATTGATCAGGTGCCGTATTCTCGCATGTTCCACCGTGCATGCACGGCTCATGGGTGCCACAATAATTTAAATCTAAATGAAATAATTAATGTTCGTTGTCAAATTCACGTCGCTAAATCTTATCGTTTACGATATTGGCGTCACACTTTCAACTGCACTCTCATATCGTACGCCAAACACGTCTATGCTTACCTTGGTCGCAGAGGATGCCACCCCAATTTGTATCGCATAGGCACTGCCAGGCGCTACCATTACACGATCCATGCTTACATCCCGGATATACCATGCATTCGTTGCACAGAGGACCCCGCCATCCTGGCCGACATCTATGGAAGAAATAAAGACACCAATAGCCATTACTTTCGTCTGATGTTGGTAACAAATTAAACTTTGAACTCTTCCCAAATGAGTTACTCGCTACGAATCGCGAATTAATGGGATTTACAAGAGGCCCCAGCACACTACGCGCTCACGGAACACCTAATGCACTGACGAGGAAGGCTGTCCGTGGAAATGGGATTTTTAATAATCCCCTCGACGAAGGATATTCCGGGTGTGAGTTATGTCCCGCATTATGGACAACTTGGCTAAAATATATTGAAATTATTTCGGGCTTACTTGGATTGATCCCCGTATTCGAGGGTAATTTGTAAGACTACGATGGAGGCTAATAGCCAAACGGATGTAGATGATGGATATTACACAAACAGATAGATAAGTCTTTGGGGTTAATGATAAATAGCCCCTTTGAAGGAATGTGTTTGGAGTGCAGGTAGCTAAGACTTATGAAAGTGTGGGATCTAAAGATAAATATATGGGGAAATATCCAGAGAAAAGAATAGATATAGAGAAAAAACACACGGTGGAAGAGAAAGAGGGAGAGAGACGGATCGGTGGGGGGGGGGGGGGGGGTGAGAGAGACAGCGAGAGAGAGAGAGAGAGAGAGAGGGAGAGGTGGGGGCGAGGGGGAGAGAGAGCGAAGGAGAGGGAGAGAGAGAAAGATAGAGAGAGTTAGGGAGGGAGAGGGAGAGAGAGAGAGAGAGGGAGATGTGGAGTGGGTGGGGTAGAGAGCGAGAGTAACATTACTTAAAAAAAAATCGAGAGGTGACGAACGAGAGTAAGATCGGAGTGGAGAATAAGGAGAATGACGGCTTTGGAAGTGATACAGGCAGAGAGAGCAGCATCTAAAGAGAAAAGCAGTTAAGGAAGAGCAGAGTCGACAATTTGACACTGATATATTGTTAGAAAGGGGGACCGAGTGTGGACATTATTTGAGTGGGGACATGTTTTACACCTTGTTATTTAAGTCAACTTCAATTATGTCTTTCAAAATGTTAACTCATATATAGACAAAATAATTTGTTGCGCTAACTTTGTAATAGTGTGGTGTCATTATGATACATCGCGGGATAGAGGAAAGTAGTGTTTAGAGCTAGATTGAACTTACAGCCAACATCGCTACTGAGATATATCCCCACAGCCTCGTAACGGTTGCATCACAGGTTCTCCACTAAGATGAATTCCCAGGTTATAACTCCTGAATTATACAGTAAAAAGCCTCAGTGAGGAATACATATGGGGTTTCTTTAAAGCTACACTATTAACCACCCACAATTCCAAACCCATCCCCCTGCCCAAGGGCATCGTTCATGCATTTAATGCATCACTAAAATTCCTGGAAAATAATTCGTTAACATACTGGCAATCATCATAAATTGGGAAACCTTATCGGCGCCCCTGTCAGCCAGCGTACCCTGCCACACACATGTGCAGCAGATCGTTCCGACTTATCCAGATTCACACCAACCTTTTGTCCGACCGACAAAAGCAGTTTACGCATCTCGCGTCCAGCCGCCAAAAACCGAATTCTCCAGCGTGTAAATATACACACAAAAGAATTCGATTCTTTCCACCGGCATAGACACCAGTGCACAATCATCATTGCGTATCTAATTGGCTTATGCCACCAGTTTCCCTAATGGCATGCAGCCTATTTGCACAGCTGCATGCATACCACCAATGATACCCTTGGCCTCATTTCCTTTTCCTGGATTCGTTTATCCATGACCTGGCAACGGGGATAGGCGATGTAATCTCGCCGGGATCAACTCAGAGAGATCCTCTCCCCTTGGTCACCACAAAGAGAAACTTCATGTTTCTCTCAAGACCCAAAACTCACCCTCAGCCAAGTGCTGACTCTGCACGAGTCAGCTAGTTGAGTTGTACCATCAGCGGAGGGCGCATTGCGAAGTCAAGTGTTTAACCTAAGCGCCGTGGGGAGTCAAGCATCCACCTGCGAGTCGAGTTTCATCCACCAGCGAGTGCGCACGAGTCGAATGTCAAGGGAGTCAGAGTCAGACGCTCGAGAATGAACGTTGTGCTTAAGTTGTAAACAATTGTAATGAAACAATACAAACTCTGAGTGAAAGATTGTCATCATCATCATCATCATCATCGGCACTACAACCGGGAACCGCTCTTGGTCTTATTTAGCAAGTAATATTGTTAAATTTTCCATAATGATTTGTTTTTTCCGGGCAAGGTCATTAGTCTTGCGCCAAAGGCTCCCCGACGGGGAATCGAACCCCGGTCTCCCGCGTGACAGGCGGGCATACTAACCGCTAGCGGCTTATCTAAATACAAATGAATGTGAATGCGGTGCTTAAGTTGAGTACTATTGTATGTGTAACTACTGTATCCTGAATAAAAGCTAAGAAAAAGAAATATAGTTGTTTTTTTAATGTAATCGTACGTTCGGGGACCAACTACATTCTAATATTCACGGTGGAATTTTAGTGAACCTGTGCCCGTGCTGGCACACATTAAAAATACCCCACATACAGTGTTTCCGTGACTCTTAAATTAGGTCATTACTGTTACCACATTGTTTCAACTAAATTCACAGCAATTAGTGCTTCTGATGCACACTGTACTCACCACACCGTAGCTGGACTCAACAAAGCGTCGGGGCTGAGCACAGTAAACGCTTATTCATTAGGTAATTTATGGCGTCAACAGGCGGCGATGGAATGAAAATAAATTCAGATACTAAGCACTGAGAAAATAATAATAATTCGCTGGCGTGCATAAAACCGAGTGACCAGATTGCGAAGCTCATAAAGATTGTTAAAAAATAAAGGCTAATAAACAATGTGGTGTGGGCGATGCGGGTGAGATCAAGAAACTGTAAGTAAACAGTGAAATCATCATGCCAGCGGCAGAAGTGGTGGGCCTAGAAATAAATGAAGACAAATCAAAATACATGATTACGACGAGAGCAGGTTGACCTCAGGGAAGACATATAAACGTCAGAGGCAAGATATTTGAAAAAGTTAAAGAATTTAAATATCTGGGAACGATACTGACGGCCAGTAACGAAATGTCGAAGGAAATTAACAAAAGACGTGTAGTCAACGCTAGTTGGCACGCAGTCAGTAAACTGCTGAAATCCAAACTGCGATCACGTAACATAAAGCTCCGTGTCTATAGAACCATAATCATGCCGATTGCTCTATACGGGTGCGAAACATGGGCTCTCACAAAAGCGGAAGAAAACAAATTCCGTGTATTCGAGAATAAAGTTTTAAGGGGTATCTTTGGAGGAAAATATGACGAGGAGGCAGGACAATGGAGGAGACTCCACAACCACGAATTGGAAGAGCTATACCGCAAATCTACAATAGTGAGAGTAATCAGGTCGCGAAGATTAAGATGAGCCGGACATGTAGCGCGAATGGTCAACGATAGGACCGTGCGTAGAATTCTTGACGGTAGACCAACGGGAAAGAGACCGGCAGGACGGCCGCGACGGAGATGGGAGAACAATGTTAGGTTTGACCTGAGGAGTTCGGATCGGCTGGTCAATCGTGGAAGGAGAGCGCAGAGGACAGGGAATGATGGCAGAGTCGAGTCGGTGAGGTCATGAACTTCCGGATTCCTACAGGCTGCGGGCGATATTCGAGAGCATTAAGTCACTCTACTCTAAGAAAGTTTTTTGAGCCGCTTAATACGAGAGACAAAAGAACAACGCCTATAAGGCCAAATTATCGCAATTCAAGGTCCACAATCGCCCAAAAAGGGAGGAAAAGAACCATAACACCCAAAGGCGAAAATGTCCCTAAAAAAGAAGCCGGAAAAGGCCACCGTAAAAAAGTGTGTCGGCTCCAGACGCTATTATAATAGCTAGGACTGGATAAAAGATATATGTGGACATGTCGTAGCATACTGCTATGACAGTAAAACGATGGCATGTAGAATCGAAGCAAAACCTAGAACCAAGGAGTCAACACATCAGACCACTGCCGCTCAAGAAATGAACTGTTTTTCACGCCAACTATCAGGTTGGTAATTAAGAGATTGCCGATTACACATATAGCAGGTGTACCGGTGTGAAGTGAGCATCAAGATACAAATGTATCGATAGGGAACGTTTGTTGTGCATGAGCCCATACATTTTTTTATTATGTTGCTATGACATCTGTCAAACATATTTAGTATGCATCAAGTCATTGTACAAACAACATCATGTTTTTTAATCCTGTTAAAAATGTCGAATTTTGTACCAGAAAATGATGATTTGCGGAAAGCATTAATTTTTTGTTGTCATTTGAAGAAAAGTTATGCAGAGTCGCATCGAAAGCTTGTCGCGGCTTATGATGATCATGCTCTATCGGAAGCAACATGCAAAAGATGGTTTAAGCGGTTCAGAGATAATGATTTTGATGTGCAAAATGAAGAACATGGAAGACCACCGAAAAAGTTTGAAGACGCCGAATTGCAAGCAAATTGGATCAAGATGACACTTTAAATCAAAAACAAATGTTAAATGCTGCACAAAAATTTTTTCTGACCGTTTAAAAGCTATGGGAAAGATCCAAAAGTGTGGAAACTGGGTGCCACGTGAATTGAATGACAGGCAGATGGAAAAGCGAATAACCACATGTGAAACGTTGCTTCTACGACACGAAAGGAAGTCAGTATTGCATCGAATTGTGACTGGTCATGAAAAATGGATATATTTTAAAAATCTTAAAGGCAAAAAATCATGGGTACATCTGTAGGGGTACGAGGTCACGACGCCGAACGGGTGAGAGTTCTACCTCGTCTCCACAACTTCCTCTAAATGTTCCACCGTACACTGTCCACCGGAAAAACAAAACAAGTACACCTCCACAGCACACCGTCCACAAGAAGTAAATAAAAAGGCACTGTTTGAGTCTATTGTAGTGAATGTTCTTTATTATTCCTTTTATTGTTTCCTTTACTATTGTTCTTAAGTAACACCGGGTCTTACGAGTTTACTGTTCATGAATAATTAGTAATTATTATTTTAATGAATTGTTATTCATGTTGCTAAGTTCACGACACTGTTTAAGGATTGGTTACTGTTCTGAAGGAAGCACATTTAACGGAAGACCTGTGTAGAAGAAAGGCTTTAATTAGCACGGAGAAGGGCACACGCGAGTTAACATCCAAAGAACCCCATCACCATAAAAACCAACAGGTAGCCAATGACCACAACAACGATGACTCATCACACCGCCAATAGCCAATGACGATAACAACAATGACGATAGCCAATGACGACAGCAATGATGACTCATCACACTGCCGATAGACTATGCCGATAACCAATCAAAGATAGAATATAAATAGAATGACAACAGTCAACCAGTGCTCACTTTTGCACTGCATTTCACCATTAACGTTAAGTTAGAATTAGATGTGTAAAATAGCCTCAGTACCGATTTGTGGGGTTAAAATAAATATTTTTTTTTTACCCCAGACGCTACTGATCGTATTAAATCGCGCATGGACTTAATTTGTATCGAGGTGTGTAAACGAAACTCGACTCTGATACGTACGCATACCCGCAGGACTACAGGTAGCGGTGGTGGAGGACCGACCAGCTCGATCGGTGGATGGAAAACGACTCCACGATAATCATCTCGTGCAGAGATGATTCGTTTAGCAAGGGAAATTTTTGGGTGCATTCGCTATCACTGTGGTGATAACCGGATCTCATAGAGGAAATCGTCATTGTACACATGTGTATGTGTACGTCGGTTCTTTTCATGGGTCGAAGCCATGATAAGGAATCTGAAACAATGAAAAGGGCATTAGTCCATTCACGAAATACGATTCCGGTAAAGCAAATAAAACCGAACTCGTCGGATGCTTATGGGATCTTTGTATACATGTGCGCTGCGACTAAACAAAAAGACGACGATATGATGTGGAAATGGCTCCTCGATAGTATAGCGGTTAGTACGCGGGTTGCCTTTTATATTTCGGGATTAGAGAACAAAAACAAATATTGATCATCGAAAATCACTTTATTGTTTTTCAAAATATTCCCCATGAAGATCTATACACTTTTGCATGCGTTTGAACCAATTGTCGAAGCACTTTTGCCACTTTGATTGAGGTATCTCCAACACACGCGTTCTGAATGCAGCAACCGCTTCTTCAGGTATCGAAAAACGTTGACCTCTCAGTTTATTTTTTACGTACGAGAATAAAAAGAAGTCATTCGGTGCCAAGTCAGGACTATACGGCGCATGACCCATCAAATCGATGTTTTGGGTGCTCAAAAATGCAGTTGTCGCAGCCGATGTGTGAGAGCTCGCATTGCCGTGGTGAAGAGTGATCCGTCTTCGGCGGTTGGTTTTCCTGATTTCTTGGAAGACAACTGGCAAACAAATGGTTGTGTACCACTCAGAATTGACTGTTCTGCGTTGTTCTAGTGGTACGTTTGCGACATGTCCAGTTTTTCCGAAAAAACAGGCGACCATTTGCTTGGAAGTGCTTCGTGCGCGAACAACTTTTGTTGGATTTGGCTCATCTTGAAACACCCAGACAGTCGACTGCTGTTTACTTTCGGGCTCATACGCGTAAATCCACGATTCATCACCTGTCACGATGTCATAGACGTGTTTCGAAGCACCGCGACCGTATTTTTTGAGCATTTCTTTCGACCAATTGACACAAGCCTTTTTTTCGGCGATTGACAAATTGTGTGGGATCCAACGCGAACAAATTTTTTGACAGTCAAATGTTTATGCAATATTGAATGTATGCTGGTCCCACTAACGCCTAAGGTTGTCTCAATCTCACGATAGGTCACATGAAGATCTTCCAATATCAGTTCGCGCACAGCATCAATGGTTTTCGGAACAACAACTGATTTTGGGAGACCTTCACGAAATTCATCTTGGAGTGAACTACGACCACGATTGAATTCACCATACCATCGATAAACACTGGTCCTTGATGGAGCTTCATCGCCAAAAATTGAATTAAGTTCATCCATGCACTGTTGCCGAGTTAATCCACGCCGAAAGTTGTAAAAAATAATCGCACGAAAATGTTGACGATTTAATTCCATTTTTGGGCCGAGATGAATCTTTTAAGTTACTGTAAACAACACAAATAGCGCTCGTATGTCAAAACGTTCTGAGTGCGTATAACCTCAAATATGCCCAACTTTAAGACAGAGCTGTCAATTGCCGGATTGCAACACTAGGGTTGCCAAATCCCGAAACATAAGAGGCAACCCTCGTATACCCGCCTGTCACGCGGGAGACCGGGGTTCGATTCCCCGTCGGTGAGCCTCTGGCGCAAGACTAATGATCTTGCCCGGAAAACACAAATCATTATGGAAAATTTAACAAGCCTCAGGACTTGCTAAATAAGGCCAAGGCCGGATTCCGGTTGTAGTGCCGATGATGATGATGATGTGGAAATGTGCTAATTGTTTTTAGCTAGGTTACTGGCAATTGGTCTCAACGTCTATGGTGCTAATTATATGCAGCTCCGTTGGACCATTTGTTGTGGTTTTACTCCGAGTGGTGAGTAAAATATGGATTGCTCTATTATTTATTTTGCACGTACCCCCAATTGGGTAACAATGTCCGTAGTGTCGAAATTGCCAGTGAATAAATTGTCGTGACCTCGGGTCGGCGCTCACTCTTAGCGGCTCGTGGAACACCACCCAATGATCCCCGTTCGGTCTTTAGATTCCTGAGTAATTAGTTAGTTAAATAGTAGGTTACCTGAGTTTACCCACATCACAGGTGGCATAGATGAGGAGAAAATATTTGTCTGCTACCAAGCCAAGATTCACAGGCTCCCAGTTCCGGTTTCCGATGTCCAAAAAGGCAATGTTTACATGCACCAATATTTAATTTATTAGAAAAGGAGTTTTTGTTTCTTCCATAATTTTACACAGATTCATTATTTTTCCTTTCTTATTTTCTCCTACGCAGGTACTATATATATCTTACAGTTCTTCCGTTTCGATTTGTTAATTTCTTATTGTTATTCCTATATTAGGTCTAACTCTCGCGGTACTTGATTTTCTTTTTTCTTCTCTCATCGGTAATCTTTTACTTCTTGTTTTTTACTTTTTAAGTTTTAAGGTACTAATTCTTTTATTTTATTACTGCCCGTAATTGTTGCGGCACTCCTTTTTTTTACTTATTTTGTTCTTCGTCTTTCACTGTTGCTCACCAACCTTTCTCTAATCTACTGTCATCAACGGAATCCAGAACACCGTATATTTCGAATGTAAAATCAAAACAAACGGAATCGAAAATTCCTCATTCTGTTCCTCTCCCACACTCATCGACATCCACTTTCAACCGAATTCGAACCCGCCCACGATCCACACTCGAATCGGGGCGTGTTGGAACACTCACTTGTGGATCATGCACTTCTTCCAACACCTTACCATCATATTATATTAAAACAAATTATATTAAATACAAATTATCAAATGATGGTGGTGGCGGAAACCGCACGTAACACATTTATCGTTGGTTAAAGTGGTCGACAGCCAATGTGTATATTTGGTACTTTATGATACACTTGGTGAGGACGGGAAATAGGCGACGCAATGTGTATGGTCCCTGTTATGATGGTTACATTATATGTAAACCAAATCCTTTTGTGTACAGGAATTCGTCTAGGAAAATTTGTCTGGCAACGTAGATGCCGAAATTGGTTTGGAATTCCTGATAAGCTAATAACGACATCTTACAGAAAATTGGTATGCGGAGAGAATGCATGAAAGGTAAGTTATCTTTACAGGGACTTAAAGACCATAGATTTGATCTCTTTAATGCGTGAAGCATTTTCAGGTGCCTAATGCGATTGCATTGGCGAAAACTTATGCGTCTTGGGATGAGGTAATGGGGGTTTTTAGGTAAGTGTACCGTGGGGTTTGGCGGCACCGCGTCAACATCGACTGCAAAGCCTGATCGGTTCGGAAAAAAGACAATGCTCTGTGTTTGGTGGGACCAGAAGGGGGTGGTGTATCATGAACTTTAAAAACCTGGCGAAACTGTTGATGCGCAACGCTACCGACAACACATGATCAATTTGAACCATGTATTGATCGAAAAACGACCAGAGTGGGCCACAATACACGGAAAGGTAATTTTGTTGCATGATAATGCTCCGAGTTATACAGCAAAACCCGTCAAAGAAACAATAAAAGCTCACGGCTGGGAAGTGTTACCCCACCCACCGTCCTCACTAGACTTGGCTCCTTGCGACTACCATTTGTTTTCATCGATGGGACACGCATTGGCTGAGCAGCTTTTCAATTCTTACGAAGAAGTCGAAAATTGGGTCTCCGAATGGTTTGCCTCAAAAGACGACCGGTTTTATTGGCGTGGTATCCACAAATTACCAGAAAGGTGGTCGAAATGTGCAGAAAGCAATGGCCAATACTTCGAATAAAATTTTTTTTACTTTTCGATTTATAATTAGTGTTTTATTTAAAAAAACAAAAAAAAAAAAAACGCTTCATACCGGTACAACCCGTAGATGTATTTGACCATATTGGGTAATGGCTTCTGTCAATGACAATTTTTTTTTCCTTCTGACATTTGTTAGATGTCAGTCTTACTTTCCTTACCCGTGATAATATCTGTAAAACAGACAGAGGTCGGCTACGCGCCTTCGATGTGATAGCGGCTGTAGTCCCGACACCACACAATGTTGGAGGACCTCGGCCATATGTCAGAAACTTGTAAACGGAGTCAATACCTCCGTTGTAATGTAGGCAGGACATACATATATTGGCAGGAATCGTCCAGTATAAATTGTATATGAGGGAAGTGAACTCTGTATATAGGCTATCATCTTTAACACATTCACTGCCATGCTATTTATGGAGAGATGTCATTCCTAGACCACGTAGCAGGGAACGTATTAACTTCTTTACGTCCTTGGCCACATATAGGGGGTTTTTATAATTATAGTCATTGTCAACAAAAATTATAGTGATATTGTAAAAGAAATTTTTTATAATAATTTATTCACTACAGAACCAATCAACAACAGAAGTAAACGTTTTTTAGTTTGGATACATCGGTAATGGTTATTTCGGTATAAAATTCGTACCTGAAAGATTAAGAGCATGCAACATCGGAAGGTACTCGAATATACGATAAATGTCATTGACTGGAAGGAAACTTTGGCGGATGTTTTTGTCCTGTAGGTTGACGGTTGTTGGCTGCGGTGTTCCGCCGAACACTGCTAACACGAAGAACACTACGGAGCGAAACAGGACAATGAAACACGGAAAAATTGTTTTTCTATTTTTAACTTTTATTGTTCTCGTTTTGTTTTTTTACACTTACACGTCTAGTACACAATTTATATTTTATTTTAAGAAAACTAACTCCACAGGATCTTACTAGTCCGCGTCAACTTTTTTTAGCGATCGTTACTTTTGAAGTTCACGGGAGAACATTCGTTAAGGAGCTAACGCTTAAACACCAATTGTTTATGATCGGTGCAGTTGCAGTTAAGAAACACGAAAGAAACACAAGTTACTGAGTTAATGTTGTAACACACGTACGACGCGACCTTCTCGATTAACTTTCCTATACCTCTTCTCAGAGTAGACTTCCTCGATTAGGGATCCTCTCCCTTCGACTATCTTTTTTCCACTAAATTCTAATTCCCCATCGGCAAAGGAAATTTTTCCAACGCATCTCTGCAACAGAACTTCCCATCATATCTGCAAAATGAGAGATTTTTCTCTCGTGATCATCATTATCATTATCTGGTGGTTATCGGAATCTTGTTCCTTTGTCTTATGATCGGTGGTGCGCCGCTTATTCTCCGATCTTTTTCTTGGGATTGTTTGTCTTTCCCATCTGGCCTGAGAAACAAGGGTTCTCATGCTATTCAGATGGATACACAGGACTATAGTATCGGTAATGCTTTGTTTTCATTTCCAACTCATAAACATCTATCGCGGGTAATGTTAAGATGTTTATGGTTGCATGACTATTGGTCGGCAGCGTAACGATATGCTTTGTTTGCACACGTGTGCCTTTTGCGTTAGGGTCATGCAAGGGATTTAGGTGCTAATTGCTATTAGCCACCAGAGTAGGCATCCGTTGTTCGGTTTATTTACCGACAATGGTGTTTCATGGGAAGCATCGCGTTGATGCTTAGAATGGGTGCTTGACTTACATGCGATGCTTTCCTGCATGGCACATTGGCTTAGATGCGATGCTTTGCTGCATTTGGCGCATTGGTTTGGATACGATGTATGGATGCGTTGAACTCGATATTGGAAGCTTTTGAACGTTTAGTTCCTTGATTGCTGATATCGACCCCAACGTCGTTGCATGTCATATTACCTTTTGTTTCAGGTGTGGTTAATGACTATTGGGACACGTGTCTGTGGGCACGTGTACAGGCAAAGGTGAGTATATTCCTTGGCGGAAGCATACCTCATCCTATAGTGGGTTGTGTGGTTAAATAGAACCGCTACAAAACCACTTGACATCGGCACTAAAGCAACCGCTGCTTTGCAAGAGGTTGGCACACTTGCCACGCAAGAGGATCCCCTGCGAATGTGGTCACAAGAAGAGAATTCTAAACGAAGAAAAAAACAAGGAAGTTGCGATAATTCTGCAAGAAGAAAATGGACCCACACCATGATATCTAGTATAGAAACATGGGTGAAAAAAAAATCATGACGAGCTGAATTAGTGATAAATCAATTTATTTCAGTTTGGATTGAACTTCCGATGGTTATACAATTTAGGTCGTTACTAAAATCCCAAAAAAAAAAAAAAAAAAAAATTCCAATAAACTTTGACAGTTCTCCATGTATGACACAAATACTTTCGACAATTTACCCGTCAAACGCGTCAAGAAGTATAAACGTTAATCTTCGGGTTTCTAAAGTCACTTGATTTGGTAGGGTAGGTAATGAATTTCTCGTACGCCCGTCTTCGTTGATGGAAAAAATTCGACGTTAATCTTCGGGTTTCTAAAGTCACTCGATTTGGTAGGGTAGGTGATGAATTTGTCGTGCGCCCGTCTTCGTTGATGGAAAAAATTCGACGTTAATCTTCGGGTTTCTAAAGTCACTCGATTTGGTAGGGTAGGTGATGAATTTGTCGTGCGCCCGTCTTCGTTGATGGAAAAAATTCGACGTTAATCTTCGGGTTACTAAAGTCACTCGATTTGGTAGGGTAGGTGATGAATTTCTCGTACGCCCGTCTTCGTTGATGGACAATTTTCGACTCTGTTGGGGCTTGAAAATTCTTCGATCTTCGGTGACCCCTTCACCGCTATCTGCTTTAGTGCGGTTGAATGATCTTCAACACAAAGAATCGGAAAACGCATAGGCAATAACATATGTGTCCCCAGATTAGTTCAATGGTGGCGTTGTGAGTATTTATGACAACGGGTAATTATTTTTATGAATGGAACCATCATTTCCGTGAAGTGCTTTAAACACGTGACTAGGATTTTATGGAACACGGTGCTATCGAAAATTATGGGCGAGGTTGTATATCTGGCACCAGTCGAGATTTTACTGAATTTGGTTAACTGCTTTAGTATAGAGGTTTTTGTAATTGAATAAAGGGTTGTTCTGATTAATGTAAAAATAATTAGCGCTTGGAAATGCATTTTAAGTGAATTTGCGATGGGGCTGTGGGGAGGAAGTATTGTGCCTAACACGGGCACTAGGTTCTACTTCGCCCTCACCGAAGTCACTACAAGGTTCACGGGTTCCGCCATTAACCGAACACCAAGGATTAAGTCCAAAACACAGAACAAACGCAGCACAGCGAATAAAACACACCGATGGAAGTCACCAAAATATAAAACGCACTGAGCACAGGTTTGTTATTATTAATGTTTTTTATTTCACAACGGGTCTCAATTCAAATATTTCACTTTACAATTAGAGAGGTCTCAACACTACGACAACGAATCCGGGGTATATTCGCGTCTCCGTGCGCGCCGGAGAGCGGGAGACAGCACGACCAGGGTGGTCGGCTGATGGAATTAGACTCAGCGATAAACGGCTCGTGCAAAGCGGACTCGCTAATGGGGTGAGTTTTCCCGAGAGAGAAAGTGTTTCTCTCGTGGTGAAAACAAGGAAGACTTGATAATCTATGTGTATGTGTGAGTGAAGATCACATTGGTTTTTTCATACACCAGGCCATGGGAACGAATCTGAAAACAAGAAAAGGAATGATCTGCATCAATGAGATGTGAGTTCGGCTAAGTAAACAAGCCGAATCTCATTCGGTGCTAATTGAGGTTTCTGTGTGTTCAATGCCGCTAGTCATGAGAAACAGATCCAGAAATATGGGAAGGCAAAGAGATCGGGTAGATCATTGTCTAAGTTATGCATTGCAGCTGTGACGATAGCCGCAATGCCCATGCACATGGTGCTAATTGATTCTAGCTTACTTACAGGGAATTGGTGTTTATTGCATCGCTGCCAAGGGTAAGTATACCATACCTATTTGCATTTGCTTATGCTGTAGGATTTAATTGGTGGCAAGAGACGCGAGATGCGTATATTTGTTTTGGTCCCTTGGGTGTAGGTCGACGGCCAATGTGTTTGTATGGTGATTTATGATACACTTGGTGAGGGCGAGAAATAGTCGACGCAATGTTTATGGTTCCTGTTATGATGGTTACATTGCATGTAAACCAAATCCTTTTGTTTTCAGGAATTCGCCTAGGGGGATTTGCTTGGCACCGAAGGTGCCGAATTGGCTTTGGAATTCCTGATAAGTTAGGAAAGAATTCTTACAGGGAATTTGTATGCGAAGGGAACCATGAAAGGTAAGGATTTTTTACAGGGACTTTTAGAGAAATAAATTTGATTTATTTGATGCGTGAAGCATTTAAGGTGCTAATGAGATTGCATTAGCGAACTTATACAGATTGGGTTGTAGGGATGGCGGTTCTTCAGGTAAGTAGGCAGTGGGGTTTGGCGGAACCGCCACATGGCTACCTCGCAAGAGGTGTGTGTAACATTTGACATTACATCAAAAATTCGTTTGTCCTCGTGTTTCATGTTATAAACACTGCCATACATTATTAAATGCACCATTACTATCACAAATGAGATCGCTGTCATTGTTATTGCATGAGCTAGATATAGATATTTGGCGCAAGGCTAAGAACCTTGCCCGGAAAAACATATTTTTATGGACAATTTAACAAGTCTCGGATATGAACCGGATACCGGTGGAGAGACTTGCTAAATAAGGCCAAGACCGGATCCCGGTTGTAGTGCCGATGATCATGATGAGATACAGATATACTTATAGAAATGTGGTAAGTTATCGAAACCTCTAATAGTTCCGGGAATTTTTTTGCTTTCACGATTCTACTGTTCTACGAGTATATAGCAACGTCTTTGCAGGCCTTGATACTTTCTTTATAGCAATGAAGCTAACAGCTAGACAAGCTTTAATATGGTGTGTGAATTATAAATGAGGGAAATGACTGTGCTCCCATTTTTTAATTTTTGAAAATGTACGAACTAATTTTGAAGCACAAAAAAGGGAAGAAATCGAAAAAAAAATTCCGCGATTACGAACAATGTGGGTCTAAAGCTGTCATGTTGAATGGCAGAATTCAATTAGTTTAAACACATAACAAAAACCAATTTACATTCCGAAATGGAAATCCTTAGCATCCCCGAGAGAATGACTCTGTTGACCTCATTCAACATCCATCTCCAGAGCAGACTTCAGTCTAGACCTCATTTCATTCAGTTGTTAAAATGTAGGTGTTGCCTAATTACTTTTCAAAACAGCTGAAAAGTATTTTCGACGCTTCATCAATCAGTTTTATTACACTCTTCCAGACCAGTACAGCTTGCGTAGTTTGGAGAGGTAAAATCAAAGATTATTTTATAACACGTCCCGAATTGCGATCCAAGAAGATGAAGAAGAAGACAAAGAGCGGCTGTTGTAAGTTGGTCTCTGATGGAGGGACGATGATCAGAAAGGGTTATATTGAAGACAATCCAGTTAAGATCATGTACCTCCCAGATCTTGGTATGTAAGTACCCTGTGTGAACAATACCGTTTATCTCGAAGCTCAGATTTTGTTAAGAAAGAAGTATAACATCTCGTGTCCAAGAGATAAGCCGCTGTACCGACATTAAGGATGAGCATACAAAAAATGTTTAACACAGAATACGTGATCGGTTCTGTTGGATTGGTTAGCCAGTGTAACACCGCCAGCACTCGGTCAGCCGGAGCCATTATTCAATTCATGAAAATTGCAGCCCTGATGCATCTCTCCAGGTATCTCTAACTTGAGTCTTTGTGTGTCCGGCGTTTGTGTGTGAAATTTGAGAGATTCGCGCAACATCATCGCAATCAAAAAGAGAACACCGTACTCACGATTGTGCTATTTAACAAGCATCGAGTTGCTCGCTGGGGGTTTGTTTTATTCATTTTGTCTATTCAGTATTATCATCATCAGCGTCATCGGCGTCATTATCATCATCGTCCCCGTTCTTCTGTCTCGTCCTCGGCGTCTTCATCACCATCGCCAACGTGATCATCATTTGTTGCAGCTTTCTTCTTCATACTATTATTATTTGCCAGATCAACCAGCTGCTGTTGAGGCATTGTGCCGATAGATCCTTACTTGTTATCGGGTCCAAAAATTACCTTTTTTGTACATTGATCGGACCTAGGGATCTCTGGGGCTAGTTGAAGAACCTCGGAACTACATGACATGCCACAGATTCATCCGGAGATAAACTCTATTTAATGAAATCATAAATTATACGTCAGCGTCTCTGATAGTGTGTAAGAGGAAGGCAGGAGCCAGCTCCCGCGACTGAGTGAGAAGTATTGATAGGCACAAGGGAGACTGGTGGTATCCGAGAAAGGGTAGCAATAGGAATGAAAAAGGCACAGGGTAGCTGAGACTGAACTGCTTTTCGCCGAGTGCCACGAAACCCAACATATTGTTGCATGGCAATGTACTTCACTCTCCTGAATGCGCCAACAGCTGCAAGACAACCGAGGTAAGGTTATTGGATGGCGTCGTCATCGCCATCCTCTACCTCTTCGTAGCTCTGGTGAAATTGAAATTGCCTTCGATATCGATAACACAGTGATGTATGTTGAGTTGTGGCCCCGGGGGCCGCCACCATACAGCTTCAGATAATTTGTGAAATCCTCTTTATTGTTCTGAGAAATTGTTATTAATTGAGTTGTTAGCTTGGCAAGGACCACGATGCAACAGTATGCAGCAATCGCACTAATGAAGAGTATCACTGCCAGAGTTAGCGACAGTGCTAGCGCCAACGCCAGCGCTATAGCCAGACCCACCATCATAGACATCGTCATCTCTATCGGCACCGTGGAAAGCAGCGTCACATGGCTGAGATGTGACAAAGTCAAGTTAATTGGTATCTCGATAGTGGCCCAGATAGTTGAGGATGGGTGCACTTACTGTGGGCAAACGACATTATAATTAGGTGCAAAGATATTGGTGTCGAGGTAATTAAGCAACAGTAAAGGGCGGGAGAGTCTTTCATAAATTCCTATCCGTCGTCTATGCTGGTGGTTGAATGATGGTCTGGCTCGCCGACGTTATTTTGCAATTTAAATGAAGATACCAATCGAACAGGTGTGCATCAGGACATTACGTGGAACATTTACTTTTTCTTTTGTCTTCTTGGAACAGCAATATTCCGTTGATGCTGTTAAATAAAAACACTAAGGAAAAACTAGAGCTGAAGCAAAAGCCGAAGGTAAAGCTAAAGATATAGATGCAAACGAAGGACGCTGAGTAGACAACGTTTACCAGAGGCAATTAAGACAATTGATCCAAGCACAAAAACTAGGAAACATCACCCATCATTAGCGTATAGCCCGTTTCGAAGCGATTCGGGCCATCCTCGCCGTTGGTCTGTTGATCTAGTCGAACTCATTGATGGACGGACCTAAACCGAAGACTATGTACATTGGTTTGGTAAACTAGCACGACGACACAACAACAGACAGACATTACCAGAGGGACCACAGAACTATGGTTCGCTTTTGTTTTTATGTCCTCCACACTTGAGGAGGATATGTAGTCCCAATCCGCGCTGTGATGGTCGCTGCAGATACGTTTGTTCAATTAAGTTTTTCAACACGGAGGCATTTAAAAGTGATGCGGTTGTTATGCAAATAACGTTCAACTGAGCGTTACTCGTTATTCGTTACTTTTTTGCTTCTTACGTTCTTTTTTTTTGTTTTACTTTCATTTCCTTCTCATCTAGTAGTCTGGAACACCTTGAGATGGGTACCAGTTCTGATGTTTTTCTTTTCCTCGTAGCCACCAAGAGCTAGTCAGTCACTTGGATTTATTCTAAAATCAAATTTCACCTCCAGAACAATGATCACACGAAGTTAGAGTATAGCTTGATCATTTGATCCGGGTGTTCGAAAGAATAGTAAGGTAATTAAAATCAAGCCTGAGCCGAGTGTTGTCTCTGCACATCAGAAACAGAGAATCATGTTGTGCTAAGGTAAATGTGTCACTTGGAGGGCGAACAACAACAGACTTCTGGTTTATCTTGTACACTGACGATGGAATGCAGTTGTATCCCTGCCAATAAGCTTTCTTCTGCGTCCTCTTTCCTGTCCAATAAGGTCGCGTTGGTGTATCTGTTTCTTTTGTACTGTTGCTTTTTCCTACTTTTGTTTCTCTGGTTTTTTAGGGAGAACTTCTCATTTAACTGTGACATTGTGACTGGTACACAACCGTCGTGCTGTGTTTAGTTCTTTACAGCCAAACAAATTTCCAGCCGCAACAACAAGGGTTGTCTCTTGATCACCAAACCATGTAACATGACATCGTGAAGGGTTCGATTGTTCGATTGGAAAATATATTTAGAAAAACTCCCAGATTGTTTTCGAATTAATTAAACACGGTGGAAAGTTGAATGTATACGACTTGAGAATCAAATGATGTCGCCATGTATGGTGTTATACTAGCGTGGTCGTTGGGAATGGCGAGGTTGGAGCATTTGACAAAGTGTCCGTTTTTTTAAGTCATTTCAATCCTAGAAAAAGTTTTGTTTTAATTTGTTTCCAATACGAATTAACCAGCAAGTTTTTATCGTCTGCAGTTCTGATTTAAAAAATGGTTTTCTCCTTCCCCATTTTTTCCTTCGCTGGAAAACATTAAGGAGACTCTTTACATTTTTCAAAAACATCCTTTTTGTTCACATATTTCTAAAATACGTTATATTAGGAGTCTGTGGGGGTAGGTAGTAGGTGCGCCGGCAAGGGCGCTGGTTCACTACTACCCCACGACGGGTTTTGTGGGTAAATCACTGCGTAACGCCACAAACCGTCCACAAGAAAACAAAGAAGAAATAAAGCATACCGTGGTACTGTTCTGTATAAGTTCTTTTCATCATCATCATCATTGGCACTACAACCGAGAACCGGTCCTGGCCTTATTTAGCAAGTCCTGCGGCTTGTTAAATTTTCCATAATCATTTGTTTTTTCCGGGCAAGGTCATTCGTTTTGCGCCAGAGGCTCCCCGACGGGAAATCGAACCCCGGTTTCCCGCGTGACAGGCGGGTATACTAACCACTATACTATCGAGGAGCATAAGTTCTTTAAATTCCCGTTTATTTCAATTTTGCAGCACTTACACATAGTTCAAATTGTTCGCCGACTGTTGGTGGTTCTTGATATAAATTGACGATTTCACATAATCTCTTTCTTTTGTTAAATTATTATTAAATGCAAAACATAAATTGGTGATTACACAGGATCTCTTTCTTTTGTTAAATTATTATTAAATACACACGATTCTTTATAGTAACGAACAACTTCGAGGTCTTTCAGAATTGTCTAATATATTGTCACAAATTTCACTTCAAGGTGAGTGGACTCTACTGCCTCGTGAAACAGTAGGAAAAACTCGATTCGCGACTACCACTCAGGGATAGAAAACACACGACTCTGGATGTACGCATCACCGTGCGCGCTACGGGGAGCGGAAGAGGACACCACCAGCGCGTCTGGTGGTTGTAAAACGACCCAGCGGGGGTTGAATTCCGACTTTGCATTCATCCCTCAGTTCGAGGTGAGGGTGGTGGAAGAGAGAGCCAATTTCTCTCT
This sequence comes from Microdon myrmicae, assembly GCA_963931805.1. Taxonomy (NCBI): domain Eukaryota; kingdom Metazoa; phylum Arthropoda; class Insecta; order Diptera; family Syrphidae; genus Microdon; species Microdon myrmicae. Next base: position 76,593,292 of record OZ007499.1, read on the forward strand.
ATGGTAAGTACCCAGTAAGAGGATATCGTGGAATGGATCCTGGTGGTGTGTGTGCGTGATAGTGTAGATCACATTGTTTTACTCATGCACGAGGGTCATGGGAAAACGAAATTGAGACAAGAGAAGATGACAACGGGAAAATCGACCAAGGGCATCGTGTGTAATGAGGGGTACAGCTGAGCAAATACGCTGCAACCCATTAGCTGCTAAAAGGGATTGCGATGCTTACGTAGGAAATTTGTTTATGGGATCTCTGACGGCGGACAGAATCCGATTCTTTTGTTTGCATGTTGTGTATGCAGAAGAATTCGATTTTCGGCGGCAAAGCGCGAGAATGGTGATTGTTTGTCAGTTAGACAAACAGATCATGGGTCGGGTCTATTGTAGCTGAGCAAACAAGCTGCTTGGCGTTGCTTTGTCGTTGGAGAAAAGGGTCGGCTAGGTATGTACATACGGGACAGGAATTTGCCGGCAAGGAGAATCAATAAGATTCTAAATGGTTTGCCTGTAAAGAATTCTTTTTAGAAATTTAGAATGATGCATTGGATGCATGAATGCTAGCGAATTCTTTTACAGGGACTTGGGATAAAACCTTAATGTAGACAATGTTCTTGGTGAAGGGGATTTTTTCATGTAACTGCAAATTTGCCAAGGGAGTTTGGGGTTGAAATTGTGGGTGGTCCTTTCGTAAAGTTAAAGTTATTAAAAATTTACGAAACTATCACACATACCAGGGGCGTTAGCAAACTAATGAGACTGACAACACTTCATGAGCCGATAACACTGTCGCACTGATCGCCTCCAAGGTTTTCAACCCCATCTGACACTAAACCAAAGTCAGTAAATTTCTTTGCTATGGACATCCTAAACAACTTTACGATTGAGTAAAAAGGCTTTTCGAAAGTTGAGTAAATCACGTTACTATAAACGGTGCTGTGGGGAGGAGAAGTATTATGCTGGACACGGGCACACGGTTCACTTCTTCCCCATCAATCATTGTTACTAAAGGTTTCGACAATGTTCCGCCAAACATTGTCAGAAAACTGTTCATCAACGCGGAACGAGACAAAAGTACAATAACACACACTGGTTCCACAGCACAGGAAACGGAATGAAACGCACTGATTAGATGTTATGACAAAAAGTTCTTTTTTATTGGTACCGTTTTGTTTAGTTTTATTCTTTACACAAAACAAAAAACACTACTTTAGTTAACAATATCAAACGCGATGCCAACCAATATTAACACAAACTTATTACCGAAATAACACGATTTTAAATGTCACATCCAACAGGCAGGCCGAAGGATATTGGCGTTTGCCATTTTGCACACACACGACTCACAGGGGAGCGAACTCCGATAGCACCCCTCGATGGTAAAAAGGTGTCCCATCGTATTTACGCGTACCGAGCACTAAGGTAGCGTAGTGGAGACCCGACCGACTCGATCTCGTGATGGAATAAAACTCTCCGAGGATGGAACTCTGAAATGAATTCTATCCAAGGTTAGGGCTAAGAAACAAGGGAAGAGAGAGAAAAACTTTTCTCTTAATGGTGCGGCCGCTGTAGGCAATGTACTCTTTCAGTGCAATGGTGTGTGTATGCATGGTTCTTTCATGGATGAGAACGAACCTAGAACAAAGAAAGGGCTAAAGTGCATTCACAGGATACGATTTCGGTAAAGCAAATAAAACCGAAATGTTCGGATGCTAATGGCATCTTTGTTGGTACATGTGCGTCGCGGCTAAACAAAGATACGACGCTATGATGTGGAAATGTGCTAAATAGTTTTAGCTAGGTTACTGGGAAATGATGTTTATGACATCGCTAGTAAGGGTAGGTATTGAATTATTTGCGATGAATGCCTGATGAAGGACAGCGGTCTTTTGTTTACTTATGGTGTGAGTTAGGGAAATAGGCTTCAGCGTCGATTGCACTAATTGAATCCAGCTGCTGGTATATTATTGCTGGGAGAAAAAGGTCGCCAGCCAATGTGTACGTTAAGAGATTTATCATACACATGGCGAAGCTGAAAAAATAGACCGCACAATGTTTATGGCCCCTGGTGAAGGCTACATTATATGTAATTCAAATCCTTTTGTTTACAGGAATTCGTCTAGGGAGATTTGCTTGACACCGAAGGTGCCGAATTAGTTTGAGATTCCTGATAAGGTAAGAAAGAAATCTTACAGAGAATTGGTATGCGGAGAGAATGCATGAAAGGTAAGTTATCTTTACAGGGACTTAAAGACCATAGATTCGATCTCTTTAATGCGTGAAGCATTTTCAGGTGCTTAATGCGATTGCATTAGCAAAACTTATGCGACTTGGGACGAGGTTGTGGGGCTTTTTAGGTAAGTGTACCGTGGGGTTTGGCGCCACCGCCACAGTGCAACTTCCGAACTTTTTTTCATTAATTCTGGAATGCCACAAGGTTCTAATTAGTGTTGGTTCGATTTATTCTCCATATCAACGATCTGCTATCATGAACGGTAACAGGAATATGCTTTCTATAACAAACGAGTAACAACGGGTAGCAGCTTTGATGTCTTAATTTTCGAATGGTCAACCAGTTAACGCAACAACATCTTACTAGTTACGATGTAATCAAAGTAATTCCCTGGACAAAATTCAGAGCAAATTTAAACTGGTTGATTTCAATGCGAATAAGACGTTATAGAGGAGATTTACAGGAAAACTTCATCAGTGTTACAGCTTATGATGAATCTAATAAGAGTATAAATTTGTTCGATCAATTCGTCTCGTTGTAGATGACGTGTCTTCAGATTTCTGTTTCATTAATTCTGGGGTGGCCCGAGGTTATGTATTAACGTCATCCCTACTCCTGCTTCGTATTGATGATTTACTAGTATCAACGGGTAACAAAATATTGCCGCGGATATTACTCTGATTTCTTTAGTGTTATTTTCGAATGAGCAACCGATTAACGCTTCATCTCTCAATAGCTGATATGCAGCCAGGTTGACTTCCTGACTCGAGATCTGGATAAGATCCTACTATGGGAAAAAGCCAGCATTAGAGTCACTGACACATACGTTTGTCATATGCCATTAAAATGTGATAGTTTAAGCTTCATTCTTAACAACAACAAAAACAACAAGTTGAGATGAAGCACCAAATTGTGTATTTTCGTCACATTTTACTGTTTTACTTCCATAAAAGGAAGTAAAGTGTACAGCGACGATGCGAAGAACCTCAGTACCAAAACTGGTTCAAGAAATTCCGGGCTGGTAATTTTGATATTAAGGATGGTCTTTACTCAGAAAGATCCACCGAAGTTGATGATGACAAAATAGTGTCATTAATCATGTCAAACCCACGTCACAGGACTCGACAGATTGCAAACACAACAAAAATAAGTCAAGAAAGTGTTCTCTTCCACCTAAAGAAGTTTGGATAGGTAAGTAAGCTTGATATTCGGATTTCTCATAAACTCAACACTCGTTTATTTAACGCCGCTTACAAACATCTGCGATATACTGTTGAAACATAAAGAAAAGGATCATTTTTTGAAAAGAATGATAACTTGTGAGGAGAAGTGGATTGCTTACAACAATGTAGAACGAAATTGGCCTCGGTCCCGACGTGTTGATTCGCTTCAACCGACCTCAAAAGCAGAACTTGTGGCGTTTCTAACAGATGCACATAGAAATATGCAACCAAATAGTGAAGAATAGCATCGAAACAAAATCGAATAAGCGAAGCATCATTAGAGCCATAGCAATTCCATATCAGTTGAGTGTACCTGAAAACAACAATCAATTTCGTACACGTGGCAGTGGAGATCTGGTTCTATCTTTTCGTGAATCTAAACGTCGGTTCGAATCGCCTCCTTTTCATTATCGTCGTAAACGCTATAAAGTTTATCGAAGGAAGGTTGTGCTCTCAGTGTCGTGGGGAGTGGAACGGTCTGTTTTTACATTAACGCGCGCAAAAAAAGGCGATTTTGAAGTACCCTTAAACGTCAGAGAACAGTGTGAGCGGATGGAGAGGAAGTGGATAAGGAAAGTAGGTAGCGATGTATATTGGCCTTGAATGGCTGGAGATTACAATGACAATGAAACACATGATCTGGTAGAGTATTCCACATTCGCATGATTCGGCTGAAGTATTACTCTCTATGTTTATTTGTGCGCCTGAAACTGACTTTTAACGGGGTACGAGTATGGCGGGGAAATGTCTGAAGGGGCAACTTCATTTGAGCAACGACCGTGGCTGTTGTTTTTGAGCTCCTATCACGGAACCAAACAATCAATTCGGATGAATACTGTCAGCAATTGGACGGTTCAAACGAATTTGTCATCCAGAAACGTTCAGAGCTCATTAATCGTAAAGGAGTTGTGTTCCGGTATAACAACGTGAAACCACACATATTTTTGACGACCCGTCAAGAATTTACTAATTTTGGGACCACCCAGCCTACTCGCCTAACTTTGGACTGTCAGACTTCTACTTGTTTCGTTCTCTTCAAAACCCTTTTCATGAAATAACATCTCAGTTCTTTATATAAATAAGTGATTTTTATATAAATAAATGATTTGGAAAAATTTGGAAAGGAGCAATGAACTTTTACTCAAACCAATGCATCAGGGTAATATGTGATATGAAGTTCAGCTTCCCCAATATAAAGCACCGTTTATAAAAAAAGGTGTTTGTCGTCAATAGCACACTAAAGGCTTTATTTGCAAACGATTGGTCATTAAACGTTGCATCGGCTCAGATGTACCCGACTCGATTCCTTGAGTAATTGCCAAGACGACATCATCGTTTTTGGAGATTGCAACTTCCCACAGGTAAATTGGGCTTTATTTGATGATCAATCTTACTTTATCTCTTATCCTTCGTCTGCCAAGGAATGTCTCTTCATTGATTGGCTAGTCGATTTTTGCCTATACGTTCTAAATTTCCTGGGTAGGCAGCTTTACATCATTTTTACAACAGACCCCATTAATACTTCAGTCTCACCCAACCCCTTTGTCCTCAGATCTATTAAACAACCACCACCGCTCTTCTTTTGGGATCAGTCCCCTTCTAGCAATCACTATGCCTGGGATTTTCATAATGCTAACTTTCACTTCCTTAACGATGTTAATGTAGTAAACCTTCGTCCCGTCGAGAAAACATCCATTTTCATACACACAAAAATAAAACATAAATGGCTAATAACTTTTCCCGAAAAAACGAATTATTATGGACAATTTAACAAGTCTGGGATATGGACCGGATACCGGTGGAGAGACCCGGTAAATAAGGCCAAGACCGAATCCCAGTTGTAGTGCCGATGATGATGATGATAAAACATAAAACAATTTATATTTTTAAATGAAACATATAAAATTACATTACATTAATTTACAAATTACAACAACATTCATTTACATGCAGTATAAGTCGTACATGATGGGAGTGAACTCAGCGTATAGGCTGGCATCACTAAGAGTATGCTGTTCATTTCGAACGGTATCGGAAGGTGCCAAAAGTGTTTTGACCGGAAGACACTATAGCGTTTGAAATAATAGTGAAGAAGATCGTGTGATTCGAACTGACGCTATGACAGCTCGAACCACGAAAAAAATTTTACCTAAGCGTTACACATCAGGCTACTGACCGTGTTTAGAATTTGATTCCCAAACTCGACTATACTCCACTGATGTGAATTATTTCTGTTATCGCTTGGTATACGGTTCTGATGTATTTTTCTTATTCGATTTTTCGTTCGTGTTCTTCACTATTTTGCTTGTGAATTGTGTGTATCTGTTAGAGTCCCCACAACACCACTTGGCATTGCAGCTATGGTAAATGCTGCACTGCATGAGGTCTTCCAAGAGAATCGTCGGAGACTGCGGCCACAATTAGAGCTCTCAAGCCTAAGAGAATGGCAACGAAGGTGGGATTCTTTCACCAAAGGAAGATGGACCCACACCATGGCACCTGATATAGAAACATGGGTGAAAATAAAACATGGCGAGCTCAATTACCACTTAACTCAGCTAATATCAGGACATGGATGCTTTCGGCAATACTTGCACAAGTATACGCATGCGAATCACCCATACTGCTTGTATAGCCAAGGCAAAATAGAAAAGGCGGGACACGTACTCACAGAGTGCGTGAGATTAGAGACCGCACGAACGATTTCGCAGAGACGTATGAGACAGACAGTTACTCCGGCAGGAGTAATAGAATACATACTGAGTTCAAAACAGGTATGATCCGTAACAAATAGTATTATCTGTGAAATGATGCATCAGTTGCGATATGACGAGAGGAGTAACAGGTAAACTCCGTCCCGCCTCGCGATGGAATATCTAAAAGAAAGTCCCGCGGGGACTAACGGGAATATGAGCCTGGCGGGAGGTCGTTTTAGGTTTTAGTCGCTAAAAACCCGGCATGCCTCTGGATCGGTCCCGAATTATCTTTTGGAGATTTCCACCTTCCTACCGAAAGTAAAAAAAAAAAATAAAAAAAAACCTTAAATATAAACATAAAACAATTTATATTTCAAATTAAACATATAAGATATAAAACATTCATAAATTTTTTTCATTTTACACACAAGAAAAACACAATATATAAAACATTTGTTGTTGGAATTTCACTTCCTAATATCGGCAAGGTACTAGATGGAATTGGCTCCTCGATAGTATAGTGGTTAGTATACCCGCCTGTCACGCGGAGACCGGGGTTCGATTCCCCGTCGGGGAGCCTCTGGCGCAAGACTAATGACCTTGCCCGGAAAAAACAAATCATTATGGAAAATTTAACAAGCCTCCGGACTTGCTAAATAAGGCCATGACCGGTTTCCGGTTGTGGTGCCAATGATGATGATGACTAGATGAAATTGCTTACCCTTTCTTTGTTTGGGTTCGGTTCTCCGTCTGGCTGCTGTTCGAGTAAGTCTTGTGAGTGTCGGGTGTAGTCCCAGAATAGGATCATTTTCCTTGTTATGTTGGAAAGAACTGATGCACCGCCGGCGTTCTTGATCAGAATTGTAGCACCAAAGAAAACTCTGCACTTGATGATTCTCGTACGATGTGAAAAAAGAACTATAAGAACACAATATGGTCTGTATGTAGTCCTTTGTCAGGAGTCTTCTTCCATGCGTCCGCAGGCCTTGGCGCTTGGTTGCAGACTGAACTAAGCAACCGTTGGGCACATTCAAATTTGGTGACGCTTAGGTGGTGTCCCTTTTCCAATGACGCGTAGTCAGCTGGCGGTTGACAGGTAGGTAGATGGTGAACGTACTAGATCCATCCAGTACATTCATTTGCGAATCCGCTACACATTTATTACACACAGAAAATATTAAATTAACACATAAAACACACATTACATTTAACACTACACGAATTAAAATATTAAACATAAATTTACACTGGTGCATACAAACGCCCGGCACCTCGATAGTATAGTGGTTAGTATACCCGCCTGTCACGCGGGAGACCGGGGTTCGATTCCCCGTCGGGGAGCTTGTGGGGGTTACGTTTTTTTGCCAACGTATGACACGGCTTCACTTTATCCCCCGACACTGGATCAACGATATTGCCACCAAGAGAAGAGTAAAACAAAATCCACAGTTGACGAAAACACGGGTAGTTCCTGGTTTATTGTTGAAGTTCCTTATTCTTTTATTTTGAAATTTCTTTCGTTTTACAATATATTGTTGTTGAATATTGAATTTAAGTATCCTCCAAGAAAATGAAATATGTTGTTGTTGAATATTGAATTTAAGTATCCTCCAAGAAAATAAAACATATTGTTGTTGAATATTGAATTTCAGTATCGTCCAAGGAAATAACTACTGTCTGAATAACAATTGTTTAATTAACACTCGAACTCCTTATTAGCCTCAAGCGACGTGACTTTCTGCGACAGTGGTTGAGATGCGACTCTATTAGCCGCAGCGCGTCTAAACACTTTAACGTGGTGATGTGACTCGGACACGTGTCGCTACTTGAACGGTTGAAATCTGACTGACTCGACTCTGACGGGAAGTAAGAAAAAGAAAAGGGAAATTTATTACGGGTCGCACTAGCCAGCCGATGTGATTGCGCCCTCTCTTGTGCGCTCTTCGTTTCTCCATGCGCACCGGGGTGAACAAGCGCTGGCGCATTCGTTGCGCGCCGATGTGCACAGAGCGGACGAAAAACACAAAGCGAGGAGCGCAATAACTCGGGTTGATCTGGCTTGGTGTTTCACACTGGGGTAGTGTGGTGTGGTGATTATCCCCGAGGCGCATGGCTATAGCAAGGAAGAAATGCAGAGGAGAGGAAAATGTGTTTTACCCTATTCACCTGGGTAAAGAGATGTTTGATCCCCAGCGAATGGAGGAACTGGGAAAAAGCCCAGTAACGCTAGGGAAATATTATCGGGTGGTTCTCCGTGTAGTTTAGAGAAACCCCCACAAGCCTCTGGCGCAAGACTAATGACCTTGCCCGGAAAAAACAAATCATTATGGAAAATTTAACAAGCCTCAGGACTTGCTCAATAAGGCCAAGACCAGTTCCCGGTTGTAGTGCCGATGATGATAATGATACAAACGCCCAGTTATTAAACCGGCGATAATATCTCAGATAAATTATTCCCGTTGAACGGGTTATACTATAGCGTTTGGAATGATAGTGAAGAACGTGGAATTCGAACTGATGCTATGACAGTTAGAATCACCAAAAATGGAACCAATGCGTAACACATCAGGCTACTGGCCGTGCTTAGAATTCGATTTTGAAACTCAAGTATAGTCCACTGATGTCAATTGTTATGTTATCGCTATGGTATACGGCTCTGATGCATTCTCTTATTCGATTTTCGTTCGGCGTTCTTCACTATTTGCTTGTGTATTGTGTGTGTATCTGATAGAGACGCCACACTATTCCCTCCTCAGTAACTTTGTTACGATCAGCTTCATGTGCGAACGACGGAGCGAACGAGAGAACATCGGAGCAGGCGAGTGTGCTTGTGCTCTATGCATTCATATCAATGCGGAATCAACATCATTATCATCAACATCAACATCAACAAAGGCAGAAGGAACGCTTCGATAAGGCCCAGAGAAGACCAAGCATATATAAGGTAGATTATTTGGTACTGGTAGAATGGGAGCCTGCAGCAATTGGTGAGTCCCGGAAGCTTACTCCAATTTATAGGGGAGCGTACGTCATCGTGAAAGTGTTGGAAAACTTCCATAGAGAGTTCAATCAGAAGATCTGGACATCGTCGCGCCCGACCCAAGGATTCCAGAAATACTCGAGGACGAGTCTTAAGTCAGGATGGACGACCTGTAATACACATTTCCCACCAATAGCCCTAATTTTAAATGGCGAAGAATAGTTCGGTTCAGTGTAACCGCGGCTCTGACGCGGCTGACGCCTGCTTGTGTTCTCGGGCACTGAGCGAACGCTAACTTCACTGTTCGTTGAGTATGCAGTATAAAAAGAACGCATGGCGGCCACTCCATCTCTCTTTTTCCGGTGGTGAGCGGTAGGGCTATTAATAGAAATATAAGACCCTTTGTTAACATTATTAGAATAAATAAAGAAAACTACGCTTATACAGAATATCTTGATTTTAAAAATATAGTTGACTAAAAACATCCAAAGTGAATTTTTTTTTCAAAATCGTTCGTTCTCCCTCAAGAGAGATTAATCTCTAACACAATCTCTTTCGCTTTTTCATTTCAGATGATCCTATCTCGATTATCATATCCGCGAGAACTTACGAGCAATAATTATTACTGACTTTTGTAATTAATTATTTTTTTTTTTTATAAAAAAAGCATCAGTTACAGTTAGTTTAAATGATAATAAACATTATGCAACATTTTTAAATAAATATATTTAACAGTTTTTTTTCAAAAGAGAAATCGAGAAAAAACATCCTTTTTTGCCTTCATGACTACATATGTCCTTTAGTAGTATTTATAGATAGACAGTGATTGATTGGTTATTCAATTCCTCCCAGATAGTTGCCCACTTGATGATTCAATTTACACAATTTGGTTAATTATCCTAAAGCTCCACAACTAATAAATAGATTGTTGCTATGGCGTTGACTAATTTTATGGTTCATTTTTGATTTATCATCGGGTCAATATTCGAACACAACAAAATACGCCTAAAACAGCCTTCTCCAAGCATCACGATCTGGTTTTTAATTAATTATCCGATCAATATCTTTATTTGTCCATCTTTATTTATTTTAATGTCTGAAATTTATCTCAGCAATTTGCATAAACTGATCAAACAATGATTAACATTTGTAAAGTATCGCTACAGGTTGTAAATTAATTAAAATATTCGCACACACGTTCCATTGGGCCATTTTAAACTTGTATAATGTGCCTACAAACAATACAAAACCGATTACATAAAAAAGGCTAAGACACACATAGAGTCCCAGCTGCTTCATAAGATTCATGAAAGAAGAGTTATTCTTAGGAAAGTTGGGAAGTAAAACGAAGGAAGATGATTAAAATTCGTCTTGTAGAGTGAAACCCTTAAACAGTCTTCTTAATGACTTTTGACCATGGCACGTTAAATGATTAAGTCTGGTGTTTGAATTCGTTCAAATGTTTCCAAATGTTTTTCTTTTTCCGATTTCGCTTTTAAAAGAAAGTTTTAATTTTCTTATGGGAATTCGTTAAAAGATGTAACCATGTACAATATATAGGTGGAGAGTGTGGGAAATGTTTTTATTCAGCACTTCTTTCTTTTATAGAAAGCAATTAATTATCTAACTATGTGCTTCAAAAGTTAAGATTTTAGTTTGTGACATCCTTAAATGTCAAAGCACAACCCTCGCGGTAAAAGAGGGCAGTGGGTTAGGGAGAGAAACTATCGAAGTCATTGATTTTGAATACTTGAAAATTGAAATTGTGGTGAACGTTTCACTCTCGGGTAGCTCGGCTGAAGAACATTTATCTGACATCTAGTGGTACAGAGCGTATCACTATTGTTGTCACTTTTTTGACAAGCATAAGCACTGAATTCGTTTGATCAATACTTGTAGTAATATCTGTGGAAGTGGGATAGGTAGTATTGTATCTGCCAGTGACGGAATTGGAGTTGTTATCTTTATGATTTTGAGCCCCTTAGAACATAGGGTCATTTTTCTACCTCTTGATCAAATATAGGAAATATGTGCCAGTTTATATACTTTACGGCTTGTACCTTGTGACCAGAACCCAAAGCATGAAGTATTATTTGCATCTTGTGGAAATCGCAAAATCTCACGTCGAACTCCTCGATTAGCGCTTACTCTAGTTAATAGTCGGCTTTCGGATGCCGAGATTTTGACCTCGAGGAGATAAGCACCATCAGAGACAATGAGTTAATATTGGTGTCCTTTTCGAAAACAGAAAATAACGTAGTGTTTCAGAGACTTCAAACTCCATTTTCTTATATATTACCCATTAGGTGGTGTGTTCAAAAAAAAACAATTAAATTTTTTTAAGAATGCTTATTTATTAAACAATCTTTATAAATTAATCAATTGTGTTCGCTTCCCCCATCAGCAATAAAAAGAATTGGTAACCACATAATTTTTTACCAATATACGAGCAATGACGTGTGAGAGAAAGGGCTACACAACAAAACACTTACCAAGCTTTTAACTATGAAAAATTAATTAAACATTCACAATGGTTTCAAATATCAACATACGTCAAGAAATTGTGTACCAAGAAGATACATTACAAAATTACAAAAATTCAGTTACGTTTCGATCACACCATATGTGGTGTTGAGATTAGAGTTCAGCGAGTTCAGACTTGGGATTTGGAGAAGCGTGATCGTAAAAAAATTTACCTGATCAAAAACAAAAAAAAAGGGGGGGGGGGGGGGTTTAGTGACATATCAGCAATTTTTTTAATTTAATTTTAATTTTAGTGGAGCTACATCCCATATATTGATTTAGATGAAGCTTACAAAAGACTCAAATGTCATTTATGAATAAACTTAATAAATAACTTAACTACACTGGTGAGGGATAGGATGGGAGATGAAAGTTAGCTGGAGACCTTAAGGAGGCGGTGTTTTAGAATGGGGGTGCTCATATGGAATTAAAAGATGGTTCATTCTGAGCTGACACTTCGTAGCATTCGGGAGATGGGCTCATTAGAGCTCTGAGCTGTATAGCGTGGTGTGGTGGATGTAGAATGGATGAGAATTGTGTATGATGTGTGGGTTTGTGTTAAAGAAATTAATTAATACCACGACTGTGAGGAGTAGGACGGGAGATGAGAAGAAGTTAGAGGGCGGTGTTTTGAAGTGAGGATGCTAATATTGAAGTCAAAGATGGATGGAGTTGACACTTCGTAGTATTCGGGGGGTGTGTTCATTAGAGCCGCAAGCAGTATAAGCGGGGGGGGGGGGGGTAGAATTGGGGAGTATTACGCATATTGGGGGGGGTTTTGTTTAAGAGTGGGGTATAGAATATTGGCGCAGTCGATAAAGCCATAGAGAAGTCGGTGAACAAATAGAATATCGGACCGAATCCTGCGTACTTCCAGGGTTTTCAGGTTATTTAATTTGAGGACGTTTGTTGTAAGGTGGGGGGATTAGAGAGTTTTTTCAACCTAATCCACGGAAATCGAACAGTAAGGAAAGACGTTGAATGCCCTCGATTTTGTGAATGTGAGGCTGCTGATGTTGTGTTTAAGAAAAAGATTATATTTAAAAGGTTTACAACAAATTAAATAAGCAGTCGTTGATGTGCCAATATTGTATTAACATTTAATTTGGTATTTCAATGTATCTAGAATTTTCCACAACAACATGAATTCTTCTCGTTACTTACGTGGTTGCCAATGCTGTAGTTGATATTTATAGACTAGCATAACCGAGCAACGGTCGGACAGAGAAAATGTACAGGGACCGAGTAACATAGGGGTTAGAAAAAAGCTTCAGACCACAGATTTGCAAATCCGAGGATTGAATTGGCCTTAAGAATCATCTCGTCAATGTGTGGAAAAAATTAAGTTCTTTATCACATAAAATACCATGGTCGCATATCGATTGGATGATGGTGAGAGTATCATAACTAAAGTCATAATTAAAGTCCTGTCGCCGAAAGGAAAATTGCACAATAGTCATATTATGTTTAGCTTAGAGCGTCTGCGTAGGACCATTAAGTTATAATATAAGATAGAATTCGGTGCTAAAAATACAGGGCCCATGATACAATTATGTACTTATAAATGTACACGCCCCAACAGAATCGACCGGCGAAGAAACGAAGGACACATTTTACGAGACTCTAGAGGAAGTATTTGATGGGATCTTATCATTCGGTGTTAAAATTCTCCTCGGGGACCTCAATGCGAAAATTGGAAAGGAAGATATCTTTCAACCAACTATAGGTAAAGAAAGTCTATACCGGTCAACGAGCGACCAAATGTTCACAATAAGGCAACTGCTGGAAAAGAAGTGGGAATACGGAGAGACGGTTCACCAACTTCAAAAAAGCCTACGACTCAGTCGCAAGGCAAAAACTCTACCATATTGTGGTTGAGCTGGGAATCCCGAAAAAATATGCCGCCCTCATTCAAATTTGCATCAGCGAAAACAAAGGGCGAGTTAGAATAGAAAATCACCTCTCAGAACCATTTGAAATTCGGGACGGACTAAAACAAGGGGATGGCCACTCACCATGCCGTTTTAACCTTGTCCTCGAGTATGTTATCAGAACGGTACAAGACGACAACACGACCGGATCATCCCTGAACACACAAGTGCTCGCATATGCAGATGACATCGCCGTTCTGGGCGATAATCTGGAAACTATAAGTAAAAACTGTGAAATCATCATGCAAGCAGCAGAAAAGGTGGGCCTAGAAATAAACGAAGACAAAACGAAATACATGATTACGACGAGAGCAGGTTGACCTCAGGGAAGACATATAAACGTCAGGGGCAAGATATTTGAAAAAGTTAAAGAATTTAAATATCTGGGAACGATACTGACGGCCAGAAACGAAACGTCAAAGGAAATTAACAAAAGACTTCATTCCGGCAACGCTAGTTGGCATGCAGCCAGTAAACTATTAAAATCCAAACTGCTATCACGTAATATAAAGTTCCGTGTCTATAGAACCATAATCATGCCGATTACTCTATACGGATGCGAAACATGGGCTCTCACAAAACGGGAAGAAAACAAATTCCGCGTATTCGAGAATGAAGTTTTAAGGGGTATATTTGGCGGTAAAAATGACGAGGAGTCAGGACAATGGAGGAAACACCACAACCACGAATTGGAAGAACTATACCGCAGACCTACAATAGTGAGAGTGATCAAGTCGCGAAGATTAAGATGGACCGGACACGTAGCGCGAATGGGCGATGATAGGACCGTGCATATAATTCTTGACAGTAAACTAACGGGGAAGAGACCGACAGGACGGCCGCGACGGAGATGGGGGGACAATGTTAGATTGGACCTCGAGGAGATCGGATCGGATGATCGAACGTGGAAGGAGAGCGCACAGGACAGGGAACAATGGCGGAGCCGAGTCGGTGAGGTCATGAACTTCCAGGTTCCTACAGGCAAGTAAATAATAATAAAATATATATATATATATATATATATATATATATATATATATATATGTGGCGCAAGGCTAATAACCTTGCCCGGAAAAACAAATTATTATGGAAAATTTAACAAGCCTCGGGTCTTGCTAAATAAGGCCAAAACTGAACCCCGGTTGTAGTGCCGATGATGATGATGATATATATATATATATATACATATATATACATATATATATATATATATATATATATATATTAAATTTTTGTTTTTGAAAGGCAATACGCCCACGCAAATCAAAGATGAGTTCCATTCTGTGTGTGGGGACTCTGCACCATTATTTACCACATTTTGGGCAGCTGAATTTAAATGTGGCCGTGAGGGCTTGGGAGACGATGAACGTCCGGGACGTTCAAAAACTCCAACAACTGACGGTAACATCGCTAAAGTTCACCAAATGGTGATAGACGACCAGCGAATTAAAGTGAGAGAGATAGCAGAGGCTATGAAACTGCCCAAAGAACGTGTTTGTGACATATTAAATCAAGATTTCCGCATGAGAAAGCTGTCCAAAAATGTGTTCGAATGAACATTTCCAAAGCACTCTGTTGGCGCAGTTGAGGCGCAAAAAATCCGAGTTTTGGCGTCGATTAATTACTGTCGATTAAACTTGGATACACCATTATATGCTCGAAACAAAAATACACTCAAAACAGTGGACTGCAAACTGGGAATCGGCTCCAAAAAAAAAAAGGCAAAACACATCGACTCACTCAAACGACTGTCAAATAAAAACTACCTTTCCAAAATGGCTCAAATTTGGTGAGTAACCATGAAAAGATGCACCACTACATTCACTAGTTTTTGTTGACGAGTGCTGCTATCTTCATGTTGAGGTCGGAAACTTTTCACCTCACCCTCGTATATATGTTACGTTTGACCTCGAGGAAATTGGATCGGGTGATAAAGCGTGGAAGGAGAGTGCCCAGGACATGGAACGATGATGCAGCCGAGTCGGTGAGGTCATGAACTCCCCGGGGTCCTATAATCCAATAAATATTATAAAAAATAATGATAAGGAAACGCAAAATCAGACGTCTTTAAAACATCTTATAAAATTTTATCTCGTAAAAACATTTATTCTCTTTTTGTATTTGTTGTATCATCATCATCATCATCGGCACTTCAATCGGGATCCGGTCTTGGCCTTATTTAGCAAGTGTCGAGGCTTGTTAAATTTTCCATAATCATTTATTTTTACGGGCAAGGTTATTAGCTTTGCGCCGCATTTGTTGTATATACCTAATTAATTAATGTTAGCATTAAGACATGTCAAAAAAATTAATTAATAAATAAATAAAAGTTGTGTAAATTTTTGATATTGGTTTACAAATGGGTTCAACATATAATATAAATATTGAAATATTTACTGTCTTTTTTAAATAAAAAAAGGAACCATTTCATCACAAGGAAAAAAATTTGTACAGTATATTCATTAACCAGGTCTATAAAAACAGAAATTGTTTGGTAGGTCGTTCCATCGAGTTTCATACAACATATGTAAGCAGTCTGAACGCAGTAATTCCGATGGACGACTTCAAATACAAACATATGAGGTGATCCGTAAACCACTTAACGTCTTATTCCCATTTGAGTACCACCTCCCATTCTTCTAATTAGAGACTAACTTGAACTTGCCGCCCCTTCCCATGGGATGTTAGGTAATGCCATTAAAGTACTTAAAAATTTAGTGAAGTTATATATATATATATATATATATATATATATATATGTATATATATATATATGTATATATATATACGTATATATATATATATATATATATATATAAATATATATAAATATATATATATATATAAATATATATAAATATATATATATATATACAATTATATATATATATATATATTTATTTATTTATATATATATAATCGTTTTGGATAATGTCAGAGTTTAAGATATATGCACAAATTATATTCATTGTAATTAATGATAAAACAATTTTTTTATTACGTAAATCAAATACAAATTATGAGATTGTACATTCATAAATATGGTAGTGTGAAATAATGAACAATTATCCACCAGTTTCAGAGAGCTCAAACAAAAATTCGCCAAGAGTGTAGTCGGCAATGGACAATGGGATCGGAAAAAAGTAGGAATTAGAGAACTACCCCCATAAGGTCGCGAAAAAATCGATTAAATAGGAAAAGTTAGTATAGGAACATTTATTGGAAGATTACAATTTTTATTAGAAGTAAGTAGGTAAATGGCAATATTTAAAATCCGAAATGTTTACCATATTGACTGTAATACAAAGTGCTTACATAGGGATCCCTAATAGATTATTATTATATATAATATAATAACATAGATAGATAACTAACAGCAATTGTACTTACTCGCATTCTCCAGGTCGATCGCATTTCCCATGTGTTGGATCACAGCCAGGCTTACATATCGCCTTTTCACAATTAACTCCTTGCCAACCGTTTAGACACACCTTCTGACCCTCGGATCCGCATGTATAATGACCAAACTGGTCATTCCGAGGCCGACAGAATGTTGTGCATGTCGTATTGTAGTATGTAACTGCACACTGAACTCTCACCCGATATGTTATGCGGGCGTTCTTCCCGATGTGATCGAGCGTCTTCCATTCAGGCGATGGTAGGATGACGCCCGAAAAAGATGTTTCTTCAATTAACCTCTCCGAGTCTAGGATACACCACATCGGGACCACCATAGTCAAAACACGACAACAACGGCAGCGATGTCGAAGACAACAGCAAAAATGGCAACGACATCCAATGCCCCACGGGCAACGCAAACATCATCAAAGAAATTCAATCCAAGAAAATGGAAGAAAGCATGAAAAAAAGGAAAAATAAATAAATAAATAAATAAGTAAATAAATAAATAAATAAAAGACAATTGTTAACATTAGACGGTTGGACAGATACTCTCGCTCTCTGTGTCGCTCAATGTACTTATCTGCAGCTCTGTAGTTTTGTAGCTTCCTATTCTCTGGCCTTCAATCGAATAAATTCGGAATCTTAAATAAGGACATCGGCTAATTAATCGTATGTTTTACCAATGCACATGGAAATGCCAGCGTTAAGGGTTCCTCCACACTGAGGTGAAGTGGTGCAATATGCAAAATAGACACCGAACTGAAGCTAGATAACACTTGAATCATTGTGTCTGGGACTGTGGCGTTTACCTGCACAAAGAACCAAAACCGAAGTACAACAGAGAAAAACAAGGTAACTGTGCAGAGATCAACAGTAGCTGTAGATAGTTACATATACGCGACTCCAAAGTGGGTATGGCAACAATAATTACCTGGATAGGAGGTGTTGTACATATCCAGCGCTTGTAGGATCAACGTGAACGACTTCTGAAATTGCAACAAACAGAGAAGAGAGAAAAAAACAAATCAGATTAATGGTTTGAATGGTTTTAGATTTAGTTTGTTTTGTTTGTTTTGTCTTGGTTTCTATTGACATCGAGTACAGATCATTTTGTCACGTCCTCGTCGGAGTTTACCTTTTGACCTACAACTGAACAATTCCTGAGAATAGTTTTACCGAATCTCCTGCCCGCCCGCAAACTTACTCAATAAACCATGATACTACACTCACGTGAATCAACTTGATTTATTGCACTTTCGAATCAAAATCCATTTTAATTGCTAAACATCGATTGATATACTAACACCGGGCATCTTTGAAGATACAATGCGTATTTGTAAGCGGGCTTCAAGTGAGTATACCATGGACGGTACAAGATGGAAGGCATTTTAATGAGAATTTCCTGGCTTCCAGCTGCGAAACGTCGTTCGCATTTAATTACATCCAATACGAACTCGAGCGAAACCTATCGAGCTCAGTTGACTAACCCGAGCGAGCCTGCCTCTCTAGCTCATCTTGAGAAAGAAGACACATAAACGGGAAAAATAGTTTAATACGAATACAATACCCTTCACGTAACAATACCATGTCTCGGATCAGTCTCCTTACATGATCATATACAATCCACACACGCACGCGGTTATACACCGTACCCAGAGATACCTAGGTATATGTATAATCATAATTTAAGATCGAGATCTCAGGTTGTATGCCGCATGATGCATGCCACATGCCGAAAGCCGTTTAGGACAAGGTATCGAAACTTTAGTCCCATGTTGCTGTCCATCACGCCCAACCAAATGAATTTATTAACTTCGATTCATGGATATCAATCAAGTTTTCAGACCACAAGTCATCTAATCTGAGGCAGTCGCTCGTTCAGTAAGGTATCTAAATCAAGCACCTCCTTCGCCAAATTAAATAATGATGAATGTTCCCTAAATCGGCAGTTAAATAAATCCAAATCTACACAAACCTACCTCCAATACCGGTCTAGGCATATTAATGACGACGCTGGGTATACATTTTTCGTAAACAATAAGCCGTCCTCTTATTTTCACACCTCGAATGACCAGTTGATCTTTGATAAATTTAATACATTCATTCACCTGTCGTTTGGTCACATTTCAATACTTTTTTTTTCTTTTTTTGCTTATTTTTTCAAGACACTATCCGCTCGTTATGAGTTCAATTAAAAATTTCACATGAATATTTAAAAAGGAAGTCGGCGGCTGGACTGTTGGTTGTGTACGATCTTCACGATCGTTGCGATTTCTACGATCAGTATTACGCTAATTAGATACAGCTTGTTGTTGTAGCGGCCGCTGTGAATGTATAAATTATGAGAAGGACCGGTTATTGGACGCTGGAATTAATTTTAGTGCTATTAATAATATTCACGAGCTGATGGGTTTCTGTTACAGATTGATGATCAGCCATTTGCAATTTTTCCGCAACCAGGGAGTTGACTCAAATTGGTTCAAATCTATTGGTGGTGGTGATGTTGCTTATCGGTCATTGAGGATTTTCTTAATAAAACTTATGTAAAACTTTAATAACAACAACAGGATAAAAGGATAGTTATTTGCAGTACATTTCATGCACAAGCCCTTGGTTTCTCAAGTCTATT
Source organism: Microdon myrmicae (assembly GCA_963931805.1). NCBI lineage: Eukaryota > Metazoa > Arthropoda > Insecta > Diptera > Syrphidae > Microdon > Microdon myrmicae. The sequence goes on from OZ007499.1 coordinate 76,612,906, forward strand.
AGAATGCCAGCACTCCAGAATCTGATTTATATACAATTACGTTGGTGGTGGTGATATTCTACGTTCCTTACGCAGTTTAACAACTTTAACCCAATGTCGGTAACCTTGCTCCCTTCAAATCTGTCAGTCACAATTTTACGTTTTATGCTCCTTACATCTTTATCCGATCAGTTTTTTTATGATTACATACTCTCAATTATTTTGTGGACGTATTTTTTTATTGTTTTCAATACTATTTTTAATTTTAACAATACATAGAAGAAGGTGTGGGGGTTCTTTAAAGGTTACCTGAAGGACCACCCTGATTGGCAACCCAACTCCCATCCCCAAACCTGCATCATAATTTCCCTGCATCAAGCAACATCGAGTTTCCTCGAAATGCATTTCGTTTCACATCCAACGTGAACCATTAAGAATCTTATTGATTCTCCTCGCCGGCAATTTCTGTCCCACATGTGCACAGTAATTTTCCTGCATGTACAAGTCCAGCCAATCGTTTGCCCAACGACAAAAGCAATGGCAAGTAGCTTGCTTACACAGCTGCAATATCAATTACTACGATCCATTTGTCCAATCGACAAACAATCATCGCAATAGCCATCAAAACCGAATACTTCAGCATTTACAAATGCAAACAAAGAATTCAGTTCTTTCCGCCGACAGAGATACGATATACAATTCCCATTGTGTAAAGTATCCAATCCCTTTCAGCACCTAATGCTTCCCTAATGAGTTGCAGTGTGGTTGCTCAGCTGCGCTCTCATTACTATGGTGCCTTTGGTCAATTTTTCTCTTTGTTCTTTGTCCCTGATGCAATTTTGGTTATCCTTCCTTCGATCTGTACGACCAACACACACACACTCGCTAGGATCTATGTACCAGAGATCTTCTCCCATTGGTCACTGGTCAAAGGGAAAATTTCATTTTCTTTTCACCACACCACCAAACTCACTCCGAACTGAGGGTTGAATCAAAGTAGGAATTCAACCTTTGAGGAGTCGTAACCCAACCATCGAGCAGTGCGCGTGCACACCGGGGTGCTCACACCCCCGAGCGCTAATAATAGTCGAGTCGAATCGCGTGAGTTGATTGCGCGAATAATAATAAAGTGAACATTTAAAATGTGTATTGCTTACCTTACCTGGTCCCCCTTTACTTGCATAGTTATGTATTGAGTGAATCTTTGTACTGAATTTAAAGTAAATATAAATGTTTTTGACATAAAATAAAACAAATTATAATAAACAGAATCGTGAGTTTTATTGTTCCTGTGCCACTCCTTGATAGGGTGTTAACCCTGATAAACCATATCACCTGTGTGTGTATTCCGTGAGCTGTGTTCGGCGGAACGATGAGTGGGAAGTTTAGTGAACCCAGCGCCCGTGCCGGCGCACCGACTAAATCTTGCCCCACAAAGGTATTATTTGATATCCTTAAATGTCAATACACCGAACGGACAGAAAAAGCAGGAGAGGATTAGAAAAGCAAGTGTCGGTGAATATTGGCGTTGTCAATTTATAATTTTTTTTTTTTATAATTTATTTTATTAGACTTCTCTCGGGAGAGGCGAACCTATAGCGCCGAGTGGGCGCCCCGAGATGCCACCAAATAACTGTTGCAGTTCTCTTTGAACAGTTGCAGGTTGTAACGCTCCGGGAACACTAGCATGGGAAGGGAGTTACACAGCTTCCCCGCTCTGTAAAGGAACGAGTTCTGACGCAGGGATGTTCGCGCCGTCGGGAGATGAACCACAAACGTGTGCGATCCGTCGGATTGTCTTGTGGAGCGCATATAAGTCGAATTGCGTGGAAAAATACCACGACTCTCCGAAGAACAGTACCCGTGATAATATCTGTAAAACAGACAGAGGTTGGCTACGCGCCTTCGATGTGATAGCGACTGCAGTCCCAACGTCAGCACCGAGTCCCCGATCGGACAGATCGCTCGTTTCTGTATGCCCTCAAGTAGGTCGAGGGCACGTTTAAGAACCGAGCTCCAAACATGAGAGCAATATTCCAGGGCGGGTCTAATTTGGGATTTATATAGGAGAAGAAGTTGGGCCGGAGTAAAATATTTCTTAGCTATAAAAAAATAGCTCAGTTTTCCTGAGGCTGATCTGGCGATGCTCAATACGTGTTTATGCTATGATACATTCCCACAGACCGTGACGCCGAGCAATTTCAAACTTTCCCCAGCCTCGAACCACTTTTCTTTGTGAATGTTGTATATTGTATCTTCGCTGCATTGAAGTCGACGAGATTGGCCCTTCCCCACTGCAGGACCCTATCTAGATCCTGATTCAGAGAGTCAATCTGTCTGCATCTCAGCTGATGCGACGCAGATGCACCAATCGGCCGATCACTCGAAAAGGAGGAAACAAGCGCACTATCATCCGCAAAACTGAACACTTTGTTATCCGTTGCCTCCAACAGATCATTTATGTGAAGCAAGAACAAGGTTGGAGACAAAATAGAACCTTGGGGCACCCCAGAATTAACAGGATACAGATCCGAACACTTGCCGTCCACAACAACCCGGATCGATCGATTCTCGAGGAAACTCCTCGTCCAGCCACAAAGGTGTTGGGAAAGTCCATATGAGCGAAGTTTGCTCAGCAATACCCCGTGCCAGACGCGGTCAAAAGCCTTGGGGATATCCAATGTGACCGCCCTTAACTCACCATGCCGTTCCATCGCAGATGTCCATATATCGGTTATAAGTGTCAAAAGGTCTCCCATGGACCGCCTGCCACGGAATCCGTATTGACGGTCAGTCAGAAGTCCGTTGCACTCCAAATACTTAACTAACTCTGTATTGATGACTTTTTCCATCACTTTGGATAAAATAGACAGTAATGCTATCGGCCGGTAATTTTGTGGGAGACACTTTTTTCCCGTCTTTGGGATTGGCCGAACTCGAGCGATTTTCCAGCAGGTAGGAAGGTCCTCCGTGCATAAGATAAGCGGAAGAGTATGCCAAGAACCGCCGATAGTTCTGGAGCACATTTTTTAAGGACTATTGTTGGTATTCCGTCCGGGCCGGTTGCCTTCCTACAATCCAGTTCACGTAGAATGCGTTGAATAGTGCGCGGACGAAATCTCACATCCCGCATGGAATATTGTACCGGCGAGATCACAAGTGGCTCCAAAAGGGTTTGAATTCACGGAAAATAAATTCGCGAACACATTAGCTTTATCCTTTGAATTCATGACTAACGTCCCGCTGTCTGTCACCAACGGAGTGAAAGAGGAGGATGTGAAGCTACCCCTGACAACCTTTTCTATTGACCAGAAGTAGCGCGAACCAGTTGGGCACCGGAGGAGCTTATTGATCACCCAGTCGTTGTGAGCTTTCTTCTGCACGCGTTTCTGATTCTAACAAAATTCGTTCTGTTAACATCGGTGGGATTGGGGCGCCATTGTTTAAAAGCTCTATTTTTTACCGCTGTAATCTGCACGCATTTTTTATCAAACCAAAGTTTATCACACGAACTTCGTTTGATGGAATGTGGAATATACATCTCTATCCCCAGAAGAAAAATCTCTAATACCGACACCACGCAAGCGTTAACATTGGAGTTTCCGAAGCACACCTCCGACCATGGAAAAGATGCGAAGAAATCTCGCATATCGTCCCAGTTAGCAACCCCATACTTCCATACATGGCGAAGCTGCCTAGGCCGGTTATTCGCTTGATATGCAAGTGGTTGCGCGATAGATACCAAGCAGTGATCTGAGTTTCCCAATGGCGCAGAAACCTCTACGGTATAAATACTCGGTTCGGGTGTCAAAAACAGATCCAGGGTGTTCGCACAATCGCCTCGGGCATCCGGCACATGCGTTGGCTCCCCCACGAGTTGAGTCAAGTTGTGGCTTACAGCAAACATCTCTCCCAGCCTCCCAACCTCGTCGGTTCTGTTAGAATGTAACAACCAGTCGGAATTGTGCACATTAAAATCGCCAAGGACAACAATTTCAGAAGCTGGGTGGTTGATCTGTATCCAGTCGACAGTATGTGAAAGATGTTCAAAATGTCGCCGGTCGACCGTCATTCGGGGTGCGGTAAAGACAACAAAGAAATTTAACGGAATTCCTCAACACGACCCCCAACCATATGATGTCCATGTTATTGGGTTCCAGCGCCTTCATCCCCTGGCAAGCCAGATCGGACCGCGCGAAGACGCAGTTTCCGTCCTTAAAACGGAATCTCGAATGTAAGTCGTATCCTGAGCAACGAAGATATGTCGAATCAGTTGACGAATCAACCTGGGTCTCAGTTAGGGCAAGGATATCAGGTTTCGTTGTTTGCAAATATTGGTGGACGGCATTTACATTCGTATTAGTGAAGCCGATGCCCCTGATGTTACGAAATGTCGTCACCAGTCGAGCGTGGGCAAAACCTCGAGAGCGAGCCCGGTTATGCGTTGACGAACCTCTTAAAGTTCCATTATTTATCATGATATCTGCATGATATTCCCCCTGACATAGTCCCCTCCGGAGATCCGAATGGGAGAATAGTTTACCTCCGGAATTTTTTATATCAGAAGGTACCATCATGACTTATCTCCGTGTCAGTCCGGGCCATCAGCCACACATTCGAAACACCGTCGAAGATTTTTCTTGGCGATATCGCGGAATGTACAGCGTGACGGGGTGGTATCTCACCTTGAGACCGACTACCACCTAACCAACCTTTTCTAGAACCGGTCCATCAGCCAAGCTCCGAAAGATGACCAGAGATTTCTCCAGACCATGTCACGGAGCCTAACACTTGATGGGGTGGTATTTTACCGGTCGCACAGGGGGTTGGGACCCCGGCTACCACCCAGCCTTTAGTCGCCTCTTACGACAAGCCGGCTTAGCTGTGAGTATATTCTAACACCCTACTCACAGGGCTGTTACTGAATGTGTTCCGCCTCCTCAGACATTTTCCCCCGATACTCGTTAATCTGAGAATGCCCATCAGTTCACGCTGAAAGTTAACTTCGGGGGCACAAATAAACATAGTCATTCTTTAGTCGAACCACACGAATGTGAAATACTCTAACTGATCATGTGTTTCCGCGTCGTTGTAAAGTCCATTCATTTAACACTAATGAACATCAACAGCTCCTTTCCTTATCCACTGCCTCTTCTTACGCTCGCGTTGTGCTTTAATATTTAATGGTACTTCAAAATTTCCTTTTGTGTGCGCGTTAGTGTAAAAACGCAAGCTATCTCTCTCATAGAACCCTACTTTATGATACCAATGTGGAACCACAAAATATAAAATAACAGCTGATATGGAATATCATATATGACGTGTCAGTAAACCATAAGACGTAAGAATCATTAGATATGCAGATAATTTGGTGATGGTGGCCATAGGTAACATCTAGATGACCTCGAAAATATTTGTTCCCGTACAATCCAAAGCATGAAATGCTGGCTAGATGCGACAGGACTCAATCTAGTCGCACAAAAGACGGAGGCAATTTTAATAAGTTCAACACCTTGTTAATGAAATAAAAAGATACACCATCAGATCCAATCCCATTATATAATACCTTGGCCTTTTCTCGACGACCGGTTGATCTTGAAAAACACCTATAGAAAATCTATGGAAAACGAATAGAAAAAATAATTCGGATTCTTTAGCCGAACCACACAAATGTGAAATCCCCTAACTGATGTGTTTCCTCGTCGTTGTAGTGTTCGGGCATTTAAGACCAATCTACATCAATTCCTCCTTTCCTTATTTATTTCCTCTCCGTCCTCTCGCACTGTTTTTTGACATGTAATGGTACTTCAATATCCTCTTTTGTGTGCGCGTTAGTGTAAAAACAACAAAACAAAAAAGAAGCTGCTGAAAAAGAAGTGGGGATACGGAGAGACGGTTCACCAACTGTTCGTTGACTTCAAAAAGCCTACGACTCAGTCGCAAGGCAAATACTTTATCATATTGTAGTTGATATGGGAATCCCGAAAAAATATGCCGCCTTGATTCAAATCTGCATGAACGAAAATAAAAGGCGTGTTAGAATAGAAAACCACCTCTCAGAACCATTTGAAATCCGGGACGGACTAAAACAGGGGGTGGCCTCCCAATATGTCTTTTTAACCTTGTGCTCGAGTATGCCATCAGGAAGGTACAAAACGACATAACGGTATGGATTTCAAATTAGCGGGCAAAAAAACGCTGAAACTGTAGATAACTTGCCGGTTCAAAGGTTAGCCGATGACGGAAAAAAAAGTAAATAAAAAATTAATTCGATTTTTAAATCAAGAAGTTCCTCTGCCTCGACCTTTAATAAAATAGTATCTAAATAATATTGGGGGGTTGGGAGCGGACATACAGGGCAAAGTCTCTGATAGCTTTCAACCCGGCGAAGGCCAAGACGCGTGTATAAATTTGACAGATGTCGGATCATTAGTTTGTGAATTATAGTATTTTGAGTGAAGCAACTTCTGTTATTGTGAAAAAAATGGATAAAAAGGAATTTCGCGTGTTGGTAAAATATTGGCTTGGTGACGAGTTTCCAGACGCCGCCCCAGGAAAATCAACCATCTAGGATTGGTATGCTAAGTTTAGACGTGGTGAAATAAGCACCGAAGACGGTGAACGCAGTGGACGCCCAAAAGAGGTTGTTACCGACGAAAACATTAGAAAAATCCACAAAATGATTTTGAATGACCGTAAATTGAAATTGAATGAAATAGCAGGCACTCTAAAGATATTAACTGAACGTGTACATCATATCATTCACGAATATTTGGGTATGAGAAAGCTCTGTGCAAAGTGGGTGCCGCGCGAGCTCACTTTTGACCAAAAACAACGACGAGTTGATGATTCGGAGCAGTGTTTGGAGATGATCAAGCGTAATAAACCCGAGTTTTTGCGTCGATATGTGACAATGGATGAAACATGGCTCCATCATTTCACTCCGGAATCCAATCGACAGTCATCCGAGTGGACTGCATACGATGAACCCGCCCTAAAGCGTGGAAAAACGCAACAGTCGGCTGGCAAGGTTATGGCGTCTGTATTTCGGGATGCGCGCGGAATAATTTTCATTGACTATCTTGAAAAAGGAAGGACCATCAACAGCGACTATTACACAGCGTTATTGGGCCGTTTGAAGGACGAAATCGCCGAAAAACGACCGCATTTGAAGAAAAAGAAAGTGCTGCTTCACCACGACAATGCACCGTGTCACAAGTCAGTGAAAACGATGGCAAAAATCCATGAATTGGGCTTCGAATCGCTTCCGCATCCACCGTATTCTCCAGATCTGGCCCCCAGCGATTATTTCCTGTTCTCAGATCTCAAAAGAAAGCTCGCTGGGAGGAAATTTTCGTCGAATGAAGAGGTGATCGGCGAAACTGAGGCCTATTTTGAGTTGCTTCACTCAAAATACTATAATGCGCAAACTAATGATCCGACATCTGTCAAATTTATACACGCGTCTTTTGGAGGTTAGGGCTAACTACAAATCATATGGATTTAATTCTAGTGCCGCCATCTATGTGTCAGACCGGGGACTTTTCAATTGACCTGCTATGGTGCATGGTACATAGACAACTCTTTAAATTACAGCGTAAATCTTGGTCTTTTAACCGCTAAATAACTTTTTATCTTGTAATACACCTTTCCCACCAATAGCCGTAATTTTAAATGGTGAAGAACAATTCTGTTCAGTATAACCCAGACTCTAGCGCGGCTGATGTCTACTTGTGTTCTCGGGCACTGAACGAATGCTAACTTCACTGTTCGTTGAGTATGCAGTATAAATCGAGCGCATAGCTGGCACTCGGCCTCTTTTTTTCCGGTGGTTAGTGTCAAGATCGTTAACAGAAATATAACACTCTTTGTTGACATTACTAGAATAAATAAAGAAAATTAACCATTTACAATCCTTAACATGATTAACGAAATGTATTCCGATGATCAATGCTTCAAGCAACCAATTGATCATGGTGTTAATGCATCAATCACTCCTTCATCTCGCTTTACGCGGATGATTCAAACATTTTCAAGACAATCCGCTCTCCCCTAGACTCCTCACTTCTCCAATCGGATCTTGACAGCTTTTCGACTTGGTGCCAAAATAATTGCCTAGAACTGAATATTGCCAAATGTCACACAATCACCTTCTCTCGGAAGCGCTCCCCCACCCAGCCACGTACCTATCTCTTACTGAACCAACCCATAACATCGGTTGAATCGATTCGCCATCTAGGCGTCCTATGTGACAAGGAGCTTAAATTTGCCACGGATATTGATGACATAATCCTTAAGGCCAACGCCGCCCTTGGGTTTGTCAAACGCTGGTCGAAGGAATTCCTAAGCCCCTATGTCACCCGATCACTATAGACAACATTTGTCCGGCCTCTGCTCGAATATGCTAGTCAGGTCTGGTCCCTGTATCAATTGTCTCATATTCGTAGGATTGAGGGCGTTCAACGTCGTTTCTTGTGCTTTGCCCTCCGTGGACTAAACTAGGAAAATCCGCTGACTCTACCACCATACACAAGCCGGCTCCCTCTAATCAATCTCAACACACTTGAAGTGCGCAGAATCCATGCCGACATCATCTTTGTCCATCGCCTTCTGTCTGGCTCAATCAATTGCCCAAGCTTGCTTTCCACTTTAACATTTCATACAAACCCCCGTAACGTACGTAATCCTCGACTGTTTTAGTGCCCGCTCATCACACTTCTTCCGGCGTGTTATGATCCGGCGCCGTGTTTCCTCGGTTGAGGGAAGAGCGTGGATCTTTTATTTTTCCTTTATTTAATGTTCCTTCAACTATTCGCGTTAATGTTTATTCGCTCCGATTGAAAATATGTTTGTGCGGAAATTTATTACAATTGATAATCAATTATCAAAGAAAAACTATTCCGTCTCTTCGATATTATTTCATTATTTATTTTTTTGTACCTTCTTCTCCACTCAACTCAAACTCTCAAACTAAAACTTACAAATTCTCAAACTGAACCAAACTGATTTCTCAAAACTCAAAAACTCAAAAACTTAAACTCGAAAAACTTACAACTCAAACTTAACTCTGACTTAAACTTTAAAACTCTCAAATCCAACTGCAAACTCACTTTTAACTGACTTTACAATAAATTTTTCTCTCTTATAGAACTTTGATTTCTAATTCACTGTAAATTATGATATGAACAAAATTCATTTTCTCAAAGTATTACTTACTCTCTGTGACTTTTAAATTTTGAATAAACTTTGAACGAAAATCAAAGAGCCATGTTTCAAATGAAAAAAGGTGCATGTTATGAAAAAGGGGCATGTTATGAAATGTACTGTAACTGACTTGATATAGAATATTGTGTATGTTTATTTATGATATGTATTAAATGAGTATGTTAGATATGTAAGGAGAAAGTTTTAAGGATGTGTTAGATAAGTAATGAGATTCAGTGTTAAAGCTAATAAGGACAATAGTATTCTGGAATACTACAGGCGCTAACGAACCCATCTCGCGTATGCTACGACAGGCCAACTCTTTCCCCACCTCCTTTGATTTCAACCTCTCCACTCTCGCCCTCAAACGACGTCTCAGAATAAACCCGTCCTTACCCCCCCCCCCCCCCCGGCCTCCTCAATAACCGCTCTACCCTGCAATCCCACCCCTCCTCTCCTTCCCTCAAACTAGTTCTCCCGTACACCTTTCCAACCCCAGCCATAATTTCAACCTCTCCCCCCCATAATTTCAACCTCTCCAGTCCGTACACATGCCCTCCACTGTCAGGCTAATAACCTTGCCCGGAAAAACAAATTATTATTGACAATTTAATAAGTCTCGGATATGGACCGGATACCGGTGGAGAGACTTGCTAAATAAGGCCAAGACCGGATTCCGGTTGTAGTGCCGATGATGATGATATATACATATATTCATATTATACCAAAAACTGCTGTCTCTACATGTATATTTTTCGTATGCAATCTTCTGCAGATAAGTCCTTAAGGCTTCGCAGAAAACATTGTCTTTGAAACTATATGAATGTATGTAGAATACTAAGAATATATAATAATAATAATTAACTTTATAATTTAAATACTTTTGTGAGCCCTGCTGACGCTTTACGCGGATTTTCTTCTATCGCTTCAAGGCGTTGTCCAGCATTGAAGGGATGATTCTACAGAGGTGTTGGTGAGGGCATTTGCATTTTCAACTGTTTCTTGCTATTCTTTAACTGTGTAGCCCATTAAAAGACAATAAACCCAATCAATCAACCAATCAATCAATCAACCAATCAATCAATTAATCAGAACGAGTGACTCCCATTGAAACATACCACCAAATATCATCCCGCGATTCGCCAAAAGGAAGTTTACGTAAATTCCAAGACATCTCAGGTTTTAGTGAGGAATCTCTGTTCTGCTGTGCCTGTGCCAAATCAGAGTTGTTGATGGTAGCGCGGAGTTGTATAGAATCATAGACCAATGTTGTGGTCTGTCTTAATGGTAGGGTGTCGTCCTTGAATCATGTGTACTTTACTACTATACATAGTGAGCAATTTCCGGTCGTAGGTGCTCTAACGCCACTGAGCTGAGCTGAGCTTCTTCGGAAACAATTCAAGTGATTCCAACTTCCCGTCATCTTCCTGTTCTGGTACAGCTCAAATTGCTGTGTCTGACGTATCATTTTGGATAAACAATGGAACTGCTTCAATAAGATGCCGTAGGAAAGTAATATTAGCTAGTTGTTCCCTCGAAAGGCTAAAAGCCTTGCTAACTTTGTCGAAACGATAGGTCTCTTATTATTTTTCTTTACGTCAATCCGGTACTCGTTTAGACGCGTCTATATGTTTAAAGCTTTTTGGAGAGTTGGGCGATAAAAATTCAACATACCCAGGGAACTGCATTAAAGCTTCAGGTTTGTGTGGTAATGGTCGAATACCTTGTCCGTCAATGAGGAAACCGAGGTAATATACTTGACCCGCTCGTTCTCGAAGTGGCACTTCCTAATGTTGATGATTAAGTCAAAACCTTTTTCAAATGAAAGCGATGTTCATATTTGGTTTTTGATGCTATGAGAATAACGTCAACGTAAAATCAAGAGCCCTGTAAGCAAAAAGTCATCGCTTTGAGAACAAATACTGCAACGGCGTAGTGACAATTGTATTAGGAATATCTTCTGGGGCTACTCGAATTTGATGATAAGCCTTGGTGAGGTCTAGGGTTGTAAAGGTAGAGCTAGTCGAATTTGATGATAAGCCTTAGTGAGGTTGTAGGGGTAAAAGTATGGATGCCAACGTATGGCAAGTATTCACTTCACCCGCCAATACTTACGCCGTCAAAAATTGTTCACCGAAGGAAAAAAAGAAACGAAAACACTGTTTTATTTTGTTGTTTTAGATATGTTCTTTATTTTAATTTAATTTGGTTACGTTATCACTATTGCTAACACGTCTGTTAGCTGTTATACGTTCACAACCCTATGAAAGTAATTTCAAACATTAAATATGAACCAAGAAGATTGAATCTAAGCTTTCTTCAAGAAAATAACTACTGTTTGTATAGTAAAATAACAATTATCTAGTTAACACTCGAAATATCCACGTCAAAGCAATACTCCCCGCCAAATTTTATTTCCAACTTGTCCTACTCGAAATTGTCGAGTTATTAAACGGCGTGCCCGTGCTGTGATGATTGTGTAGCGACTCGACTTTGATGTACGGCGGCGTGACTACTCTCTACGACTGTTGAATAGTGACTAATGGAAATATGGGTGAAATTCTGTATTTCATTTTACACACAGGACAACCAAAAGAGACCACGCCTCTGCTCTCTCAGCGTCACGCTCGTCAAAGTGTGGTAACTTCTGTTAATTGGCAATTGACGAACATGGAGAATGAGAGAACAGTAACACGATGTACTGTGATCTCGAGGTAGCTTTGGTTGTGTGTGTTGGCATCAAATGCAGCTACTGACATGTCCTACTGACCCAGTGTTACGGCTATGATGTAGTCAGAGAGCATTGAACTATGGAAAGACAGAATTGCGAAGGAGAGGAAAATTTAGCTGGTGCTATTCACCTGCAAAAAGAGATCATTGATCCCAAGCGAATGGATGATCTGATGAAAATCGATAGGACGCTACATCGGCTAGAGAAATGGTACCGTGAAAAAAAAACTTAGAAAACTCTAAGGGTGTTGGTAATTACCCAAGCCAATGAATGATGATGCAACCGCGTCGTTTGATTCGACTTGGTTGTTGCTAATCAATATGAATGGGATTTCCGGAGGAAATCTCATGGTTAGAGGAATAGCATTGCCGTATGGCGAAAATGTTAGCTAAACTCAATTATGCATTATCTGCATAGAATAATGGGTTTAGCTATACGTCCTTAGGGAAAACATATTATTTCAGGTGAATAGCATTTAGGGGGAATTGATAGGAATGACGCGCTGAAAACGGTCGAAATAAGGTATAGAATTGTGGGTTGGTTCTCCATGTAATATAGATAAACCCCACAAGGTCTACAGTTGTAAACGTAGAGCAACCCTTGTTGTATGAGAAGTAATGTCGGTGTGCTATTAGGTACGGATCAGGTACCGTGACTGCGTTCAGTATTCTGTAATCGCCATATGGTTGCCATTCTCCGCTGATGAAGAGGTCTTGTCTAATTGCAATTGGAAATTTGGGAATATGTTATATAATTAAGTTTAATTAATTACCACCCCCCCTATCAATAATAAACATCTTGTGTCTTCATGTGCATATCTTTCCCTTCCCTCCAAATCACCAAATTCCCATTACAATAGAATATCCCCAAACACAATAGTTGAATAATTTAAATAAAATAAAACCCCTATTTTAAAACCTCACTCCTATTGTACATATCCGTTTTCTCTCTATTAGCCAGAGTCTCCCTAACGTCCATAGCCCAGCTCCCTATTAGCCAATTCCGCTTCCTAGAAATAGCAATCGTGGAAGCGGAACACAAAAGGATATGAATATGAAGGACGCGAGATTTCCTTCATGGTTAAACGTGCGTTGAGGAGTGTAGACGGTCACACCGTATAACAAAAGATAAAAATTAGATTTTCGTTCAATAAGCAGTGAAAGGGTGCGCGGTTGGATTTAAAATAGCCAAAATATAAATATAAATAAGTTGTTGAAGGTCCGCAAATAATAAAATTAGCTTTTTCTTGTAAAACGTGTGTCGTGTGCGTGCGCGGTTCGGTCTCTGGGCATTTTAAAATTAGAGAAAGTAAAAAGAAAAACAATTGAAAAATAAATGTGTGTAAAGTTCGTGGTAAAAAATAAATTGTTTAGACAAACGTACAAGACGATTTTTCTTTTGTGTTCTTATTCGTGTCCTGTTGTGCTGCACTTTCCTAGCTTCCAACTACCTTTCCTTCAAGGAAAAACCCGAAGGTACACTCGGACTAAGGCCCAATCAGGAGAATAACATCTAGGACAATATCTAACAAGAACAAATAGGGGTGAGTTTTGTGAAAACAAACTATAATAAAATAATTGTTAAATTATCCTTAACAAATAATTATGTCTTCAGATTGTATATGTTTTGGTAACATATTCTTTCAAATACATTTCATTGAAAATCGTTAAAATTTGGTTTGTTTGATTGGATCAAAATTATCTATTCTTCTTTTCTGCTATCGCGGCTATACAGTATGACAATAGGAAGGTCTAAACAACTTTTTTGGGAAGTTTTTTTATTTTTTTTAATTAGACTTCTCTCGGGAGAGGCGAACCTATAGCGCCGAGTGGGCGCCCCGAGATGCCATCAAATAACTGTTACAGTTCTTTTTGAACAGTTGCAGGTTGTAGCGCTCCGGGAACACTCGCGTGGGAAGGGAGTTCCACAGCTTCCCCGCTCTGTAACGGAACGAGTTCTGATTCAAGGATGTTCGCGCCATCGGGAGATGAACCACAAACGGGTGCGATCCGTCGGATTGTCTTGTGGAGCGCATATAAACCGAATTGGTTATTTTCCCTCAACAATGATGTTGGCTCTATAGGGGACACATTGACGGACACGATTCTGTTTGGCATGCGAACTTTTATTCCACAACAGAGCAAAGAGTATCAAACCCAAGAGCAATATGTGGTTCGATTCCGGGTGCAGAGAAGCCATTAAGGCTAAAGAGTTGAGCTTCCGGTTGTATAAATCAAACAATACTATGCATACTACTATTACTACTATTTATTGGTCTGTAGGAACCCGGTAGTTCATGACCTCACCGTCTCGACTCCGCCATCGTTCCCTGTCCTATGCACTCTCCTTCCAGGCTTGACCAGCCGATTCGATCTCCTCAAGGTCAAACAATACTGAGGAAAATCGGAAAAGATTTAAGAAAGGTAGAAATGACTGCAATGCGTACACTTAATATAGCCATAAAACAAGCTCCTAATGATTTGTTTTAAATACAAGATGTCCCAAAAGTTGTTTTTCAATTGCGCTTCTTCCGTGTACGAATGCAACGGTTAAAAGAAGCGCAGGGTATATGCCAGCAGCTAGCTTTGTCGTTGGTTAGTTTCTACGGTGTGTTTCACAACAACGGAATATGCTTGATGTGTGGACGAGTTTTACAAAAAAAATTATTCTGGCTAATTTCGCGGCAAAAATGTTGCAGTTTGGTCTCAGATTTGTCACATTAGATATACAACGAGTCAAAATATAGCCGTGCACTTCCAAAAGCGTATATGGTCTTATACGGCTTCATTAATGCTTTGCTTCCGGCTCTTCAGTCAGCGGTTCAATCAAACCAACAATTTGTTTGTATATATATCTCCCGACCGCAACTGACCAAACTTCTTTTCGAATCACAGACCCCAAAATATCGATCTGTTCAAATATGGCATCAGTGATTTTCTCATGATGCGCCACACGCTGTCGGATCACAATGTCTGTGATTACACCTTCGGGCAGAACATATTAACGGAGTGACTCATCGAAATGTGTCGGTGCACATAAGTCAGCCCTCATGGCCACCATGGTCACCTCCATGGCCGTCATCGATGAAAAAACGTTTTCAAATTAAACGATTTGTTATCGAAGCTAATGCTTTCCTTGATTAAAAAAAGAGAGAGAAGAAGAAGTAATATTAAGTCGGAGCAAACTAGATTTTTGGATTCCCGTCGAGTAACTGATGGAGCCTGAGTATAGATCATTGTTTCTTCGAAATAGATCTAATCAGCCGTTGGAGAGTTTATAATTTTTTTTTTGTTTATTTTTTCTAGTGCTAGAGAAAATTATGAAAAATCTTTAAAAATTTACGATCGCTTTCCATTGGGTTGCGGTCAACTTCTTATCCTTATGTTTGTTCCGTTCAGGTGGGGAAGACTGGATGAGATGAGGTGTTTACACACAGGTGGCGAAATTCAAAGCAAATTGACGATACAAATCGACAATTAAACTGTAATTGGATGCAGGCGCAGATACCAGTATATGATGCATACGAAATGTGCGCCATCGATATTACCATACCGATCGTATCTCTTGCACCGTGTCTCCGGGCTTGGCTTCCACAATATTCGTTTGATTTGTTGCTCGGATCGGTTTTTGTTCCTTCGACCCGTTTTTCAGAGAAGAAGCTCCTTTTCGTAGATGCTGTATCCGAGGACTAAGTTTGAGTTGCATGGTCATGATCAACGTCATGATCGCCATGATCTTTACTGCAGCAGCACCAGCAGCCAGCTCAAGAACGGCAACAGCGAAAGCAACAGCAGCACTAACAGTCACAGGAGCCTCGGAAATATCATGGGCATTGACTTACCTGCGTTCATCCATCCGTCAGAGGCTGTCGGGGCGATCCTGCATGTGCAGATTATGAATTCAAGTTATGAGAATAATGGGAAATCATAGTCGACGCCACAGCGTTTATTTCATATATTACCGGTGTGGATGTGATATGTGGTGGCTTGCCCTCTCGCAGATAGGGTAGCACTTGGAACTAATTCCGCAAAATGTGTGCAGCTAGCTAGCTAGATAGATGGCGTACTGGACTCTAGATACTAGATACTTTAAACGATCTGGCGACGGGACTTGAGGTACGTTTTGTTGAGTTCTTACGTGAAAATTGTTTAGAAACTTCTTCGTGCTGGACGAATAGAGAGTCGATGGCAATATCAACAACAACTTGAGATAACTCCAGTCGCATCTTGCACACGGATATTCTGGAATCTAAGAGTTGCCGAGCATGGCTGACCTACGCCAAAACCGACGTCTGTCGGTCGGTGGCGATCGCACAGGTGTATCAGTGTATCGTACCTGACGTTACACTGAGTCTCGGCTTCATTTTCTCTTGAACTTGTGCGCGATTATCTTATATTATGCGGGGCAGACGAAATGGATGGACGCTCGAATGGTTGGATGGTTGGCTGGCTGTATAGCTGGATGACTGGATGGATGGATAAAGGCCGCTCGCTCAGATGTTGAAGACTGGTGTGTTTGCAGGTAATGAACTGCAAGTTACAGTTGGTTCAGGCACAACGTACCCGCACTCGCATATGATGTTGACGATGTCGGTGATGGTCTTCAAACTCTTTTGCGCGCAGCTGTAAATAACTCGACGGCATAGTAATTTATTTTCAAGAACACTCTAAGCCCGTCACCATTGCGCGCCTGGTTTTGCTGATCCAATACTACTGCTCATTCTTGTCAGTTGCTTGGATTTTATTTTGCAATACACTCTCTTGGTATGTTTGTTGTTGTTGTTGTTGTTGTTGTTATTATTGAAGATTCGTCTCTGTAATGTACTTTAATTTGGTGCTTTACGCGAACCAAGTATCATCCGAAGACGACCAAGAACAGGAATATCGATCGACTTATGGAGTACCAACACATGGGTTATTGCGGAAAATCAATGGATACGGTTGTCAGTGATGAGGCACTTTAAGAAATGTGGATTCTATCCAGCACAGAGTCGTGATAATTTCAACTAATTATGGGGAATTCAGGGGAATATTTCCAAATACCAACAGTACTTATCTAGGATTTGATTATGTTGCAGTTGCGGGACATTAACTTGTTTAGTATCTGTTCTTCTGAGAATCGACCGCTATTGGTGGCATCTTGTATCCGGATAAAGGCTACTCTAATTTTTGAAATGCCAAGATTTTATGAAAATCATATCAATTTGTGTTTTGAGAATTGCCATTGGAATGATAAAATAAAGTTGTATCACATTCTTTTCTACTTAGATGGCGCCAAGGTTCAGTGTGGCAACGTTCTTCATTTAGTTTCGTTTCTATACATGACGATTCGAGAATCTTAGCTAATAGATGTGCAAGTAAAAACGTGGCTCGAAAGTTGGTTGTATTAAAAATATACTTGAACGCATCCAATTGGCTCGCCTTTTTTGGTATATGGAGCTTAGTCATTGGTTCTAAAACTTAGTCATTGCATTGCCGACTAAGTTTTAGTCATTTACAAGCTGTCAATCCGTGTGCATCAGTTGTGTAACAGATGGATTTTAATAAGCAACATTTACGCCACTGCCTTCCACTCTGTTTTCAAGTGAAAAAAAAATGCCGCTCGAGCTATGGAATTGATTATTTCGATTTTGGGTGAGAATTCTGTAAGTCATTCAACAGCAAAGGAGTGGTTTTCAATTTCGTGATGGAAATTTTTGTCTTGAGGACGCTCCATGTCCAGGTCCGGTAAAAAAAATTTCACGACGAAGAACTTCAAGTTTTACTGGGTGAAAATTCATGTTAAACTCAAGAAGAGCTTGCAAAACAGTTGGATGTTTCCCTTAAAGTAATATCACTTAATCTTAGTATAAGTATCTTTTACAATCAATTTGCATTTGACAAAAAAGGCGAGTTTCTAATTGTCCACCTATTATTAATCAAACTAAAAATTAATGCCGGGGGAAGAGGGCGAACATACAGGGCAAAGTCTTTGATTGTTTTCAACCCGCTGATGACCAGGATGATCCTTGTCCCTGTTCAATCCAAGTTGACATGCAGTCCCCTCGTGACACCCCGGATAGCTACTTTGACACCCACCAAGTAGTGAACCAATGCATGCAGCGACATCCAGAGAAAGATTGGCGCAAGGATAATAATCTTGCCCGGAAAAACAATCTATTATGGAACATTCAACAAGCCTCAGATATGGACCGGGTACACAAAGACGACCACGGAATCGAAAATGGCTAAACAATTTCAGAATTTGCTCATGGAATTTCCGCCCACTTTACAGAGCACAGCAGCTAGTCGATGCCTTGTCCGAATATAAGGCTGGCATAACAGCATTACAAGAAATAAGATGGACGAGGAGTGGTGTTATTCAAAGAAACGGCTATGACATTTATTACAATTGTCATGCAAAACACCATGTACTCGAGGTAGGCTTTCTAGTCAGAGAAAAACTGAAGCCTGCCATTATCGGCTTTAATGAAATAAACGAAAGGCTGTGCACTCTTCGCGTGCGAGGCAAGTTTACGAACATAAGCCTATAGCGTTTGAAATAATAGTGAAGAAGAACGTGTGATTCGAACTGACGCAATGACAGTTTGAATTACAAAAAAATTGAACCTAAGCGTTACCCATCAGGCTACTGGCCGATTTTTGAATTTTATTTTTAAACTCGACTATACTCCACTGATGTGAATTGTTATGTTATCGCTAAGGTATACGGCTCTGATGTATTTTCTTATTCGATTTTTCGTTCGGTTCTCTTCACTATTTTGCTTGTGAATTGTGTGTGTATCTGTTAGAGTCGCCATACCACACCCTTCCCAGTAACTTCGTTACGACCAGCTTCGGTGCGAACGACGAGCGAACGAGAGAATGTCCGAGCAAGCGAGTGTGCATTGGTGCTCTATGCGGAAGTCATAATGGTGTGTGAAGTCCTGTTTACTACGGGTGGTGTGTGCTGCGTGTACACAGACCACGTCGTAGTCACCAATTATAGCGTTTGAAATAATAGTGGAGAAGAACGTGTGATTCGAACTGACGCTATGACATTTTGAATCACCAAAAATTGTACCTAAGCGTTACCCATCAGGCTACTGGCCGTGCTTTGAATTTAATTTTTAAACTCGACTATACTCCACTGATGTGAATTGTTATGTTATCGCTAAGGTATACGGCTCTGATGTATTTTCTTATTAGATTTTTCGTTCGGTGCTCTTCACTATTTTGCTTGCGAATTGTGTGTGTATCTGTTAGAGTCGCCACAAGCCTCATACACGTTCACGGACCTACAGAATAGTCCCCTGACGACGAAAAAGAACAATTCTACGAGAACGTGGAACGGGCCTTCAATGCCTCCCCAAGGTACGATGTGAAAATAGTTCTTGGTGATTTGAATGGGAAAATAGGTCGGGAGCCGGTTTTCGGGCACTACGTAGGTTCTCATAGTCTGCACGAGAGCACTAATGACAATGGACTACGAGTCATCAAACTGGCTGCATCAGAGAACTTGGTCATTGCAAGTACCAGGTCTGCGCGTAAGGATTGCCTTACAGAGACAGGTCAGTTTCGAATCTACACGGCTACCCTACGCAATGAAAATACCAGTAACACCTTTGGCCATGCGCTAAGACTCGCCCTCGAAGAGCTCGACGGAGAGAGAGTAAGTCCTAGGGCCGGAATGCCGGGCGTAAAAGAGAAATGGACACGCCTTACGAATACTGTCATTAGTACTGCCAACTCCATCTTAGGCAGTAGTCGTAGAGATCGGAGCGGCTGGTTTGATGATGAGTGCAAACTAGCGACTGAACCTAAGAATGCAGCATACCGGGCATTGCAGCATTCTCATATGACGCGGGTACGCGAAGAGAAATACAAAGAGCTCAGAAGATCTGAAAAAGATTTGTGGCGGTTCCACGAACCGCACAAATCACCATAGGCTGAGATATCTTTGTTCCACCAAGGAACATACTCACCTATAACCAAACTTCACGTGCCCAGAGACCTCCAAAGTCCACCTTTTCACCTGACCAAAGGTGACATCCATACTGGTGTCAACGACCCTACGCCTGCACGGCGATCGAAGGACACGACCCAGTATGGAAATTGTGGACCGATCCATTAGCTGGATAAGCACAAGTGGTTGGCACAGCTGCGCCAGATGTCGACAAACATAAAATCCCCGGCGATAAGCCAATTGCCGTAAAACAATCCGTCGGCAAAACCTTCGTCCCTGCCGCAATGCACTTCGCCTAAACAAAGTCCATTGCTGAGAAACAGCAATAAACGAAATCGCAGTTCCCATAGGGCAAAGCAAATACGATAATTACCACGATCCCAGGATCGCCTAGAATAAACCACACACTCGCATGTTTGCATAATCAACGCAACAGAAGGCGGGAAAATTCTGGCGATCCCAGAATGATCTACAGCAAATATACGGCAACCTCACGTCTGTGTGTGTGAGTGCATCCACACATCTGGCCTGCGACGAAGCGAAAACCGCAGGACCAAAACAAAAAAGAGTACGATAATCCCTGGTGGAGAGATTCTCGATTAAGAGAGAATCACCAGAACAAGGGAAACGAAAGGAAGAGAACGATGGAGTGAGTAGAATCATCCCCGGAAGGAGATTTTAATTTAGTCTACATAGATACCGCGCGACGCGATAAAACGAGAAAGAACCTCAAAAGAAGTTTTAAACTTTTTAAATACGCGACTCAACTTGAGTACATTCACTGAACTGCCACCAAAGGCAAACACCATAAATGTATATATTCGGCGCTCAACGCACAGCAATTCAAAGCGCACAAGCCCGTGATCCTCACTAAGGACATCGGATATTTATTTAACGGTTAATTGCACAGCTCTCTAAAATAATTAAATTAAGTGCGAACAGTCAATACGGGGACCGACGCAGTTATCCTCATCATGACATGCCGCCATGTACTTAGTTTTCCCCTCATTAATGTGCAGTCCCAGTTTTTGTGCCGCTGCTCGATCTGGGCGAAGGAGTCCTGTACAGCCGAATCCGATCTACCGATGATGTCGATGTCATCTGCGTAGGCAAGTATTTGGCTGGACTTGGTGACAATAGTCCCTCTAGTTGTGACGCCAGAGTCACGGGTTGCTTTCTCCAACGCCAGGTTGAAGAGGATGCAGGCCAGACAGTCCCCTTGTCGGAGTCCATTAAAGATGTTTATTGGTCAGCAATCCCGCTATTTTCACTTGACTAGTTACGTTGGTCATGGTCATCCCACAAAGTCGTATCAATTTATTTGGAATGCCGAACTTTCTCATGGCATTATATGGTTCTACCCTAGCTATGCTGTCGTAGGCGGCCTTAAAGTCTATAAATAGATGATATAATGTAATCTTAAATTTCAGACATTTTTCCATCGCCTGCCTAAGGGGGAATATCTGATCAATCGTTGATTTGCCTGGGATGAAGCCACACTGATATTGACCAATGATGGCTTTAGCGTATGGAGCTATCCGATCTTGTAGGATAGTGGAGAGTATCTTATAGGCGGTACTCGGCAATGTTATACCCCTATAGTTGCTGCACAGTGTGATATCTCCCTTCTTATATATGGGCCAAATTGTACCACGACGCCAATTTTCCGACATCTCCTCGTGCTCCCGTACATGCACCACGATCTCATGAATTGCGTGATGTAACTCTGTACAAACATATTGGCGCAAGGTTAATACCCTTGCTCGGAAAAGCCAATTATTATGGACAAGTTAACAAGTCTCGGATAAGGGCCCGATACCGGTGGAGACTCGCTAAATAAGGCCAAGACCAGATCCCGGTTGTAGTGCCGATGATGATGATGAATTAATAAATAAAGGTTTCTTAAGCAATCTCATTATTTTTGTACACGTCTCATACATAGAAAGAATTTAGGTTGTTTTTCTTTAATCCAGTAGGTTGTAGTTATATTGGTACTTATGAACTTGCTTCACTCCACGCCTATTTTGCAACTACTCCTTTCGGTCTTTTCAGGCATTTTCGCCACTCGAGAGGAAGTCGTCGATACGAGAAACACTCCGTACGTAATAGTTACAAATAAAAAAAAATATAACACTTGTTCCCTTGTTTTTTATTCATCCCGTGATCTACCGCGTGATGTTTTTTTTATTTAGTTTATAATTTACGTGGGAGATCTATCTTGACGACAATTTACGTACAAGACCTTTCTTCACGGAATCTATCTTAAGACTGATTTATATTTCTATTTTTACTTAAAATCTAACATAACAATAATAATAGAATGTAACTCAGGTAGTTACAAAATGTCTACCTGTTAATAGGCAATTAGGCATTTAAAATATAATTATATTATAACGACATAATAAATATGACCAATTAGTCTAAAAGTAGATGTATTCATTCTTTTATGCTTACGTTATGTTCATGCCATGTTTCTGTTATGCTTATGTTATGTTTATGTTATGGCCATGTTATGATATGTAACACTTAATCACACAAGTGATAATTGCCCATTGTTCTACATTGTTCTTCTGGATTACACGTATCTCGCCAAAAATAATAATTAGTTATGGCCCTAAATGTCTCTCCTGTGGTATCTTTTAAAAGCGGCTCCGTCAATGATCATAATTTGCTACCGATGATATCCATTGGAAAAATAAATTATATGGTTACCGAACAGATAGTCTCTCGCGGCATTAAATATATTCAGCGTATCAAAAATCAAGCTTGCACTTAAGTAAGCCGAATTAAAGATCATTTTCTAGAACATTGACAGGAAAAAACAAACATCGATGATTAAATTTCTTAGTTCATTCTCTTCCCATAGTAGTATCTGAGGTGAGGAGAAAGTCATGCAACTGAGGCAAGTTTTACTTTCAGTCACACCTTTGTCTTTATATAAGCTTAAGTGAACACTTTCACCAGACTGATCAGAACATGGGTCGGTTAATTTCCCACGCGTCAAATGTCGCGAGCACCTTGTTATCCCTTAATCAAAATCCGTCGCACGTACAACTATAAGCCAGCCAACGACGGTCTAATGTTTTATTTAGTTTAAAGTTAAGCCTCTTACATCGCAGTGTACAAGTCCAACTTCGACGATTGGGTACCGTTCGTCGAGATCGCAGCAATTACGATCGTTTTATTTTTTATTTTCTTTAACACACAAAAAAAACAAAACAAAGGACTTCAACGATACGTATCGCGCAATTTTGCATACAAAGTGTCTGAAATACAAGTACTTTGGTTGGCCTAGCCCCTTCGGCTAGGAGACAATGGATCCTCCCATGATCATCATCTTGTTTCGTCCTACGCACAACAGATCTTCGAGATCCGACTTGAGTAGACGACGATGACAGTATGCGATGATGATGGTGATAAGGATCAATTCGAGACAGGTTTTGAAGTTCGAAAACGGATCACGGTGCTGTAGCACAAATTGAGTGCTAGTTGTGTGGTGTGCGCCTACCGATCGCCGGATGGGATGATGAATTCTCTCAATGTCACTCCACATCAGGTACTCATATGATTCACTTGTTACCAGATCGAATCATTTATTTAAAGAAGAAAGCAAAAACTGACAGCAAACAAACAAGAGGACTAGATGATTGGCATCCGGTGGATGGATTTTCATTTGGTATCCATGTGTCGCATTCTCTTAAAATCGAAACTACAAGACAGGGAAGACAGAGCGTAAGGTGCTGTCCACGATTTCGCGATAGTCTACTTTTCCAGGAACAAAAAACACCGTGATTTTGTTATTGCCTGCCTTTAAAGTTATTAATATTCATGACCAGGCCTTAGAACAGAGCAAACAAAACGCATAAAGTACAGAGCACGACTGAGGGAGGCCTGGCGCTGGCGGAGTTTTAAAATTTTGTTCATATATCCTCGAGCCGATGATGTATCTACGGTGATCGGAAAGAAAGAAAAACGAGTCGAAAGTGTATGCAGTGTCGGAGTGGTATACACCTCGTGAGCGGCAGCAACAGCAGCAGTTAGCCGCGTTTTAAAGAATAAGTCACGATTAGCAGTTTTCAATGAGACATAAAAGTATCTGCGGCAATAAATAATACACGTCTTCTTTAGGTTGCTCTTCTTCGAGCCCCTTGACGACCAGCCTTTCATAGTTTAGGACAGTACTTAGGGGTTTTCTGTGGAGCAGGGACGGATTCAACATATGTCCGCTATGGCCGCGTGTATATGTGGATCGGGCATGCAAATTGAATTGAAAATGTACAGGTAATTCCTGTAAATCGGAATTGCGCAGGTGAATAGAAGTACGAGTTCCAATATCCGAGTTGTTCTGGTTCCTGAGGAATCGACGGTTCTTTGCCGTCTCGGTTGGCATAATGCTTGTTCGTGTCTGTTGAAATGTCGCTGTCGTTGTTCTCATCGTCGTCGTCGTCTTCGTCGTGGCTGTTGTCGTAGTCATGGTCCCATGATGGCCCCTTCGGGAAACTCAGTGCGGTATGTGTCTTTATCGGAATGGGTTCATCGTTTGTAGACTTTTTGGAAGAGCGCTAGTCGTTAGTTTTTTGTAAGATACTTTCACACGTTACATAGTTGGGACTCCAATATCACAAAACTACACTAAAATAAAAACAAAAAGAAAGAAAGAAAAAAACAACAAGACGGGAAAACCGTCAGCGCCTGTTGGCCATCTCCAGCATTAAAAACCTTTGACACGTATCGTTCTTTGATTTGTTCTGCCTAAGTTTTGGTTGTGATTTTGAATAAGTTTCTTTGGCATGGAAATGGGTTCCATGCGCCCAGAAACCGAAATGCTTATTTATTACCGCCATTTGATCGACCATTCGTATGGGAGAGTGATATTTGTCATTCGTTTCGAATAAAAAGGAATTACCCTTAAAAGTGTGTCAATTATAATTATGGAAGACAGACTATCATTATACACCTACGGAAATTCAAATGGGCCGCGATATATCTGCCATGTTTGTCGTTACGTAATGGCAACAACAACATTTGTTTGTAACAACAGATGAAATTTTACTCTTCCAATTCTCCGTTCACTATTGATTGCTTAGGATTATTGCTGTAAATGATATCTATTTCGCTGTAGGGCATAGTTGGATGAGACGTTTTTGTATGAAATGCGCACACGGGATTTTTAAGTATCCTTGCATTTCAATGTGGATGGATGAAGATTGAAAGGAGGAGTAAGATATCAATATTGGCAGTGAATGTATAAAAATTGTAGTGAGGAGGAAAAACTGGTGCTTTAAAAAATTTTCTTGTTTTTGAACATTATGGGCTGGACATTCCACATATGTGCGGTTCGGCTGAAGAAAGACTTTGAGTTTGTTTGTCCGTCTGATTTTTTTTTTTCGACGTGAATCGATGATAATTTCAGTAAAACAACGATCGTGATAACATACATGGAAATAGCTATGCAGAAGATCTCGGACAACGAGTTTCACTGCATTTAGTTGTGCTTAGCATACTAATTTAGATACCGAATAGGGGAATTGGGATGTGTGTGAGTATACGCCTTCTAATTGTGCGAGTTGTATAGGGTACAATATTTCTTGCATCTCGAATTCGATTTGAACATTGAAAGGCAGGTTCCAGGTGGTCTTCCACTACATCGACGCAACCTACAAAGCAATTTAACAAGTCTCGGATATCGACCGGATACCGGTGAAGAGACTTGCTAAATAAGGCCAAGACCGGATCCCGGTTGTAATGCCGATGATGATGATGATACTTAGAATACTTTTAATCACAGGTGACTATCCGGTGCAAAAACCGTTCAGTTTGGTTTCTTAATCTAATCGATGGGCAGATTCCCAGGCGCCGCAGTTTTTGGTACTCGTTCAGTTCATGGGGCACCCACTTTGCGAGTTTCTTTACCTTTCCTATGAGAGGAATGTGGGGAAGAAGTATGTTGCGCCGGCGTACGGCGCTGATTCCCTTCTTCCTCCATCATCTCTATACGACAAAGTTCAGCCAACCGAATCGTCACTAAATGTTTGCACCGAAGATTTACAGGAACACAAACCGTAAGGATAAACGATAACACCCCCAGGAACTGCAGCATGGAATATTAAAACACTGAATGATTTTTTAGTCGGCGAAACGTTCTCTTTATTTAATTAGTTGATAGATATCTTTTGTAATTAAGCAAATGTACACGTGTATTAGTTCGGCGCAAGGCTAATAACCTTGTCCGTAAAAATAAATTATTATGCAAAATCGAACAAGCCTCGAGACTTGCTAAATAAGGCCAAGACCGGATCCCGGTTGTAGTGCCGATGATGATGATGACACGTGTATTAGATGCCATCTGGAGCCTTACGAATATTAATTTAAGCCTTCTCATGGCCATCGTTCAAACGTTAACAATCCACATACTATCTAAATACTTCGCACTATAATTCCGACTGTTCAATTAACTGTAGAAAAAAATCGACAAACCACCGCTCGACTTAATTGATGATGAAAACACGACTCCGGTTATGTACGCGTCCCCGTGGTGCAAAACGGCGAGCGGGAGTGAACACGAGACCGCGCTGGTCTGCTGATGGAAAAGAACTCACCGATGATGGAACTCTGACATGAATTCCATCCTAGGTTAGGGTTAAGAAAAAGGAAGAGAGAGAAAAACTTTTCTCTTAAGGGTGCGGTCGCCGAAGAAATGCACTCTTTCAGTGCAGTGGTGTGTGTGCGCGATCGAACAGATCGATGTTATTTACACGGGTTCGAAGGCAGTCGAACAACGAAACAGACAGGCGGCAAAGACAAGAGAGATTCATGATCTATGTCTATGCTGTGCGACGTCGCTATGTTAGACGTTAGGAAAAAAGGTGCTAATGGGATGCAATACTTTATACAATGGAAATTGTATATCGTATCTTGGGTTGGTATTGAATTCCCATTTGCGTTTGTTTATGCTGTAGGATTCAATTGATGTCAAGAGACGCGGAATGCGTATTTGCCTTGGTCCCTTGGGTGCAAGTCGCCAGCCAATGTGTATGTAGGGAACATTGTTGTACACATGGCGCGGCTGGGATAATAGATGGCGCAATATTTATGGTCCCTGTCATGACGGTTACAAACCGAATCATTTTGTTTGCAGGAATTCGTCTGGTACCGAAGGTGCGGAATTGGTTTGGAATTCTAGAAAAGTAGCAAAAAATCTTACGGAAAATTGTATGCGAAGATTTGCATGGAAAGGTAAGTTTTCTGTACAGGGACTTTAAGATTATAGATTTTATCTATATAATGCGTGAAGCATTTTTAGGAATTTGGCTGAATGTTATGGGGGTTTTACGGTAAGTAGACAGTTGGGTTTGGCGGAACCGCCACAGGAAGGTGTCGACTGTCATTGGGGATACTCCTATTCTTTGTGAAATCACTGACACCAATTTCGTTGGGGCCGCATCCACCGTTGCTCTTAAAACATCGTCACCAACTAACGTTTCCTGCTTCCCACGTAGTTCATTTTCGAGACTGAGATCTCCCGAACGGAACTCTCCAAACGCCATATAGTGCGTTCGTTTAGCGCTACATCCTCAAATGCATCATTAATGTTTTTCATTGCCAATGACGCATTATATCCCATTCTAAATTCATAAAGGAATACGGTTCGAATTTGAACTGCCGACAGCATGGTAAACAATTCCTAGAAAAAAAAAAACTGTACTTGTAACGAAACCTAAAATTCTGACACTTTAAAATTTAAAAGAAGAAAATTTAACGTTGCCCCAGATGTTCACTCGAGTACTTCTTATTTCCGACTGTGCGACAATCAGACATTTCATGTGGTACAACCCAATGCAAACAAAATTATTAATACTGGTCTCCGCGATCGTCTGACAAAATGTCTCCCGGCTCCTCCCTTATTTGAAGTTTAAAGTTAATGTCGACAAGAGATGCAGGGAATTCATGCCAGAAAAATGCATGTTAATCAACTCAACAATTCGGAAAGTGGTGACAAATACCAAAAAAAAAAAAAAGGTAAAAACAAAACACAGACGACCGCATTGCGACATTCACTATGGGGTTACTATTACTGTTACTATTTATTGGTCTATAGGAACCCGGGAGTTCACGACCTCGTCGACTCGGCTGCGCCATCGCTCTCTGTTCTGTACACTCTCCTTCCACGCTTGACTATCTGATCAGATCTCCTCAAGGTCAAACCTGACATTGTCCTCCCATCTCCGTCGCGGCCGTCCTACCGGTATCTTTACCATTGGTCTTGTGGGGTATGAAGTCGTGGCACCGGCATATGTGCGGAGTTCTACTCCGTCCCTACAACTTCCACTGTCGCAAAGGTCCGCGGTATTCAAAAAACACGAGCACCAATGACGAAAGCACACCCAGGAACTGCAGCCGGAAAATCAAACACACTGGTGTCATTTTGTCTAATTTTATTTCTATTGCGTAATTTTTAATACCAAAAAAATTGCAAACTGTTATTCAATTATAAAAACCGTTTTTCACTTTTAATTTGTTTGAGGGACAAATTGACCAAAAGCGCTCCAAAAAAAGAAAATGAAAACCCACAGCAAACTTATTGATAACAACTCACTTTATTAATTTTGACATATCGCAGTTGTAGGTACTTATTTGACGTTTCTCCGCCGCGGGACGGAGAACAGGATATCGTTGCGACCAGTGTGGTCGGTGGATGAAATTCGACTCAAAGATTCATTTCGCTGGCTAAGGAAATTCTGGGTGTATTCGCTTTCACTGTGGTGATAACCGGATCTCATAAAGGAGATCGTCAGGATACACATGTATATGTGTAGGTCGGTTCTTTTCATGGGTCGAAGCCATGATAACGAATCTGAAACACCAAGGAGGGGATACCACAAACGATATGGCTTGTTAATGGTATCGCCAGGAAGCCTATGGAGGAACAGCGTTCTTTGCTTGCACTTGGTGCGAGTTAGGGAAATTGGCTTCAGTGTCGATTGCGCTAATTGAATGCAGCTGCTCGGGATTCATGATGCCATATGCACTTTAAAGAATTATTTCTAGGAATTTTAGATAATACGTTGTATGCATTAAATGTCTTTGTAAAAGGAAAATTTTCAGGTATGCTGGGTGGAGATTGCGGTGCGGGTGTGGGAAAGAAAGAAATTCTTACAGAGGATTTCTATGCGAAGGGATGCACGAAAGGTACGTTTTCTTTTCGAGGGGCTTTTTTTATTACAGATTGATCTAATTAACGCGTGAAGCATTTAAGATGCTAATGCGATTGCATTAGTGAAATTAGGAGATTGGGTAAAGGTTATGGGGGTTTTTCAGGAAAGCGAACCGTGGGGTTTGGCGAAACCGCGACAGTCTCCCGTCAATAATTCTACGTACGGTCCTATCGTTGCGCATTCCCGCCACATTTCCGGCCCATCTTAATCTTCGCGACCTGATTACTCTCACTATTGTAGGTGTGCGGTAAAACTCTTCCAATTCGTGATTATGGAGTTTCCTCCTTTACCCCCCCTCTTCAACATATTTATCGCCAAAGATACTCCTTAAAACTTTATTCTCGAATACGGGACATTTGTCTTCTTCCCGTTTTGTGAGAGCCCATGTTTCGCATCCGTATAGAACTATCGGGATGATTCTAGGGTTACACGATATCATATTCAAAAAATGAGTAAAACAAATTTGAAAGGTTCGAAACAAATAAAAATCACACCACAGTAAATAGTTCTTGTGTGTATTTCTTATTATCATCAAAAAACATCCCGAAGGTTTAAATGACCCGCCTTGTATTACGCATGTTGACGTTCCAACATTATATTATCGAACGGTTAGAAAACGAATACTATCCAGTCATCACTTCGTTGTAGTAAAATCCTAAGCTCTTCCTACATTAATATTTAAGTCTTCTAATATCTCCATTACAAGACCTCTCTTACGTTTTTCCCATACCAGTAGTAAACTTACTCAATCTAATGATATTCTTGAAGACCCCACCCGTCGTGTAAGTTACTCATAAAGAAAACTGTTCTAGAACTACCATTCCGGATGCTGCCATCAGAAAGCCTATGAATTTTAACCACTCCACTGGACACCTTCCACTGAAAACCATTAAAGTTATTATTTAAACAAATTTTTACCCTCGACTGACCATAAATTCCATAAATCTAGTCACAAACATTGCTTACCTCACGCAAAGATACACATTTTCAATGCCCTTTTACCAATTTAGAAAAGAAACTCGTTGCAACAGATACCATCATAAAATCTTAAACAATAGATACTTAAAATCTGAATATAAATCTCATATGTAAATCACCCAAAAGATCCAAAAGAATAGTTTCGCGAGTAACTTGATGCCGGGGTGACTCAGCTAATAAACAAAACCAAGTCGCGGTCTTTAAGGAAGAAAAAAAAACATCTAAATTGATAAGTTAAACGGTGTTAGAACGCACCAGCCTAAAAGTCTAGCATTCTTGTATTTCAACGGTATTTCTAAAGTTCAGTCGTTTTTCTGAGGATTGGAATCATTTTTCAAAAATTGTCCGGCGCGGTCGTACACGAGTATTTTGTATAATTGAATGCAACTAGAAAAATATGCAAAAGGCAGACAAAGGTTGTGGGGTATTGATCTTACTGTCAGTGCTGGGCTCAATTTTGGCTTCTGAAAGGTGATGATTTACAACCTCTTCTGAATGGTAAACATGCTTAGACACTTTCACACACCTTAGTTAGTTGGTTGATAAGAAAAACGTTGGCTATCCTCGGTTTACAGCTAGTTGACACTAATTCAGCCACAGTATCCTCAAATTTGTTTTTTAATTAATTTAAATATATCCGTTGGGTTAAGTCAACGGCAGATGTCTAATGAAACCTTGGTGAATGTTGGGCTTACATGTCATTCTTCGCTGTGTGAGAATAAAGGTTCGAAAAATGCTTCTAAATTGCATCTTAAATTCAAATTTCTAATGGTCTCTATTACCTTTTTGGGATATTTGTTTTGCAATCGGTGATGGTGAGCAAGTTGAATTTGATTCGATCACTTGCACTTGAATGCTGCAACTGCGAGTATTCCCCGAGAAGGTGTGTGTCAAGATATATTTAATCAGTTCGTATAGATCATATCGATCAGATAGTATTTTCTCACGCTATCAACTTGGATCGATCGATGTAGGTTCCTTAATCAGTTGCCGTAACTACGCAACCCATAGGTACACATTTACACAAGTGAAAGGTGTTGACGATACTTGTGATGTTGTCCGCACCCACAACTTCATGTTGCAATACCAAGAGAGGTTTCGATGGAATATGTAGTCGCGTGTGACAAAAAAAAAGAGAGAAAAAACCGATCTGTCAAATACATACTCGTAGGTGCGCATGCGCACATGTATCTAATTTATTTGTTATCCAAAAGTTAGCTGACGATGAATTTAAATTTCTTTTGTTTGATCAGGTCAAAGCTAATCGTAGCCGAGAAGCAGTAACAACGCGAACTCCATCGATGGGAATTTGTATCCATGAGATACAAATTAAACATGAATTCCGATCATGATGATGACGATCATCATAATCATCGTCATTATGATCATCGGTGACTGGCGGTTGTCAGCAGCACCAACATCGGCAGCAGGAAAAGAAAAAGACCTCTGAGGTAGATCCAAACTAAACCGATGGCCGTTCACAATGTTGTTGAATCTACACTTGGCCACCCTCTCTTGTTGTTGCGGACTACTCGTTCAGTTGTTTTGTGGGGTTTTTGAAAAGCTCTAGAGATGAGGCTGCTGCCCCGTGGCGGATGGAGAATGACTTGATGAAATCTTTTACATCTTTTGTATATGTGCGCGCGTACGCTCTGGCTAACAACAACCACTTGATGGAGCTCCTTTAAAGTATTGTTAAGTGAGTACTCGAGGATGTTTGTAGAAATCTGTCTTCTGTCTTATTCCCAGGCCAGCAATGAGGTTTTTCCTTTTTTTTGTTTTGGATACATCACTCTCCACCCAGCATCTATCTATCTTTATTTTTTAATTTTATTATAGATATATTTTATATACACATATGGATTTTGTTGCTGTTGGTTCTATACCTTATTCATAAGACAAGTTATTATCACATCAACATCTCAGTTAGAGTAGCAAATATTCGAATAAGGTTTTTTTATGGTCCACAAGCTTCTCGTTTAAAAGGAACAGTCATGAGTGTGTTATCGTAGCGGCTCTCGAATTCAGAGCAGAGCTGCCGGTCAACCAAAGTATGTAAATTGGATTTTAATTTGTTGTTGTATCTGTAGGACCCCGGTTGTGCCATAATTAAAACAAGGCGCGCAAGATGAGGTATATTCTCCACCTTTCGGGCCTGAAGTGTTTAATGACCTAATGGTCTGCTTGACGCATTCTCTAGTAGACATGTGGTGTCGCCGCTCACATTTCACTAAGATAATGATCGGTTCTTTTTGGCGATCTTGTCGAGAGATTTTAATTTTTAATTAAAAAGATGACCCAGACATGAGACACGAAATGTTATGAGATGTTAAAAGATGGTATCTTGACTTTTTGATGGAAAGCGCCGCAATGTACCCCAATTCTTGACACAAATAGGTAATCAAATTCATTCTGAGATGATGCCCCCTGTGGGTAGATGTTATGGAATGTTCAATTTTGGCAGATCATCCGGCATAAGATAAACGAATGAGGTAAAAGCATGGGAAAGAAACGATATATTTTAACAAACCTTTCACATTTGATTGAATATTTTGGATAAATTTATTTAAAAATTCGAAATACAACGATACGACAGGGAATTTGGACAGATTACAGAGAAATTAAAGTGATTATTACTAACGTGTAGGGATAATTAAGACGACAAAATATAGTACATCGAGAATGTGATATACGATTAAAACTTTTACGACACCGGACTTGATTACGCGGGCTGTAAATAAATACGAAAAACATGTTAAGTTTATTGATTTATCTCTTTTATCTGTAACCGTGATTTTAATTTATTACTGATTGCTGCATCTGAGAAGCAATTTAATTCGATCTTGAAAGAAAAAAATGTTTAAGTACTATTGCTCAATATATGAAGAAGACAATTATTTAATATCTCTAGATTCTCATCCAACTTATAGAACATTTCGGGATATTCGAATATATGCACCGCCCCTCAGTTGTAGCTTTTTTGGTGCAGATCTCCAAGTGTGTGGAGGGTTTTCATCTGGCAAAGCAGTACAAAAATGACATCGACTGAACAGGAACCTGTCTGAGATGTGGCGAGAAAAGGGCACCTAACAACAGCGTCTACCAGGCACTAAAATTCACGATATGTCCATTTGGCATCAAGGAATGCAATAAGCCCGTCACTGGTTGTCCCAGATTTGCCAGCATATAGATAAGCGGTGCAGAAATTTAAGAGAACAAAGGATGCCTGAGTGTATTTAAATAAATCTTAAGTGAGGTCGCATAAGGCATGCTAGCTCAAACGGAAAGGCCGGCGAGTCGAACAGAGGTCTGTGGGGGTTCTTGAACCTTACCTGAAGAACCCCCCATATCCGCAACCCATATTTACATCCCAATCACCAGCACCTGAAAACATTTCCTTTTCCAAGGACATTAATGCATACAAGCATTACCTAGAATTCCTAAAAAGACTTGCATCTACAAGGGCATTTTCCCATGCATTAACGCATCGGCAAAATTTTCCCAACAAATAATTCTTTATGGAATAAACAGTATATCACTGAGAGAAAACAATTCGGTTCACATACCATGTAACCATACCAACAAGGGATAATGATCATTGCGTCGCCTATTCCCAGCCTCATCATGTGTACAACAAATCCCTTTTCATACACATTGGCTGGCGACCTTTTCTCCCAATAATAAACAACCCAAACAGCTGCATTGAATTAGCCCAATCGACGCTGAAGCCAATTTCCCTAACTCGCACCATGTGCAAACAAAAGAACGGTGTTCTTCCGTAGGCATTCTGGCGATACGATAAACAATCCATATCGTTTGAAGTGTCCCAAATGCATTTCCCATCAGTTACAACTTGTTTACTCAGTTGAACACTCAGATCATAAATTCCCTTTGTCCTACATATTCCTGCATCCGTTTACCATTGACCTTCTCACATAAGCAAACACAAACCCAATTAGCATCCAATGAGATTCGGCTTGCTTGCTTAGCCGAACTCACATCTCATGGATGTACATTATGCCCTTTCTTTGTTTTAGATTCGTTCTCATGGTTTCGTCCCACGAATGAACCAATGTACACACATACATGTGTACCACCATGATCTTTATTACGAGATCTGGTTTTCTGTTCCACAGAGAGAGACTTTACGTCTCTCTTGTGGTAAGTAAAAACATATCCTTAGCGGAGAGGATATCCACCACCAACGAATCGAGGGTGAATCAAGATTCAGATTCCAACCCTCGATTGAGTCGTCATTCATCCCTCAGTGCGCGCACATTACTTTTTTTTATTTTTATTCTTATCATCGCCCGTAGGGTGTGCACCAGAGTCTGCACCCCTGCGGGACGTGTCCCTTACGCGAATCGAGTTCTAACTAAGTATTGTTTTATTTTTTTATTTTTGTACTAGTTCATAACCAGTATTAGCAACATTCGGCCGCATTTAGTTTCCTGTATTAAGTCCCTATGTGACTAGTTTGAACACCAATATAAAAACAATAAAATGATATTCAGTGGGTTATATAGTTAAAAATAAGCAACCGTAATTAATGCAAACATGCTGTCAACCTGGTAACCATAAATTCCATCTTAAACCTATTCATCATCATCATCGGCACTACAACCGGGAACTGGTCTTGGCCTTTATTTAGCAAGTCCTGAGGCTTGTTAAATTTTCCATAATGATTTCTTTTTTTTTTTCCTGGCAAAGTCATTAGTCTTGCGCCAGAGGCTCCCCGACGGGGAATCGAACCCCGGTCTCCCCCGTGACAGGCGGGTATACTAACTTAAACCTATTAACCAATAAAAAAATCATTCATGAATGACAATGACGGTGTTTTATTTTCCACTTGTGCGACCTGTGTTTTGCTTCCCTTCGGTGACGTGCAGTGTTTTTAGGCGAACAAATTGTGAGTACGAGGTAGAACCCTGCGCCCATCCCGGTGCCACGACCTCGTACCCCCACAGGTCTCACACCGATGTACTCAGTCCCCACAGGCAAAGCAGCAATCCGGGTTACTGGGAAGTCGTCCTTCAATGAAACATACACCGAAAAACATACAGGATTTATCTGGCAAAAATACAAGCAGTATATTATGTCAGCTGCTAGATAGCTCCGAGTCCAAGAATCGACGAATTCGAAGACCTAATGAGCATTCTTGTTCGAGTTGTGAGAAGAAAATACCCTTCACCCTCAATGCATAGCCCTGTGAGTGGAGAAGCAAGCAAACGAATAAAAGAGGAAGCACCCTTCTGGGCTCTTTCGCGGGCCTAAACTGGGTCTTATTAAATAACTAGCCCTGTGAGTAGGGCGTTAGAATATACTCACAGCTAGGCCGGCTTGTCGTAAGAAGCGAGTAAAGGCCGAGTGGTAGGTGGGGTCCCAATGCCCTGTCGCCCGGTGAAATACCACCCCATCAAGCTATAGGCTCTGTGAAATGGTCGGGAGAAATCCCTGGCCATCTTTCGGGGCTTGGCTGATGGACCGGTTCGAGAAAAGGTTGGTTTAAGTGGTAGTCGGTCCCAAGGTGAGATACCACCCCATCACGCTGTACATTCCGCGATATCGTCGGGAGAAATCTTCGCCTATGTTGCGGATGTATAGCTGATAGCCAGTCTGACACCGATATAAGTCATGTTGGTACCTTCTGAGAGAAAGAATTCTGGACGTAAACTAGTTTCCCATTCGGATCTCCGGGGGAACTATGTCAGGGGGAACATCATGTAAATATTGTCATAAACATCCGAATTTCAAGAAACTCGTCATCGCATAATCGGGCTCGCTCTCGAGGCTCTGCCGACGCTCGACCATCATGCAAATATTCTGATAAATAACCCAACCTTATGAAATTCGTTAGCGTGTAATCGGGTTCGTTCTCCAAATCCTGTCGAAGTTCGACTGATAACGGCTTTTTGTAACATCAGGTCCATCAGTTTCAACAATACGAACGTAAACACGGTGCACCAATATTTGCAAACAGCGAACCCTGATAGCCTTGCCCTAATTGAGATCCAGGTCGATTTTTCAACTGATTCGACATATCTTCGTTGCTCAGGATACGACTTGCATTCGAGATTCCGTTTTAAGGATGGAGTCTGCTGCGGCTTCCCTCGGTCCGATCTGGCTTTACAGGGTATGGGGATGGGGGTATGGTGCTGCCGACTGAGACGATTTGCGAGGTTTCTTCGCATTCTTTCCGTGGTCGGAGGTGTGCTTTGGAGACTCCAATGCTAACGCATGTGCGGAATCGGCCACACAGATTATTCTTCTCGGGATAGAGATCTACATTCCACATTCCATCAAACGAAGTTGATCTCTTATCCCTTGATTTGATAAAAAATGTGAGCGGATTACAGCGGCAAAAAATTGAAAATTGAGGCAATGGCGCTCCAATCTCTCCGAGGTGGGCAGAACGAATTTTGTGAAAATCAGAAACGCATCCAACCAGGCGATTGGCATCACGAAGAAGGGTTACAACGACAGAGTGACTAATAAACCTCTTGAGTGCCCGACTGTTTCGCGTCCCTTCTGGTCAATAGCAAGTGCTGTCACCAGTAACTTCGCTCCCTCCTCTTTTCCCCCGTTAGTGACGGACGGCGGGACACTAGTCAGAAATTCAAAGGATAAAGCTAATGTGTTCTCGAATTCAAACCTCGATGTCGGTATTTTGAAACCACCTATGTCT
This sequence comes from Microdon myrmicae, assembly GCA_963931805.1. Lineage (NCBI taxonomy): Eukaryota > Metazoa > Arthropoda > Insecta > Diptera > Syrphidae > Microdon > Microdon myrmicae. The sequence continues at coordinate 76,649,642 of OZ007499.1, forward strand.
GCGCCGTTACGGTCTTCGATGCGAAATGTAAGGTTCCGCCCGTGTACTGTAGGCAGGCAACCAGCCCGGCTGGAATACCAGCAATAGTCCTTAAAAACTGTACTTCAGACTATCCCCGATGTTTGGCAGACTCTTTCGCTTATCTTATGCACGGAAGACATTTCCTACCTGCTAGAAGATCGCTCGAGCTCAGCCAATCACAAAGAGGGGAAAAAAGTGTCTCCCACAAAATTACCGGCCGATAGCATTACCGTCTACGTTATCTAAAGTAGTGGAAAAGGTCATCAATGCTGAGTTATTTAAGTATTTGGAGTTCAGCGGACCTCTGAATGATCCTCAATACGGATTCCGTGGTAGGCGGTCCACGGGAGTCTTTCTGGCCGTTATAACCGATATATGAACATTTGCGATTGAGGGGCATGGTGAATCAGGGGCGGTCGCATTGGATATCTCCAAAGCTTTTGACCGCGTCTGGCACGGGGCATTGCTGAGCAAACTTCGTTCATATGGACTTTCCCAGCTGCTTTGCGACTGGACGAAGAGCTTCCTCGAAAATCGATCGATCCGGGGTGTTGCGGACGCTGAGTGTTCGGATCTGTATCCTGTTAATTCTGAGCCACCTCAAGGTTCTATTTTGGCTCCAACCTTGTTTTTACTTCACATAAATGCTTTGTTGGAGTCAACGGATAACAAAGTGTTCAGTTTTGAATGTGATAGTTCACTTAGGAGTATTTCCTCTTTTTCAAGTGATCGCCGATTACTGCATCAACGACACGCCAGCTGAGATGTAAACAGATTGACTCTCTGAATCGGATCTGGATAAGATCTTGCAGTGGGGAAAGGCCAATCTCGTCGACTTCAATGCAACTAAGACACAGTACACAACATTCACAAAGAAAAGTAGGTCATCGGTTCCACAGCTGATGATGAATGGCAAGGCCCTCGAATCTGGGGAAAGCTTAAAATTACTCGGCATCACAGTCTGTGGGAATGTATCGTGGCATAAACATGTGTCGAACATCACCAGGTCAGCCTCAGTGAAACAGAGTTATCTTTTTAGAGCCAAGAAATATTTTACTCCGGCTCAACTTCTTCTCCTATATAAATCTCAAATTAGACCCGCCCTCGAATATTGCTCCCATGTTTGGAGTTCTGCTCCTAAACATACCCTCGATCTACTTGAGGGCATACAGATACGAGCGATACACCTGATCGGGGACACGGCACTGACTGCGCAAGTATAGTCGCTATCACATCGAAGGTGCGTAGCTGAACTCCGTCTGTTTTACAGATATTAACACGGGTACTGTTCTTGGGAGATTCGTGGTACTGTTCCGCACAATTTGGTATATATGCGCTCCCCGAGACAGTCTGACGCATCACACCAATTTGCGGTTCTATTCATACATCGGCTCCTTTCCGGTTCAGTCGACTGCACCATTCTCCTGAATTCTATTCTTCTTAACACAAACCTTCGTAACACGAGAAATCCCCATGACACGGGAAGCCTTCGTTTTTTATCCCCCCCTCCCCGCACCTGTTATGGCTTCAACCAACCCCATTCTGAAAAATGTCAAAGATAACTTCAACTTGTTTACTTTCGACCTCAGTACCCCAGCTCTCAAGTACCGCCTCATAAATCATTTCTCTCAATCACAATTGAGATTCCTTCCGACACTTTCCCCCAAGTTTACCCCCAAGTTTACCCCCCCCCCCTCACCCGTATACATAATCTTTTTAACTTAGGTTAAGCTTAGATAAGATAATGTTATATACAGTTGTGACGAACTAATGAAGAACGATACTAGAAATGTTGTTTACAATAATTTTTTATTAAAATTCTTTGCTAAAAACAGTTTGTAAAATGTTTTTTATAAATGTATTTTAGTATATTAATTAAAATATAAATAATATTCACAAAAAAATAACAAAAGAACATAAAATTAAATTCAAAAGGTTTTGTAAAACCAAATTAGCTGGCGATCTAATTAAGAACGATTTGTTTCTTTTTGTATAATTTTGTTTTAAACGTAAATATTTGTTGGTAAATATAATAATTTGTTTGAAAGTAAACGTAATTATAAGTTCTTCCTTTGTTTTAAGACATTTGCACGAGATATGGGAAAGAAAAAAAGCTGTACAAAAAACGTGAGAGAAGCGATAATAAATCTTCGAAATAATGAAAGGTTGTCGTATAGAGAAATTTCAAAAAGGTTTAATTGCTCTAAAGCAATGGTATTTAATATTATAAATATATATATATATATATATATATATATATATATATATATATATATATATATATATATATAATATATGTAGAAAAACATAAAACCGCAGAACTCGTAGCAAGATGGAGAAGATCTCGTAAAACGACTGAAGCCCAGGATAGGCTAATTGTTCGAGCTGCAAAAAAAAATCCATTTATGAGTTTAAAAGAAATACAAAAGGAAGTTTTCGGCGAGGACCCAAATGCACTATTAGAGAGCGATTGACAGAGCCAGCTTTTTGGAAGATCGGCTAGAAAAAAAAACATTGCTATCATTAAAAAACCGAAAGGCTAGGTTAGCTTTTGCCAGGGAGCATGAGAATTGGAACATCTCACAGTGGAAAAAAATATTGTGGAGTGATGAAACAAAAATCAACTGAGTCGGTTTCGATGGAAAGCAATATGTTCGACGGCCAAAAAATCAAGCATTCAACCCTAAATACGCCACTGTCACCCTTGTTATAATATTTTTTTGTGGATAATATATTTTGCACGCCTTTTTAGGAAAAGCCAAGGTTATAAAAATTCACTAGTCCGTATTGAATCAGAATTAATTCGTAATCTCTTCCGCTGATGGTATGCAGATATGTAGAAAGGTCACTGACTTCTTATGGTATGCGCTGCTGAACTTCAACTTGTTATAGATTATTATTATTTGCTTTCGCCAAATTGTTATAAATTATATATTTGCATTCGCCAAATTGTTACATACGATCTATGCCTTGCTGTTTTGGAGCGCCAGTTGTTACCAGTTGTTATAAATTTCTTCTCGGGTAGTTGATTTCCTTCTTCCTAATGCCGTGTCGTATTGTACCGCAGCAGCGGTAAGTGATAAGGGGAACAACGGTGCCGGACCGAGCTAGTTACCCCGCCTCCGCTGCAGCAAGAAACTACTTAATAACTTATAATTGGGCTTACCGATACTCCCCACTATGATCCACCGCTGGATTCCCTCCAGTTCCAAATAACAAAACAAAGTCCAGCAACGTCCGACAGGGTATCAAGCTTTCTCGCCACCAGTAACTTCAGTGGTTCACCCCTGTCTCTTGGTATTCCAAATTAAGACACAGAATAAACTGAACTGAATAACAGTCCTTCATGGACGACTTTGACTTTTATTTACTATTGTATAACACACTTAATGACCACTTCAGAACAGGTCAAGGAACAGAATAACACTATATAAGACTACTCTATCTCTCTCTCCATCGCTCGCCATCTCGCCACTACTCCGAAGGGAAACCCTACCTGATCGACCTTTTGCAATCAACACGATGTCGGTTCGTTCCTCAGCTCGTATTTAATTGTAGACCATATAAAAGGATTTAAGAATATAACCAATGATCAATATAGAGTATTAAACTAATGTGGAGTATTGAATGAAACAGAATTTATATTCTTTACTCCATCAATCAAATCAATGAGGAGCATTAAACAAAAATAGAATTCATACTCTTTACTCCCTTTCGGTGAGGTCATGGTGATGGGGGAGGCTATTACGTAACACCCTCAAATATGGAGGAGGAAGTATCATGCTATGGGGTTGTATGTCATACAGAGGAACCGGTCCGTTACATCACATAGAAGGTATAATGAACGCCCAAAGCTACATTAATGTCCTTGAAGATGTAATGCTGCCCTATGCAGCTGGAGAATTGCCTGTGACATGGAAATTTATGCAGGACAATCACCCTAAGCACGCCTCTGGCGCAAGACTAATAACCTTGTCCGGAAAAAAGAATCGATATGGAAAATTTAACAATCCTCAGGACTTGCTAAATAAGGACAAGACCGGTTCCCGGTTGTAGTGCCGGTGATGATGATGAATCACCCTAAGCATACCGCGAGAGCAACGAGAGCATGGTTTTCTAATAATTCCGTGGATGTCATCGATTGGCTTTCATGTAGCACGGACCTAAACCCAATACAAAACCTCTGGAACGAATTAAAAAGAGAAGTAAACAAGCATAAAATAAGTAACTTAAATGAATTGTATGGGATTGCTAAAGCAACTTGGGAAAACATAACGACGAATAAATGCCAGGACTTTATTGCTTCAATGCACAGGCGGTGTAAGGCAGTGATTAAAAACAAAGGTTTTCCTACAAAATACTAAGCTAAGACATCAAATTTGGACTAAAAATCAATCGTTCTTAATTAGATCGCCAGCTAATTTTGTTTTACAAAACCTTTTGAATTGAATATTATGTTTTTTTTTTTAAATATTATTTATATTTTAATTAATATACTAAAACACATATATAAAAAACATTTTACAAACTGTTTATAGCAAAGAATTTTAATAAAAAATTATTGTAAACAAAATTTCTAGTATCGTTCTTAATTAGACTGTATATGTTAGTTTATGGGGGTTGAAAAGTATTGTTGCCAGCGTATGGCACGGTTTCCACTTTTATCCCAACACTAGTCCATAGAAAAATTGTTCACCGGAGGAAGGCAATAAAAGAAAGCACTGAAGTTTATTTATTTGAATTTTTTTTTTATTTTTGTTTCGTATTTTTCTTGCAGCTCAAGTCTGTTTACAGGTAGCCTTATTTAAATATATGAATTCGAAACGCACGCAATATACTATTTTACACAAGTCTGTTTGCATGTATCCTTATTTATATAGATGAATTCGAAATTGATGTGACGAGCGGCGGCGCGACCTTCCACCGTGATTATTCTATAGTGACTAACTCTACTTAGGGGTGAAATTCATATTTCATTCCGCGCACAGGACATCCAAAAGAGACCACGCCTCTGCTCTCTCACCTCACGCCCGCCAAAGTGTGAGTAACTTTTGTGAATAGGGTAATTGACGGACATGGAGAATGAGAGAACAGAAACATGATGTGCTGTGATCTCGGGGTAGCTTTGGTTGTGTGTGTTGGTATTAAATGCAGCTACTGACATGACTTACTGACCCAGTGGTACAGCTATGGTGTAGTTAGAGCGCATTGAACCATGGAAAGACAGAAAAGCGAAGGAGAGGAAAACCTAGCTGATGTCACTCCCCTGCAAAAAGAGATGATTGATCCCAAGCGAATGGATGATCTGAGGGAAAGTCAATAGGACGCCGCTGATGCTTGGGAAATAATCAGCGTGAGAGCCAGACTCTAAGACGCTGAAATAACCCCAGCGATTTTGCTATGATGCAACAGCGTCGTTCGTTTAGACTTGCTGTTGCCAACCGACATTATGAGATTTCCGATGGGAAACCCATGGTTACCAAGAATGGAGTTGCCGTATGACAAGAATGTAGCTAAACTCAATTATGCATTATCTGCATAGGATAATGAGTTTAGCTATACGTCCGTTTAACACGTTTTACAGGGGAATAACATATGAGGGAAATGGGTAGGTATAACGCGCTGAAAGCGGTCGAAATTAGGTAGGAATTGTGGTTGGAATTGTGGGTTGGTTCTCATGTAGAATATAGAAACCCCCACAAGTGTGTAAGAACATACTGTTTATAGTTTGCATTAAGTCAATAAATGGGGCGGTAGCCCCACTAAACGCCCTTAGTGATATGAAATTGTTATCAAGAGAAGATTGTCAAAATCCCCTTGTCGAGTTTTTCGCCAACAGAAATCGAAGTTTTTACAGGAAGGCATTACGAAGTTACCTTTAAAATGGCAACGCTGCCGCATTTGTTCCAAACTCGACAAATGTACGTCAAATGAAGTCTTGAAATAAGCAAAACGGGATTTGTTTTTCCCCAACCTTTGTTATATAATTAATATTAGTTAATTATCACCCCCCCCCCCCCCCCCCTGGTTCTAAATCCTGGCTGATCCATATCCTTTCCCAATATCAAAACATCACATGAAATTACGATAGAATATTCCCACTATGCAATAGAATAATTGCGCCAAATTGTTATATTATATTATTTTTATAAAAATTGATATTAATATTTGGGCTCCGCGATAGTATAGTGGTTAGTATACCCGCCTGTCACGTGGGAGACCGGGGTTCGATTCCCCGTCGGGGAGCCTGTGGCGCAAGACTAATGACCTTGCCCGGAAACAAAACAAATCATTATGGAAAATTTAACAAGTCTCAGGACTTGCTAAATAAGGCCAAGACCGGTTCCCGGTTGTAGTGCCGATGATGATGATGATGATGATATTAATATTTGGTATTCACCAAACTTACCCCTATCTGACTTGATTGTTGATGGCGTTTTCCGATGCTCGTACAATGACGACTAGGCTAATCTGCCACCAGCAGTTCAACTCAGAAAATTCCCAAACTTTTCACTCTTGATTTCGATAACAACAAACAAATACCTTTTCATTTAACTAAAATAAACAAATTCTTTTTTATTTTACTACTTTTTTTTTCTATTCACAATCATTCGATTTATTATAATTTAATTATAAAACAGGAACCGAACCGCACGGGTCGACTATTCGATTCACAGCCAAAATCTCCTTTTCATATATGTCCAAATCGGAACGTCCGTAAATTCTTTCCTAAATTCTCAAAATTGTGCTCTTAATTTGAAAAAAAAATTGGGTAAAGAAAACCCCGATTAATCGTATTGCCGATTATATTGCATTACTGAGCAGATGTGATCTTCTAAATAAATCCATCTTGTATCGATATTGTATAGATCTGTCAGGTACATAACGGCTCCCCTGCTTTGGCCACGGCATAAACCCATTTTTCAGGAGCAATTGAAATGTATTCAAGCGATCGTTTCCCAGCGATTGCCCTTAGGTGAATAAATGCCTCAAAAAAGCTTCTGCACCCCACTGACCTAAACATGCTGCAATTTATGATGCTTACCCAGGGGGTAATTTTGTCGGGCTAACGCGGATATATTTCGCATCCAACTGTACATTGGCCCGAAAGCAAACATCAGCACTCCCATGATTTATGAATTCTCAGTCGGGTATTTGCCCCTCTTGAAGAAGTTGAAACAACCTAAGGTCCATGTTCGCACCTAATGCGATAAATGTCCGCAGAAATGGCCTCAATATGTCTGCTGGGTAATACTTCAAACTACACTGCAACCGAACTTATTTTTTCTCATTCCATACATCTCTTCTCCCTGCGTCATTTGCACACCGTGCATTTCATCTATCGAACTGAGAGACTAGAAAGCCAGTCAGTCGTTCCTTGCGACTTGCTGCTCCACCCAGTCGACCATTAATTTCATATTTTCACCTCCATTCCCTCGTGGATTTGAGTAACGGCTGCAATTTCTTGGAACGAAGGAGCAGCAACATCGTTTCGCTTGAGTTCTGTATTTCGAACGAATTTCAAACGGACCACATAGCTTGGATCCTGTTCGTTGATGGAGAGGCAGGAAGGAGTATCAAACGTTTATTCCTTTTGGGTGCCTCCACTTCAACTAACCACTCGGCAGCTCTATCACTCAGGTGAGTTCATTTCCGAAAGATTATTCCGACACGAAACAGCATTTCATTCAGTTAACAGGTTCCATTATGAAGGCAATGTTCCCACGAAACAGGTTGTCCGTGGCTTACAGGTTGCTTGCTTAGCCGTCATCATCTTTTTCTTGTTGCACATCACTGCCACCATCGCCACCATCGCCAGCATTATAATCAACAGTAACAAACGAAGAAAATCTTCAGAGCGGCCAGCGGCCAGCGACCAGCGACCACCGTCCACAAGTCACTCTCGTTTCTCCAAAAGGCAATCTAGCAGCCAACTGTTTATGTTCAGAGGGGTCCACTGTGGCCCTCGCCGACATCATAACTTCAAATGCTGTTGTCCGGTTTCCTATGGTCACTGGCATCACCTGCGTGTACCACCTTCAATTCAAGTACAAAAATGAACATTCGATCCCCGTCCAGATCTGGCATTTTCTAAGCCGCCACGGATACGCAAACTCACGCCACGGAATACTTTTAAATGGTAACGTAATTAATTCGGCTTACGCTCGTTCTTATTTTTATTTTCTATTTACTCTTGTAGTTCTCTTGTTAATTTTGGTTTCGTTAGACTGATGTGATGGGGTGTTTGAGTTGTGGTCCGGCCAGGTGTGTGTACCATGTACAGCACCTAAATCCTTAATCGTGTTCTGAATAAACAGGTATCTTCTAACCTCCCAAAGTATATCTCAGCACTTGGGCACGTAGATGTTCTTATCAATTTAAGAAAATATTTGATTTCCACTGATTCAGGGCTTTAATGGGCCTACGGGATGGCCGACATTGTGCCAATTTGTCACGGAGGGAATCTAATGGTGTTCTGTGTGGGGCATTATGAGAATGGGGCCATTGCTTTGGATGGGCATCTTACGACCACTTCGGATCTATGGACATGGTGAGTCGATTTAAAATCATCAATCAGAGGCTTTCAATGAACTCAGGAACTGAGGTTAACTGCCAACTGTAGATTGGGAGATTAATAGGCCCTCGATGAATGGAATGTTCTTTTCCTGTTCGTCTCTCTTTATTCTTTGTTTTTTGTGCGAAGTTTAATTAATATAAAATTCTTTGTGTCAGCAGGTATGACAGGGAAATATTTGGAGATCATTGTCGAGGCACAAAGATCTTAAATGTAATAAGTGACATCTAAGAGGACCCATAGTCATTGAAGTTGACTGACATATTACACGGAGTCAAGTATAATATCTTTCAAAAACGGAAATGTTTTCAACTTCAAAGTGCCGCATTGCAAAATCAAAATTCTTTAATAAAAACGTTTAATGAGCTAAGAATTCCATTTTACTAAAGCATGGTCCGTGAGCATTTATTTCATAAGAATTATGTCGTCTTATTATATTCGGTCAGTAAAATACTAAAGCATGGTCCTTGGGCATTTACTTCATAACAATTATATCGCCTTATTATATTCTGTTAGAAAATGTCGAGAATTGAACATTTAAAAAGTCCTTACTACTATTTATTGGCCTGTAGGAACCCGAAAGTTTATGACCTCACCGACCCGACTCCGCCATTGTTCCCTGTCCCGTGCGCTCTCCTTCCACGTTCGACCATCCGATCCGATCTCCTCGAGGTCCAACCTAACATTGTCCTCCCATCTCCGTCGCGGCCGCCCTGTCGGTCTCTTTCCCATTGGCTTACCGTCAAGAATTCTATGCACGGCCCATCTTAATCTTCGCGAATTGATTACGCTCACTATTGTAGGCTTGCGGTATAGCTCTTCCAATTCGTGGTTGTGGAGTTTCCTCCATTGTCCTACCTCCTCGTCATGTTTGCCGCCAAAGATACCCCTTAGGACTTTATTCTCAAATACGCGGAATTAGTTTTCTTCCCGTTTTGTGAGAGCCCATGTTTCGCATCCGTATAGAACAATCGGCATGATTAATTTAAAAAGTCCGGTTAAAGGAACTGGCAATTTTTTTTTTACGTCGTTAAGTTGGCCCAACTGTTTAATTTAATATGGGCTTTAGTTTGTTGTACACATTTTTCGAATTGACCTCGTTCTCACCGTGAATTCATAAAAGCCAATTCACGATGACAACTGAAGTGGATCCCGAAAAATGCGTACTGTAAATGGAGCTTTTTAAATGATCAATTCCCGGTAAGTTCCATTATGTTGCTGTTACTCTTTTAAATGTTGCGTAAAATTTCTGAATACGGTTTGGCGCGTATTCTACGTTATCGTTGCCATTTCTGCTCAGATTCTTGCTTTTAATAGATCCAGAGAACGGGTCTGTTACTACATACCTTGAATTTTAAGTAGCCCTAAAGAAAACAATTTCATTGATCAATAATTCATTGATGTCACACCGGCGAGTGTGTATCATCTCATAGTAAAGGCACGTCAGTCGTATAAGATGTTCATTCATCCTGTTGGAATCACGTGTTACGATTAAAATCAACAAAATTATGTAAAGCAGAGAATAATTTAGTAATCATCACCGCATAGCATTCCGAATTCACAGTAACTGTGCAACTTCTTTCTTTGAGAAAATACGAGTCGATTATTCCTCAGATGCACTCGATGTTTTCCCCGTCTCTTTACAAACGGCTTCGCCTTGTCAGTGGTATGTCCATTGTGAAACAATTCTCATTAAACTTCCGTATGCATATTTTGATAAGTTGAGTACTTTTATAATGTTACGAATTTGGTACAGATTACAAGGTGTCGCGGCATAATAACAGTCGAATTATTGTTTTTCTAAAATAGGTTCCACTTCCCTAAAACTCTCCATAGGTAGTGAATTCCCGACGACAGGGTTAGCTAACAGCTTATGCAACGCCCTTCTTTCGGTGGTTGCATTCAAGCAGAAAGCGAAACAAATTCATGATGACTTTTGGGACAACGTGTATTCAAGACTGGGAGGTAACAGGCATGCCATTCAAACCTATACGGTGGCAGATCCCGACCAAATTAAAGAGGTTTTCAAAAGAGCCACCGCGGAATTTTACTCGTTCAGGCCCAAACAAACGAACAATGTAACAGTTCTATTAAAGGGCGTCGACCATGAAATAGAACCGGGGGCTCTGCTCGAAACGTTTCAAAAGACGAAACCTGAAGATCTCAAGTTTACCGCGGTAAAACCGTTTACCACAACCAAGGCAAGAAGGGAAAACCCTTCTTCTTTGTCCAATTATCACCGAGCAGCATAATAGGTGGTCTAAGAAAAATTACAGTCTTGAATCTTCAAATTGTCACATGGAACAAATTAAAAAAAGCCAGAGACATTCTGCAATGTGTCCGCTGCCAAAGGTTTGGTCGCGCAGCGGCGAACTGCAGATGAAATGCAGCATCGTTGCGTAAAATGCGGACAGGACCATAAGGTAGAAGATTGCCCTCTGGGGAAAGAAAGGGTAGAAGACATCATCATCATTAAAGGGCACTACAACCGGGATCCGGTCTTGGTTTTATTTAGCAAGTTTCGAGGCTTGTTAAATTTTCTATAATAATTTATTTTTACGGGCAAGGTTATTAGCCCTGCGCCGCGCCGTCCCGATAACTATCGAGGATGTCCTAAATTCCGAGAATTAATATCGAGAAGTGTGACTCGGCAAAAAACAGAGACAACTCGTACAACAACAATGCCCGTAATATCGCAGCGGTCGTACGCACAAGTTGCGTCGGGTGGGAGAATACCAAAACAGGCTATAGCGTTTGCGACGGTAGTGAAGATCGCGTTATTCGAACTGACGCTACGACGGTTAAAATCACTAAAAATTGAACCAATGCTCAGCACATCAGGCCACTGCCGCGTGTACGAATTCGATTTCTAAACTCAAGTACACTCAGCTGATGTGGAATTGTTATGTTATCGCTATGGTATACGGCTCTGATGCTTTGCTTATTCGAATTTCCTTCGGCGTTCTTCACAATTTGCTTGTATATTGTGTGTGCATCTGTTAGAAACGCCACAAGGCTACAACACTGGTAGCCACAAATACTCCCACACAGACTGAAACAACATCGCATGCAGACATGTTCACAATCCTGCTCAATCTGCAGAGACAGATGACACAGCTGCAAAGTCAAATAAACGAGATCTACTCGCACTTCTAAATAAAAAGTCAATATAAACCCTTTAACCAAAACCTCAATCAAAGCTCTTGTCGTGAATGTGAATTCACTAATAAGAACTGCGAAAAGAGCCACATTTTTCAACCTGTTGCAAGATGAAAAACCTTGATATACTTCTGGTGGGGGAAACGAAGCATAACAAGAAGCATAAGATAGGGCATAAAAACTATGGTATTATGCGAAGAGATCGACCTAACTCCCCTCAAGGGGAAGGTGTAGCAATCTTTATTAGAATAGGAATCAAACATAAAGTCACATATGGTGGAGAATTGCCTTGAGAGGCCCAGGGACGTGGCTGACATAGTATTCATTCATCGGGTCCTCTCTGGCTCGGTCAACTGCGCCTACCTCTTTAACTGAATTCGTCTGAACTCCAACCCTCGAAATACGCGTAATCCACGCCTTCTTTACATCCCCCCTCACCGGACCTCTTATTGTTTCAACGAACCCTTTTCGCGGATGCTGAGAAATGTCAACTGCTTCATTCGCAAGGCAATCAAAATAATAAGCTGTGGGTTACTTTCCTCCGCCACTGCCCTATCTACAACTATTCCAACTAGCTCGGCAGTATCTCCGTTCCACCGAACTGTATAATTGAAATTGAATTGAACTGAAACTTGAAGAACTGAAAGACGATTTCAGTCCCGGCCCAGACAGACTCCCTGCTATCCTCTTAGAAAAATGTGCTCCTTCTCTCTCTCTCTCTTCCTCGCTCGCGCCAATCTTCAATCTATCCCTTGCACAAGGTCTATTCCCAGACTTTTGGATATCCTCTTACATAACCCCCATACATAAAAAGGAAAAAAAGGAAAACGATATATCCAATTATCGTCCCATTGCCAAGCTTTCGCACATTCCCAAACTGTTCGAAGGCCTTCTATATGAGGCGTTATGTTTTCGCTTCGCACCCATCATCTCTCCGAACCAGCATGGCTTCCTCTCAGGCAGGTCCATTACTACTAACCTTGTCGAATTCACATCCCACACACTCCGTGCCCTAGAAAACGGCGATGAGGTCGATGTAGTCGCTACCGACTTTAGCAAGACCTTCGACAAATCTCCCATAACCTCATTCTCTTCAAGCTATCTGCCCTCGGTTTCGAACCCCTGCTGATTAAGTGAGTCTCATCCTATCTCAGTTGTCGAACCTGCCGCGTGCGATTTAGATCCACCCTCTCCGATCCTTTTTTCCCAACCTCAGGTGTCCCCCAGGGCCGTCATCTCGGCCCTCTCTTATTTATCCTAACCATAAACGACATAGGCTCTTGCATTAATCACTCCTTCATCTCGCTTTACGCGGATGACTTCAAAATTTTCAAGACAATCCGCTCTCCCCTGGACTCCTCACTTCTCCAATCGGATCTTGACTGCTTCTCGACTTGGTGCCAAAATAATTGCCCAGAAATGAATATCGCCCAATCTCACACAATCACCTTCTCTCGGAAGAGTTCCCCCACTCACCCACGCTCCTATCTCTTACTGAACCAACCGATAACATCGGTTGAATTGATTCGCGATCTGGGCATCCTATGCGACAAGGAGCTCAAATTTACCGCACATTTTGATTACATAATCCTCAAGGCCAACGCCGCCCTTGGGTTTGTCAAACGCTGGTCGAAGGAATTCCTTAACCCTATGTCACCCGATCACTCTACACAACTTTTGTCCGGCCACTACTCGAATACGCTAGTCAGGTCTGGTCTCCGTATCAACTGACTCACATTCGCAGGATTGAGGGTGTTCAACGTCGTTTCTTGCGCTTTGCCATCCGCGGACTAAACTGGGAAAATCCGCTGATTCTACCACCATACACAAGCCGGCTCCCTCTTATCAATCTAAACACACTTGAAGAGCCATGCTGACATCATCTTTGTCCATCGCCTTCTGTCTGGCTCAATAAATTGCCCAAGCTTGCTCTCCACTTTAACATTGCATACAAACCCCCGTAACGTACGTAACCCTCCACTGTTTTACGTGCCTGCTCATCATACTTGTTACGGCGGTAACGAACTCATCTCGCGTATGCTACGACAGGCCAAATCTTTCCCCACCTCCTTCGATTCCAACATCTCCACTCCCGCTCTTAAACGACGTCTCAGAATAAACCCGTCCTAAATCCGCCCCCCCCCCCCCCCCCACCCAATAATCCTCCCTACCCTGCAATCCCACCTCTCTTCTCCTACCCTCAAAATAGGTCCCCCCAGCCCCACCCGCAATTTCAACCTCTCCCCCCAGCTCACCAACCCCGCCGCCTACCAGTACGTAGACATGCCTTTCGCTGTCACTGTCTCACAAATGCCGAATTTACCACCCCCACATACACTCGCTCTTCCTTAGCCTCCTACCTCCCCCATCCCACAGTCATCTTCGCCTTCCTTGTTTTTTTTCTTTTTTTCTCCTTCTTACTCTAGATTTAAGATGATAGTCTTTTATATTAATTTAATTTAAGTTAATGTAAGCTTGCATTAAGCTAAATAAATGAGGGTTCTGCCCTCACTAAAATATGCTTTCACTGTAAACCCTTATTCTGTATAAACCCAGGTAGCACCGCTTTCTTGGTGATAGATCTACCATAACTAATTTAGTTGAATTCAGTTCCCACACAATGCTAGGCATATAGAACGTTGCAACCAATTTCAGTAAAGCCTTTGACAAATTCTCACATAAACTAACACTTTTTAAATTTCTGAGTATCGGCTCTACAGAGTACGTTTAAGATGATCGGTCTCTCAAATCTTTTTCTCGCCACATCAGGAGTCCCTCAGGAAAATCACTTAGGCTCCCTTCTATTTATTCTAACCATAAGCCACATTGACTTGATTATCAAGTATTCCTGAAAAATTTGCGATTTATTTTCAAACCCAGGTACTTTTTGATCAACCCTCGTAAATATCAACCTTTCTAATTCTCAGCAGATCCACATCCCTGTGAAATTATATAAATTCCTTCAACTTTTTACAACTTTTCAGGTATAAACAAAGATCCTATAGTCTCAATGCGGTAATAACTCTACCGACAAGTGAACCTTTGCAATTACCTCTATTGATGTGCCGTAAGAATTTATCATTTTTAACCATGAAGGTTACATCTACGCATGTGGTGTCTTTGCATATTGTCTTAATAATCAATGTTTTTTTGCTGTATTTCCCATTTTATGGATTACACTGTCACTGGGAACTGGAAAGTATAAAGAAAGAACCTCTCTCCTCTGTCGATAAGTTCACAAAATGACCCAAAATAATTTCAAATTTAAATACGTAACGTTAAAAACAGAAACATCCTCTTTGCATTCAAGCCAATGACCAAAACCTTAACCTCATTATCTTTACAAGAATGTTATCTATATAGACTGGCGAGAACGACGTAATCCAAATTCCAGCATCGACTGCCCAAAACAATAAGCAAATCCCCAATTTTCGCTTTCTACCAAGTGACCTACATTGCTTTGCGGAAGATTTGTGGCAGCTTATCTCCACTAACCAACACCAAGCTTAAATGAACGACCTTCTTGAAGGCACGCTTAAACACCTTATCTTCTATTTAACGACTTTTTTTTTGGTTTATACAATAGAAGGCGAACTTTTAGCTCGTGCTCGTTTGCGGTTTTGGAGCGTGTTCCTACGATAAGGACCCTCAGCAATTTTATCAACAGTAGCTTGTACTCTCGCGGTCGTCAACGAAATTCGGTTGCATTGACTTTTCAAATAATTAAAAAACCGTTTTAAATTTGAATTTGATTTACTTACCGTCCAACGAAATGTAAATGGCAGAACAATAGCACCAACTCCTGGGTCGCTAAGCACAAAACTAGACCCACCAAGGATCCCAGTGCTTGAATTACCAAAAGAACAGCCGGCTGTAAAGCCGCCAGGTACAGAACTTTGATATTCCTTCAGGCACAGCCGAAAAGCCGTCGAACACGGCGGACAACCTGCAAATACAAAGTTAAATGTAAGTCATTAAAATAACGTTATTGAGAAAGCGATCGGCGTAATAGTCTCACCTGTTGTTCTTGTGCTTCTTATTTCCAGAGGAACCCCACAGCAGTAGCCACTCAACAGGTGGCTGTTTGTGTTTGAAATTTCTAACAATTCCAGTTCGAAATTACCCGCCGTCGATACCTGTAACGAGAGATAATAAAGCAAACACGATTTGAAAATGTTGTTACATGACAAACAATTAAAACAAATTAAATTATAAGTCTGCTCTAATAGAAGATCTAATTAAGTTGGCCATCGAGGCCGACACGGGAATTCACAAATGCTTCACAGCCACCCAATTGTGCTGTTCGAGGAGATTACGAAATTGGCGAAGTGCGGACTGCGGACTGCGAATACTGCATGTGGCTAGGAAGGTATTCGCTTCCGCGCCAACTGCAGAACCCCGACGATGGTTGCAAAACAAGTTAAGTTTTTGGGATTCTTGTCCATAGTTGTTGCTGTTGTTTTTCTTGTCGTTGTTTTTTGCTCTTTTACGAAACAACTTTCTGACTTAATGTTATCGAATGCTCCAGAAAGTAGATCGTGCAAACGTTTAGTAGTTTAAGCAGTAATGGGTATGTTGAACCTGAGTAGCTGTGGATAATCTTCACCTTTATGTCTCCTGTTGTTTTCATTTACGATGAGAGGACCTTGGTGAAGCTTAAACATCGGCTGTCAAATGAGTTAATGACTTTTCGAAACATTTAGTGAAGCTAACAGACTTGTTAGTTGGTTGCTAGATGCGAAATAAGACATGACCGAATGAGTTAGCCAGGTAGCTGCGGTCAAGTTGAGCAATAAATTTTGCGAAAGTTATATTTCGAGGTAAGACAATGGGGTATAGAGATGGCCGGGTCATCGTGAGGAAACTTATTAAAATTTGGATTTTCGGAAACGAGTCTTTTAATGAGATCAGTTTCAGCTAGCTATTCTAGTTAAAAAGCTGTAAACTCGCCCGAGAGAGCTGTAAACTACATTGTAAAAGAGGGTCGTTGCTTTATTGCAGTCGGTGAGGATCCCATAATTCAGTGGAATGTAATGCTCTGTTATGATAAATGTCCAGAGCAGGGTTTAAGAAACAAGGTACGTCTTTTATGAGTAAACGATAGTAATTCGTCGAATCTATAATGACGCACTTAAATTTGTGACTTTTATACGAATTCCCTTTTTTCCTTTAAATCCCACTATCGGTAAATGTCGAGTATCAAGATTTATATACTCGTGTTTTTCCGTTCATTTAATTCGTCTTTATCAAGCCCTGTGAGTAGGGCGTTAGAATATACTAGCCGGCCTATTGTAAGGGGCCACTAAAGGCCGAGTGGTAGGTAGGTTCCCAATGCCCTGTCGCCCGGTGAAATACCACCCCATCAAGTTATAGGCTCCGTGAAATTGTTGGGAGAAATTCCTGGCAATCTATCGTGGCTTGGCTGATGGACCTGTGGGGGTTCTCTATATCGCGTTGAGAACCAACTCACAATTCCTACATACAATTTCACCCACAATTCCTACACCACCTGTAAACGGTACCCTTCGCAAGGGCGTCATATCATGCAGATAACGCATCACCTGAATTCATCATTCCATGCAGATAATGCATCAGCAGAATTCATCTTTTTATGCAGATAATCATCATCATCATCGGCACTACAACCGGGATACGGTCTTGGCCTTATTTAACAAATCTCTCCACCGGTCCGGATTTCGAGCCGATGTCATCCAGTTTAGCACTCCCAGGCTCTGGGCGTCCTGGTCTACGCCATCCCTCCATCGCAGACAAGGTCTGCCGCGCTGTCTCCTTCCATACATCCTGCCACAAAGGACTTTCCGGGCAAGTTCCTCTTCGCTCATTCGAGCTAGGTGTCCCGCCCACCGGAGTCTACCGAGCTTGATTTTTCTTACAATATGAGCTTCAAGGTAGATTGCGTACAACTCATGGTTGTAACGTCTCCGGAATCGTTCTCCCTTACATACGGGGCCAACAATTCTCATAAAGACCTTTCTCTCGAACGCGGCCAAGAGTTCAGAGTGCCTTTTATTAAGCACCCAGGTCTCGGATCCATACATGAGTACTGGTAAGACCATGGTCTTGTGCAGTAGTAGCTTGGATGTTCTGGATAAATTTCGGGATTTAAAGAGCCTTGATAGACCATAGTAGGCTTTGTTGGATTTAATCAACCGTTCGCGTATTTCTTTTTCCATATTGTTATCGGCTGATACTATTGACCCAAGGTAGTTAAAGGATTGGACTACTTCGAATTCGTGCTCCACTACCCTGATAGTTTGATCAACGTTAGGTCTTCTCTTCGCAGAAGTTGCCACCATGTACTTGGTTTTTCCCTGATTAATGTGCAGTCCCAGTTTTTGTGCCGCCTGCTCGATCTGGGTGAAGGATTCATGTACCGCCGATTCGGTTCTACCGATGATGTCAATGTCATCTGCGTAGGCAGGTATCTGGCTGGACTTGGTGACAATAGTCCCTCTTGTTGTAACGCCAGAGTCACGGATTGCTTTCTCCAACGCCAGGTTGAAGAGGAGGCAGGCCAGACAGTCCCCTTGTCGGAGTCCATTATAGATGTTTATTGGTTTGGACAGCAATCCCGCTACTTTTACTTGACTAGTTACGTTGGTCATGGTCAACCTACAAAGTCGTATCAATTTATTTGGAATGCCGAATTCTCTCATGGCGTTATATAGTTATACCCTGGCTATGCTGTCGTCGGCGGCCTTGAAGTCTATAAACAGATGATATAGTGGAATCTTAAATTCCAGACATTTTTCCATCGCCTGCCTAAGGGGGAATATCTGATCAATCGTTGATTTGCCTGGGATGAAGCCACACTGATATTGACCAATGATGGCTTTAGCGTATGGGGATATCCGGTCTTGTAGGATAGTGGAGAGTATCTTATAGGCGGTACTCAGCAATGTTATACCCCTATAGTTGCTGCACAGTGTGATATCTCCTCTCTTATGTATGGGGCAAATTATACCACGACGCCAATCTTCCGGCATCTCCTCTTGCTTCCATACGTGCACCACGATCTCATGAATTGCGTGATGTAACACTGTCCCTCCTTGTTTGATCAGCTCAGCTGGTATGCCATCAGCTCCAGGGGCTTTATTTGATTTTAGCTGTCTAATGGCTTTTAGTGTTTCCTCAATGCTTGGTGGCGGCAGCATTTGGTCTTGGTCTTGCATTGGTGGAGCCTCCAATTCTTCTGTGAGTTGACCATTTAGGAATGCCTTTAGGATCGGTGATCAGATTACCCTCTTTATCCTTGCAGTAAGTGCAGCGTGGTGTGTACCGCGTCATACGGATTATTTGGTAGAACTTTCGTGCCTGGAGCGGACCTCGCTCTCTACTTTTCTCTATTTCACAGACAAGGTCTTTTTTCAGATCTTCTGAGCTCTTTGTACTTCTCCTCGCGCACCCGCGTCCTATGAGACTGCTGCATTGCCCGGTATGCAGCATTCTTACGTTCAGTCGCTACTTTGCACTCATCATCAAACCAGTCGTTCCGATCTCTACGACTACTGCCTAAGATGGAGTTGGCAGTACTAATGACAGTATTCTTAAGGCGTGTCCATTTCTCTTCTACGCCCGGCATTCTGGCCCCAGGACTTACTCTCCCTCCGTCGAGCTCTTCGAGGGCGAGTCTTAACGCATAACGCATTATCATGCAGATAATGCATCATTATAAATTCCCTGAAAGGAATTCCTAACATGCAACATAAATGGGGAACTTATCGGCGCCCCTGTCAGCCAGGAATTCCTGCCGCACACGTGCGCAGCACATTTCTCTGACTTATCTACAGTCACCCCAGCAAAAGCAGTCCACACATCGCGCGCCTAGCCGCCGAGAATCAAATTCTCCTGCATGTGAACATTCACACAGGGAATTCGACCCTTTCCACGGTCATCGATGTCGCGCACAAGCATCGTGGTGCAAGTATCCCATTTGCTTGTAGCACAAGTTGCCGTAATGTTGGCCAGACATTTGCGCAGTTGCATGAACGCCACTATGATGCCCTTGTGGGGGTTCTCTATATTACATGGAGAACCAACCCACAATTCCAACTTAATTTCGACCGCCTACAGTGCGTCATATTATCCCCTATCCCACCGTTCAACTATTTTACGTCTAAAAGAAAGCATAGGTGAATTCATTATTCTATGCAGATAATGCAGAATTGAATTCAGCTCCCTTCTGCCATACGGCAACTCCTCTACCGGAAATCTCAACGTCATATTGGTTAGCAACAACTAAATCTAACCAAACGACGCGGTTGCATGATAGCAAAACCGCTGGGGATATTTCAGCGTCTTAGAATTTGGTTCTCACGCTGATTATTTCCCAAGCATCAGTGGCGTTCTATTGACTTTCCGCAGATCATCCATTCGCTTGGGATCAACGATCTCATTTTACAGGTGAATAGCTACAAAACATTTTCCTCTCCTCCACAATTCTGACTCACTACAGTTCAATGAACTCCGAGATCACCACAGACATCGCACTGGGTCAGTGGAACAGCTCGGAGACTGCATTAATACACGCACACTAAGCCAGATCAACCCTGTGTTATTGTGCTTTCCGTTTTGATTTCTTCATCCTTTCTACGCCCATCGACGTGGAAGAATACACAAGTACTTATCCACCGCGATGAGCGTGGCGGATTGAAGGATGCACAAGAGAGCACAATTACCAATGGCTGGTCAATGTGCAAAAATCGAAAAACCCAATTTCATCCCTAATTGAGATCAGTCGCTATTCAGTAATCATCGCGGCCGGTCATGTCGCCGCTTAATAAGTCGAATATCATCCCCGGTGCACATACCAGAGTCGCGAAATCACTTCGTATAAATCAAAATTAAAAATTCCCGTGTATAGGAACAAAATCGTTGTGGTATAATCGAAATTGAAAGTGCGCGTGTTGTAACACCAGTTGTTTCTATTAGAAAAACAAAAGACATATCAATAAAAAAACAAATGAAAATATAACTCAATTACTAAAGAAGACGCCGGTGAAGTGAACTTTTGTAAATTACATTTACATGTTTTTTTATGTAAATAAATATAGATGGTTATAAAAATAAAAAAAAACGTTAACATAAGATCAACCCCAGTGCGTTTTCATTACTTACTCTTCTTTGGTGAACAATTTTTGACGACGTAAGTGTTGGCGGGTGAAGTGAATCCATGCCACTGTCTGGCATTCCTATTCCCCTTTTCTCGTTTTTCGTTTGCCTGTGACCATGGCAACATGAATAAACCACGCATCCTTGACGTGATCAACTCGGAGAGATCCTCTCTGATTGGTCACCACGAAGAGAAACTGCACGTTTCTCTCGAGAATAAACCCACCCTTAGCCGACGGCCGACTCCGCACGAGTCATACACGTTGAGTCGAAATTTAACCGCCACCGAGGTCGGTAGTATCTACGTTGAGTCCGAAGTCAGCCACAATCGAGTTCGGAGTATCAGAACACCGTCGAGTGTAGTCCAGGCAGCGAGGTGTCGCTTGATGTATAGCGGAAAAGTTCGTTTAATTTGTTTCACGTAAAGAAATTAATTAAGCAATTTCGAAGTGAATTACCCGTGTAGCTTGCCATTTATGTTTTTATCGATGCAAGTGAATTGCCAGACCTTTAATCGAAGAAAAGAGTGCACAGAAGTTTCGGACTCAATTGTTTTGTTGTTAAATTTTATGTTTTGTAAGTGATATACAGCCGCCAAACATACCCCCCCCCCTTTTTTTTTATTTTTAACCATAGTTTATATTCTTATATATAGTTTTAAGATAGTTGGTAAGATTTATCGCTTGTACTAAGCTAAATATATGAGGGTTCTGCCCTCACTAAACTAAACTAAACTAAGGAACAGAAGTTTTGGGATTCGACTGTTTTATAGTTAACTTTTAAGTTTTATTAGTCATAAGTGATTCGACGAGATTTTGGAACAATTATAACGTCTATTAGCAGTTGGTTATTTAAGTTGGAAAGTTAGTGTCAAAAATAAAAAACCTTGATTACAAATCACGTCAGAGTGTTTCATTTCAATCGATTTGGTTGTAGTTCCGCAGCAGAAGTCAGTGGGGCTTTGTGTGAACTCGTACCCGTGCCGGCACCTAACATAAAGAAAACGGGAACCTTTAAACACCACACCAGTGGAAAACCCGAATAACAGAAATTGACAACCATCCATCCACCTACACAATAAACCAAAACACATCTAGTCCCCCACAGACCGGTTGGAGAAAAGATTGGTTTAGGTGGTATCGGCCCCAAGGTGAGATACCACCCCGTCACGCTGTACATTCCGCGATATCGTCGGGAAAATCTTCGACTATGTTTCAGATGTATGGCTCATGGTTCGGACTGACACGGAGATAAGTCATGATGGTACCTTCTGAGATAAATAATTCCGGACGTAAACTAGTTTCCCATACGGATCTTCGGTGGGGACTATGTCAGGGGGAACATTATGTAAATATTATTGTAAACAACGGAACTTTAAGAAACTCGTCATGGCATAATCGGGCTTGTTCTCGAGGCTCTGTCGATGTTCGATTGGCAACGGCATTTTCTAACATCAGGGCCATCGGTTTCACCAATACAAACGTAAACGCCGTCCACCAATATTTGCAAACAGCGAAACCCAACCGAGACGTAGGTCGATTCGTCAATTGATTCGGCATATCTTCGTTCCTCGGGATACGACTTATATCCGTTTTAAGGGCAGAGTCTGCGTCTTCGCGCGGCCCGGCCCGGCTTGCCAGAGGATGGAGACGTTGGAACCCAATAACATAGACATCATATGTTTGAGGGGCGTGCTGAGAAATTCTGTTAAATTTCTTTGCTGTCTTTACCGTTCCCCGAATAACGATCGACCAGCGACATTTTTCGAACATCTGTCACGTACCGTCGACTGGATACAACCGCCCGGCTTTTGAGATCATCCTTGGCGATTTCATTGTACACAATTCCGGCTGATTGCTACATTCTAACAGAATCGACGAGACTGGGAGTCTGGCAGGGATGTTCGCTGGAACCGAGTTCTTGTTTGTACTACGAAAGGCTAGAGGATTCGGTTTCGATGATAATGCTTGGGATGCGGTAATTGTTTGTCGATTGGACAAACGAATCGCGGTCGGTTTATTGCAGTTGTATAAACAAGCTGTCCGACATAGCATTTTAACGATGGCAAGGGTGCCGAATGGTTTGGGATTTATGATGCCGTATGATGTGAAGAATTCTTTACAGGAAATTTGAATAACGCATTAAATGCGTGAATGCTGTGAGAATTCTTTTTATGGATTTTCAGATAATGCGTTAAATGCATTAAATGTCCTTGAAAAAAGAAATGTTTTAGGTATGCTGGTGATTGAGATGCAAATATGGGTTGCGAATATGGGGGAAGCCCCACACTATCACTAGCAAACGAGTGAATTGAGTTGTGAGTAATTGATAAGAGATTATTTATAAAGATCAGGAAGAGAGTGGGTGAGAGTACCGAACCCTGGGGAACACCTGCATTAATTTGATGGGAGACAGATTTGACACCGTCAAGAACCACTTAGATTGAACGGCCAGAAAGATAATCTCTTATCCATTGTATCAGGGAATTGTCCACTCCATATGAATGCAATTTTGACAAAAGGGCTGGAAGCCAAACTCTGTCGAAAGCTTCTGAAATATCCAATGCGACTACCTTGCTTTCACCGAGCTAGTGGATGGAATGGCTCCACTTTTCGGTAAGGTACGCCATCAGATCTCCTGTTGACCTGTTGCTACGAAAGCCATATTGGCGGTCATTGAGGAGGTCATTTGATTCCAGATATTCCAAAAGTTGACGGTTGATAAGTTATTCCATTACCTTGGAGAGAATAGAAGTCAGTGCTATGGGCCGATGAGAAGAAAGGTATGATTTGTGACCCATTTTGGGAATTGGCTGAATGTTCACTGACTTCCATCTATTTGGGAAACGGCCAGTAGAATAAGATAAATGGAAGAGTTTCCGCAGTGGTTTAGAGAGTGAAGAGTGTTGTGAGTCCGGGACGCCGTGCTTCCTCTTTAGAGGGTAGAGCGTGGACCTTTTATTTTTTTCTTTATTTAATATTCTTTCAACAATTCGCGTTTCAATGTTTATTCGCTCCGATTGAAAATATGTTTGTGCGGAAATTTATTGCAATTGATAATCAATTATCAAAGAAAAAAACTATTCACTATGCTTTTCGTCTCTTCGATATTATTTAATTATTTATTTTTTTGTTTCTATTTTCGTCTCCTCAGTTTATTCTCGTCTCTCGTTTTATTTTTACTCGTCTTTAATCTCAACTCCTTCTTAACTTCTCTCTCAACTTTTCCGAACTTTAATCTCAACTCCACTTTACAATCTCTAAACTCAACTGAAACTCAACTGAAACTCAACTTCTGTATTTCTCAAACTGACTCTTTGTCTCAACTCAACTCAACTGACTTTACAATGAATTTTTCTCTCTTCTTATATAACTTTGTGTTCTAATCTACTGTAAATTATAACTTGAACAAAATCAATTTTACCAAATTATTATTTAATCTATTGTGACTTTTATTTTGAACAAACTTTGAACGAAAATCAAAGAGCCATGTTTCAAATGAAAAAAGGGGCATGTTATGAAAAAAAGGGGCATGTATGAAGTGTACTGAAACTGACTTGATATAGAATATTGTGGATGTTTATTAAGGATATATATTAAGTGAGAATGTTAGATATGTAAAGAGAATGTTTTAAAGATGTGTTAGATAAATAATGAGATTCAGTGTTAAAGTTAATAATCATAAGGACAGTAGTATTCTGGAATACTACAAGAGGAACGTTTCTTCAAGAGGATTGTGGGAATGCCATCCAAACCAGTGGATTTGTTTGCGTTAAGCTCTTTGAGTGCGCGGTCAACAGTACACGTTCGGAAGTGAATCTGGCTCATGCTGTTCTGATTATGCTCAAGTTGAGGTGGAACTGATGTGGTATCAGGCAGCGTTGAGTTGGCTGCAAAATGTGCAGCAAGTAGATTCGCATTCTCTATTGCAGTGGTGACTCGTTTGTCATCGACTATAAACGATGGAATGGATGAAGAGACTGAGTTTTTAATGTTTTTCACGAATGCCCAGAAGTTTCGACTACCTGTGGGAGAGTGAAGTATTGTTTGTCTCACTCTCTGGTCATGCAAGAACTTTGCGCGTTGAATATACACATTGCAGTCATTTCTAGCTCTCTTTTCCGGTTTTCCTCAGTATTGTAGTCGTATATATTGCAGTCGCTTTTAGC
Source organism: Microdon myrmicae (assembly GCA_963931805.1). NCBI lineage: Eukaryota > Metazoa > Arthropoda > Insecta > Diptera > Syrphidae > Microdon > Microdon myrmicae. The sequence goes on from OZ007499.1 coordinate 76,674,697, forward strand.
GTTCTTGAATCGTTTTCCGATTTCCTCTACACATTTTGCTAAAAAATTACCGGAAATTAGTCATTTAAAAAGCCTGCTTAAAATGAATTGTCAAATATCTTTTTGACGTTGGCACACCTGTCCTCCATCTTGACGTGAAGTTTGAGCGCGATTTGTCATTTAGTCAGATGGCTCCTCTCTACACTCGGAATCGAACCACGTATACGTCTTGGGTTTGATACTCATTATCCAGTGTGGAAGGGACGTGCACGTACCAAGTAGAATCACGCCTGTCAACGTGTCAGCTATAATATCAAAATAGCTATCGAGGAAATATAACGACAAATTTAACTTAAAAGTCGCTTAGAGCTTTCCAGTTGGCTCTTTCGTAGAGTTACATTGTTGTGTTGGAAGTGTTAGCGTTAACGCAGCTGTTGATTAGGGCAAACTTAGCAGATACAACAGTGCTCTAAAGTACCCAAGGGCGAAAAAACTTCGATTGTTTATTTATTACGGTAGGACGTGGGTTTCAGTGTATGGGCAAAATGACCGTATGTGTTGTTACCCATGTTGGCCCATTGACAAGCTGAATTAAACTATTTTAGTCGGCAAACAGGTGGATTTACTTAACTTTATTTAGCAACAACCTGGCTAAGCCACTGCACATTGAAATCTCCCGCGATACCACACCGATGTGCTGACATAGAGCCAAGATCCTGTGAATAGAGTCGGTCGGATAGGCATTGAATGCATACGTGTAATCATACTTGAAAATTCTGCAGTGGTCTAACCGCATAATAATAAATTATTACATATTTTCCAGTGAAGCATATTTGCGCAATTATCACGATTGTGTGTCCCTCCTTCTTCTGCCACTGTAATTATGAGCTAGAATGAACCACGAACCCATACTGACATATGCGTTTTCTAGATCCGTGCTAGGTTTTTATTTTTCTTTGGGTGGGGGTGATGTAAAATAACATAATATCAATGTAAGCAAACACAACTTGGGCAACATTATTTCTTATGCATTAGCCCGGATAGCCTTCCTGATAAGTTCGAAATAAAATCTTCGCTGATCGATATGTTCTCAGTTACATAAGAGAGTAATTTTTTAAAGGCCGCTTTGGGCCCTTTTTCAAAACCGACCACTCCATATTGAAAAAAAAACCTTCATAAATCGAATTACATTTTCGCTCTGATTATCCACCACAGGAAAGGCCTTCTTCTGCCAACTTTTAGTTATACAATATCTTAAATTTATTTTACGGCCGGCCTTAAAATGGTCATAGAATATCTAATAAATTTTAACGACTCGCCAAGTTGCTTCAACTTTTCACAAGTACTAGATTCCCCCTATAAATTCACAATCAACAATTCTGTTTTATTATCGCGCAACTTTTTAAGATTCCTTAAACACTTTCATTAACTTGACTTAAAAGATAATAATTGCTGAATCGCGAGTTCATTAAAAAGATTATCAGGAGGATTATATTTGTGTTAGGTTCTCACCATAAAGTCGATACCATCAGAGAGCTGTATCGCATACTAAATCTGCACGTAACATTTTTAAATTCTTTTATTTTTCTGGACAAGGTTAACAAAAACCAAACGGAAAGCAACTCAATAACAGGTAATAAGCGCGCTCTGTGGTGCCCCATTCAAGTAGCCGGTGATAAAGAGATTCCTTAGAATTGATTCATTTTGAGCGTTTGTTCGATAAGGGATCCAGTTTTACATGAGGTGAAAAGTTACATGATGAGCAGGGACACAATGCATTTCAGATAGTTTTTCTATGGTAGTTGGTCGCTTCATTGTCAGCACTTTCTTTTGACACAAGCATATTAAAGGGACAAAACCAACAAATTGGTCAACCTCTTCCATTTTATCGTCCACTGTTGACATTTAATCGTGATAATTTATGGCTAATGGAAAGTATCGGTCTTAAGAGGCATTAGAAAGACCGTTAAACGATTGACCAATTTGGACAGTTTAACTTAGAATGCTCCATAATTGACCAGAGAGCATCGTAAATTCAGGGATCGATAGCTAGAAGACTTTTCTTTATGTCCGAGGGTCTTTGTTTGTTTGTACCTAACCAAATAAAATCATTAGGTGGTTCCCACTCATTAGAGCCTGAGATACCGACGTACTCTATTTTATTTACCTCTGCTTGAATTGATGGTTTTGACAAATAGAAACGCTTCATTTCTGACACAATGTTTGTGGGTATACGGTAAACGCTTTAAAGGGTACCCACGAGCGAATTTAAAGAATTTGTCTACAAGCGTAAAAATATCATTGTTGTGGTTCAGACTCCTATTAAGTAGCTTTTCTTTGCGTTGCGATTTGTTAATTTAACAATCGATCGGATTTTTGTTTGTTATCTTTTGACCTAAATCGTTGGGTTGGGTGGGAAGTAGCAGCATTCCACATCTTTCCCTGAGAACTATAATATATATTATAATTATTCCCACATTCTGATTCTTCTTTTGAATATAGACTTGCAAAGGTTTTTTTAAAGGACATGAGCATTTTCTATTTTAATACGAACGCACCGCTAAACTTAAACTGCGCATATTGCAAATACTTGAGCCGCTTTAGAGACGGCAGTTCTTTCTGCCGTCCACAAGGCGAAGAGCGAGAAGACGATGAGGAACATATTATTTTTTGGCGTCAGCCAATTTACCGAATAGAAAAATATCTTCCAAGTGCAGAATAAGCTTCGGGAATTCCACAAACCAAGACGTGAAGCTGCAAGAGAACACTAAAATAAGAAGTAAAGTGCTCACTATTATTGGGTTTACGATGTGACAATGGCGTTGTGTCAGTTCCACGAACCGCACAAATCACCATAGGCTGAGATATCTTCGTTCCACCAAGGAATATACTCACCTATAACCAAACTTCACGTGCCCACAGACACGTGTCACCAAAGTCCACCTTTTCACCTGACCAAAGGTGACATCCATACTGGTGTCAACAACCGTACTCCACAAGAAAAGAGTAGACTGCCATCAAAACTAAAACAACTACACAGACAGTTTACAGACAGACAAAACCGGAGGATAATATCACTGAAATCCCGATTAAAAAACCTCCAACAACAGCTAACTATAGATTAGCAACAAATTTGTATTGAAACAACAGAATTCGAGCTATAAATAAAAACTAATAACCCGAATATGTTCCCACAAATAAATAAAATATTCAGGAGAAATAATCAAAACGAGATTCAGTGTCTCCAAATTCCACATACTGATGTAAACAAGCAGCTGCTAATCAACATTGGCATAGATACAGAGAACGCGATCTTCAATAGTGAGCTCCGAAATGAAATTTCACTTTGGCAATCGAAGAATCCCAGTTTTACCGAATTCAGTGATGATAATCTGTCAATTGACATTAATGCTAATGGCTGAGCTAACAGCCTTTTAATTACGAGGGAAGGAATCCAAAGTATATTTGACTCATTAAGAAGAAAAAGTCACTGGGAATAGATGGAGTTCCTAACATCGTACTCAATAACCTGCCCCCAATCATCATCATCATCGGCACTACAACCGGGAACCGGTCTTGGCCTTTTTTGGAAATCCTGAGGCTTGTTAAATTTTCCATAATGATTTGTTTTTTCCGGGCGAGGTCATTAGTCTTGCACCAGAGGCTCCCCGACGGGGAATCGAACCCGGGTCTCCGAGTGACAGGCGGGTATACTAACCACTATACTATCGAGGAGCCCACAATAGCAATAGATATATACACGGTCCTGTTTAACAACGCGTTGAATAATGCATATTATCCCGCGCGTTAGAAAACGGCTATCATTCAGCTCATCCTAAAAAAGGGGAAAATACTGTACAAACCCAATGAACATGCGTTCGATAAGTGTACTCCCAAGCATCAGTAAAGTATTTGAATAGATTATTAACAAAGTTCTGCTAAAATTGGTAGACGACAACTACATTATTCCAAATAACCAGTCTGGCTTTAAGACAGGTCATGAAACCGCACATGCTGCAGGTAAACTGGTCTCCGATATACAATGGAATAAATGTAGGAACCAATGCACAGGTGCCTGTCTGATCGACTTGGGAAAAGCCTTTGATAGCGTCTGGATCGAAGGGTTATATTACGAACTGGTCAGACAAGGCATACATACGCCTTTATTATATGTACTGTACGATATGTTAAAGGACAGGAGGTTCGTGGTCAAAAATGGTAATGTGACTTCTAATAAAACGTATAATATCAAGAATGGCTTGCGACAGGGAGCGGTACTTTCTCCGATTCTTTTTAACATTTACATTAGCTACTTATTAGATGCACTTCCGCAGGCTATTGGCTACGCAGACGATCTCACAATTTACAGAACAGCTCCGAGAGTTGAGATCATAAATAGTTTAATACAGCGAGACTTCAACAACGTGCAGCGCTATTGCGATGACTGGAAACTTAAGTTCAACTTCCAGAAATGTGAAGCCATCCTATTTAGAACCCCATTATATAAAGCCAAGAACGACACAAGGAAAAACTGGCGAAAGCTTATTATCGTGGGACCGCATGGAGATAAACTGGAAACCAAGAGTGTAGTTAAATACCTGGGCATCTGGGTAGATCAACATCTGTATTTCAACAGACATGTAGAGGCTGCTTTGGTCAAATCTAGGAAAACTTTTGCTATGACAAGGAGGCTATTTCACAGTAGCCAACTTGACAGTAGGGTAAAAGATACATGCTACATGAAGCTAATGCTCATATATGGTTGTCCAGTATGGTTTAACATAGGTCCAAATTAGATTGAAAAGATTCGAGTGTTCGAAATGAAGTGTCTCAGAACTTGTCTCAGATTATATCGGACACCGGAATCGGACTATAAAAAGTACTACTCAAATGAGACTTTATATAATGAAGCCTACACAAATAGGGTGGATAATTTTATGATCAAATTAATCAGAGTACATGTTGCGAGAGCAATAAGCTCGTCCAATGACCTAATTTTCGGGGGTTATTATCCAAATACTCTGTACTATGAGAACGTGCATCGCAACAGTTTCATTCCACCAGAGGCGTTCTTTGATTTGGACATGAAAGGGCTTATACAGGATAGATCCGGAATTCTGCTGATCTACCATGTAAGTAGATCATCCGTAGACGGGCGATTGTGCTACGACCGGGAAGTAACGCGCACCGAAGAAGAGCTCTTCCGCTTCAGTAGGGCTATCTCCCATAGAGACCGGGACGATAGTGTTGGACAGCGTCAACAGTTCTGGTGGTTGAATGCCATGTAAGGACCTGGATACCAAAGTTGGTATAGAATAACTGTATCATCAGCCAGCTTACATAGACTTAGCTTTGTGGGTAAGGAAGTATTGTGCACCGACGTACGGCACTGATTCACTTTCTTCCTCCATCATCCACTAAAAAGTTCCAACACGTATTGTCCATAAACGAAAAGAATAAATACACCCAGTACTGTTTATTTATTGAAAATTTGCTTTATTGATTAATCAGGTTCTTTTATTCATATGTATTCTGCCAAAGTTGAGTTGGTTAACAATTATTGAAACGTTTATTAAGTTTTCTGAATTCCCGAAAATCAATTTTATAATTATTATTCACAACAAATTTTACACCATTTAATTGGGTTACAGATACAGGTTCCGATTACACTGAAGATGAACCGTATGCACAAGGAAAAATAATATAAGGTTGGTATGCACTATTTGTATGACATTTTACATTGAGCACGCTTACTCGACTCGCGGTGTATTCACGTCCCCGTGCGCACCGGGGAGCGGGGGTGGGACCGACCGGCTCGGTCGGGTGATAGAAAACAACTCAGCGATATCAATTCGCTAGCAAAGGAAATTCGGCCAGTGGTGCTGACTCTCTTAATTTAGGGATGCATTTTCTATTTAAAGAGAAACATAAAGTCTCCCTTTGGGGGTAGGTAATTAAATCTCATAGAAAAGGTCGAAGTGGTACATATGTATGTGTGAACTTTGGTTCTTTCATGAGACAAAGCAATGAGAACGAATCTGAAAACAAAGAAAGGGAATAATCTACATCAATGAGATGTGAGTTCGGCTAAGAAAACAAGCCGTATCTCATTGGTTAGTAATGGATTTCTGTTTGGTCATGCCGCGAGGTCATGAGAAGCAGATTCAGAAATATTGTAGGACAAAGGGGTCGTATAGATCATTGTCTTGATGTGACATGCAGCTGTATTGATAGACCGCTACGCTGGTGGACATGGTGCTAATTGGTTTTAGCATATTCACAGGGAATTGGTGTTTATGGCATCGCCACCAAGGATAAGTATACAATTCCTATTTGCATTTGCCTATGCCATAGGATTTAATTTATGCCTTAAGACGCAAGATGCGTATATTTGCTTTTGCCCCTTGGGTAAAGGTCGCCAGCGAATGTGTACCTAAAGGAATTTGTTGTACACATGGTGAGGCTGGGAATAGGCGACGCGATGTTTATTATCCCTGTTCTGGTGGTTACATTATATGTAAATCAAATTGTTTCGTTTTCAGGAATTCGTCTAGAGAAAATGCGTATGATAAGATTGGGATTTGCCTGGCAACCAAAGGTACCGAATTGGGCTTGGGATTTATGATAAGTTTGAACAGAATTCTTATAGGGAATTTTAAATTCGAATTAATGAATGAAGGTAAGAATTCTCTTTCAGGAGCTTTTACATACATTAGATGCTTGATGCGTGAAGAATTTACAGATGCTAATGCGATTGCATTAGCGGAAAACTATGAAGGTTGGGTTGCAGTTACGGGGGTTCTTCGGGTAAGTAGACAGTGGGGTTTGGCGGAACCCCCACAGCTTTTCTAGAATTAGGGTAGTATAAGATTTAAATTCTGGCGCAAGACTAAAAGAAAAAAAAAAAAAAAACATTATGGAAAATTAAACACTTGCTAAATAAGGCCAAGACCGGTTCCCGGTTGTAGTGCCGATGATGAATGAATGAATGAATGAATGAAGATTTAAATTAAGTTAAGTTAAGTTCTTTTAAACAAAATTAAAAAAAAAAACAAAAAAAAATTATGTAGGTTAAATTTCAAGAAAAAACCAAAACAAAAATTCGACATAAAGCTTTCATAATTTTTCTTTGTCATTTAAATAATTATAAGTACAGCCACAAAGTTCTGTCGCCGAAAGTCAAATTATACAATAGTTATGTAATGTTCACCTTAAAGCGTCTGCGTAGGACCAGTAAGTTGTAATATAAGATAGTTAAGCTAGAATTTAAGCACTTTTTGTCTAGCATGTAATTTAGAAACTAAGAACATAAAAAGAAAATCAAAAAATGTTATAAAAATAAAAATGAATTAGTATCTAATTTTAAACACCGGAAGATACAATAACTTTTTCTTTTATTGAAATAAACATAAAACAGTAAAATTACGATTGTTGTACAAGTTTCGAGTTGCAAATAATTAAATTACTAAGTTAAAATTCGATGGCGTTGTGGTGGTTCTACGAACCACATAATCCACTATAGGTCGAGATATCGTCGTTCCACCAAGGAGCATACTCACCTATATCCAAACTACACGTGCTCACAGACACGTTCCTCAAAAGGCCACCTTTCCACCTGAAATAAAGGGTAACATTCAACCTGGAGTCAACATCCCCACGTATCCACAGATACATGGGCCACAAGCCCGACCAATTTTCCTACGCTTGCACAGCGATCGAAGGACATGAGCCAGCATTGAAATTGTGTACCAATCCATCAACTGGATATACACAAACGGGTGGCACAGCTGCGCCAGATGTCGACAGACATCACATCCCCGCCGATAAGCGAATTGCCGGAAATCCAATCCGTCGACAATACTTTTGTCCCTGCCGCAATGTACTTCGTCTAAACAAAGGCCATTGGGGAGCAACGGCAATAAACGAAAACGCTGTTCCCATATGGGAAAGTAAACACGATCGCAAGATCGACTGCTGCAAATCACACACTCGATTGTTTACGTAAGCAATCCATGAGAGATGTCAATTTATTATCTTTCTTCGAGGTCTGTCTCCTTTAACTGCTGCTTTCGGACTGCCCGCGAAACCAAAATGCGCCGTCCTTTTATGTTGTGGCAAATCGAGATTTGCACACAAGTATTAATTGGTTTTCGAAGCACAAACCCGATTATTTGTGCTTCAAATATAATTAGGGTTAGGGTTTTGAATCAATGTGCAGCAGATTAAGTTTAGGTTTCATCTGTCACACATATGATTCGCTATGGGAGAATGGATGAGTGGATGGTGGACAGGTAAGAATTGTAGGTATACGGATGGGAGAGGTTAGGGTGTTTTAAGTAAGTGGAAAAGTGTAGCGATTTGGAATCGCTACACTTATGTAACATTGTGCCACTTTAATAATAGAACCGCAAACGTGTAAACTAGACGTAGTGCTCAGTTTACTAAAGAAATAAAAGAAAAATTAAAACAAACAACATTTCGTAATGTTTTATTTGTGGCAGTGTCTCCGTGTCCGTTGTGCTTAATTCTCTCTTTCGTGGAACAGTGTTCGGCGGGACACTCTCGATCCGAAGCCCCAAATACCCGCCAAAACGTTACGTCATGGCCACCTATTATTTGTTTTATAAAAAGTGGCAGGTTGACCGCCGAGGTTCGCTATCCCTATCTTAGAATAATATCACGGATCTAAACAGAACACTTGTATGAAAGGCATTAAAATAAGCCATGTCGATGAAACAAGGAGGTTAGTTGAGATTTCAATTAACTAAACTAGAGTTCAAAAATTGTTTGTTGAACTAATATGTTCAAGTCATAAGAACAAATAATAAAAATGATTGAGAAATGAATGAAAACATGTTTATGAAAATTATCTTAGACCAATGCAGACATAACGACGGATTGACTATTTTTAAATTTTAATATCCTACAGCACGCCAAGTTCCCATCACAAAAACACAGTGCTGATTCATCGACATAAAATTATAGTTTAGTTAATTGAATGGCATCCATGTGCGAATAGTTTAGCATTCATTTTGAAATTATTGTTAGGTTTCAATGGAATATATTCAAGTTCCACCATAATTTCCATTACGGCTTGCTGCTCGGACCTCCTGTTGTTAAATGACCGGCTACAGTTGTCACTTTGATTAAACCATAACTTTTTGGAAAACAAGTCATGCATTTCCTTTCTTATTAAAATCCGACCACAAAGGCAATTCAATCAATTCAAATATGAAATCGAGAATCTGCGACCGGAAATTTAAAATCTTTTATGGGAATTTTTACTAACTTAAAACATCCACCTATCGTAGACGATCATTTCGAAAAATGAGATAATTCGTACGTAATTAAATTGGTGAAGAATGGATTCTCGTTGCCTAATCATTGAGATCTAAAAACACGTCCTCCCACAATTGGTCACATTGAAAAATGCATTGACGCGGGACTGTCTATTATGTGAGTGGATACAAAATTAGAGTTAATAAATCGTCTTAACTTGATTGTTGGCATCCCCTTTATCTACTTATTTGCATCTACATATAAGTTGAGCTGCTTCGATACAGGTTAAATGCTTTTAGTGATCATTTCGAAAATTACTATTTTATATGAACCTTTTAACCGAATGGTTTTTGTTATAATAAAAGTCAGTTAAGGATCAACTTAAACCAAATTTCAAATGCCATACAACACCACAAATGGTTACTAAATAAAAACAAACGAATTCAAAAACAATGTCGCAAATGAAATGAATAACAATTAAATGTTGACAACAGGTGTAGAAAGATCTATAAAATTATGAAAACGGTTTTGACAATAAAAATGTAGTATAGTTGCGAATTGACCTAAAACAATCAACACCATCTGGGCTGTGTTAAAGTTATGGAGATAGAATGAAAGGAGAAAGGTTCTCTACTACTACTTCCTATACAGTTGTTAGTTTTTGTATTTCACACGCTCGACGTTCGTTGATCAGTCTTTCAATTGAAATTCGATATCGTTTAATGTTCATTTATTTATTCTTAACGGCAGGAGGTGTCTTCTTCTTTAGTCATTGGTAATTTGAAACCAACGAAATTTTAGTAATCTTTTTGTTTGTTTTCATCTTACTGCTTATTTTCTACGCATATAACATAAAACGTTTATTGGGATATCATGCAGATTAATAAATTGGCGATGGTTGTAGCAACAAACGTTTTATGTCAATTATCACAACAGGTCATAGACCACAAAATCATCATAGAGCATCAATACAGAATACGTTCACAGATGAATTTTATTAATCTTTAAATTTTTTAAATTGTTTAAAAGTTGTCGAACGGTGGGAAAATACATTCGACAGATCTGTCTTGAATGCACTCATTGATTAAGACTCACTTTCTTTTTATGAAATTCCCATCGAAGCGGTGTTGATATTGAAAGAGGTTGTCGAGTAAATACTGTTTGTGGAGAGAGTAGTAAGTAAATACTGTTTGTGGAGAGAGTAGTAAATTTGGAGCAACTCACTATTTATAACGGACACTTTGATTTTTATGTTTTTATCTATAGAGGATGATATAACAACTTGAATATCTATGGGTCTATTGAAAATGTGGAGTACTATAAATTCTAAGTAAAATGCTAACAGTTCCTCTATCAAAAAGATTTCTCGTATTTCTCAAAATTATGAAACATTCATTAGTACTTACTACTAAACATCGACTGTTCATAGAAACGGTTGAAATTCGACTCCGAATATTGACAAGTATGTTTTGAATACATTATAAGACTGAAGTAAGGAAACGGTTAGTACAAGTCTATCATCAATGGGTGCCGCTAAGTTATATAATGACCTGTCTCATAGTACACTGCAATATATGGGTTCTTGAGTAGAGAGTTATAAAATGTCACTGATGTCTTACGTAATAGTAGCTGACATGCATTTTTTTTTTAGAGTTTTATATTCAAAGATACGTCACGTGAGACAAGTGGCTTATGTTCCAAAACGTATGGTAGATGATATCACTTCAAAATGAAGAACCTTTTCTTTAAACAAGTACAGGAAAGGTAGACTCAAACGACATTCATTTATTCCGTAAAGTATTGTACAAATGGGGGTCAATTATTTTATTCCATTGTTTTTTTTTAATTTACACATGTAGTGATCCTAAATCACTACTCCCATCCAAATCCCCAATATTGCCAATAATCCCATACAAATCCCCAATATTCCTATAATCCAAATCCAAATTCCATATTGAATCATATGAGCGATAAATTAAACCAAAAGTTAATTTGTCGGACATTGATTCAATTTCACATTAACTCATACCCCAATCCAATTGAATCATATGCACGATAAATTTAAACCAAAGTCCATTTGTCGTGCATTGATCCAATTCCCAATAATTCTGGCATCATGAAATTCTTAACTCAAAATGCATTTCATGATTTCCCTTCCAGGAATTTATTCAAATAAAGTCCCAGTCATTTCCCAGAACCCTATTCCAACTGAAGCACACAAAAACTTGTGTGCGCTTCTTGGAATTTTAAACAATAAAAATGTTGACAAATCCCAACGACAAAAAGAATAAAAGGGCGGCACATTTCAATTTCATAATGAATTAAGTTCTAGAAGGCTGAACCTATGGACTAATGATCAGTCACGCCAAATGCGAAATTCAATGTATCAAACTAAAAGAAACTTAATTGATAAAGGCAAAACAAAAAGACAGTCTAACTTCAAGCTAAAGCCGGGCCTTTTCATGTCCGTGGGGTATTCTATCGGTGGGAAGCTCGTGCTCCCCGTGCGTGGATGTATCTAGTCGAAACATCTTCTACAAAGTAAAGAGATCTTGACACTTTATTGTGGACCCTAGTACGGGAACCCCCAATGACAGAGCAAGCGGCACGCGGTGACCAAGGGAAAATAATGTACTCACACCAGGAGTGTCCACTGGTGCCATAGAAGGAGACCCCGCCTTCCCTGCCAAGGAGCCTACGAAGAAAGAGCCTCCGGAAGCCCCCACGCCCAACCGAAGGAAGTTGCGAGGGCACACCTTTCACGCCGTCCACTCTAACCGATAAACGGCCCGCCAGTAGATCACCCCAAAGGAGATGACCCAACACCACAAAAGGAGGTAAGCTAAAGTTCTTAATTCAAAATATAGCACCTCAACACACACTCCAAAGGAACTATTTTGTTATAAACAAAATTGGCACAACGTTTTATGTAGTTTTTCTTTGTTATTGAATTAAACAGATTACACAATTAAAAGGGCAAACAAAGTTCTGTCGCCGAAGGGCAAAATACACGATTATAGTCATGATAAGTTTTTCTTAGAGCGTCCGCGAAGGACCAGTAAGTTTTAACTTAAGGTAATTAACCTAGAATTTAAGCATTTCTTGACAAAAACACCACAAACACAAAGACGAAGGCCACATACACTTTTCAAAACACAAATTGTCTCAAAGTTAAACCTCCACGGCAAAGTATTGGATAGCCTATTACACCAATATACAGGGTGGTCCAACTTAGATAAGCTAATGGGACACCGCCACGACTTTAACATGATTTGTCTGACAGCTGCAATAAGGCTCGTGTGTGAAACTTCAAGTCCTTCCGCTTAAATTTTGACAAATGCTTGCAATCGACATACACACGGTCGCCCGTTCGGCATACCAAACCCCCTTTTTGAGAATATTCTCTTCAAGATGAACAATCTTAGTGATGAGTTCGCTTTATCGCGCCCCTCTAAACAAGATCAATTCATCCCAACCGAACTCTACACAACCTCGATACTGTCGTAAGCGACACTGGGACCTCCCGGTCTCTCATTTGCCAGCTTGAAAGTGCTGTCTTATCCATGTGTAGCGATCATAAATCGCTACTCCTATCCAAATCCCCAATAACATCAAAAATCCCATCCATAATCCCATAACGCAAATCCCAAATTTCATATCGAATCAATGAGCGATAAATGAAACCAAAAGTCAATTGTCGCACATTGATTCAATTCCACATAACACATCCAAATTCCATATTGAGTCACATGTACAACGAATTTAACCAAAAGTTAATTCATCATACATTGACTCAATTCCTAAAAACCTTGACATCATGAAATGCTTAATTCAAAACGCATTTCACGATTTCCCTTCCCAGAACCCATCCAACTAAAGTCTCTAACAAATTCCCAGAACGCAACTCAAGTTGAAACGCACTAAGTCATTATGTGTGTTTCTGGGAATTTCGACATTAAAATAGTTGACAAAAGTCAACTACAAAAACTATAAAAGGGCAGTGCTTTTCAATTTCAGAATCAGTAGCATTCCAGAGGCCGAACCGCTGGCCGAATGCATCAGTAGAGTTCCAGAGGCCGAAACGCCGGTCGTGCATCCAGCTAAATAACTCCTGATCCAAGCACAATTAAAATTAATCATTTTTGTATAAACTGAATCCTTTTCGCTCGTTTATTTTACACACGCAACACTTCGCGCTCTTCTCTCGAGTTCCGTTAAAGCACGGCGTGGAGTACAACACATGCAATCAAAGGTAACCATCACCCACTCCGCCGCGCTGCGAGACATATTTTTATAACGAACTTACACAATGTGTTCCCATCACCGCCCCACCCTACTTTACTGCGTTAACCCCTCGCCCCCCCACCCCAGCCGCCCGCCTCTCCAACCAACACACCACGCAGCACCTTCCATTTCTGTGACAGCCCCCCCCCCCCCCCCCCCCCATCGACCATTTTGGCACATCTTGGAGCCGTGCAGAATCGCGCGCCCGTATTAATAAACTCGATTATTTCAATCAACCAAATACCTCATATCTGTTAAAGGCGCCCCTAATACCGTGAACTCCGATTGGATTTCGGATTTCTTTCTGAAAAACTACAGGATTACCGTAAAATAATTTCACTTGCCTCCTGGCCCCAGATACAGATTTTATTTCTGCATAGTTCTTCCCTCTAGATACGATTGGATTTTCGATCCTATATGCCTATAGCTTAATGGGTGGTATTTTGCCGGGCGGCTGGGCTTTGAGACCCTACCTAGTGTGCCGAACTGCACAATAGCAAGAGTCGTCAGTTGAAACCATTTTTGCACAATCAAACGCAAGACACAACCTCGTTATCAACTTAACCATTGAGGCAGTGACTTGATTTATGCCATTGTGGCGGTTCCGCCAAACCCCACGCTTCGCTTTCCTGAAAAACCCCCATAACTTTCACCCACTCTCCTAATTTCACTAATCCAATCGCATTAGCATCTTAAATGCTCCACGCATTAAAGAGATCAAATCTGTGATCTAAAAAGCCCCTGGAAAAGAAAACATACCTTTTCATGCATCTCTTCGCATACAATTCTCCGTAGGATTTCTTTCTTAACATTATCAGGCAGAACCCCCATTATTACAACCCAACTCCCATTGTTTCCCGCCAATGTATTTGCATTGGCACCTGAAGACATTTCCTTTTACAAGGACATTTAATGCATACAACGCATTATCTAAAATTCCTAGAAATAATTCTTTAAAGTGCATATGGCATCATGAATCCCAAGCCAGCCGGCACCCTTTGTCTGTGTTAAAATCCTATGTCGGACAGCTTGTTTTTACAGATGCCATAAACCATATTTCTACGCATGTGAATATGCATAAGATCCAATTCATCGTTTGTTTTCCCACTAACAAACAATCTTCAATTTCTTTCCCTGCCGCAACCAATTACCCGAAATATACAAAGGCATGCAAGCGATTCGTTCGGCCACCAATCCCATTAGCACTTTTTTTTCCCCCAACGTCGATAATAGCGACGACGCATCGCGTAAACAATGACCCGCATTACCAACGGCGCATTTGGTCATTTCTCCCTTTTGTCTTTACCGCCTGTCTGCTTCGTTTACCCATTGCCTGCGAGTACGTGTAAACAACACAGATCTGAACGATCTCACACTCAGCACCATGATCTTCATTACAAGATCTGGTTTCCTATTCCACCAAGAGAGACTTTACGTTTCTCTGGTGGTAGGTAAAAACGATATCCTTAGTGGAGAGGATATCTACCACCACACCGCAAACTCACCCCAAACGAATCTTGAATCGTTGAATCGTTTTACGTCCACCGACCCAGCAGGTCGTGGTCGTTGTCGCTCCCGCTCTCCGTCGCCCTGTGGAGAAGCGTCCCAATAGCGAAGTCGGGTCGAGGAAAGTGTTTCGCCAGTTCATGTATTTATAAAAGTTATAAGAAATCAATTTAATATCAATTTAAAATACTTGGATACATCCAAACCAAATGACAGTGTTTATAACCAATAAAATAATAATAAACTGAATCAGTGTGTTATTCTTTCCTGTGTTGATGTCGCGGAGTTTCGCTTAGTGTTTCCCTCTCGGTGCGCCTATTTTCCTCTCGGTGACATTTTGCTGTTTTTCTTTCGGTCTACGCAGACACTTAGAACTGGTGGAGACGAGGTAGAACTCTCGCCCATGCTGGCGTCGCGATCTCGTACCCCACACCATCACCTTGAGCTTCGAGGCGCAGGATTGCGTCAGTTCGGTGCGCTGGCAATCGCAAGCCTGGCTCAGGTCCCTGAGCTCCGAAGCATGACACATTTCCAACATCTGCCCTCACTCGCCCGTGGCACGAACCCGTCCTCCTTACCCTCGGCAGCGCTTCCCGAGCAGCCAGCTCATGAAATCTTCCATGTCCTTCAGCCGGCTGTTGAATGTCAAAAACCAGAATCCACCTTTATTTGTGTCGAGTTTAGTTTCGAGATGTTCAAGTCCTCCGTTTCAAATGGACGTCGTAGTTAACTTATCCCATGGTCGCCTGAATTTATCGTCAACCATTCTTTTATTTATATTGCCTCTAGAATTGGTACAACTCATGGTTCTCGTGGTTTTAGTCTCAGTGAACCATACCGTGCTTGTATGTGGATCGATGAACCATAGCATTAAAAATTTAAAATCTCCCTCGGTCCAATAGAAAGTGGTCTGACAAGGCTTATCATTGGTGTGTATGAACAGGAATACTACTATTGGTGCGTGACGAATGTTCCTTAACGTTATTCTGTGTGTCATTTATTTCCGAGGAAAGCAATTTCTGCGAATGTTCCCTCAATGATTGTAGAGAACCTTCCTCGATGTATTCCCTATAAAGTATTGATCGGATTAACCTGACGATCTGACGATTAGATTCACTTCATCAATTTCGAATTTATTGGCAGAACCTTTTATCCGCGACAATTGACAGCAACTGCCTAATTGATACTTTGGTGGGCATTTTTCAGCTCCATCGTCCACGACTCAGCAACAAGTTTCAATATCAATTTGACAAATTCAAATGGTATATTGTCGACAAAAACGTTATTTCAGTATATACTTTGAATGTGTATTTAAATGGTATAGTCGCTAGGAGACTTGTTTGTCCTCAAATGTTAAGCTAGAACTTCAATGGACTTCTTATATTCTCGCTCATATCACATAATTTCCGTGTCGATTACACCGAATAAATTCTCAACCTCGAAGTGGAATATAATGTTATCTGGAGATTGAAATAAAGTGAATGTAACGCGATCGGCAGTTATTATATTGTACAACCGACCAAAATAAATTTACATGGAAATACCATATAGAAGGTAGGCCAATGTGAAGAGGGAACTGTGTTGGTCGTCTATTTTTATTTACTTATTGCTTTTGTTTTTTTATCTATTTGAGTGAAATTTACAGATTCACTAGTGAAAATTTGAAATCTTAATTTGAATGACCCCACCGAAGTTCCTGTCATGCAAGTTGCAATCTGATCTCTATTGTGGTGTCGATAAACCAATGCTGAATACTTAAGAAACCTTTTAAGTTTGGACTGGTCTCTTAATTGAGGTACAATACAACGAAGTTTTGTATATTTAACCAACAGTTTCATGATCAACTTTCAAGTGTTGGGATCAGTTTAACAGATGAAACAATAACATTAATTTCTTTTAAGGTATTTTTACATTTTTGTCACTGCTGTCTATATAGATTAATTTCATCTTGATTATTGTATTGGGTTGTACCACACGAAATGTCCGATTTTCACTCAGTGGAAAATAAGAAGTTCTCGAGTGAACATCTGTGCCAGAACGTTAAAATGTCTTTTTTAAATTGTAAAGAGGTACCCGTGCTTGACGTGTGAGAATTTTAGGGTTCGTTACAAGTGCGGTTTCTTTTTTTAGGAATTGTTTACCATGCTATCGGCAGTTCAAATTCGAACCCTCTTCCTTTATGAATTTAGAATGAGACGTAGTGCGACATTGGCAATGAAAAACATTAATGATGCATTTGAGGATATAGCGGTAAACGAACGCACTATACGAGATTGGTTTGGAGAGTTCCGTTTGCGAGATTTCAGTCTCGAAAATGAGCCACGCAGGAAGCCGGAAAGGTAAGTTGACGACGATGTTTTAAAGGTAACGGTGGATGGGGACCCAACGAAATCGGTGCGGGAGATTGCACAAGCATGGGAGTATCCCCAATGACAATAAGTCGACACCTTTCTCTCATAGGAGAGGTAAAGAAACTGATATGTGTGTACCCCATGAACTGAACGAGTACCAAAAACTAAGGTGCTTGGAAATCTGCCTATCGCTTAGATTAAGAAACCTGTGATGAAAACTGGATTCTGTATGATAACCGTTTGGAAAGTTCCGTTCGGGAGATTTTAGCCTCGAAAATGAACCACGTGGGAAGCCGGAAACGTTAGTTGACGACGATATGCAACGGTGGATGCAGACCCAGCGAAATCGGCACGGGAGGTTGCACAAACCATAGGAGTATCCCCAATGACAATAAGTCGACACCTTTCTCTCATAGGAAAGGTAAAGAAACTCGATAAGTAGGTAACCCATCAACTGAACGAGTACCAAAAAGTACGGCGCCTGGAAATCTTCGCATCGCTTAGATTAAGAAACCAAACTGAACTGTTTTTACATCAGATAGTCACCTGCGATGAAAATTGGATTCTATATGATAACCGTGGAAAGACCTGGGCAGTAGTTGGATGCAGGTGTGTGGGGGTTCTCTATACTACATGGAGAACCATCCCACTATTTCAGCCCTGTTTCGACTGCTAACAGCGTGTCAATTCAACTCCAATTCCCCCTACAAGCTATTCCACCTGAAAACCATGTTTTCCAAAAGGACGCATAGCTAAATTCATATATATTATATGCAGACAATGCATAATTGAGTTTAGCTACCTTTTTGCCGTACGACAACTCCATTCCCCTAACTCATGGGATTTCCACCGGAAAATGCAATTCATGTTGGTTAGCAACAACCAAGTCGACCCAAACGACGCGGTTGCAGCATCGTGCAACGGCTTGGGTAATTACCGAATTACTTAGTGTTGACGTCCGGCGCCGTGCTTCCTCGGATGAGGGAAGAGCGGGGACCTTTTATTATTCCTTTATTTAATCTTCTTTCATCAATTCGCGTTTTGTTTGATTTCAATTCTTGATATAAAGTTGTCCGTTTTTGAATTGAAAAATTGTTTGCTTATGTGGGCGGTTTCTATAGTTTCTTTTCTTTTATTGTGTGTTACTTTGTTTATTTTTATTACAGCTTCTCCTTTTTTTTTAAATAACAAAACTCACACTAAAACTTACAATTCAATTGCTAACTCAAACAATTCTTCCACTGTAATCTCCAACTAGAACTCTCAAACTAAACTTCTTCTTCCAACTGCCAAAACTAAACTCTACTAACTTCCAATCTCAACTCTTTTTACAAATGAATTTTTTCTCTACTTATAGAACATTGTGTTCTAACTTACTGTAAATTATAATATGAACAAAACAAATTTTCTCAAAGTATTCCTTTAGTTTCTGTGACTTTTAAATTGAATAAAATTTGAACGAAAATCAAAGTGCTCTGTTTTGAAATAAAAAGGGGCAAGTTATGAAAAGGGGCAAATAAAAAGGGGCAGGTTATGAAAAGGGGCATGTTATTAAATGTGCTGTAACTGGCAATATTGTGAATATTTATGAATGGTATGTATTAAGTGAGAATGTAATATATGTTAAGGGAAGTTTTTAAGGATGTGTAAGGAGATTCAGTGTTAAATTTAATAAAGGGTAGTATTCTGGAATACAGCATTAGCGTGTTTCCCACGGTAATATTTCCCTAGCCGATTTGGCGTCCCTTTGATTTCCCCCAGACACTCTATTCGATGTGGATCAATGATCTCTTTTCGCAGATGAATAGCACAAGCCACTTTCCTCTCCTTTCCATTTTTATCTTCCCCTAGTACATTGCAATTTGAGATCACCACAGTCACCGAATTAGGTCGGTGGGCCGTCCTCAGAGGCTGCATTGTTACACGCACATCAAAGCCAGATCAACCCTGGGTTATTGTGCTTTTCCTTTTGATTTCTTCATCCTTTATATGCCCATCGACCGTCGAACGAATACACAAGTATTTATTCACCTCGATGAGCGTAGAGAATTGAGAAATACACGGGAGAGCGCGATTACCATTGGCTGATCGTCGTGCAAAATCAAAGTTTCATCCCCGATTGAACTAGTCATTACTCGACCACACCAGCAGTAGGTCACGCTGCTGAAAGTTTGTCTTTTAACCACCGCGGCGTGTGCACGCTCCGATCTCTACGACTACTGCCTAAGATGGAGTTGGCAGTACTAATGACAGTGTTCTTAGGACGTGTCCATTTCTCTTCTACGCCCGGCATTCTGACCCCAGGGCTTACTCCCCCTCCGTCGAGCTCTTCGAGGGCGAGTCTTAACGCATGCCCAAAAGTGTTACTGCTGTTCTCATTGCGTAAGGGAGCCGTGTTGGTTCGAACCTGATACGCGGATGCAATGATCCGTAAGGCAATCTGCGCTCGGAAAACTGTACCAACAAGATAGTGATCCGAGTCGACGTTGGAACCTCGGTACGTTCGTACCGTCATCAGGCTCGAGGAGGATATGTTCAGCCTGTATACTAAAGATGGAATTATACTTGCTACGCCAAGAATTTATATGAGTTCATTGTTCACGAAGTTGCTGTGCTACATATTTTTGTTGCTCATGACTAAATTATACGTATGTCTTATTAATTGTAACCAGACTTGGGAAAGTTGAGTATTTCCTACATCTATTAATCCACACTTCGCCCCTATTTTTCTCGGGTTCATTCCAATTATGGATCCAGAATTGGACAGTGTTTTGGTCTCGATGATGCAAGTGTCATGCATAGACCTTCGGCCAGTTTGAGTTTGTTGACAGAAGGAAGTTTTCGGGAAAGTTTAGATTCCATTCCAATCTATTATATGTTAACTATTCCAAAAGGGCTTTGTTGAAAAACCAACACGCATCCATCGGTTGTACCAGCTACAAGCACATTAAGTTGAGCGGACGCCAATACGCAATCCAACACGCATACATCCCTTATACCAGCTACAAACAACAACAAAACCTTCCCATTCAGTGGAGATGTTGATCGGAAGTTTGATTCCCGTAATTGACAACCGAATGCAACCCTCAACAACCGGTCTTATGATCTCGTCAAGTAAAGCATCTGCAGACGCTCTGCTTTTCGTTCCGGACACATTAGATAAACATTGAGATTATTTTGAATGTGAACCACTGATCATGGCGTGACAACCTAACGGGCAGTATGGGATCAGATCGTAAGGAGTTCAGTTCGCCCCAGAGGCAGAACGATCGGCGAGCGCTTCGAACCTGATTCTGGAAGAAAGACAAGTTGTTATTGTGTTCTGTTTGCAACTGAAAGTATATTTCGTGTTTGCGATGAAAAACTGTTCAATAATCTCGGTGGACAAGTCCAGTTCGGACGATTTGGGTGCGGTTGCCTCGTAAAGTGCGTTGATATGATGTGAAGATTTTGAAGAACCATCAACAGTGGTTGATTACATAACGTAGTGCGCGATTCTGTAGGTCGCTGCAATTACCTAAATTAAGACTCTAATATCCCGTTTGGGACCCTTGGACATAGGAGTTGAGATTTGAATGCTGCTTGTTCAAGGGTGCGGTTCGATCTTTAGTACTGTCTTAATAACAACGGGCATGGACCAATAGTAAACTTCACTGTTGTCGTTCTTACAAACTGTGTGACTGTAATATCGCAATTCATGGAATCACCGTGCCAAGCAATTTGCAAGAACCCAAGCAGGATAAAGACCTATAGGTCTTCTCGCAGCGGACATAATGATTTACATCAATGGGATTCTTTCACACGCTTAAGGAGGGTGATATCATGCCACTTGTGACTCTGTACGGAACTCTCAAGGAGCAGAAATTAGACATGGTGATGGAATTGCACCTTTGAGACGCAAGGCGTTACTGTCCCGCTCTGACTGATGAATCAGATCCTATGGTTATGGCACTGACGTGAACACGCGGTAAGGCGTCAACGCAGACGTTGACCATGAGATGGATTTATCATTTTCTCATTCCGCCACCCGCTGATGCAATTGAAGTCTTGGCGTCGACGGATTACGGTGATGACATTCCATACATCATAAATCGACCTGCCTTCCACTCACCCATAAGCCACTTACCTGCATATGAGCTGTTCAAAGCTCTCCATCGACCAGTTCACACCTGAAACATAACCCCACGGCAAGATTACCATCTGGCCATGGCATCAAATAAATAACATCAATTAAACCATCTCGGTTCATCTGTCATGAACCGATCGGTTCCTATGAGCGGCCACATGCCCACCAAACACATGCCAATCCTTCTGTGGGTTATTGTTCCAACAATCCATTGGTAAAAAGACAAGCTATGACAAATCACTTGCTTATACAGCTGCAGCCGATTATCCCTGATCGGTTGCATAAGCGATAAACTGGCATCGAATTGGACGTGATCATAGTCTGTTTTCCCTAAACAATCTAGCAGCGGTCACGTGTTTTGTTCGCTAATACAAAGCATAGCGCAACTCGCGCCTAGCTGCCAGTGTAAATATTCACACTGGAATTCGACCCTTGACTCGCCATGGATGCAATGCACAATCGACGTGGATGTATACACAACCGTCATTGCGTAATCATCCTGATCACCGGATCGTGTCCCACGACACGTTTTTCCTAAGACAAACATGCATCCATGCATTCTAGCCTTTGCCATCGTAAGCGAAGTTCTGTTGACATAACATCAACAGAAAAACCTATCCCGGGTCGTTTGTGATGGCAGGGCAGCTAGCCTGCTTACATCGGTCATCATATTTGACCAGCTGCATGTTTGTTTACGCTTCCTTCACCCAACACATGTTTCGTTTGTCTTTCTTTCCTAGGTAAAGACATTCAACCTATCGGGACGGTGTCTATGGGAACCTTCCAATGGGTTGCGAATCGTTTCTCATTGGTCGTTGGGGGGAAGGAAAGATTGTTTTCCCCTACGAGGACATGAGTGGAAACCCACCCCACTCATGGAGGTAGGGTGAGCATAGCGCAGCTTACGATGAGTCCAATTTCAACCGTCAAATCGCACACACGCGTCACTGAAGAGGCTTTCAAGAAAAAATTATAAAACATCGAGTAAAGGAGTCAGAGTTCGCCTGTCGGTTCGGTGGTCCATAATTGTTATACCTTATACTGTGTCAGAACGAGTTGGTTAGTGACGAAGACAATATCGGAATAATGTTCGAATAAAAGAACTCGTTGCGCCATACGATCTCTTAGTGATAATAAGTTATAATAATTCCAGAAGACAGACATATCAGATTGCAGACTGGGCAATAGCCCTGTGAGTAGGTTGTTAGAATATACTCACAGCTGAGCCGGCTTGTTGTAAGAGGCGACTAAAGGCCGAGTGGTAGCCGGGGCCCCAACGCCCCGTGCGCCCGGTGAAATACCACCCCATCAAGCTTTAGGCTCCGTGAAATGGTCGGGAGAAATCCCTGGCCACCTTTCGGAGCTTGGCTGATGGACCGGTTCGAGAAAAGGTTGGTTAGGTGGTAGTCGGTCTCAAGATGAGATACCACCCTGTCAGCTGTGCATTTCGCGATATCGTCGAGAGAAATCTTCGACGGTGTTTCGGATGTGTGGCTGATGGTCCGGACTGACGCGGAGATAAGTCATGATGGTGCCTTCTGATATAAAGAATTCTGGAGATAAACTAGTCTTCCATTCAGATCTCCGGGGGGGCCTATGTCAGGGGGACCATCGTGTAAATATTATGTTAAATAACGGACCTTTAAGAGGTTCGTCATCGCATAACCGAGCTCGCTCTCGAGGCTCTGCCCACGCTCGACTGGTGACGGCATTTTGTAACATCAGGGGTATCGGTTTCACCAATATGAATGTGAACGCCGTCCACCAATATTTGCAAACAACGAAACCTGATCTCCTTGCACTAATTGAGACCCGGGTCGATTCGTCAAATGATTCCACATACCTTCGTTGCTCAGGATACGACTTACATTCGAGATTCCGTTTTAAGGGCGGAGTCTGCGTCTTCGCGCGGTCCGATCTGGCTTGGCAGAGGATGAAGGCGTTGGAACCCAATAATATGGAAATCATATGGTTGAGGGTTGCTGAGGAATTCTGTTAAATTTCTTTGTTGTCTTTACCGCTCCCCGAATGACGATCGACCGGCGACATTTTTCGAACATCTTTCACATACCGTCGACTGGATACAGAACAACCACCCAGCTTCTGAAATTGTTGCCCTTGGTGATTTTAATGTGTACAATTCCGGCTGGTTGTTACATTCTAACAGTACCGACGAGGCTGGGAGGCTGGCGGAGATGTTTGCTCTAAGCCACAACTTGACTCAACTCGTGGAGGAACCGACGCGAGTGCCGGATGCCCGTGGCGATTGTGCGAACACCCTGGATCTGTTTTTGACATCCGAACCTGGTATTTATACCGTGGAGGTTTCTGCGCCACTGGCAAACTCAGATCACTGCTTCGTGTCTGTCGCGGAAGCACTTGCATATCAAGCGAATAACCGGCCTAGGCAGCTTCGCCATGTATGGAAGTATGGGGTTGCTAACTGGGACGATTTGCGAGATTTCTTCGCATCCTTTCCATGGTCAGATGTGTGCTTCGGAGACTCCGATGTTAACGCTTGCGCGGAGTCGGTATCAGAGATTATTCTTCTGGGGGTGGAGATGTATATTCCACATTCCATCAAACGAAGTTCGTCTGATAAACCTTGCTTTGATAAACAATGCGAGCAGATTACAGCGGGAAAAAATAGAGCTTTTAAGCAATGGCGCACCAATCCCACCGATGTTAACAGAACGAATTTTGTTAGAATCAGAAACGTGCACAACCGGGCGATTGATACCGCGAAGAAAGCTCACAACGACAGGGTGATCAATAAGCTTGTGGGGGCTGTAGTTTGGTGCCGACGTACGGCACGGTTCCTATCATCCACCAATGTCGCGTCGCCGAAAATTGTCCTCAGTAAATTGTTCGTGAGAGCGGCCGGCCCAACACACACTGTGCACGCGTAACAAGACGAAAATAAAACACACGACCTTGTCCAGCATAAATGTTGTTTGGTGTTCCTTTTATCTCTCGGTATAAATATTATTCCAGTGTTCTTTCCATTTTGTACAAATATTATTTAGGTGTTCTTTTTACTTTGTTTTGTACAATCTTGATTAAGCGTTCCTTTTATTCGGTACTTATTTCCTTCAAAATTCAACTTTTGCGTAACAAGAGGGAATCCCGGGGGCTGTGTTCAGATGTCAGCAGGGACATGGGTTCACTACGCTCCCACCGAATTAGAACTGCGGAAAGTTCACCAAAAAGGGCTGAATGAAATAAGACCAATCGGACGCAGCCCGGAAAATGAAACACACGGGATCGGGCATAAATTATTCTATTGTTTATTAGTTCTTTTATTTGACGATTCTTATTTAAATTTATTTGTGTTCATGGCAAGTTGTGTTTACAGGTAGTTTAAAACTCAGCACATAGTTCACAATTGAAAGTGTTTGTAGTTACTGTTTTTCTGTTCTATCTTATGTGAAAATGTTTAGCTTTAATTCAAACTCGGTACAAATATTTACTGAATAAAGTTAAACAATTAACATGGGGACCAGGTAGCGCACGCACCACTCATTTTAAACTTTCACTTAAAGTAGAACTCGCGCAGCAGACTCACGCGATGCGGCTCGACTTCACTTCTTCTGAGTTGAGATTCGACTTTAGCGACGTGCGCGGACTTTGGTGGATGGCGATCGACTGACTAATGGAATGGGGAAAATATCTATTCGTCGCGTCCGGTGATTAGGTCATAGCAGGAATAAGCTTGCTGCCACTTCCGGGGAATTTTGAAAGAGTTGCTATGCTCCCATAAGAACTCAGTTCCAGCGAATCCTGGCCGTACAGGCTGGGTTGGATTCGTTGGTTGTGTATTCCGGGGAATCGAAAATGCTTGGGTGCAAGCAGGGAATATCGTTTGGATAAAATGTTAACCGAAGTAATTTCGGGGAAATGCGTACGGCTTGGTATAGTTAGTGACGATAGTTAATGTTTCGTTATGGATTGAATATGCGTTTCGTTATAGCATATGAATTTCGGGGAATTTAGGATTGCTTGGTCGTAATGAGGAAATATAGAGAATTGACCGACACAGTTTTGTGAAAATGTATGCGGGGTGATGTAATGGGGGAGGTGGTTAATGTTTGTTGTAGGTTTGGGGTATACGTTTGTTAAGGCGTATTAATTTCGGGGAAATGGTTGCAATGAGAAAACTGACTGAAATTTTGGGAAAATGAATGCGCTGATGATTAGAGTATATTCTGTTGAATTATATTCTGTTGGGAGTTTGGAAAATAGTTTTTAATGCGGATTGGGAGATGTATGCTATTGCGGATTTGTTTTTGCATGTTAGTTTAGGATTGTGGGTTGGTTCTCCGTGTGATACAGAGAACCCCCACAAGCTCCTTCGGTGCCCAACTGGTTCGCGCTCTTTCTGGTCAATGGCAAGAGCTGTCAGCAGCAACTTCGCATCCTCCTCCTTCCCCCCGTTGGTGACAGACAGCGGAACGTTAGTCACGAATTCAAAGGATAAAGATAATGTGTTCGCGAATTTTTTTCCACCAATTCAAACCTCGATCCCGCCCTTTTGGAGCCACCTGTGATCGCGCCAGTATGGTCTTCCTTGCGGGATGTGAGATTTCGTCCTCGCACTATTCAACGCATTCTACGTGAAGTGGATTGTAGGAAGGCAACCGGCCCGGACGGAATACCAGCAATGGTGCTTAAGAA
Source organism: Microdon myrmicae (assembly GCA_963931805.1). Classification (NCBI taxonomy): domain Eukaryota; kingdom Metazoa; phylum Arthropoda; class Insecta; order Diptera; family Syrphidae; genus Microdon; species Microdon myrmicae. Next base: position 76,700,896 of record OZ007499.1, read on the forward strand.
CTGTGCTCCAGAGCTATCGCCGGTTCTTGGCAGACTCTTCCGCTTATCTTATGCACGGAGGACCTTTCCTGCCTGCTGGAAAATCGCTCGAGTTCAGCCAATCCCAAAGACGGGAAAAAAGTATCTCCCACAAAATTACCGTCCGATAGCATTACTGTCTATTTTATCTAAGGTAGTGGAAAAAGTCATCAATACAGAGTTAGTTTAGTATTTGGAGTGCAACGGACTTCTGAATGATCGTCAATACGGATTCCGTGGCAGGCGGTCCACGGGAGACCTTTTGACACTTATAACCGATATATGGACATCTGTGATTGAACAGCATGGTGAGTCAAGGGCAGTCGCATTGGATATCTCCAAGGCTTTTGACCGCGTTTGGCACGGGCCACTGCTTAGCAAACTTCGTTCATATGGACTTTTCCAGCAGCTTTGCGACTGGACGAGGAGCTTCCTTGAGAATCGATCGATCCGGGTTGTTGTGGACGGCGAGTGTTCGAATCTGTATCTTGTTAATTCGGGGGTGCCTCAAGGTTCTATTTTGGCTCCAACCTTGTTCTTGCTTCATATAAATGATTTGTTGGAGACAACGGATAACAAAGTGTTCAGTTTTGCGGATGATAGTACGCTTGTTTCCACCTTTTTGAGTGATCGGCCGATTGGTGCATCAACGTCACACCAGCTGAGATGTAGACAGATTGACTCTCTGAATCGGGATCTGGATAAAGTCCTGCAGTGGGGAAAGGCCAATCTTGTCGACCTCAATGCAACGAAGACCCAGTATACAACATTCACAAAGAAAAGTGGATCATCGGTTCCACAGCTGATGATGAATGGCCGGGCCCTCGAGGCTGGGGAAAGTTTGAAATTGCTCGGCGTCACGGTCTGTGGGTATGTATCATGGCATAAACACGTGTCGAGCATCGCCAGGTCAGCCTCAGGAAAACGGAGCTATCTTTTTAGAGCCAAGAAATATTTTACTCCGGCCCAACTTCTTCTCCTATATAAATCCCAAATTAGACCCGCCCTCGAATTTTGCTCTCATGTTTGGAGCTTGACTCCTAAACATATCCTCGATCTACTTGAGAGCGTACAGAGACGAGCGATCCGCCTGATCGGGGACTCGGCGCTAACATCGGGACTACAGTCGCTATCACATCGAAGGCGCGTAGCCGACCTCTCTCTGTTTTACAGATATTATCACGGGTACTGTTCTTCGGAGATTCGTGGTATTGTTCCACGCAATTCGGCTTATATGCGGTCCACAAGACAATCCGATGGATCGCACCCGATTGTGGTTCATCTCCCGACGGCGCGAAGATCCCTGCATCAGAACTCGTTCCGTTACAGAGCGGGGAAGCTGTGGAACTCCCTTCCCACGCAACTGTTCAAGAGGAAATAAAAAAAAAAAAAAAAAAAAAAAAAAAAAAAAAAAAAAAAAGGTACACAACATATTCATTTAGTTTATAAAAACAACTATACATACAAATGAGAACCGACGAACAATGGTTATCGAATGCACCTGATAATCTCTTTGTTTATTTAGGATTCAATGCAGATATTTTCGTTTACTCGTTCACAAATCATATTACACTTTGCCCCAATAATCCACAGCTATCTGAACTTTGAAGAACCAAAAATAAGTAATTCAAATCTAGGTTTGGCTGGAATTCTTCTGCATCAAGGAGCTCAACAGAGGACACATCAAATCACTGAGAAAAGCTTCCACTTTGTGAGGTCCTATTACTCGTGGCATCGTACAAAATTATGTCTAGTGCCCCTTAATATTCATTACCTAAGAAATTACCCTTGAAATGTCTATGAAATATTTGTCTTGTTAATTGGTCCTCCTCCTGAAATCCACTTCAAGTCAGTAACCAGTTAAAAGACTAAAACGTACATTCCACACACTTGGTACTCTCAACGGTAAACTTGCATTGAACAGCATACACATTATAATAAAATTACTATTCTTTCAAACGATGACCATGTCAAACAGTTTTAAGATGACGTAGGATATACCATAAACTGCCATAACAACATCAAGATCTATAGTTAAAATGTTTAACTCTTCATACGGTCTCATGCTGCCGAGTGATGCATTCGCTATTTGGGATCGTTATTGCTACAACTTAATTTGCAGTTTCATAAACAGAAGTGGTCTAATAGCTTATCTTTGTGGCACAACTGGTATTTTCAGTTTGTGTTGTAGTTTCTTCTTCCACATAAACGATTTCAATAAAAATGAAAATTACAGTATACACTATAAACAAATGGGAATGAGAAGAATAACTTGATTTCAAGTTCAAAAGTAATTACAAATAATAAAATTGTGTAAAAGATGGATACGGAATATATTTCAAGGAGTAGTCAGCAATAAATAATCATAAATGTTAAGCACTGCACATAATTGGCTGTTACTCGCTTAATTAGCTCTTTTTCAGCGAGTTTTTCGATTGTGTGCAAGTGATAGCAATTATTGGATTACGATGGAACGAGATTTGACTACACGACCAACCTTGGGCAGTGTTATGGTTTAATTTAAAATGGTATTCTCTTTTATTGTCGTGTGGGGAGGGAAAACACATAATATGCTTCAAACTTCCCTTAATTACACTTAAAGTGTTGGAAAACCAACTCATTAGTTGGAGGTGGTCTCTCGTAGCTAATTTAGTCTATAACTAATTGCTCGTTTGCTCTGGAGCTAATTTTAAAATCAGTTTATAGGTGTAATATTTGAGTCTTTTCATTGAGCAACTTTGTTTCTGAAAATTGTGCTAATGTAATCTACTCCAAAGTAATATCTTCTTTAAAATACCTCTTTAAGAAAATACCCAACGAGAGTATATTTCTTACAAATGATTGGTTGTTTGACATGTTTTATATGTTTTCGATGGGAAAGAAAATATGTTTTTAAATAGAAATGTTCGTCAATGAGCCCTTTTATATTCTATAATGTTTCGAATTATTAGTTACAGTATATCCGACCACTGCTCTCAGGTTGGGACTTGTGGCTAGATACCCATCCACTTAAAACAAAAATCTTAATTTTGAAACAACCCCACAGAAGGAAGGACATCGAGTGGAACCCTTGGGATCTGCATCTAAAATCTCCGTACTCTGAACGAACCGCGATTCATTGAGCAATTAGCTTAGGTCCCAGATGTCTACGAAGTACAAAGACATAGACCATGTAAGAAGATGCAACAAAACTGACATGTACAGCGCTGATTGTTATAAAAAATGAATAAACACAAATTTGGGGGGAGTTATTATAAGAACCGAAGAGAGGCGAAAAGAACTGAACATCACGGGATTTTAAAACTCAGTTCGTCAACATAAATTGATTAATTTGAGCTGAATCCATACAACAAATTACCTGTACAAATGCATCTGTGGCGGTTCCGGCAAACCCCACGATTCACTTACCTGAAAAACCCCCATAACTTCCACCCAATCTCATAACTTCACGAATGCAATCGCTTTAGCACCTTAAATGCTTCACGCATTAAAAAGATCAAATCGTTAATCTAAAAGTCCCTGGAAAAGAAAACTTACCTTTCATGCATCTCTTCGCATACAATTCCCTGTAAGATTTCTTTCTTAACTTATCAGGAATCTCAAACCAATTCAGCACCTTCGGTGCGAAGTAAATCACCCTTGACGAATTCCTGAAAACAAGATGATTTGGTTTACATACAATGTACTCATCATAACAGCGACCATACACATTGCGTTGCATATTTCCCGTCCTCACCAAGTGTATCATAAATCATCATACATACACATTGGCTGGCGCCCTACACCCGAGGGAAATATACACGTATCGCGTCCCTTGGCACCAATTAAATCCTACAGCATAAGCAAATGCAAATAAGAATTCAATACCTACCCTTACCAGCGATGCCATAAACAACATTTCCCGGTAATCTAGCCAAAGCCCATTAGCACATTTCCACATTGCATTGCCGCCTATTTATTTAGCCGCAATGCACATCTCAGATAAAGACCCAAACGTTCCCTTTTGTCTTTTCATATTTCGGGATCTGCTTCTCATCAGCAGCGGCATGAGCAAACAAAAGCCATTAGCATCCAAGGAGATTCGGTTTTGTTTGCTTTACCGAACTCGCATGAATACACTCTACCCACTTCTTCGTTTTAGATTCGTTCTCATGGTTTTGATCCATAAAAGAACTAATGTACACACATACATGTGTACCACCATGATCTTTATTACAAGATCTGGTTTTCTGTTTCACAGAGACATTACGTCTCTCTTGTGGTAAGTTAAACATATCCTTAGTGAAGAGGATATCTACCACTACACCACCAAACTCACCCCAAACGAGGGTTGTATCTTGGAGTCTCATTTCATCGGTCGACCACACTGGTCATGCGATCTTCCGCCCTCTGTCGCGCGGCGGAGAAGCGATAATATACGGAGTCGTTGGCGTAGTAAATTTTAGTCATCATTCATAAAGTTGAGCGTTAGTTTGTCGGGTATTTGATTCCCAAGGATTTTGTTAAAGTATAAATTTCATCGACGGTACAAAAAGAAATACGTTATACGAGTTTGTGTTAATATTGGTTGGCAACACGTTCGATATTGTTAACTAAAGTAGTGTTCTTTAATAAAGAATAAAACTACACAAAACGACACCAATAAAAAGAACATTTACTTCACCAACCAACACTAGTGTTTTATTTCTCTCGGCCGGCATCTGTGTGTCTTGCTGCGTTTTGGACTTAATCCTTGACAATTCGGTTTGGCGGAACCTTATCGAAAAGGACAGTGTTTTCCCTTTTCCTGTTGTGGACGTGTGGCGGTTCTACTAACGCCACTGTCACCTTTTCAACCTACCCCCAAATCTTTCTGCCCTAAAGCTTTAGTGACCTTACCATTTGTCGCTTATGCAAGCACATTAACTCCCCCAAGCATTCTCCCACTGATTTCATCATCTTTCGATTATGCAAATCGCACCCAACACCGCAAGCATTTTCCTCACCAAGGACATTCACGCATTCAATGCGTAATATCGTTTTCTGGAAAAATTCGATACGCCAGTACCGCATACATCAATGCATCTCAGCATTGCCCTAAAGAAAACATTTTGGTTGCCATATTAGATAACCGAAATGAACAATAGAAACAATCAGCGGAACCGCTGCTGCCTGCGTTTCCTGTTCCACACGTGCGCGGCAGATTTTCATGTTGTATCTGTACTCGGGGCGGCTTTTACGCAACCTACAAACCACCAGCGGAATTCGCGCCTAGCTGCCAAGAGCCGAATTCAATGTTAGTGGAAATACTCACACTGGAATTCGCCCCGTGAGTCTTTAGGAATGCAATACGCAATCGTCGTGGATGTAAACACAACTTTCATTGTGTAATCATCCCAAACGCATCCTAATCCTCAGCGAAATATTTAGACAGCTGCAAACAAAGATGCTCTTTCGCGAATTTGCATTTCTAATGGTTCGTGCACCCATAAGCTCGCATCACGAGCAAACAAAGTGATCCGCGCGCAAATGGACACACCCTCGTTAGGATCTATGTACTGGTGATCCAAGCCTATTGGTCGAGCCAGCAGGAAACTTTCATTGTTTTTCTCACCACAGCGCCCAACTCACCCCAACCGAAGAGAATGTAGTTTAGTCGAGTAACGTAGGTAGGCGGTAAGGGACCAAAACATCCCCCACTTATACCTACAGACGTGGCATGGTGGAGTTCGTTTATGTTTTTCTTTTGGTCTGCGGCAGACACTTTTGGAACTGGTGGAGACGAGGTAGAACTCCGTGTCGTGGGCCGGCACAATGACCTGGTATCCCACACATCCAGATACCCACATCGTACCGGGGACTTTAATGCATGGAGAAAAGTCATTATGGTAACTTCTGAGATAAAGAATTCCAGAGGTAAACTAGTTTCCCATTCGGATCTCGAGGACGACCATGTCAGGCAAACCATCGTGTAAATATTATGATAAATAACCGAACGTTAAGAAATTCGTCATCTCATAATCGGGCTCGCTCTCGAGGCTCTGTCGACTTCGGCTGGTAACGGCATTTTATAACATCAGGGGCATCGGTTTCACCAAGACGAATGTAAACGCCGTCCACCAATAGTTGCAAACAGCGAAACCTCATATCCTTCCCTAACTGAGACCCAGGTCGATTCGTCAACTGATTCGACATATCTTCGTTGCTCAGGATACGAATTACATTCCAGATTCCGTTTACAGGGCAGAGTCTGTGTCTTCACGCGGTCCGATCTGGCTTGCCAGAGGATGGAGGCGTTGGAAACCCGTAACATAGACATTATATGGTTGAAGGTCGTGCTGAGGAATTCTGTTATATTTCTTGTTGTCTTTACCGCTCTTCGAATGGCGATTGACCAGCGACATTTTTCGAACATCTTCCACGTCACATTGACTGGATACGGATCAACCACCCGGCTTCTGAAACGACCGTCGTTAGCGATTTAAATGTGCACATTTCCGGCTGGTTGGTGCACTCCAACAAAACCGACGAGGCTGAGAGGCTGGCGGAGATGTTTGCTGTTAAACACAACTTGACTTAAGTCCTGGAGAAACCAACGCGAGTGCCGGATGCCACAGATGACTATGCAAACACCCTGGATCTGTTTTTGGCATCCGAACCGAGTATTTATACCGTAGAGGTTTCTGCGCCACTGAAAAACTCAGATCACTGCTTGGTATCCATCGCGCAACTGCTTGCATTTCATACAAATAACCGACCTAAACAGCTTCGCCATGTTTAGCGGTATGGGGCTGCTAACTAGGGCGATTTGCGAGATTTCTTCGGATCCTTTCCGTTGTTGGAGGTGTGCTTCGGAACCTCCGATGTTAACGCTTATGCGGAATCGGTCACAGAGATTATTTTTCTGGGGATGGAGATCTACATTGCGCATTCCATTAAACGAAGTCCATTTGATAAACCTTGGTTTGATATTAAAATGCGAGCAGATTACAGCGGCAAAAAATAGAGCTTTTAAGCAATGGCGCTATAGCGTCCGGGATGGTAGTGAAGAACGTGTGATTCGAACTAACGCTATGGCAGTCAGAATCACCAAAACTTGAACCAAAGCGCAACCCATCAGACCACCGCGGTGTGTACGAATTCGATTTCTAAACTAAGTACATTCGACTGATGTGGATTTGTTATGTTATCACTGTGGTATACGGCTGTGATGCATTTTCTTATTCGATTTTCGTTCAGTGTTCTTCACTATTTGCTTGTATATTGTGTGTGTATCTGTTAGAAACGCCACACTACTCCCTCCTCAGTAACTTTGTTACGATCAGCTTAGTGTGCGAACGACGGAGCAAGGAACGAGCGAGCGAGAGATTGTCGGAGCAGGCGAGTACGCCGGTGCTCTATGCGGAAGTCGTGATCGTGTCGTGAAGAACTGTTTTACTACGGGAAAGTGTGTGCCGTGTGTACACAAATCACGTCGGGGTCACCAATTATAGCGTTTGGGATGGTAGTGAAGAACGTGTGATTCGAACTGTATGTCGGAAACATAGTCCTGGTGGTGGATGCGTCACTACCACGAAAAACTTGGCCTCGAGGGCTGGTCCAAGCGGTGTATCCGGGACCAGACGGCAGAATCAGGATTCTGGATGTGAGGACGCCATTTGGAGTACTGCAAAGAGCGACCCACCGGGAGACTTTTAGCGACGTAACATACAAGGCCGAGGACGATACAGACACGACTAAACTCCCGAGCCAGCTGCTCGAGGCATACAAGTGAACGCACGATCTAGCTGTTTAAATGTCTGACTCGGGCGTGGACAGGCGAACGGGGACGTGACTAGCCTATATAAAGCGAGGTGCGCTCGGTGTGAGTGGAACATTCCCCTTGCAAAGAGATCGTGTAACAGATTGGAGTAATATGTAAACAAATAATGATTAAACAAATAATGATTAAACAAGCACCTATCTATGTCAATATATAATCAAACAAATAAATATGACACGTTTGCACTTTAAAATAAAATAAAATAAAATAATACAAATACAGTCCATTCATTTGATAGGCGATCCGTACTCGCTACGTTATCGAGTCGCCGCCATGCAGTAACAAATCTATTTCAACTGAAATTATAAGCCAAACATGATTAACAATATTAATAAAAACCTACAGTTGCATCTAAGACATTGATAGTTTAATCTATGTTACATTAATTTTAATTTTACTATAATTACTCATCATCACCATCATCATCGGCACTACAACCGGGATCGGGTCTTGGCCTTATTTAGCAAGTCTCTCCACCGGTATCCGATCCCTATACGAGACTTGTTAAATTGCCCATAATAATTTGTTTTTCCGGGCAAGGTTATTAGCCCTGCGCCACTACATTACTCAACATACCCTTAAATACATGGTGAAATACAGCTAATATTAAGAAGTGTTAAACAAATGAACATGGCAAATGACAGGATAGAACAAAAGGCGCTGGGGAATTTTGTTTTAAACAATTTGGCTCATTATTTAATTGTGGGCTTCTCCAAAACTTACTTTAAGACCCATAACATTATCCATAATAATAGAATTAGCACCAAAAGCCAACAGTAAATAAAAATAATAAAATATGCAAATTAAATATGTTATTAAATTATTTAATTTAATATTCTATGAAGAATATGTTTATAACAAGCAAAGTAAATAATTTATATAATAAAAACAAAGATTTAGGTGTATAATAATAATTGTACCCCAAGCAGTGAGGTACTACCATATTTATCGAGGACAACGATTTCACAGAAGCCGATAAACTCTTCACATTTAAGGATAAATAAAATTTGCATCAACGGTTTTGGCTTCTTAGAAAGTGGAAAATTAACGATCGAATATTAAATTAAAGAAAAACAAAAAAAAGGATCACTGAAAATGAATACGGTGCAATAAATAACGTTAATGAATTCATTTTCTGTCCCGATCCTGTTTGCTGTTCTTAATTTCAAGGTTCCCAACTTCAATCAAATCCAGTTGCAAATGTATGTGTGATCGATCTGGGAAGAGAACGCTAGCAAGAAGCCTTTAAACACCATTCTCATGGTTAAGCACACGATCAAGGAACACTATACATCTTCCAAAATGACTTCGGCTGTGATTTTGTTCATTAATAAAACGCGCACAAGGGACTCAGTGCCGCCAGAACTAAGATCCCACCACAGGGTGACCAGTGATCGGTGATCAGTGATCGCGATGATCTCGATGATCACCAACTAAAGATGATGGAGAAATCATTGTAAAACGATGAACAAGAGGTACCGGACGAATAGGGAGGAAGCAAAGAATAACAGACGAAAAAAAAAACACCGTCAGAGGGAAGAGAATTTGTTTTGTTTGTGTTGTAATTTTCCAACAGATTCATCTCCTTCTTCAGCAGGAGAGCAAATCACACTGAGATACGGGTATAAATTGAAAGAACAACAAAAAGATACATAGATACTATAAACTAAAATATTCGTCGGAACCTGTTTCAATAATACCAATCAACATACCAACACAACACACGTTGCGAGGATCACAGGAACAAAACGGAGAAGCGCACAGTGCACAGGTGGGAACATTTTCCTGAATCGAGTATCTCTTCCACATCGATTAAGCTTTAGGGCAGCGGGGCGCTGACGGCCCAAGAAAACGATCTAAAGGATTGCCTACCCTGGTAGAACAGATAAATATAATGAAAATACCGATGAAGGTGAGGATCGTTGATGAATGACTAAGAGGGGAGTCGTGGGGATCACGACAAGAGGATGAAGATGAAGCGTTTTGTATTTTGGCTACTTTTTGATTTAACAACTCTAACAGGAGTTGATGTTGGCAACTTGCCATGTCACCGTAGTCTCAACTGAAGTCAAGCTCAAGATAAAGTTGGTAAAATAATGGTTACTGTGGTGCGCGAAACAGGATCTTGCGTATAACGCAATGGGTATAGTTTTAAATCCTTTTCCGGACCCTTGTTCCCGTCACGACCGTCTACTTCTGTCTCATTCCCCATTCTTCATTCCCTTGATCATTTACTGTAACCAAACATACAGATGGATAGATGGCAGTGGTAATCTTGGAATGTGTTTGCCGACAGACCGATGGATGGACTGGTGCACGGAACAAGATACAAAACGAAACTCGATGGTCAAGATTCTACTAATGAAGATAATTTATTATGAGATTCCGTTTAATTAAAGTCAGATAAGCAACAGGCTAACGTCCAGCCCACAGAAGAGCGGCAAAACCAGCGAAACGAAATATAAATAACAAAAAACAAAAACACCGAAGCATTCTACTTACAGACATCCCTTTGGATCCCCTTCAACTTGATGCTGCTTACGCTCTCACACCTTCGCCCTGGTAACGCAGTTGGAGTGCTATGGTATTTCGGAGATTTCTGGGAAACGCGTCAACGAACATCAACGATACCAAGATGCGACGGCAGATTTTATTGGAAATCGTATTGCGGCCTTTGTGTAGATGTACCCTGTGTTCAGGTGCATGTTGTAGTCGCATCCATATGTTAATTAATTTTAATTGATTCCATCTTCTAAGCAGCACACACACGACAGTCAATGAATATCCTTCGATTTTTACACGCATTTTATTTTATTTTTATTTTTTTGTTGCCATAAACTTATTTCTGTATTTCATTGAATTATAATCGTTATATTTGTTACTCACTCGCTTTACACATTTAGTTTAAATATCCATTTGATTATCTCTACAATGTTATTTACTTAATTGAATTAGATTAAATCGGTGAGAATAATCGAAGCCTTTTTCGGTGCACAAAGCTCCTTTTTTTTACACTAATGCGCGCACAAAAGGGGATTTTGAAGTACCCTTAAATGTCAGAGTACAGTGCGAGCGGATGGAGAGGAAGCGGATAAGGAAAGGAGCTGTCGATATATATTGGTCTTGAATGGCTGGACACCACAACGACGAGGAAACACATCAGGTAGAACATTCCACATTCGTGTGGTTCGGCTAAAGAATGACTCTCTATGTTTACTTCTGCGTCTGAAGTTCACTTCACACAATTGATACGCATCCTCCGATTGACGAGTATCCCAGGAAAATGTCTGAAGGGGCTGAACACATTCAACTAGTTCAGTTGAGCGACGACCGTGGAAATACCTATAGAAAAGAGATAGGCATCTAATGACGAAATTAAGCGACTTACAGCTGAGTCTCGAATAAGTTTCACTGCTCCTTTTTGCATCCTATGGAGCACATGTTGCGCAATTTTGAATGCACCTGGACAAATATGGAAATTTAAGTCAATTTTGGGACGTATATACGCCTTGTAAATAGTGGTCAGGTTGGAGAGAGTGAAGTATCCTTTGCATCTTTTAAGGAACCCCATACATTTGCCTGCACTTTTCGCAGCTTCAAATATGTGGTCATTCTAATTAACAGTCGAATTAATTCGAATCCCAAGGATTGATAGTTCCTTGGCTTCGCCGATCCAAGTGCCGTTCATCGACAGTATATTTACTTTGGGGTTCGCCTTTGTCGATAAGAGGCAGCACTGAGTTTTTAAGGCATTGAATTCCACTCGGATAGATAATCCCCACTGATATACCTTGTTGAGGTCTGAAATCAATGCATCCCGCATAAATTGCTGGTTGGCAATGACGTTCGAAGAGTTTGGTCGGGCGTGTTCATATGAGTATGAGAAACTCAACGTGCTGTCATCAGCAAAGGAGTGAATTCGGTTGTGAGTACTTGACAAAAGATCATTTATAAAGATGAGAAAGCCAGTGGGTGAGAGTACAGAACCCTGAGTAACATTTGCATTAATTTGATGGGAGGCAGATTTGACACCATCAAAAACCACTTGGATTGAACGGCCAAAAAGATAGTCTCTTATCCATTGGACCAGGGAATTGTCCACTCCATAGGAATAGAATTTTGACAAAAGGGCTGGGTGCCAAACTCTGTCGAAGGCTTTTGAAATATTCCATGCGACTACCTTGCTTTCGCCAAGTGGCCCCCAAAAGCCAAAGTGGATGGATGGATTTGATGGCGTACTATGGAAGATATTAGTTGGGGTACCAGCACGGGCCCGGGTTACTAATATTCCACTGTGTTCACTGAATAAAAAAACTGAGTCCCGCCGCAAACCGTTCGCATAAGGAAAAATAAAACACTAGGATGTTGTTTGTAATAAATGTTTTTTTTTTATTTTTTAACTCTTCTTTTTAATTTATTTGCTTCAATTTACTTGTGGTTCAACGTTAGTTTCTAACATCATATTTAATTTGTTTTTAGTTAACTTTGTTTCTGATTAAATTGGACTTTGCATTTGTTTGAATTAATTTAATTGAATTTGAACTGACTGCTCTTTATTTATGGTGATGGTTTGGTCGTTTTCACATTTATTTATTTGCCTTTATTTAAGCCGCCCTGAGTTAGTTATTGGCATGACCATTCTTAAACGACACTGGGCGCAATTTACAATATCGACCGCAAGATTCGTGAAATTAAACTGCACCGATTTAAAGAACTACGTTGTTTCGCGTGCGTCTAACTCCCGTTCGCACTCTACGGTGGATGAAACTCGACTGCGATATTCAAGGATTAAACTCGAGAGACTCGTGGTGAGTCCACTCTCAGCTAGGGGTGAGTTTTCTTTTCTCGAGAGAAACGTGAAGTTTCTCTTTGTGGTGACCAATTGGAGAGGATCTCTCTGGGTTGATCTTACTTAGTGTGCTAGTTGATCCATTGTTTATTCATGCTACGAGGTCATGGGTAAACGAAACTGAGAAAAGGAAATAGAACAAAGGGCATCATAGAAGACGTGCATGCAGCTGCAAGCCATTAGGAAAACTGGTGCTAAAAGCAACTTAGATACACAATGGTGATTGTGCACTGTATCTTTGCTGGCGGAAACGTTCGAATTCTTTGTGTGTATATTTACCCAGTGGAGAATTCGAATTTTGGCGGCTAGACGCGAGATGCGTAAACTGTTTTTGTCGGTTGGACAAAAGGCTGTCGTGACTGTGGATAAACCAGGAAAATGTGCTGCGCACGTGCGTGGCAGGGTACGCTGGCTGACATGGGCGCCGATAAGGTTTTCTAATTTATGATGATGCTTGTATGTAAAGAATTCTTTTCAGGGAATTTTGGGTTTGGTGCATTAAATGCATGAACGATGTTCTTGGGTTGGTGAATGTTTGCAGGTAACTGCAGGTTGGCAAAGGGAGTTGGGATTGGAATTGTGGGTGTTTCTTTGCGTAGCTTTAAAGAACACCCGCAGTACCTTACCGAAAAGTGGAGTGGAGTCCCATTTTTCAGTAAGGTACGCCATCAGACCTCCTGTGGATTTGTTGCTACGAAGGCCATATTTCCGGTCATTGAGGGGGAGATTTGATTACAGATATTTCGAAAGTTGACGGTTAATGAGGGATTCTATTACCTTTGCGAGAATATAAATTTGTGCTATGGGACGATAAGAAGAAAGGGACGAGTTGTCGTCGCTTGTGGGGATTGGCTGAATGTTCACCGAGTTCCATCTATTTGGCAAACGGCCAGTAGAATAAAACATTTGAAAGGGTTTCTGCGGCGGTTTAGGGAGTGAAGAGAAACATCTCTTCAAGAGGATTGAGGGAATGCCTTTCGGGCCAGCGGATTTGATTGCGCTCAGCTCATTGAGTGCGCGAGTAACAGTACGCATTCAAAAGTGAATCTGACTCATGGTGTGCTGATTATGCTCAAGTTGAGGCGGAACTGATGTAATATCAGGCAGCGTTGAGTTGGCTGCAAAATGTGTAGGAAGTAGATTCGGTTTCTCTATTGCACTGGTGACTGGTTAGTCATCGACTAAAAACGAAGGAATGGGTGAGGAGACCGAGTTTTGTATGTTTTTCACCTATGCCCATCTTCATCGTCGGCACAACAACCGAGATCCGCTCTTGGCCATATTTAGCAAGGCTCGAGGCTTGTTAAATTTTCCATAATAATTTATTTTTACGAGCAAGGTTATTAGCCGAAGGAAATAATAGCAATATTAAAAAAAAAATCATTCAAAACACAAAAACTCAGCAATGCCAATGAAAAGGAAGACAACAGTGAAAATGCAGACAGAAGAACAAATTAAGTGCGAATAGGTAACATTCCACCGTGTTCAAAAAGTTTCTGGAATTTTCCCAAAAAATGCAAAATACAAGTTCATTCATCAAAATTAATATTGTCCCTCTCATAGCACTCCCCGTTAACGACAAGCAATGTATACTAGCGTTTGATCCAATCCTCGAAACATTTTTTATACTCACTGTTCGATATGGGCGTCGATATACAATACCTCCTCTCGATTGCCAAAAACCCATAATGATTTTTAATAACGATAATTTTTTGACTCGATTGAATAGAAAGAAATAAAAAGAAGTCGCAGGGATGTAAATCAAATGATCCCAGTGGCTATGGCATGGTATTCGTTCCATTATTGGTCAAAAAGTATAATGACAATTTTATGCGCCGGTGCATTATCATGGTACAAAATCCACCAATTGTTGACTCACAAATTTGATTTTTTTTTCTCTTTGGTGAACTGCTTTCCGCAATCGTCTCATAATGTATAAATAACACTTCTTGTTTACTGTCTGACCTTGTGGAAAGTATTCATAATACATAAACAAACGTCGTTGTCCATGAAAAACTTTGAGTATCGTCTTCTTTTTTAATTGAAAATGTCGTGGTTCTTTAGTTTGAAATTGTTGGGGTCACGCCATTCACTTGATAGATATCTAAACTGTATGTCCTATTTATAAGCCCACATATTGTCTTTAGTAAAAATGCGTTTGATGAATATTTAATCGGATTCAACCTTGAAATCATGTTTCTGATGATGTCAACGCAAGAGACTTTTACAAGAAATTCAGATCTTTGGGCATCAACATTGCTCCAACATAGCGTAATCTCAATTCATTGAGTAAAATGTCGTGAACGGATGCATAAGCCATGTTCAAGCTCTTTGCTAGCTCTCTAATAGTTAATACGCAACGTTTCTTTCACTTTATCGATGTTTTCGTCATGATTGACGACGTTTGACGACGTGCTTCTCCTGTTTGTCATACTCGACTGACTCACGATCACCATGGAAACGTTTCTAGCATTGGTAAATTTCGTTTGAGCAAGGGTAGCCATCTCCACGCCAGCGGGCGCAAGCACACCCGTAAGTCATATTTAACAATAAACATATATATTAACATTGCATATTGTTGGGCCAGCGACATTCATGAACATTTTTAATTGGGGCCGTGTCTTCAAAAAGGTTAAAAGGTTAGTCATACTACATATCGTTTACAAAAACACTTTCCCAACGTTACCAAGATCCTTGCGCCATTCAACTCGTTCGTCAAGAAATTTAATACAAACTAAGTTGTAAATTCAATTCCATTTTTCAAATTGTAAGAAGTCGAAGTGACGTACAGAGACCTTGAGCTCAAGGCGGCATAACTTTTTCAAATGTCAAGTTTTGACGCTCAAATTTGGTGGGAATATCAGTGATAGGTATGCGAATTGACTGGCGACCCGTTGCGAACAATTGAACCTTCGACTCACTATGTAAGTCTCCCCATGTAACACAGAAAGGGCCAGAAAATGCGACCTTCTACATTGACTGCATTCCAATAGACCGGTCTTTCGAAGGTTCTAATTTACAATAAAAACCCAAAAGAACAACAAATTCGATCCACATAAATTCCCACTGTCCTGCAATACTTTAAGTTTCCTTTCACATCGCCCCGGTGGTGTTTAGTATAACATTCAAACTCTATTCATTTGACATATTTTTAGATATATTTCACACTGTGCGTGTTTAATTTCGCATAAATTATGCAAATCCCAAAAGAAATATACCTCTTTCCGCTTTTATTAGAGAGTGCTCTCCATCTCCATTATAGTTTATATGCGTGTAAGATTTCCGCTGGAAGCCATCGATTTACAATTGCTGCTGAGACGGCAGATTGATTTTATTATTATTGTTATTACTTCTCTTCCAACTGTTTTTACGAGTACTTTATTGGCGGTAAATTAATGAATGTAGCGCCGCATCAGCCGCGTATTTCCTATTTGACCTGAGAAAAGCAAAATATTCTGTCTTTATTCCCAGCGCCACTTTTGAAAATGCCGGCTGCATTTGAAAAAAAATCTGATTTCATTTCATTTAAATTCGATGTTTAAATGACCCAGGAGACTGCCTCTAGCATTGAATATTTAATTTAATCTCCCAGAACCTAACGTGGCTATCTAATCAATCTCTACTGCACCTTTCCGCATTTACATATTCCTCATATGTATTTGTTTAAGGCCAATTCCAAGCTAATCAGATCCCAAAATGTGCCGCAATAATTTATAAAGAAGAATAAAGAAAAGAAAATCAGTTAAGTTCTCCAATCCAGGGAAGACTAGCAACAGTGGAGAACAAAAGATGTAGATATACAAAATGCCACCGGATGATAAAACGATTCATACATCCACCGCTTCCAGAGAAGATTAAAACATAAAGACCCCGAAAAGATGTATGAAGTTTGGCAATTAAACTATTTCTGAGCTAATAAAACGAAACGTGATATCCGCAGACCTTTGTTGGCATCACTCGGATGATTTGCCTTTATGCCAGAAGTTGTAAGAAGCCGAGGTTTAACGTCAATGTCCAAGATACATCCGGCGCCTGGGACCTTTAATCAAAAAATACAAACCTTATGCGATATCCTGCTGTGATTGAAGTCATGTCTCTCATGGCCAATCATACCGCGAATGAATCTATTAATAATTGTTGCCTTTCTTTTCTTGGATGTCACATAACTACTATAGAAAAAAAGGTACTACATTAAAAACGATAAAAAATGAAGATGTCTCCAGGTGGTCAATTAAAGACAATACAACACAAGTTTACACAATGGTATAATTTTCAGGGACAGTAATGGTTGTAAATACAAGGACGAGGTCAGGCACTCTCAACATTTAGAAGTGATGCATATTTATTTAAAACATCCGACAGAAACACATATGTTCTTGTTGCTAAGTAAAGCAATATGTTATAGTAAAAAAACAAGGTAAACAAATAATCTCAAGTTTTTATGAGATTTATTTAATTTTCTTTTACACAAAAACCACTTCATATAAAATAAAACCAAAAAAGGGGAGAAAAGATTCATTTTCATTCTTGTGACCCTCGTCTGCTAGAGACATGTAGCCATCAGTACGTAGGTTCAACTAACGAATCCGCAATACTGTGTTCCGCAATAAGCTTATATTTTTGTTCGAAATTGACGCAAGACGTTTAGGGAAATTTTCGAACCTACATTGTTTCCAATGCTACTGTTTTTTTGTTCTATATGGCCTGAGTTATTTGTTCTTCTCTTTCTATAAATTTCGTTTTGATTGCTTAACATTTTCTTATCAGGGGGCATTTAATGAATTGCCTGAGGCTAATGTGGGGCTGTACGTAACATGTCGAGGATGGGCTTGCTCCACATTTATAGTGGAGTATGAAGCTTTTTGTATGTATGGAAGGAGACAGCGCAGCAGACCTTGTTTGCGATGGAGGGATGGCGTAGACTAGGACGCCCAGAGCCTGGGAGTGCCAAACTGGATGACATCGGCTCGAAATCGGGACCGGTGGAGAGATTTGTTAAATAAGGCCAAGACCGGATATCGGTTGTAGTGCCGATGATGAGGATGATGAAGCTTTTTGTCTCCCGGAGAAAATTCTTTTACAAAATAGATAGATATGTTACTCTGAAGAAAGGCGAACCCATAACGTTGACTTAGCGTCCTTAAATTCTAATTTTCTCCACTGAGTCCATCAGCCAAGCTCCAAGGATTTTCCCCAACTATTTTACGAGGGTGATAGTTTAATTGAGTATTTTACCATAGGCTGGACATCGGAGTTCCGAACTAAGTGAGTAAGAAAAATGGTCATTGGAGATCCGATCTGAGTGACGAAGAAAAACCCATTTCTATACCGATATACAATTTTATCAAGGTACGCCCGTTCAGGTAAGTTATACCTCTCACAGTAAGAGAAATTCGAACAGAGTGTTCTGTAGCGTCTGCGACGATAGTAAAGAGCCTGGATCTGTTTTTGACATCCGAACCGAGTATTTATACCGTAGAGGTTTCTGCGCCACTGGGAAACTCAGATCGATGCTTGGTATCCATCGCGGAGGCACTTGCATATTAAGCGAATAACCGGCCTAGGCAGCTTCGCTATGTATGGAAGTATGGGGCTGCTAACTGGGGCGATTTGCGAGATTTCTTCGCACCCTTTCCATGGTCGGAGGTGTGCTTCGGAGACTCCGATGTTAACTCTTGCGCGGAGTCGGTCACAGATATTATTCTTCTGGGGATGGAGATGTATATTCCACATTCCATCAAACGAAGTTCGTCTGATTCACCTTGCTTTGATAAACAATGCGAGCAGATTGCAGCGGCAAAAAATAGAGCTTTTAAACAATGGCGCTCAAATCCCACCGATGTTAACAGAACGAATTTTGTTAGAATCAGAAACGCGTGCAACCAGGCGATTGATACCGCGAAGAAAGCTCACAACGACAGGGTGATCAATAAGGTCCTTCGGTGCCCAACTGGGTCGCGCTCCTTTTGGTCAATGGCTAAGGCTGTCAGCGATAACTTCGCTTCCTCCTCCTTCCCTCCGTTGGTGACAGACAGCGGGACGTTAGTCACGAATTAAAAGGATAAAAATAATGTGTTTGCGAATTTATTTTCCGCGAATTCATACCCCGACCCCGGCCTTTTGGAGCCACATGTGATCGCGCCGGTGCGGTCTTCATGCGGGATGTGAAATTTCGTCCGCGCACTATTCAACGCATTCTACGTGAACTGGACTGTATGAAGGTAACCGGCCCGGACGGAATACCAACAATAGTCCTAAAAAAATGTGCTCCAGAACTATCGCCGGTTCTTGGCAGACTCTGCCGCTTATCTTATGCACGGAGGACCTTCCTACCTGCTGGAAAATCGCTCGAGTTCGGCCAATCCCAAAGACGGGAAAAAAGTGTCTCCCACAAAATTACCGGCCAATAGCATTACTGTCTATTTTATCTAAAGTGATGGAAAAAGTCATCAATACAGAGTTAGTTAATTATTTGGAGTACAACGGACTTCTGAATGACCGTCAATATGGGTTCCGTGGCAGGCGGTCCATGGGAGACCTTTTGACACTTATAACCGATATATGGACATCTGCGATGGAACGGCATGGTGAGTTAAGGGCGGTCACATTGGATATCTCCAAGGCTTTTGACCGCGTCTGGCACGGGGCATTGCTGAGCAAACTTCGTTCATATGGACTTTCCCAACAGCTTTGCGACTGGACGAGGAGCTTCCTTGAGAATCGATAGATCCGGGTTGTTGTGGATGGCGAGTGTTCGGATGTGTATCCTGTTAATTCGGGGCTGCCCCAAGGTTCTATTTTGGCTCCAACCTTGTTTTTGCTTCACATAAGTGATTTGTTAGAGACAACGGATAACAAAGTGTTCAGTTTTGCGGATGATGGTACGCTTGTTTCATCCTTCTCGGGTGTTCGGCCGATTGCTGCATCTGCGTCGCATCATCTGAGACGTAGACAGATTGACTCTCTGAATCAGGATATAGATAAGGTCCTGCAGTAGGGAAGGGCCAATCTCGTCGACTTCAATGCAGCGAAGACACAATATACAACATTCACAAAGAAAAGTGGATCATCGGTTCCGCAGCTGATGATGAATGGCCGGGCCCTCGAAGCTGGGGAAAGCTTGAAATTGCTCGGCGTCACAGTGTGTGGGAATGTATCATGGCATAAATACGTGTCGCCAGGTCGGCCTCAGGAAAACTGAGCCATCTTTTTAGAGCCAAGAAATATTTTACTCCGGCCCAACTGCTTCTCCTATAAAAATCCCAAATTAGACCCGCGTTCGAATATTGCTCTCATATTTGGAGCTCGGAGGCTAAACATACCCTCGACCTACTTGAGAGCATACAGAGGCGATGGATCCGCCTGCTCGGGGACTCGGCGCTGACGTCGGGACTACAGTCGCTATCACATCGAAGGCGCGTAGCCGACCTCTGTCTGTTTTACAGATATTATCACGGGTACTTTTCATCGGAGATTCGTGGTATTGTTCCACCCTATTCGACTTATACGCGCTCCACAAGACAATCCGACGGATCCCACCTGTTTGTGGTTCATCTCCCGACGGCGCGAACATCCCTGCATCAGAACTCGTTCCGTTACAGAGCGGGCAAGCTGTGGAACTCCCTTCCCACGCGAGTGTTCCCGGAGCGTTACCACCTCCAACTGTTCAAAAAGAACTGCAACAGTTATTTGGTGGCATCTCGGGGCGCCCACTCGGCGCTATAGGTTCGCCTCCCCCGAGAGAAGTCTAATAAATAAATAAAAAAAAAAAAAAAAAAGAAAGAGCGTGCGCTATGATGGTTAGAATCACTAAAAGATAGAACCAAAGCCTCAACATATCAGACCACTGCTGGGTGTACGAAATCGATTGTTATTCTTAAGTGCACCAATCGGATAAGGAAGTGCTATGGTATACGGCTCTGATTGATATGCTTTGATTTATTTTTCGGTGTTGTTCTTTCACTATTGGTTTGTGAATCGTTCGTGTATCTATTAGAAACGCCATTCACAAAATATGACCCAATTGTGCTGCCACGAACTATCCTCCTATTGCTAAGCTTTCCTGCATACTCAATCTTTTTGAAAGCTTTCTATATGAAACGTTAAGCTTTCACTGCAAATCTCTTATTTTTCCTAGACAACACTATTTTTTACTGGCAGATCAACAACCAGCCACCTTGTCGAATTTACATCTTTTATACAGTCAGACTTAAAAAGTGGCAAGGAAGCTGTTGAATGTACGCCCACGGGGGAATCTATTCACGCATGATGAAGCGCCCGATACCCAGCCGGATCGGTTGTGCGCATCATAACACTCCTGTGATGACGTCGTTGGAATGAAATAGGTTGTTATGGTTTTATTAGTTGTTTTGTTTTATGTTACGTGCAAAGGATTTGGTCGTTTTGTTTTGTTTATTTTCCTTCAAGAAGGATCTCTGATTGTGTTACACTTACAATAATGTTTTGTTTACATACATCGTATGGTTCAGTCGTTCCCATGGTAAGGATTTTCAATTCAGCAACCTTAGTCGCAGGTGTTGAGGTTGTTTTCCTGACGATCTTCTAGGAGATCTTTTAATTAATGCTTTCAACGCATTATCTAGGAATTCCTGTAAAGAATTTCTTCCACAGGGGCATTCATGCACGCATCAATTCATCTCTGCATTAGCGACCTAGAACCGAATTCTTGTTTAGTGTAAATACCCAAACTAGAGTACGACTCTTGAATTGCCTTAGATGCCATATACAATTGGCATATATGTTATACAAACCGTCATTGTGTAACCATCTAATTTGCTTCGCAATGACCTACAGCTATTGATACAGCTGCAAGCACTTTACCCCGAAATGCTCCTTTGTTTGAATCTCCAAACAATCATCAATTCCGTGCATAGCCACCGGATTGAATTCAATAGCATCAACAAATGCAAATAAAGATTCCGTTCCCTTACAACGACCAAAGATACAATATACAAATTGTATGATGTATCCCAAATGCATTTCACATCTAATGAGTTGCAGCTTATTTATTTAGCCGACCCTCATTACAGGCCGATGCCTTAGGTCGCTTTTCCCTTTGTTCCTCTTCCTTCGTTTCAGGTTTCGTTTATCCTTTGCTAAATGCATCGATAAACACGGTGATGTGTATGATCACACAAACACATACATTACCGAGTCCTTCTTCCTTGTTTTTACCACGAGAGAAACACTTTCTCTCTCGAGGAAACTCTCCCCAGTTGTGAAGTGGCTTTGCATCGAGCAGAGCAACGCTAAGTCGTATCTCAACTACCGATCCGGTCGGTGCGTCTTCTGCTCCCTGTGGCGTTCGGCGACCCGTGCCAATCCCAGAGTCATGTGTGTTCAATAGTTCTGTGAGTCAGTAATCAGTAGTAAGCTTAAAAGCGCACACCAACGTAAAACTTTACCTTATACAAATCGTATCAAAAAAATTCAATTAAACATAATATGTAAACATACGGTTAAGGCGTATTTACTATTGAAGTGCACTTTCAATAATAAAACATTTACAAAAAAAAGAAACCATTTAATGAATACAACAATAAACTCCATTAATTACAAGCGACTAAAACCGGTGTTTTAATTATATCTGGTGAACGGTTCGTCATTCAGTTTGGCACAAGTTGGTGGAAAGTGTTTCCAACAGTTTTTCTTCTCTCGGTTTTGTTTCAGCGGAACTTATAGTGATGATGGCGGAAGAAGGGAACCCGGTGCAGTACGCCTGCACACACAACTACCTCGCCCACAGTATCATCATTGTTAGGGTGGCTTCGGGGGACTAGATACGCAAAGGAGACAACGAACATTCATACAAGGTAGGAAGACACAATAAACTTCAGGAAAGTTGCTCACTTCAGTGGTGCCTGGAGAATTAACCTTTCAGACAGCTAAGGTGAGTTTCGTGTAGATCTGTACTTTGCCATTATCCTACTGTGAATTAGTTTGCACGCATTATCGGGTATCCTGTCTACCGCTCTGACGCCGTCAGTGTTCGGCGTCTGTTAAAGTATCAGTTCTTCGTTCAATTCACCGTCTCTAAATATTATCTGTCGCGCAGACTCGCGAGTGTGACCCTTTTAATATAAGAATAACTAATAACCAGTCGTACAACCTCCAACATCTTAGATACCACCTTCGTGCCGTCAGCCTGGAGTCCCCGACGTCACCAGTCGTTACAAGAATAAATCTCTCACGCCAACCTCGACCAGCGGACCTTGGCGTTGCCACCGGACCTCTGGAAGTGGAGAGAAACTAGGTCATCATCCTACCGTGTTTTCGACTAGTGCTAAGCTTCACGTCAGGTAAGCCCTCGTATCAGAGTAGAAATGGCTAGGCTCTTGTGATTTGTTGCCCCACTGACACTGGTTTCCTTGGGATTCCAAGATTCCTTCCGCCTCTGATTCGATTGTTTCCACTCCCCACGTTCGTCACATCTTTGATATCTTATTTAAATATGGCCGGAAAGCACAACCACACGCGTTCACGACACAATTTTATTGGGGGAACTGCTGTTGCATTCAGTGTATAATATTTGGGGCGTTATGGCAAACCAAATATTATCTATTGCGATAGGGATCAGATATTTTTAGGGATGTTATTTTATTTTAAAAAGTTGTCTATTGCTTGGTGGGAATGTGTTATTGTATTTTAGTATGATACTTTGTTATAGGGGAAGGATATGGATTGACAAGGATTTTAATTGTAATTTGAGGGGGCTTGGGAGGGGGTGGGGGGGGGGGGGGGGTGATAATTAACAGATTTTACTTATACAACAGCCTGCCTAAGGGTGAATATCTGATCATTTGCTGATGTGCCTGGGATGAAGCCACACTGATATTGACCAATGATGGCCTAGCGTGTGTGGCTATCCGATCTTGTAGGATAGTGGAGGGTATCTTATAGGCGGTACTCAGCAATGTTATACCCCTATAGTTGCTGCACAGTGTGATATCTCCCTTCTTATGTATGGGACAAATTATACCACGACGCCAAACTTCCGGCATCTCCTCTTGCTCCCATACGTGCACCACGATCTCATGAATTGTGTGATGTAACGCTGTCCCTCCTTGTTTCAGCTCAGGTATGCCATCAGCTTCAGGGGCTTTATTTGATTTGAGCTGTCTAATGGCTTTTAATGTTTCCTCAATGCTTGGTGGCGACAGAATTTGGTCTTGATCTTGCATTGGTGGAGCCTCCAATTCTTCTGTGAGCTGACCATTTAGCAATTCAACCATACATAATGCATCATTATTGAGAAAGAATAACGACCGCTACAACTAAAATCTGTACTAATCTTTTGGGTGTATTAAACCACTCATATACAAGTCCTCTAATGGCAGTTAGTATTTTGAAAATAATCATATTTAATCAACGTGGAAAACAATTTATGTGTTTACTACGTATGCGTTTAAATTTTCTTGCACTACACCAACAGGTGTACAATACACGTACACTTAAGAACTCAGATGCTGCTTTTCTTTTTGCATTGAAAAATATTATTTTACCCATTTAAAATACGGATTAATAGTCTACACTACCTTTCCGTTGAACTGTCATAATATATCATTGCTCGTATTTTCATTAGCCTTGCCTGTGCTTTAAATAAGAAGAGCTGTAAAATATTAAATTTTAATTCAAACTGATACAACAATGCAGCGACTGTTGATGTTTCCTATAACACGAATCAGTCAAAATTCCCACACAAAACCAGAGCTTGTGAGGAAGTTCAAGAAATTATCACCCATGATTTATAAGATACCACGACTGGAAATGACTCAATCTCCATCGAACTTCCTAGAACCCCAGACACGGTTGCTTCCAAAAATAGAAAACGAACTCAATCGACGACTGAACACCTCAAACCGGCAATCTATCGATCTGAAGACATTCAACGACGCTAGCTTTGTTTTCCCAGGTACACACATCGAATCAGCGGAGCCGTCTTGAAATCTCAAAAACTTACTGGGAAACGCGAGTCGGTCATTTCATTATTATGCCCAAATTCGCATTTAGATATTTGATTGACAGGATAAAATATACACGACATCATTAACAATGGAAGACAAAGCACCGATGCTTAAGAAACGAACAGCGACCGGGTTACCCTGCCAGAAATAAATTATAATATCAGAGCCAGAGGTAATAGCCAGTCGAAAGGTAGACTAAGGAAGAAGTGAACTGACGGAGAGTGATTAGGAGTATTGGGAAAAAGTGTGGAAATTTTATCACGAACTTGTGAATGAAATATGACAACGGATAGTTGTCCGTTGAAGGAATTGTATGTCAGCAAGGTAAAGCTGAAGCAAAGCGAATAAACATCCACGGTGTGTGAGCAGGTGGTAAGAAGGAAACACGTCACGTTCCTTTATTCCAGTGTAGGAGTTGATGTAAAGAGTGTGTATAGAAGTGTATCAAGGATGGGTGTCAAGGTGAGAGTCAGAACTATGATTGAGGAATGAGCGCAATCAATGTAATCCGATGAGAGATATAGATATCCTTGGTATTAATGGGTCAATGGCTTTATGTTCCTAAATCATTAGTACTAATTAGAAGAGTCTGCTATATCGACGAATAATTGGATAGGGGCATAATAATTATGGAAGATGATCTGTAAATAAGGATGACTACTGTCTACAGCTTCATCTGTGGGTTCGTAAATTTATGGAAATTATTTGCATAGGAGTCAAAAGAAAATCTACACCTGCTAACTGCATGTTAGATCCGAATTATATTCTGAGCGTTAAACAAAATATACACCCACACGCTGCACTTTTAAATCCAAATTTTACCAAGTAGAAGACATACTCTTTTACTAAAGCCAAATTTTAGCAAGTATAAGATATCATCTTATACGTATACTTTTAGAATTTTTTTAACCAGCTATATTATTTTACAGAAACATTTTAATAAATTTACAATTGGAAAATTAAAAAAATCGTTTTTAAGTCGTCAAAACAAAGCGTTCAATTTGCCACACACGCTGTATGACTCTGTTTCTCGTGGAAGCCATCATTAAACTTCTTTTGTTCCTATTTTAAACTTATATTTGCTTGATTAGAAGTGATGAATTAATTGGCATTTGGTTAATTTCATGGGTAAACAAAATACAATTAAAACACATTAAGTTGTTTTAAAATTAAGGAACAAAGAAATATCTTTATGGGTAGTTAAACACTGTTAAATAAATGTTCAAGGATGTAACAGATCGACTTCGTTCCGGAAGACCAAAAAGATTGTCAGCCGCTGATAAACGATATCATCATCATCATCATCATCATCGGCACTACAACCGAGAACCGGTCTTGGCCTTATTTAGCAAGTCCTGAGGCTTGTTAAATTTTCCATAATGATGTATTTTTTCTGGGCAAAGTCATTAGTCTTGCGCCAGAGGCTCCCCGACGGGGAATCGAACCCCGGTCTCCGGGTGACAGGCGGGTATACTAACCACTATACTATCGAGGAGCCCGATAAACGATATATTGGGAGGAAAATATGAAAATATCCAGTAGCTAATGTAAAAAAATTACAGAAATCGATACTCGAATTTCTGAAATTGAAAAAAAATTCTTACATTCTTGCAAAGATTCAAAAACGATACTGTCTGTGTCCAAAAAAGTACATAAGTGAGAGTTTAACTTTTTTTCTTTAATGATGAAAGTAAGTTTGGCATTTTTTGATTTAAAAGCCGTCTAAGCTATGGAAGAGAAAAAGTCACGAATTTGACTCACAAAATATAATTTCAACTATATAAAATGGGAGTGGTCCGGTTATGATCTGGGGACGTATAGTGTCAACTGGCTTTTGGGGATGTTGTATAACACATCACTCACATAAGTCTTGCGCCTGACATATATATGGCATTACAAATAACAAATCTTTACCTTCAAACGATCAGGCTAATATTTTATGACATTTGGATGAGTGGTCATTCAGCTACAGTTATTTTAGTGACATTACTTTTGTTATTTTCAGAACAATGGGGAAATCGGAATTTCATGTGTTGACAAAGAAATTCCTTCCTGATGGAAAAAAATACTGTTCAAGCAAAGTAATGCCTCGATAAGCGGCATTCGGACTCTGCTTTGTCGTAAACACTGATTACGAGGTGGTAGCCGACTTTCTATGTGGCCGTTCAAGCACTAATGATGAGTTACGTTATTTATAAACTCCCACAGCTTTCCACAACAAAATGCAACATAACTGTCTGTAGTGAAAAGCTCCAGGCAATAGCAAAGATTGATAACCGTTAGTGTAAGTAGGTTCAAAGTCAGTTGAGTACAAGTCGGTGTTCCGTACAGTCGGCTTATAAATCTATAGCGTTTGCGACGATAGTGAAGAGCGAGTGATTCGAACCGAAGCTATCACGGTTAGAATAACTAAAATATAGAACCAAAGCACAACCCATCAGGCCACTGCCGCGTATGTGAATTCGATTTTTAAACTCAAATACATTCGACTAATGTGGAAATGGTATATTATTGCTATGGTATACGGCTTTAATAGATGTGCTTTTGGTGGTGTTGTTCTTTACTAGTCGTGTGTGTATCTGCTAGGAACGCCACAAATCTCTGAAGAGATTAGTTTTAAGTTTTTTTAAAATTACGTTTTGAAGAAATTAGTGTAAATGTTAAGTTCTGTAAAGATTAGGCTTAAGTTTCGTGTTTAGTGTTCAATAAACTTTCATTTAAATAACGAAAACGAGCCGGTGTTTTAAATCTTCTGAAGAAATTTAACTGTTTGATAAGGTAACAATCGTTATATTTAATCGCGCTTTAGTCGCCCAAAATCCGTGGTCGTTCTAAAAAAGGTTACGAAAGTCTAAAAAATCGTTTTGGCTGATAGTAAATCAGGGGGATGAGAGCGAATATACTGGGCAATGTCTCTGATTGCTTTCAACCCGGCGAAAGCCAGGACAATCCTTGTCCGCGTTCAATCCAAGTTGCCATGCAGTCTCCGCGTGATAGCTCGTCCCGCCCCGGGAGGTGGTTTTAGTCAGTAAAAGTCCGGCATGCCTCTGGATCGGTCCAGAGGTATCTTTTGAAGATTTCCACCTTCCTACCGAAACCAACAACAACAAAAATCCCTGGATAGCTACTTTGGCACCCGCCAAGTAGTTAACCAATGCACGCAGCGACATCCTGAGAAATGTTGGCGAAGGCTAATAACCTTGCCCGGAAAAACAATCTATTATGGAAGATTCAACATGCCTCGGATATGGACCAGACACACGACGACGATCACGGAAACGAAAATGGCTAAATGAGAATTTTCTCATGGAACGTCATGGAATGTCCGCTCAGGCATGACAGCATTACATGAAATAAGATGGACGGGGAGTGGTGTTATTCAAAGAAACGAGTATGACATTTATTATAGCAAAACACCATGTGCTCAGGGTAGGCTTTCTAGTCAGCCAAAAACTGAAGCCTGCCATTATCGGCTTTAATGCAAAAAACGAAAGGCAATGCACTCTTCGCTTGCGAGGCAAGTTTAAGGACATAAGCCTCATAAAAGTTCACGGACCTACAGAGGAGTCTCCTGGCGACGAAAAAGAACAATTCTACGAGAACTTGCAACGGGCCCCTAATGCCTCCCCAAGATACGATGTGAAAATCGTTCTCGGTGATTTGAATGCCAAAATAGGTCGGGATACGGTTTTCAGCCACTACGCAGGTTCCCATAGTTTGCATGAGAACACTAATGACAATGGACTACGAGTCATCGAACTGGCAACATCAAAAAACTTGGTCGTTGCGAGTACACGGTTTCCACTTAAAGACATCCACAAAGCCATCTGGGTATCACCTGATGAGGCCACTCGCAACCAAATTGACCACGTGTTGATAGATCGCAGCCACTCCTCGAACCTGATGACGGCACGAACGTACCGAGGTGCCAATGCCGATTCGGATCACTATCTTGTTGGTACAGTTTTCCGAGCGCGGATTGCCTTACGAAGACGTATTGCATCCGCGGATCAGGTTCGGATCAACACGGCTGCCTTACGCAATGAGAACACCAGCAACACTTGTGGTCATGCGTTAAGACTGGCCTTCGAAGAGCTCGATAGAAGGAGAGTAAGTCCTGGGGCCGAAATGCCGGGCGTAGAAGAGAAATGAACACGTCTTAAGAATTCTGTTATTAGTACTGCCAACGCCTTCAATATTGTTAACAAAGGTAGTGGTTTTTTTATTTGGAGAATAAAACTGAACAAAATGACACCAGTGTGTTTAATTTTCCGGCTGCAGTTCCTGTGTGTTTTTAGTGTGTTTTACTTCCTTCTCGTTTTCTCCTGGTGAACGGTTCTCTTTTGTTGCTGTGGTGAAATAATCGGAGTGTTAACGAAAAGTTGTGGGACGAAGTAGAACTCGCACCCATGTCGCTGCCACGACTTGCCCCCACAGATGCTTTCGGCAATACTTGAAATAGTTGCACAAGTATAAGCATCTGATTCGCCCATACTGCTTGTATTGCCAAGGCAAAATAGAAAACATGGAACACGTACTCCCAGAGGGCGTGAGATTCGAGGCCGCACGAACGATTATAAAGATACATATGAGACGGACAGTTACTCCGGTAGGAGTAATAGAATACATGCTGAGTCCAAAACAGGCATGGTCCGTAACAAATGGTATTCTCTGTGAAATGATGCAGCAGTTGCGACGCGACGAGGGGAATAACAGGTAAACTCCGTCCCGTCCCGCGATGGAATATCTAAAAGAAGGTTCGCGGGGATGAACGGGAATATGTGCCTGGCAGGAGGTGGTTTTTGTCGGTAAAAACCCGGCATGCCTCTGGATCAATCCAAAGGTACCTTTTGAAGATTTCCACCTTTCTACCGAAAGCAAAAAAAAAAAAAAAAAAAAAAAACAATTGGAATTTGGAAAATCTTTATGAAATCAGAGAAAATCTAGCATAGTATCAATTTAAAACAAATTTGTGATCCGAAATTTTGAATGGACAAATTGTGGACTCAATGGAGCTGCAAAGTTGGACTCGCGAAATAATTTAGAATTTGTCAAAAGAGGTTACCGCTATTGCTAGGATATGCTGCTTTGGAACTAAAAAGAACGATGTGACAAAATGACAAAATGATGGATATCCTGGCCACTATGGTGCTCAGGTACAAACTTATCAAAATGATGTGTATCACAAAGGATGAATTGGACGGTTATGGCAAACTTTGTAGCCTCCTCAGTCACCTGACTTCAACCAATTTGATTTTTTTTTTATTGGGGCTGTCTTAAAGAGAGAGTCTACGTTAAACCGACCCACAATAAGGAGAAGCTGCGGTTTGTAACGTAATAACTTCCCCACCGTCTTTGTTTCAGTGAGGGAACATTAAACATGAACAGACATACATAACATGTAAAACGTTAAACAATTTCAAACCACATTTTAAAACTAAACTTAAATACATAATACAATGTAGATTGTGATTTACACATATAATAAGTAAAACATAAACTACCTCTCATTCATTCACAACACAAATTAAACATATTCATTTAAACAATGTACATTTGACATTTTAAACACATAAAATACTTATTAAATTTGGTATGAAAAATATTTAAAAAAAGAAACAAAAATAGCTGGTGCATAAACCCAGCTTGGTTCGGCGATGACATCTTCGATTAGTTTTGAAGTTGATCGTAGCCAAGTTTCTTCGTCGAGAGAACGGCGCCAGGGAACAGGGAGATAGCGGGGAAAGCTATTACTGCAGACACAGTTTTGGTCTCAACAGGAACAGTAGTGACGTTTTTTTGTCTTTTTTGCCTGTTTTATGCGGAATGTGTGCCCAGAGTTTTTGCATGTGCCCACAGACATGTTCCTGAAAAGTCCTTCTTTCCGCCTGAAACAAAAGGTAACATTCCATATACGCAACACTGAATTCAATGGTCAAAACCAATCGAACTAAACGTTCAAAATTTCCTAATATTGAATTCAATTCATCCATTCAATTCAATTCAATACAATTACCCCATTTACTCAATTCATCCAATTAAACGCATTTTTCTAAAAGCAAACAGAATAATGCATATTTCCTCATGTAGCTAATAGCGATTAGCACCCTAAATTCCTTGCAAAATCCCAAAACCAAGAAGCGCACGTGTGCAAGCAAAGGCATAGCGATTCGCCACCGACACACAATGCTTGCAATCATAAACATCTTAACGCATATCTCACGCCAGATGTTTTATGACTTGGAAATACGACCTAGAAACCGACATACAAATTCCACGGTTCCTTTGTTACCCATCTGAAGCGTACAAACACTTTTGTTGTCTTATGCCAGATGGGTAACGCAAACAAACCCCATGAAAGGATCGAGAAATAAGTGGCGGTACGCTTGATCCTTCGAAACAAGATTCCGATAAGAAATCGAAATGGCAATTTTCTCTTATAGATAAGAGAACGAGGATGATGATGATGAAAAAAGAAAAAAATGGTTTTACAGATGAGAATTGGGAATGGATACACACATTTTCAAGGAGACAGTCGTGGCACAAAGTTACAGAGAACCCAATAAGGAGGCCGGTCCGCGCCACGCAACGTATTAAAAATAAATCGAGAAATTCACACTTAAGATAAACTATCGAGAATACGACACAATATTAATAACGAGAAATTTGCAATACTTTTCGTGTCGGACGAAAGCGCACGCATGCCGGATATCGAATTGATTGGATTATTGTTCTTGAGGTGCGAAGAAACGGTAGTGACACATCGCATCAATTCCAAATCGAAGAATCGTGAACTCAGTTCACATAGAAACGGGGATAATTTATCAGAACATATAAAATCAGTGTGTGAGTGTTCTTCGCCGGTATTTATTGTAGATGAAATAATTCAATTCAATTTTTATTTGGTAGATAATTACATTTATGATATATTTTACAACTAGTACTTAAGAGATTTAGGATAGCAATTCCTTTACAACTATAATATTAAATCTATATAACGACAATAGCACAATTTTAATGAATAGCAAATAATAAATTAAGGGAAAACTACAATAAAAAACCCTTATTTGAATCTTAAGACTAATATTGCACGAGCTTCCGGTTATTTTATATAATAATAACCTCGATATAATTTTCATAGACAGAGTACATATGTAGTGATTTAGGATAACGCAAGACGGGAAACGAGAATATTGTCAGAAAAAGAACAATTGACGAAGAAGTTTCGATTGAATTTGTCAATGTAGAACTCTACCTGTTTAACGTTAGCGTTTTCATGTAGTTCATGTGTCGAATAATGCCATGGCAAATTCAGCAACATTTTCAATATTTTATTTTGACACCTTTGCAATTTTATTTTGTGTGTGCGAGCACAATTACGCCATACAGGGGCCCCGTACAGGAGTATAGCTAGAAAAATGGTTTTAAAAATTATAATTTTATTTTCGATGCTAAGCTTTGACTTTCTACACACTAATGGATACATAACTCTTACGACTTTGTTTATTTTGTCTATTGTGGTAGTGATGTGTTTTTGAAAGATAAGTTTTTTATCTAGAATAATACCTAGATATCTACAGTCTTCGGACCAATCAATATCAACTGCACACATACTGAGTTTAGTGCCATTTGGTAGGTAGCAGTGTTTCCTACATCTCGAAAACCAGACAGCTTGTGTTTTATTACCATTTATTTTTATTTTCCATTTCCTGTAATACACTGCTAGTTTGTCAAGAGCTGCTTGCAAAGAGTTGTAGACATTTGTGAATAAAGCACCCGAAGAGAAAAAGGCCGTATCATCGGCAAACATAGCTACCTGAATGTTTTCACCTAGATATGGTAAATCTGCGACAAACAATGTAAATAATATGGGACCAAGAACCGAGCCTTGGGGTACACCATGGTGGATTTGGTGAGTAGAGGATATGTCGGTTCCTATACTCACAACATATTTTCTCGAACAAAGAAAGCTCTGGATAATTTTGATAAGCGGTATTGGCAGCTTAAGGTTTAGTAGCTTATAAATCAAGGCATCGTGCCATACCGTATCAAAAGCTTTTTCGATGTCTAGAAGAACCAGTCCCGTTGACTCCTTGTCGATGAATTTACCAGCTATGTGGTTTTTAATGCGCAAGACTTGGTGGATTGTGCTGTGACCACTACGGAAACCGACTTCGCCGGTATTATTTTATAAATTCGTTCAAAGTGATGTGAAAGAACAAATAAAGGAAAACAATTAAAAAAAATCTACAGAAAGAATTTTTCCATGTTTTGTTGTGATCGCGTTCCGGTGGTGTATTTTTCCTCTGCGGTAAGCAGTGTTCGGCGGAACACTCCAACATCATTCAGCAGTGACTTTTACGAAAAACCGCCAGAAACCTCCTTTGCTGGAATGTGGAATGTAGATCTCCATCCCGAGAAGAATAATCTCTGTGACTGACTCCACGCAATCGTTAACATCGAAGTTTCCAAAGCACACCTCCGACCATGGAAAGGATGCGAAGCAATCTCGCACATCGTCCCAGTTGGCAGCACCATACTTCCATACATGGCGAAGCTGTCTAGACCGGTTATTCGCTTGAAATGCAAGTGGTTGCGCGATAGATACTAAGCAGTGCTCTGAGTTTCCCAGTGGCGCAGAAACCTCCACGGTATAAATACCAGGTTCGGATGTCAAAAGCAGATCCAGGGTATTCGCATAATCGCCTCGGGCATCCGGCAGTCGCGTAGGTTCCGCCAGGAGTTGAGTCAAGTTGTGGCTAACAGCAAACATCTCCGCCAGCCTCCCAGCCTCGTCGGTTCTGTTGGAATGTACCAACCAGCCGGAATTGTGCGCAGTAAAGTCACCAAGCACGACAATTTCAGAAGCTGGGTGGTTGATCTGTATCCAGTCGACGGTATGTGAAAGATGTTCGAAAAATGTCGCCGGTCGATCGTCATTCGGGGAGCGGTAAAGACAACAAAGAAATTTACTGGAATTCCTCAGCACGACCCTCAACCATATGATGTCCATATTATTGGGTTCCAACGCCTCCATCCTCTGGCAAGGCAGGTCAGGTCGGACCGCGCGAAGACGCAGACTCCGCCCGTAAAACGGAATCTCGAATGCAAGTCGTATTCTGAGCAACGAAGATATGTCGAATCATTTGACAAATCGACCTGGGTCTCAGTTAGTGCAAGGATATGAGGTTTCGTTGTTTGCAAATATTGGTAGACGGCGTTTACATTGGTATTGGTGAAACCGATGCCCCTGATGTTACAAAATGCCGTTACCAGTTGAGCGTGGACAGAGGCTCGAAAGCGAGCCGGATTATGCGATGACGAATTTCTTAAAGTTCGGTTATTTATCATAATATCTGCATGATGTTCCCGCTGACATAGTCTTCCCCGGGGATCCGAATGGGAAACAAGTTTACGTCCGGAATTCTTTACATCAGAAGGTACCATCATGACTTATCTCCATGTCACTCCGTGTTAGCCACACATCGGAAACACCGTCGAAGATTTCTCTGCACGATATCGCAGAATGTACAGCGTGACGAGGTGGCATTTCATCTTGGGACCGACTACCGCCTAAACCAACCTTTTCTCGAACCGATCCATCAGCAAAACTCCGAAAGATGGCGAGGGGTTCTCCCGACCATATCACAGACCCCATAGCTTGATGGGGTGGTATTTCATCGTGCGACAGGGCGTTGGGACCCCACCTACTACTGGGCCTTTAGTCGCTTCTTACGACAAGCTGGTCTAGCTGTGAGTATATTATAACGCCCTACTCACAGGGCATAATGATGCAATATGTAAAATATTGATAGTAGGTTTGGGCGTTTCTCGATTATAGAAAATCTTCTTCCTGTTTTTGAAACGAATATACCTTAATAAGAAGACTGTGCGGGGTTTTAATGGTCTGTGCGCCGGTATGGACGCGGATTCTACCATCAACTCACTCGCTGCTAAATGAAAGTCCCTAAAAATGTTCCGCCAAACATTACGGGAAAGCACATACGAAAACTGTTCACCAAAAGGCAGGAGAAAATAAAACGAACACTTAGGAGGAAAAATCCATAAATAAAACACACTAGTTATAAGTTGTCAAGTCATCATCATCATCATCATCATCATCGGCACTACAAGTAGTTGTATTTTATCACTCGGCGATTGCTTTTGAATTTATTTAATGGGGTTATTATTTATAGTAGGTTGAATTTCTATATTTAGGTCGCGAAGCACATAACATATCGCGAGGTGACGGGGACTTTATTACACCAAACACAATCAATTCACATGGACGACTCGTTCCAATTCGCGGGAGTGTTAATTGCGACTCAGGACTTTACGCATCTCCGCAGCCGGCGGAGAGCGGAAGATCGCGCGACCAGTGTGGTCGGCAGATGGGATTAGACTCCACGATATTCATTCGTTGTCAAAAGAAATTCGGCCAGCGAAACTGGCTCTCTTAATTAAGAGGTGCATTTTCCTATTCCAAGAGAGACGTAAAGTCTCATAGAGAAGATCGTCACGGTACACATGTATGTGTGTACATTGGTTCTTTTATGAATCACAGCCATGGGAACGAAACTAAAATAAAGAAAGGAAAAATGTGCATCCATGAGATGTGAGTTCGGCTAAGCAAACAAGCCGAATCTCATTGGATGCTAATTGGGTTTGTGTTTGCTTATATGAGAAGGTCAATGGTAAACGGATCCAGGAATATGTAGGACAAAGGGAATTTATGATTTGAGGGTTCAACTGAGTAAACAAGTTGTAACTCATTAGATGGTAGATGCATTTGGGATATTTCAAACGATATGGATTGTCTATCGTATCGCCAGAATGCCTGCGGAAGAACAGCGTTCTTTTGCTTGCACATGGTGCGATTTGGGAAATTGGCTTCAGCGTCGATTGCGCTAATTGAATGCAGCTGCTTGGGTTGTTTATTGTTGGGGAGAAATGGTCGACATCCAATGTGTATGAAAAGGGATTTGTTGTACACATGATGAAGCTGGGAATAGGCGATGGATAGGGATGCTTACATGATATGAACCGGATTGTTTTCTTTTAGGGATATGCTGTTTATACCATAAAGAATTCTTTGTTGGGAAAATACACATATTACCATAAACATCACTCAAGTGAAGTCGAAGATTTGGTTAGTCCTCTCTAAGCGACATTTGTCAATCGAAGCACCAATTCACATTAAAAATAAACTTTAGGCGGACAAATTAGCATAAACAATTATTGTTTTTATTTCGTTCTTCTTATGCGACTAGTGCTCGTGTAAGAAATCATGCATTATGATGTATTACCGCAAACTAACATTTGCCACTTTATATGCTCAACTTTTTTAATAGTTGCATAATTTAGAAATCCCAACTTTAAATACTCGAATTAGATCATCCAGTATTTGCCCAAATTTAAATACTTGACTTGAATCATCCAGTATTTGCATTTTCGGTTTGTTGTGACCTCCGCTTATAGTTAACCATTTTCATTGGTCGGAGAAGATGTCGCTGTAAAATACAAGAATGGTGTTGATATACCTTAACCAAAACATCGTGATTGCAAAACTCTCTCTAACTAAGTTTTTAATGACAGTTTCTCATGATTATTCGAAAAAAATAAAAACGAGAAACTCTGAAAGAGTACACACTGCGATGCATAAACATAGTGATAAATACCTGAGAAGGAAGTTCTCAGTTTATTATTTTTTCCCGACTTCACGAGTTCCGAAGGTTGATAGATTTCCATTAAACATCATTCCTAGATGTGCAACATCGCTAAAAATTAAAAGTAGGGAGTCGTGCGTATCTAATCTTCTGATTTTTTATCTTATGCCGCCGCATTCCTACTTCAACACGATATGATCAAAACACAACTATTGAGCGTTACCATGCAAAAACAACATTTTTTAACCCTACTAATGTCTCACAAACGCTACCCCCTTGTTATGGATCGTACATAACCTTAAATCTGCTTTTGTCTTTCATCAAACAATTCCAAACTACCTTATCGCGTTAAATTGGGCACCTTGTTGTGTTAACTCATTTTCCTTCTCTCCATGCTGATCGAAAGTTTTATTCTCGCCCGATCGTCAACGTCTTTATATCATTGTCAATGCCTAGAAACCATCAAATCATCATAAAAAATGGTTACCAAGCGTCTTTCTGAAGGCACCATTGTAGGCAGTCGCCATGGTAGGCACTGATGGATATTGTCTTCGTTCGCATCGGTTAATGGACTGTGAGTGTTAATTACTCGGTGGTTTAATTACATTCTCCGCAAAGCAGGTAAGACTATGAAAACCAAGTAACGCTTTAAGGTAATTCAGTGGTAAATAATTATTTTCCTTTTAGTTAGAGACGTGCAGGCATGTAAGCAAAATAAAGAGCCTAAGAATGATGGGGCAAAAGAGTGATGTTAAAATACGACTTTAATTTGCTATCTTGGAGTTAGCCAGTTTTAAACCGCGATATTCATAAATGCATTAAAGTAAGGATCACGGTCTCATTTGTGACAGTGGTCAAAAATGAAATTCTCCCAGAGAATTGTGGAAATAAAAACCTAATCTCCTAAAGGCATAAACAGTTGATTAAAGAGAGGGGTGCAGAAATTAATAAACTTGTAGATTTATAAATTTTCCTTATGAAGTAAGATAAGTTTTAAACACCATTCAAATGAGCAAACATTTGGCCTTCTACAACATGATGATGAGAATTAAAATCATAAACGAAAATAAGTAAAACTACATTGTCCATTCTAAACAATTTTCTAACTACGCTGAATATTAAGTAGAATTCTGTGTTTTTCAGTTTGCTTGATTTTAAAGTATCTGGCAATGCCTTTTTACGTTTTACAGATAAACAGATCAATTGATTATTGCAAAGCACAGATGGGTGAATTTCGGAAACATTCGCTGCATTTTACAATTTTACTATGGATTAATGAATTTATACAGCAAAGGCGTATAAAAAGCTTTTCGGCGTTTACGGTGAATGTTCTCTATCACAATGAAAATTTGAGTGTGGAAGATACTTCGCTATGGTCGATCTATCACTGAAAAAGACTATGAAATTACGAAAAAGGTTAGAAACACCGGTGTGTAAATAGCCACAACTTCAACAAGGAACTAAAAAATCAACCAGAAAATAGATTTTAACCATTTGGGCAAACCTGCTGTTACACCCAACCCCTACCCTCACCTAATACTCACCCTTTTGGGGCCACGCCCCACCTTTAACAAGATTCACCTTCATGTGAACCCCCATATGTTGATTAATTCTAATCAACATATCCAATACAATGAGTACCTGTAAAAGTGCATTAGATACTAAATGCATACACGAGCGAATCATGGAAGCCAGATACTACATCTAGGAAAAATCTATGATGGCACAAAGAAAATAATGTGCTACTCAAAACAAAGAGTAATTCCATGGTAACGAAGCAATAAGATATACAAAATATCTTTGCCATCGTTGACCATAAATGAACACTTGTGTAAATACAAGGTTCTAAAAATTGTATCACACGCATCCACACAATCAGGTCTCGCAGATCGTAAACATTCTCAATGTTAGATAAACAAAAGATCGACTGCGAAGCACAAACCTGTTGTGTGGGAAAAATATCTATTGTGCGTCTAAACAATGGATGCATCCTTCGGTCTGCACGATCGAAGGAGAGAAGATAAGGTGTCTGTGTGCGAGCATCGTCCGGTTTGAACATTTTATTTTGAGTCTGTACGCAACCATTGTCCAAAACGGACGTTATTTACAAAGCCCTTCGTGCTTTAAATCTGATTTAAAAAGAGTGGATTAAAACCCTCAACCAAGACGGAAGTCGTCTGCCATGTGTGAAATAAGCTTTTTATATAAAAGTGTAAAGTGCGTTCTACCTATCAAAGTAAAAAGCGTATTAAATTAATGATGCGATGCAGAACTAACATTGTGTAAATGATAAACATTTTCAATAATAAAGTTATATTAAACTAATTTCTCAAGAGTGTTTTATTAATAATGGGTTTTCCAATAGGGACTTGACAACTTTTTTTCGGTATTAAATTTTTATAATTTGCAGACGTTGTTCGTTCGTGTACTTAATCATGATGAAAATGTTGAGTTTACTGAATAAATTGACAGTGACAGTTCGATGATTAGTGCAAGGGTGCGTTCACAAATGAAATTCAAAGTTTTCAAGTCCATATTGTAAAGTGCAAGTGCTATAGACAAATTCGTAACACTGCTGTCAATGTTAAGACACCTTAACATAACTGAAAAGAAAAGAAAAATAAAACTAGAAAGCATTTTCGTCAGCTTTTAAAAAATAAAAGCCCGGCATCGAAAGGAAAAGATTGTTAATATACTTGCAAAAGAAAAAGCCGTCCACCAATATTTGCAGACAACAAAACGAAAGGCATAAGAAAAACAAAATTGATAATGTATAATTTAGAGTGGTTGCGAAGAGCCAGTAACTTAAGGTAAGAATAATATTTGTAAAATAGAATTTAACATTTAGTCTTAAGTAAAATCTGTAATTGGGGGGATGGAAGCGAACATACAGGGCAAAGTCTCTGATTGCTTACAACCCGGCGAAGGCCAGGACAATCCGTGTCCGTGTTCAGTCCAAGTTGACATGCGGTCTCCGCGTGACAGCCCAGGATAGCTACTTTGGTACCCGCCAAGTAGTGAACCAATGCATGCAGCGACATCCTGAGAAAGGTTGGCGCAAGACTAATAACCTTGGCGTAAAAACAAATTATTATGGAAAATTTAACAACCGTCGGATATGAATCGGACACACGACGACAACCACGGAAACGAAAATGGCTAAACGATTTGAGAATTTTCTCATGAAACGTCCGCTCACTATACAGAGCTCGAGCTGCACAGCAGCTAGCCGATGCCTTGCCCGAATATAAGGCTGGCATAGCATTACAAGAAATAAGATGAACGGGGAGTGGTGTTATTCACAGAAACGAGTATGGCATTTATTACAGCTGTCATCCAAACCACCAAGTGATGAATACAAATGAGTATGACATTTATTACAGCAAAACACCATGTGCTCCGGGTAGGCTTTCTAGTCAGCCAAAAACTGAAATCTGCCATTATCCGCTTTAATGCAAAAAACGAAAGGCTATGCACTTTTCGCGCGCGGGGCAAATTTAAGAACATAAGCCTCATAAACGTTCACGGACCTACAGAGGAGTCCCCTGACGACGAAAAAGAAGACTTCCACAAGAACGACGCAGTGGCCCTCAATGCCTGCCCAAGATACGATGTGAAAATCGTTCTTGGTGATTTGAATACGAAAATAGGTCGGGATACGGTTTTCAGCCACTACGCAGGTTCCCATAGTTTGCATGAGAACACTAATGACAATGGACTACAAGTTATCGTACTGGCAGCATCAAAAAACTTGGTCGTAGCGAGTACCAGGATTCCGCGTAAAGATATCTACAAAGCCAACTGAGTTTCATCTGATGGAGCCACTCGCAACCAAATTGACCACGTGGTGATAGATCGCCGCCACTCCTCGAACCTGATGACGGTACGAATGTACCGAGGTGCCAACGTCGACTCGGATCACTATCTTGTTGGTACAGTTTTCCGAGCACGGATTGCTTTACGAAGATGTATTGCATCCGCGAATTAGGTTCGAATCAACATGGCTCCCTTACGCAATGAGAATACCAGTAACACTTTTGGTCATGCATTAAGACTCGCCCTCGAAGAACTCGACGGAGGGAGAGTAAGTCCTCGGGCCAGGATGCCGGGCGTAGAAGCGAAATGAACACGTCTTAAGAATTCTGTCATTAGTACTGCCAACTCCATCTTAGGCCGTAGTCGTAGAGACGGAGCAACTGGTTTGATGATGAGTGCAAACTAGCGACTGAACGTAAGAATACTGCATACCGGGCAATGCAGCAGTCTCATAGGACGCGGGTACGCGAGGAGAAATACAAAGAGCTCAGAAGATCTGAAAAAAGACTTCACAGACAAAAGAAAAGTGCCAGGGAAAAAACCTTGTCGGTGAAATAGAGAAAAGTAGAGAGCGAGGTCCGCATCAAGCGCAGAAGTTCTACCAAATAATCCGCAGTATGACGCGGTACACACCACGCTCCACTTACTACAAGGATAAAGACGGTAATCTGATCGCCGACCTTGAAGGCATTCTGGAGCGATGGGGCGTGCACTTCAATGAATTGCTAAATGGTAAGCTCACAGAAGAATTGGAGGCTCCACCAATCCAAGATCAACACCAAATGCTACCGCCGCAAAGCATTGAAGAAACAGTAAAAGCCACAAGACTGCTAAAATCAAGTAAAGCCCCGGAGCTGATGGCATACCAGCTGAGCTAATCAAACAAGGACGGGCAGCTTTACATCACCTAGTTCATGAGATCGTGGTGCACGTATGGACGCAAAAGGAGATGCCAGAAGATTGGCGTCGTGTAATAATTTGCCCCACACATAAAAAGGGAGTTCTCACAGAGTGCAGCAACTGTAGGAACCCAAGTTCCTTGCTTCTGAATCAGTCCCCACGCATGTAATCGCTCCGAAATGGCTTTGCGGGTAATTCCGAATGCTGGTGAAACCTCTTGTCGCGTTTGTCGTGGATCCTCATCGAGCAATGCCCCCTAAATCAGCGTCGAAGGTTTTTGGCCTTCCTTCACGCGGACGGTCGTCAAGATCGAAACCACCGTCTTTGAAGCGACGGAACCAGTCACGAGACATTATTTCACTTAGAGCCGCACCTCCGTAAAACTTCGTGAGGCTCTCGATGTTATTCAGCCGCCGTTTTCTTCGAATGAAAGAAGAAAATCAACACTTCCTGCTTGTTTCGAATTCATAATGATATGCTCGGCGAAAATATAGTACATCGTCTAGTACTCTCCCCGACAAATATTCACCACACCTACCGACAACACGATGACAGTGCATGAGAAACTGTCATTTCTAACGTGCTTTGTTTTTACTGCTTTGGGTTTTTTGCTACTACCTGCAACTGTCAATACATGGTTTACTGTTTTGGTGCACAATCAATGGATTCTAAGTGATTTTAAAACATTAATAATTGGATTTAAGTTGCACGCCGCCAACTGGCTGTTGAATTTATAGGAACTTTATGTGTTTAATAAACAAAGTTGTCTCCATCGAGAACTCAGTCGGACTTTATCTATACTCGTCTAAAGGCAGTCGCCAGTCGCATTGGCTTTGCTTCAAAGGCTGGATTCGCTGCTGAAGCCCAACGCAAATCATCATTTGTAAGGAGGGACAACAAGTTCAGCAAATACTTTAGTGGTACTTCCAGCCGGAAGATTTAAAAAGGTATTACAGTCCCTTTAAAATATATACACACATTTGGTTTGAGGCAACGTTGGTTTCATCAACATCAACGTGCTCCATCGCTATTCCCTAACGACATTCCTCGTTCGGCGGAACATCATTAGCAACGATCTCGGCCGACGACATTCCTCGTGCGGCATCGAGATACATCGCACACTGGGAATGAGGATTATTTAGCACATCAGACATTTTTGCCCAACTAAATATATATGACGCCAAAAACAAAATCACTACTGTGTCAAAGCCGTTTGTTTACCACATGTCTTAGCCAACACTTATTGCTGGAGTCATCTGTGGCGTTTCTAACAGATACACACTCAATACACAAGCAAATAGTGAAGAACACCGAACGAAAATCCAATAAGAAAATGCATCAGAGCCGTATAACATAGCGATAACATAACAATTCCACATCAGTTGAGTGTACTTGAGTTTAGAAATCGAATTCGTACACGCGGGCGGTAGCCTGATGTGTTAAGCATT
This sequence comes from Microdon myrmicae, assembly GCA_963931805.1. Taxonomy (NCBI): domain Eukaryota; kingdom Metazoa; phylum Arthropoda; class Insecta; order Diptera; family Syrphidae; genus Microdon; species Microdon myrmicae. The sequence continues at coordinate 76,743,378 of OZ007499.1, forward strand.
GGTTCAATTTTTGGTGATTCTAACTGTCATAGCGTCAGTTCGAATCACATGTTCTTCATTATCGTAGCAAACGCTATACATCTATTGACAAACACCAGGAACTTAGTAGCGCACCTAATACGACGATTGCCTCTTATGTTTCGGGATTTGGCAACACTAGTGTTGCAATCCGGCAATTGACAGCTCTGTCGTAAAGTTGGACATTTTTGAGGTTATACGCACTCAGAACGTTTTGACATACGAGCGCTATTTGTGTTGTTTACAGTAACTTAAAAGATTCATCTCGGCCCAAAAATGGAATTAAATCGTCAACATTTTCGTGCGATTATTTTTTACAACTTTCGGCGTGGATTAACTCAGCAACAGTGCATGGATGAACTTAATTCAATTTTTGGCGGTGAAGCTCCATCAAGGACCAGTGTTTATCGATGGTATGGTGAATTCAATCGTGGTCGTAGTTCACTCCAAGATGAATTTCGTGAAGGTCGTACCAAAATCAGTTGTTGTTCCGAAAACCATTGAGGCTGTGCGCGAACTGATATTGGAAGATCGTCAATTGACCTATCGTTAGATTGAGACAACCTTAGGTGTTAGTGGGACCAGCATACATTCAATATTGCATAAACATTTGACCGTCAAAAAAATTTGTTCGCGTTGGATCCCACACAATTTGTCAATCCCCCAAAAAAGGCTCGTGTCAATTGGTCGAAAGAAATGCTCAAAAAATACGGTCGCTGTGCTTCGAAACACGTCTATGACATCGTGACAGGTGATGAATCGTGGATTTACGCGTATGAGCCCGAAAGTAAACAGCAGTCGACTGTCTGTGTGTTTCAAGATGAGCCAAATCCAACAAAAGTTGTTCGCGCACGAAGCACTTCCAAGCAAATGGTCGCCTGTTTTTTCGGAAAAACTGGACATGTCGCAACCGTACCACTAGAACAACGCAGAACAGTCAATTCTGAGTGGTACACAACCATTTGTTTGCCAGTTGTCTTCCAAGAAATCAGGAAAACCAACCGCCGAAGACGGATCACTCTTCACCGCGACAATGCGAGCTCTCACACATCGGATGCGACAACTGCATTTTTGAGCACCCAAAACATCGATTTGATGGGTCATCCGCCGTATAGTCCTGACTTGGCACCGAATGACTTCTTTTTATTCCCGTACGTAAAAAACAAACTGAGAGGTCAATGTTTTTCGACACTGCATTCAGAGTGCATGTGTTGGAGATACCTCAATCAGAGTGGCAAAAGTGCTTCGACAATTGGTTCAAACGCATGCAAAAGTGTATTGATCTTCATGGGGAATATTTTGAAAAACAATAAAGTGATTTTCGATGATCAACATTTGTTTTTTTTCTCTAATCTCGAAATATAAAAGGCAACCCTCGTATATATATATTAAAAAAAAATCGGGCCACTATATCTTAGTGTCTGTCTGTTGTCAAGCCAATCTGAATCTCGATTAGGATAATGGGCTTCCTGTTGGCAATTGTTGGAGGACGGCCTTTACAATCTTTGTGGTGAAGTTTTAGTCTGATTTGAAAAGATGACCGTTGGAAGTGTTTCGCAAGCGGACTCGATTCCGCGAAAATATGTTGTTCATTATTAGTTTTCGTCTCAAAATAATCGGATATTGTTCCCGTGATTTATCTATATCCCGAACCAGAAGATACGATTGGAGAACTATTTTACATATGAGATGCATAGTCTCAGAAAGTTTACATCAAACCATTTTTCATAACTTTAGACCGGGTCCGTCCTCGAGCTGAGAAATGTAGCCAAACATTTTTCCCGAGCATATGGCATGTTTGAATCTTACAGGGGGACCAGACTTGGAACCAATGTGTCGGATAGACGCCCAAAAATGTTCGACACATAAATGAATCTACTCTTTTTAAATTTATTATTGAATATTATCTACAGGATCGATGGGTAGCGCAGAATCGCGTCATCATCATTATCATTATCGGCACTACAACCGGGATCCAGTCTGGCTTTATTTAGCAAGTTTCGAGGCATGTTAAATTTTCCATAATAATTTATTTCTACGGGCAAGGTTATTAGCCCTGCGTCGAGAATCGCGTCATACTCCTCGTTAAATTACTTTACTAACGCAAGGTGACGACAATTTCCCTTTAAAATCTCTACACCACCTGCAAATTCTTATTGGCACGTGCAAGGAAAACTCTCATTTTTCTTTTCTATTGCATCCTGTTCCCCAGCGCTTATAGGATGGTGATACATCATACGCAAGCAAACACAATCATCGCTGTCTGAAAAGCCGAAGATGCGGTAAGGAACTTTGGAAAATAATTTTATTTTTCAATACAAAATCGAAATTATTTTCTTATTCTCACAATATAATAGCTAAAATAAAAATTCAGTAAGGCGTATTTGGCAGAGTAGTCATCAAAATCATGAAAGCTATATAGGTGATCTAATGGGCAAGATTTAAGTAATTACTGCCAACATTTGCATTTTTATAGCGTTGAGAGCTTCAAAAATCAAAAGATATAAGCAAATACTGTCTAATTTACGAATTCCCCAATTCAGCTATAAATAAAAATAAAACCCATAAAATATATAAAGGTGCCTTTGTATAGTAGACTTTCTTGCATAGCCAATGGCCTAATCTGTATGCGTGATGATGCCAAAACAATGAAAACTACATTCTTAGCATGGCATCAAAGATATAAAATTCTTTCGAAATACTACAATAAAAATAAAAAATAAAAAATGTTTTAATTTGTTGAATACTTTAATACTTGTCTTAAGAGAAGCGAATCCGTAACGTTAAGACAGCATTGTGAGATGCAGGTAGATTAAGTAATTGTTGATGTTTCTTGAACAACTCCATTAATGTATTCAAATTCAAAACACACGATCATAGTGTCCTTCAAGCGCTAGTCAGGCCATATTTCAGGCAAGTATTTTAATAAAAGGGCTCCTCGATAGTATAGTGGTGAGTATACCCGCCTGTCACGCGGGAGACCGGGGTTCAATTCCCCGTCGAGCCTCTGGCGCAAGACTAATGACCTTGTCCGGAAAAAACAAATCATTATGGAAAATTTAACAAGCCTCAGGACTTGCTAAATAAGGCCAAAACCGGTTCCCGACTGTAGTGCCGATGATGATTTTAATAAAATCAAGGAACACGGAAGTTACAGATTGCGAATCATCTCAAAAACCACAAAGTGCTGCAGAAGAAAACTGTTCGAGGTGAAAAGAAAACCGCGTCGACTTAACGCCCTGATCTCACTTACTTGATTGCGCTCAATGAGATGAGCCCTAAAAGAAGTGGTGAAACATCAAAAGGCATCCGAGAGTAGTAATCACCTGCACAAACTATTATGACATACTGTAAATTGATTTAAGCAGTTTATTTTCAGGAACACTTAATTGGTGGTAAGAATATTAACATAAATCAAATGCCCCAGTTTTTGGGTGAAAATGATTCTAAGCTCTTAAACCCCCAAATTAATATCACCGCTCAAAAATCAAGAACCTCAAAATATATGCAAACGGCAACAACTTCGTAATATCAGAACATTAGACTTACACCAACATCACAAACGATTAGGATCTAAAAACAAACTTGAGCGTTACTTATGCCTCCCATTCACAGCCAGGCCGCTATCTTTTTGTAGTTGGGCACCGTATGTTTGTTATTCCTTTTGTTCATGACCTATTGAGCGTCGAGGCAGTTAATCTTCGTCTTGCATATGGAACAGGTTAAGTTTTCGTAGTAGCACGCCCTTAAAACTATAGAGTTTTTGATTGAGAGGGGAGAGTGTTTTAGATTTAATATCTTTTTCATTTTAGCTGAATGGATTTACATACATAATAAGGCGCTTATGAGTTTCTGTCGGATAGCCAACATGTTGGTCATTATTCACTTGATTATGGTTCTTTTTGGAACATAACAATCGGATTGGGCAAAGGTACAAGAAGCCGATGGAGGCTTTCAGCTACAAGAGCAGAACTAATTTTTCTTCATTCATTTATCTAACAAAGGCCAGAAATGGTCTATTGTGTGTTTGGACATAAAACTTTATTCATATGGTTTGGGGTGAAATTCGCAACGTACAAATGATCAATATCGTTTTTTGTAACAACAATAAATGAGCAAGATGGAAATGGTGTAGAGGTGTATTAATTTTTGATAATTTGTCTTAGAAAAGTCTTCGGCGCCACCATTGGAGAATTTTTTGATATTACTTTAAATAATATTACTAATAAATAAGTACTTCCACTCACCTAAATGAATTCTATGAGCTTTGTACTTAATGCATGGCAATTTCTGGATTTTTACCATTGTCGAAGTTTGTATGTTGAATGGATGCATTATAATCATTTCTAAGCGTCGTTATAATAATTAATTATTAATTTTCATAGTTTGTTTTACCTATTACCATTATTTTGGATATGTTCCTCATCAATCGCTAAACCGCTGCGAAAGCTCTGTTATCTGCAATATTCAACTTGTCAGTTCCTAAATAGATGGGAATCAACGAATAACTAAACAATTCTCAAAAAGATGACCCATTATCCCCCTCTACCTATCGACCTATAGTACTAACCTTTATCCCGTCAAAAATTAAGCAGTCACAAATTACCCGTCACCTTTTAAAATATCTAAAAACAAACCTTCTCCTCAACCACCAGCGATTGGATTTCGTAACATTAAGTTCACGAGAACTTTCAACCGATTTGTGACAGCACTCAATACAGTATTTGGAGGAAAGCAAGATTGTCGGTGGCTCCTCGATAGTATAGTGGTTAGTATACCCGGCTGTCACGCGGGAGACCGGGGCTCGATTCCCCGTCGGGGAGCCTCTGGCGCAAGACTAATGACCTTGTCCGGAAAAAACAAATCATTATGGAAAATTTAACAAGCCTCAGGACTTGCTAAATAAGGCCAAGACCAGTTCCCGGTTGTAGTGCCAATGATGATGATGAAGATTTTCGTTAGAGTCTGGCGCCCAGCCCTGATGTCGTAATGTCAAAATTGCATTAGTGGGGAGTTTATTGAAAAACAACAGGGCTCCCGGAGTCGACTGTCCACCGGCAGAGCTTGTGACGCATGGAGGTGAGGCAACCGGTCGAGAGATCCGCCAAGTCATCAAAACAATATGGGATAAGGAAGTCACTCCGGAAGCATGGAAAACCTCAATAGCCGTCCCCATTTTCCAAAAAGGCGACAGAACTGATTGCGTAAACTGCAGAGGAATGTAATTGCTCCCATCATCATCATCATCATCGGCACTACAACCGGGGTCCGGTGTTCGCCTTATTTAGCAAGTCTCGAGGCTTGTTAAATTTTTCATAATAATTTATTTTTACGGGCAAGGTTATTAGCCTTGCGCCGATCATTGCTCCCAACCACATACAAAATACTAACAAATGTCATACTGGTGGGAATCACACCGTACGCAGAAGAAATACTGGAAGACCACCAGAGCGGATTCCGTAGGAACCGCTCAACAAGCGACACAATGTTCACAATAAGGCAACTGCCGGAAAAGAAGTGGGAATACGGAGAGACGGTTCACCAACTGTTCGTTGAGTTCAAAAAAGCCTACGACTCAGCCGCAAGGCAAAGACTTAACCATATTGTAGTTGAGCTGAGAATCCCGAAAAAATATGCCACCCTCCTTCAAATTTGCATGAACGAAAACAAAGGGCGAGTTAGAATAGAAAACCACCCCTCAGAACAATTTGAAATCCGCGACGGACTAAAACAGGGGGACGGCCTCTCACCATGTCTTTTTAACCTTGTGCTCGAGTATGTTATCGGAAAGGTACAAGTCGACAACATTGCTGGATCATCCCTGAACGGGGTCACACAAGTGCTCGCATATGCAGGTGACATCGCCGTTTTGGGAGATAATCTAGAAACTGTAAGTAAAAACGGTGAAATCATCATGCAACCGGCAAAAGAGGTGGGCCTAGAAATAAATGAAGACAAAACAAAATACATGATTACGGCAAGAGGTGGTGGACCCCAGGGAACACACATAAACATCAGAGACAAGATATTCGAAAAAGTTAAAGAATTTAAATATCTGGAAATTATACTGACAGCCAGTAACGAAATGTCGAAGGAAATTAACAAAAGACTGCATTCCGACAAGGCTAATTGGGACGCAATCAGTAAACTGCTGAAATCCAAACTGCTGTCACGTAATATAAAGCTCCGTGGCTATAGAACCATAATCATGCCGATTGTTCTATATGGATGCGAAACAAGGGGTCTCACAAAACGGGAAGAAAACAAATTCCGCGTATTCGAGAATAGGGTTTTAAGGGTATTTTTGGCGGTAAATATGACGAGGAGGCAGGACAGTGGAGGAAACTCCACAACCACGAATTGGAGGAGCTATACTGTAAACCTACAATAGTGAGAGTAATCGGGTGCGAAGATTAAGTAGGGCCGGACATGTGGCACGCATTGGGAACGATAGGACCGTGCGTAAAATTCTTGACGGTAGACCAACGGGAAAGAGACCGGTAGGACGGCCACGACGCAGACAATATTAGTTTTGCCCTTGGGGAGATCGGATCGGATGGGCAAGCGTGAAAAGAGAGTGCACAGGACATGGAACGATGGCGGAGTCGAGTCGGCGAGATCGTTGTATGCATATATGACATAACGGTCATGCATTGAACGTTCACCTAAATGATATCATACATAAAAGTTTTAATAACTTTCAACTAAAAGAATTCGTTCAGTGTAGCATCAAAATTAATTTCGTGTTACAGCCGACATACAGTGGTGGAAGACATAATAGAAACAAAGGTTTAGATAACGATCAACGATCAGTAACTGCGTACAATTTGATTTTTCTTCGACATCAATTCTATGGTATACCCGAACCGTAGCTAACAGTACTTTGATATGGTGCATCAATTTGCTCTTATCAGTTTTTTGTTTTTGCCTAGTAGTAAGAAATGCAAGCGAAAGGAAAAAATAATAGAAACAAACCACAGTCTTCAATTGTGAAGTAAACTACTGGCTCGTCTTTATTGAAATCTTTGTAAATTTGTTAGACTTGTGTTTTAGTGCTTATTGGAAAAAAAAGAAAATTTTGTGAAAATGGGTCGTGGAGTACATTGCACTAGTTCCGATCGTGAATTGATAAAAAAATTAAGAAATGACAGGAAGACAATGGATGAAATAGCTAAGCTAATGAAGTGCTCCAAGAAAAATATATTCACAGCTCTTCAGTCAGGTTCCAAAACCTGATTCGACAAACTACTAATCCTACTATCCAAGAACAAGCCGTTTTTTTCTTCAACGGAATTAAAAAATGACTTAAGGGCACCTTGTACGAGTCGTACAATTAGAAACAGACTAATAGAAGTGAGTCTTCCTGGAAGAAGTCCCAAAAAAGTTCCATACTTGAGCAAGAAAAATATAAAGCAGAGACTCGTTTTTGCCAAAAAACACCTCCACGGTGCGAATTGGATTAACATCGTATGGTCGGGTGAAACCAATATTTATTTGTTTGGTTCCGGTGGAAAAATGTCCACCAGCCGACCAATGAACTCAGAATTCGATCCAAAGTATACGAAAAAGACAGTGAAACATGGTGAGGCAATTTAATGATTTGGGTGTGCTTTTCAGCATCTGGTGTTGGTCCAATTTTTCTTATAAAGGACAAAATATGTGCTAAAGGTTATGTAGAAATCTTAAACACCGTTATGCTAACATTTTCTGAAGAGGGCATGCCTATTAAATGGGAGATAATGCAGGATAATGACCGCAAGCACACCTCAGAATTGACTAAAGAATGGTTTCTTCAAAACAAAGTCGATGTTGAGGAGTGACCATCGCAGTCCCTTGATCTTAACCCAATAGAACACCTATGTGGCATTCGGAGACTGCAAAGCCAAAAATAAGGAAGAACTTCGGTCCAAAATAAAAGATGAATAGCACTCTATACCACCCGCGACTTGTACCAAACTAGTCAATTCCATGGGACGAAGATGCGAAGCAGTCTTTAAAAACAAAGGCGCAACAACTAACATAAGTATTAAAAGGATATGAAACACTTCTACTGTAAATTAATTCTTCACAAAACACAAACAAAAAACTAATTTGTTCCTATTATTTTTTCCAGGCAAATACAAGGAAAACCGGAATCAATATTTTTTTTCACTATTTCTCGCTTTTTTTAATTAAAAATTTAGTATTTCTTTTATGTATTACAGTACACCAAATCTATTTGTATATTTTTAATTTTTATTCTTCCCCAAATACACTTTTTCTTAACGATTAATGTCGAAGAACTAGCTTATTTCTATTATTTTTTCCACCACTGTAGTTCTTTCAGTGTAGCCATGAAACCCGATCACACGCCTACATTATGCTAAACGCAAATTCCCATCATGCAATCGCATATACCATGATTACACGTAAATTTTCCATTCCCATAACTAAAATTGTAATTCTGCAATTCCCACATTCCATACTTGCCCATGCCTTCTGTTCACATCACCGTGAATCGGTTGACGCCTGGAACCGTTGCATAAAATTTACCATAGCCTTGGGGTAAAGCTACAGCCAGTGTAGGTGTAAGGTTGCCACCGCAGGGTGAATGGCGACAATATTGCAACGTTGCAGTTCCCATCGTCGTTGGCATGGTCTGCGATTGGGCTGGCATCGGGTAACTGTCTCCAGGTGAACGATGCGATCGTGGGAAGGAATGTCAAATCAGGTTTGATTTTGGGAATATAAAAGAGGTCCTGTTAGAGACACATGAGCAGTTGTAAACTAGGAGTAACCGGTTGCAGCCTTTGCAATAGTACAGCGGGCCTCTTACTCAAAATAATAAAATAACATAGCAATTATACGAACAATGCCGCAGCCGAGTCGATGAGGTCATGAACTTTCGGGTTCCTACAGCCCAATAAATAGTGGTAGTAATAGTAGTTGAGTTTGTGGGGGTACGAGTATGTTTGCCAACGTATGGCACGGATTCACCTAATCCCCAACGATGTTCTAGCGCAAGAAATGTTCACCAGTTAGGAAAGATTGAATAATTAACACTGTTTAATTTGTTTAACCTGGTTTTTATTTGTTCTTTTTATTTCGAATTTACACTTATAATAAATTATCACTAGATTAAATGTAAGGACTTGTATTTGTATTTACACAGGAAGGGATCACAACGCAAGGTAACTATTGGGAAAGTACGCTTTGGCAATTAATACAACATTTATGAGATAACTTTAGTGATAGCGAAATTATTTTAAGACGAGCGGCGGCGTGGCCTGCCGCTGTGATGATTCAATAGTGACTTCAATCAAATCCGTGAAATTGATTTTTGGGCCCGACTGACTGTGTAACGACTGACTCGAATTAGCCGTGGGACAACCAATACAGATCACGTCTCTGCTCTCCCATTGTCACGCACGGCGAAGTATGTGAACATCGGTTAATTGATAATCAACAAACGTGGGAGAATGAGAGAACAGAGACACAAAGTACAATGATCTCGGGGTGGGTTTGGTTGTGTGTGCATGAATCAATGCAGCTAGGGAGACAGAATTATGGAGGAAAGGAAATGTGGTCGGTGCTATTCACCTGCGAAAAGAGATGATTGATCCCAAGCGAATGGATGATCTGCGGAAAAGCCGAAGTGACGCCAAATTGGCTAGGGAAATTTATCATGAGAACTAATTAAATAAATATTTTGATAAGTTCCCAGCGGTTGCATGAATATGTCACAGTGTCGTCTGCTTCGACTTGTTGTTGCTAACCGACATGATGTGATTTCCGATGGAAATCTCATGGGCTAACAAAAATGGAGTTGCCGTATGGCAAAAAGGTAGCTGAATTCAATTATGCATTATCTGCATAGAAGACTGAATTCAGCTATGCGTTCATTTGAGAAATTTGATATTTCAGGGGAATAGCATGAACGGTGGAATAGGGGTTGGTATAACACGCTCAAAGTGGTCGAAATAAAGCGGAAAGTGTGGGTTGGTTCTCCATGTAGTATAGAGAACCCCCACAAGTTTATTGAAGACCAGTGGATAAGGTACAGTCTCTCTGGTCATACAATCCAAATAGTTCTTGATGATGTCAAAGCTGCTTTTCATCAATTTAATGTTAGTGTTCCACGGGGTACTCTCACCCAATCTATTTTTCATTTTTATAAACAACAGCTTGTCCATTATTCGCGACCCAATTCACATGGAAAATATAATTCTGTAATTTTGGCAGATGTTATCCAATTTGTGATTTTTTCAATTTAAGATTTCCCACTTTACAATATGAGTCGTTCAACCACCAAGGAAGGAATTGTTAGAGTTTTTTTCTTTCAAAAATGGTGGAACCTGAGAGAATGATTCCCACAATTTTCCATTAATTTGCTTTCGATATTATGCGATTTAACGTCATTCGACTTTTTTCATTGCGAAAGTTCAGCAGTTGAAAACCAACGTCCGTTTTTAATTTTTTTTTATACTAACGCGCGCACAAAAGGGGATTTTGAAGTATCCTCAAATGTCAGAGCTTAGGTCCCTGCCTCAGAGCTATGGGTTCGCCTTTTCTGAGAGAAGTAAAATAAAAAAAAATACTTTTTTACCAACTGAATATGGGAAAAATCATTGTAAAAGATGTCAATCGAAAAACAAATAAATTCATGAAAGCTACAGTACCAAATAATAATTTTGTTTCCAATACTGATCTTAAAATAAACCGTTTTGATTCTCATTTTGTGTGGGCTCGATTATCGATCTGTATACACACACAGCTCACGCGCCCGCACAGTAAACCAAGACTTTATATCATCAATTCTTTAGTAATCACCGTCTCACCTACTCCCACATCGCCGACTGCACCACCCGCTTCGCTTGCTCCACCGTTTCGCTCATGATGTTGATCGTAACCAAGTTACGGACGAACACGCAAACCGTAGTGAAGAACAGAGCACAGCAAAAAAAGAATCTAATGTGTTGACTATTGCTGTGATTTTTCAGCGGTAGTTTGAATAATGGAGAATATGCACGAAGCGTTTAATAAGTAGAGAACGGTAGCAGTAGGGGGGTGGGGGGTGGTGGTACGAGATGTAGGATGAGGTGAACGAAGGGGGAGCGGCTGAGAACGGGGTGGTGGCGGTGGCGGAGAGGGAGGTGGTGGAGAAGGAGATGGTGGAGAAGGAGGTGGTGGGGAAGGAGGTGGTGGGGAAGGAGGTGGTGGAGAAGGAGGTGGTGGAGACGGAGGTGGTGGAGAAGGAGGTGGTGGAGAAGGAGGTGGTGGTGCGGGAGGTGATGGTGCGGGAGGTGATGGTGCGGGAGGTGATGGTGGGGGAGAAGGAGGAAGTGGAAGAAGCGAAAGAAGTGGAAGAGGTGGAGGGAGTGGAAGGAGAGGAGGGAGTGGAAGAAACGAAAGAAGTGGAAGACTTGGAGGGATTGGGGGAGGGATAGTGGGGGGGGGTAGAGGAGGGGGGAAGTGGAGGTGGGGGAGGAAATGGAGAAGGGGGGGGTGTAGGGGGGGGGGAAGTGTAGGAGGAGGACGACGTGTAGGAGGAGGATGAAGTGTAGGAGGAGGATGAAGTGTAGGAGGAGGATGAAATGGGGGGCGAGGAGGAAATGAAGGCGGGGGGAGGACGAAGTAGAGAAGGTGGGGGGGCGAAGTAGTGAAGGTGGGGGAGGGCGAAGTAGAGAAGGTAGGGGGCGAAGTAAAGAATGTAAGGGAGGAGGTGGGAATGGGATAGAAGAGAGGTAGGAGAGTAGTAACAAATAATGTTCGGAATGTAATCAACACATTATGGTGAGTTCTACTTAAATCATCATCATTCTCGGCACTACAACCGGGAACCGGTCTTGGCCTTATTTAGCAAGTCCTGAGGCTTGTTAAATCTTCCATAATGATTTGTTTTTTTTTTTTGGGCAAGGTCATTAGTCTTGCGCCGGAGGCTCCCCGACGGGGAAACGAACCCCGGTCTCTCGTGTGACAGGCGGGTATACTAACCACTATACTATCGAGAAGAAGAATCTACTTAAATAACTGCTACTTATTAATCAATTTTCAGAAGCTAATCAATCTTGATCACTTCAAAGTGATTTCCCTCAGGTAAAAGAAACTTCTGCCAATACTCTTTCTTATCTTGTAAGCATTTTTGAAACTCATTCTCGGTATATTTCATCACTTTCATTGACGGACCATGTCTGGTGAATACTGGTGGCTGAGACCAAGTAGCAGTTTTGTTTTTTACCAGAAAACACATACAAGCAGACATTTCTGTGCAAACATAAAACATCCTCGAGAACCCAAAAACACGGCTGCCAAAAATAAATGAATGATTAAAAAATTCTATATATGTTGACATAGGCCGGCAACATGCATACCAACAAAAAGAATTTTTTTATGGACTCCGTGCAATTTAAACCTTAGCCAAACGTTTGATCACAACAAGCATACATTTTAAATAAAACGTTCTACAGCTTCAGTCTTGTTATTTACACCTCATGCGTAGCAATAAAAAAAAAAAAAGACGCGTAATATTTAATGGTTCAAGCATGAATTTAATCGATCACTGTGCACGATTCAAATAGCAGATCACTGAAATAGCAGACGTGCCGATTAATGGTCTTGAGGTTTTTATAATTGGCTTTTACATTAATAGCTCACTTGTATCGTATGATGTCATCCCTTTTTGTTTTCACATAACCTTACGGTGAACTAGGTACTGATTTGTGCGAATGAGACGAAGGAAATATGTTCGCTTAAGATTTTTGTAAGTAATCAAACGTATACCTTATAAAAGTATGGTCACTTAATACCTCATTAACACGCAACTACAACCAACGACTTCAAAGAACGAAATGGTTCACCCTCACAAAAATGATTCCGAATCTAAATTGTGAGTTAATTGTAGACTTTTTAAACAAACCTTTATAACTTCTTCGACTTATTTGGATCCCTCTGGATCCCTTTGATTCATTTCTGACAAGATTTATTTGGACATTGTTATTCTCTCCACGGATATCTTGATCGCCTCATTCTTCATTATCTTCTTTCATCAAAGCATCCAATAAAGGAACAATATCAAACATATTCGTCGACAGGTTATGATACGATTTGTCACCCTACGAGCCTAAAATCTCTTGTCAAATAAATCCGATTAACACATTCTCTCACATGTAGATGGACTAACGCAAGGAGACCTGTTCGAACCACTTATTGTATTATGTTTCCTTTGTTTGTGCCTTTGCTTCTTTTTTATCTTGTTTGCGCTAAAGTTTTCAAATAAAACATCAACTGTGTCAAAACCTGACAGCCGGACGACCAGTAGTCAGTGGCTTCTCTAATTCTAAAAGCAATCCTTGGGGGCTATTAAGCTACTTTATAACTGCAGTTAAATTTTATATCAACAAGTGATTGACAGATATTTCTACTCGGAATTAAAATTTCTAAATTTACCGATGCGACGCTTCCTTTCTGGTCGCGACGATCGCGATAACGATCTGCAGTTTTGAAATGCCACCAGAGCACAAAGTTATCTCCAACACGTCCATAAATTTATGGGGCATTTTCGATATAGCTACCTCTTTATGCCTCACTTTTGGTTTTGGTTTTGAACTTCAAATCAATTAACCGCTTCAGATGAAGTTCGAGAAGGTGAAGCGAGAACAGCACGAACAAAATACTTCATTTAAATAAAACAGAAAATGCGCGGACAATAAATTCGGAAATAATGTGAGGCGGCGAAAGCTCCATGATTGGATGCAAAATTACCGTCGGCGAATTCATTACCGGTGGGATTACTTTTAACTCTTTTTTATATTTAGTTATAATTTTCTTTTTGACTTTGAACCAGAAGCCCATAAATTGCGTGGAGGCCAAAAGACCAGTCAGCAGGCAGACGTGCCTTCTAACCGACCTTCGACAAGCCTGGGAACTTTACGTATTAGCCGAGATTTTACGTTCAAGAAACGATTAAACCGAATTATGGTGGCGATGTTCTTCGAAAAACACTTAAAACTTCATCCAGGTGAGCGTCAGATGGATTGACTGAGTAAGGGGTACCAGGTGGGTCGTTGATGTCCAATTGCCGAAAAAGGCATGATTTGACAATCGCCACATAAATCACACGATCTGCTTGAGCTTGAGCTTGAGATGCTGTAACAGATCGCCCGCGTACGATGTCACTGCGGCACAACGTGTGATGTCGTCGTCGTCGGCGTCGGCGTTTGCGAGTAACGTGGTCATCATCATAATCATCATCATCAACATCTTGGTTGTCGACAAGTGAATTAAAAATAAATAAAAAGAAGCAGAGGAAGAAGAAGAGAAGTAATGAAAGAAATGATCAGCATTGTGCCTTTAATGAGCCAATTACACTGGCAGTGTGCATGACACTCACGATCGGTGTCCGTATCATGTGTTCACAGCAAGTGGAACTGCGCATGCCTACGACACTTTGGCTCCATTCATAGCTGCAATTGTGCGATACGTGGCCGAGTACTCGCGAGAGATCACAGGAAGACAGGTTGCCAGGATAGGAACATGGGGGATGATAGTTTAGGCACTGAGCTGTAGTGCGATTCATTGATATCTGGCACCACATATGCGGAGATCGGAGATCGGGATACAGATCGAGATCAAAAATAAGCCATTCGTACTACAATGGTGGAGGCGACGATCGCTCTGGCTATCAATGTTCACATGCGAATGAAAATGAAAAGCGACCACGTTGGAGAGGCGCACCACCCGCCTCTACAACTTTATATGGAAATTAATTTGGTTTTTCCTTTTTCTGATTCAGTTTCCGAGAACGATATTATGACAGCGGTTGTACATGTAGTATGCGTAACTATTTAGGGGTCATTAGGAGGAAGTTCCTCTTTCATTGTCGCCCAGCTGCAGACGAGACTGCGTTCTTAATTGGTAGCCAGGCGATTTGAGAACGCATCGTCCACTCGACATTGGCTTTTTGTTAATAACTATTTGATTTAATTAATTTCTTTCTGTTGTAGGGTTTTTTGTTTGTTGTTTTTGTGTTGCCGAGCGCATTATCGAGTTATTGTTATTACAGCACTTTGATCGCATTTTGATTGTTCGTGACGTCGGTGTCGTATTTCAATAGTTCAACGGGCATTGGATTCAAATATCATGTTCTTTGGGATATTATACACTGGGAACGTTGTACGTAAAGAATATTTAGATAAAATTTATGATATTTTCATTCTAGGTCGGATATTTTAAATACAAATCATCGCAGTAGTTGGTCGAAAGGTAGAGATAAAAAAAACGACGTTAACATCTGGCGTTGGACCTACCAGAAGAAAACATTACTTTGAAGCTATTTTATGTGATCTTGTTTGATCATCAGTCGATACATGAATTAGAAATATGACTATTTATTTTATGGGAAGCTGAAGATGGTCACAGCAAGCTGGACCAGTATCTCTATCCCACCATCAAGTGTTAATTAAAAATTATTGATCATTGTCTGATAAATTCAAAATATTTGGAAAGTATACTGAGGAATTTAGATATGACGGAAAACACCAAAATCCATATAGCTCTTACATTATGGAAGCAGTAACATTAAATCAACAGATAGATAGCTTTATATGTGCTTAGGAAATCGGACTCAAAAAATGTATAGTGTGCAGATGAACGTCATCGGGAGACCGGGGTTCGATTCCCCGTCGGGGAGCCTCTGGCGCAAGACTAATGACCTTGCCCGGAAAAAAACAAATCATTATGGAAAATTTAACAAGCCTCAGGACTTGCTAAATAAGGCCAAGACCGGTTCCCGGTTGTAGTGCCGATAGTGATGATGTGCAGATGAAGACCACGATGAGAAGCATTACATACAAGATTGTCATCAGATTGAGAACATCGAACAGATGATTACGATTTCTCAATACGATTGATTTTTATTAAATTAAATACGCTGACAAAAGAAGATTTTAACGATTAGTTAAATATAATTCTGGATATGACAGTGAGTTGAAGTTCCTCTTCAACAGTTGCGGGTTGTAACGCTGCGAAAACACTCGCGTGGGGGGGAATTCCACAGCTTTCCCGCTCTGTAATGGAACGAGTTCTGATTCAGGGATGTTCGCGCCGTCGGGAGATGAACCACAAACGGGTGCGATAGGTCGGATAGTCTCGTGAAGCAGGTATAAACCGAATTGCGCGGAACAATACCACGAATCTCCGAAAAACAGTACCTGTGATAATATCTGTAAAACAGACATACGTCAGCTACGCGCCTTCGATGTGGTAGCGACTGTGTCCCGACGTCAGCCCCGAGTCCCGGATCGGGCGGATCGCTCGTCTCTGTATGCTCTCAAGTAGGTCGAGGGTATATTTAGGAGCAGAGCTCCAAACATAAAAGCAATATTCGAGGGCGGGTCTAATTTGGGACTTATACAGGAGAAGACGTTGAGCCGGAGTAAAATATTTCTTGGCTCTAAAAAGATGGTTCAGTTTTCCAGAGGCGGATCTGGCGATGTTCGACACTTGTTTATGTCTCCAACAAATCATTCATGTGAAGCAAAAACCAGTTTGGAGCCAAAATTGAACCTTGAGACACCCCGGAATTAACAGAATATAGATCCAAAAACTCGTCGTCAACAACAACCCGGATCAATCGATTTTCGAGGAAGCTCTTCGTCTAGTCGCAAAGCTGCTGTATCATTTGGGGTTTATAAGGGGAAAAGTGTGGGTCGAAGTAAAATATTTCTTGAGGGATAACCCAGGCGGATCTGGCGATGTTCGATACGTGTTTACGTCCCAATAGATTCCCACAGACTGTGACGCTTAGCAATTTCAAGGATTCCCCAGATTCAACGGCCTGGCCATTCATCATCAGCTTTGGAACCGATGATCCACTTTTCTTTGTAAATGTTGTATACTATGTCTTCGATGCATTGAAGTCGACGAGATTGGTTTTTCTCCACTGCATGACCTTATTCAGTTCCCTATTCAGAGAGTCGATCTACCTACAGCTCAGCTGATGCGACGTTGATGCTGTAATTGACCGGTCACTCGAAAAGCAAGAAAGAAGCGTACTATTCGCAAAACTGAACACCCGCTCTCCGTTGACCTCAACAAATCATTTATGTTAAGCAAAAACAAGGTTGGACTCAAAATTAAACCTTGGGGCACCCCCGAATTCACAGGATACAAATCCGAAGACTCGCCGTCGACCACAAACAAGATCGATCAATTTTCCAGGAAACTCTTTGTTCAGTCGCATAGCTGCTGGGAAAGTCCGTGTGAGCAAATTGTGCTCAGCAGCTTTGAGATATCCAATGCGGCTGCCCTTGACTCACCATGCCCTTCATTAGCAAATCTCCATATATCGGTTATGAGGGTCAAAAGATCTCACGTGGACCACCTGCCACGGAACCCGTATTGACGATCATTAAGAAGAACGTTTTACTCCAAATACTTAATTAACTCGGCAGTTACGACTGTTTACATCACATTAGATAACATAGCAGTAATGCTATCTGTCGGTAATTTTGTGGGAGACACTTTTCCCCCTCTTTGGGATTGGCTGAACTCGAGTAATTTTCCGCCAGGTAGGAAATGTCCTTCGTGCATAATATAAGGGGAAGAGGCTGCAAAGAACCGGCTATAGTTCTGGAGCACAGCTCTTAAGGAGTATTACACGTATTCCATCCGAGTCGGTTGCCTTCTTACAGCTCAGTCCACGTAGAATGCGCTGAATAGTACGCTGGCGGAAGCTCACATCCCGCATCGAACTCCGTACCGGCGCGATCACAGATGGTTTTAAAATACCGACATCGAGGTTTGAACTCGCGAACACATTAGCTTTATCTTTTGAATTTGTGATAATGTCTCTTAGCGCAAGGCTAATAACCTTGCCCGGAAAAACAAATTATTATGGAAAATTTAACAAGCCTCGGGACTTGCTAAATAAGGCCAAGATCGAATCCCGGGTATGGTGCCGATGATGACGCTGATGATGATGATGACTAACGTCCCGCTGCCCGTCACTAGCGGAGGAAACGAGGAGGAAGCGAAGTTACTGCTGACAGTCCTTGCCATTGACCAGAAGGGACCCGAACCAGTAGGGCACTTTGAGGCGATTTACTGATCCCAGTCTCCGAATTTTGACACAGGTCGAGGAAACAAGGGGAGGCGAATGTTGCAGAATAAGTAGAGCAAAAAAATGATCATTTAGTGAAGTTCATTAGAGAGAGTCCGCCCTTAAGTCCTGAGTCTCGCCATACAAACCACTTTGGAGTCATTCAGGAAAGAACATTAAGCTAGTTACATGTTTTAAATTGGCGCAAGGCTAATAACCTAACCCGGAAAAACAAATTATTATGGAAAATTTAATAAGCCTCGGGAATTGCTAAATAAGGCCAAGACCGGATCCCGGTTGTAGTGCCAATGATGATGATGACCTGTGGCATCTCTAACAGATACACACAATTCACAAACAAAATAGTGAAGAGCACCGAACGAAAATCGAATAAGAAAATACATCAGAGCCGTATACCTAGCGATAACATAACAATTCACATCAGTGGAGTATAGTCGAGTTTAAAAATCAAATTCTAAAATCGGCCAGTAGCCTGATGGGTAACGCTTAGGTAAAATTTTTGGTGATTCAAACTGTCATAGCGTCAGTTCGAATCACACGTCCTTCTTCACTATTATTTCAAACGCTATAGACCTATTTAAACATTGTCCAATTAGCCGTGGAAATCAACAATTAAATACTAAATAAGTGGAAACCAACAACAAACTGCGGTGTAATTTAGAAGATATGGTGACCTATTATCGTGACTGAAACATGCATCTTTAAAGTGAGAGTATGTCTCCTCAGAGGTGATTTGGACACATGAGGCGCACCAGGAGTCTTACTGTAAGACGTCCCTTCTCAATTTTCCTCAAACAAAAGGGGAGAACTGCGTACTTTTGAGTTTAATTTAGTTTAAGTTTAAGACGGCGCCGCATCTATAAAGAAGTGTCATAAGCACGCTTGAAATTCAGTGTACAGTCCTCGGAAAATTATAGACCCAAACTTAAATTTTCAGTTTTTTTGGAATAAGTATATCGCTTTTGCGATGATGGTGAAGAACGTGTGATTCGAACTGACGCTATGACGGTTAGAATCACACTAAAAATTGAACCGATGCTCAACACATCAGGCCACTGCCACGTGTACGAATTCGATTTCTAAACTCAAGTACATTCAACTGATGTGGAACTGTTATGTTATCGCTATGGTATACGGCTCTGATGCATTTTCTTATTGGATTTTCGTTCGGTATTCTTCACTATTTGCTTGTGGATTATGTGTGTATCTGTTAGAAATGCCACACTACTCCCTCCTCAGTAACTTTGTTGCGCTCAACTTCGTGTGCGAACGACAGAGCGAGGAACGCGCGAGCGAGAGAACGTCGGAGCAGGCGAGTGTGCCCGTGCTCTATTGGGAAGTCGTGATCGTAGTCGTAAAATTCTGTTTAGTATGGCAAAGTGTGTGTGTGTGTGTGTATGTACACAGATCACGTCAGGGTCACCAATTATCACGTTTGCGATGATAGTGAAGAACGTGTGATTCGAACTGACGCTATGACAGTTAGAATCACACTAAAAATTGAACCAATGCTCAACACGTCAAGCCACCGCCGCGTGTATGAATTCGATTTATAAACTCAAGTACACTCGACTGATATGGAATTCTTATGTTATCGCTATGGTATACGGCCCTGATGCATTTTCTTATTCGATTTTCGTTCGGTGTTCTTCACTATTTGCTTGTGTATTGTGTGTGTATCTGTTAGAAACGCCACAAGTAATAAACTATTTTGACTAGTTTTGTGGCAAAATATTGTGAGCCGACACCAACTCAGGGAAAGCTCTTTATTGGCTTCATTCCTTTTTTACCAGGAATGGTTATTAATTTTCTGAAGAAAAAAAAATAATAAACCAATTTCGCTTGTGGAAAAGTATAAACTAAAGACATTTATATTTTAATTTTTGTATGATAATTTATTTAATATGGAATGCATTATCCGATATTTCTTATAATAGTTAACAATCTTCGTGGTAGACTGGAAATAAGATTGTTTAAAGTGTTATCCGGTAGATTATTGCATGCTTCAAGAATTCTTTCTTTGAGTTGTTCCACGTTTTGAATTTCTGCCTTTTCCCGGTCGTAAACTGCCCTTGCCATGATCCCTCACTACCCGTCCCGTATTCGCAGGATCGAAACCGTGCAACGTCGTTTTCTTCGTTTTGCCCTCCGTGGACTGAACTGGGAAAATCTTCAGACTCTCTCCTCATACACAAGCCATATTCATCTGATACACCTCAACACACTTGAAGAGCGTAGAATTCATGCCAATATCCCTTTCAAACACCCTCTCCTCTCAGGCTCAATCAACTGCCCAAGCATGCTCTCCTCCATAACACTCCACACTAACCCCATGTAACCTGCGAAATCATGGTATCTTCTATCTGCCCACCCACCACACTTCTTACGGCTCTAATGAACCTATTTCGCGAATGGTGCGGTGGGAAAACTCTTACCCCACCTCCTTCAATTTCAATTTCACCTCTATTGCTCTCAAACTTCGTCTGCTCTCTTTGGCCCCCTGACCACGCCCCACCCACCATCTACACTCTTACAACCCGCACATATTCCAACACCCTACCCCTCTATCCTACCATCCTGCCCTTCTATCCTACCACCCTATCCTTCACTATTCCACCACTCACACTATCATCTATCCACCTCATCCAAATACGCCCACTACCCGGGGTCTCTCTCTACCTCTTTTTTTACTTAGATAACAAATTAGGTCGTAACTCAAGGAATTTCGCTCGAACTAAGCTAAATAAATAAGTGAATGAAAAATAAATAAACCCAGTAACCAACTCGCAAAACAGCTGTGGGGTAATATTCGTCGAGGTGCCAGCACGGGAACGGGTTTACTAATATTCCACGGGTATTAAATTCAAAATACTTTAATGATCACCTTTACTGAACATTCAAATAAAACACTTTTGTTAACTGGACATGTTCACTTTATTCAAAATGATGCGTTTATTTTGTTACAGTCACATTCAAATTATATCACTTATTTAAAATCCTTTTATTGAGGAAAAAGGGAAGGAATGAACACAAATCGCTATTTTATAATAAATTACATTATTGATCACACTGCTATCGCGACACCCGTTTAATTCACTTGTTGCTGTTCAACTGCACGTTACCACCCACACCCCACGATGATTGAAACTCGACTTTGTGAAGGGACACACTCAGTGGTGTTACGGGGGATGGAAAACGACTCACTGGTGGTTGGATCTTGATTTCATATACTCAGTGATTAACCTCGACTCGTGGTGAGTCATCTCTCAGCTGAAGGTGAGTTTTCTTTTCCTCGAGAGAAACGTGAAGTTTCTCTTTGTGGTGGTGAATTGGAAAGGATCTCTCCTAGTCGATCTTAGCTAGAGTGCTAATAAATCCATTGTTTACCCATGCAACGAGGTCATGGGTAACGAAACTGAGAAAAGGGGATGGACAAAGGACATCATTGAAGACACGGATGCAGCTGTATAAATAGTCTGCGAGCAATTAGGAAACTGGCGCTAAGAGAAATTTAGGTACAGAATGGTGATTGTGCACTGTACCTTAGCTGGCGGACAGGGTCGAATTCTTCTATGCATGTTTATATGCCGAAAAAAGCGATTCTTGGCGGCAAGACGCTGGATGCGTAAATTGCTTTTTGTCGATTAGACAAAAGGCAGCCGAGACTGTAGATAGGCCAGGAAAATGTGCTGCGCACGTGTGTAGCAGGATATGCTGGCTGACATGTGCGCTGATAAGTTTTCTCAATTTCTGGTGATGCTTGTGTGTAAAGAATTCTTTTCAGGAATTTGGGATGACGCATTGAATGTTAGAAAATTCTTTACATGGACTTTGGTTGATACATTAGATGAAGGAATTGTTTGCAGGTTTGGCAAAGGGGGTTGGGGTTGGAATCGTTGGGTGGTTTTTGCGTAGCTTATAAAGAACCCCCCCCCCCCACCCTCTTTTTAACCATTCTTTTTATACTTTAGTTTTAAGTTAGTTGTTAAGTTATCGCTTGTATTAAGCCAAATATATGAGGGTTCTGCCCTCACTAAACTAAACCAAACCCACAGGTTCTCAATAGTGTTCATGTCTGCACCTAAAGCCGTAAAAATTTAATTCCACGCTGGTGTTGTCCGTGCTATATGGATAGGAGCGCTGTCTTGTTGAAATATGACATCTTCGTCCTCTGTTAGAATTATTAAAGGAAAAAGATGCCTTCCAACACTGTAGTAGTAGATGCTACTACTGGCCTCGCTCCCTGGTAGTGTGTCTCCTTGTCCTGAAAAGGGTGAGGGATCTCTTTAAGACCGCACCTGAGGGGACCCGTTGCGGTCGCCGCCGTGCTTCCTCAAACCTTGAGGAAAGAGCAACAACCGATCGTTCGTGGGGCGTCACTTTGGGAATAGCGTCCCTGTATCGTGCAACCTGGTACCTTCTATTGATGTCCGTAGTCGTGGACGTTGTAAGGATTAAAACTTTGGGCTTGCCACCACTCTACTCACCGGTTCCTTTTCCAATTTTTAGGAGCCGTCCTGGTTTCTCAAAGAAACAGCCAACGTTTTGTGACGACGCGCAATTCCAAAATAATAATAAAATGCGTTTGTTTTAATTACAGTTCAGGTTTATTAAACGTTGATTCTCGCGGGGGCGATGTCTCCAAGGCAAGAAACTACTGCTCTCTGATACAGATGCAGATATAAATTTGGTTTGAAAACAGTGTACTACTGCTCCTGGATACGGATGCAGATATAAATTTGATTTTAAATCAGTGTACTACTGATCCTGGATACGGATGCATATATAAATTTGATTTTAAATCAGTATACCACTGCTCTTCGGCACGAGGATTAAGACACTGCGGCCCGGAGATCACTTCACCGTTTCCTTATAAAGGGAAACAAATCGAGATTTGTATCTCAAAAATGCACAATTTCATACCAAAATCCCGATTTTGGTATCCTGAGTGAGATGCTCAGTGTTTATGTAAGATAAGAATTCAGTTTCTTGAATTCTTATGAAACTATTGCGCAGATGTGTAAAGGGATTCGGGTTTTTGTTTGTTCAATTTATTAGGAATTTTTCCAGATTGAGATAACGTACCTCCGCATTTTGATTTTTGATAATGCCGTGGGACAAATGTAAAACGATAAACGAATATTTTATTCGTTTATTGTGAATTTTGATTTTAATTAGGATTTTTGATTAAATTA
Organism: Microdon myrmicae; assembly: GCA_963931805.1. Taxonomy (NCBI): domain Eukaryota; kingdom Metazoa; phylum Arthropoda; class Insecta; order Diptera; family Syrphidae; genus Microdon; species Microdon myrmicae. Next base: position 76,766,688 of record OZ007499.1, read on the forward strand.
TGCAGTGGGGGCAAATGCTAAGCGATAAACGGATGTTTGATTCGTTTATTGCGGATTTTGGATTTAGTTTCGGTTTTTTAGGGTTTTGATTAGATTTAAGGTTTTGGTGTAGGATTACTGGGATTAGGATGTATGAATGGAGGAAAAAGGTGGTAGGGCTTTTTAGAGCACTACAACACTTCTTGGCGTCCATTCTTCTAGAAATAAAAAAAAAGTCTGTTTTCAGATTTCAAATGAAATATCCCAACACCATAACTCCTTCTCATCCTAAAGGCTTGTGGCATTTCGCTGAAATGTAACAACATATTTATTCTCATTGGTAACCATGTTGAACTTTTCTGGCAAACAGCACCACTTGCTGTGAGCTTATTGCATTATTTCATAAAAAAAAAGTCTGCAGGTAAACCACCGAGAATTTTTGTTGAAAATTTCGGGGACTATACTCTGTCGAAATTAGTTTAAGTGCTTCAAAAATAATGATTTTAGTGCTGAAGGTAAAATGCAGTTTGGCGCACTAAAAAAGTGTGAAGACGAAGAATCCAGTCAGAAGCTAGCTGAATCAGTAGAATCATTAGGATTTGAAACAACCATTTTGAAACGTTTGAAACTTTTAAGAATGATTCAAAAGCTGTACGAAATCAGCGAAAACTTATTCAAGGTCCAATAGATACTGCGTATGAATTGAAAATGATTGGTTGACGATTTGAAAATTATCTGACACATTAGAATAAATATTTCCTTTATACGTAGATTAGTTAATTGTTCTTAATACGGGAAACCTTTCTTCCTCGCGTAAAACCATGCAATATATTGTGACGCATATGACAATCAGTACTAGAATATTCTAGAAAGTCCAAAACAAAGTACTAGAATATTCTAGAAAGTATTCGAAACCTGGAGAATATGAGCAATAGAAAATTCGAGGCTATGGAATGGACGGAAACGAAACACCGAATCAGAATGAGGAAAAACGGTATAAATACGTCGCACGCAGATCGGGAAGATAAGTAAGAAGTAAGCGGTAAAAGCCGCGATAAGTCAAGAAATCGTTAAGTGTACGGTAAAAGTAACGGTTGTTATTAACGGACTAATAAGGTGTTACATTAATTCAAAATTGATTTAATGGCTCTTATTTATTAAAAATAATTAATCCAGCGAACCCTAAGCTCGTAACAATATGTATTGTGACGAGCTGGCAAGACTCCAAAACAAAATGCTGGAATAGTCTGGAAAGTACTGGAAAACTGGAGACTATGAGCAAAAAGAAGCGAGAGGGAAAAACGATGTCTCCAGTGACAGAAGTGTCACTTTGCACAGAGAAGCGAAAAAGAAAAGAACGGTTGTCAAGAGCAAAAAAATAAAGATTGAATAGAAAATTGATTTCACGGCTTATTTTGTGTGAATAATTAATCCAGCGAACCGCAAGCTCGCTACAATTGGTGTCAGAAGTGGGATTAATTGAAGAAATAAGTCTGTGAAAGTGTATTGTGACGATGTCAGATCGACATTTGGAGGACCGGAACCTGGATAGCAGAGGAGAGAAGCCAATTCTTCGACAGCGTCTGCAAGAAGCAATAGAGGAAGAGGATATTGATGTCGGCACAGATGTTTTTACGAGTGAGCCAGACTGTCCGGATGGAGAAGAAACAGCGAGTCAAGATGGTGCCAATGTAACGGAGAAGAGTTCGCCACCGTTGGACATTTCGGAAATGTTCAGGATGATGATGACAAAATTGGACGCGCGAGCTGCAGAGTTTAAGGCAAAATTAGATGCGCGAGCTACAGACGTTAATGCAAAATTGGATGCGCAAGCTGCAGAGGTTAATGCAAAATTAAATGCCCAAAGGCAGTGTATGAAAGAATTCTGGGACTCGGAAGTGGAAGAATCTGAGGATGAGGAGGAATTGGAGCCACATGAAAGGAAGAAACTCAGGAAGAGCAAAGCTATGGCCGACAGCAGTGAGGAAGAGGAGGAAGATGACGGTGATGTGTTACGTGAAGAACTGAAGGATCTCATCGATGATAACCCGATTGAAGAGGACGGCAGTGATGGTGAAGACACTGATGCTTCAGGCCGTTCCCCGAAACGATGATGACGAATTGGCCGACCTACTGGAAGACGACGACTGCGACTTATTGAAGAGAATCTTGGTTTGAAACTGAGGCGGCAAAACATTTCAATGATGATGAGGAATCGGAGTCTGATGCTGAGGATTTTATTGTAGACGACATAGGAAGGCCAATTGCTGAGAAGAAGAAGAAAAGACGACTTCTAGTCACTGACGCGTCATTGCAAGAAGGTCAGGACAGTTTCGGTGTAGATTTCGACTATGAGGATTTCACTAATTATGACGAGGACATATATGAACCCGAATACGAACCTAGTGAATTGGAAAGGGGTCACTTTACGGATTTGGACAATGAAATCCGTAAAACGGATATTCCTGAGCGAATGCAATTGCGTGAAGTTCCGGTTACGCCTGTTCCAGAGGGACTCAATGAGCTACAAGATGAAGCTGAATGGATTTACAAACACGCGTTTTGTAAATCATCTGTTTCCGAACAAGAGAGATCAATGGATGTTGGAGGTCGAGACGACTATAATAAGCCGCCACATACGGGGGAAAGATCAAGCAAGCCCTAGATTGTAGGCGTAATCAACGGCTAGAGGTGCCGTTCATTGCTTTCTATGAAGAAGAACACGTGAAACCAGAATTAACGTGCGACGATCTATGGAAAGTCTATTACTACGACGCACGCTGGTGTTTACTGTCAGCTCCAAAGAACAAACCGCTACAGTTATTTGAAAAGATGCAGAACTACCAGTTGGATACGCGTATGAAATCGACAGATGCTCCAATACCAGATGATATGCGTGTAATTAAAGATGAAGATCTAGACCGCTTACGTGATGTGCAAACTCCAGAAGAGCTTAAGGGTGTGCACATGCATTTTCTCTTATACTATTCGCATGAGATCCCTAAAATGCAAGAGGAATTCCGTCGTCAGGAAAAGGAAGAATGGCGGCAGGCTAAAGCTGACGCGAAAAGGAGAGCAGTGAAAAAATTGGAAGAAGGTCAAGAACTTCCACCGCCAAACGCCAAGATGAAAGTGGTACATTATGACCGACTGGCGACTTTTGTTAACCCAGGAGACCAGTGAACTTAGTTCGGGACGAACTAATCTAGGCGGAGGGTAGTGTGACGAGCTAGCAAAACTCCAAAACAAAGTACTGGAATATTCTGGAAAGTACTGGAAAACTGGAGACTATGAGCAAAAAGAAGCGAGAGGGTAAAACGATCTCTTCAGTGACAGAGGTGTCATTTTTGACAGAGAAGCGAAAAATAAAAGAACGGTTGTCAAGAGCAGAAAAATAAAGATTGAATAGACAATTTATTTCACGGCTTATTTTGTGTGAATAATTAATCCAGCGAACCCTAAGCTCGCTACAGTATAAAGACGGTTGTAAACTAGTAATAGATGTTCAAGTCCTGAGTTTATTTTCCAACTGTCGTTTTTCTTTACCCAAATCTATCATAATTAGGAGCTAATTCTATAATATAAAAGATCGATAAACGTTTACTCTGGGTGATACATAAAATACACATATACACAGTAATTGGATATTTAACATAGATCTGTTCGATATTTTATCAAGGAAGCTAGCAAACATGCGCACAAATAGTATTAATGAAAATTCAGGAAACTCTTCCAAGCTTCACGCAAATTACTTCTTGTATGCTACTTGCAATCATTTGACTAAATAGTTTAAGACAAAACTAACTGCGGTGCCCCTTTTAATTTTATTAATTTGAAGATCTCAAGAGTGGCGCTAACCCACTTCAGTAAGAATACGGTTTTGAAACTAACGAAAATTCCAGGTGATTCTGGTTATGTAAATTTTCCTTATAAGCTAATTTTGTTCTATTTTCCCAAGGGCTTGTTATTTCTGCTTCTATTTTGATTAAAAATGCGAGAAAGGACTTACTTTGCTTGATTTTATCTGAATTAGCTTGTATAATTAACAGTTACCATCGAGACCCCAAGAGTAGGCTATTATGAAGTTAATTTGATATTTGGTATGTACTCAACAAAACCGCTCGTTAATATCCTTCATAAGAGAAACAAATATTTGCATTTGTTTTTAAACGGTTTCTCGTCCGAAATACCTGATATGTATATATGTATATGACAAACCTGATGAAAAATGACTTCTCTCGCTCGTAATTCGGAGTTCAATAGGCCAGTCCTAGCATTTCAGTATTCTGGAATTATTCGATTTGACTAAGGACAGAAAGGAAGCATCTAAATTCTATAGGAAATTTCTACTGCTTATTGCATATTAATGCCAATCTTTGTAAATTGCACTTGGACTACCTAAAGTAATACCGGTTAAAGTAAAAGTGACCACCCTTTCACTAGCAAATCGAAAACGTAGCGGCACCGATGAATACTTACAACTTTTTTGAATGTCGATTGAAACTTAATTTCACAGAGATCATTTACTATCAACGAAAGGATCACTCAGTGGAGCATCATTTAGCAAACCCCATGTGAAATTAATTTCGAGACCATTGAAAGCAGAGATATGAGTGAAAGTAGGGCGCCATAATCTAGGCAATTAATCATAGAGTTTGGGTAAACTGCATTTCTACTAACTCGAAATACATTAAACAAAAACTTAACACAAATAAAGCGACCAGCAGACAACTGGACAAATGAAAAATGGCTGAGACTTGAAATCGAAATTAGGTTGTGGATAAGCCACATGGAAGAAATAAATAACAGTGATCTGTTTTCTATGGAAATGAGTCAGTGGAGCGCATAGCAGACAACGCATAGAATACTTCTTGTTCCCTCTTTAAATGGAAGAACCATTTTAAAAAGCTAGAATTATAACATTCCAAGATAGAGCTCTGGGATTGACAGAGAAGAAAATTTGATAATTTAATGGGTATAAATGAGACCAATGCGAAAGGTAATTTGATCTTCTTTAAATTTCTGTGGGTTCCAAATCGATCATTGTTTCTAAGAGATTCATTTCAAAGCTTGTTCTATTTTTATAAGATATATGTGGATAGAGGAATAGATACTGCAATAAGGTGAGAAAGCAAAATTAACTTAGGCTACGTTCTACTTATCATTAGCTCGTGTATATTTCCCCAGCACTGATATGAATTTGATATTTCTAATTTATGGTTAAAACGGCATGTGTGAATCACGCGTTACAAGCCTAAACACTGGTATTTTTCGTGTCAACAAGAGTTTTCATAAACATCTTGTGAAAACCATGCAAACACAATAAATCGTTATATTTAGATTACATATTACATGTGACGTTTGATTAGTATTTGACGACAGTCTTTAAAAACTAACTCCCAGAAGTTTTTCGAAAATACTTCTTTTCCCTAACATAAACAGATTTTAAAGACAATTCAAATATTTTCTTCTTTTCTTTTACCATATATAAACAGTGCTACAGAAAACATGACATGTAATTAAATCGTACGACTGGAAATGTTGAATTTCATCGGGTGTCGCTTCTATAGTTTTGTTATCAAAATCCTGCAATTCCAGTTGTTCTAGTTTCACTTTTCATAAATTCGTATTTATTTACCTGTCTATGATACGAACGAAATGGTGTTACCTTTTCATGCTACTTCTGGTTTATGGTTAAGAGGGCATGTCTTAAACACCCCATAATTCTTATGTCAACAAGAGTCTCGTTTTTCATAAATAACTTTCAAAAACCATGCAAAAACAATAAAGCGTTATATTCAGCAAACTCATTATATTATATGTAAAATTTGATTAGTATTGGATGACAATCTTCAAGGATGACTTCCCAGAAGGTGTTTTGAAAATACTATTTACTACTTTTCACTAGCATAAGCAGTTTTTATAGACAAAATATTTTTGGATTTTTTTTACATTTACTATTTTACAAAAAATTGCGACTTAGAATTAGATAAATATCACTGAATTTCATGAAATAATTTATTTACTAATCTCTAGACATTTATTCTCAATATTCTGCAAAATAAATGTATGCTGTACTCTAGTTGTTCTTTACATCAATTCGTTTATATTGCGACAGCATAGAAAAATTCCGGATTTTTGTTCTTGTATGTTTCTGATTTAGCGCAAGACTAATAACCTTGCCCGGAAAAAAAAACAAATCATTATGGAAAATTTAACAAGCCTCAGGACTTGCTAAATAAGGCCAAGTCCGGTTCCCGGTTGTAGTGCCGATGCTGATGATGATGATGTTTCTGATTAAGATAGCATATCTGAATCACACCTTACAACTTTAAACGTAGCCATTTTTTATTTTATGAAGAATTTATTTTTTCATAAAAACTTCATGAAAAAAATACAAGAGTAGTCAGTCAATCGTTATATTGGCTTGTACCAAATGATATGTCCGATTTTATAGTAACAATTTAAAAGCCAATATTATTTTTTCGCAATAAATTGCACCAAATGAAAGGCTATGCACTCTTCACGTGCGAGGGAAGTTTAAGAACATAAGCCTCATAAACGTTCACGGACCTACAGAGGAGTCCCCTGACGACGAAAAAGAAGAATACTATGAGAACGTCGAACGGGCCCTCAATGCCTCCCCAAGATACGATGTGAAAATCGTTCTTGGGGATTTGAATGCGAAAATAGGTCGGGAGCCGGTTTTCATGCACTACACAGATTCCCATAGTTTGCATGAGAACACTAATGACAATGGACTACGAGTCATCGAATTGGCAGCATCGAAAAACTTGGTCGTTGCGAGTACCAGGTTTCCGCGTAAAGATAACCACAAAGCCACCTGAGTATCACCTGATGGAGCCACTCGCAACCAAATTGACCACGTGTTGATAGATCACCGCAACTCCTCGAGCCTGATGACGGTACGAACGTACCGAGGTGCCAACGTCGACTCGGATCACTATCTTGTTGGTATAGTTTTCCGAGCGCGGATTGCCTTACGGAGACGTATTTCAGCCGCTGATCAGGTTCGAATCAACACGGCTGCCTTACGCAATGAGAATACCAGCAACACCTTTGGTCATGCTTTAAGACTCGCCCTCAAAGAGCTCTACGGAGGGAGAGTAAGTCCTGGGGCCAGAATGCCGGGCGTAGAAGAGAAATGGACACGCCTAAGAATACTGTCATTAGTACTGCCAACTCCATCTTAGGCCGTAGTCGTAGAGATCGGAACGACTGGTTGATGATGAGTGCAAACTAGCGACTGAACGTAAGAATTCTGCATACCGGGCAATGCAGCAGTCTCATAGGACGCGGGTACGCGAGGAGAAATACAAAGAGCTCAGAAGATCTGAAAAACGACTTCACAGACAAAAGAAAAGTGCCTGGGAAAAAAACCTTGTCTGTGAAATAGAGAAAAGTAGAGAGCGAGGACCGCACCAGGCGCGGAAGTTCCCGATTTATGTTGCATGTTAGGAATTCCTTTCAGCGAATTTATAATGATGCATTATCTGCATGATAATGTGTTATGCGTTAAGACTCGCCCTCGAAGAGCTCGACGGAGGGAGAGTAAGTCCTGGGGCCAGAATGCCGCGCATAGAAGAGAAATGGACACGCCTTAAGAATAATGTCATTAGTACTGACAACTCCATCTTAAGCAGTAGTCGTAGAGATCGGAACGACTGGTTTGATGATGAGTGCAAACTAGCGACTGAACGTAAGAATGCTGCATACCGGGCAATGCAGCAGTCTCATAGGACGCGGGTACGCGAGGATAACTACAAAGAGCTCAGAAGATCTGAAAAAAGACTTCACAGACAAAAGAAAAGTGCCTGGGAAAAAAACCTTGTCTGTCAAAAAAAAGAAAAATATAGAGAAAAGTAGAGAGCGAGTTCCGCACCAGGCGCGGAAGTTCTACCAAATAATCCGCAGTATGACGCGGTACACACCACGCTGCACTTACTGCAAGGATAAAAAGGGTAATCTGATCACCGATCCTGAAGGCATTCTGGAGCGATGGGAAGTGCACTTCAATGAATTGCTAAATGGTCAGCTCACAGAAGAATTGGAGGCTCCACCAATGCAAGACCAAGACCAAATGCTGCCGCCACCAAGCATTGAGGAAACATTAAAAGCCATTAGACAGCTCAAATCAAATAAAGCCCCTGGGGCTGATGGCATACCAGCTGAGCTGATCAAACAAGGAGGGACAGCGTTACATCACGCAATTCATGAGATCGTGGTGCATGTACGGGAGCACGAGGAGATGTCGGAAGATTGGCGTCGTGGTACAATTTGGCCCATATATAAGAAGGGAGCTATCACACTATAGGGGTATAACATTGCTGAGTACCGCCTATAAGATACTCTCCACTATCCTACAAGATCGGATAGCTCCATACGCTAAAGCCATCATTGGTCAATATCAGTGTGGCTTCATCCCAGGCAAATCAACGATTGATCAGATATTCCCCCTTAGGCAGGCGATGGAAAAATGTCTGGAATTTAAGATTCCATTATATCACCTATTTATAGACTTCAAGGCCGCCTACGACAGCATACCCAGGGTAGAACTATATAATGCCATGAAAGAATTCGGCATTCCAAACAAATTGATACGACTTTGTAGGTTGACCATGACCAACGTAACTAGTCAAGTAAAAGTAGTGGGATTGCTGCCCAAACCAATAAACATCTATAATGGACTCCGACAAGGGGACAGCCTGGCCTGCCTCCCCTCCAACCTGCCGTTGGAGAAAGCAACCCGTGACTCTGGCGTTACAACAAGAGGGACTATTGTCACCAAGTCCAGCCAGATACTTGCCTACGCAGATGACATCGACATCATCGGTAGAACCGGATAGGCGGTACAGGAATCCTGCACCCAGATCGAGCAGGTGGCACGAAAACTGGGACTGCACATTAATGAGGGAAAAACTAACTACATGGTGCAACTTCTGCGAAGAGAAGACCTAACGTTGGTCAAACTATCAGGGTAGTGGAGCACGAATTTAAGGTAGTGCAATCCTTTAACTACCTTGGGTCAATAGTATCGGCCGATACGATATCGAAGAAGAAATACGCGAACGGTTGATTAAATCCAACAAAGCCTACTATGGTCTATCAAGGCTCTTTAAATCCCGAAATTTATCCAGAACATCCAAGCTACTACTGTACAAGACCATGGTCTTACCAGTACTCATGTATGGATCCGAGACCTGGGGCTTAATAAAAGGCACACTGAACTCTTGGCCGCGTTCGAGAGAAAGGTCTTAAGGAGAATTGTTGGCCCCGTATGTAAGGGAGGACGATTCCGGAGACGCTACAACCATGAGTTGTACGCAATCTACCTTGAAGCTCATATTGTAAGAAAAATCAAGCTCGGTAGACTCCGGTGGGTGGGACACCTAGCTCGAATAAACGAAGAGGAACCTGCCCGGAAAGACCTTTGTGACGGGATGTATTGAAGGAGACAGCGCGGCAGACCTTGTCTGCGATGGGGGGATGGCGTAGACCAGGACGCCCAGAGCCTGTGAGTGCCAAACTGGATGACATCGGCTCGAAATTGGGACAGGTGGAGAGATTTGTTAAATAAGGACAAGACCGGATCCCGGTTGTAGTGCCGATGATGATGATTATTTTTTCGTAAATTTATATTAAATCAAAATAAGATCCGTTGGCATCTATGACGTAATACATCTAACGTGATACAAAGCGAAATATTCATTTTTCGTAGAAGTGCTGACTTTTTGAGGGAATAAAATCTTCAAAGGCTTTTATGACCTCTGTTCCGCTCCAGAAGACCTTCTGCCGGCAAAATGAATCCAGATTGCGGAAAAGATGGTAGTCCGTTGGGGAAATGTCAGGAGAGCATAGTGGATGCAGCAGTCATTAATGTTTTTCATTGCCAATGACGCATTACGTCCCATTTTAAATTCATAAACGAAGAGGGTCCGAATCTGAACTGCCGACAGTATGGTAAACAATTCCTAGAAAAAATTAACTTTACTTGTAACGAGCCCTAAAATTCTCAAACGTCAAGCACACGTACCACTTTATTCCAATCCTTTGATTTTATAAGAAAAAAAGGAAATTTAACGTTCTGGCACAGATGTTCCCTCGAGAACTTATTTCCGAATCGGCCATTTCATGTGGTACAACTCAATATTTAAAATACGCCTTATATGATAACTGTTTAATAAGTTAGTCACTTTCATGAAAGGAAGCGAGGCATTCGCTGCCTGATTTCTCTATAGTATGTATATCTTAACCTTCACTTTGTGTGTATTTTAAAAACACCTTATACGATGACTGTTTCATAAGTTAGTTACTTTCACAAAAGGGCACGAGCCATTCGGCGGCTAATATTTCTATAGTATGTATATCTTAACCTGCATTTTGTGTGTAATATTGTAAATGAACATTTAATTTATGTTTAATAAACACACCAAATTATTTGTCAGTAAACGTATAAAAATGCATAAAACATGAAATGTATAAACAGACACTGAGATCATAGTTTGCAGTTTGGCGCACTAAAAAAGTGTGAAGACGGAGAATCCAGTCAGAAGCTAGCTGAATCTGTAGAATCATTAGGATTTGAAACAACCAATTTGAAACGTTTGAAACTTTTAAGAATGATTCAAAAGCTGTACGAAATCAGCGAAAACTTATTCAAGGTCCAATAGATACTGCGTATGAATTGAAAATGATTGGTTGACGATTTGAAAATTATCTGACACGTTAGAATAAATATTTCCTTTATGGGTTGATTAGTTAATTGTTCTTAATACGGGAAACTTTTCTTCCTCGTGTAAAACCCTGCAATATATTGTGACGCATATGACAATCAGTACTAGAATATTCTAGAAAGTCCAAAACAAAGTACTAGAATATTCTAGAAAGTACTGGAAAACTGGAGACTATGAGCAATAGAAAATTCGAGGCTATGGAACGGGCGGAAACGAAACACCGAATCAGAATGAGGAAAAACGGTATAAATACGTCGCACGCAGATCGGGAAGATAAGTAAGAAGTAAGCGGTAAAAGGCGCGATAAGTGCGGAAGCGATAAGTCAAGAAATCGTTAAGTGTACGGTAAAAGTAATGGTTGTTATTAACGTACTAATAAAGTGTTACATTAATTCAAAATTGATTTAATGGCTCTTATTTATTAAAAATAATTAATCCAGCGAAACAGACACTGAGATCATAGAGTTCAAATATGCACATTTGGAAGAGCTCTATGATGGCACTCATAAAATAGGCAAAAATATCATTGGTATAATCACCACAAATTGACCCTTGTATAAACACGAGTTCCTTGCGACCGTGATCCCCACATTTAAATTAATAAACAAGTGCCGGCGATCGTCAAAAAATAGCTATTCTTCCCGAATATTGGATAAACACAAATGCCCTGGGATACATGCATCTTAAAGGTTGTTTGTATTGCAGCCACGTTTAATGAATATAAATGGAAGCCATAGATAGTTCACCCTGATTGTAATGAAAGCGCGCCCTGATTGTAATGAACCACATAACAAAATGTGAAAAGAATTCAAAATTACCAATAGAGCTGCACATTGAAGATAAGAAGGGGGAAAGGTAAATAAACCGTAATCCCCATCGGGCGTGTTGAAAGTGTTTAAATTAACCGCAGACCAAGATAGTCATTTTAAAATAGTATTTTTTAAATTTTTTTTTATTTTACTACCCCCATGAAAGGGGAACCTATAGCGCTGAGGCGGCGTTTTTTTTTTTTTTCTCGACCGGGTCCATCAACCAAGCTCCGCAAGATGCTCAAAGATTTCTCCCAACCATTTCACAAAGCCTATAGCTTAATGGGGTGGTATTTCACCGGGCTGCTGGGGTTTGGGACGCTACCTACCACTCAGTAGAAGTCTGCGTCAAATCGTCAATAAAGACAGTCATATTCTAATTAATTAAAAAACAGGAATGTTCATAAACCGTATATCCCCTGACAACACGTACACATTCCAACACATTTGCCGTACACTGTTCGCTGTCTCACTTATGCTACATTTGCCACCCCCACATACACTCGCTCTTCCCCAGTCTCCTCCCTCCCCCACTTCGAAGTCCTCTTCTCCTTTCTTGTTTTTTGTCATTGTTTTTGTTTTTGTTTTTTTTCGGTTTAATTATGTTTTTTTTTTAAATTATAAATATATATAATTTTTTTGTTGCATTAATTACTATTTTAGTTTTTTAGTCTTAAGTTAGTTTATAAGGTTTAGAGTACTGTAAATAGCTTGAATTAAACCGAATAAATTATCAAAACCACCATCGACTGGGCTTTTGATATACTATCCCTTCGTCCATACATCTATATACCACCACCAGCCCCTTCTTCTTCTGATATTTTTCCGAGTCCATTCGCCACTGTCCGTCTACCCTTCTAATCAGTACGCCTACGATTTTCATAAAGCTAACTTTCGCCTCATCAACGACTACCTAGGCCACCTTTCGTTCAACCTATTTATATCCCGAAATCCTTGACTCTATTTCCCTGTTCGTTCCCTACTCAAAGAACATCTACCCTTTCACTCCATGGTACAATCACAAGCTTCCTTCCTGCGTAACAAAAGGAATAAGTTATCGGTCACCACTCTTTCGGAATCGAATATTCTCGACTACTCCAACTTTCTTGGCTGTTACCTCGAGTTCACGGGACTTTTCAACACCATTTATCGCAGGTAGCAACTATCTCACCAAAACTCAGACCAATCTCAAAAAGCCTTTTTCCAGTTCGTCAATCATAAATGTAGATCCGATGGTTACCCCATATCATTAACCTTAAACTCTCATACCCCACCTGATCCTGTTACTATTGCTAACCTGTTCACCACTCACTTCAATCAGTCATTCACCAATGACTCCTCTGTCCCTGACGCATCATACTTCAACTACGTACCTAAATTTCCCCCTCGGGAACCTTCTCCATAACTCGTTTGATCCGACCTTAATTGAATCTAAGCTACTGCAACTTAACTGAACTTGCTGAATGTGGTCCGCCCCGTCAGACATTTTCCCGCGATACCCGTCAATCTGTGAATGCGCATCAATTCACGTTGAAAGTGGATTTCAGCCGCACAAATAAACATAGAGTCATTCTTTAGCCGAACCGCACGAATGTGGAATGTTTTACCTAATCATGTGATCCCTCGTCGTTGTGATGTCCAGTCATTCAAGACCAATATACATCGACATCTCCCTTCCTTATCCACTTTGTCTCCATCCGCCCGCACTGTGCTCTGACAGTTGTGGGTACTTCCAAGTCCTCGTTTGCGCGAGCGTTAGTGTATAAAAAAAAAAACCTCTTTGGATCGAATTTCCTCCTCAGCATACGCTTCTTACGCTCTATCTTCCCGCCGATAAGTAGCTTGAAGTACTTAGTGTAAAAAAACAGACGAGTTTACACCGGGCCCTAGTGCAATTTTCCTCCGGAAATGCTCATCCATTCTCTCTGCTCCCCTCACACTTATCTTCAATCTCTCACTCTCTCTTAAGGCGTATTCCCCTACATTCGGAAAACCTCCTCCATCACCCCCATCCACAAGAAGGGTCCCAAAAATGATGTCGCAAATTATCGCCTTATCGCCATACTACCCCACTTACCCAAGATTTTGTTTTAGTTTTCGTAGCAAATCTTTTATTTCATCAAGGAAACGTGGTTTTCTCAGTGGCCGATCAAATACAACCAATCTTGTTGAGTTCATTTCCTTTACACTCTCAGCACTAAATCACGGTAACGAGGTCGACATGGTCTCAACCGACCTGTAAAGCGTTCGACAAAATGTCCCACAATTTAATTCTCTTTAAATTATCTGCCCTCGGCTTCCAATCTGGATTTCTGAAAAGAAATCTTCCGAATTCTGATTCGGTTCGGTTCAGGTCCATGATATCCAACCCCCTTCTGGGGTCGCTTAAGGTAGTCACCTTGGCCCTCTCCTATTTATACTTGTCACTAATAACATTGATAAGGTCATTAAGAATTCCAGCTGATAACACCAAGATATACAAAATCACCATATCGGGGCGCCCACTCGGCGCTATAGGTTCGCCTCTCCCGAGAGAAGTCTAATAAAAAAAACAAAAAAAAAAAAAACCGAGTCACCACTTGATTCTGCACTGCTGCAACTAGACCTTAATAACCTCTCGGCTTAATGTGACAAAAATTGCTTTGTATTTAACACCGCCAAATGCCAATCTATAACCTTTTCTCGTAAGTGTATTCATTCCTCCTCACGTCCCAATTCCCTTTATAACCAACCCCTGGCCCTTGCCAATGTATTCGAAATCTTGGTATCCTTTGCGGCGGGGAGCTTAAATCCTCTCTCAAATTGACGAGGCGATCCGGAAAGCCCCCGTGTGCCCCCGGATTCGTGAAACAATGGTCTAAGGAATTTTCCGACCCCTAGATAATTCCATCCCTTTACCTTACCTTCGTCCATCCACTGCTTGAATATGCTAGCCAGGCATGGTCTCCTTATCACAAGATCCATATCCATAGAATCGAAAGTATTTCAGGTCGCTTCCTTCGGTTTGCTCTCCGAGGGCCAACATGAAAAAAAGGTTTTCTTGGGCGAATCCACTATGTGGCACTTTTGAATAGTGACTGTGGCGGTTATACGAACCACACAAATCATGATAGGTCGAGATGTCGTCGTTCCACCAGGGAACATACTCACTTATATACAAATTACACGTGGCCACAGAAACGTGTCCTCAAAAGTCCTCCTTTCCACCTGAAATAAAAGGTAACATACATCTTGGAGTCAATAACCCCACATGTCCCGAATAACAGATCCAGTAACTGGATATAGACAAACGGTTGGCACAGCTGCGCCAGATGTCGACAAACATCACATCTCTGGCGATAAGCGAATTACCGGAAAACCAATCCGTCGACAAAACCTTTGTCCCTGCCGCAAAGTATTTCGCCTAAAGAAAGGCCATTGCGATGCAACAGCAATAAACGAAAACGCTGTTCCCATAGGGCAAAGTAAACACGATCCCAAAATCGAATAATGTAAATCACCCACTCGATTGTTTACACAGGCAATCCATTAGAAGTGTGAAATTTTGACGATCGCAGACTGATCTACAACATGCAGACAATAACCTCCGCGTCTGTATGTGTGAGCGCGATTTTCACTGGTGGAGAGATTCTCGATTGAGAGAAAGTCACCACCCAGGAAAAGCGAAAGGAGAGAAAGACAACAATGGGGTGAATAGGATCATCCCCCAGAGAAAGTAACCACAGTCCAGATAGAGAATTCGACGAGGGTTGATCTGCGCGAAGCGGCAAAACGTGAAAGGAACTGCCCTACCAGATGTATAGATTTTTAAATACGCGAGTTAACTCGAGTACCTTCGTTGTATCCTAACGTGTGCGTTCGCTACCGTCAATTGTAATTCGCCATATTCTTCGCGGTGAAAAATGTAAAACGGAAAAGTAAAGGAAAAGACAAAGGAATAAAAACAGTGACACATAGTGTGAACTCTTGCCAAACTATTGGTGTAAACTAAAAATATAAAAAAATTAATAAACGCCTCCGATAACAATTAACAGTGTTTTGTTTTTGTGCTATATTCTCTCCGTTGTGTTTTCTTGGAACAGTGTACGGCGGAACACCTCTTTTGTTATAGACAGACCGAAATCCCGCCAAAACGTTGTCCATCAAAATACACCATACCGAAGAAAACAGGAGATATGTATCTAGTGTTGTGGGGAGGAAGTGTATTCTGCCAGGCGTGGGCACTCGGTTCACCTGCCTCCTCCATCATAAATATAAGTTCCGCTGATACAAAACCGAGAGAAGAAAAACTATTCGCCAAGACAATGAAGGTAAATTAAAGACAGGATATTGCAGCACGGAAAATTAAACACTTGGGTTTGATTTATTAGTTCAAGATTCCCTTAATACGGGGAAATCTACGTACACTGGATTACAATAATTTTCGTCATTCTTATCTTTATTATGAGTTTGATTAACGGTTAAAAGGCACAGTACAAAATGACGCGGCGAACAATAATGTAACGTAAAACTGATGATTGGCTAATACTGCGAATACTCTCGACTCTGGTTATATTATATTCGCGTCCACGTGCGCACCGGGGAGCGGGAGCGGCACGACCGGCGTGGTCGGCGGATGTAATTGGACTCTCTAATTCAACCCTCGTTTGGGGTGAGTTTGTGGTGTGGTTGTAGATATCCTCTCCACTAAGGGTATGTGTTTACTTACCACCAGAGAAACGTAAAGTCTCTCTTGGTGGAATAGAAAACCAGATCTCGTATTGAAGTTCATGGTGGTATGTGTGTGATCGTTTAGATCTGTGTTGTTTACTCATGCGCGAAGGCAATGGCAAAACCAAGCAGGCAGGCAGCAAAGACAAAGGGATCGAGAAGATTGTTGCCTATGAAGTGCATCGCGGCTAAATAAATAGACGACGATGCATCGAAGAAATGTGGTAAAAGTAAATATGAGACGAGGGCATCATAAAAGTCTTAGATGAGTAATGTCCTTGTGTAAATGTACGAATAGACATTGGGAAAGGTGCAAATGGTTGCGATACTTTATACAATGAAAATTGTATATCGTATCTTGGGTGGGTGGCCGAAACGAATTTGCTTGCATTTGTATATGCTGGATAATTCGTTTGGGGGCTAAGCACGAAATTGTGATTGTTTGTTCGTTGGAAAACAAATGATGGGTGAATCTATTGCAACTGGGTAAATAGCCGTGTTGCTATTACGCTGGTGATGCTAAAGCAATTTAGGTATACCATGGGTGGTCGTGTACCGTATCTTGCTGAACGAATTGGGATCGAATTTTTATGCATGTTTACATGCGAAGGAATTCGGTTTATGACACTAGACGGTAGGGTTTGCTTTTGACGCTATAGCATTTGGGATAATAGTGAAGAACGTGTGATTCGAACTGAAGCTACGACCAAAAATTGAACCAAAGCGCAACCCATCAGGCTACTGGCCGTGTAACGCAAGTATATTGCACTGATGTGAATTGGTATTTTATCGCTATGGTTTACGGCTCTGATGGATTTTCTTATTCGATTTTCGTTCGGTGTGCTTGTGTATTGTGTGTATATCTGTTAGGGACGCTACAATCCTTGGACAAAAGGCTGCCGAGGCCGTGGAATTGCCAGGGACATGCGGTGTGCACGTGTACAGCGGAATTGCTTGGCTTACCAGAGTGCCGAATGGTTAAGGGATTCATGATTAGTTAGGAAAGAATTCTTATGGGGAATTTGTATGCGAAGAGATGCATGAAAGGTAAGGATTCTTTACAGGGACTTTTAGTTAAATAAATTTGATCTATTTGATGCGTGAAGCATTTAAGGTGCTAATGCGATTGCATTAGCGAACTTATAATATTGGGTCGAAGTTATAGGGGTTCTTCAGGTAAGTGGACTGTGGGGTTTGGCGGAACCACTACAGTGTCCCTGGAAGTCAATTGTGCATCCGAAATAAAGCGTGGAACGCTGCTTTGCATCAATTTTTGTTTGACGCGTGGTTGTTACGTAATAAAACCCGAAAACGATACACCCAGTGGACGCCCGAAAGACGCTGTAGCGGACCAAACATAAAAAAAGTTCACAAAATTAATATGAATGACCGTAAATTGAAGCTGATCTAGATAGCTGAGACTCTGAAAATATCAGAAGAGTGTGTTGGACATATCGTGCATAAATATTTGGACACGCGAAAGCTGTATGCAATGTGGGTGCCCTGCGAGCTCACAACCGAGCAAAAGTTTCAACGTGTCGTTGACTCGAAACAATGTTTAGCGATTTTCAACCGAATTTTTCCGTCGATATGTGACAATCGGTGAAACATGGCTTCATCACTATACTCCGGAGTCCAACCGACAGTCAGCCGAGTGAGAGTGAGGCCTATTTTGAGGCTAAAGGGAAATCGTACTATAAAAGTGGTACTGTAATATTACATAACCGCTATAATCGTTGTATCGCTCTCGAAGACAACTATGTTGAATAATAAAATCGAATTTTATAACAAAAATAATTGTTTTACTATCTTAGTCTACGAACTTTTCAGCCGACCGACTTTAAGTAACTAATTTGCCCCAGGAGAAATCACTATAACCACTTGTTTTATTCCAATAAACACAAACCAGTAAAATTAAGATAGGTGTATAATATTCAAATAAAGCTTTTTAAATAATAGATTCTAGTTTCATTTTTTATCGATTGAATCTTTAACTAAAGATTCTGTGACAACAAGCCATGGCTTCATTATTATTACTATAGTTTTATAAAAATTGCAATGTTCACCAATAGAGGTTCCCCATCCTTGCTCTACCAGGTAACACATCAACTTTAAATTACAAGAATACTTTTAGTTGGCGTGTCCTTCAAACAAAGACCCACCCAACATACACCTTTTACGGCGTACCATGAATGCAAGAAATAAGTGAGTAGTCCTCCACTGCCATTGATCTATAATGACTAGGTCACTGAACTTCCCATAGTGCAACATATCTCAACACCTCCAGACAGCGATATGAATTCATTTACCTAATGCCTACAATTTCCACAAGCTCTCAGAGTTATATAAAAATGCCTGATCAGGTTTTCCGTTCCCACGATCAGTTCAGCCCCCGCACCGCGTTCGTTTGTGATTCATTAACGTGCAGTCAAACAGGAGGCAGAAAAAGGTAGGAATAAGATTTATTAGTCACATTTGGCGAATTATAAGTTTATAAGATGCAATCAATTGTTTACGGATCACCTTGCTTAAGCACGATTTATGGTGATTTGATGATCTCCCACCGCGTCTCCTATTAATCGTGTGTTTTCAGCATCAACTTTCTGTCCACCCAAATCTGGCTAACAAGAATGGAAATTTCAGTGTACTTAGATAAACAAAAATATTCTTTTAAAAAGCAAAATTGCATTTTTGGAAAATCATCTGTAGTTATTATCTTGTGTTAATTAAACGATTGATTTAATGAAGGTGAAAGCAGAGTGACAGTAGTTTTGGCATGCAGTTGCCGGAAATAATCATTAGATTGCTGAAGGCGTGTCGAGGTCGCGCAGTTTTATAGTTCTATTAAAATAGAATTAAATAGGTTACGCTGGGTGAAGGAACATATAAAACGGAAACGATGGTATCTTATACTTTAGATAGCTCGTAGGAAGGCTGCGAAGTACGGGCGGAGGGAGTACATTAAGGATCATGAAATTTCCTTCATTTCAGATGTTTTAGTTGGACCTAAAGCAAACGTAATAACCCGGCTCACTGGCGCAATTGTTATGGAAATTGAGGGATGCATGAGGCAGTATGTACATAGGTTCAACTGATGATTCTATACTACTGTGGGGGTGTTACAAAAAATGTGTAATAACATTGTGTCCGAGAAGTAAGGCCAATCTTCAATATTTTATATTGTGTGGATAAATCGAATGTAAGACTATTTTTTTTTTATAAATTGGTAGCGACGTAATCGATATCGGTAGTGTTTCAGCTGCGCTTGGTTTTGTTCGACACAAAGAGTATTCGTTTCTTTTTCGACTTTTACAATGTTGAGCAAGGAAAGTGGACGTAATTTTGTTTGTGATATCAACCTTCTTGTGTAGAAATATTCAGGATGTTGCGGAGATTCTTCTGTGAGCAGACTTTGTCACAGACAATTCCAAAAAGACCGAGAACGATTTGACGAGGAATAGGGCCCCGGTTAAACATCAATCTCTCAGACGGTATTGGTTTTCTGTGTCATGGCATTTCAATGGAACGGCAATTTCACGTCGATATTTGCAATATTCGCCGCCTAAGATGCAATTTCTCCTCTGTGTTAGCTCACGTCTCTAACCAAAAACCAGCAATCGTTGTGTGCGGAGGAGAGTCTGTGTGTCGGCATGGACGCTGATTCTACCACCCACCCGCTACTTCCTCTAAATGTTCCACCGATTATTACGCCGCGAACAAAAAACGAAACGCCGCCATGTTTGTTGTCCACATTAAACGATCGGGCACCACCAGAAGTAAATAATTGAAACTCACTTTTCTTTTATTATTAAAGGTTCTTTTATTGGTTGGAGAGTAACGAGACGAACTCGTTACCCCCAAAGCGTTTTATTCATAACACCAAACTAAGCCTACTCATTATGAGATACACGTCTGAACTTAGGAAAAAAAAACTCGATCGACTGGCGGTTGACTTTCGCGTCCCCGTGCGCTCCGGGGGGCGGGAGCGGCACGACCGTGGTGGTCAGCGGATGGTAGAGGACTCACCGATAAACGGCTCGTGCAGAGCAGACTCGCCAATGGGGTGAATTTCCCCGAGAGAGAAAGTGTTCCTCTCCGCTAAGGATACGTTTTGCCTACCACAAGAGACGTAAAGTCTCTCTTTGTGGAACAGGAAACCAGATCTCGTAATGGAGATCATGGTAGGATGTGTGCATGGTTGATCATAATATTCAACACACGCGCGAAGGCGATGGATAAACGAAGCAGGCAGGCGGTAAGGACATGTATGTGTGTACATGGGACAAACCATGAGAAGGAACCTGAAGTGACGAAAAGGGCATGGGGTGTATCCGTGAGATGTGAGTTCGGTAAAGCAAACAAACCGAATCTCCTTGGATGCTAATGGTTTTTATTTGCTCATGCCGCTGCTGATGAGAAGCAGATCCCGAAATATGAGAAGACAAAGGGAACGCTTAGGTCTTTGTCTAAGATGTGCATTGCGGCTAAATAAATAGGCGGCAATGCAATGTGGAAATGCGCTAATTGGTTTTAGCTTGATTACCGGGAAATGGTGTTTATGGCAGCGCTGGTAAGGGTAGGTATTCAATTCCTATTTGCATTTGCCTGTACTGTAGGATTTAATTGATGCCTTAAGATGCGAGATGCGTATATTTGTTTCGGTCCCTTGGGTGTAGGTCACCAGCCAATGTGTATGTATGGTGATTTCTGATACACTTGGTGAGGACAGGAAATGGGCGACGCAATTTTTATGATCCCTGTTATGATAGTTACATTGTATGTAAACCAAATCATTTTGTTTTCAGGAATTCGTCTAGGGGGATTTGCCCGGCACCGAAGGTGCCGAATTGGTTTTGGGTTTCCTGATAAGTTAGGAAAGAATTCTTACAGGGAATTTGTATACGAAGAGATGCATGAAAGGTAAGGATTCTTTACAGGGACTTTTAGTTAAATAAATTTGATCTATTTGATGCGTGAAGCATTTAAGGTGCTAATGCGATTGCATTGGCAAAAACCTATGCAGACTGGGATGAAATTATGGGTGGTTCTTCAGATAGGCTTTAAAGAACCCCCACAGGACCATTAAAGCAAGTGATCTTGACAACATTTGGTCCCAATATAAGGCAGCTTGCTCTAAACCTCTTGAAACCATAGTATTGTTGCCAGAACCATTCAGTAGCTGGCAATTTGACGGTTCGAACAGATGATCTCCTAGATCATGTAATATCACAGCTCTAGATTCTTTCATTCGGGGCTACGGAAAGTCGTAATTTTACATGGATAAGCTGTCTTCGGCTGAGGAATTGGTAGCCAATAATTCTAGCTTCATCTACTTTATATCATTCGAAATGTTGCTTTTGTAATAATATTTCAAAAAGAAATACAAACTTTGGTTCTTCTGTAAGATAATGAAAACTAAATTAAAAAAAAAAAACCTATAAATGGATCACCCATTTTTTTACTATCTGGATACATTAGTTTACCATTCTTCGAAATGTCGTTCCTTACAGGACAATGGAATCCAACCAACCCTCACCTCTCCTAGTTGAAAGATCCATGGTCCCGCTATTAGATTCACTAATTGCCAGGAAGATTGGTGCAAAAGGCACACGGGAACCACTTGTTCTGGAGGCTGTCGGTTGACAAATCACCATGAAGAGCAGGGCAATATAAAAACCAAAGGAACCCACTGGAATAATAAAAGGTCGACCAAAGTGGGGATTGTCGACAATTTATAGGTTGATGAACAGAAAGTGATGAAACAGACAATTAGAAGGTGTAATGGATAAAAATAAGTTAATCTACATCCAGGGAGGAGAAGGTACTGAAAGGCCAAGATAACTAGGATCTGATGTTCACAAGGAAACTAAAGAAAAGAACAAGTCCTAAAAAACTTGTCCTGGACACAATCGCTGGACAAGTTATGAAGAAGAACGACCCAGCTTAGAAAAATCAATGGAAAAGATAAAAGATCGATCGAAGTGAAGGCGGTCGACAATTTGAAACTTAATACGGAGGAAGTGCAAAAATAAACGACTAGAAGATGCGATGGATAGGAAGGAAGTTAACACACTATCAGCGGGTAACACCATGGGCTTGACTCACACGTTTAGCGGGCGAAAATTAGTGAAGCATGAAACAAGTGCACTTTTTATAAAACGTAATATCTTCACAACTAATAGTAGGACTCCAATGAAATTTGAAAAGTAGGCCTCGCATAGTATTTCAAAGGTGTAGATGAAATTTAAAAAAGAATTTAATTTCTAGTTTAGTTTTCTATTACTTCATTTACTGTATAACATGGACCAAATGTGTTCATGTAGTAAGAGGAAAGCGTAATAATGTTTAGGAATATTTTATTATTCAGTTTCTTATATAGTAATAATTTTATTTAGTCTAATATTTTTTTAATGTATGGTATTTTTGAAAACACAACCCTATGAAGGGGAATCTGACAAAACTTACAAATATAAGAATTTAAACTTTTCTTTTTATGCACTGCACAAACACGACATTGTCTTTGTGGAGTTTTTTTTTTTTTTTGTACTCTAATAATTTTTATAGCTTCATGTTTCCGCAAGTCTAATGACAATCGCCCAGGAGGGCTCTTTACTTACTGCATTCCTTTTAACGCCAGATGTAGATGGTTGAGGATCTTCGGAAACGGTGTTATCAGGAAGCCGATCATTTATTTTTATTTATTTACTCTTTTCTAATTTCATGCAGAAATTGTTTATAAGTAATTGTTTTTGTTGGGTTTTATTTTCTAAATACTTAAAACCCGACCCGCCGATTGGCGCCAATCTGTGGAAAATGTATTAATACCCTTCCGCCGATAGTGTGTTAATGTACATCCAGGGAACAGAAAGTACTGAAAGGTAACTGGGTGCTGATCTTCACAAAGAAGTTAAATAAGAGGACAAGCCCCGAACAGTTGTTTCAATCAATAATTTGGCATGGATCTGTGGCGTTTCTAACAGATACACGCACAATATACAAGCAAATAGTGAAGAAAACCGAAAGAAAATCGAACAAGAAAATGCATTAATTTTTTTCATTTTTAAACATTTTTTTATTTTCTTTCTATATTCTTAGTTTCTAAATTTAAGGCTAGACAAAAAATGCTCAAATTCTAGCTTAAATATCTTATATAATAACTTACTGGTCCTTCGCAGACGCTCTAAGCTAAACATTACTTAATTCTTGTATAATTTGCCTTTCGGCGACAAAACTTTGCGGCAATACTTATAATTATTTGAAAGACAAAGAAAAATTTGAAAAACTTTGTCAATTTTTTTTTTTTTTTTTTTTTTTTTATTAATATTTTATGTAAAATCACTTAGCTTAACTTAAATCTTATACTACCCTAATTCTAGAAAAGCTAAGTCTATGTAAGCTAGCTGATGATAGTGTGGTTCTATACCGACTTTGGTATCCAGGTCTTTATATGCCATTCAACCACCAGAACTGTTGACGCTGTCTAATACTATCGTCCCGGTCTCTGTGGGAGACAGCCCTACTGAAGCGCAGGAGCTCTTCTTCGGTGCGCGTTACTTCCCGGTCGTAGCACAATCGCCCGTCTACGGATGATCTACTTACATGATAGATCAGCGGAATTCCGGATCTATCCTGTATAAGCCCTTTCATGTCCAAATCAAGGAACGCCTCTGGTGGAACAAAACCGTTGCGACGCACGTTCTCATAGTACAGGGTATTTGGATAATAAGCCCCGAAAATTAGGTCATTGGACGAGCTTATTGCTCTCGCAATATGTCCTCTGATTAATTTAATCATAAAATTATCCACCCTATTTATGCCGGCTTCATTATATAAAGTCTCATTTGAGTAGTACTTTTTGTATTCCGATTCCGGTGTTCGATATAATCTGAGACAGGTTCTCAGACACTTCCTTTCGAACACCCGAATCTTTTCCATCAAATTTGGACCTATGTTAAACCATACTGGACAGCCATATATGAGCATTGGCCTGATTAGCGTCATGTAGCATATGACCTTTACCCTGCTGTCAAGTTGGCTACTGTGAAATAGCCTCCTTGTCATAGCAAACGTTTTTCTAGCCTTGACCAGAGCAGCCTCTACATGTCTGTTGAAATACAGATATTGGTCTAGCCAGATGCCCAGGTATTTAACTAAACTCTTGGTTTCCAGTTTATCTCCATGCGGTCCCACGATAACTAGCTTTCGCCAGTTTTTCCTTGTGTCGTTCGTGGCTTTATATAATGGGGTTCTAAATAGGATGGCTTCACATTTCTGGAAGTTGATCTTAAGTTTCCAGTTGTCGCAATAGCGCTGCACGTTGTTGAAATCTCGCTGTATTAAACTATTTATGATCTCAACTTTCGAAGCTGTTCTGTAAATTATGAGATCGTCTGCGTACGCAATAGCCTGCGGAAGTGCATCTAATAAGTCGCTAATGTAAATGTTAAAAAGAATCGGAGAGAGTACCGCACCCTGTTGCAAGCCATTCTTGATATTATACGTTTTATTAGAGGTCACATTACCACTTTTGACCACGAACCTCCTGTCCTTTGACATATCGTAAAGTACATATAGTAAAGGCTTATGTATGCCATATCTGACCAGTTTGTAATACAACCCTTCGATCCAGACGGTATCAAAGGCTTTTTCCAAGTCGATCAGACAGGCACCTGTGCATTGGTTCCTACGTTTATTCTATTGTATGTCGGAGACCAGTTTAGCTGCGGCATGTGTGGTTTCATTACCCGCCCTAAAGCCAAACTGGTTATTTGGAATAATGCTATTGTCATCTACCCATTTTAGCAGAGCTTTGTTAATGATTTTTTCAAATACTTTACTGATGCTTGGCAGTAAACTTATCGAACGCATGTTCATTAGGTTTGTACAGTCTTTGCCCTTTTTTGCGATGGGCTGAATGATAGCCGTTTTCCAACGCGCGGGATAATATGCATTATTCAACGCGTTGTTAAACAGGACCGTGTATATATCTATTGCCTTTGGGGGCAGGTTCTTGAGTACGATGTTAGGTACTCCATCTATTCCCACTGACTTTTTGCTTCTTAATGAGTCGAAGATACTCTGGATTCCTTCCCTTGTGATTAAAAGGCTATTAGCTTCACCATTGGCATTAATGTCAATTGACAGATTTTCGTCACTGAATTCCGTAAAACCCGGATTCTCCGATTGCCCTAAGAAAATGCATTAGCCGTACTCCAAGCAATAACACAGCAATTCCACATCAGTTGGGTATACTTGAGTTTAGAAAGTGAATTCGTACACGCGGGTAGTGGCCTGATGTGTTGAGCATTGGTTCAATTTTTAGTGTGATTCTAACTGTCATAGCGTCAGTTCGAATCACACGTTCTTCACTATCGTCACAACACGCGATAGGCTGATGTGTTGAGTTCAATCTTTTAGTGATTATAACCGTCATGGCCTTGGATCGAATCAAACGTTATTCACTATCGTCGTAAACCCTATAGATCCTTTGTGGATGCAACGTCAAAGACAGTGTTCTTGTAATAATTATCAATCGTTGCAGTCAAACACAAGACGGCGCAGAAATATTAGTCCAACACCATCGCGAAATTAGAAATGCTGGAATACAGACGCGCCATCCGAGAAACTCCCTAGGCAAAACGCCAGTGTAGGTTTCAAAGAAGGTTTTAAGAAAATTGCCAAGCGAATCATTTGAATCTGTGTTATCGTGGAAGGGTAAGGACGAAGTGCTGCTCAACAAAACCGATCATTGCATCATCAACATTTTAAAGTAACTGGACCAAGACGAGGACATATAGAAGTCATTCTATAATAGAAAGTAGAAGAGACGCACCAACGGCTAATGCAGAGAAAAGTAAGTGGGAAAAGTCTCACGTGAATCCATGTCCTGTTTGGTCTTATGAAGTGTTAATACGTAGTAGTAGTAGTAGTATAGGTCACAAGTTCTTCCGGAAAGTGAGTTACGTATTTCGAACCGCAAGCTGACTTTGGAAAAACGTTCAAGGCGAAGCATAGTAAAAGGAAACAATCTGGAGACAAAAAGGACGACGACTCTAAGAAGAGATTTAATGATAATAATAGTATAAAGGGAGAGGATTCCAACACCCAGTCGAAGCAAAAAGAGAATAAGAGAAAGGGTGAAATTTCGAAGAGGACCACAAACAAAACTCAAGGATTAGACAAGCAGAAACAATTCACTGTTGACTAAATGGGACGAGTTGAAAATTCAATTGCGGTACATGAAGCCGATGGCGGGAATCCTCCATTCCTGAAAGGGCCACGGGTGAAGAAAGATTAGATACTACGGTATGTTGAACCGGTAGAATACCATAGATTTGCTAAAGGGAAGCGGAGAATAGTGAAAGAGAAGCCCATGGCGGGAATGGAGGATTAAAGGGCTACGGGTGGAGAAACATTAGATACTACGGTATGTTGAACCGGTAGAATACCATCGATTTGCTAAAGTGAAGCGGAGAATAGTAAAAGAGTGACCGATGGCGGGAATGGAGGATTAAAGGACTACAGGTGAAGAAACATTAGATACTACGGTATGTTGAACCGATAGAATACCATAGATTTGCTAAATGGGAAACCGTTCCTTGGTTTCATGGTTCGGTTTTCCTTTCATATTTCTTGGATTTTGTACCCAGCTGGCGCTCGAACTACGTTTGTGCACAAAATATAGTCCAGTAAGAAAGATTTGTGGGTATTAAAGATCACCATCTGCTTACAACCCCGCTATAACCGTTTTAGATTAATAAAATAGTATTAAAATTGTAAAAAAAACTGCCCTAAGTACGAATGTGAAAACCTTGTGTAAATTGTCTGTTAATAGAAATAAGAGAAGGTAGTGCAAAGTTAGACCCCCGCTTGGTAGAAACCTTGACGTGGTGTGGGGGCTTAAACTACAATGAATCACCCAGGATATGCTGACGGAAACATATGCTTCCAATAGGGGCACCCATGTCAGACAGGCAAGCGAGGAGTAACACACAAAGATCTACCACCCCTAATCCAGAGTGTTACGCGTCACCGTGCGCATTGAATGGTTTGCAGCCAGGGATATACCGGCTGTATTACAGCGGCGCCTCTCTTACACCGGGTCGAATCAGAAGAGTAAGCAGACCTTATCATATCAAAAAGAGGCTCTAATGTGGCGGACTATTTGAAACCCCAAGACTCGTGGTTTAAAAAATGAATAATCAATATACAAAAAACAATCCCACGATAAACCCGGTAGGCGTAGATGTGATGAGCCGACACTACCATAAGGGAACAAATCATCAAGGAAACACCGACTCGGCAAAAAAAAAAAGACGTAGGGAAAAACGGAAAAAGCGGGATATACGCGCCGGAACGTGGAATATTCGAACGTTATATAAGCCAGGCGCGCTACAGACGGTCGTAGAAAACGCGAAACAATATAAAATGGACATCGTCGCGCTTCAGGAAGTCCGACTCCCACATCAAGTAATTGAAACTAACGAATTTACACGGATGTGTGGAGGTACCGATACACATAACCTCGGAACTGGCTTCATCATAAGTAAGAAGATTACGCCCCATGTAAAATATGCGAAATTTATTAACGACGGAATGTCGGTGCTAAAAATACAGGCCCCATGCCACAATTATGTACTTTTAAACAAACATGCCCCAACAGAATCTACCGACGAAGAAACGAAGATTCACGTTCTACGAGACCCTAGGGGAAGTATTTGATGGGATCTCATAATCGATGTTAAAATCCTCCTCGGGGACCTCAACGCGAAAGGAAGATATCTTCCGACCAACTATAGGTAAAGAAAGTCTACACGGCGTTTCAAATGATAATGGAATTCGAATTATCACGTTCGCAGCGTCAAAAGATCTGTTAGTAAAAAACACGATGTTCAAGCACAAGGAAATTCATAAAGCCACATGGATATCACCCGACGGCGTAACGCGTAACCAAATAGACCACTTCCTCATAGACACAAGACACCACTCGAATATCCTTGACGTAAGATCATATAGAGGAGCAGATTGCGACTCCGATCATCTTCTAGTGATTGGCAAAATCAGGAGTCGCCTCGCAGCAATCCCACATGGGCAGTCACGGGAGACAAGCAAAAAGTTCGACACTGATAAACTGAAAGACCTACGCAAAAGGGCTGAGTATCAAGACGAACTAACGAATAGATTTAGCATTCTAGAGAATGTGAGCAGCGAGGAAGAGGAAGCTAATAGTGTGAACACTAAATGGACATCGATCAGAGACACAATCAAACTAACAGCCCAAAAGGTATTAGGATTTAAGAAAACAATTAAGTCCAAACCTTGGTTTGACGATGAGTGCAGGACGAAGATCGAAGAACGTAAACGCCTCAGAGCGATCCACTTAGAAAGATATGATAAACTCAACGCAGAAAGATACGCGACAATTCGGAGAGAGACAATGAGGCTCTTCAAACGCAAAAAACGCGAATGGGAGAAGACTCGGATCGAAAAAATCCTAGAAAATGCCAGAGCAAAGAACATCAGGGGTATGTATGCCGGCATAAATTCAATTGGAGTGGCTACCGAGGGAGAGCTAAAATAATCCGAGACACAAACGGCTGTCTGGTGACAGATACAAAAAATATCGTGACAAGATGGAAGCAGTACTTTGAAAACCTGCTCAATGTGCGCACCCATCAACCACAAATGAACGTACCAGACGTACATACAGCCGAGCCTCAGATCCCAGAGTTCTCTTTCGACGAAGTTGTAGACGCAATAAACCGATTGAAAAACAACAAGGCTCCCGGAGGCGACTGCATACCGGCAGAGCTTGTGAAGCATGGAGGAGAGGCAACCGCTCGAAAGATCCTCCAACTGATTAAAACAATATGGGATAAGGAAGTCATTCCCGAAGAATGGAAAACCTCAATAGTCGTCTCCATTTTCAAAAAGGTGACAGATCTGACTGCGAAAATTACACAGGAATATCATTGCTCCCAACCACATACGAAATACTAACCAATGTCATACTGCCGAGAATCACACCGAATGCAGAAGAAATGCTGGTAGATTACCAGTGCGGATTCCATAGGAGCTGCTCAACAAGCCACCAAATGTTCACAGTAAGGTAACTACTGGAAAAGAAGTGGGAATACGAAGAGACGGTTCACCAACTGTTCGTTGACTTTAAAAAAGCCTACGACTCAGTCGCGGGGCAAAGAGTCTACCATATTGTAGTTGAGCTGGGAGTCCCAAAAAAAATATGCCGCCCTCATTCAAATTTGCATGAACGAAAATAAAGGGCGAGTTAGAATAGAAAACCACCTCTTAGAGCATTTGAAATCCGCGACAGACTAAAATAGGGGGATGGCCTCTCATCATGCTTTTTTAAACTTGTGGTCGAGTATGTCATCAGAAAGGTACAAGACGACAACATGGCCGGATCATCTCTGAACAGGGTCACACAAGTGCTCGCATATTTCGGATGACATCGCCGTTCTGGGCGGTAATCTAGAAACTAACGGGTTTTCTAATAGGGATTTGCAGCTTTGAATTTAATTTGTGAACGCCCCCTTTCACTAATCAACGAACTGTCACTGTCAATTTATTCAGTAAACTCAACATGTTCATGGTGGTTAAGTACACGAACGGCCAACGTCGGCAAATTATAAAAATTTACTACCGAAATTTGGAGTCGGCGACCGCAACTTTCGGGCTCCTCGATAGTATAGTGGTTAGTACAGCCGCCTGTCACCTGGGAGACCGGGGTTCGATTCCCCGTCGGGGAGCCCCTGGCGCAAGACTAATGACCTTGCCCAGAAAAAATAAATCATTATGGAAAATTTAACAAGCCTCAGAACTTGCTAAATAAGGCCAAGACCGGTTCCCGGTTGTAGTGCCGATGATGATGATGATGATGACCGCAACTTTAAGAGCGTTAACTCCAATTTTCGGTCGTAATTCTCGCCCTAGTAGACAGGCAATAACAATTTTAGTGCAAACATTTGAGTCTACATATTCATTGTGTGATGTTGCCGTGCCAGTGAGACAGCGGGTTGGTCGAAGTGTCGAAAATATCGCTGCCGTTCAGGCGTTCGTAGCAAACGATCTAAATCAGTCAATTCCACGGCGTTCTCAGGAATTGGGCATCGCCCAGACCACTTTATGGCCAATTTTGCGTAAGGATCTTGGTTTACACTCATACAAGATCAAGCTGACTCAAGAATTGAAGCCGACGGACCATTTGAAGCGACGTACGTTCTCCGATTGGGCTCTGGAAAAGATGCGCCAAGATGATGAATTACATCGCAAAATCATCTTCAGTGACGAAGCTCATTTTTGGATCAATGGGTTCGTCAATAAGCAAAACATGGGTTATTGGTGGGGTGAAAATCCACATGTGCTTCATGAATCACCACTTTATCCACAAAAAATAACTGTTTGGGGCGGTTTGCATGCCGGTGGCGTCTTTGGGCCATATTTTTTCGTCGACGATAACTGTGAATGGCCATCGTTATCGCGCCATGATTACCGATTATTTTTGGCCCGAATTGGAAGATGTGGACTTGGGCAACATGCGGTTTCAACCGGATGGTGCCACAAGCCACACAGCACACGATACAATCGATTTATTGAAGAGTAAGTTTGATGAGCGTGTTATCTGAAGAAATGGGTCCGTCGGTTAGCCGCCTCGTTCGTGCGATTTAACGCCTCTAGACTATTTTCTTTGGGGCTACGTCAAGTTATTGGTCTGTGCCAACAAGCCGACGACGTTGAAAGAGCTCAAAACCAACATTGAACGCGAAATAGCGGCCGTTTCGGCCGAAATGTGTGGTCGAGTCATCGAAAATTGGGTCCGACGAATCGACCGCTGCAAACGTGCCCGCGGTAGCCACATGAACGAAGTCGAGTTCCATTCATAAATATTTTGATTGTGCTTCAAGCCGATAATAAAGTTTTTGAAATATCTCAAATGGTTTGAGTTTTATTTAAAAAAAATTGTCAAGTCCCTATTGGAAAACCCGATACAAGTAAAAAGAATGAAATCATCATGCAAGCGGCAGAAGAGGTGGGCCTAGAAATAAATGGAGGCAACCCAAAATATATGATTACGGCGAGAGCAGGTGGAACTCAGCGATCACATATAAACATCATGAGCAAGATATATGAAAAAGTTAAAGCATTTAAATATCTGGGAACAGTGCAGATGGCCAGTAACGAAATGTCGAAGGAAATTAACAAAAGACTACAATCCGGCAGCGCTAGTTGGCACGCAGTCAGTAAACTGCTGAAAACCAAACTGCTATCACCTAATATGAAGCTCCGGATCAATAGAACCATAATCATGCCGATTGCTCTATACGGATGCAAAACACGACTCCGTCAGACAACCGAACTGCCTACTCGAACTGTCTCCACACCAGAACCCTCTTCACCTCTGGCAGGTTGGTCAACAACTCCAATGAGATTGTATACCACAATACTGAACTCTCACCTCACCAGTTTAAATATTGTAATATACAACCCTTCTCTAATATCTTGCGTTTCAACGACCAATCGGAAAGTGTTCCC
Organism: Microdon myrmicae; assembly: GCA_963931805.1. Classification (NCBI taxonomy): domain Eukaryota; kingdom Metazoa; phylum Arthropoda; class Insecta; order Diptera; family Syrphidae; genus Microdon; species Microdon myrmicae. The sequence continues at coordinate 76,798,492 of OZ007499.1, forward strand.
CCAACCCATATCCCCGACTGATAGTACCCACCCTAACCCAAATCCTACCCATCGACCACTATACCTCCCGCCCCACCCTACTCTAACTTATTGTAATTATAATAGATTTAATAATTAGATAAGCTAGGCTAAGCTAAGTTAAGTTAAGTTAAGTTAAGTTAAGCAAATTAGTTATAGGTTAAGTAAATAATTATATCCTGGTTTTCTGACCTTTTCCAGGAAGCCCCACCTACTCCTATCTTGTCCACCTATGAAATATGTAACTTTATAATAATGTTTGAAAAATGTACTAGCAAGTATGTGTAAACGATTAAAGCTAAGCTAATTATAAGTTATCTGTATTACTTATTGTAACAAATCATTTATGGTCAATAAATACAGAAATGTAAAAAAAAAAAAAGGATGCAAAACATAGGCTCTCACAAAACGGGAGGAAAACAAATTCCGCGTATTCAAGAATAAAGTTTTAAAGGGTATCTTTGGCGGTAAATATGACGAGGAGGCTGGACAATGGAGGAAACTCCACAACCACGAACTGGAAGAGCTATACCGCAAACCTACAATAGTGAAAATAATCAGGTCGCGAAGATTAGGTGGGCTGGACAAGTGGCGCGAATGAGCATCGATAGGACTGTGCGTAGAATTCTTGACGGTAGACCAACGGGAAAGAGACCGATAGGACAGCCACGGCGGATATGGGAGGATAATGTTAGGTTTGAGCTTGTGGTGATCGGATCGGAAGGTCAAGCGTGGAAGGAGAGCGCACAGGACAGGGAATGATGGCGGAGTCGACTCGGCGAAGTCATGACCTTTCGGGTCCCTACAGGCCAATAAATAGTGATAGTAGTATAGTGCATAGTTAGAACAACTAATGAAAAGCTTTACCTGTTGTCCTACCAGTTCAAATGTTGTTCTATGAATAAGGCACCATGGGGAAATTCTATTCAGGAGCTTATGTTTTTATTCCGGAATTATCGAAGTAAGTTCTTTATTCAATTTTGGATAGTTTGACCAAGTGACAGGGGGTGAAAGTTTAGCCGGGATATTACTGGCCGACCTAAATCAGTACTTTTCTAACCTCTGACCCAAAATGCAAAATTCTGTTTGGCGCCTTTATTTAGTACATAGTCTGCATTCAAAAAGGTAAAAGGACCCCAAATGAGACCAGAAGTTGAAGCATGAAAAAAAAATACGGAAGCATCTCTTCCAGTCAAGACATTTGATATTAACATCACCTTAACTTTGAATTAGTAACTGAAAATGTCAAGCACACTCACCTCACTAATTAGAAAGATCACAATATAGACAACGAGTTTGTGTATATCGGCGGCCGATAATTTTCTTCTAAAATGTTTCGTAAACATTTTTAACATTTGATGATAGCTAAACGTTGTTGTTCCAGATTATCCAATGACCACTGGCACCATAAGTTTGTACGAAGGAACAGACTGGACCGCGATAACCAGCGGCCGCTGCTATTGCGGGAACAGCTCTATCTCTAATCCAATCCACAAAGTGTCGGTTATGGTGATGGTGGAGGTGGAGATGGCGATGCCGATGTCGATGGAGATGTGGAAAAACGGGCAATACTCTTGCTATTTGACTGATACTCGAGTTGGCCTTATCACTGTCCATGCACAACGGCGTACATGGGTGTCACACAGCCACACACAGTGCAGCAGCAGGCTGTCCCGTCCGTTCCGGCGGCGGTCGGGTGCCTATGAATTTGTCGTGTTTGTCGTTATTTTCAAATAGCTAATTATGCTGTAATTAGTCACCCACACTTGATTGCACTGCGACAGAGAGACAGAAACACTGACAGAGAGGGAGCGGGAGCAAAACCAAATACACACTCTTTTCGATTGGTATGCGCGCACAATACTTGGCGAAGCGTTAAACCGCGATGACACTAATTAATTAATAATTAGAGGCGTTCAATTGGCCCTCATCTTATGCTGTGCCTGCGTTCACACTCTGGGCCAGTTGATTTGTTTTATTCACACATGTGTTATCAATTGTTGTACTTGCAGATATGCAATTCAATTAACTCTAATTCGCGCGCTCTCGTTTACTGTGCTGCAATACAACGAATAATAAACATTTTTATATTCATGTGTATTTTTCTTGATACCACCAACGATCACCGGATCCGGAAGTTAGTGAGAATTATATTAGGATAACAAACCAGCAAAAAAAAAAGCGGAAAGGAAAATACGACGAGCACAAAAGGAAATCACGATAGTGCACAAGAATTGTACGATAAGCCACCGTACTAGGTGATATATTCCACTGGAGTCGTAAACAACATCCGCCAATGTATTCAATCCTTGTCAGCTCCCAGGGGAGCAATTCCACAATTTATTATCCCTTCAGGACATCAATTACCGTCGACGTTGAATCGATGTGCAAACTGCGATCAGCGGCGGTTACCAATTTTCACACAAATCCCAACGTAACACAACGCGAAAATAGTACAAAAGTGCGGACATAAACCATCCACCGAAGGAGGAACAGAAACGCACCGCAACACAAGCAAACAAGAAAAACAAAATACCACAAGCACACGACTGCCAGAGTTCAATAGACGCGACTGTAATTATTTCACCAGTCCGCGACAACGATCAACCTTATACAAAGGGCCACGCTAAACTGTGGGATACAGACCCCCGGCAATTACCTCCAGGCTCTGGGCGGAGCGTAGTTGCTTTTGGTCAACATCGCCTGCAGTCACAAGAGCGCTGCTCTCTGTTCATTCTCTCGGCGAAGGGGAACATACAATGCACTGATTGGCTGTCGGTATTGATAAAACCAATCGATGAGACGTGCTTATACTCTCAGTGGACTGCAAGTGGATGGTAAGATGCTGTTGTTTACGATGCTGCTCGTGCTGCTGCCTGCAGAAGGTGCTGATGAAGACGATGGTGATGATGATGTTGAGTGCTGGTGGTGGTTGTGCCACTAGTGGCATTAACTTTCGTCGGCTGCAATGACAACGGTGGTGTGTGTGCGGCGATGCGGCCGACGGTGATTTCTCACACACTCAGAGCGGCCTGTGCACACAGAAGGCACATGGAGTAAAGTGTTTATAGTTGCCGGGGGATAATCGCAACAAGTGAGCCTTACCACACCGATTTGCGGTTTGAGATACATGAACGCCGCTCTGGTGCCAGTTGCTGTTGGCACCGCCAAAACCGAATTAAGTGAGCGCGATCGATGATCGTTGCGATTAAGTAGTTTATCCCTGTCGGTGAGATGGTAAGTGGCTACTTGGCTGTGGTTGTAAGTTGGTGCCGGGCCCCAAATGATGAGAATCCTATGGGTGCATGTGGTGTGGCCGGTGAAATGGAAATCGCATGGCACGCAGCAGTAAAACGGCCAACGGCGATGTGCTTAAACAGCCTTTAGCTATAAGACAAAGAACGGAAGTCGACTGTTAAGGACGAACATGGACAGTGGTCAGTTTTTATCTTTTATGCATGTCCCCCCTTTTTGTGTTGGACATCGCCTTCGCTTCGAACGGAGTAAATGAGAGCGAACAAATATGAGCCGCTAAGCGAATTTACTTTTGTGTTCATCATAAACTTTGATGTCGGACGAATTGTGCGCGGACAATGAGTTGAAGGTCCTGTCGGGACATTAGCCCAGTAATTAGCGGTTGCCTTAACCAGCGATGTTGGGGGAGAAACTGATGTTTTTTAAATGGGAAAAGTAAATATTTCATACATTCATTTTTTACATTCACTTACACTTTACGGTCACAAATATTACCTTTGCCCCAAACTACACTTGCATTTCTTTAATTAAAAAAAAAAACATTACGTTCTAGAATTAAGAAAAGTAGATAAGAAGAAAGTCATGTGGGACGGCTCAGTTAGTTAGTTTGTTTTACCAATACGTCTACATTAAAAGGATTTTGCAAACTCAAACCACAGTAGGATGAGAGGTGAAGAAGAAAGTAACTAAATTGGTGTGCAATCGGTTTGAGAGCTTGAAAAGAACTATTGCAATATTAAGTGGTTGAATGATAAATTTATGCAACATAGGTAAGTTATACAAATTCCTTGATTGATTAATTGATTGAAGGCGGAACCCCCATTTTTATTTAGCTTAATGCAAGCTTAAAATTTGTAATGAATTTATATCACGATATTTACCGTATGCGCGATTAATGATGGAGCTTAGCTCCAAAGAGGTAGGTTTTATGGGGTGGATGGTTGTGGCCGTAACAATCCTCCCCTCTTTATAAAATGAGTATTATTCTTTGAAGAGGAAATAATACTCCTTGGGCGCCTATAGGAACGTGAGTGGTGTAGTGTGGTGGTTACAAAATTTTATTTAATTTTTGTCCTTTTAATTTATTATCTATATGTTTAGTTTACATTTGTTGGGACTGTGGTTTAGAGGATATTACTTATTTGTTTTTGTACATAATTGTTTTGTTTACTATTTTCGTTTTAGGCATACAATATGGATTTGTTGGTTAAATACATAATATCGATGTTCTCGTACACTAATATGTTTATATATATATATATATATATATATATATATATATATATATATATATATATATATATATATATATATATATATATATATATATATATATATATATATATACGTGGTGCGGGGGCTTAAACTACGATGAATCGCTCAGGCTATGCTGACGGAAGCATACGCATCCAGTAGGGCCACCCATGTCAGACAGGTTAGCGAGGAGTAACACACAAAGATCTACCGCCCCTAATCCAGGGTGTTACGCGTCACCGTGCCCATTGGATGGTTTGCAGCCAAGGGTATACCGGCTGTATTATAACGGCGCCTCTCTGACACTGGATCGAATCAGAGCAGTAAGCAGACCTTACCATATCAAAGAGGACTCTGATATGGCGGACCATTTGAAACTGTTGAAGTGTCCCGCCGTGCTTCCTCGGTTGAGGGAAGAGCGGGGACCTTTTATTTTGAATATTTATTAAAACGCAGGATTAATTTATCTTCTGTTTAATTTTCTGTTTATTCTTTCTTTTCTTCTTATAACTTCTTTTTATCTATTGTAATAACTGTAACAGTCAACTTCCTCTTTTTCTCAACTCAAAACACAACTAGAACTGATAACACAAACTTCTAACTAAAACTGATTTTTTTCTATTCTATTTTCTCTCTGTGACTTTTCACATTGAATCAAATTTGGACGAAAATCCAAGTTACTATGTTTTGAATAAATAAAAAGGTGCAGGTTATTAAGTGTGCCGTAACTGGTAATATTGTGAATGTTTATGAATGGTATGTATTAAGTGAGAATGTAATATATTGTGACGCATATGACAATCAGTACTAGAATATTCTAGAGAGTCCGAAACAGAGTACTAGAATATTCTATAAAGTAATGGAAAACTGGAGACTAGGAACAGTAGAACATTCAAGGCAATGGAACGGACGGAAACGAAACGCTGAAACAGTATAAATACGCCGCACACAGAGCATGGTGATGAGTATGAAGTAGAAAGTAATAAGTCTCGAGTGAGAAGCAAGCGATAAGTAAGAAGTAAAATACGCGATAAGTACGGAAGCGATAAGTCAAGAAATCGTTGTGTACGGTAAAAGTAACGGTTGTGGTTAACGGACTAATAAAGTGTTATATTAATTCAAAATTGATTTAACGGCTTTTATTTATTCAAAATAATTAATCCAGCGAACCCTAAGCTCGCTACAATATGTTAAGTGAAGTTTTTAAGGATGTGTTAGGAGATTCAGTGTTAAATTTAATAAGGGTAGTATTCTGGAATCCAACAAAACCCCAGAGTGATCCAATGAAATGAATGATCAATACACAAAAAACAATCTCACAAACAAAAACCGGTAGGCGTAGGTGTGATGAGCCAACACTACCATAAGGGAACAAATCATCAGGAAAACACCGACTCGGCAAAAAGAAGACGTAGGGAAAAACGGAAAAAGCGCGATATACGCGTAGGCACGTGGAATGTTCGAACGTTATATAAACCAGGCGCGATAGAGACGGTTGTAGAAAACGCGAAACAATATAAAATGGACATCATCGTGCTTTAGGAAGTTCGGCTCACACATCAAGTAATCGAAACCAACGGATTTACACTGGTGTGTGGAGGTACCGATACACATAACCTCGGAACCGGCTTCATCATAAGCAAGAAGATTACGCCCCATGTAAAAGATGTGAAATTTATTAATGACCGAATATCTGTGCTAAAAATACAGGGCCGATGGTACAATTATGTATTTATTAACGTACACGCCCCAACAGAATCTACCGACGAAGAAACGAAGGACACATTCTACGAGACCCTAGAGGATGTATTTCATTGGATCTCATCATTCGATGTTAAAATCCTCCTCGGTGACCTCAATGCGAAAATTGGAAAGGAAGATATCTTCCAACCAACTATAGGTAAAGAAAGTCTACACGACGTTTCAAATGATAATGGAATTCGAATTATCACGTTCGCAGCGTCAAAAGATCTGTTAGTAAAAAACACGATGTTCAAGCACAAGGAAATTCATAAAGCCACATGGATATCACCCGACGGCGTAACGCGTAACCAAATAGACCACTTCCTCATAGACACAAGACACCACTCGAATATCCTTGACGTAAGAGCATATAGAGGAGCAGATTGCGACTCCGATCATCTTCTAGTGATTGGCAAAATCAGGAGTCGCCTCGCAGCAATCCCACATGGGCAGTCACGGGAGACAAGCAAAAAGTTCGACACTGATAAACTGAAAGACCTACGCAAAAGGGCTGAGTATCAAGACGAACTAACAAATAGATTTAGCATTCTAGAGAATGTGAGCAGCGAGGAAGAGGAAGCTAATAGTGTGAACACTAAATGGACATCGATCAGAGACACAATCAAACTAACAGCCGAAAAGGTATTAGGATTTAAGAAAACAATTAAGTCCAAACCTTGGTTTGACGATGAGTGCGGGGCGAAGATCGAAGAACGTAAACGCCTCAGAGCGATCCACTTAGAAAGATATGATGAAGCCAACGCAGAAAGATACGCGACAATTCAGAGAGAGACAATGAGGCTCTTCAAACGCAAAAAACGCGAATGGGAGAAGACTCGGATCGAAAAAATCCTAGAAAATGCCAGAGCAAAGAACATCAGGGGTATGTATGTCGGTATAACTTCAATTAGAAATGGCTACCGAGGAAAAGCCAAAATAATTCGAGACGCAAACGGCTGTCTGGTCACAGAAACAAACAATGTCGTGACAAGATGGAAGCAGTAGTTTGAAAACCTGCTCAATGTACGCACCCATCAACCACAGATAAATGCACCAAGCGTGCATACAGCCGAGCCTCAGATCCCAGAGCCGTCTCTCAACGAAGTTGTAGATGCAATAAATCGATTGAAAAATAACAAGGCCCCCGGAGTCGACTGCATACCGGTAGAGCTTGTGAAGCATGGAGGAGAGGCAACCGCTCGAAAGATCCACCAGCTCATCCAAACAATATGGGATAAGGACGTCACTCCGGAAGAATGGAAAACCTCAATAGTCATCCCCATTTTCAAAAAAGGCGACAGATCTGACTGCGAAAACTACAGAGGAATGTCATTGCTCCCAACCGCATACAAAATATTTACAAATGTCATTCTGGCGAGAATCACACCGTACGCAGAAGAGATACTGGGAGACTACCAATGTAGATTCCGTAGGAACCGGTCAACAAGCGACCAAATGTTCACAATAAGACAACTGCTGGAAAAGAAGTGGGAATACGGAGAGACGGTTCACCAACTGTTCGTTGACTTCAAAAAAGCCTACGACTCAGTCGCAAGGCAAAGACTCTACCATATTCTAGTTGAGCTGGGAGTCCCAAAAAAATACGCCGCCCTCATTCAAATCTGCATGAACGAAAATAAAGGGCGAGTAAGAACAGAAAACCACCTCTCAGAATCATTTGAAATCCGGGACGGACTAAAACAGGGAGATGGTCTATCACCGTGTCTCTTTAACCTTGTGCTCGAGTATGTCATCAGAAAGGTACCAGACGACAACATGGCCGGATTATCCCTGAACGGGATCACACAAGTGCTCGCATATGCGGATGACATCGCCGTTCTGGGCGATAATCTAGAGACTGTTAGTAAAAACTGTGAAATCATCATGCAAGCGGCAGAAGAGGTGGGCCTAGAAATAAATGAAGACAAAACAAAATACATGATTACGGCGAGAGCAGGTGGATCTCAGATACCACATATAAACGTCAGAGGTAAGATATTTGAAAAAGTTAAAGAATTTAAATATCTGGGAACGATACTGACGGCCAGTAACGAAATGTCGAAGGAAATTAACAAGAGACTGCATTCCGGCAACTCTAGTTGGCACGCAGTCAGTAAACTGCTGAAATCCAGACTGCTATCACGTAACATAAAGCTCCGTGTCTATAGAACCATAATCATGCCGATTGTTCTATATGGATGCGAAACATGGGCTCTCACAAAACGGGAAGAAAACAAATTCCGCGTATTCGAGAATAAAGTTTTGAGGGGCATCTTTGGAAGTAAATATGACGAGGAGTCAGGACAATGGAGGAGACTCCATAACCACGACTTGGAAGAGCTATAGCGCAAACCTACAATAGTGAGAGTAATCAAGTCGCGAAGATTAAGATGGGCCGGACACGTGGCGCGAATGGGGAACGATAGGGCCGTGCATAGAATTCTTGACGGTAGACCAACGGGAAAGAGACCGGTAGGACGGCCGCGGCGGAGATGGGAGGACAATGTTAGGTTTGACCTTGAGGAGATCGGATCGAATGGTCAAGCGTGGAAGGAGAGTGCACAGGACAGGGAACGATGGCGAAGCTGAGTCGGTGAGGTCATGAACTTCCGGGTTCCTACAGGCCAATAAATAATAATAATAATAATATATATATTTATATATATATATGTGTTTATTTTTCTAAGTTTGCTTAGTATACTTATTTTCTATTTAATTTATTTATTTTGTTATTTAGCTTTAATAATAGTAATATCTTAGTAATATTTTCATGTTGGTGTATGTTAGATTCATTAGGTAATTAACATAAAGTTTATTTTTGTATTTATTTGCTAACCGAGAACCATAATAGTGGAACCCATATGTATCTGTACCCTACAGTGTATTATTATTATTATTTTTTTTTTTTATTAATAGTTTATTTATTTTTCTAATTTGTTTAATTTTAATAGGAATAGTTTTGCTTACTCATTTAAATAGTATTTATAATAATAGAAATTATTTGTACATTATTTTGTATAATAATTGTATGTGCAATAATGTTCATTCCTTACAGCATGAATTTAATTTTAACATTAATGGTACTAGTAGTTTGGTAATAACATACATTATTTGCTTATTAGTTCTAACAGTAATAATTGACATATATATTATATAATATTTTATACATTTATCTTTGGATCTGTCCATATTGTGTATTTATTATTTTTGGTTTGCACTAAGTGATCTAAAGATTTTAAATTTGCAATACCTCTTGGGGGTAGTAATTGTTTCGGATTTATAGAGGACAGGGAGTTGGGATTGTTGAGGGAGGGGCTTTTAAAAATACGGTTTTAGCCTATTGTTGTGAACTACAACGAATTTTCGGCCTATTTTGATGGCAAAAAAAAAATTGATGGCAAGAGGGCCGAATTTAGCGAGACAAGGACAGATGTGTCCTTCATCTTGTCTCTGACTTCTGGTCATCTTGCGATAACCAGAATCACCCACATCCGTGAGGATGTTGGGGTCGGTCTCGCGATATCTGAAAAGAAAAGAAAAAAGGGGGGGTATCCAAGGATAGGGTGGACAGTGTTAGTCCAGGTGTTCTCTAACTACTTTTATAGAGGAATGGTGGGAAAGAAATCATACCGCAGGTAGGTCTTGGGTGCGGTAGTAAACCCAGATCACGTCTTTGGCGTCTAATTATCTGCGCTTTGGCCGATGTGTGTTTGTTTGTGCCATCTTGTACTGTGCGTCCGTGTGTGTGTGGTTTGTTAAGAGTAGACCCTATGGGATGATCCAGGAATCCTCTATTATAGAGGGGAATGTTGTTGGGAAGGTTTCTTTCTTTAGTTTTGTACCGAAGAAGAAATTGTGGGGGTTTGATCCGAAGAGATCGAGAGAGAGAACGGTCAAGAACGCAAGAGTCCCGTACAAGTAGGTTCTCGCTGTTCTGAATGTTTTCGAGTTACTTGTATGCTAATTGAAGCAAGTACTCGTCGATAGGGGTAATGGAGGCGCCTTCGTATAGGTGAGAGTTGGGGCAATGACGACCGTCAGGCCTTCTAGAATGATTGGTGCATCTTCTGAGGAGTTTCCTTTCGAAAACCCGAAGTCTTTCCATTTGAGCCGAAGATATGCAGGACCATATGGGAAAGGCGTACGATATTCCAGATCGGATTAGCTGCTTATAGCAGAGAAGCTTAACTTTGGTGTCAACTTTGTTGCTCCAGTTCAAAATGTTGTGCAGTTGCTTAGACCGACCGAGGCCACTTTGAAGAATGTGGGTCACATGTTTGATGAAATTCATTTTTGGGGTATAAGTGACCCCAAGATATTTCATCCTGTCCTGTGGTCTAATCGTAGTATCTCCCATTTTTATTCGAATATTCTGTGAATATCGAGAAGTAGGTTGGAATTGTTTACTACTCAGAATTATAGCTACTGCTTTGGATGGGTTAAGTCGAATTTCCCATCGACTGTAATACTGATACAGTTCGTCCAGATGACGGTTGAGTCGGTTTGTTGCGAGTTTTGGGCTTTTGGATAACGTGTACACTAGGACGTCATCCGCATAGCAAATCTGGTTTACTCTACCATCCACAGGCGAGGAATATCTGAGGTGTACATATTAAATATTGGCACAAGTCTAATAACCTTGCCCGGAAAAACAAATTATTATGGAAAATTTAACAAGCCTCGGGACTTGCTAAAAAAGGCCAAGACCGGATCCCGGTTGTAGTGCCGAATAATGATGATGATAATGATGACATATTAAATAAGATGGGGCCTAGAATGTAGCCCTGTGGTACGTCTGCAGCGGCGTGGAAAGTTCGGGAAAGCTTTCCATTCACTCTAACTTGGAAGGTTCTGTTTCAAACGAACTGGTAGATGATACTACATAGCGTTCTACTGAGGCCAGTATTCAATAATTTAAAAGCGAGACCTTCGATCCAAGTCGTGTCAAAAGCTTTTTCAATGTCCAAGCTCACCGCAGCGGTGGGTTCCTTATTAAAGAGCCGCACGCAGACGTGGTTTTGAAATATGTTGAGTGCCATAGTGGTGCTGTGTGCTCTTCGAAATCCAAATTAGAAATCAGGTATTAGGTGCCTGGCACTGACAAAGTTATTTAGTTTCTCGTATATGAATTTTTCATATATTTTACTGATGCAAGTGAGAAGCGAGATAGGGCGAAAGCTTTCTATTTTGATGGCCGTATTATCTGGGCCCTTTATAGCTATGACTGGGAAGGGTCCCTTCCACATAGATGTCATTTTGCCCTTACGATTTTCGTTTTTCATCAACACCTTGTTTCCCACATGAAACGATTGTGGTTTCGTTTCACTTCCGGAGCAGGTGGTCGCCTTTAATGAACGGCATTCCTCACACTGCTTTTTTTGTCTCCTGATATCGGATAGCATGGCTGGCCACCAGTACCTTTGTCGTATTTTATTATACGATTTGGTGATGCTCTGATGTCCACCGGAAGGGGAATTGTGATAAACCCTTGTCGTACTCTGCGCCGTGCTTTATCGGAAACTCGAGAGAAGAGCGCGAAGAGGTGTAAGTGAAGAATAAAAGGCGAAAGGATTGGGTTAATGTAAAAATAGTTAATTTTAATTGTGCTTGGATCAGTAGTGTGGTTTGGCTGGATGCACGGCCGGCGGTTCGGCCTCTGGAACTTAACTGATGGCGAAATCGGAAATTGCCGCCCTTTTATAGTTTTTTCCGTTGACTTTTGTCAACTATTTTAGTGTCAAAATTTCAAGAAGCACACACAAGACTTTGCGTGCTTCGATTGGAATTTTGTTCTAAGAATCGTTTGAGGATTTTGTTGGATAGGTTTTGGGAAAGGGAGGAAGGAAATGATTTAATAAAAAACCGAACTGTAAACAACTCGTTACCATGTAATCGGATCCGTCCGCGTGATCAAAAACCTTCAACTAAAAACGGCGTTTTGTAACATCAGAGGGATCGGCTTCACCAATACGAATGTAAACGCCATCCACCAACATTTGCAAACAACGAAACCTGATATCATGGCCCTAACCATGATCCAGGTTATTTCATCAACTGACTCGGCATAGCTTCGTTGCCCAGGATACCACTTACCTTCGGGATGCTCTCTGTGTCTTTACCCGATCAGATTTGAAAGAAGTATTCGAGAATAAAGTTTTAAGGTGTATCTTTTTTAGTGGAAAATATGACGAGGAGGCAGCAGAATGGAGGAAACTCCACAACTACGAATTGGAAGACCTATATCACAAACCTACAATAGTGAGAGTAATCAAGTCGCGAAGGTTAAGATGGGCCGGACACGTGGCGTGAATGGACAACGATAGGACCGTGCATAGAATTCTTGATGGTAGACCAACGGGAAAGATACCGAGAGGACGGCCGCGATGGAGATGGGAGGACGGTGTTAGGTTGGACCTCAAGGAGATCGGATCAGATGGTCGAACGTGGAAGGAGGGCGCACAGGACAGGGAACAATGGCGCAGTCGAGTCGGTGAGGTCATAAACTACCGGGTTCCTACAGGCCAATAAATAATAATAATAATTCGAATCCAATAACTCGGACATCATTTGGATGAAAATCGTCCTGAGGAGTTTTGTGAAATTCCTGTTTTCTCTCTACTGCTCCCTGCATGACGACCGATCACTTACACTTTTCGACCACCTTTCACATACCGTTGACTGAATACAAATCAACCACGCGTCTCCCGAAATTGTCGTTCTTAGCGACTTTAACGTACACAGCTCCAATTGATTGGTACATTCTAGCGGAACCGACGAAGTTAGCAGGCTGGCCGAGACGTTCGCTGTCAGCCACAACTTGACTCAACTCGTGAAGCAGCCTACGTCAGTCCCAGATGTCCGAGGTGATTTTTCGAACACCCAAAATCTGGTTTTGACATCTGAGCCGCACATTTGTGTCGTGGAAACCTCAGCGCCATTGTGAAACTCAGATCACTGCTTAATTTTTATTGCGGAAGCACTTACATTCCAAGGGAATAACCAACCTAAGCGGCCTCGCCAAGTATGGAGGCTGCCAACTGGGACGAGTTTTCTTTGTTTCCTTTCCGTAGTCAGTTGTTTGACCACTTTATACTGCGGATGTTAATTCTCGTCTGCTGACTCTACTTCCGTAGGACAAAACCCGATTCCTAGTAGTTCTCTTTTTTTTTCACACTCCGGGAATTTTCTCTTTACATCGTGCCCCATGCACGGTTATACGGTATGGATGCGACCCACGCACATGAAGATCACCATTGCAGTTGTAATATCAAGGGCTACGCACCTCGCCGTTAAGCGTTAGATTACGTATCTTGACATCAGCATAAATTATAATTATGTATTGTATTGGCACCGGCAGTTCCATAGCGTCTGCTCCAAATTGCAAGGTTATCTGAATGTGTGATACCTGCTGTAGTCGTCCTTCCTAGCTTATCTGGGCCCCCGGTTGTTGGTTGAAATAAACGGTGGTTTTCCGTTGGTTCTAACTCCTTTTATTTAACTTTCCTTTTCTTTATTTAACCTTTTCTTGGCACTAGCTTAATTGTCTAAAAGCCCACTTTGGCTATTCAAGTAACCTTAATCTAATCAGAGTAGACGAGCCGCTATCCCATTGCAAGGCTGCGACGTTCCATTCTGATAGATTAACTCTCATCTATTTAGTAATTTAACTTATCCTAAAGCAAAGGGCGCGCTGTACCAATGCGAGGCTGCAACCCTTTGCTTCTACCAGACTCTCTCTGAATTATTCAGTTTGACACCACTCTTTATATACCCAACTTATGGGTGCAGAAACGCAAACGATGGATCCTCACTTGGACTTCGATCCGAACGTATCACCCATATTGAGTCCAATTGTCTAGTACGAGTCACCCGCATTTCTTAATTATCATCGCCACTTAATTGTTCCATTTAAGGTGCAGCGGCGTTGGCTTGAGCAATTGTATTGCTTAATCTGTATTTGATCGAACCAATTAAAGTACAATGGCCCACGTTCAAGCCATTCGTATCGTTCAATCGATTTGCGTTTCGTCGCTTCGTCTGACTTTTCGTCGACCCGAGCACCTTGACGGAAGCTCCGATAAATGGTGCTCCAATTGCCTTTGAAGGCGCCGACAGTGTCTTATGGCAAGTGTGACACCTGTTCTGGGATGTGAAGCAAAAGATGGATTTGCAATTGATAGCGTGCGAAAATGTCTCATGCCAGGTATAGTACTTGTTTTTGAATACGAAGCAAAGAATATAAATATGATAGCGTGGCTTGGGAAGTGAGAATGCGTCACGGGTGGACAATTAGCAAGGGTATTCGAATGAATATTATGAGTATCGTAACGTGTGCGATATGAGCATTAATTGTGTTATGATAATTTAATATGTGACATTGATGCATTTGATCGGGAATAATCAAATTATTTGTGAGCTGAGGTAATTGCATCGTGTGCGTTAATTGGTTAATAAGTTGTGGGGTTTATATAGCGAGATGCAACACAGTCTGGATGCACCGAAAAGACGCCAAGTATAAATTTTTACTGCTGGCGGTATAATTTTTGAGACAAATTATTCCCTTGTGTGATGGTACTTATCTCGACTGGTGTTGTTATCTTCAGACATGGAATTTGTTTTACTTTTCGGTGGAAAGATCTAGCATAGGTTGTTGGATCCCACTGCAGGAGTAGTGACTGTTTCTTTGCTGTTTCCAGTGGAAGAGTTTCCGTAAAGGAAAGTCCAATCGGCGCTTTTTAAAAAGGAGTCGTAAAGATTATTTGTTTTCTTAGTTGTGTTATTATCACTTTGGGGGTTTTGACGATTACAAGTATTTGCGATGTTGCGACTGGCTACTTGTGTTTACCCAGGATATAGATCACCAAACAGTTATATGGCATTGTATCATGCAATAGCCGAACCGGAATGGTGCATATTTAGAGGAATGCGATCCACATGCCTGCCGATAACATCAGACGTAAGACACAGGAGTGTACGATCTGTTTTGTGTGGGTCTGCATATTTGTAACACTATCATGCAATAAATCGCTTAACGTGAATTCTCTTGGATTGATTAAGGATAGAACCATTATATATGCATTCTACATGGTTAATCGCATAGCAGTGGCGAAGAGCTTTTAAATTGTGTTTGCAATTTTTTTAATTTTGAGAGTGTGTCATGCGGCTGACATTTAAATTCAGGTGTGGTTTAATGTATCTTCACTCATGGTGAATTAGTTTTCATGGTCACCAAATTTTATTCAACTCACTACGTGATTTTTTATTAACAAGTAAATATTGGAAACTATGACTTCTGGGAAACTTAGAATCTGCCTGACAAACAATACCCATCCCTCTAATCAGGACTTAAATCTGCCAGGCGGAGGCCATTCGAGTATATTTGGGGAGGCCACTGTTCAAATGAACGCTTCACAACCGGAAGGGAATCAACAAAATTCATCTAACCTAAATAGTTGAATGAATCAACTGATCCAAACAAAGTCTTCGAGAAGTTTGGGAAAGACTTCGCTGCTCAATTGACAGCCAAAGTCCGCATGTCAATAGCAGCACAGAAGGTGTCTCCGAAAGTCGAAACCATCCCAAATACCGATAATCGAAAGGAAAACCGAATCCCTTGTGGCGGATGTTCAGCCGGTGGCATCTAGTAGTGCGAGAAGTACTTGAGAATACACAGCGGTCGTTCTAAAAACAAAAATGTTGCTAACCTTAAATTTGTACAAATCACTAGCGCTTGAAACATTTACCCTATATTCTACTGCCAAATGGAACCAACTTCGTATACTCGTATACAGCCAATCTTAAGGATGTCTCAGTTGATGATCCCAAAATGTCTGTTTCATATGTTTTTCTGACCTTCTATTTGATTCAATGTCAAGGCTTTTACGTGCAGTACAAATCTAAATTGAATGTGGATAAAATCTTTATCCTACACTCTAGGATAATAAAGCTGCTGAAGCCAGACAAACATCTGGTAGTAGAACTCTTTAATGGCACTAGGATCATTAAATCCTGTTCAGGAAACATGTCCTTAACGGAATAAACAGCGCCGCTCCTGAATATATAAGGTTGTGGCAACATGGACAATAACATATATAAATATATCTTGTCCACTTATAAAAGCTGAACAATTCACACTGTGGAAATCGTAGGGCAACAAGGCAATAGATGCAAGGCAAATAACTGGAAAGAAAAATCAATGGTGACAACGCTTCTATTAAGCCCTATTTCAAGGAACATGTCCTGATTGAAACAAAGGCGTGAATAAACAAGAGTAACACAGATATCTTTAGCACCTCTCTTCACCTATCATCATCATCATCGGCACTACAACCGGGAACCGGCCTTGTCCTTATTTAGCAAGTCTCGAGGCTTGTTAAACTTCCATAATAATTTATTTTTACGGGCAAGATTATTAGCCTTGCGCCACCTATATACAATTGCCCAAAATCCAAGGGTAACAATACGGTTTTGAACATTACTTGAAATCTCAAACAAACCAAGGGGAAAACATTACCGACTAATAAGCCGAATCAAAAAGAAAACATACAAAAAAAAGATTTTGTATGAGATACAATGAGATAGATAGGGAAAATTGAACTCGAGTGGCATTCAATCAAACAAGTGAATCGTGGACTCTTGGACTCGAAATGCAAAGTAAGGGTTTAACAAGCGTGGAAATTAATAGTTCGAAGGACCTTAAGAGGAAATCAATAGGAAAGAGTAAATATTATGACAATAAATGCAGCTTAAAATACCATTAATTGTTTTCTTCATTTCTCATGTGGTGGTCGATAAAATGGATTTCCAGCAACAAGTTTGCATTTAACAATACGTGGAAGTGAATAGAACTAAGAGTAAATATTTATCAACCGTGGAAATTAACGATACTAATTGTAAAAGAGTACTCGGGAGCCTGCTAAAGTTATAGTTCTAATACCGGAAGAAGAAGGCGACTCAAGCAACCAAATTTATTACCATCAAATCAACTCCAGTGGTTCACGGAGAAGTTAATCCCCTAAAATACCTTTATGTTAGTCTTTATAGAGGGCTGTGAAAGGCGATCCGTACACAAAGGTTGGCAAGGATAAAAGGATGCAGAGGTTGTGATCAATCGTTCCATCCCGGAGCACTGCAATCATATTATCAGCGAAGGACCGAAACGGAAAGGCTAAATATAAACACGACAGGTCAAATCTAAATTTGTTTGATTAATACTTCACGAGAAAACATAATGGAGTTCTTTTCCCCAAACTTTATACACGATAATACCGGCGAGAATTTTTCTTAAATACAGTATCATTGCTTTCTATCTTATAAGTTCGAACGTTCGCATCAAATGGTGTGAAGATGTGTAACATAACAACAAATTGGATTTTATTTATTCGGCTTAATTCAAGCTTAGGACTGGTATCCTGCATATACAACCATTTCAGAATAAAGTACAAAGAAAGATTGCCAACTCCATCTGGTACATAAGAAATATTCACCTACATTGATTAAGTTGTTGATCAGTAAGTTCATCAAACAAAGTTGTTAAACATGAATTTATGCTATTTCAACATGTGAATCCAAAATGTTTACAACTCACTAACAAAATCATGTCATAAGTCGGATCAAACGTATTGCCCTGTGAGTAGGGGGTTGGAATATACTCACAGCTAGGCCATTTTGTCGTAGGAGGCGACTAAAGGCCGAGTGGTGTGTGGGGTTGTGGCGGTTCCGCCAAACCCCACGACCCACTAATCTGAAAAACCCCCATAACTACATCCCAATCGGCATAAGTCTTCGCTAATGCAATCGCATTAGCACCTTAAGTGCTTTACGCATCTAGGCTATCAACCCTATAATCTAAAAGTCCCTGTTAAAGAATTCCTACCTTTTCATGCATCTCGTCCCATACAAATTCCCTACAAGAATTCTTTCCATTATACAGGCGCATAAAACCAAAACCTATTCGGTACCTTCGGTTGCCAGGCAAATTCCAACCTCCCCACACCTGCACCGTAATCTCCCCGCAGCAAAAACATTTCCTTCCCAAGGATAGTTAATGTTTTCAATACATTACCTGGAAATGGCTGCAAAGAATTTTTCCTACATAGGCATTCATACATACATCAATGCATCTCTGCATTAGCGACCCAGAACTGAATTTCCAATTAGTGTAGATATTCACACTAGAGTTCGATCCTGGCGTCGCCATAGATGCCATGTACAATTGACACGGATGGTATATACAAACCGTCATTGTATAACCATCTAATCTGCTTTGCAATGACTTGCAACTATCGATACAGCTACTTTACCCAAAAATGCTCCTTTATTTGAATCTCCAAACAATAATCGACTTCGGGCATAGCCGCCGGATTAAATTCAAAGCATAAACAATGCAAATATAGAATCCGTTTCCCACATACGAATTTCCTTGCATATACAAATGCAAGCAAGGGATTCGTTTCGTTCACCAACCCATGCTATTCGCCTATTTACACAAGGGCATCACACATCTAAGACTTTTATGATGCCCTCGTCCCATATTTGCTTTTAGCACATCTCTTTGACACATCATCGTCTATTTTAGACGCGATGAACTTCATAGACAACGATTCTCTCGATCCCTTTGTCCTTGCCGCCTGTCTGCTTTGTTTTTCCATTGCCTGAGTAAACAGCACAGATCTGAACGATCAAACACATACCACCATGATAAAATATAAAATATAAAAACATATCCTTAGTGGGGAGGATATCTACTACCGCACCACAAACTCATCCCAAACGAAGGTTGTATCACTGAGTCTTATTACATCCGCAGACCAGCACGGTCGTGCCGCTCCCGCTCTCCGTCGCGCGGCGGAGAAGCGTAGATATACAGAAGTCGTGTCGGGATAGGAGTGTTTTACTGTGTTTAAAATTTATAAAGATCAATTTAATATTAATATTAAGTTCAAAGTAAAGTAATAAAAAGTCGTATGTTTAATTTTCCGTGCTGCAGCGCCTTCAGCCTTCCTAATGTGTTTTCCTGATCACCGGTGACATGATGTTTTCCTTCAGTGTTTGGCGGAACATTTTTGGAACTTTAGTGACAGACGGTTGGGGATAGGAGTTAACCGACTGCCCGTGTCTGGCACAATATACTCGCAATCCCCACAGGGTCTCAACGCCCTGTCGCTCGCTGAAATACTATCCCATCAAGCTATAGGCTCCGTGAAATGGTCGGGAGAAACCCTTGCCATCTTTCGGAGCTTGGCTGGCGGACCGGTTCGAGAAAAGGTTGGTTTAGGTGACAGTTGGTCCCAAGGTGAGATATCATTCCGTCACGCTGTACATTGCGCGATATCGTCGGGAGAAATCTTTGACTATGTTTCGGATGTGTGGCAGATGGCCTGGAATGACACGGAGAAAAGTCATGATTGTACCTTCTAAAATAAAGAATTTCAGAGTTAAACTTGTTTCCCATTTGAATTTCCGGGGGAATACGTCAGGGGAAACATCTTCCAAATATTCTGATAAATGACCTGAACTTTAAGAAATCTGTCATCGCATAATCGGGCTCGTTCTCGAAACTCTGTCAACGTTCGACTGATAATGGCATTTTGTAACATCAGGGGCGTCGGTGTCACCAATACGAATGTAAACGCCGTCCACCAATATTTGCGCACAGCGAAACCTCGTCAACTGATTCGACTTATTTTCATTGCTCAGGATACGACTTACATTCGAGATTCCGTTTTAAGGGTGACATCTGCATCTTCGCGCGGTCCGATCTGGCTTGCTAGATGATGGAGGCGATGGAACCCAATAATATGGACATCGTGTGGTTGAGGGTCGTGCTGAGGAATTCCGATAAATTTTGTTGTTGTCTTTACCGCTCCCCGAATGACGATCGACCAGCGACAAATTTTCGCACATCTTACACATATCGTCGACGGGATACAGATCAACCACCCAGCTTCTGAAATTAGCGTCCATGACAATTTTAATGCGGACAATTCCAGCTGGTTGGTACATTCTAACAGAACTCACGAGGCTGGAAGGCTGACAGAGATATTTGCTGTTAGTTGCAATTTGACTCAATTCGTTTGAGGAACCTACGCGATTGCTGGATGCCCGGGGTAATTAAGCGAACACCCTGGATCTGTTATTGACATCCGAACGGAGCGTTTATATCGTGGAGGTTCCTGCGCCACTGAGAAACTCTGTTCACTGCTTGGTATCGGTCGCGTAACCACTTGCATTTCAAGCGAATAACCGACCTAAACAGCTTCGCCATGCATAGAGGTATGAGGCTGCCAAATGGGACAATTTGCGAAATTTTTTCGCATCGTTTCCGTGGTCGGAGGTGTGTTTTGGAGACTCTAATGTTAATGCATACGCGGAGTCGGACACAAAGATTATTCTTTTTGGGATGGGGTCTCCACTCCACATTCCCTCAACCGAAGTTCTTCTGATAAGTTTTGGTTTGATAAAAAATGCGAGGCGATTACAGCGACAAAAATAGAGCTTTTAAGCAATGGCGCTCCAATCCCACCGAAATTAACAGGACGAATTTTGTTAGAATGAGAAAGGCATGTAACCAGGCGATTGATACGACGAAGAAGGGTTACAACGATAAACTGATCAACAAACTCCTTGAGTGCCCAACTGGTTCGCGCTCCTTCTGGTCAATGGCAAGGGCTGTCAGCAGTAACTTCGCTTCCTCCTCCTTCCTTCCGATGGTGACGGACAGCGGAATACTAGTCACACATTCAAAAAATAAGGGTTGGGTTCGCGAATCTATTTTCCAGAATTTAAATCTCGATACCGGTCTTTTGGAACCACCTGTGATTGTGCCGGTACGGGCTTCGATTTAGGATGTGAGATTCCGTCCATGTACTATTCAACGCATTCTACGTGGACTGGACTGTGGGAAGGCAACCCGCCCGGACGGAATATCAGCAATAGTCCTTAAGAAGTGTGCTCCAGAACTATCGCCGGTTCTTGGCAGACTCTTTCGTTTACTTTATGCACGGAGGACATTTTCTACCTGCTACATTTTCTACATTTTCTACCTAACAGGGGAAAAAAGTGTCTCCCACAAAATTACCGACCGATAGCATTACTATCTATGTTATATAAGGTGATGGAAAAGATCATCAATGCCGAGTTAATTAAGTATTTGGAGTCCAATAGACTTCTGAATGATCGTCTATACGGATTCCGTGGCAGGTGGTCTACGGCAAACCTCTTGACCCTTATAAACGATGTATGGGCATTTGCGATGTGGGCCATGTTGAGTCAAGGGCAGTCGCATTGGATATCTCCAAGGCTTTTGACCTCATCTGCCACGGGGCATTACTGAGCAAACTTCGTCCATACGGACTTCCCCAGCAGTTTTACGACTGGGCGGAGAATTTCCTCGAAAATCGACCGATCCGGATTTTTGTGGACGGCGAGATTTCGGATCTGTATCCTATGAATTCCGGGGTGCCGCTAGGTTCTATTTTGCCTCCAATCTTGTTTTTGCTTCACATGAATGATTTGTTGGAGTCAACAAAGAGTGTTCAGTTTTGCGGATGAGAGTACGCTTGTTTCCTCTTTTTCGAGTGATCGGCTGACTAGTGCATCAACGTCGCACCACCAGAGATATAGCAAGATCGACTCTCTGAATCGGGATCTGGATAAGGTCCTGCACTGGGTAAATACCAATCTCGTCGACTTCAATGCAGCGAAGACACAATTTACAACATTCACAAAGAAAAGTGGATAATCGGTTCCACAGCTGATGATGAATGGCCACGCCCTCGAATCTGAGGAAAGCTTGACATTGCTCGGGGTCAGGGTTTGTGGGAATGTATCGTGGCATAAGCGCGTATCGAACATCACCAGGTGCGCCTCAGGAAAACTGAATTATCTTTTTAGAGCCAAGAAATATTTTACTCTGGCCCAACCTTTTCTCCTGTATAAATCCCAAATTAGACTCGCGCTCAAATCTTGATCTTATGTTTGGAGCTCTGCTCCTTAACATATCCTCGACCGACTTGAGAGCATACAGAGACGAGCGATCGGCCTGATCGAGGACACGGCGTTGATGTCGGGACTACAGTCGCTACCACATCGAAGGCGCGTGGCCGACCTATGTCTGTTTTACAGATATTATCACGGGTACTGTTCTTCGGAGATTCCTGGTATTGTTCCGCGCAATTTGGTTTATACGCGCTCCACAAGACAATCCGACGGATTGGACCATATCGTGGCTCATCTCCCGATGGCGCGTACATCCCTGCAACAGAACTCGTCCCGTTACAGAGCGGGAAAGCTGTGGAATTCCTTCCCCGCGTGAGTGATTCTGGAGCGTTACAACCTGCAACTGCTTACGGTTATTTGGTAGCATCCCGGAGCGCCATGTCGGCGCTATAGGTTCGCCTTTCCTGAGAGAAGTATCCATATATATTAGGTGTAAATACGTTTCCGCCGTTTTCTATAAGAAAAAAGTAATTTATTGTGAAAGGGCGGTACATTACGTTTTATTCAGAGTATTGTCAATTACTAGACACTACTTTTTTTCCATCTTTCTGGCAGCATCCGGATACCACGTCGCAAGAACTCTTCATATTTTAAGGATATCCACGAATCGACACATTTTTTGGTATCTTCATATGTTCTAAAGTGCTGCTCGAGCAGACTGTGGCGTTTCAAATAGATACACGCACAATACACAAGCAGATAGTGAAGAACACCGAACGAAAATCGAATAAGAAAATGCATCAGAGCCGTATACCATAGCGAAAACGTAACAATTCAAATCAGTTGAATGTACTTGAATTTAGAAATCGGATTCGTACACACGGCGGTGGCCTGATGGGTTACGCTTTGGTTCAATTTTTGGTAATTCTAACTGTCGTAGCGTCAGTTCGAATCACACGTTCTTCACTATCATCCCAGACGCTATAAGACCATGTGCCATGGATCGAAATAACTGATAATCAGAAGTGCCAATGTCTGGTGAATACGGCGGGTGGGGTAGAACTTCCCAACGAACTGTTTTCAAATAGTTTTTCACCGGCACCACAACATGCGGACGAGCATTATCATGGAGGAGAATAATTTTGTCATGTCTAGAGTGGTAATGGGCGCGTTTTTTCTTGAGTGCTCGGCTCAATCTCATTAATTGTATTCGGTAGAAAACTCCAGTCATGGTATCACTCGGTTTCAGCAATTCATAATACACGACACCAATCTGATCCCACCAAATACACAGCATGAGTTTTTTCCCATGAATATTCGGTTCTGTTGTCGATGTTGCACCATGGGCAAGTGGTTCCTATGATTTTCTCTTCTTTGGGTTATCGTAGTGGATTCATTTTTCATCCCCAGTGACTATACGATGCAAAAAAAACTTTTTTTTTGCCTGGCAAGCAGCACTTCACTTATGCAAAGTCGGTGTTCAACGTCTCTCGGCTTTAGTTCGTATGGAACCCAATTTCCATGTTTTGCCTTCCACTTCGTTCTTTGTCTTCCACGTCAAAGTCATCGTTTTTAAACTTCTAAAACCACTCACGACAACTTCTCTCACTCAAAGCAGCCTTACCATATGCTTTTACAACCAATCGATGGACCTCAGCGGCAGATTTATTCAAATTAAAAAAGTAAACAAAAGTTCCCGCAAATGACGCTATATGGCACAAAACTAGACATTTTTGAACGAAAGAAATTATGTAAAGCTGAAACAAAGTCACTAATATTTGGAGGTTATGTTGTCATCATGTGTTCAAACTCACAATTTCTACATAATTTTCTGGTGGGGCGATGTTTTGCCAAACGGTAAGTTAGGTGTACACCTATAATAGATATATATATATATATATATATATATATATATATATATATATATATATGTGTGTATATATACATATATGGCTCCTCGATAGCATAGTGGTTAGTATACTCGGCTGTCACGCGGGAGACCGGGGTTCGATTCCCCGTCGGGGAGCCTCTGGCGCAAGACTAATGACCTTGCCCGGAAAAAACAAATCATGGAAAATTTAACAAGCCTCAGGACTTGCTAAATAAGGCCACCGTTTGTAGTGCCGATGATATATATATATATATATATATATATATATATATATATATATATATATATATATATATATATATATATATATGTATATATATAAGGATAAGAATAACAATACTACTCTTACAAATGTGTTTGAATACCAAACAATGTACAAATACAGTATTGCATTATTTAGTATTTTCATTTAAACTAATAATTAATTGCCAAAACATAAGTTAATGACTAGTCAAAAATAAAACAGTTAAACAAATTCTTTTAAATTAAAAATGCGTCCCCTTTCTATAGTAAGTCCTTACTTTACCTTACTTTTCAATATTCCTCTATACTTACATACCTCTCTTATCTATAATAAAATCTGTAGATGTTCCTTTTCCCTATTACTGCAGTTCAGCCCAACATAGGGACAGTGTTACATTGAATTTCTCATGAAAAATGGCCCGCTCTCGTTATATATCCCTGTTATACTGCCAATAAAAGGCATTTTAAAAACTAACATGAATTCAAATCCAACAGCAGCCTACTTCTAAGCTTCCAAAGCATGTTCCATGGAAATAACTCGAAAAAGGCCAGTGTTTACAGCTATACCACCTAAGGCAAAACCATCTATAGCTTTGTACAACACTTGTTCGTACATCGAAAATCGTCCATATCTCAGAAGTTCCTATAGACTAAAAACCCTTGTAAGCCATCGGCCTGATACGCCAATGACTACAAAGCAATTTACAAATGTAAGTCAAGAATTCCCCATTGATTCAAAAACAAAACATGTGTCTCCGTGTTTTCAGCTTGTTAACAACTGATCATTTTAAATAAAACAACCACTTGACCACCCAATCGTTCTCTTACTATCGAACATTTACTCCAAACCGAACTAATGTTGGACGCACACTACACGGTTTCCCAGGCAAATAAATAACCGACCCACTACCACTCGCCATCCTGAGAATACGCGGAACCCCTAAGTTCCCGGTATACATAAAACAGTGACTCGCGACTCCAATTAATTACAATAATTGACTTGAAGCTCATCTGGTCTCGATCTTGCACTTGATTCCCAAAGCTGTCGCTTTGGCCTACGTACAAATTAATTTACTTGCCCCACAGTATGTCTTACATCTGTCCCTTGACAACTGCTTTGCATCCTCCCACGCGACGAGCTGTTCCAAAATCAAATGAACATAAAACCATTCGTCTGTTGAACAGACACTACGGGAAGTTGTCCCAGATACACACATCCGGAACGGAACATCCTCGAAACCGTTACACCTGTGGTGAGGATACAATTAGAAGCTTTTATACATCAAATTGTAATGCGCCCACCCGCCCCCGGATCGTTGCACGTGAACATGGTACCCTACTGTCGGAGTCTTTATTATTGTTGCATAGTTGATTTAAAGTTGACCACGAATCACCGTAAACGATGGCAATCCAAGGGTTTGCCGGACCTTCGTAAGCGTCTTCATTGACTGGGCATGTGCCGCCGTTTGGATGGTTTTTGTGCTTGAGGTTTTCTTTTCATCGGCTGCAGGCTTTTGTGGTTTTTCTAGTTTACATGTTAATTCGACCGTTCGACGGCCAGCGGAGGGAACATTAAAGACGATTGCTATGCCGACTGAATGGCTGCCATATAAATCTTGGCTAAGCATCGCCCGCGTTTGGTTGGTGGTCTTCTGCAATGAAACATACCGCTCTCGCATATTACTCAACTGTAACTTCCGGAATTGATTTGTGAGAAAAGAATTGGTATTACCCTACTTTCAAAATTATCTAAGGTCATGAGAGATATATGCAACTCTTCTGACACCAGGAGACCTCCTACATTGTATCTAGTACAGTGAAAACAACTTGGAGTGTGGGTGTGGATACAAGAAATGTTATGGATATCGATAAAAATGGAGTCATGATGTCGACTCGTAAAAAATTGTTCATTTTAATTTCATACCAACCACACTCTTCATCTTGTATCTTAGTGTACATGAGTCCAATTAAAGTAGCCGAATCTAGTTGAATGGTTCGTGCTACGAATGCAAACATCTCCTGCTATTAGAAGAGTATTTGAGAATACTCAGTAAAGACCAATTTTATTTATTAACGTCGGTATTGTTTTGCTACATTACACCCCACAAATGCTCACATGTCATAAAAACGTAATAGAAGTGATAAGCATTAACCATTTACAAATGTAAGCAGTCGGAAATTTGTGGAAAATGCCAATTTTCACATTGAGGTACAAGCTCATCAAACGAAACAATGAATTATCTCAAATTAATCATAGGTAACTCACAGGCACATAATCAAAATGTACGTAAATTTTGTATTAAAAGAGGCGGTACGCGTCCCTTATGGGATACTGCCGGAATAAGGTCTCTTTATGTTCAAATTTTCTATCAGTACGTGCGTTTGATTTTCTGAGCTATCTAGATTAAATAAACAGATCTCCCGACTGATGTTGATGATAACCCCACTTAAGGCCACATCGGCAAGGGTATCATCAACATAAACAAATCTAAACCATCGCCAATACATTCTGAAACTAAACCACCGGGACTTCACACTTTGCATTCCCTCACAATCACGTGAACAGAAATGCAAAGTAATACTATATAATTTGAAAGTGTTGAACACCTTGCATTTCAGCGCATTCGTGCAATGCGAATTGATACTATTTTGTAGTAATCTGCAGGTTGTGACCGAAAGGTATTGACCCCAAAGTAGAAGAGCAGATAAAAGAGAAAAAACCATCACAGGATGGTTGGTCTACAAAAGAGTTGTGCCTTGATCTTCCCTGTGTCTGATGCCTTGCGATTCGTCTGCAATGGTTGGTAGTAGAAAACAATAAATAAATCATTAAATTTAAAAATTCCAATCAACGGGATTGTA
The DNA here is from genome assembly GCA_963931805.1 of Microdon myrmicae. Classification (NCBI taxonomy): domain Eukaryota; kingdom Metazoa; phylum Arthropoda; class Insecta; order Diptera; family Syrphidae; genus Microdon; species Microdon myrmicae. The sequence goes on from OZ007499.1 coordinate 76,825,697, forward strand.
CCTTATCAAGTATAATGCGTAATCAATAACTTCATTCTATATTCATTCTGTTTGAATGAGTTTGAACTGTAATTATTATATTTATAATAAGCAGTGCTATACCCCTAGGCAGAATGGCCGGTGCTGTCAGAAGAATCAAATTATAAATAAAAGAGATAAAAAAAAAAATAAAATGACAAATAAAAAACGGAAAACAGATTTTTCTTCTGTAGCAGGTTTTCTGCTATTTTCGATTGGGGAAATGAAAAGAACGTAGGTCATATTCAAGTGCATGTAAGAAGTGGGGTGCGAATAGGAAACCTTGCAGGCCATCTGAATCCCTAATATTTTTTTCTTTTTTTTTTCATCCCCCTGTTACGCCCCTCAAAAATCAATACTCTAAACCGAATTCTTATCTTTAATGGATTTATGCCCGAGAGTGTTCGTTGTAGAGCGGTTGGATTAGCGACGCGTCACTCTAGAGACAACGCCGCGATACATTCGCGCGATCCCCGGGAACACGAATTTGCCGACTCCTGGGAAAACGACGCGTCAGGAGCCACAGCAAAACATCGTGTCGAGAAATATCATCATCATCATCGGCACTACAACCGGGATCCGGTCTTGGCCTTATTTAACAAATCTCTCCACCGGTCCCGATTTCGAGCCGATGTCATCCAGTTTAGCACTCCCAGGCTCTGGGCGTCCTGGTCTACGCCATCCCTCCATCGCAGACAAGGTCTGCCGCGCTGTCTCCTTCCATACATCCTGCCACAAAGGACTTTACGGGCAGGGTCCTCTTCGCTCATTCGAGCTAGGTGTCCCGCCCACCGGAGTCTACCGAGCTTGATTTTTCTTACAATATGAGCTTCAAGGTAGATTGCGTACAACTCATGGTTGTAGCGTCTCCGGAATCGTACTCCCTCACATACGGGGCCAACAATTCTCCTTAAGACCTTTCTCTCGAACGCGGCTAAGAGTTCAGAGTGCTTTTTATTAAGCACCCAGGTCTCGGATCCATACATGAGTACTGGTAAGACCATGGTCTTGTACAGTAGTAGCTTGGATGTACTGGATAAATTTCGGGATTTAAAGAGCCTTGATAGACCAGAGTAGGCTTTGTTGGATTTAATCAGCGGTTCGCGTATTTCTTCTTCCATATTGTTATCGGCTGATACTATTGACCCAAGGTAGTTAAAGGATTGCACTACTTCAAATTCGTGCTCCACTACCCTGATAGTTTGACCAACGTTAGGTCTTCTCTTCGCAGAAGTTGTCACCATGTACTTGGTTTTTCCCTCATTAATGCGCAGTCCCAGTTTTTGTGCCGCCTGCTCGATCTGGGTGAAGGATTCCTGTACCGCCGATTCGGTACTACCGATGATGTCGATGTCATCTGCGTAGGCAAGTATCTGGCTGGACTTGGTGACAATAGTCCCTCTAGTTGTAACGCCAGAGTCACGGATTGCTTTCTCCAACGCCAGGTTGAAGAGGAGGCAGGCCAGACCGTCCCCTTGTCGGAGTCCATTATAGATGTTTATTGGTTTGGACAGCAATCCCGCTACTTTTACTTGACTAGTTACGTTGGTCATGGTCAACCTACAAAGTCGTATCAATTTATTTGGAATGCCGAATTCTCTCATGGCATTATATAGTTCTACCCTGGCTATGCTGTCGTAGGCGGCCTTGAAGTCTATAAATAGATGATATAGTGGAATCTTAAATTCCAGACATTTTTCCATCGCCTGCCTAAGGGTGAATATCTGATCAATTGTTGATTTGCCTGGGATGAAGCCACACTGATATTGACCAATTATGGCTTTAGCGTATGGGGATATCCGGTCTAGTAGGATAGTGGAGAGTATCTTATAGGCGGTACTCAGCAATGTTATACCCCTATAGTTACTGCACAGTGTGATATCTCCCTTCTTATGTATGGAGCAAATTATACCACGACGCCAATCTTCCGGCACCTCCTCTTGCTCCCATATGTGCACCACGATCTCGTGAATTGCGTGATGTAATGCTGTCCCTCCTTGTTTGATCAGCTCAGCTGGTATGCCATCAGCTCCAGGGGCTTTATTTGATTTTAGCTGTCTAATGGCTTTTAGTGTTTCCTCAATGCTTGGTGGCGGCAGCATTTGGTCCTGGTCTTGCATTGGTGGAGCCTCCAATTCTTCTGTGAGCTGACCATTTAGCAATTCATTAAAGTGCACTTCCCATCGCTCCAGAATGCCTTCAGGATCGGTGATCAGATTACCCTCTTTATCCTTGCAGTAAGTGCAGCGTGGTGTGTACCGCGTCATACTGCGGATTATTTGGTAGAACTTCCGCGCCTGGTGCGGCCCTCGCTCTCTACTTTTCTCTATTTCACAGACAAGATTTTTATCTCAGGCACTTTTCTTTTGTCTGTGAAGTCTTTTTTCAGTTCTTCTGAGCTCTTTGTATTTCTCCTCGCGTACCCGCGTCCTATGAGACTGCTGAGAAATATAAACCAAGCAATTACCACCAGAGGTTGGACAATGAAAAAAAAAGGAAAGAGTATCAGACGGATACTCAGGCAGACGCTGCAACAAAGCAACATTGTGTCGATGCCCCAGGGAAGCGCTAATTACTCGAGCACTAATTGATCGAGCCCTGGGAAAATGAGACATAATAGAACCATGTGTGAAGGCTGCAGGTTAGACAATGGCACACGGCATCGATGTCTATATGCAAAAGTGGTATCAATAGAGGAAAAAAGGTGTTAACCGTTGACCCGCACATCTCAGCATACTTTAATAAAAGGAAAATTCGCTTCAACCCAACCAAAACCCCAGCTTACAATGGGCAAAAACGCTCACTGCATAAACAACACTAAACGTTGACACAACAAAATTAAACTCAAGCTTAATAACACCCTCTTAAAAACTTCCAAGACTCTAAAATATTTGGGAGTAACCCGTTCCAACGACTGGTCATTCTCAACCCAAAAATTCCCTTCATAAAGCCTCAATACAGCTTCACGTCTGCAGACGAGTGTTGTGGAAACCTAAATGGCTCTCTCACAAGGTCAAACAGCTCATCTACAAACAGATAATCAGACCCACCTTCCTACCGAAACAAAAAAAAAAAAAAAAAAACCCACTGTTCCCTCAGTGAATTCTTCCAGGCGAGTGGCAATTACTCGCTCAAGCAGTTTTCCTGTTGTGTCCAGCATGCACAATGGGCGATAAGACGACGGCTCTTCTAGATTCTTGACACCTTTTGGTATAAGCACAAGCCGCTGTTTTTTCCATCGTTTAAGAAATTGTCCTGCTTAAAGGCAAATTGTGAAGAGACTGCTGAAGACTTCCGGCTTTTTTGTTAAAGCAGTCTTCTCTACAGCGTTAAGGATACTGTGGCGTCTCTAACAGATACACACACAATACACAAGCAAATAGTGCAGAACACCGAACGAAAATCGAATAAGAAAATGCATCAGAGCCGTATACCATAGCGATAACGTAACAATTCACATCAGTGGAATATATTTGCGTTTAAAAATCGAATTCAAAACACGGCAGTGACCTGATGGGTTGCGCTTTGGTTCAATTTTTAGTGATTCTGACTGTCATAGCGTCAGTTCGAATCACACGTTCTTCACTATCATCCCAAACGCTATAATACCATCCAGTCCCGGGGTGTTGTTTTTTTTTTTTAACGACCCTTGCAGCCAAGAGCACCTCTTCGGTGGCCACGGGAGGTATCTCTCCTTCAGTGATACTCCACTCCTCTTGCACTCTCAATACCTCATCACACTGCGGGAAGAGGACAACAACGATTCTGGCCATGTCAGTTTTCCTTTTTTGCATTTTATTGTTCTGTAGTATTTTCATGACTACTCTGTGGGGGCTGATCCATAGGTTGTTATTTAATTTATCCCTTAGGGAGTAGAACGCGTCATATTTACTTTTGCGGATTACATTCCTCAACTCTTTCCGTTTGCTGACGAATTCCACATGCAACTGTGGGTAGGTGTTACGGTTTCTTGCTCTATGTTGCAAGCGCCGTAACCTGTTGCACTCCGATCGCACATGGTCGATTTCTGAGTTCCACCAATACACTGGTTTGATAGCCTCTGTTGGTTGTCTTTTTCGTGGCATATAAGCATCACTTGCGGTAGTTAGCCACTTCATGACTTTTCCAGCCTGCGTGTTCGCATCAGCCTCTGCGCCAAACTGTGCGATTTGGTCTTCCAGTATATAATCGGGCAGTTCGCATCGAGGTCCTTCTCTTTCCAACCATTTTTTTTTTTTGGGCTTTCTTCGCCAATTTGCCAGTGATGAATCCCCTGTGCGGTAATATTTCGTACATCACGGCTTGGTGGTCATCATGGGTGTAGGTGTCCAAAACTCTCCCCTCCATACTTTTTGCCAACATGGAGCTGGCAAAAGTGATGTTGATTTTGGACCGGCCTCTTTCGTTTATGAAGATGTCATCAATACCATCATTAAGTAATACCACATCTAGGACTGCGAAGGCTTAAAGTAGTGCCTGGCCTCTACTGTTGGCCCTTGTGCTTCCCCATTCTACTGCCCAAGCGTTGAAATCTCCAGCAACTATCATAGGGCTCTTATCTCTAGCTTCTTGTGTTATTCTGTCCAAAAACCATTTGAAATATTCTATTTCCCCCCTTGGCGGGGCGTAACAATAGTAGAAATGAATTCCTCTGATCTTAGCATATGCATTCCAGCCGCTGGACACTTCTGCATTCCATGGGGGAATTTCCAGTTGTCCAGATGGCTGCTGTTCCGCTGCTGTCTTCCTCCCATGTAACAGTACCAGTACCAGGCACCACAATGGTTTAAGTTGATTTGAATGCACTTAAACCTGTCCATTTTTATTGAGAAGATTGGGCATCGCGTTTTTAAATGCTCGGCATTTGTAACTCCCTGTCGAGTGGTGGTTACCGCCTTCGCATCCTAATTCGCAAAGCATGCATTTGGGTTGTGCTTTACAACCCATTGCTTTGTGGCCTACGCATTTCAAACAGTTTTCCGAACGATCTTCTTCGGATTTGCAGGATTTCGCCACATGACCGTATTGCCAACATCTGAAACATTGTGTGGGTGCGATGTGTTTTCGAAGTCTGCACCTCACCCATCTAACCCATACGAAACCTGTAGCCAGCAACATGCTAGCCTTTTCTCTTGGTAATCGGATCATGGCAGCCTGCATGCCATCTGGTTTTTTTCTTAAGCTCTTTACCGCTTCCTTTATTTTGACATTAGCATCTTCCTTTAGTACTTGTTGTGCCTTTGCTTTCAGTGTCTCGGTGGTGGCCTCTGGACGGCGTTTCAGTTCTAGCAGCAATTCCTTTTTTGCTGTCTTTCGAACTTTATTTACGCTATTTCAGAATTCACTTAGCTCGGGCTTGGCCTTCATGAACTTCAGTATATCCGCATATGTTTGTTCCCTGGTTTTGGATATTATTATAGCGTCCGGGCGTGGTCTCCTTCTTTTAATAATATTGGTCTTCCCAGTATCACCTTTGGGAGCCTCTACATTCCCCTCTGGCCAATCGTAAACCAATTATAATTGGGTAATTCAACATTGATCTGCCTCGGGACCCTGCTTACTCCGGCTGGAGTAATAGAATACATTCTGAGTTCAAAACAGGCATGGTCCGTAACAAATGGTATTCTCTGTGAAATGATGCAGCAGTTGCGACGTAACGAGCAGAGTAACAGGTAAACTTCGTCCCGCCCCGCGATGGAGTATCTAAAAGAAAGTTCCGCTGGGATCAACGGGAATATGACGCTGGCGGGAGGTGGATCGGTCTAGAGGTATCTTTTGAAGATTTCCACCTTTCTACCGAAATCAAAAAAAAAAAAAACCCACCCTTATATATGCCTGCCATTATGTTACCACATCCCCCTCCCAAATGGAGAAGTTACGAGTTTTTAAAAGGAAATGTTCCCAGTTTCTCACTGGCTTACACCGCAAAACCAACGCAAATAGATACCATACTATTACTATACTATTACTACTATTTATTGACCTGCAGGAACCCGGATGTTCATAACCTCGCCGACTAGACTCCGCCATTGTTCCCTGTCCTGTGCACTCTCCATCCACGGTTGACCAACCGATCCGATCTCCTCAAGGTCAAACCTAACATTGTCCTCCCCCCTCTGTCGCGGGCGTCCTGTAGGCCTCTTTCCCATTGGCCTACTGTCAAGAATTCTACGCACGGTCTTATCGTTGCCCATTCGCGCCACATGTCCGGCCCATCTTAATCTTCGCGACCCGATTACTCTCACTATTGTGGGTTTTCGATATAACTCTTCCAATTCGTGGTTGTGAAGTTTCCTCCATTATCCTGACTCCTCGTCGTATTTTCCGCCAAAGACCCTCCTTAGAACTTTATTCTCGAAAACGCGGAATTTGTTTTCTTCGCGCTTTGTGAGAGCCCATGTTTCGCATCCGTATAGAACAATCGGCATGATTATGGTTCTATAGACACGGAGCTTTATATTACATGATAACAGTTTGGGTTTCAAGAGTTTACTGACTGCGTGCCAGTTAGCGTTGCCGGAATGTAGTCCTTTGTTAGTTTCCTTCGACATTTCGTTACTGGCCCTCAGTATTGTTCCCAGATATTTAAATTCTTTACCTTTAAATCTTTAAATTTTTCAAATATCTCTCCCCTGACTTTTATAAGTGTTCCCTGGGGTCCACCTGCTCTCGCTGTAATCATATATTTTGTTTTGTCTTCATTTATTTCCAGGTTCACCTGCCGCTTGTATGATGATTTTACTGCTTTTACTTACAGTTTATAGGTTATCGCCCAAAACGGCGATATCATCCGCATATGCGAATTCTTGTGTGACCCCGTTCAGGGCTGATCCGACCATATTGTCGTCTTGTACCTTTCTGATGGCATACTCGAGCACAAGTTTAAAAAGATATGATGAGAGGCCATCCCCCTGTTTTAGTCCGTCTCGGATTTCAAATGGTTTTGAGAGGTGGTTTTCTATTCTAACTCGCCCTTTATTTTCGTTCATGCAGATGTGAATGTGGGCGGCAAATTTTGTCGGGACTCCCAGCTCAACTGTAATGTGTTAAAGTCTTTGCCTTGCGACTAAGTCGTTGGCTTTTTTGAAGTCAACGAACAGTTGGTGAACCGTCTCTCCGTATTCCCACTTCTTTTCCAACAATTGCCTTACTGTGATCATTTGGTCGCTCGTTGAGCGGTTCCTACGGAAACCGCACTAGTGGTCCCCCGGTATTTCTTCTGCGTATGGTGTGATTCTCGCCATATGACATTTGTTAGTATTTTATATGTTGGGAGCAATGATATTCTTCTGTAGTTGAAAATGGAGACGACTACTGAGGTTTTCCGTTCTTCCGGAGTGATTCGTTATCCCATACTGTTTTAATCAGTTGGTGGATCTGTGGACTACGCCGCACACACCTTGCCCATGTGGCGTCCACCCAAATTATCGACCCAGGCCCATACCATGACCCAGGAACATAACCACAGCGCCTCCAGAAGCATGCAGGGCCACCTTGCCTCCCAAGCGTTCAGCCCTCCTCCTAGCACTTCACCAACCACCACGAGTAGCCCGCCTACCCTACCCTTCTTTAGTGGCTATGTCACTGGGGAAGGGGGTGGGAGGTAACGTGGCGGTCCCCATAATGCCACTACTCACCTTCCCAAATTACCTAAAAGCTTCCAGTCCTGATTCTCCCATAACCCCATTGTTCTTTGCTAATGCAATAGCATTAGCACCTGTAACATTCCCCGCATCAAAACGTTTCCTTTTCCAAGAACCGCACTAGTGGTCCCCCGGTATTTCATACAAGAATTATTTCTTTCATGCAAATGCATTTCCCAGAATACCTACAAGAATTCTTCATATCATGCGGGCCTAATGAATCCAAAACTACTCGGCACCCTTGTACCACCATGCAAATCTGCTGTACATGTACACACCACATGTCCGTGGCATTTCCACGGCCTCGGCAGCGCTTTGTCCATCGGACAAAAGCAAATACTCTAGAGTCATAAACCGAAATCCTTCGCATGTAATCATGTATACAAACAAATTCAATCCCTTTTGCTCAGCAAACTGCGGTACACGATCACCCATCGTATACCCAGATTCCTTTAGCATCACCAGCCTAATTACAATTCGGCTATTTATCCAGCTGCAATATACCCGACCACGATCCCTAATCTGACGACAAGCCACCGCCGGTAATAGACGCTGTACACATTTCCCATTGGGTAAATAGAAAAACTCATTAGCACCATTTCCCCGATGCGGTGTCGTCTATTATAGCTACAATGCACATCGTAAACAATAGCCTATACGATCCCTTTGTCCTTACAGTTTTTCAGCTTTGTTTTTCCATGGCCTTCGCGCATGAGTTGAGCAATATGATCTCCACGATCACTCATACACCCACACCACCATGGTCTTCATAACGAGAAATGGTTTTCTATTTCACAAAGAGAGACTTTACGTTACTCTTGTGGTAAGTAAATGTATCCTAAGCCGAGAGAATGTTCACCACCACCGAATTTAGGGTGAACCGAGAGCCAGATACCAACCCTCGGTGAGTCTTATTACAACCACCGATCGGACCGGGCGGTTTTTCTCCCGCTCCCCGTGGCACATCGAGGACGCGTACTATCAAGGAGTCGCTTTTCCTTCCCAGTTAATTGTAATAGTTGGAATTATAGTGCGAAGTGTTTAGATAGTTTGTGTATTGTGTATGTTTGAACGATGGCAATGAGAATGCTTAAATTAATATATTCGAAAGGTTCCAAGTGACTTTTAATTCATGTTTTTCATTTAGTTAATCAAAAAGTAACTTTCGTTGTCAATAAATTAAACTAAGACGTCTTCCTGTGTAAACTTCTGTGTACTAACAATAAAAATCATTTTATACAAACAACATTTAGTGTTTTATTCTCCTTTCCCCTTTGGTGACAACTTGCGAGTGAACTTAATCCTTGATGATAGATTGATGACGGAACCGATGAACTCTTCAATTTGTGGGGGCCAGGTAGAACCTGCGCCCATGCCGGCGCCACGTCTTCGCCCCCCACAGATCTCCTCCTTCTGCCGGTATGCAGTCGACTCCAGGAGCCTTGTTGTATTTCAATGGATTTATTGCGTCTACAACTTCGTTGAAAGAGGGCTCTGGGATCTGAGGCTCAGCAGTATGTATGTCTAGTGCGTTTATTTGTGGTTGATGGGTACGCACATTAAGCAGGTTTTCAAAGTACGGCTTCCATCTTGTCACGACATTGTTTGTTTCTGTGACCAAACTTTCCCAACAGCTTTGCGACTGGACGAGGAGCTTCCTCGAGAATCGATCGATCCGGGTTGTTGTGGACGGCGAGTGTTCGGATCTGTATCCTGTTAATTCGGGGGTGCCCCAGGGTTCTATTTTGGCTCCAACCTTGTTCTTGCTTCACATAAATGATTTGTTGCAGACAACGGATAACAAAGTGTTCAGTTTTGCGGATTATAGTACGCTTGTTTCCTCCTTTTCGAGTGATCGGCCGATTGGTGCATCAACGTCGCACCAGCTGAGATGTAGACAGATTGACTCTCTGAACCAGGAACTAGATAAAGTCCTGCGGTGGGGAAAGGCCAATCTTGTCGACTTCAACGCAACGAAGACCCAGTATACAACATTCTCAAGGAAAACCGGATGATCGGTTCCACAGCTGATGATGAGTGGCCGGGCCCTCGAGGCTGGGGAAAGTTTGAGATTGCTCGGCGTCACGGTCTGTGGGAATGTATCATGGCATAAACACGTATCGGGTATCGCCAGATCAGCCTCAGGAAAACTGAGTTATCTTTTTAGAGCCAAGAAATACTTTACTCCGGCCCAACTTCTTCTCCTATATAAATCTCAAATTAGACCCGCGCTCGAATATTGCTCTCATGTTTGGAGCTCGGCTCCTAAACATACCCTCGACCTACTTGGGAGCGTACAAAGACGAGCGATCGGCCTGAATGTATCGTGGCATAAGCGCGTATCGAAATCAACAGGTCCGCCTCAGGAAAACTGAATTATCTTTTTAGAGCCAAGAAATATTTTACTCTGGCCCAACCTTTTCTTCTGTATAAATCCCAAATTAGACTCGCGCTCAAATCTTGATCTTATGTTTGGAGCTCTGCTCCTTAACATATCCTCGACCGACTTGAGAGCATACAGAGACGAGCGATCGGCCTGACCGAGGACTCGGCGCTGACGTCGGGACTACAGTCGCTATCACATCGAAGGCGCGTGGCCGACCTCTGTCTGTTTTACAGATATTATCACGGGTGCTGTTCTTCGGAGATTCTTGGCACTGTTCCACGCAATTCGGTCTATATGCGCTCCACAAGACAATCCGACGGATCGCACCCGTTTGTGGTTCATCTCCCGACAGCGCGAACATCCCTGTATCAGAACTCGTTCCGTTACAGAGCGGGGAAGCTGTGGAACTCCCTTCCCACGCGAGTGTTCCCGGAGCGTTACAACCTGCAACTGTTCAAAAAGAACTGCAACAGTTATTTGATGGCATCTCGGGGCGCCCACTCGACGCTATAGGTTCGCCTCTCCCGAGAGAAGTCTATTAAAAAAAAAAAAAAAAAAAAGATAGCCGTTTGCGTCTCGAATTACTTGGCTCTCCCTCTGTAGCCATTTCTAATTCAATTTATGCCGGCATACATACTTCTGATGTTCTTTGCTCTGACATTTTTTATGATTTTTCGATCCGAGTCTTCTATCATTCGCGTTTTTTGCGTTTAAAAAGTTTCATTGTCTCTTTCCGAATTGTCGCATATCTTTCTGCGTTGATTTCATCATATCTTTCTAAGTGGATCACTCTGAGACGTTAACGTTCTTCGCCCTGCACTCATCGTCAAACCAAGGCATGGACTTAATTGTTTTCTTAAATCCTAATACCTTTTGGACTGTTTGTTTGATTCCGTCTCTGATCGATGGCTATTTAGTGTCCACGCTATTGGCTTCCTCTTCCTAACTACTGCCATTCTCTAGGATGCTATATCTATTCGTTAGTTCGTCTTGATATTCAGTTCTTTTGCGCTGGTCTTTTAGTTTGTCAGTGTCGAACTTTTTGCTCGTCTCCCGTGAATCCCCATGTGGGTTTGCTGCGAGTCGACTACTAATTTTGCCCATCACTAGAAGATGATCGGAGTCGCAATCTGCTCCTCTTTATGATCTTACGCCAGGGATGTTCGAGTGGTGTCTTTTATCTATGAGAAAGTAGTCTATTTGGTTACGCGTTACGTCGTCGGGTGATATCCATGTGACGTTATGAAATTGCTTCCGCTTAAACATCGTGCTTTTCACTACTAGATCTTTTGACACTGCGAACGCAATAATTAGAATTCCACTATCATTTGAGGCGTCATGTAGGCTTCATGTGACACCCCTGGGTACCTACTTTGGCACCCGCCAAGTAGTGAACCAATGCATGCAGCGACATCCTGAGAAAGGTTGGCGCAAGGGTAATAACGGAAACGGAAATGGCTAAACTATTTGAGAATTTTATCATGGAACGTCCGCTCACTATACAGAGCTCGAGCTGCACAGCAGCTAGCGGATGCCCTATTCGAATATAGGGCTGACATAACAGCATTACAAGAAATAAAATGGACGGGGAGTGTTGTAATTCAAAAAAACGAATATGACATTTATTACAGCTGTCATGCAAAACACCATGTGCTCGGGGTAGGCTTTCTAGTCAGCCAAAAACTGCAGCCTACCATTATCGGCTTTAATGCAATAAACGAAACGCTTTGCACTCTTCGCGTAGTTTAAGAACATAAGCCTCATAAACGTTCACGGACCTACAGAGAAGTCCCCTGACGACGAAAAGGAAGAATTCTACTAGAACGTCGAAGGGGCCCTCAATGTCTGCTCAAGATACGATGTGAAAATCGTTCTTGGTGAATTGAATGCGAAAATAGGTTGGGAGCCGGTTTTCGGGCACTACACAGGTTCCCATAGTTTGCATGACAACAGTTTGTAGTGTGACAACATATCCACGAAATGACCATGAAGAATCATATCAAGTAAATCAATTTGTCGTTGTCACAATTAGCAAGTTTCACTTAACCAGCATTGGTTACCGACAAGAATTCAAGGTCGATTCTTTTCATTGAGTAAAAGAAACGAATTGCTCCGGTTACGATTTGAAAGAATCATATAACAATCGCTTACGAGCTTACTGCCAGCAAGTGATTCACAAATTAATTGGGTCAAATCGTGTCATTGTTCTTACACTATGCGCTAAGCTGGTGATAGGAAATTAAGTAGCACAGTGAGCAGAATTATATGAGTGAATTTTCAATTATGAATGCAATAGCTAGTTAAGCAAAATTTGTATGAGTGTATTAAGAAATTTGTAAATAATTGAGTGATTGATTTGGAGTATAAATACTCCAGCATTTTGAAGAATAAAGCAATCAAAAACCAACAGAGTATTTGATTCGAATACTGCGGCGTCTACGCCATCCATTTTCAGCGAGCTGCGCTTTTAACAGCAAACAGTAGGGAAGTAGGGTTATAGACCAATCATATCACAAGTGATACAAATCTAAGTATTAGAAGAAAACATATTATTTGGCGCCAGCAGTCCCAGATATATTACATGGCGTCTTTGCCATGTTAAACATCTTATACCATTATATCACATGACGACCCACATATACCACAAGTCATGACAATGGACTATGAGTCATCGAACCGCCAACATCAAAAAACTTGGTCGTTGCGAGTACCAGGTTTCCGCGTAAATATATCCACAAAGTCACCTGCGTATCACCTGATGGAGCCACTCGCAAACAAATTGACCACGTGTTGATAGATCGCTGCCACTACTCGAGCCTAATAACGGTACGAACGTACCGAGGTGCCAACATCAACTCGGATCACAATCTTATTGGTATAGTTTTCCGAGCGTGGATTGCCTTACGGAGACGTATTTCATCCGCGGATCAGGTTCGAATCAACACGGCTGCCTTACGCAATGAGAATACTAGTAACACCTATGGTCATGCACTAAGACTCTTCCTCGAAGAGCTCGACGGTGGGAGAGTAAGTCCTGGGGCCTGAATGCCGGGCGTAGACGAGAAATGGATGCGCCTTAAGAATACTGTCATTAGTACTGCCAACTCCATCTTAGGCAACAGTCGTAGAGATCAGCGCGACTGGTCTGATGATGAGTGCAAACTAGCGACTGAACGTAAGAATGCTGCATACCGATCAATGCAGCAGTCTCATAGGACGCGGGTGCGTGGGGAGAAATACAAAGAGCTGAGAAGATCTGAAAAAAGACTTCACAGACAAAAGAAAAGTGCCTGGGAAAAAAACCTTGTCTGTGAAATAGAGAAAAGTAGAGAGCGAGGTCCGCAGCAGGCACGGAAGTTCTGCCAAATAATCCGCAGTATGACGCGGTACACACCACGCTGCCAGGTCACAGAAGGATTGGAGGCTCCACCAATGCAAGACCAAGACCAAATGCTGCCGCCACCAAGCATTGAGGGAACATTAAAAGCAATCAGACAGCTCAAATCAAATAAAGCCCACGGAGCAGAGGGAATACCACCTGAGCTGGTCAAACAAGGAGGGACAGGGTTACATCACACAATTCTTGAGATCGCGGTGCACGTATGGGCGCAAGAGGAGAAGCCGGAAGATTGGCGTCGTGGTATAATTTGCCTCATACATAAGAAGGGAGATATCATAGTGTGCAGTAACTACAGGGGTATAACATTGCTGAGTACCGCCTATAAGATACTCTCCTCTATCCTACAAGATCGGATAGCCCCATACGCTAAAGCCATCATTGGTCAATATCAGTGTGGCTTCATCCCAGGCAAATCAACAATTGATCAGATATTCACCCTTAGGCAGGCGATGGAAAAATGTCTGGAATTTAAGATTCCATTATATCACCTATTTATAGACTTTAAGGCCGCCTACACAGCATAGCCAGAGTGGAGCTATATAATGCCATGAGAGAGTTCGGCATTCCAAACAAATTTATACGACTTTGTAGGTTGACCATGACCAACGTAACTAGTCAAGTAAAAATAGCGGGATTGCTGTCCAAACCAATGAACATCTTTAATGGACCATGACAAGTGGACGGACTGGCCTGCCTCCTCTTCAACCTGGCGTTAAAGAAAGTAATCCGTAACTCTGGCGTCACAACAAGAGGGACTATTATCACCGAGTCCAGCCAGATACTTGCCTACACAGATGACATCGACATCATCGGTAAAACGCTGGTCGAAGGAATTTGTAAACCCCTACGTCACCCGATCTCTCTACATAACTTTTGTCCGGCCACTACTCGAATATGCTAGTCAGGTCTGGTCCCCGTACCAACAGTCTCACATTCGTAGGATCGAGGACGTTCAACGTCGTTTCTTGCGCTTCGCCCTCCGTGGATTGAACTGGGAAAATCTACTCATTCTACCACCTTACATAGGCCGGCTCCTTCTAATCAATCTTAATACACTTGAGGAGCGCAGAATCCATGCTGACATCATCTTTATTCATCGCCTTCTGTCAGGCTCAATCAATTGCCCAAGCTTGCTCTCCACTTTATCATTTTATACAAACCCCCGTAATGTGCGGAGCCCTCGTCTGTTTTACGTGCCCACTCACCACACTTCTTACGGCGCTAACGAGCCCATCTCACGTATGCTACGACATGCCAACTCTTTCCCCACTTCCTTTGATTTCAACCTCTCCACTCCTGCCCTCAAACGACGTCTCAGAATGAACCCGTCCTCACCCCACCCCCCCTCAATGTAAACCTCTCCCCTTAGATCACCAACCCCGCCCCTTACTTGTACGTAGACGGGCCCCTCATTGTCATTGTCCCACAAAAGCCGTATCTGCCTCCCCCACATACACTTGCCCTTCCCTAGCCCCCCCCCCCCCCCCCCCCCCACCCCTATCGGCCAGTCTTTTTCACCTCCTGGTTTTTCTTGTTTCCTTTTTTTTATTCTCCTTCTCACTCTAGATTTAAGATAGTCCTTAAGATTTCTTTTTTATATTAATTAATTTTAAGTTTAATTTTTAAGCTTGCATTAAGCAAAATAAATGAGGGTTCTGCCCTCACTAAACTAGAACCGAATCGGCTGTACAGGACTCGTTCATCCAGATCGAGCAGGCAGCACAAAAACTGGGACTGCACATTAATGAGGGGAAAACTAAGTACATGGTGGCAACTTCTGCGAAGAGAAGACCTAACGTTGGTCAAACAATCAGGGTAGTGGAGCTCGAATTTGAAGTAGTGCAAACCTTTAACTACCTTGGGTTAATAGTATCAGCCGATAACAATATGGAAGAAGAAATACGCGAACGACTGATCAAATTGAACAAAGTCTACTGTAGTCTATTGAGGCTCTTTAAATCCCGATATTTATCCAGAACATCCAATCTACTACTGTACAACATCATGATCTTACCAGTACTCATATATGAATCCGAGACCTGGGTGCTCACTAAAAGGCACTCTGAACTCTTAGCCGCGTTTGAGGGGAAACTCTTAAGGAGAATTGTTGGCCCTGTATGTGAGGGGGGACGATTCCGGAGACGGCACAACCATGAGCTGTATGCGATCTACCTTGAAGCTAATATTGTAAGAAACATCAAGTTCGGCAGATGCCGATGGGTGTGACACCTAACTCGAATAAGCGAAGAGGAGCCTGCCCGGAAAGTCTTTTGTGGCAGGATGTATGGAAAGAGACAGCACTGCAGACCATGTCTGCGATGAAGGGATGGCGTAGACCAGGACGCCGAGAGCCTGGGAGTGCCAAACTGGATGACATCGGCTCGAAATCGGGACCGGTGGAGAGATTTGTTAAATATGGCCAAAACCGAATCCCGGTTGTAATGCCGATGATGATGATGATGATGATGTAGGGTTTCTATACCTATAGTTGGTTAGAAGATATCTTACTTTCCAATTTTCCCATTGAAGTCCCCGAGTAGAATTTTAAAATCGAATGATGAGATCCCATCAAATATTTCCTCTAAGGTCTCGTAGAAGGAGTCCTTCGTTTCTTCGCCGGTAGATTATGTTGCGGCGTGTGCGTTTATAAGTACATAATTATACCAAGGGCCCTGTATTTTTAGCACCGGGACTCGGTCATTAAGCTCCTCAATAGTATACTGGTTAGTATACCCGCCTGTCACGCGGGAGACCGGGGTTCGATTCCTCGTCGGGGAGCCTCTGGCGCAAGACTAATGACCTTGCCCGGAAAAAAGCAGGTCATTATGGAAAATTTAACAAGCCTCAGGACTTGCTAAATAAGGTCAGGTTGTGGTGCCGATGATGATGATGATGATGATGTAGGGTTTCTATACCTATAGTTGGTTAGAAGATATCTTACTTTCCAATTTTCGCATTGAAGTCCCCGAGTAGAATTTTAAAATCGAATGATGAGATCCCATCAAATATTTCCTCTAAGGTCTCGTAGAAGGAGTCCTTCGTTTCTTCGCCGGTAGATTATGTTGCGGCGTGTACGTTTATAAGTACATAATTATACCAAGGGCCCTGTATTTTTAGCACCGGCATTCGGTCATTAAGCTCCTCAATAGTATACTGGTTAGAATACCCGCCTGTCACGCGGGAGACCGGGGTTCGATTCCTCGTCGGGGAGCCTCTGGCGCAAGACTAATGACCTTGCCCGGAAAAAAGCAGGTCATTATGGAAAATTTAACAAGCCTCAGGACTTGCTAAATAAGGCCAGGTTGTGGTGCCGATGATGATGATGATTCGGTCATTAATACATCTCACATGTTTTGTATAAGGCGTAGTATTGCCCTTTCAATGATGTTCCATCCTTGTTGCGAATACGTATCTTCACTGTGCGGGAAGATATCAACCACGGTTCTGAAATTTTCTCTTTTGAATTTAACTATTGTTGTGTAATCCTCTCATTACTAATTTGTAGACGCAGCTCCTAGGGTTATTATTCAATTCGGACCTTAAAACACAGAACGCATCGTATTTGCTTCTGTGGATCGTACGTTTGTTGAAGATTTCCGCTTATAACTATGGGTAAGAGTTACGGTTCCTTGCTTTTTGTTGCAAGCGCCGCAAATTTTTGCATTCTGGGTCCCACCAATATACTGAAATAGCAGCTCATACCGATTGTCTCAATTGTGGCATGGCAAAATCGCATGCGTTAATTAGCCACTCCATTGTTTTTCCAATCTACCTTTTAGTGTCGAGCTCTCTCGAATTGTTCGATTGGACTTGCCAGCACATTTCCAGCAGCTCCGCGTCGAAGTCTTTTTATTTCAAATATATTTTTCTAGGCTTTCTTCACTAATCTCCCTGTGACGAATCACCTGTGTGGAGTCCTCAATACTATTATTAACTAGTATTACATGCAAAGGCTTCGAGTAGTGCCTAGCCTCGACTGTTGGTCTTAGTGCTTCCCCATTCTACTGTCCAGAGGCTGAATACTCCTTTCACAACAGCTGAATTTCAAAAAAAAAATTTAATGAAAAGTTACTCGAATTCTTTTTCATGTTAAAAGAATATTTAAAAAATATGATATCCTTTTGTTGCCTTTAAGACGAACACAAGTAGTTCATAAAAAATTCCCACAACTTTCTCAATCCTAAGTGCCCTAAGTGCCACATGTTTATGTTTATCTAACACCAAGTGCTGCTCCCAGTTTCGCTCCTTATGCAAACACATTATCAATTGCAGAAGAGATATTTATGTATGAAAGTATCTAATCCCAGCTACTCGTAGATACAGATTTTGTTTGACTAATTCGACGGTAATAAATTATATATCTAAACGGTGGTGGCGACAGTAACACATGTGAGCATGTCATCGATGAACCAGTCTTCTCTTGTGTGCCAGTATGACACATCCGCCACGAAACCGACCTAAAACAAGTAATAAAAGCAGCTACTACCCAGAAAACGAAGGCAACAAGGGGAGCAACAAACAGATACAAATGGCACTTTGGATTTCGCAACGCTCCTTCCGATTGTGTTCACGTTCGACGTGCACCAATACGTCCCTCCTCTTTCCTTTTGCTTGTTTTTCTGGCTCATTATATCGGAGATATTTTGAGCCAATTCAATCCGTGAGAAAATCTGTCCCAATTGTAAACGGCAAACGGCATCTTTTCGATTCATTAGCCAAAGCGCGGAAGAATCTGAATTTGGTGCAAACATTTTAGGGTCTGTGGCTCAGCATAGTTGATCTTGTCCCCTCCAAATTGAATTCAACTCTTTCGGAGTCGCTTTTTTGCTCCCGATAGTCCTACTAGTTCCGTTCTCTTTTCCGATGTACAGCGATGAGTGACAACAAAATCAAACCGAGCCGACTGGCCCTCTCCTTTCGTTTGAATGAGGATTGAAATGAAAAAATAAAAAATTACACAACAAACTGTGCGATCATTCAAACTAAATCCACTTGAGTTCTCAGATACAAATTCGTCGAGATCTTACACCTTCAATAAGGCGTTTGGACTTGGATACATAATTGTATCTGCAGATATAAGCACAGTTTTGTTGTAAGTTGTGTGTACAGCCTCTCTGAGCTGGTGGCCGGTCCGCGCACCCGAATCACATCCCGCTCACCTCTAGAACAGGAACAATTTTAATTAGCGCAACGTCTGTTTTCGGTTTCATTCGTTTTCGCTTGGGCCGACTGAGCTGGGTGTACTATTGGCTACCAACATCCGCCAGTGATCTTCCACTGACCAAAAATCTTGTCCAGGAGCCCTCAGCTCGTCCAGATTTTTCTTCAGCTCCAACTACTGTCCAACCATCGTCGGATTCCCATCCGGAATTTTCGGTATTTTTTCCATCGAGCACACCAGGTATTCGGCTGGTCGTTTATTTCATACATAAACTCGATGCAGGAATTCACCTAACATTCAAATAAAATTTTTTCTGTTTCTTAATTAGTAATAAAAGGCTCGAGTTTGCGTTCCTGCATCTGCAGGCTTTCGCGAGATGCGGATTAAAAGTTCGAAATCGCCTGGTTGGCCGTTAATTGGCAAATTTCGTTGATTTTCTTTTTAAGTTCGACTTGAAGATGATGCGTCAGTGTGATGCGCGGTGTGCGGTAAATGACCGCCGGACTGCCCATCTTAATGGTGGTCTTTGTTTAGAGATTCCTTTTGAAGATAATATGCGTAAGATACATGACAAGAAGACCCTGAAGGTGACGACATGCGATGGACTTAAGGTACACGGTTACGCTTAATCATGGCAAGATTCTTTAGTGACAAAGCGTTTAACTAGCCGGTGGATAGTTGTACATCTAGAATGGGATTTAAGTTGAACCGAATGGATATAAACGTAACTTGTGGGCTCATTTAGCTTGAAAGAGTCGAATTAAGACGTTTTGGTCAAATCACACAGCCAGACCTCGAAGAGTATTATAATGAAGCGTTAAGTCGTTTGGCGCATGACTGAAGGGAAGGGCATTTTATATGGAGGCCGACCAGCCAAGGAGAACGACTCCGCTGGCATTTTATGGGGTGTAATGATACTAGCTAGAGTCAAGAATCGTTGAAGCAAGTACAATAATTTATCTGTAATTGGGTTACGAAATGAACAATTTCATTATTATGGCCGTTTCAACGGGAGAATGAGAGCCCTTACTCATAGCGGTGGGTCTTTCGGGTGATTTTTTAGTTATTGCGCCTTTATTTCTAGTTTACAATATCGTATATGAATTATGTTTTTACCAGTTTATTGCATTCAATGTCTGTGCGACTTCTCGGCGAGAAGTCCAAACCCTATTGGGGCGAAATCATTTTCTATGTTCACAATGCATTTGAATTAAAACCCTTAATTGCAAAGATGTTAAAAATAAATTTTCCAATATTACTTACTGTTTATTTGGCTATTAAGTTTTCCGTTGGGTACTCTCGTTAGCGATCTAGGTTTTAAACCTACTCAGTCTTTACCTCATAGAGTTCTCAACACTCCTCCACTGAATGTGGTATGTTCGCCTTATTTTCATTTTCATTTTTCCAACATTTTTTATATCCGTTTTGTTTTTCTTCTTAGATTATAAATTACAAGCTAGAAAAAAATGTTTAAATTCTAGCTTAATTATCTTATATTATAACCTACTGGTCGCTCTAAGTTAAACATTATATATCTATTGTAAAATTTGTCTTTCGACGACAGAACTTTATTTGTTTTTTTCATCATCATCATCGGCACTACAACCGGGAGCCGGTGTTGGCCCTATTTAGCAAGTCCTGAAGCTTGTTAAATTTTCCATAATGATTTGTTTTTTCCGGGCAAGATTATTTGTTTTTTTAATTACGTTTATTTTAATAACAAGGACATTTTAAAAACAAATAATTAACTTACATCTATATATATATATACTTTTTTTTTAAAATTTCATTTAAACAAACTTAACTTAACTTAAATCTTACACTACCCTAATTCTAGAAAGCTAAGTCTGTGTCAGCTGGCTGATAATGCAGTGATTCTACCGATATTGGCAATCAGGTTTTTATTTGCCGTTCAACCACCAGAACTGTGGGGGACGAAGTCGTGGTGCCGGCGTACGGCACGGGGTTTTACTCCGTCCCCACGATAGAGTTCGCTGACGAAAGGCTGCACGTCGCCGAAGGAAGATCGAAAACCAGAACAAACGATCACCACAAGAGAAATCAAGAAAAAACACTAGTCTTGTTTTTGAAATATTTATTTCTTAACTTTTATTGAATTTATTAAGATTCTTTTTTTATTGACATCAAATCTTACTACATTTAATTAGATTACAGAAAACGGATTTTGATTACACTGACGATGAAACGGATGCACCGAAAAAGATGTAAAACAGAGTACTCTACTTGAATGGCATTATGCTCGGGACACAAGATAAATTACTTTTAAGTGCAAATATTGTATTTAATTAATACGACTCGATACCCTTTCGCGTCCCGCAGGGCTATGGGGAGCGGGAGAAAAATGAGAATAAGACTCAGCGATGAGAATTCGCTAGCAAGGGAAATTCGGCCAGTGGTGCATGCTCTCTTGATTAAAGGATGCATTTCCTATTACAAGAGAAACGTGAAGTCTCTGTTTGGGGTAGATAACCGGATCTCATAAAGAAGATCATGGTGGTATGCATGTAACTATGTATGGACATTGGTTATTTTCATGGGACAAGGCTGTGGGGAGCGAATTCAATGTGCCAGCGTATGACACGGGGTTCTACTTCGTCCCCATCACTAATCAAATGTTCAGCCGCGGGAAAGCAAGTCACAAACACGAGGCACGGTGCGGACAACACAGAAAATAAAACAGGACAAAACTTCACAACACCGGAAACAATTTAAACCAGAAGACTAAAACACTGTAAGGTTACGTTAATGTTTTATTCACTAAATAAAAACAACTGCTTCTGTTACAATATTGATCTGGATGAAAATTAATCTTAACACTAATTTACATAATTTTGATGTTTCGAGAAAGGAAAACCCGTGCGAAGGCCGGAGGATGTCTATTAATTTATTCTTGGATAACACTGTATGCGGTAAATTCGAGTTATCTGTGAGGCACACGATTATTACTTATTTAATTATTCCTTTTGTTACTTCACACTAGACTCCGGGTATTATCGCTCCCGTCCGCGGAACGGGAGCGGAAGTCCGCATGACCATTGTCGTCGGCAGATGGAAAGGGACTCCGCGATATTAATTCGCTGACAAGAGAATTCGGCCCGTGAAACAGGCTCTCTTAATTAAGGGTTGCGTTTTCCTATTCCAAGAGAGACGTAAAGTCTCTCTTTGGAGTAACCGCATGACCATTGTCGTCGGCAGATGGAAGGGGACTCCGCGATATTAATTCGCTGACAAGAGAATTCGGCCCGTGAAACAGGCTCTCTTAATTACGGGTTGCGTTTTCCTATTCCAAGAGAGACGTAAAGTCTCTCTTTGGAGTAACCAAACCGATCTCATAGAGGAGATCTTCACGATACACAAGTGCGTGTGTACGTCGGTTCTTTTTATAGATCAAAGCCATGATGAACTTGAAACACAAAGAAAGGGGAAAGGATGGTAGAGATCTTTGTATATGTGAGAAGGTTACTGGGAAACGGATCCAGAACTGTGTAGGGTAAAACAGATTTATGACCTGTGAGTTCAACTAAGTAATCAAGTTGCAACTCATTAAATGGTAGATGCATCTGGGATACTTGGTGATTGGATTGTTTGTGTATCGCCAGAATGTCTGCTGATAGACAGCGTTCTTTTGTTTGCACTTAGTGCATGGGTAAGGCATTAGTCTCAACGCAGATGGTGCTAATTACATGAATCTCGTTGGACTGTTTATCGCTGGCTAAAAGGGGTCGCCAGCCGATGTGTGTGTAGATAGTTTTTTGTACCCACATCGAGGCTGGTAAAATAGACGGGGCAATATTTATGATCATGTCATGAAGGTTACATTGTATGTAAACCGAATCATTTGTTTACAGGAATTCGTCTACGGGAATTTGTCTGGCAACGTAGATGCCGAAAGTGGTTTGAAATTCCTGATAAGCAAATAAAGAAATCTTACGTATGCATCTTGGGACGAGGTAATGGGGCTTTTTAGGTAAGTATACCGTTGGGTTTGGCGGCACCGCCACAAGGCCATGCGAACGAAGCTGAAAAATCAAAAGGGAAAATGGGCATCAATGAGATGTGAGCTCGGCTAAGTAAACAAGCTGTATCTCATTGGCTGCTAATTAATTTCTGTTTGTCATGTCGCGAGCTCATGAGAAACGGATCCAGAAAATATTGAAAGACATAAAGGAATTTATGAGCTGAGAGTTCAGCTAAATAAACAAGTTGCAACTCATTAGATGCCAGATGCATTTGGGATACAACAAACAATTGTGGATTGTTTATCGTATCGCCAGAATGCCTGCGAAAGAACCGAATTCTATTGTTTGCACTGAGCGTGCTGACGAATTTGGTTGTAGCGTCTATTGCGCTAATTGTATGCAGTCGTTGGGTGAAAAGGTCGCCAGCCAATGTGTATGTAGGGAAATTTATTGTATACATGGGGAGACTGGAAATAGGCGACGCAATGATCTCTATTCCCGGTTATGATGGTTACATGGTACTGTAACCGATATGTTTTCTTTCAGGGATATGATGTTGGTTCCATAAAGAATTCTTTGTTGGGAAACTTTTGCCGATGCGTTGATGCATGGAAAAATGCCCTTGTTGGAGAAATTCTTTTTAGAAATTTAGGTAATGCGTTGTATGCATTAATGTCCTTGGAAAAGGAAATGTTTTCAGGTGCCAATGCGATTGCATTGGCGGAAAACAATGGAAGTTGGGTTGAAATAATGGGGGATTCTTTGGGCAAGCTTAAAAGAACCCCCACAGAACTGTTGGTGCTGTTTAATATTATCGTTTACTCAAACATTTACCTAAAGTATCTAAACCTATAATTTTCGCTGATCTAAAATCCATCAGCACCAAACAGATATTTCCCTAAAGGCACGGTTTCATGAAACGCACCATTTCCTCAAAACCAATTCTGTTGCACCATGAAGCAACTGACATAACTCGACCACCGCGGTGCACATATCCCCCATAGAATTTTTCAGTACACAAGCAGGAGATACTCTTGCTTTACTTCAATGCTGCAACCATACCGGTCGCTAAACCGATCGACACGAAGTGGTTAACTCGCACCTGGCCGCAAAAAGGGATCGAGTTCTCGTTAGTGTAAATACACACACGACGGTTCGACCCTCTGATGACGCCAGCAACGTGCGCCCGATCGGCATGGATCTCTTACGCGGTACCAATCTGATAAACATTTCCATCTATGGAAATGTAATATCCACGGTCCGCTTGCTCGTGCACAGCATGAGCGTGCGAGGTAACCGCATCTGTGTGTGTGCACATCCTCTCGGTGAGCAGCATCAAAGATCATCCCTTATATGGTCACCGAAGCTATGTATGGAATTTTTGGTATTTTGTCGCTTCGGTTGAGATAGTTAATCGTAAAACTGATTCCGTGGAGGTCGGGTCTTCCACGTTAAAACGCGAGTCGAGAGTGGTGTGGCGACGCGTGTGTTGTGCGTTGATAACGTTATTGATGAACATTGTTTTTTTTTAATTTTTATTGTGAATTTAATTTAATGCTTGTAAATTATAAACAATAAAACAATATTAAATCGAGGTGTTGTATTAAAGGAAATGAAAAATGTGCTTAATCTCATTCGACTAATTCTGGACTGACCACAGTCGGGAAGTGCGTTGCTCGCCATTGAAATTCCTTGACGTTTATCCTTTTGCTACTTCTTCGGCAAGTTATCCGCTTTTATTGATGATGTGTCGTTCCATTGCATTACGATAGACGCGTTAATTGTGCTATGGAGAAGCCCATCGACAAGATGCCCGGTAAAATCAAATGTCATCCACGGCAGTCGCATTTCTCAAAGTGATCGTCAGCTCCATTAATAACAAAGCCGAAACCGGAACTCGTACCCCACATTGATGACAACCCAATGGGGTAACTTAATGGATAGGAGTAGAACCGGTGCCAACGACAGCACATATACTTTTCTACCCATAGGATCTCCTTAAGACCGCTCCTGAGGGTAGCCGTTCCGGTCGCCGCTGTGCTTTCTCAAACCTGAGGGAAGAGCAGCGACCGATCGTAGACGAAGCTAGTGCCGCAAACTTCCTAGGGCAATGTAATGCGTACAGGGTCTTCTTTATTTTGTCAATTATAAGTGATTCAGGATTTACTATCCTGTTGGTCTACTACAGCACTTCCTTCGGGGACCATGTACATATATCAACTGCCGCGCGGAGATCGCGATGCATCTTCCTTTTAAATGAAAACAAATTGAGATTTTGTATCTTGAAACGATCGTTTCAAATGGAAAATCTTGATTTCGGGTGTGGTGTTCAATGTGCTGAGTAGGCTAATGGTTCGGTTTCATGAATTCTCATGAAACTATTGTGCATATTAGGATATGCATCGGAATTTGGGTTTTTTTGCTTTTTGTTATCCGTCTGGCTTATGCAGACAAGAGTTTGCGTGTCCTTCGGATGGGTAACACAAGATCCGTGGGAATTAGGTATTGGTTTTTGAATTGGTGCATTTACAAGTCATAAAACATCTGGCATGTGAAGATATGCATTGGGATGTTCATGATTGCTTGAATTGTGTGTCGGCGGAAAATAGATACGCTTTTGCCTAGACACATGCACGTTTTGGGCTTTGGATCTTGTGGGAATTTGAATTGAATTGAATTCAATGTTCGAGAGTTTGAACATTTAGTTCGATTTGGTTGACATTGAATTGAATGTTGATTTGGGGGTAGGGATTTGTAGGGGGGGGGGGGAGATTGTTTCTATGGGGTAACGTGGAGCACTACATCCTGTCTTTTAACATCTCGTATAGTACATATAGTAAAGGCTTGTATATGCCATGTCTGACCAGATGGTAATATAACCCCTCGATCCAGACGGTATCAAAGACCTTTTCCAAAGAATCTTCGATCACGAAGAGATCACTGTTGAGGATCGCGTTCTCTGTATCTATGCCAATGTTGATTAGCAGCTGCTTGTTTACATTTTTTTTTCCTTGGCTTCTGCTGTTGGGACGACGAAATTTGCATATGCCAAGAAACTGCCAACAGTAGTTGGCACAATCGAATTTTGTACAAGACTGCCTCAATCAACACGGCTTATACGCTATAGATATTTCGTCTGGTTTCCAACTGCGCAGAACCACGTCGAGATGATGTTGACGGAGAAGCCTTAATAAGCGTGTTAACTGCGGACGGCGCTTTCTCTCGCGACGTCTCAACTTCCCTTCGTGGACTGTATTTTCCGGCGTTGGTCGGCCAAACGATTTAATTAAAAAGCGGATTATACCTCGAGAGCCAGACTCTGCTCTGGACGGAGGGCGTTAGTGTTTTGCCCAGTTCAAATCCCTACAATCTACAAAATAGAAAAATAACGCCGGTCCAGTTCGCTTATTTACTATCATTTATTGATTTTCTATATACATTTTTTTTTTTTTTTAATTTTTTAATTTGTTTAACACTCCCACTAAAAAGTTAACTTCAAATTGATTTCACAGTTGCGATGTTTTCTGACTGTGTTGTGAATTGCGTGATAAAATATTGTTTGAGTTGTTGTGTGTGGTGACTTTTTAGTTCCTCTAGTGGAGTTTTTGTAGACCCTTGGCATTTGTATGTTGAGCATCCTTCTTTGTTCCTCGAAAAATGCTCTCGTCAGGGGCTTGGTCATCAAATCTGCTTGCTGGTTTTTGGAGGCGACATGCTCTAAAGCAAAGATTTTGTTCTCGAAACTGTCGCGTATGAAGTGATATTTCACGTCAATATGTTTGCTCCTTTTGTGGAACTCGGGGTTTTTGATGAGCTTGATGGCGCTCATGTTGTCGATGAGAAGGGTGCTCTCCAGACCTTGGCACAGGTTGAGGTCCTCGATGAGTCTCTTCATCCAGGTGACGTCCTTCACAGCTTGAGTTGCAGCGACATACTCTGCCTCAGTGGTAGAAAGTGCCACCGTCTTCTGCTTGCTGGAACTCCATGACACGGTTGACTCTCCAAACCTCAGAACAATGCCAGACGTTGATTTTCGGGTCTCAACATCTCCTGCATAGTCTGCGTCACTGTAGGCCTGGAGTTTGTTTGTCTGCTCGGCTGGAAAATAAAGACCATACCCACTTGTACCTTTCAGGTACTTGAGTATCCTCTTTACCGCACTCCAGTGGATTTTCTTCGGGTTCTCAAGATGCTGGCTGGCACTGTTGACTGCAAAGGTGATGTCTGGTCGGCTACCTACGGAGAGATACATAAGGCTTCCCACGGCTTGTCGATATGGAAATTCTGGCGCCTCCCTGTCACCATTTTTGTGCATTTCTGCACTTATAGCGTTTGAAATAATAGTGAAGAAGATTGTGTGATTCGAACTGACGCTATGACAGCTCGAATCACGAAAAAAAGCGTTACACACCAGGCTACTGACCGTGTTTAGAATTTGATTTCCAAACTCGAGTATATTCCACTGGTGTGAATTATTTTTTTGTTATTTATCGCTTGGTATACGGTTCTGATGTATTTTTCTTATTCGATTTTTCGTTCGTGTTCTTCACTATTTCGCTTGTGAATCGTGTGTATCTGTTAGAATCGCTACACCACTCCCGCCGCAGTAACTTCGTTACGATCAGATTCGTATGCGGACGACGGACAAACGAGAGAGAGAAACGAGAAAACGTCGGAGGCTGTGCTCTATGCGGAAGTCGTGACCGTGTGTGAAGTTCTGCTTTTCTATGGGAAGTGTATGCTGTGTGTACAAGATCACGTCGTAGTCACCAATTATAGCGTTAAGCAAGGATAGGGAAGAAGGTGAATTGAACACACGATGAAACGGTTGAAAAGCGAAGCAGTGAAGCATCAGACTACTGACCGTGCTTAGAATTTGATTTCCAAACTCGAGTATATTCCACTGGTGTGAATTATTTTTTTGTTATTTATCGCTTGGTATACGGTTCTGATGTATTTTTCTTATTCGATTTTTCGTTCGTGTTCTTCACTATTTCGCTTGTGAATCGTGTGTATCTGTTAGAATCGCTACACCACTCCCGCCGCAGTAACTTCGTTACGATCAGATTCGTATGCGGACGACGGACGAACGAGAGAGAGAAACGAGAAAACGTCGGAGGCTGTGCTCTATGTGGAAGTCGTGACCGTGTGTGAAGTTCTGCTTTTCTATGGGAAGTGTATGCTGTGTGTACAAGATCACGTCGTAGTCACCAATTATAGCGTTAAGCAAGGATAGGGAAGAAGGTGAATTGAACACACGATGAAACGGTTGAAAAGCGAAGCAGTGAAGCATCAGACTACTGACCGTGCTTAGAATTTGATTTCCAAACTCGAGTATATTCCACTGGTGTGAATTATTTTTTTGTTATTTATCGCTTGGTATACGGTTCTGATGTATTTTTCTTATTCGATTTTTCGTTCGTGTTCTTCACTATTTCGTTTGTGAATCGTGTGTATCTGTTAGAATCGCTACACACTCATTTGATGATGATGGTCTGCCGGAATTGCAACAGCATTTGCGTGCTCCATGTTGAAGCGCTGCAGAATTCTCTTGCAGTAGGCCCCCTGGTGGAGAAGAATTGAACCATCTGTCATCCGTTCAACCTGTAGTCCAAGGTAAGTGCTCAAATTTCCAAAGATAATATCGAAGTCCTGGAGAAGTTGGTTTATTAGTTCCTCAATCATATTCTCATCTTTTGCAGCAGCGATGTGTATTGCCAGCATCAACCGATTCTCAGTATCTCCGTTGGTGAAGACACAGTAATCAGCTCTGGTTGGACGTAGTCCAACTTTGGCCAGGAATTTCGTGAGGTGTTTGTACCAGCATCTCGACGCCTGCTTGAGTCCATACAAACTTCAGATGAGCTTGCACACTCGGCTGGTACCATCTTCATAACCTTTTGGCTGCCTCATGTAGATGACTTCTTCCAGCTTTCCATAGAGAAAAGCTATTTTAACGTCGAACTGTTTGAGGGAAAGGTTTTGGGAGGCTGCAAAGGATAGAATGAGGCGAATGGAATCAAATCGGGATACGGGACTAAAAGTCTCATTATAATCGACACCAGGAGTTTGACTGAAGCCCCTGGCAACAAGCCTGGCCTTGTATCGCTGGATGCTACCATCAGGGAATTGTTTCACCTTGTAACACCATCGATTGTCGATCACCCTCTGATCTGGTGGTGGTTCCACCAGAAACCAAGTGTGATTCTTCTGCAGCGAATTGATCTCCTCATCCATGGCTGCTTTCCATTTTTCAGAGTCCTCGGATTTGATGGCGTCATCGTAGCTTTCAGGATCAAGTTGGCCAGTCACTGAAATCAAAACAGAAGGATACCGAACCGGTTGGCGAATTTGGTTCCTGTTTCTCAGGTTGTAGTTTTGCAGTGGTACAGGTTCTTCGAGTGGCTCTTCATCATCCGTTAGCGCATATAAGGATTCTTCAGCTTCGCTTCCAGAATGTTCACCACCGTTCACCAAGTTCACGATCTCTGGCTCCTCGTCAATTTCAGCAACTCGAGGAACACTCAAGGTCATTGTTGCTGGCTCATTGCTTGACTTGTCTGCTGAAAATCTTTGTCCAGTGAATTTGACATCTCGAAAGGTGTTTACCTTGTTTTCAGTAGGAAACCAGATTCGATGCCCTTTCGTCGTTTCGTCGTAACCTACAAATATGCCCTTTTTGGCTTTGACATCCCATTTCTTTCTCTTTTCCTTGGGGATGTGAACGAAAACTTCCTCACCAAAAGACCTGAGTGAGGCAAGGTCTGGTTTCTTTCCCAGCCAGAGGTCGCAAGGTGTTGCTCCATTTTTGCTGCTGGTTCCAGTCCTGTTCAAGGTGTAGGCTGCGTAGAGGGTTGCCTCTGCCCATAGCTTCTTTGGGAATTCTCCTGCATGAAGAATAGTCCTGGCCGACTCAACAATTGTCCTGTTCTCGCGTTCTGCTGACCCGTTTTGCTCTGGTGTGTAGGGCACCGTTGTTTGGTGTATCACACCGAGATCACTGGTGGTTTTCTCCACGTCCCTGTTGGCAAATTCTAAACCGTTGTCAGTCCTGATGACCTTGATGCCTTTGTCCAGGTGTTTTTCTGTTTGGAGAAGGAATTTCTTCAGACACTGGGCTGTTTCCGACTTCGCCTAGATGAAAAACAAAGTTCTCCAGTGGCTGAAGTCGTCCCTGATCAGCAAGAAATAACGTGCGCCTCCTATTGATGTGTCAGGCATTGGGCCGCACAGATCAGCATGAACAAGCTCACCAACTCGTTCGGTTTTTTAGGGACTTTTTGGAAAAGGGAGCCGGTGCATCTTGCCGAGGGTACAGTCGTCACATTTGACTTTGTCGTCCGTAAAGGGCAAGTTCATCCTCTTCAAAATCCTTCTAACCTGCTCGAAATTCTGATGAGCTAACATTTTGTGCCAGGTGAGGGGTGTTTCTTGTTTGACGACGACGTTTGCCTGGTGCTCATTCGCCACGATTCTAAATTTCATCTCGAAAAGTTGATCAAATCTTTCTCCCACTGCAACGATATTTCCATCTTTCAATAGATTGCAAGTCTTGCTGTCTGATTTTTGAGACATGCCTTTGTCAAGGGCTGCTCCTAGGGAGAAAAGATTGAAGCCTAGATCTGGAATATGGAGGACGTCACTCAGGTATTTCAGCTTCCAGATTTTTCCGTCGAAAACTTCATCCTCGATGTCTCCAGATCCCACAGCTGCGATCGTTTTGCCATCACCAACTCGAACAGATTTTGGCTGCTGAAAATGGACGAAATTTGAAAACTATTCGCGCCGATGAGACATGTGGTCCGTAGCACCAGAGTCGAGGTACCAGATGCTGGAACAATCCAGGTTGTCCGAACCGAGAGTCAAAGCACTGATCAGCGCGTCGTTTTTCCTGTTTGAGTGGCCCTCCCTTTCTGCCTTTCCCTCATTGGCTGCTTTTCTCTTGAAACAGTCTTGCTTGTAGTGGCCCGGCTTCTTGCAATAATGACAGGATTTTGAGGATTTCTGCTCGAAGTTCTTTTGTCGTGACTTCCCAGCTATAAAAGCCACGTTGTCGCTGGCATTTGCAGGCTCTAGCCTGGATTCTTCGACTGAGAGTCTGGAGATAAGGTTGGTAAGATTTCTCTCATCGGGCTGTGTTGATTCCCATGCACTGATGAAATGTTTGAAGGTGGAGGGAAGAGTCATTAAAATTTTTGTGATTATCTGCTGATCAGAAATTTTCTCACCCATAGCCTTCAATCGATGTGCAAGGTTTTCCAACTTGGCAACGTGTGTAACAATGTTGTGAGCTGGGTCTTTCTGAACACTGTACCATTGTTGAAGTAGCATGTGAATGCTGGTCTCCGACTTTTGTTCATAAACAAATGAAAGTTTGTCCCACATTTCCTTGGAAGTCGTGCAGTTGATGATGTGAAGTAGCGGTTCCTCGTCGACTGATGTGGCGATAGTACGCTGTCCAAAAGTGTCCAGTTTTGTCCATGAGGCACGTGCTGTTCGATGAGCTTCGGTTATGTTTTCCTCTGGAAATTTCATTTTCTCCGCTGACGATGTCCCATGCTCCACTAGAGAGTAGAACGATGCGTGCCTGGAACTTCCACGTACTCTAGTTCTCAATGCCTTTGAGTTTGGTTATCCTTGTTGATTCGTTCTCCATCGTGGTGTTGTAAAATGTCACTGTTGCACGAGGGCGGACTTACAACACGACATTTTAAGCAAAAATAATTTAAACAACACAAAAATATTTATCGTTCCGCGAACCTGGGCCCATAACCTATTGAGCAGGCAGGGTGAACAATAAAAACAAAACGGGATTGTTGTTTAAATTGAGGATATATATTTTATGAGGATACACGCCCGAACGGCACGAAAGCTGGATGCCAAGAAGAAGGAAGTGAAAGTTGAAAAATGTGAGTTTGGCGTTTCTTGGTGTGGATGACAGTTGTGTGCCTTAAGGGCCTGAATGCAATGAGAAGAGTGAGTGTTTTCATGAGTGTGATAGTTTAGATTTGAGTGCGTACAATTTGAATTCAATTTTTTAATTTGTTTAACATTATGGTATTCATGTATGTGTGAACATTGGTTCTTTCATCGGACAGGCCATGAGAACGAAGCTGAAACAATCGAAAGGGATAATGGGCATCAATGAGATGTGAGTTCGGCTAAGTAAACAAGCCGTACCCCATTGGGTACTAATGGATTCCTGTTTGTTCATGCCGCGAGGTCATGAGAAGCGGATCCAGAAATATTGAAACACAAAGAGATCGTGTAGATCATTGTCTATGATGTGCATTGCAGTTGTATTGATAGACCGCAACGCATCGTGGACATGGTGCTAATTAGTTTTAGCATATTCACTGAGAATTGGTGTTTTTGGCATCGTTGCCAAGGGTAAGTAGACAATTTATTGTACACATGGTG
Source organism: Microdon myrmicae (assembly GCA_963931805.1). Lineage (NCBI taxonomy): Eukaryota > Metazoa > Arthropoda > Insecta > Diptera > Syrphidae > Microdon > Microdon myrmicae. Next base: position 76,857,705 of record OZ007499.1, read on the forward strand.
AGGCTATAGGGAATAGGCGACGCAATGATCGTTATCCCTGGTTTTGATGGCTACATTATATGTGAACCGAATTGTTTCTTTACGGAATTCATCTAGGGAAAATGCATATGGTAAGATTGGGATTTGCCTGGCAACCGAAGGTGCCGAATTGGGTTTTGGTTTCGTGATCCGATAAGATGGACAGAATTCTTGTAGGGAATTTTGAATGCGAATTGGAGTATGACGGTAAGAATTCTCTTCCAGGAGCTTTTAGGTTATGCGTTAGATAACCTCGAAGGGTGAAGCATTTACAGGTGCTAATGCTCTTGCATTAGTGGGAAACTATGGAGGTTGTAAGTAATGGGGGATTCTTCGGGTAAGCTAAAAAGAACCCCCACAATATAAGTAAGTCTTCATATCATGTCGAGGTGATGGCGGTTGGTGGTTTTCATTGGTAATCCGTCAATTCAACACATTGCACATTGGCCACAACGCGAACAATTACACACAGTTGCCGAAGCATATTGATCCTATAGCGTTTGGAATGATAGTGAAGAACGTGTGATTCGAACTGACGCTATGACAGTTAGAGTCACCAAAAATTGAACCTAAGCGTAACACATCAGGCTACTGGCTGTGTTTAGAATTCGATTTTTAAACGCAAGTATATTCCACTGATGTGAATTGTTATTTTATCGCTATGGTATACGGCTCTGATGCATTATTTTATCCGATTTTCGTTCGGTGTTCTTCACTATTTGCTTGTGTTTGTGTGTGTATCTGTTTAGAGACGCTACACTACTCCCTCCCCAGTAACTTCGTTACGATCAGCTACGGTGCGAACGACGGAGCGAACGAGAGATCGTCGGAGCAGGCGAGTGTGCCTTGGTGCTCTATGCAGAAGTCATGATCGTGTGTGAAGTTCTGTTTGCTACGGGAAAGTGTGTGCTGTGTGTACAGATCACGTCGTAGTCACAAATTATAGCGTTTGGAATAATAGTGAAGAACGTGTGTTTCGAACTGACGCTATGACAGTTAGAATCACCAAAACTTGAACCAAAGCGCAACCCATCAGGCTACTAGCCGTGTTTAGAATTCGATTTGAAAACTCAAGTATATTCCACTGATGTGAATTGTTATGTTATCGCTACGGTATACGGCTCTGATGGATTTTCTTATTCGATTTTCGTTCGGTGTTCTTCACTATTGGCTTGTGTATTGTGTGTGTATCTGTTAGAGACGCTACAATCCATCCTTTCTTCCTATACAACACCAAGACCGGTGCCAACAAAATTTCTAGGGAATTATAAACGTTTGTTTGGGTTTGCTGTTCTTTTCTCCGCCTTCTGCAAGTGTAATTTACTAAACACAACTTCAAGATGGTGCGATTTACTCCCGAGGGGGCTATTACAATTAGGTGAATGTGCGTTGAACTGAACAGTTTGGCCAACTTTAAGTTGTAATTATTAGGCTAAACCGTATTGTGTCTTTAACTTATTGCATAAAACACATCTACATATGTTACACGTTCTTATAAAAGCTTTTTTTTAACATCTTGTGTTTATTTGACCAATAATCAATTTTTACATTAAGTACTACAGATAACTTATAATTCTAGTGATACAATTGTTAACATGTATATATTACACATTTTTCAAACATAACTGAATGTGTGAACAACTATTTGAGTATTATAGCTTTGAATATTAACAGGTTTCCTGGAAAAGGTCAGAAAACCAGGATTTTTATTTTTTTATTTAATCTAATCTAAAACTTAACTTAACTCTAACTTATTTTAGCTTAACCTAATTACTATTATAATAAGTTAAATATGTAATGTTGGGGAATATAGGGATTGATGGTTAAGGAGGTAGGTTGGAGCGGGATATGATCAGTTAGTGGCCTCGGGTGGGTCTTATAAAGGCCTAATAGTAGCTTGGCCAACGGGGCGAACAAAGAAGTTATAACGAATATCAATTCTGATTGCGGTGAGAGATCGTCACATCATACTAAAGATTCCGCTGTACGGGGAAATATTTGACTATATTTTAGAACTTGGGGGTTAGTCCGGTCTAAGGTTAAGAAAATGACATAATGTTACCTTTTGAGATGAGGAATTTCCGCGATTGAGAATAAAGTTTAAACAATTTGATACGAAAACAAATAATAATCAACATCTCTCCGGAACTCTATCAGTGTTGAACCTGTATGAGATTTTATATTATCAGTGGACTTGTTTTCAATAAGACGAATATGAATGTAATCACCATATATTTACAAGCAGCGACGAATAAGTCATAACTTTCTAGGTCTAATATAGTAATTTATTTTGGTCAGCCTAAACGTTGTTAAACCAACAAAAAGTATAATATAGCCTGCAATAACGTGTCCGTTATTCGAATCCCATATGGTCAGCAAAGCTTAATTGTGAGTGCATATGGTCCTCCCATTTTTCTCACGGCTTTATAACCTTCTATGGAAAAGCGTTTCCTCCATTCAACTGCCTTTTCTTACTTTCTGATTTCATATATCCTCTGTCACTCTAAGAATTCCTAAGTCTCTGTTTAAATTTAGGCCACCAAGCAATCTACCATAGTCGTCTTTCCCATTCACTTTGTACAAATTTCGCAAAAACTATCAGAAATCTTAGTATCATTCGTAGTTACAAATGAATACTAGTGGTCTTGCACCTCTGGTAGGTACTTCGTTGTTGCACAGAACATCCCATTTCGTCTAGCTACCACCTACCTACCAACCAGAGCCAATTATAACAGATCCCGTTGAGTATAAATCAAAATAGAAGTACATTCACTGTGCGATATATCGTTCGGCTTGTCGCGTTGGTCGCACATCGAATCCGAATCCGAATCCGAAACCAAAGCTAAAGCCAAACCCGTTGACAATAGACAATACAAATTGACTTCGTGTTTGGTCCAAGAGAACCTACACGTTTAACAAACAGCTAAACAACTAGCATGCCCACTATACATATTCCGCTTCTGCCAGAAATCATAAATTATTCGAATAATTGACGCTTCCAGTAACAAACGCGGAATTCTTGTTATGGCGATGCCATCACGCCGCCACCTTCTTTTCCTTTTACACAGTTGAATATCTCGTATCTCGCCCATCATCGCAAAACAACGAAAAGGGACCAAGGAACAATCACACCGCGCACAGGTGACATTAAGGTGCTAAAGACCGACTTTTATTGTTGAGATAACCCAACAGATACAACACTCAAAACTACGTGCAGTGCTTTGCAATCAAACCAAATAGCCGCGCACGTTCGCCGTTTGGTGAAAGACGGTCCACTGTTCCAGATAATTACCATCAGAGATACATTTATCAATGCGCGATCGTGTCGTGAGAGCTACATGATTTATTCGTGTGATTCTTGCAGGCCGCGCGCGTAGATCGACGTAAGACTTAATTAAAGTCGATATATTGGGTCATAGTTGTGCCACAAATGTTTGCGAAAATCACTCTTATAATTAGACATCAATATTGTAATGTGTTTTGCAATTACATATATATATACGTAGAGTGCGTTATTCATTCCCTAGAGATCGAACCAGATCGATTGGTGATCATTATTAGTTGTCCGACTCATTATCGTCGTTAACCATGAAATTGACTGTTTCTTTCTGTGGGTCGTTCCAATTGGATATTCTAGCCAATCTAGCCAGGTGTTAATTACAAAACTAACCTGACACACGAACAACGTGTTTACAATTCTGAAACACTTTTTACACAAGACGCTAAATTCTTCAGATACTTGTTAAAGACAAATACGTAGCTGTGATGTGGCTTTGTCTTATCAAGATATACAAACTGTGCACCTTGCCTAACAATCCTAGTGGGCTGTGGTAAAACATTAGACCAATATCACTAATTAGTTCGAGATACAATCGTTTTGGATAGAGAAGTTTTTTACCTTTAAGGAAATCTTACCCAGGTTTGGCCACTTGTTAAGCCATGTGAGACACCAGTTGCCGTTTAAGCGTTTCGGTGGCGGATCACACTCCCAAATATAAGATATTGTACATTGTACATTAGAAAAACCAAGACCGCAACAATTGATCATAAACAGTAAGAAGAAGAATATGAGAAAAAATCTGTGACCCGAAGAAACGCCCAGCTGACCGAACAAAGTGATGAAGTTCTTAGTTTCCATGACGCGATCAATAGACGAAGACCCACCGAAATAGCTATTAATTTGCAGTAACGCCACGGTTCTGGTTTTACGAGCCAGACGAAGATAGAAATTTTCTCTTTTCTCGACTCTTACCACGAAGAAGTTATGGATAATGTAGAATCGCACCGATGGAATGTCAATGACTAAGGAATTTTAATTGAAATCAATTAGATCCGATTGAGGTTCGGGAAAATATTTGGTTGCAAGTAGCCGTGTCACTTAAGGTGAAAGCGGATGCACGGTCACATGTTCAGCGTGACTTATATCTGTGAAATGATCTCGAGAAGCCTGTCAAAAACGAAGGATATTAACCACGGAATTTACTGTGAATAACATTTTTAGGAGGGTCCGATCCATTCAATCCGAAAATTATCGAATGCTTTGTACTGGCGGGCACTAAAAATATTATGAGCATCCTTAAAACATCAAAGTACATTGTAGTCCGTAGATGAGGATGAAGAAAAGGCAATCAAACGTTTATGTACAACTGTAGAAGATTGTAAGTAAATGCCATGGGATGCATTATATTTTTATACATTTAATTCACATCACAAATCGGGGATTGTGTAATGTTTTCTTAATTAAAGTTTTTCCCGACTATTGGCTGGCTGATTTATCATTATGTGACATGTTAGAAATTAATTTACAGACAAGGGGAACTACCCTCTTTAGAATACATTTTCTACAGACTTGGAGGATACAAAGGAGAATAGGAAAAAAACATGTCCGGTGTTGAAAGAGCAGCGGCTCCAAGATTTGACACTTGGTAAAGATCTCCCACTTTACGCAAGGCTAATAATCTTGCCCGTAAAATAAATAATTGTGGAACATTTAACAAGCCTCGAAACTTGCTAAATAAGGCCAAGACCGGATCCCGGTTGTAGTGCCGATGATGATGATGAAAGATCTCCCACCAGAAAAACTAGAACAACAAGAAATGGAATATTGTAAAAACACTAGCGCTGATAATTTTGGAAAGTCAATACATTTAAAATACAACCAATATATTTAAAATACAGCCACCCAATTATTATGAAGAAGGAATCACAAAAAAGTAATAACGAAAAGAATTGGAAGGATCCTGAAAAGATCTTTGTTCTCCGAAGTCCTTTGGCGGATTTTGGTATGTCGTCGAAAATCAAGGTGTTCCGCCGAACACGGAGAACACCGTCACCAAACAGAAAGGACGACGGAGCGACTGTTGCCGCAAATGAAACACGAAAAGCTTTACTTTTTCAATTTATTTTATTCACAATTTTTGTTTTGTCCTTTTCCGTTTCTCAAGTTATTACAACACGGGGCGAAGACAGCCCACCAAAAATGAAACAATGTACTTGACTTGTTTTAATGTCGTTTTATTTTTGTTCTATTTTAGTGCGTCAATATCACTTTACAATATTTTAACTCTTATATCCGGGGATGTGTTTTAGGCGACGTAACTACTCGATTGCGAGCGACGTGTCGAACTCAGCGGAGGTTTACCTGTACTTAATTTCGCTTATCGCTATCTACGGTTACAAACAATAGCACACTTATTAATTTACGGGACGCCGTTACTTTCGTTTTTTTGTTCTTCCGACACACGATACTTTTCGTTCTTTGCGATACGCGAATACCCCCTCCTCTAGTTCTCTAAGTGGAATTTCAAATTTTTTTCATCCCCCATCTGAAACAGAAAATTTCCCATCCAGTCTGCAAAGAAAATTTCCCCATCATAGATCATTCTCCTTTCCGTCTTCCTTATCGGAATCTTGTTCCTTTTTTTGAACGATCGATCATACCGCCGCTTAATTTTCGATCTTTTCTTGGGATTTGTTGGTGTTCCCCATCTGGCCTAAGACAACGAGGGTTCTTGTGCGCTTCAGATGGGTACAAAGGAACCGTGGGATCGGTATAGTTTTTGTTTGTATTTCCAAATCATAAACATCTAGCGAACGATCTACGTTAAGATGTTTGTGATTGCATGGCTGTTGGTCGGCGGCGAATCGCTAACCTTTGTTTGCACAAGTGTGCCTTTTAGGTTTTGGATCATGCTAGGAATTAAGGTGCTAATTGCTATTAACTACAAGCGGAGATATTCGTTGTTCGGTTTGTTTTCCGAAGAACGCGTTTAATGGATGTATTGCATTGATGCCCTGAATTGGTTGCGTTGGACTGGATGCGTTGAATTGGTGCGTCGAATTGGATGCGTTGAATTCAATATTAGAGACTTTTGAACGTTTAGTTCGATTGATTTTTGCTATTGCATTCAATGTTGGTGTGTGAAATGTTACCTTCTGTTTCAGGTGAAAGTAAAGACTTTTGTAACACGTGTCTGTGGGCACGTGTGATGGATAAAGGTAAGTATGTTCCTTGGCGGAAAGGATATCTCTACCTTTAGTGGGTTGTGTGGTTCGTACAACCGCCACAGTCCCATTCCAAACTTAAAATGCAGGTCTTTAGAATTAGTCACACACTCATGTATTATACTTATATAAATCAATAGCAGCAGAAATGTTAATATTGCCCGTAGTTCATAATAATTTATAATGACTTTTGTTACGTACGTCGGCCACCACCATCATTTAATAATCTGCATTTAATACAATTTTGTTTTAACATAGTATGATGGTAAGGTGGTGGAAGAATTGTACGATCCTGAAGTGAGTTTCTGAACCCACCCTGATTCGGGTGTGGATCGTGCAGTTCTTCGAGTTCGAATTTGTTTTTCGAAGTGGACGTGAGTGGAGAGCGAGAGAGATGGAGGGTTGACCCTTTTTGAAAGATACGGTTTCGAGTTCGTTAACGGCGGTAAAAAAAAAAAAAAAAAGAAAAGGAATTGATCCCCGTTGATAGTGAGTTAGTCAGCAGCGAAAAGAAGAAAAAGTAAGAAAAAAAAAAAGGAACAAGAAAGGCAGCAGTCCCCGTTCCTGGGAGTCAATTGTGTAAAGTGAGGTTTGAAAGAATTAAAAAGAAAAGTAATAAATGAATTGTAAAGGAGAAGGAATTGTAACTGGAAAATTATTGAAGAAGCCCTTGGACAACTTGGTTTACTCTAGATTCCAATCCTAAAGTTTACCTCCAACTTAGCTCTCGAGGAATCGAAGGCAATCACAGCGATCACAGGCTGCGGATAGGAAAGCAATCACAGCAATCACAGGTAAAATTAAACAATAATTGATTTTCTGTGGCAAGGATCACAAGAGAGGACACTACATTGGCGCTGCGGACAGGATGGTGATTGTGCTTTAAGATAAGATCGCTATCCGCAAATGTGTACATTGCAACACAACTCTCTGGAGAGGACCAAGGAACAGTGTAAGCGCTGCAAGAGAATTAAAAATACTTTTGGGGCACTACCAATTGGATCATCGAAATTTCTCGGCGGATCTGGCGGCGGCCGGAGAACGACAACTACTGCCAAGACAAAAGTACAGCGCCAAGCTGTGCTTAAGAGATCGACGGGAAGGAGAAATCGAGTTGCGGCTCCCATTACTGCCGCCATAACAGAACAGAGGAATCCAGCGTAGCAGTGAAGCAGCTAACAAGGGAAATTTTTTGTGAAAATTTATTTTTTTTTTGGATCTTTTGCTGTTAATATTGTATTTGGCCTATGGTATTGATGATTGTTAAAATGTTTTAGTTGCAGGTGATGTGAATGTTAACAGTTTTGAATATTTTATTGGGGCATATTTATTGTTACTCGTAGCCCCAATCTTTGTTATTTATATTTATATCTCATTTATTTATATTTATATTTCATTTATGGTATTGATAATTGTTAAAATGTTTTAGTTGCAGGTGATGTGAAGGTTAACAGTTTTGAATATTTTATTGGGGCATATTTATTGTTACTCGTAGCCCCAATCTTTGTTATTTATATTTATATTTCATTTATGAATTTATGTTTGATATTGTTACCTCTTTATTTTGGAGCCGGGAATCTGCTTTTCTTCCTTTTTTTTTCAGCTGCGCGTTGTATTCGTGATGTGTAGTTTTTGGTATTGTTAACTCATCGTCGCGTTAAAAATTTTTTCTCTATGTTACAAAGTTTGCAATAGGGTGGACATTGTTTTTCTGCGCCACGGGTGGCACGTTGAGGTTTTTCCTTTCCTCTCTCTCTCTCTCTCTCTCTCTTCGTGGGCGGTGTCATTGTTGTTTGTTCTGTGGCGTCTCTTGCGTGGTCTGCCGTTTGTTGCTGCGGTTGGAGTGAGTGTTCCTTGGGAGTGTTTGTTTATTTGTGGTGGAAATCGTATTTCTTGTTGTTTTTCCTTCCCCCTCCACAAGACTTGTTGTTTTTCAGCCCCCCTCGATTCGTGTGCGACCTTTGACAATCAAAGATTTCGAAATAAAACACTATCGGCTCAGACGTTGTGGGTTTGTGTCCGATATACGTCGGGGGTGTGGTGTTTGCTGCTGTGTTTCTTGTTGGATCTCGGGGTTCGGACCGTTGTTTATCCCGGGTGTTGTTTTGTTTCGCGGTTCCGGGTTTGGTCCTAGCATCGAAAAATTTTGAAGTTTATAAATGCAGACAAGGCAACGTCAGAGAGATGTCCGAGAGGGCACTCCTGCCCGGGCACGGCCCGAGGCATTTCCCGAGCCGCCGGTTGACGAGGTGGATCCGGAGGCATTCCATGATTCGAGGGACGAACTTGTGGACGACCGATCGCCAACACGCCCCCCTCCCACCGTCGGTAGGCAGCCTGTCGGGAGCATGGAGGACACGCCGATGCCCTCGTATTTTAAACTGGGCCCACAACCATGTCCTGTACGGACCATGCTGGGCACAGATAGGGTTTTCGACCTTGTGTCGAAGGCGGTCCCCATGTTTTCGGGACAGGAAGGACCGGATACGGCTGAGAGACTCTCTTCGTTTCTCAAGGGCTGTAGAAGGACCTTGGATGGGCTGGCGGTGGAGGAGGAACATACCTTCCTCCGGTGGCTGCCCTCTAGGCTGAGCGGCGAGGCCTATCGGATGTCCGAGGAGAGACCACCCACGACATTCCTTGAAGCGGAACAGCGTCTTAGAGAGGCCTACGAACCCCGGGTGTCATATGAGGAGTTGTGCGCACAACTTTCCAAAATGCGACAACTTCCTTCCGAGGATGCCACAGGTTTCGTTTCCCGAGTGAAGCGGGCCGTGGTACGGTGCGAGGAGGCAGCTGAGCGTTTTTATGGTCGCCAGGGTAGGTCCGTCTTCGCCAGCCAGCTTGAGGGCATGGCCAAACCGGTGTTGGTAAGGGGTCTGAGGGAGGAAGGACTAAAGCACTTCCTCCTCACGTTGGGTAATGTCCCCTTTCGTAGCCTGGTGGACCACCTAACCGGATTCGAGCGAGCTCGAAGGGAAATGCTGAGGCAGGACGACCTGTTTGTGGATGCGCGGCACGGAATCGCCGAACGAGCGTCGGAAACATTAGAGTTAGGACCGGGAAGTTGCTCGACCCTTTTGGAGGGTTCATCCTCCACTTCTGGGGATTGCACCGCGGCGCCGGCGCCGGTTTTATCGAACTTAAATCCCCGGGCGGTGTCATTCGTGTTGCCGACCGAAGAGCCTGATAGTCGTCGGCGGGAGGAGGATAGTTTCGTTCGGGAGCAGTCGTGCGGACCTCTCAATTATCGACGGGATGCTGGTGCCTATGCTCCGGCCTCCTCTGGCGAGGGAGCGTGGTCAAATACCATGCCGAGCCAGAGTGGAGAGTCGCAGAGCTTGGCTCAGGGGACGTATGTGCCACAGGATCGATCGGGTCGGGACAATCCGTTCAGGGATCCGGTTGGTCGGTCGGCGCACCCCCTGGAATCCCAGACAATATGCAATTTTTGCCATCTGAGGGGTCACGTGTACGACGAGTGTCTACAAAGACGAAACACTCCCTTCTGTCGCGAGTGTTGGCGGTATGGCCACGACATAGTGGACTGCCCGGATCGTCCGACGAGGACGCGCGGTCCCCAGACCACATACAGGGGTAGAGGTCAGCAGGGCGGATTCGCACGACAAGAACCGCCTTATCAGCGACCACAGTATCAGCGGAGAGCCCTACCAGAGCCGCAGCCCCCGTCTACGGGCGGCGGGCCGGCGACATCAGGCCCCAGAGTATTCAGCGTCCGGTGCTGTTGCGAGTTTTGTGGCCGACAGGGTCATAGCTTGCGCGGGTGCGAATACAGGCAAAGGTGGGAAAAACAACAGCATTCCCAGGGTTCTCCCCATAAGCGGCACGCCGGAACAGCACCTGTTGCGAGCCGAGAACAAGACACCCGTGTGGAGACTGGGGCAAGCGCGAGAAATAGGCGCAGAGGGCGTCGGAGGCGGCGTCGGCGAAATCGAAGCGCCGGTAATGATAGCGCGGAAAGTAGGGATTCTCGGAAGGTGGATGGGGATGATGGGCGACGATCGTCCGTGTCGGGCGGTGGCGGTAAGCGACCTGACTCCATGGATTCGAAATCCTCAAAAACGGATGCGAGACATGATGCCGCATCAGGCAGCGCGGGGAGCCGGGAATGGCAGCCCCGGCGCATTGGGCCCAAAGTGGGCAGAAAGAATAGCTCCAGTTCCGCTAGTTCGGAGTCCAGTGGAACTCCCGAGCGGAATATTCCTGAACGGAGGAGCGGAACATTGTGCGAGTTTTGCGGTCGACACACTCACAAGGCGGCAGAGTGTCGACATAAGGCGAAATGGGAGAGTTCGGGAAACTCCCCAAGGTCGGGTCGACAAGATCCTACCCGACCGCACTAAAAACGAAACCCAGCTCCAGCTGTTCTCAGTTTTCGCCGACTCGAGTCCCGATTGTCGCTCTCCCTCTAGACATTGGCCGTAGGAACCCTACGCGCCTAATCGTGGACACCGGCGCTGAGATCAGCCTGTTGAAGCTGAAGGCACTCCATCCTAGATATGGCATGGATGTGCATAAATCTACAACGCTCCAAGCGCTGTTTGTCAAAGGCAAGTCGAGGGGATGCTGCACTGGGAATTTCAAGTTGCACCATGAGATTCCCTGCAGTTTCCAAATAGTAGACTCCTTGCCGGGTTTGGAGGAAGACGGATTGTTGGGGTACGACTTCCTGTCTCGGAATTGTAAGGTAGACGGGCCGGGTGATTGCTTGGTTTTTCCCCGAACGACCGTAAATCCCGTGCCATTCTCCATTCAATTTATCAGCAATGGGGCGGAAAGGGTTGAGCGTGTGGCAGCCAAACGGGGAGACGTGCCAAAGGGACCTGTTAAGGTCGATACTGCGGCAGGTACTCGCCCGGTGACCCTACCCATACAGGGGAGGGCTGCGAAAAGCTGTTCAACCACGTGCTACCCACGTGGTCATCCGGATGAACCCCAAACAGTGGACGTTAATAACATATAGTTATAGACAACGTTTTATATAAAAGAACAATTACGGAAAGGTTAAGCCTTCCGGTAACTTGGAGCCCCTGATCCTAGCTGGCCAGGCTCTGGTTACCCTCCGGAATCTCCGTCCTCGTAAAAGACCTTCGTCGAGGGAGACCAACTTGAGAGTCTGACGAAAAGTCTTTAAGGCCAGGCCTAATGCTGCAGGCGCAGTCCCAGCGCAGACTGCAGAGGCAAACCCCAGTGCTGGGGGTTGGATCGCATATATGAAAGTGCGAAAGCGCACTATAATGTCGGGTGATGGTAGGTTTTGCCGCCGAAACGGGAAACCCCCCCCGATCTACCAACCCATGGACCGGGGCAAGTACTGAGTCCAGAAGAGGAGGATTAGATTAAATATATGGGAGCGGGACGTTTTCGCCGGCCGGGTGACATTTTGGAGTGGTTGAACAAGAGGGGATCACCTCGCCTTGGCGGGGGAGTCCTAACCGGATCGTGTGGGCGGTCGAGCTTTGGTCGAACCATCGGATTGAGTGTCGGGCCCGCCGCGGACGTTTGTGTTGTCCTTGGTTTTGTGGAGCGCTAGTCTGTTGTTCCCCCCTCTTATATTAATAACTACGTGTTAGTTAATTTATTTATTTATTTATTTATTTGTACTAACCCTCATATATAAGTAGTATAATCCCTACTAACATTAGCACTTAAGCATGTAGACTAATTTATTTATTTATTTATTTGTTGATTGGTCTGCTAATTGTTTATTTGTTTGCTCTCCGCCGTCCACTCTCCGGCGTGACATTCCTCTCCTAAGAATGCCACGCAGTCTTGTGGGGGGGGAGGTGTGTTACGTACGTCGGCCACCACCATCATTTAATAATCTGCATTTAATACAATTTTGTTTTAACATAGTATGATGGTAAGGTGGTGGAAGAATTGTACGATCCTGAAGTGAGTTTCTGAACCCACCCTGATTCGGGTGTGGATCGTGCAGTTCTTCGAGTTCGAATTTGTTTTTCGAAGTGGACGTGAGTGGAGAGCGAGAGAGATGGAGGGTTGACCCTTTTTGAAAGATACGGTTTCGAGTTCGTTAACGGCGGTAAAAAAAAAAAAAAAAAAAAAAAGAAAAGGAATTGATCCCCGTTGATAGTGAGTTAGTCAGCAGCGAAAAGAAGAAAAAGTAAGAAAAAAAAAAGGAACAAGAAAGGCAGCAGTCCCCGTTCCTGGGAGTCAATTGTGTAAAGTGAGGTTTGAAAGAATTAAAAAGAAAAGTAATAAATGAATTGTAAAGGAGAAGGAATTGTAACTGGAAAATTATTGAAGAAGCCCTTGGACAACTTGGTTTACTCTAGATTCCAATCCTAAAGTTTACCTCCAACTTAGCTCTCGAGGAATCGAAGGCAATCACAGCGATCACAGGCTGCGGATAGGAAAGCAATCACAGCAATCACAGGTAAAATTAAACAATAATTGATTTTCTGTGGCAAGGATCACAAGAGAGGACACTACACTTTTCCATTAGGAATGATTCGTTTTTAAAATTAAATAAAATACAAAATATTTGAAATAAAAACCAAACTTTTTTTTTATTTTAAAGTATAACTATTTTAAAATTAAATTATTCGAAAGATAAATGACAGCGAGTGACATATCTCCCATTTTCAATATGACTACTAAAAAGATATCGTCCGAATTGGTTACCCAATTTTTTAATCAAAAAAAAAAGTTTAGTTTATTGGGAAACCATCTTCACATCCTCGTGGATTAAGGATTATTCTCTCTGTAAATTGGTGTCATATGTGCGCAGGTTTTGAAAAAATGTATAATAAAAAACATCATTTTTGTTGTTATTGTATCGCGATATTGCTGATACCGATGTAATATGTAAATGCAACAAAAAATTCTCCCATAATAAACCAGTATTTTACAACCAATTCCTCACAACGGCCTCGCACATGTTTCCCACAAAGCGATCGTGACATAAATACCGGAGAAGGATCAGTGCAGCGATTCCAACAGATTACTCACATGCAACCACGATGCAAAACCAACCAGAAAAAAGGATCGCAAAATTTACGTTAGCGCTGTATGTCAATGCATTAACCTAGCAAAACACTCCTTGTGTAATGACTAAAGATATTCTCGCATAACACGCGACTATAGTCTGACACATCAATGCTTTGGTTCTAGTCATTCCCTTGGGTTCAAATCACATTCTTCATCATCATCACCATCATGCCGACTTTGTCAGCTGCAAGGACATCAGCGCCAAATCTTTTTACGCCTCGTGTGTGGGTCTTAATAAGCGAAACACACAATTCGTAAAGGAATTCCCCGACAATCACCTATTCTTTTGCGACGAATGTCTCAACATATCACTCTCTCACGTCCTGCTGGGTATAAAACGCCTGAACAACGCTAACGATAGTTCTCACAACACCAACCTTAAAACAATCACCAATAAAATTTTACATCTTGAGAGTAATCTCAAGTGCATCGATGACCTCGGATATCTCCACCAAACGTCTCTAACCGACATCAAGTCCCTTATTGGAGACAGCAACAAAACGGTCGTGAACCAGGTGACCAATGCAATTAATAACTCCCTCAACTCACTCACACAGGATCTAATCAACTCCTTCCGCACAAATCTCGACAAATGCCTGCAGTCGACATCCAAGCCGTCGCCCGTTCGGCATACCAACCCCCTTTTTAAGAATATTCTCTCCAGACTGAACAGCCTTTCTGATGGACTAGCCTTGCTGCGCCCCTCCTCTCTAAACCACCCCGCCTTGCCCGAACCAGACCCCCTACTCGAGGTTGTCCTACATAAACTCGACACTGTCCTAGATGAGCTCGCGGCCTCCCGATCCCTCCTAGGCCAGCTTGACGGCACCATCTCGTCCTTACAACTAAAAGTTACCAGCCCCCACCCCTCTCCGCGATGTGAGTTGTCTTTGTTCGACGAACTACACAACGCGACCGAATTCCCCCTCCCCCACTTCACCACACTCAACCGTCTACCACCAACCAGCGCCCCCCCCCCCCCCCCCCGGTTCTGCGACGGTCCGGGATGCCAACCCGCCAATTGTCCACTTTGGTACTTCTTAGACCCGCGAAGAATGGCTGGCCCGTATTAAAAAACGCAAACATTCTAATAATCCAACTACGTCTTATCTGCTAAAGCGCGTCCCCAAATCCGCGAGCTCCGAATGGATTTCGGATTACTTTCGGAAAAATTACAAGATTCCCGTAACAGAGTGCATAGTGCTTCCTCCCTCCGACATTGGGTCCAGTTTCCGCGTATCTCTTCCCTCAAGGTACGACTGGATTTTGCACCCGAATAAAATCGGTTTCTGCAGGGTTGGTAGGCTGTCCATGAGTAACAGCAACCCCATCCAATCAACAAAACGCCTTGCACCCTCTCCTAAACTCTTAGTACATTGTTTACGTCGCCCTCCTCATAAATATGTTTCCAACACCAACCCACCTCCCTGTCCACCTTTGGCTTCCACCTTCTCAATCACAGATCGTCCCCAGCCAACGCGTACCCGCCCCTCTCCCCACATAACCCGCCCAACCCAGCCGCGAAGTATTCCAACTTCCATAGGTCACATACTCTCAACCCCCCCCCCCCCCTCTGGACAAGCCCCACTCTTCCTCAGAACCCAATTCGAGGCCGCCTCTTGCACCACTCATTCCCCCATCCAGATCTCGCTCCCATCCATCTCTTCCCTCACCTAGACCTTTAATCGACCCACTCTTATCGCCCTCTGCCAAACTCACCCAGCAAATCATTAATTCTTCCGACAATCGGTATGCCTTCTCTAAATTTAGGAACAAATTGATCTACGAGAATGCCCGCCTCTATCTTTCATATCTCCACGATAAATCTGACTTAGTCTGTTATGAAGGTAAAACTAAAACCAGCGTAATGGCCTCAATCCAGCAGGAAGGTCTACCCACCGACTTTCCTAGCCTTCGCAGCCTGTTCGTTAAGTTCCATAAAAATATCGATATGCTCCCTAATAAAGTTCTTAAAGATCTCTCGGCATTTCGCCAATATGTCGATAACAGGATGACCTATCCCAATAATGACAAGCACTTTTGACCCTAATCGGTCGCCCTTTTGTCCCCCCTATCATCTCAATACCCTCAATACGCTCCCCCTAACTGTCTACTATCAGAATATCAGAGGTCTCCGCTCCAAAACACCATCGACACTGGAAAAGGCACATTCCCTCTCCTTCGACGCTCTGACTGAGACCAACCATATCCCCAGTATTAATAGTCTTGAACTATTTCCTCATCGAGAAGGTCCCAATTCCCCATGCCGTGGAGTGCTGCTTGCCACTCATAACAGACTCGCTTCGTCTCTAACTGCCATCTTTTCTTCTCCGGATCTTGACTACGTCGCAATAAGAATCGACAAGCTCCCTAAGGCTCTTTTCATTATCTGCTTCTATATACCTCCTTCACGTCCCATCGTGTCTTACGAACTCGCAATACTGGCGGTAGATAACCTAACGGAATTGAGCACCTCCCTAGACGATATCGTCGTTCTTTGCGATTTTAACCTCCCCCATTTCCCATGGACATTGGCTGACGAACAAGCTTTATACGTCTCGAACCCTACTAGTTCCAAGGAACGTTTTTTTTATAAATGGTTTCACCGACTCATGCCTCCATCAAATAAGTTATGTCCCAAATCATATGGGGAGACAACTGGACCGCGTGTTCACAACGGACAGACACAAGTCCTCAGGTGCCCCTAGTCCACACGCCCTCTCTACCATTGATAATTGAACCATGAAACCCAGCCGTCTCTACCTCACGACAGCTTTTCGTACAACTTCCACAAAGGTAACTTCCGCCTTCTAAATGAGCATTTTAGCAAAAATTCGCTTTGATCATTTGGGGTTAAAGAAGCGACTGCCACTCTTCTCAAGCAGATCTACTATGCCATCGCCCTATATGGTCCCTATTCTCGTCACAGGTCATCGGTTTCATCGCCGCCATGGTACAACCGCACACTCCGCACTCTTCGAAACAAGAGAAATAACTTGTGGAATATTTTCCTCAAAAGGCGTTCCTTCCAAAACGACTCCAACTATCTCGGTTCCTTTAAAAATTTTCCGAGTTCTACAATTCCCTCTACTCCAACTACCTCACAAAAACACAATCCAATTTGATCAGTGACCCCAAATCTTTTTTCCACTTTATAAATTACAAACGTAAATCCGACGCCTATCCTAACTCCCTTTCTTATGGCACGACTACTTCAACCGACCCCCTAACTATTGCCAATCTATTTGCTTCGTTTTTCCATCACGGACATATCCTTCAGCAAGGCCTTTGACAAAATCTCCCACAATCTCATCCTTTTTAAGCTGTCCTCCCTAGGTTTCGAACGCGTATTGATCAAGTGGTTATCTTCTTATCTGAAAGACCGATCCTACCGTGTCAAATTCAGATCCGCCCTTTCCAACCCCTTTCTTCCCACGTCAGGGGTTCCGCAAGGCAGTCATCTGCCCCCCCCCCCCCCCTCTTTTGGTTGAAAGTTATTAAAACTTTTATGTATGATATCTTTTAGGTGAAAGTTCAATGTATGACCGCCAATGTAATATATATGCATGCAACAACCTCGCCGACTCGACTCCGCTATCGTTCCCTGTCCTGTGTGCTCTCCTTCCACGATTGACCATCCAATCCGATCTCCCCAAGATCAAACTCGCGGCGGTCCAACCGGTCTTTTTCCCGTTGATCTACCGTCAAGAATTCTACGGACGGTCCTATCGTTGCCCATTCGCGCCACATGTCCGGCTCATCTTAATCTTTGCGACCTGATTACTCTCACTATTGTAGGTTTTTGGTATAATTCTGTGGGAGTTTCCTATACCACATGGAGAGCCAACCCACAACTTCATACCTTATTTCGACCGCTTACAGCGCATCATTTCTATCCCTATTCCCCTTATAAATCATGTTCCACTGTAAATCATGTTAAACGGACCATTTAGTGAACCTTAGCGATGTTATCGTCAGCTATTGCAGTTTTTGGACGTCCCGAACGTACATCGTTTCCCAAGCTCTCATGGCCACGTTTAAATTCAGCTGCCCAAAATTTCACTGTTGTAAATGAGGGTGCAGAGTCGCCATACACAGAGTCCGACCCATCTTTGATTTGCGTAGGCGTATTGCCTTTCAACAACAAAAATTTAATGACAGCTCGATACACAATTTTGACCATTTTCACAAACACACATCGACCACTCAAACGACTGTCAAATAAAAACGGCGTGTCCAAAATGGCTGACATTTTGGTGAGTAATTGTCAAAAGGTGCACAACGACATTCACTAGCTGTTATTGACGAGTGCTGCTATCTTCACGTTGAGGTCGGAAACTATCCAGGCCACCCTCGTAAATAAAACGAGGAAAAATATCGTGAGTGACCTAGCTGGTCTAATATGTCATCTATTTGAGGGAGAGGATACGCATCTCCTATGGTTTTGTGGTTCAGTTTCTCGAAATCGATCACAACTCTCCATCGCTTTCTTGGGAACTACCAGGAGGGGTGAGTTTCACGGATTTTTGCTAGGTTGAATGATATCATTCTCCAGCATTTCCCGAAGTTGCTCGTTTATTACCTGTTTCTTGCACTCAGAGAGATAATATGGTCTTTGGCTTGATCCTGTACCGAAGTTAATTCAAGCGATATCTCACTTGTATACGTCAGGTAGTCGCCTTCGAGGTGGAAAATGTCGTTGAACTCCTCACATATTTTCACTATAGATTGACACTCTTGAGGATTTGGGTTTCTTCCTAAGAGGAGTTCCTCGTGTAATTGTGCCAACTTTGAATCTTTTGTTGATTCATGAGGCGACTCACCTTCCAAGAAAAGATACCTAATGTACTGGAGGTGTTCTACCTCCGAAGTGTTAATCTCGACTACGGGATTACTCGATTCGTCATCAGAGTTATTTCCCGTTGACGTATCTATTCGCTTACCGGTATGTATATTCTCCCGGTTTTCGAAAGGAAAGAACGAATATTCCTTTGCTGGAAGCAACTCCATCTTTATCTTTGATATTGAGTGCCTCAATCTGGGCACTTTTCGCCTTTTTCAAAATACAATTAGGGAGTAAAATCCATGATTGTACTTCTTTATGTACCAAGATTTCTCCTCCCGGATTTTTATTGAGACCCCAATTATCGCCCCGGTACTATTACCGGTTTGCTCAGAACGATTTCTACCACCGAGGGGTTTGTTGGTAGGCGTTCTACTAAAACTTTCCCTTCTGTAACGCCTCTTGGTTTTTGGGGTTTTGCTTTGTTGTAACATAGAGTAACTGGTGCCAGGCAATTTTTCACAGCCCTTCCCCTGTATGGGTAGGGTCTTCGAGTGACTTCCGACCGCGGCCACGACCTTCTCAGGTCCCCTTGGTACGGTTACCTTCCTGTGGTATTATTTACAAAGTCAATGGAAAAACTTTCGGGATTAATGATTCTTTGGGAAAATTCCAAACAACTTCCCAGTCCATTGACCTTGCAATTGTGCGACAGAAAGTCGTTACCCAACAGGCCGTCTTCCGACAACCTTGGCAAGGAGTCTACTACCTGGAAACTACAGGGGATTTCCTGATGTAGTTTGTACTTCACCTGGCAGCATACCCTAGACTTTCCTTTGCCAAAAAGCGCTTGGATGGTAGTTGCCTTCTGGGCATCCACCGCATATTTTCGGTGGAGCGCTTTTACCTTTAAGAGGCTGATCTCAGCGCCAGGGTCCGCAACTAGGCGTGTACTTGCTTTACGGCCACCGTCGAAAGGGAGTTGGACAACAGGGACTTTGGTCGGCGGAACCTGAAAACAGCTGGTGTTTGCCGACTTATTTTTCGCTTCTTGTCGACACCCTGCCGCTGTGTGGTTGTGACTCGGCTTAACTCCCTTGTCTTGGACAATGTCACCCTGTTTGGCACTTTGTTCTGTACTGTCAGAACTAGAACGGCTTCGGCCTGCTTTGCGCCTACCGTGTCTTTGTCGGTTAGTTTAACGTTTTCAGTCCTTTTCGGTTGTATTGGTTTGGCTCGTTTTGCCATTCCTCTCCATTCGGGGGTGACGGCGACCTACTGTCCTAGCCGGTTTGGTGGGTGTACAGGTTGGTGGTTTGTGGGGTTTTCCCCATTTATTTCTGTAACCGCACTTCTCCCATGTGTGATCATTTCGGCCACAAAACTCACAGCAACATCGAACGCTGTACACTCTATGATTTGGAAGCAGAGGGTTGGACCAGTCCCAGATTTGTTTGATTCGAGTGCTCCTTCTGCTAATATTGGGCTCTGTTTCTTGGAGGTCCGGGATTGCGTGGAGCTGGTTGCGCATCTTATGCATGGCAACCCCCAATATCGTGACCGTATTTTCTGCAATCTCTGCAGAATGGTGTGTTTCGTCGTCTTAGAGATTCGTCATATAAATACTCCCTTTTGTAGCAGAAACTGCACGTCACGCGTGCAATTAACGCGTGTGACATGCCAGTGTCTTGGACTTGGGCGGGCGTATTACTGTGGTAGTGATCACCACCGCCCTGTTGAGGTACTGATATCCCCGGTCCTATTGGTGTAGACCCGCTTGATGGTGGTGCGAAGGACTTAAAAGGGTTTCTCATGGGTTGGGGGTGCCTAACAGAGTCGGGTTGACCTGTGAAGGTCCGAGTAGTATCGACCGACCTACTATGAAAAGCCCTAGGTATCTGAGAGCTGTCGTTCACAGATTATTGTTGCCTGTTGAACGACTCCTGTGGGTTTGGTAATAATTCCCGATAAATCTGATTTTGCTCTATAGTTTTGTTGAAATTAATTGGTGCGTCCTCGGGACGGCAAAAATGGTTTGGACTATTCACAGGGTGGTATTGAATACACAACGCTCCCTGTGATTGATGAGGTGGACTCGACAAGGTTTTGTTCGGCTGAGGTTCTCTACTTAGGAATGCTGAAAAAGGGTTGGTGCGATGCATGGCTGATGTTGTGACCATGGTGGAGTTGTGACCTGGATTGTCTCATTGTGAGAAGATGTTTGGTAGTTTTCAGCCTTAGTCATGTTTCCCATACCATAGATAGAAGACCCTTCTTCCAAGCATTTCCTTTTGTGACCTTTCCGTTTTGAGGAGCTGCGTAATGATATATTCAAGAGGCTTTTCCCCGAACGCCAATAGATGGCTGCGGAAATGATCCTCTCCGATACAGACCATTAGTACGGGTTTCGTCAACCTCTCAATTTGGGTGGCGAATGCGGCACTACTCGTCGCCGCCTCCATGCAGAGCACCACAGCTTGTTTCACACGAGAAACGAAGTCTGTGACGTCCTCTGCATGGAATTGTCGCATTTTGGAGAGTTGTAAACACAACTCCTCATAGACTACTGCGGCAACAACGCAGTTCGGAGTGCCTGCTCCAACTCTTCGAAAGTCACTGGGGTTGCCTCATTGATGATCCGGTAAGATTCTCTTCCCAACCGTATAGGCAACCACCTCAGGAAACTCTGTTCCTTCTCCTTGGTCAAGCACCTTAGAGTCCTGGTACAGCTGTCAATGAACATTTGTAATTCCACAGCTGTTGTAGGACCCTAAAATTGTCCATTAAAAGTGGGTACCGTTCTTTGGGCTGCGTCCAAAACTTTATCAGTTCCCAACATGGTGTTTTTTCTTCCCTGGTGACCGGTATTTCGACCGAAGAGTAGGGTTCTTCGAGCGAACTTTCAGGGGAGGATGGGGTCGGGTCTACTTTCTTTTCCTGCCTCGTTTTCATTAAAGAGGAGCACACAGTAAAACAATACAGAAAGCCTGCCCGAAAGGAGAACGAGACCCGAAACTAATCCCAACGAGTGAAAAGATAATAAACTGAATAAACTCACTCGTTTCTTTTGGCAGAGAGAAGTGTGAAGATCTAAATGGGTGATAATATACAACAGCTCGGAGGGGAAACGAAAAGATCGAACAGTGGATATTAACAAAATGAAAGAGCAGACACTGTACCAGAACGATCAAAGATACCTGCTTAAAAATGTTAAGATATGACCAAACAAACAGAGAGACCAGAAAGTAACAACCAGAAACCTGTTGGAAATAGATTCTACCAAATATGTATCCAGAACAAAGAAACCAGAAAAGCATTAATTATACTGTGTGAATTAATTGAAAAGACAAAACGTAAAATAATGTTTGAATGTTTAATTTTGATTGACTTATACAGGAAAATTAAATCAATGAATAATATATAAATAGTAATACTAATAAAATAAAATAAACAGATTTTTTTATCTTTTTCTTTAGTTGATTTCCTACTAAATTGATTTGTTTTTAAAAAATTGTTATTCTATTGTGGTTTCAATTTGTCGTTGTTTTTTATTTTATTTTAATTATTACTGATCTACTGCTGCCATCAGTGTGGTTGTAGGTGGTTCACTTGGGTGTTTTTGATTTAAATATTTTTGTTAGTTTTTTTTTTATTTTTGTTCGATAAGTTTTTGTTTCAATATAGTTTGTTTATATATTTATTTAATAATCTTTTTTATATTTATTTATGTTATTTAAATGTTTCTTCTTCTATTGTGGTTTCTATTGTCTTGGTTGTTATATTGATAAAATATTTTTTTTTAATAGAGTTTATTGTTATTTATATTTGATATACAAGTTTTTTTTCAACCTAAACTACAGCAAAACTAAGCTTTATTTTGTGGCTGGCGTAAGTTCGTGTAGAGCCTCAGGGCTGTAGTGATCCTAATTCACTACTCCCATCTAATCCACATTATTATCCATAACCCCAATCATTTTCCCCAAGTGAATCATATGAGCGACAAATTATACCTAAAATCCATTTGTCCCACATTGATTCAATTCCCAATAACCATAACATTATGAAATGTGTAATTCCAAAGGCATTTCATAATTTTTCCTTTTGGGAATTTGTTCAAGCAAATTCCCATTCACTTCCTAGAATACCATTCCACTTGAAGCACACACAAAATCTTGTTTGTGCTTCTTGGAATTTCTATGTACAATTTTTAACAAATCTCTGTAGATGCAGAGTATAAAAGGGTGATGTATTTTGGATTTGATATCAATTTACAAAACTGAAGAAAGTACCCTCCCCAACAACATTCTCCTCTATAAAAAAGGATTCCTGGACCCATCCCATAGGGTCTACTGCTGAAACATTATAAACACGCACGCACAGTACAAGACAGCACAAGCACACACACACACACACACACACACACACGCACACACCGACCAAAGTGCAGATTAGCAGACGCCAAAGACGTGATCCGCGTTTACTACCGCACTCAAGACCTGCCGATCTTGTACGATTTCTTTCCCACCATCCCTCCATCCAAGTAGTTAGAGAACATCTGAACTATCCCTGCCCACACTATCACCTTAGATACCCCCCCCCCCCCCCCCCCCACCTTTTTTTTCAGATATCTCGTGACCGAGCCCAACATCCTCACGGTAGTGGGTGATTCTGGTTATCACAAGATGACCACAGGCCAGAGACAAGATGAAGGACACATCTGTCCTTGTCTCGCCATAGTCGGCCTCTCGACACTCAGTTTTTTTTTTGATTTGAGATCTGTCCAAATCCGGAGGCCGATACCATAGACCAAAAAATTATACATAAAATAAATAAACAATTCAAAAAAAAAAATTAATAACCTACCTCGAACATACTGGACAAGACTCCCTTACCCTTCGTCTGGAGCTGAGGTACGTTTCGTAAACCAACATATAAATAACAAAAGCGTCCCTGGGGCTGAAACATCAGGTACAGTGCCAAAAAAAAAAGGCTCAAGACCGTAAGACCTGGCGAATTCCAAAAAAGGACACCGGAGGCAAACATTGAGCAATGAGAAAGACCAGGAGTTAATAAACAACTGTAGGGTGTGAAGTTTATCTGGCAAAACAGAGTGAACCACAGAAACAGCATTAGCAGACCTGTGGCGATTCTAACAGATACACACACAATACACAAGCAAATAGTGAAGAACACCGAACGAAAATCGAATAAGAAAATGCATCAGAGCCGTATACCGTAGCGATAACATAACAAATCCACATCAGTCGAATGTACTTGAGTTTAGAAATCGAATTCGTACACACTACGGTAGCCTGATGGGATGCACTTTGGTTCAATTTTTGGTGATTATAACTGTCATAGCGTCAATTCGAATCACACGTTCTTCACTATCATCCCAAGCGCTATAGACCAACAACCGCAGCTGACCCAACCGAAGCAGTTTCAACAACGGACAGGAGCAACAACAACGAAGGCAGAAAACCAACGGACCCTAACAAAACAGCAGCAGTTCCAACAGCAGCCAAGCAACACAAAAATAAGATACGTAAAAATTGTTTTTTCCCTTTTTTTATTCATCATCATCGGCACTACAACCGGAAACCGGTCTTGGCATTATTTAGCAAGTTTTGAGGCTCGTTATATTTTCCATAATGATTCGTTTTTTCCGGGCAAGGTCATTAGTCTTGCGCTAGAGGCTCCACGACGGGGAATCGAACTCCGGTCTCCCGCGTGACAGGCGGGTATACTAACCACTATACTATCGAGGAACCTCTTTTTATTAATAACTATCAAAATAACAGAAGAATTAGGTATAGTTGGGATCTGACACTTTTGAACTACAATTACTCCTCCCACAAGTTAAGATACCACCAAAACGAGTTTAATTATATTTTTGTCTATATTGTGTGACCATTAATCCTAGGGAAGAATTTATTTTTCTAAACAAATTATTTTGGCACAAGGAAAATCACGCTTGGGATAGCAAACGTTTAAACCACCCCCTGCGTTTTTCTTTACAAAATAACTGTTCACGAAGGTGATTGCCTCCTCATTTGACGAAAAACTCTCTCCTCCGAGCGCAATTTTTGGATTAGGGAACAAAAAGAAGTCGCTTAGGGCTAGATCTGGTGAGTAAGGCGGATGGTCCACGTAAGTGGATTTTCGCCATGGCAACCGCTGAGGTGTGAGACGGCGCGTTGTCTTGGTGAAACTGGATTTTCTTTTTCTGTAAATGTGGCTGTTTTTCCGCAATTTCTGCCTTCAGTTGGCCAGGTAATGATGCGTAGTATGCTCATGTAATGGTTTTTCGTTTTTGAAGATAATCGATTAAATAACTCCATAACTAACCCAAAAAACAGTCGCTATCACCCAATCCGAAAAAAAAGAGATTCCCCCTTCGCAGTCCACTCTTTTGACTGTATTTTTGTTTCAGGCGTATAATGGTGTATTCAAGTTTCATCGATAATAATTAATCGGCACCAAAACTTGGATTTATTGCGCCTAAACTGCGCCAACAGAGCGTTGGTAATGTTCATTCGAACACGTTTTTGGTCTAACGTGAGCAAACGCAGTGCCCAACGCGCGAGCAGCTTTCTCATGGCTAAATCTTGATTTAATATGTGACAAAAGCGTTCTTTGGACATTTTCATAGCCTCTGCTATCTCTCTCACTTTAATTCGGCGGTAGTCTAGCACCATTTGGTGAACTTTAGCGATGTTAACGTCAGTTGTTCCAGTTCTTGGACGTCCGGAGCGTTCATCGACTCCCAAGCTCTCACAGCCACGTTTAAATTCAGCTGCCCAAGATTTCACGGTGGTAAATGATGGTGCAGAGTCCCCATATACAGAGTCCAACCCATCTTTGTTGACCTACAACAACAAAAATTTAATGACAGCACGATACTCAATTTTGACCATTTTCACAAAAACACACATCGACTCACTCAAACGACTGTCAAATAAAAAGTACGCGTCCAAAATGGCTGAAATTTTGGTGAGTAACTTTCAAAAGATGCGCAACTACATTCACAAGCTTTTATTGACGAGTGCTGCTATCTTCACGTTGAGCTCGGAAACTTTTCAGTCCACCCTCGTATACTTACCAGGATACCCTCTTAATTCGATCAATTGGGTTGATAATGTTCAGCTGTAACAGTTGACCAGTTTCCAAAACCTCGTAGTAAATGAGTTCGTTTAAATCCCACTGAACACAGAGTAATACTTTCTTGGCATAGATATCCGATTTTGCAACTAGTGTCTATGGGTGGCCTGGATCAACCCATGCAACCCATGATTGTCGTATAAAATCCATTTACATCACCCACAACGATTTTGTGCAAAAATTCGTTCCTTTGTGTCGAGAAAGCAAAATCATGCAGATGTCATCGCCAAGTCATCGAAACAATATGGGATAAGGAAGTCACTCCGGAAGCATGGAAAACCTTGTGGTGGTTTCTACTATGGTGCTTCAACACGGACGATGGTTCAGAAGAAACACCGCCAATAGTACACTGGAAATTGTTCTTACCAGAAGGAATAGAGCACAACAGCGAACACAACAGCTCTCCAAAGAAAACACACCGGAGTAGTTTTGATGTTAAAGTTTTTATTTCAGTAAAAATCCAGTACAATTAAAACAATATTGTGCCTTTGCTGCAATTCACAAATAATTAGCACAACGGGTAGTGTTATACACTGTAACGAACCTCCAAAAAAGTATTATATTGTTTATCAACTTTCCGCATTCACAATCGTTTATTTTATAATTATTGTTCACGTGTTCACTAACCAAGTAGGATTCGGTTTTCTTTAATTCTCATTCTTTGAATTAAGATAAGGGCACGGATCTCTTACACGACTTGACAATGTTTACGAATGGTTATTCGATTAATTTCCGACAAGCAACGATTTCAGCACGAGGATCTCCTTCGGCGGTTAAAATGCGACTCCGCTAGTGGCTGTTGCACTCAACATCCCCTAGCTGCAGTGGTGATGGATTCCATCGAATGGAAGGAGCAAATCCGATCTTTTCATTTGGCGATGACCAATGAACAATCGATTTGAGTTTGTTGGAAAATTTCAATGGGGCCGTACAGGTCCAGTTGAAAACCCATTCGTTTAAAGCCAGGACAAACGGAGATGCGAAGGTGCACAAAAGAAAATCCAAATACGCGGTTGATCAAACAGATGATAGAATACGGAGGCTGGTTATCTTGCCATCATAAACGATAGGGAATAAGATTTTTTCTGTTGATGTTATGTCAACAGAACTTCGCTGCGATGGCAAAGGCTACAATGCTTGGGTGTATGTTTATTTTAGCAATTCGTTAATACAAGGGAATGTTGCCGTGCAGGCCAAAATAGCTTCTTCTGTTTACGTTGAGTATACAGAAGCATTCCGTTTCGATAGCCAGCGCGACAATCGTGGCTGCTTGTTGTTTAGACAACGAATCATTAGAAATGGCCGATGCGTTGCTCGTTCCATGATAAGGCAACGGATCATGTAATTGGTCATGCAGCTGTAAAAATAAATGCACGTACGTGAAGGCTAAAGCCATGCCGTTGAAAGTAATAGGAGATATTGCGGACGGCGGGAATGGATTCTTCTGTAATGTTAGGTCAACAAAAGATTTGCTCGCCATGGCCAGGGCTAGGATAAAGGTTGTTTGTTTTACGAAAAATAAGGCATGATAATTGGAAATCTGGCTTGTAGATGTGCAAGCAAGCAACTAGCCCGGCATGTCTTTTTATGGACCAACGGATTTTTGGAACAAGAACACACAGAAGGATTGGCGTGTGTTTGATGGGCATGTGGTCGACCTTAGGAACCGATCGGTTCATGACAGATGAACCGAGATGGTTCAGTTGATGCCATGGCAAGATGGTAATCTTGCCGTGGACTTATGTTTAAGGTATGAAATTGTTGAATAGAGCTTTGTACTGCTCGTATAGAGGTAAGCTGCTTATGGTTGGTGCTGGTATTTGCGGGTTGGGAACGGGGAGTTGGGAACGGGGAGTTGGGTTAGGACGATGGGTGTTTCTTCGGGCGCCTTAAAGAACCCTCACTTCACCCCCCCCCCCCCCCCGCCAGCGGCAAGTGGAGAGTGTTGAGCGGAGTTTGGTGTGGTGTCGGAGAGATGTAGATGCCTCTGGGCGCGCGCATGGGCGCGAGTGCGGGGAGGTTGTGTAAGTTGGGCGCTAGGAGTGTCAGGTGCAGGAGGCTGCTCAAGAGCGGAAGCCCCAGGAAACAGGGTTTACTTTCTAGGTGAAAAATAATGGTGCGTAGCTTACGCTGCTCGATTGCAGGTAAGTGGAATAGCTTTGTTGAGTGAGGAGAAGGCAGGTTGATTCAAAGGGAATGGCTGGTTCTTTAATGATGCTTTAAAGAACCCCCACGACCTCAATAGTCGTCCCCATTTTCAAAAACGGCGACAGGTTTGACTGCGAAAACTACAGAGGAACATCATTGCTCCCAACGACATACAAAATACTAACAAATGTCATACTGGTGAGAATCACACTGTACGCAGAAGAAATTCTGGGAGACCACCAAAGCGAATTCCGTAGGAGCCGGTCAACAAGCGACCAAATGTCGGGAGGGACGGTTCACCAACTGTTCGTTATATTCAAAAAAGCCTACGACTCAGTCGCAAGGCAAAGACTTTACCATATTGTAGTTGAGCTGAGAATCCCGAAAAAATATGCCGCCCTCTTTCAAATTTGCATGAATGATAACAAAGGGCGAGTTAGAATAGAAAACCACCTCTCAGAACAATTTGAAATCCGTGGCGGACTAAAACAGGGGGATGGCCTCGCACCATGTCTTTTTAACCTTGTGCTCGAGTATGTCATCAGAAAGGTACAAGACGACAACATTGCCGGATTATCCCTGAACGGACACACAAGTGCTCGCATATGCGGATGACATCGCTGTTCTGTGCGATAATCTAGAGACTGTTAGTAAAAACTGTGAAATCATCATCCAAGCGGCAATAGAGGTTGGCCTAGAAATAAATAAAGACAAAACAAAATACATGATTACGGCGAGAGGTGCTGGACCTCGGGGAACACACATAAACGTCAGAGGCAAGATATTCGAAAAAGTTAAAGAATTTAAATATCTGGGAATGATACTGACAGCCAGTAACGAAATGTCGAAGAAAATTAACAAAATGATTGCATTCCGGCAACGCTCCTTGGGACGCAGTCAGTAAACTGCTGAAATCCAAACTGCTGTCACGCAATATAAAGCTCCGTGTCTATAGAACCATAATCATGCCGATTGTTCTATATGGATGCGAAACAATGGGTCTCACAAAACGGGAAGAAAACAAATTCCGCGTATTCGAGAATAGGGTTTTAAGGGTATTTTTGGCGGTAAATATGACGAGGAGGCAGGACAGTGGAGGAAACTCCACAACCACGAATTGGAGGAGCTATACTGTAAACCTACAATAGTGAGAGTAATCGGGTGCGAAGATTAAGTAGGGCCGGACATGTGGCACGCATTGGGAACGATAGGACCGTGCGTAAAATTCTTGACGGTAGACCAACGGGAAAGAGACCGGTAGGACGGCCACGACGCAGACAATATTAGTTTTGCCCTTGGGGAGATCGGATCGGATGGGCAAGCGTGAAAAGAGAGTGCACAGGACATGGAACGATGGCGGAGTCGAGTCGGCGAGATCGTTGTATGCATATATGACATAACGGTCATGCATTGAACGTTCACCTAAATGATATCATACATAAAAGTTTTAATAACTTTCAACTAAAAGAATTCGTTCAGTGTAGCATCAAAATTAATTTCCTGTTACAGCCGACATACAGTGGTGGAAAAAAATAATAGAAACAAAGGGTTAGATAACGATCAACAGTCAGTAACTGCGTACAATATGGTTTTTCTTCGACACCAATTGTATGGTATATACGAACCGCACCTAACAGTACTTTGATGTGGTGCATCAATTTGCTCTTATCAGTTTTTTGGTTTTGTCTAGTAGTAAAAAATGCAAGCGAAAGGGGATTTTGCATGGAAAAAATAATAGAAACAAACCATCACCACAGTCCACAATGGAAATTGTATATCGGATATTTGGTCGACGGGAAAAAACCGAATTCTTTGTCTGCATTTGTATATGCTGAAGAATTCGTTTGGTGGCTAAGCACGAAGTTGGTGATTGTTTGTCAGTTGGACAAACAGATGATGGGTCGGGTCTATTGCAGCTGAGCAAATAAGCTGCTTGGCGTTGCTTTGTCGTTGGACAAAAGGTCCCCAACCAATGTGCATGTAAGGCTGGGATTTGCTTGCCATTTATGACGCCCGTATGATGTAAAGAATTCTTTTCAGGGAATTGATGAAATGCATTGGATGCACGAATGAAAGAATTCTTTTACAGGGTATTTTAGGCTATGCATTAGATAACCTTGATGCGTGAAGCTTCTGCAGGTGCTAATGCAATTGCATTAGCGGGAAACAATGGGGTTTTGTAGCTTCAGGGCAGGAAGCTTTGGAGGTAATTGGGAAGATAAGTAGTGGCGTTTAGTGGAACCGCCACAATACAACCTAGTCATAAAAACAGCAATGACTAAGATACATATATCCAAAATGGTGAACGAATTGGATGCGTTGAAGTATGTTTTTAATGCAACCAACTTCAGAGGCGGATTTCTACTCGCACACCTATTACAATTGTAAAATATGATTTATCATTCAGTCTTCAGTTGTAAAAAATGTATATGTGTGTAAATGTATGGTAAATAAATTCGTATTTAAACTACCTAAAGTAATCGAAAAAAATTCCTTTAACCTACTTGATAACAAATTTGCTTCTTTTACAAACATTTTATTATTAAAGGAAATGTAGCTCGGACATGTGTGATACCGTCTGAAGAAATCTAGTTCATTTCTGCGCCTTAAACCTCCCATCACTTTTGAACATATTTTTCAATTGTAATGTCCTCTCTCTACTTTATCCCGTTTTAATTGATGTTTCAACTCTCAGCTCGTCAAAAAATCGGAACAATTAAATAAGTGTTATGGCTACGCCTCTCCTAAGAGAAACGTGTATAAAATAAAAATAAAAATTATTGAAACAATATCATAAACTTTACAGAATTCTTTCACGGATTACCTTATTCCAAAGTTACTAACAAAATATCGTCTAACAATGGCCTGTTTCGTGCGTTTAATTGTCTTCGTCCAAATGATAACTGGTTTCGACTAAAAACCAACGAACCACAGCAACAATCGCAACCCTAAATAATCTTTTCACTCAATCGGTATTTAAGATAAATGTCTACAATTAATTCAGGAATTTATGATCCACACAACTGTGTTTCTGATCATAAACATAATTTATAAGTTTATAACTTAATTAAATTTACGACAGAAATAGGTCATCATAAGTCGGCGGCTCACCAAAACGTTTGTCCCATTGTATTATATAATCCTAAGGCATTGCCTTATGTCATCATCCGTTGGGCTATTAACCCTTGGATCGTAGTTTCAGATATCGGGTTGGTGCAAGGTGCAGGTTTTTTTTTTTTGAATCTTCATACAGGAAAAACCATGATTAAAAGCCCCCAATTCACTGTCATGAGATTAAGTATTCAGAACCTAATTATCGAACTTAAACAAATAAATTCTTTTAGATCATAATCCGCTGAAGGCTAATTGACTCTGACTCCTCTCAAAGCAATTATACATTCAACCATCGATTTTCTTGTTGTCTTTAATAACTCATCTTCAATTGTATTTTCTTTTCTTTTTTATTATTTTAATGGCCAAACCTCAGCTAGATTTGTAGTTTTTAATGGTCAATATATTATATAAATATGAATACGAAATATGAGACTCAATTAAAATTACATTATGGTTCTTTGTCATGTTATTTTTAGGATTGCCACTTATGTACATATAAACCGAATGAAAATACCTGAAACATATAGTTTTTGTATGCTTAGTACCGAGAATCTTTTACCTTATACAATTGTGCTGAATCGTAAATGCAAAGTGATCCTCGGCGGGAAACGTTCTCCGGTCGAATTTTTTCACGTTCTGGTGATATCGATCTCCGTCACTAAAATCCAATTGAATACCGTTCAGATTCCGACAAACTTTTGGTTGTTATAAACTTTTTCCAAGGGGTTGAAGCATTTAAAAACCAGTTCCCATTAAATTATAATTGAGATATACTATACTACATAGGGTAAAAAGTCCCGGGATTTTTAATGACAACAAACGTTTTTTGGGCAAAGTTTAAGTTATTCCTCAACGTACTATAGCCCAAGTATTGCGGAATACTAAACGAAAATTACTTTTTAAGGATAAAGTGCACCAAGGAGTTTAAAATGGCGTTTTTTTTTTGCATAAACGATGCGCACAAAACGGATTTTAAGGCACCCTAAAATGACAAAGCAGAAGAAGAGAAAGGCTGACTTGAATGTCAAAATATTGTAATAAAATAGAAACATATGAACAAGCAGAACATCTCACATTCGTGTGGTTCGACCAGAGAACGGTTGTGTTTTCCCATATGCCTGAGATCTGTAACAGTTTCAATGTGAACTGATCCACACACTCTGGTTATCAAGTATCGCGGAAACTGTCCGGAGATGTGAAATGTGTTCACCAAATTCAAGGATAGTGCCTATAGAAAAGAAATAGACAGGATATGTTCCCCTTATGGCGAGCAATGCTCTTTTCTGCGTACATCAAATACGTTCAGTGCTGCTTAAGGTATACTGTAATGCAGGGGGGGTTTTTGTCGTTATGAAATGGTAAAACTTCGTTTAATTGTTCTACGAAGTTGCCATGTAATGATATGAATATGATCGCCTTTAAGGGTAATTGGCTGGAGAGATATAACCTTCGTAATCTGTGATGGTCTACGATAAAGCTTCCCTAATGGTTTGCTGTTTAAGCGCAGCCCGCTGAAATTGGATGGCGACACCGCCGCAGTTGGTGAATCAAATTCCACAATAGGTTTTTGATTGATTTATTATCGAAATTGCTGGGGTATTTATACTCGCAATCAACCACTCAATTATTTACAAATTGTATAATCCACTCATACAAATATTGCTTAACAAGCGATTTCATTCTTAATTCATAATTCACTCAATACAATTTGCTTATCATGCTATTCTATTTTCTATCACCAGCTCGGCTCATAGTGCAAGAACAATGACACGATATGACCCAATTAATTTGTGAATCACTCGCTAGTGGCAAGCTCGCCAGCGGGTGTCATATGATTCTTTCAAATCATAACTGGAGCAATTCGTTTCTTTTA
This sequence comes from Microdon myrmicae, assembly GCA_963931805.1. Lineage (NCBI taxonomy): Eukaryota > Metazoa > Arthropoda > Insecta > Diptera > Syrphidae > Microdon > Microdon myrmicae. The sequence goes on from OZ007499.1 coordinate 76,890,338, forward strand.
CTCAATGAAAAGAATCGACCTTGAATTATTGTCGACAACGAATGCTGGTTACGTGACACTTGCTAATTGTGACAAGGGCAGTTGATTCATTTGATATTATTCTTCATGGTCATTCCATGGACATGTTGTTACACTACAATACTATTTACTACTATTTATTGGCCTGTAGGAACCCGAAAGGTCATGACCTCACCGATTCGACTTCACCATTGTTCCCTGCCCCGTGCGCTCTCCTTCCACGTTCGACCATCCGATCCAATCTCCTCGAGGTCCTACCTAACATGGTCCTCCCATCTCCGTCAGGGCCGCCCTGTCGGTCTCTTTCCCGTTGGCTTACCGTTAAGAACTCTATGCGCGGTCCTACCGTTGCTCATTCGCGCCACGTGTCCGGCCCACGTTAATCTTCGCGACTTGATTACGCTCACTATTGTAGGTTTGCGGTATAGCTCTTCCAATTCGTGGTTGTGGAGTTTCCTCCATTGTCCTGCCTCCTCGTCATATTTGCCGCCAAAGATACCCCTTAGAACGTTATTCTCGAATACGCGGAATTTGTTTTCTTCCCGTTTTGTGAGAGCCCATGTTTCGCATCCATATAGAACAATCGGCATGATTATGGTTCTATAGACACGGAGCTTTATATTCCTTGATAGCAGTTTAGATTTCAGCAGTTTACTGACTGCATGCCAACTAGCGTCGCCGGAGTGTAGTCTTTTGTTAATTCCCTTCAACATTTTGTTACCGGCTGTCAGTATTGTTCCCAGGTATTTAAATTCTTTGACATTTTCAAATATCTTGCTTCTGACGTTTATGTGTGTTCCCTGAGGTCCACCACCTCTTGCCGTAATCATGTATTTTGTTTTATCTTCATTTATTTCTAGGTCCATCTCTTTTGCCGCTTGCGTGATAATTTCACTGTTTCCACTTACAGTTTCTAGATTATCGCCCAAAACGCCGATGTCATCCGCATATGCGAGCATTTGTGTGACCCCGTTCAGGGATGATCCGGTCATGTTGTCGTCTGGTACCTTTCTGATAACATACTCGAGAACAAGGTTAAAGAGACATGGTGAGAAGCCACCGCCCTGTTTTAGTGCGTCGCGGATTTCAAATTGTTCTGAGAGGTGGTTTTCTATTCTAACTCGCCCTTTGTTTTCGTTCATGCAAATTTGAATGAGGGCGGCATATTTTTTCGGGATTCTCAGCTCAACTACAATATGGTAAAGTCTTTGCCTTGCGACTAAGTTGTAGGCTTTTTTGAACTCAACGAACAGTTCGTGAACCGTCTCTCCGTATTCCCACTTCTTTTCCAGTAGTTGCCTTATTGTGAACATTTGGTCGCTCGTTGACCGGTTCCTACGCAATCCGCATTGGTAGTCTCCCAATATGTCTTTTGCGTACGGTGTGATTCTCGCCAGTATGATATTCCTCTGTAATTTTCGCAGTCAGATCTGTCACCTTTTTTGAAAATGGGGACGACTATTGAGGTTTTCCATTCTTCCGGAATGACTTCCTTATCCCATATTGTTTTAATCAGTTCGAAGATCTTTCGAGCGGTTGCCTCTCCTCCATGCTTCACAAGCTCTGTCGGTATACAGTCGACTCCGGGGGCCTTGTTGTTTTTCAATCGGTTTATTGCGTCTACAACTTCGTCGAAAGAGGGTGTGGGATAAATTTTTGCCTGTGCATCGACATGGACGCGGGTTCTGCAAAAACACTACTGATTGTACGCTGAAAATGTTCACGAAAATTGAGTCAACGAACACCGACTTCCGCACTCGAGTTCCTGGAGACTCTGCACTACAGAAAAATGTCAAATGAAAACACAGATGTTGTTGTTCTGTTGAATGTTCTTTTATTATTTTTTTTAATTGTTCCTTTGATGTATTACTATGTTAGTCGGCACTTTAACGATCACTACAGTTTAATACAATGCTGTTTTTGAGTAAACATTTAAACGTTCGTCTTAATAAGATAACCACTTAACATTCACTGGGATGTAACCGAATTGTTTTGGACAGAAGCGTTAACTTTGAATAGAAATTTAATATTTATTGGACTCGCGTATGACAACTCGGGCGCGGTGAACACTCGACTCGTGTGCTGCCTTCGGGTGTTGAAATCTGCCTCTATTAATTTTAGGATTACAAAAACCGGATAGCGAGACAGCAGAGACTCGACTTCTCTCCTCGAAGGATGAATTCTGACTCATCGATGCAATCCACATCCGTCAGATTCAACGGTGGTGGATCACATCGATATGGGAGGATCGAACCGGATCAGCTTGGCAGCGGCCAATAGTGATCGAGGAAAGGGTTCAATGGGAGGATATCCCAAATGCTGCATAGGGACGCGTACAATGCTCCTTTTGCCTGCAACAGTATGTACGAACAGCAGAGGCTGCAGGCAATGTGGTCATAAATTATCGATGATCCACGCCTGAGAACGAAATAAGTTTGTGCTTCAAAGTAAACAAAAATGCTATTTGAAGGGTCAAATGATGAGATGTACTGGAGATACTAGTTCAACCGGAGATTTGGGTTGTGTTTGCTTTAGCCGTATGGCTCTGGAGCGCAAGGGGGGAAATTATTCATGGTGGTGAAGGATTTGACCGGCAGGTGTGCAGTCTAACGTCTCACCCAGGAGAACCATGGCCAGCGGTTAGTAAACAAAACAAACGCAGTGAGGTACTGTGTGTTTGCTTTGATTTGCTGTGGGTCATCATAGGGCATGGCATGGGTAAGATTGTCTAAACAATGATCATATCCATGCCCAACTTTCATGATCGGTTGATAGCCGATGAAAGGGAATTGGTCGCAAGTGTTGCGAACCTCAGGATATGGGTGCAATATAAGATTACCGAGTGGAAGGGAAACTATCGGCTGCAGCTGTATCTGATGAGCATGGAAGCAGTGTTTGTTTACACTTTTGTCATGGTGTGAAGCGTCATTTTGAGTCTACTTAATATCTAACGTCTCCTAGGTCGATGGATCGAGTGTGTGTTTACTTTAAATAACACTCGTTCGCTTGTGGATAGCCAGCGATGGCTATGCTGTGTGTTGTCGATAGGATGATCGGCCGATGGGTCTGCCGATAAGGCAAGGGTAAGCATGACGTGCCGAATATGGGGAAAATGTTCCTCAGCCATGCGTGTTGACATGTTCCGATGTTTATGTCGGTTACACGATGGGAAAACCGAATTGGATTTTAGGACACGATGGTTTGTATGCAAGCATGCCCCTGGTGAACTTCTATACATGCTAATGCGATAGCAAAATAGCAAACGGTAATCGTTCTAGATGATTTTGCCACGGCTAATGTCTTACAGGTAAGTATTGTTGCAGGGGAGCTTGACTGCTCATCTGGAGGTAAGCTGCTTATGGTAGATAATGAGATTTGCAGGTAGGGGAAAAGGAAGTTGGGTTAGGCAGATGGGAGGTTAAAGAACCCCACAAGGGCTCTGGGATTTGAGACTCGGCTGTATGTACGTCTGGTGCGTTTATTTGTGATTGATGGGTGCGCACATTGAGCAGGTTTTCAAAGTACTGCTTCCATCTTGTCACGATATTATCTGTTTCTGTCACCAGACAGCCGTTTGTGTCTCGGATTATGTTGGCTCTCCCTCGGTAGCCATTTCTAATTGAATTTACGCTGGCATACATACCACTGATATTTTTTGCTCTGACATTTTCTAGGATTTTTTCGATCCGAGTCTTCTCCCATTCGCGTTTTTTGCGTTTGAAAAGTCTTGTTGTCTCTTTCCGAATTGTCGCATATCTTTCTGCGTTGACTTCATCGTATCTTTCTAAGTGGATCACTCTGAGGCGTTTACGTTGGTCGATCTTCGCCCTGCACTCTTCGTCAAACCAAGGTTTGGACTTAATTGTTTTCTTAAATCCTAATACCTTTTGGGCTGTTTGTTTGATTGTGTCTCTGATCGATGTCCATTTAGTGTCCACACTATTAGCTTTCTCTTCCTCACTACTCCCATTCTCTAGGATACTAAATCTATTCGTTAGTTCGTCTTGATATTTAGCCCTTTTGCGCAGGTCTTTTAGTTTATTAGTGTTGAACTTTTTGCTTGTCTTCCGTGATTGCCCATGTGGGTTTGCTGCCAGCCGAGTTCTAATTTTGCCCATCACGAAAAGATGATCGGAGTCGCAATCTGCTCCTCTATATGATCTTACGTCGAGGATATTTGAATGGTGTCTTTTGTCTATGAGGAAGTGGTTTATTTGGTTACGCGTTACGCCGTCGGGTGATATCCATGTGGCTTTATGGATTTCCTTGTGCTTGAACATCGTGCTTTACACTAGCAGATCTTTGGACGCTGCGAACGTGATAATTCGAATTCCATTATCATTTGAAACGTCGTGTAGGCTCTCTTTACCTATAGTTGGTTGGAAGATGTCTTCCTTTCCAATTTTTCCATTGAGGTCCCCGAGGAGGATTTTAACATCAAATGATGAGATCCCATCGAATACTTCCTCTAGGGACTCGTAGAATGTGTCCTTCGTGTCCTCGTCGGTAGATTCTGTTGGGGCGTGTACGTTTATAAATACATAATTGTACCATGGTCCCTGTATGTTTAGCACTGACATTCGGCCATTAATAAAATGCACATCTTTTACATGGGGAGTAATCTTCTTGCTTATGATGAAGCCGATTCCGAGGTTATGTGTATCGGTATCTCCACACACCAGTGTAAACTCGTTGGTTTCGATTACATGATGTGGGAGTCGGACTTCCTGAAGCGTGACGATTTCCATTTTATATTGTTTCGTTGATACACAATTTCTATGCTGGGTCATGTCCTTCGATCGCCCTGCAGGCGTTGGAAAATTGTTCGGACTTGTGGCCCATGTATCTGTGGATACGTGGGGTTGTTGACACCAGGATGAATGTTACCTTTTATTTCAGGTGGAAAGGAGGACTTTTGAGGACACGTGTCTGTGGGCGCGTGTATTTTGGCTATAGTTAAGTATGTTCCTTGGTGGAACGACGACATCTCGAACTATAGTGGTTTGTGTGGTTCGTAGAACCGCCACAAGGTCATGAACTTCCGAGTTCCTATAGGCCAATAAATAGTAATAGTAATCCAAAACTACTTAAATTAAATCCCCATAAAGATAATATCTCGTCCATTGAATAAGAGTACGTTCAACACCTTAGGAAAGGAATTTGAACAGTAAGGCCAGGTGCCAAGTTTTTTCGAATGCCCCTAACCTTTCTCGACCATTTTCTAAACAATTCCAAATAACGTATATCCATCTCCGGCACGGCCATCCTACCGGTCTCTTTTCCGTTGGTCTTCCGTCAAAAGTGGCCGTCCGTAAAAAAGGGGACCCAAAAACGACATTAGTAACTACCGCCCCGTTGCCAAACTGTCACATGTGTGAAAAACTGTTCGAAGGCATTCTTTACAACAAATCATCTCACCCAACAAGGATGGTTTCCTTACGGGTAAGTTGACTACCACCAATCTAGTTGAGTTCTCACCCCACACTCTCCGTGCCTTACAGAATGGCAACAAAATCGATATAATCGCAACCGCGTTTAGCAAGGCCTTCGATAAAATGTCCCACAATCTCATCCTCCTTAAGCTATCCTCCCTTGGTTTCGAACCCCCACCGATTATGTGGATTTCTTCAAACCTTGACGATCGAACCTACCGTGTCAGATTTAGATCCACTCTTTCAAATGCTTTTCTTCCCATATCGGGAGTTCCCCAGCGCAGCCATCTTGGACCCCTCCTATTTATTCTTACTATTAACGGCATTGACTGGAGTATCAAGAACTCCTCCATCTCCCTTTACGCGGACGACACTAAACGCACTTCCCCAAACAGATCTCGACAGCCTTTCTACTTGGTGCCAAAACAACTGCCTCGAACTAAACATTGCCAAATGTTACTCAGTAACCGTCTCCCGTAAACGACCCCACTCCCCGCAACGTCCCTATGTCTTACTCAACCAATATATATCACCTGTACCATCGATTCGCGACCTTGTCACCTTACGTGATAGGGAGCTTAACTTCATCCCATATATTGATGACATTATTCTCAAGGCCAACTCTGTCCTTGGTTAAGTGAAACGCTGGTCGAAAGAATTCTCTAATCCCTACATTTCCCGTTCGCTCTACATAGCCTTTGTCCGTTCCCTTCTTGAATAAGTTAGTTAGGTCTGGTCTCCTCACTACTCGTCCCATATTGCCAGGATCGAAAGCGTACAATGGCGTTTTTTGCGTTTTGCCCTCCGAGGATTGAATTGGAAATATCCTCGGGTTCTACCCCCATACATAAGTCGTCTCCATATTATTAACCTCAACACAATTGAAGAGCGCAGAATTAAAGACGACATCCTTTTCATCCACCTTCTCACCTTCTTCTCTCAGGTTCTATCCACTGCCCAAGCTTCCCCCCTCCATCACATTTCCTAGAAACGCTCAAAACCTTCCGATACCATCATCTCATCTGCTCACCTTCATCACATTTTACACTAACCCTCGAAACCCGCGAAACCCCCGTGTCTTCTATTTCCCCACCCATCACACTTCTTACGGCTGTAATGAACCCATTTCGCGAATCCCGCGGTGAGCAAACTCTTACCCTGCCTTCTGTGACTTCAATCTCACCTCTCCCGCGTTTAAACGTCGCCTCCTTTCTTACACCCCCCCCCCCCCCCTTACGCGTCCCGCTCACTCCCTACACTCTCATAACCCGCACTCATACTCAAAACCTAGCTTCCGGTCTATCCTTCTCTGGCCTACCACGTACACCATCATCCATCCATCCCTGTTAGTTGCCTATACTGCCCCCCCCCCCCCCCCCCCCCCCCCCCCGCCCACGGCTAAAAACATTCTCGTTAACACACAACCCGCACCCATCCACATTCTCAACATCCAAGCTTCAGGTCTGTCTTGACGCTCACACCACCATCTCTCCACTTTTACACTCACCAGCCTTGCCTTTGTTATTAAGTTATTAGGTTATTCTTTTATTTTTATATTACATTCACCTGTACTAAAAGAAATGAAAGAAGGTTCTGCCCTCAGTTCAAATTGATGGTTAATATCACGTAGTATACGCTCCTATGATGGTTTATGTTACATATGTATCATCATCATCATCGGCACTACAACCGGGATCCGGTCTTGGCCTTATTTAACAAATCTTTCCACCGGTCCCGATTTAGAGCCGATGTCATCCAGTTTGGCACTCTCAGGCTCTGGGCGTCCAGGTCTACGCCATTCCTCCATCGCAGACAAGGTATGCCGCGCTGTCTCCTCCCATACATCCTGCCACAAAGTACTTGGCGCGCTTCTACGCTCATTCGAGCTAGGTGCCCCACCCACCGGAGTCTACCGAGCTTGATTTTTCCTACAACATTAGCTTCAAGGTAGATCGCGTATAACTCATGGCTGTAGCGTCTCCGGAATCGTCCTCCCTCACATACGGGGCCAACAATTCTCCTTAAGACCTTCCTCTCGAACGCGGCTAAGAGTTCAGAGTGCCTTTTATTGAGCACCCAGGTCTCGGATCCATACATGAGTACTGGTAAGACCATGGTCTTGTACAGTAGTAGCTTAGATATTCTGGATACATTTCGGAATTTAAAGACCCTTGATAGACTATAGTAGACTTTGTTGGATTTGATGAGCCATTTGCGTATTTCTTCTTCCAGTTACATATGTATGAGGATTACATAATTACAATATGCAATTGGGATTTACAATATTTACAATTTGAAGTTTCTAATGATGAAATTGCTACTGTAGTATAACTAAACTTACATTTCAAGGTACCATTTTCTTAAGTGTAAAATCTAAAGGTAAAACGATGCCTTACAATGTTGCTTTAAAAATATTCTAACATATTTTTTCGAAAGGGAGGCAGATAGTCTAAGAAGTCACTTCTAAAAAACAGGTACTCACGATGCCCGGTAATCTGACACATATAATTCATGGGAAGGAGATTTATTGATCACAACTACTTTATTTCCAGGAATTTCTCAATAATATTTAAACTTTTCAGAGATAGACTAAGTTGTAACACGCAATTTATTAAAAAATTGATTTTTTTTCTTCAAAGTAACCAGCCGTCGTTTATCTATTAATTAGGCGAAACTCAAAACCAATATTGTCGGTAATTTTGAACGACCGTCGCAAAACTGCGCTCAATTTTCCACCTGCATCCCCAAAATGTTTCTCTTATATCCGTCCCTAATGAAATTTCCTCTTTTTTTAGCAAACTGAATATTCCTAGAAATCTGTTAACGACTTACACATCCGACAGACTCTATTTCCAAGCTCCGGCCCTCAAAATGCGGCTTTCATTCCTCGAACACTGATCTTTCACAACAGCATCTTCAGGTGCCTCTAACCTAACCAGGGTTTGTATCGCTCGCCTGCAATCACTCGGGTTCATTCTCAGCATAAATAACACTTTGATTCATATGCAGACCAAGCTAGACCACCTGGCGAGTAGTAAAATATTACCAGCACTCATCTGAGCTGTGGAGGTTATTCTCTCGGGTAACTCTTTAGCTTCTTTCGTTTTCTTCGCTTTTGTTGCTGCTCTTGTTGTTGGTGCTGTTGCTGATGTTTTTTTTTCCGCACAAATGAAAATTAATGTGCTCCCCTGATATAAGTGTAATGCACTGTGGGCTACTTTCGCTGGCAATTAAACCTACCATTAGTGCAGTTATGTGAACCTAATGAAATCGACTACTTCTTGCACTCGATGATCTCATAGGTGAGTGGCCCTTAAAACGGCGCCGAATTAGTTTCTCCGCTAAACAAGGATTACGCAATCGGATTTGAGATTTATGCGAACTTATAAATCACTGATCCGAAAATGGTTGCAATGAAAAATAAATATTTTTCAAAACTCACCCTTCTGGACCCTGAGGGCAATCTCATTCGAAAATCATTTACAGTGACATCTGTTATTGTTCTTGCTAGACGGGGATGAGCACCCTTGTTTTTGGGCCATCCCAGCAGTTTATTCATGCGACATTTGGTTAAGTGTTGGTGTCAATGAGAGGGTGGGTGGTGTGACTGTGAAGGGTCTAACATCAGATCAAGTGGTGCAATGATGAGCATCTGCCTGTAAGGCAACAATTAATTAGGGGTGAAACCGTAATTTTATGAAACAGGATTCTTCGTTGTCGAAAACACGATACTGTGGGAAGCCGCCACTCGCAAACGGAGCAAGCATCGTGTTTTTGATTGTGAAATTAAAGCCAATCAAATGAATTTAAATTAATTGAGCTATCGATTTGGATTTGGTGGTATTATAGGAGGTTTTGTAGCCAGCAACCAGTTGAAATTAATTTTCATTGTGAGTTTCATGAATATTCAGTATTGAAATCACCAATCAGTGTTGTTAACAAGGCAATCACTGAGATCGATTCTAAAAGGCTTACGGAAATGGTAAGTAGATTAAGTATATTTCTTCAATATGAAATGGGGAAAGTGCTCAGGTTTCTGTTTGACTCATTTTATATGACCATCGCGGCTATTGTACATACATATCGCTTGTATTAATAATCTGTTCACATATAAATGCGTGAAATCTGATTTTTGGTGATCATTAAGGTATAGAATTCGGTGGTCAGTATGGAGGTTGATGTACACTCTGCACTATTGGGGAATGGGATATACCTTCTAAAAAAGGTTTGAGACAACGAGTGCGGTTTAGGTCTTGATGGAAGATTACAGTAATGGAGACAATCTGAAGTCATTGAATTTTTTTAAACATATATATATCTTAATTTGTACTAATTCTCAAAAATATTGGAGTGGGAAGAAGGTAATTTATTCTTTGTATTGAAAAATACAACTCTTTGTTTTCCAAAGAATGCACTGTAGGCAACTACATATTTGTTTCAACGATTTTTTGCCATCTTTCTTGCAAGATTCCGTACTCATAGAAGTGTTGATCTTAATTAGCATAAAAGAATAAGTAAAAATGAAATAAAATATAGCGGAACTAAGTACAATTAAATACCATCATTTGCGAATTGTGCTATTTATCAATTTGCCAAAATATCGGAACAAAATATAGTGTGGGGGAGCAATACGATGAATTTGTTTTTTTATATAAGAAAGCATTTTTGTAATAAACCAAACAAGGTTAAAAGGTGAGAACGATGATTTGAAAAGAAGTCAACAAACTGCCGTTGAGTGCTAGATAATTATTATGAGCAGGTAGAACTTTCCAAGCCCTTGTAGTTCGACGGCTGCAAGTGTAGCATAGGTCGTTATTGTAAATATAGGATAAGATGTTTTTATATACATAGCTTTGTAAGAAAAAAATTCACTTGCTAAGGAAAATTCCTCGAGTCAGTTTCTTTTATTTTCAGCTGTTTTCAGGTACACCAAGGGGTTTCCCCTGCGGTAAGGGACAACAAAAACGGGGCTAATTAATTTCATTTTTCTTTATTTTTCAGTCATTGTGAATCGATTCTTGTCACCAGTGGTGAGAAACGGTTCGTAAAAAGTTAAAATCTAGGTGGATAGGTATATATGTATATATATATATATATATATATATATATATAAAGTTTCCGACCTCAACTTAAAGATAGCAGCACTCGTCAATAAACGCTAGTGAATATAGTTGCGCATCTTTTGAAAGTTACTCACCAAAATTTCAGCAATTTTGGACGCGTAGTTTTTATTTGACAGTCGTTTGAGTGAGTCGATGTGTGTTTTTGTGAAAATGGTCAAAATTGAGTATCGAGTTGTCATTAAATTTTTGATTTGTATGAGGACTCTGCACCATCATTTACCACAGTGAAATCTTGGGCAGCTGAATTTAAACGTGGCCGTGAGAGCTTGGGAGTCGATGAACGCTCGGGACGTCCAAGAACTGGAACAATTGACGATAACATCGCTAGAGTTCACCAAATGGTGCTAGAAGACCGCCGAATTAAAGTGAGAGAGATAGCAGAGACTATGAAAATGTCCAAAGAACGTGTTTGTCACATAATAAATCAAGATTTAGGAATGAGAAAACTATCCGCGCGTTGGGTGCCGCATTTGCTCATGTTAAACCAAAAACGTGTTCAAATGAACATTTCCAAGCAGTTTAAGCGCAATAAATTCGAGTTTTGACGCCGATTAATTGTTGTCGATGAAACTTGGATACACCATTATACGCCTGAAACAAAAATACAGTCAAAAGAGTGGACTGCAAAGTGGCGGTTTTTTCGGCTGGGAAGGTAATGGCGACTGTTTTTGGGGATAATCATGGAATTATCTTAACCGATTATCTTCAAAAAAGGAAAAAACCATTACATGAGCATACTACGCATCATTACTTGACCAACTGAAGGCAGAAATTGCGGAAAAATGACCACATTTGCAGAAAAATAAAATCCTGTTTAATCAAGACAATGGGCCATCTCACAACTCAGCGATTACCATGGCGAAAATCCACGATATACTTTTTGAACTGCTTGACCATCCGCCTTACTCCACAGATCTAGCCCCAAGCGTCTTCTTATTATTCCCTAACTTGCGCTCGGAGAAGAGAGATTTTCGTCAAATGAGGAGACAATCAGCTTCGTTAACAGTTATTTTGTAGAGAAAAACGCCGAGTACTATTTGGACGGGTTAGAGAAATGGGAGCATGGCTGGGAGAAGTGTGTAGAGTAACAAGTCTCCTTGTAGAAAAATAAAAATTAATTTTAAGAAAAAATGTCTTGTGTATTTCTTAGGCTAGGACACAGCAGCCAGAACCAATTCCACCGGTGCTCCTGTAACCCACACAGACTTTCTGTCCCTTGATAATTGGACACGCAATACAGTTCGAGTATACCAGCAATCGTATTAAATAAATCAACTGCAACCTATTTCACACTTAAGAACGAAACTTGAACTACACTCTTTATTTTCCTGTAACTTTTCTTAGAATTGTTTCTCACCAAGAAAACGACGTTAGTCACATTGTTGAATTAATGAATTAACAGACAGTTGATGATGCACTGTCAGCTGGTTTCTGACAGGTGTGTCATGTGCGTTGGTTGGGGAGTGGACTAGACGATAAACGTACTAGATTCTCTTCGCTGCATGTAATTGCGAATTCGCAACTATATATATCTATCTATATATATATATATATATATCTATATATATATAGGGGCTCCTCGATAGTATAGTGGTTAGTATACCCGCCTGTCACCCGGGCGACCGGGGTTCGATTCCCCGTCGGGGAGCCTCTGGCGCAACACTAATGGCCTTGCCCAGAAAACATAAATCATTATGGAAAATTTAACAAGCTCAGGGCTTGCTAAATAAGGCCAAGACCGGTTCCGGGTTGTAGTGCCGATGATGATGATGATATATGTATATAGCGGGTAGGAGCGAACATACAAGGTAAATCACTGATTGCTTTCAACCCGGCGAAAGCCAGGACGATCCTTGTCCCGGTTCAATCCAAGTTGACATACGGTCTCCACGTGGCACCCCTGGATAGTTACTTTGGTACCCGCCAAGTAGTGAACCAATGCATGCAGCGACATTCCGAGAAAGGTAGGCGGTAGGCTAATAACTTGACCCGGAAAAACAAAATATTATGGAAAATTTAACAAGCCGGACCGGATATACAACGCCGACCACGGAAACGAAAATGGCAAAACGATTTAAGAATTTTCTCATGGAACGTCCGCTCACTATACAGATCTCGAGATGAGAATACCTGCCCAATATACGATGTGATCTTGGTGATTTGAATGCCAAAATAGTTCGGAAGCCGGTTTTCAGGCACTACGCAGGTTCCCATAGTTTGCATTAGAACACTAATAACAATGGACTACGAGTCATCGAATTGGCAGGATCAAAGACCATGATCGTTGCGAGTACCAGGTTTCCGCGTAAAGACATCCACAAAACCACCTGGGTATCACCTGATGTGGCTACTCGTAACCAAATTGACCACGTGTTGATAGATCGTCGCCGCCCCTCAATACTGATGACAGTACGAACGTACCGAGGTGCCAACGTCGACTCGGATCACTATCTTGTTGGTATAGTTTTCCGAGCGCGGATTGCCTTATGGAGACGTTTTGCACCCACGGATCAGGTTCGGATCAACACGGCTGCCTTACGCAATGAGAATACCAGTAGCACCGTTAGTCATGCGCTAAGACTCGCCCTTGAATAACTCGATGGAGGGAGAGTAAGTTCCGGAGGCAGAATACCAGGCGTAGAAGAGAAATGGACACGCCTTAAGAATATTGCCATTAGTACTGCCACCTCCACCTTAGGCAATAGTCGTAGAGATCGGAGCGACTGGTTTGATGATGAGCGCAAACTAGCGACTGAACGTAAGAATGCTGTGTAAGGGCAGTCTCATAGAACGCGGATACGCGGGGAGAAATACAAAGATCTCAGAAGATCTGAAAAAAGAAAAGTGCCTGGGAAAAAAATACTTGTCTGTGAAATAGAGAAAAGTAGAGAGTAAGGTCCGCACTATGCGCGGAAGTTCTACCAAATAATCCGCAGTATGACGCGGTACACACCACGCTGCACTTACTACAAGGATAAAGAGGGTAATCTGATCACCGTTCCTGAAGGCATTTTGGATCGATGGGAAATGCACTTCAATGAATTGCTAAATGGTCAGCTCACAGAAGAATTGGAGGCTCCACCAATGCAAGATCAACACCAAATGCAGCCACCACCAAGCATTGAGCAAACATTAAAAGCCATAAGACAGCTCAAATCAAATAAAGCCCACGGAGCTGATGCCATACCAGGTGAGCTGATAAAACAAGGAGGGACCACGTTACATCATGCAATTCATGAGATCGTGGTGCACGTATGGGAGCAAGAGGAGATGCCGGAAGATTGGCGTCGTGGTATAATTTGTCCCATACATAAGAAGGTGTATGGGCAAATTATGTGTGGAGCAAATATAGTGGTATAACATTGCTGAGTACGGCCTATAAGAGAGTCTCCACTATCCTACAAGATCGGATAGCCCCGTACGCTAAAGCCATCATTGGTCAATATCAGTGTGGCTTCATCCCAGGCAAAGCAGCGATTGATCAGATATTTGCACTTAGGCTGGCAATGGAAAAATATCAGGAATTTAAGATTCCATTATATCATATATTTATAGACTTTAAGGCCACCTATGGCAGCATAGTCAGGGTAGAACTATATAATGCCATGAGAGAATTCGGCATTCCAAACAAATTGATACGACTTTGTAGGTTGACCATGACCAACGTAACTAGTCAGGTAAAAATAGTGGTATTGCTGTCCAAACCAATAAACATCTTTAATGGACTCCGACAAAGGGGCGGTCTTGCCTGCCTCCTATTCTACCTGGCGATGGAAAAAGCAATCCGTGACTCTGGCCTTAAAACAAGAGGGACTATTGTCACCAAGTCCAGCCAGATACTTGCCTACGCAGATGACATCAACATCATTGGTAGATCCAATTCGGCTGTACAGGACTCCTTCCCCCAGATCGAGCAGGCGGCACAAAAACTGGGACTATATATTAATGATGGGATAACTAAGTACATGATGGCAACTTCTGCGAAGAGAAGACCTATCTTTGGTCAAACTATCAGGGTATTGGAGCTCGAATTTGAAGTAGTGCAATCCTTTAACTACCTTGGGTCAATAGTATCAGCCGATAACAATATGGAAGAAGAAATACGCGGACGGCTGATCAAATCCATCAAAGCCTTCTATGGTCTACCACGGCTCTTTAAACCCCGAAATTTATCCAGAACATCCAAGCTACTACTGTACAAGACCATGGTCTTATTAGGACTCATGTATGGTTCCAAGACCTGGGTGCTCAATAAAAGGCACTTGAACTCTTAGCCGCGTTCGAGAGGAAGGTCTTAAGGAGAATTGTTGGCCCCGTATGTGAGGGAGGACGATTCTGGAAAGGCTAAAACCATAAGTTGTACGCAATCTACCTTGACGCTAATGTTTTAAGAAAAATCAAGCTCGGTAGACTACGGTGGGCGGGACACCTAGTTCGAATGAGCGAAGAGGACCCTGCCCGGAAAGACCTTTGTGGCAGGATGTATGGAAGAAGACAGCGCGGCAGACCTTGTCTGCGATGGACGGATGGCGTAGACCAGGACGCCCAGAGCCTGGGATTGCCAAACTGGATGACATCGGCTTGAAATCGGGACCGGTGAAGAGACTTGCTAAATAAGGCCAAGACCGGATCCCAGTTGCGTTGCCGGTAAGGTGATGATATATATATATATATATATATATATATATATATATATATATATATATATCATCATCACCATCGGCACTACAACCGGTCTGGGCCTTATTTAGCAAGTCCTGAGGCTTGTTAAATTATCCATAATGATTTGTTTTTTCCGGCAAGGCCATTAGTCTTGCGCCAAAGGCTCCACGATTGGGTATCGAACCCCGGTCTCCCGCATGACAGGCGGGTATACTAATCACTGTACTATCGAGGAGCAGTACATATATATATATATATATATATATATATATATATATATATATATATATATATATATATATATATATATAAATAATAGGGCAATTAACAAGTCCCCAGCCTGACACATAGATGGCGGCACTAGAATTAAATCCATATGATTTTTAGTTAGCCCTAATCTTCAAAAGACGCGTGTATAAATTTGACAGATGTCGGATCATTAGGTTGTGAATTATAGTATTTTGAGTGAAGCAACTTATGTTATTGTGAAAAAATGGATAAAAAGGAAATTCGCGTGTTGATAAAATATTGCTTTTTGAAGGGAAAAAATACAGTTGAAGCAAAAACTTGGCTTGATGACGAGTTTCCAGACGCCGCCCCAGGAAAATCAACCATCAAGGATTGGTATGCTAAGATTAGACGTGGTGAAATGAGCACCGAAGACAGTGAACCCAGTGGACGCCCAAAAGAGGTTGTTACCGACGAAAACATTAGAAAAATCCACAAAATGATTTTGAATGACCGTAAATTGAAATTGAATGAAATAGCAGGCACTCTAAAGATATCAACTGAACGTGTACATCATATCATTCACGAATATTCGGGTATGAGAAAGCTCTGTGCAAAGTGGGTGCCGCGCGAGCTCACATTTGACCAAAAACAACGACGAGTTGATGATTCGGAGCAGTGTTTGGAGATGATCAAGCGTAATAAACCCAAGTTTTTGCGTCGATATGTGACAATGGATGAAACATGGCTCCATCATTTCACTCCGAAGTCCAATCGACAGTCATCCGAGTGGACTGCACACGATGAACCCGCCCCAAAGCGTGGAAAAACGCAACAGCCGGCTGGCAAGTTTATGGCGTCTGTATTTTGGGATACGCGCGGAATAATTTTCATTGACTATCTTGAAAAAGGAAGGACCATCAACAGCGACTATTACACAGCGTTATTGGGCCGTTTGAAGGACGAAATCGCCGAAAAACGACCGCATTTGAAGAAAAAGAAAGTGCTGCTTCACCAAGACAATGCACCGTGTCACAAGTCAGTGAAAACGATGGCAAAAATCCATGAATTGGGCTTCGAATCGCTTCCGCATCCACCGTATTCTCCAGATCTGCCCCCCAGTGACTATTTCCTGTTCTCAGATCTCAAAAGAATGCTCGCTGGGAGGAAATTTTCGTCGAATGAAGAGGTGATCGCCGAAAATGAGGCCTATTTTGAAGCAAAGGACAAATCGTACTACAAAAAACGTATCGAAAAGTTGGAGGGTCGCTATAATCAGTGTATCACCCTCGAAGGGAATTATGTTGAATAAAAAAAAAACGAATTTTGCCAAAAAAATGTTTTACTATGGAAGGCCGGGGACTTTTGAATTGACCTGTTATATATATATATATATATATATATATATATATATATATATATATATATATATATATATATAGATAGATAGATAGATAATATTAAATATTCATTGAGATAATACTGCACGCCGAAAACAAAACAAAGCAAATAGAAGTTGTACAATTTAGAGTGCTTGTGAAGAGTTAGTAAGTTAATTAAGAAAAATAACTGTAAATAGGACAACATTTAGTCTTAAGTAAAAAATGTACTTTTTTTTTAATTTCAAATAATCCGCATGGCAAAGATGGTGTGACATGTAGCGTTGATGTTTCGTCGTGTTGCGTATTAAGCAGATTATTTGATCCTGAATCCTATTGAGTACATTAAGAACCAGGTAATATTTGTAGTAAAAAGAAATCCATTAAATGGCTTCAGTAATCAGTATTTCGCGTTGTATAAGTGTAATCAGGTTACGGTGGATGACCTTAGAAAGATAAGATCTAGTACTAAAAAAAAACTTTACAGACTGTCTTATGATTGTTTGACTCATTTGTGTTTGAGTTCGCATCTAATATGGACACCGGCAAGCCAGGCGGCTGAAAATGTGAATAGTGTTTATGGTCCTGATATTGTAACAGGCAATCACGCGCAATTTTGGTTTCGTCGATTCCGCTCCCGCATTTTTGATGTCAAAGATGTACCACACTTTGGGAGGCCAATTGTCGAAAATGTTGATAAAATCATGGAAATTGTCGAGTGCGACCGTCATATAAGCACGGCTTAAATTGCCCAGGAGCTAAACATTGCACAAAAACCATTTAGAACCACTTAAATAAGGCTAGATACAAAAAGAAGTTCGACGTATAAGTACCAAACGAGTTAATGAAAAAAAAAACCTCATGGACCCAATGTCCATCTGCGACTCGCTGCTGAAACGCAACAAAATGGATCCATTTCTGAAGCGGATGGTGGCTGTTGATAAAAAGTGAATCACTTACGACAGCCTCAAGCGAAAACGGTCATGATCGAATCGCGATGAGCTGGCACAATGACGGTCAGGAAGGCTTTGTTGTGTGTTTGGTGGGATTGGCCAGGAATCATCTACTATGTTATGCTCCCCTCTTAGTCCAGACGCGTACTGTTTAATTTGTGGAGAGAATAACTTGTGACAAAGTAAAATATATGTATATATTTAATAAGCTGTGTTACGAATTTGGCAGTACTCAACAAGTGTTCATGCCATGCCACTGATTGTGACACCCAACAAGTTCATGTGGTTTCCCCGGATTGAATGACCTGGCCGACCATCGTTATCTGTGGCATTGACGATCTATTTTTTTTTATACGTGTCACATATTTTAGTATCAGTTATTATGTGATTTTCCGTTAGTGCACGAATTGATAGTCTTTGCATAAAGTTGAACATTGAGCCGTTGATGTTGCACTGGTCACCGTGAAATTTTCGTATTGGTGCAGCGGTCTGACATAGAACACCTATATCACCTTAGGATAGCATGCAAGCTGCTATTCCCAAGGGATGAGCGACTCTACTTCTGCAAAAACAACAAAAGTAGTTTCTTGTGTCTTAATGTGGAGCATCAGAGTTGGTAATTACCCAATTGTGCAGTATACTTCGCTACAAAAGACGAGACGTATTACTCGTTTTCCTACAAGAAAATACCACTCGTTACTCCTTTCGCTATATGGAAATGGAATAGTAAATGTAGAAGACATAAATCCATGTTATTACTTCATTTCAACACTGTTAAGCATATCCTCGAATCGATCTTAGCTCAGAAAAACAGATGAGGCATTGTTGAGTGCTTACAAACATTTCGACAGCACATTACCCACCTCTAGCCTTTGGAAACCTTTTGACTAAATTGAATTCTACAAAATGACCCTTTCGAGATGTGCCATTCCATTCAAATGCCAACACTGTTATCGATGTTCTTCCGTCTTCCACAGACATTATTAATATGAGCTACAATCGCAGCTGACTTTTACAAATGTTTTCCTTCAGCTCATCCACTATTCACGACCTACAATTCGAGTACAGCCCGGCAAGGAGTTGAGTTCATTAAATGAATATGTACCAAATATGTATGACATGCTCATAATCCTCGAAAAGGCATCTGCCAACTTTATTATGTGCTGCTGTTAGCCAGTGCACTTCAAGGAAGCAAATCACCTACGCGTTCGCTGATGCTGTACTACAACTTGAAGCCTTAAGCCGATAACCGTTTGGATCCTTTATTTCGCAATAACTTGTCCGACAGAACAATGCCGACAGCATTGGCGGTCTGATGGTTACCACCGTAAACCTGAACAAACCGACTCCACTCGACCGTTTCATTGTTTCATCGTTCACATGGTAGTCAACGTGATTTGCATTGTGTGTCCGCGCGGGCATATTCGGGCTTATTTGCAGACTACTCCGAGGATCGGTCAACGGAAGAGGTTCCGATAAGTCCGCTTGCGGCTTTTGCCAATAATGATCTCGTGTGCATCGTTGCTCCTCATTCAGGCGGACAACGGCCGCCAATGGTGCTGTGCGTCAGTGAGAACGCAAACAATCCAACCGCAGTGTGTTCACAAGACGGCAGTTAATTGATTAAGTGGTTTACCTTTCCTTAGGGCGTTTTAGGGGTAGCTTCTGTGGTTTACGTGTCTTCCCTTTTGCATTTGCTGATTTCATTCTATTGCAGGGGGAATCTGTAAATGTGCAGATGAGTGGATTGTAATTAATACTATTGTCCTGGAAGGGTTGTGCGACAGTGATATGATTGTTCAAGAGGGTGAAGTTAATGATGCGTATATCTGTCGAGCATGTGATTCGTTCGCATGGAACAAGTGCCAGTGTGCTAACGTCCTTGACATACTCATGGCAACATGTGTAAAACATGTAACTTTTATACCCCTTCCATGAAAGGGAGGTTTAATGAACCTGCCGAAAAGTTGTTTAACATCACACAACCTGTATGCTGGGAAGAGACCTACTGTTTCACCCCCGTCAAGTATCACAGATTTTCATGTTCGTAATTCAATTGCAAATCCTATTTATACGATTTTAGGTCAGGCGAACATTTCCTGCAACACAAAGGCTGCCCTAATTATTCTCGGAGAGTGAACAGATGCACTTGTGCGGCATGCCTCAGGCGCATCCTCTACACTTGTCCAGATGTGGGGTGGTGAGCTCAGTAAAAACGATAGCGGTCTGTGGTTTCTTCGCAGTTTCCGGTGGTTGTTTCGGTGGTCGAAGTTTTGAAAACGTTTATGTTGCGGATTAGATTTCGTGGTTGTTTGTGTGCGATTTAATTTGATTGACTGTGGCGTAGGCACGAGGAAAGGGAATAGTTTAGTGCTGTTGAAGTGGAAGTTGAGATAGTTTAAATCATTTTGTAGAAATGGAAGGGAAGCACGCGATTAGTGACATGCTTGTAGGTATGAAATATATTCAAAATTGTATCAGACGTTATGTATAGGGGTAGACGTTATGTATAGGATAAACACATCCTTACTTGGGTTTTTATTTGTTTTACTACGATTTTTTGCTGCCATACAAAACGCCTCATCGTTTTTATTTGACTTAAGATGTGAGTACTTTGACTAACTTTCTTTTTTACATTTATGAATACTCGTATTGGAACACGGTACCCATTTTTATTTAGGGTTTCTGTTTTCCTATTGATTTCATAAGTCTAGAGAGTTATTTAATCGAGAATAATATCCAGGGTAAGTTAGAAAAGTAATGAGACAGGCAACACCGGCAACAGTCCCGATCTTATTCACAGAGAACAAAAGGTCTCTCATGGATCGCCTGCTGTGAGAGACATACTAGTGATCCCGTAGGAGATTATTGCATTCCATATATTTAAACAACTCGGTATTGATGAGTTTTTTCTATTACCTTAGAAAATATACAGTAAGGTTATCGGCCGGCAAATTTTTGGTGATACATTTTCCCTATCTTCGTATTTGGTTAATTAGAGAGGTTTTCCAACAGTGGGGAAGGTTTCCTGTACATGGGATAAGCGAACGAGTTTGCTGAGAACTAGCGGCGGTTCTGAGACACCGTTTTTAAAGACTATTGCTGGCATTCCGTGCGGTCCGATTTCTATTTTGTAGTTCGTTTCGCACAGAATGTAATAACGAAACTTCACATCTGCCATTAAAGATCGGACATGGATCTAAAAAAATGAGCTTCCGGGGTTGAATTCGTGGAGAATAAATTCACGAAAACCTTGGCTTTGTCCCTTGATCCTTTGGTTATGGTCCCGCTGCCCGTGTAACACCAAAAATAATCTTGGTTATTAGGGTCCCTTCTCGGGAGCCAATGTAACACCAAAAATATTTTTGGGATTAACATAAAATAGTTAGTTATCTCTCGGGGGATACTCCTCCGAGGTTATTAATTTAATATATTTACCCGTTCGTGTTCGAGAATTGATTCTTTGGCCGCTGTTGGCTTTGATGGGTTTCCTGGAGACTGAATTGCTGTTGAGTTTCTTGAGGAGTGAACTGTTGTCCAGAAAACTGAGGCACGCACTTCAAGAAAAACTAAATTACACACAATTCAAAGAAAGACTAAGACGTTTCGTCATCTACTTTAACTTTATTGGAGTCACTACTCGGTAAAATGTTACCGGTACAACTTTGTTCGCACACTACTCCTCTAATCAAATCAAACCAAAGAGCCGGCTGTTCCATTGCAGGGCTACAACCCTTTGTTTGATCGATTAGGTCTCTTCTTCTGCGCATTTGCAACCACTCTTTTATACCTGAATTATGGGCGGGGAAGTGCAAACGATGCGTTTACTTCAGCCTGGACTTTGATCCGGAACGTATGACCCATTTTGAGGCTAATGCCTGGCACAGGTCATTCGCATTTCTCAATGATCATTTCCACTTAATGGTCCTGCATCGGCTTAAACATTCATTTAATTTGTAGTGGCAATTGTTACGTGCGGCTGCGCCACTGTGGTGTTTGCCACAGAAAATTAATTGTATATATCTAACTAACTCATTATGGAAAATTTAACAAGCCTCAGGACTTGCTAAATAAGGACAAGACCGGTTCCCGGTTGTAGTGCCGATGATGATGATGATCTAACTAAATTACCTGTTGTTGTTCAGGAGACTCGTTCGGCCGCTCTCCCAGCTGTGGTACTCAATTCAATTCAGAGCAGCACTTCAGTGATTTCAAGGAAGTTGGAAAATGGCTCGGCGAATGGTTTGCTGTTGTTGTTCAGGTTTTTGTAAAATCCATAGAGACCTCCGTATGTTCAGCAGTGGAGAAAAAACACAATCAATTACACGTTATAAAGCTTTTTCTTCTTTATTTTTGAAAAACACAACCGTGCTAAGAAAATACTAAACCATTCATCAAAAGCAAGCCCTTCTCTTCTGTTTTTTCCTTTTTCAAAATTTTTCTTTTACAGTCGTTCTTTTTTTTTTCTTTTTCCAAGACAAAACGGGTAAATTCACCTTTCTTCCTTTTTCCACCGTAAACCGAACTGAACTCCATAACATCCCTCAACGGAATCCCCAAAGCCGTATTCCACTCAACTGTCAACAAAATATTTTTACTTGTTGCTTCCTTTCCTCCTAGGTACACCAAGAGACCTCTCTCTCTCTCCCCATCAGCATCCACTCCGAAAAGGGAATCAGCTTCCACACGATCCACAATCGAACACGAATATGTTCGTATATTCAGCATACCATCCACTATTAAATCATATTCATCATCATCATCGGCACTACAACCGGGAACCGGTCTTGGCCTTATTTAGCAAGTCCTGAGGCTTGTTAAATTTTCCATAATGATTTATTTTGTCTGGGCAAGGTCATTAGTCTTGCGCCAGGGGCTCCCCAACGGGGAATCGAACCCCGGTCTCCCGGGTGACAGGCGGGTATACTAACCACTATACTATCGAGGAACCCTAAGTCATATTAAAAACCAATTAAATGATGGGGGTGGCGGAACACGCACGTAACACAATGACCGAACCAATTATAGTACATCGCTCCACGTTCAAATCGTATCGTTCGACCGATTTGCGTTTCGTTACTGTGTCTGTCCTTCCGCAGATCTCAGCATTTTGATCGACGCTCAGTTAAGTCGTCGCTAATAGCCTTTGAAGGCACCGACCGTGTCATGTGACTGGTATGACACTTGTTTTCGGGCATGAAGCAATAAATGCATTCGAAATATTAAACCGAGAACAGGTGCTTGCTCGGTTTTTGAGTGTGAAGCAAAATGCATTTACCGTGCGCCCTTGGGAAGTGGGAATGTGATATCGTATGTCAATTGTTTGATTGCATCGGGTGCAATGATACACGATAAGCGTTTAGCTTTGGAAGGTGGGTATGCATTATAGGTGGTGAATGAATAAATATCGCAACGTATGCGATATGAACATTAATTGTCTGTGGGAAAAGGCGTCAGTAAATTGTTTGTGCATTGCTTTGTGTGCAATATGATGTTAGTTGTAAGGATGATTGCTAATTGAGGCGGGTTGTGTAGCGAGGTGTAACACCCGTCACAAATTGCCATTGCACAAAATATACGTGAATCCGTTGAACACTCATGTAGTTTGTTGGTGTGAGCCCTTTTTGTTCTCAATCGTTTGGTTGCATACGTTTCTGATTCTGATGGAATCTGCTCTAATGATTTCCACCACATTAGAGCCCTGCTGTTGAAAAGTCCTATTCTTGGCTGCTGCAATCCGTTTACATTTTTATTATCAAACTACAGTTTATAAGATGATATTCTTTTGATCCAATATTGAGTATGAAGTTACATACCGTGAAGATATAATTTCAATGATTGACATTCCACATGCGTTAACATCGGACCTTCCAAATCAAATCTCTGACCACGGAAATGTTACCAAGAAATTCCTTTTATCATTCCAGTTAGCGTCCGTTACTTCTATACTTAGGCAGTCTGCTTAGTTTGGTTATTTGCTTGAGATCTAGGTGATTGCGCAACCGATGTCGAACAGTGTCCGTGTTTTCCAATGGCATAGTCGTCTCTACGGAATAAATGCTTGGTTTGAATGACAGGAATAGATCAAGGATGTTTGCAGAATTACTGCGATTATCTAACAGTTTTGTAGGCTCCTCTACCAATTGCGTCTAACCACAACTAATAACGAATGTTTCGGTTCACTTCTAGCCCTCGTCTGATCCGAAGGAATATACTAATCAGTTGGGGTGATGTGCATTATAGTTGTCAAAAACAAAAATCTCAAAAACTGGTTGGTTGATTTGTCGTCCAGTCGTAAGTGTGTGAAATATACTCGAGGAGTGTCGGTTGTCGTTTGGGGAATAGTAGAGAAAGCAAAGAAATTTAACTAAACGCCTCAGCCAGGTTTTCATTCAGATGACATCCAATTTATTGCGTTTTAACACTTTTTCCTTTCGACAAGCCTTGATTGAGATTCCACTCTAATCCTGGACAACAAATGTGTCTATTCGGTTCATAAGTCTTGACTAGTATCAGCATATTTGGCTTGGCTCTTTGTGAACTTTGGTGAACGGCGTTTACATTGTTATTAGTAAAACCGATATCGTTCGATGTTACAAATTGCTGCTACTATTGGGTTTGTAGCACAGGAAATGTCAGATTTTCGCTAAGTCGAAAATAAGAAGTTCTCGAGTGAACATCTGCGCCAGAACGTTAAATTTTCTTTTTTTCTAAAGTAGAGTGGTACGTGTCCTTGCCGTGTGAGAATTTTAGGGTTCGTTACAGGTAGTTTTTTTCTACGAATTGTTTACCATGCTGTCGGCAGTGTCAAATTCGAACCCTCTTCCTTTATGAACTTAAAATGGGACATAATACGTCATTGGGAGATTGCACGAAGTATGAAAGTATCACCAATGGCAATAAGTCGACACCTTTCTCTCATAGGAAAGGTGAGGAAACTCGATAACTGGGAACCCCATGAACTGAACGAGTCCCACAAACAACGGCGCCTGGAAACCTGTGCATCGCTTAGATTAAGAAAAAAAACTGAACCGTTTTTGCACCGGATAGTCACCGGTGATGAAGAGTGGATTCTATATGATAACCGTAAAATACCTGGGCAATGGTTGGATGCAGGTGAAAACCCAAAACACACCCCCAAGCCCGATATTCACTCAAAAAAGGTTGTGGTGACAAATTGGTAGACATCGAAAGTGTAATGATTTTCCTCAGCACCACCCACTTTGCACACCACACACACAGTTTGGAAATAAAACACTGTTTTGTTAGTTTTGTTCTTTAGTTATTACAGTATATATTTATATTCCCTTGGAGTCACACACTCTTTTTTGTTAATGTGTAAATTAAATTACATTGAACATATACTAGTGCTTGCACCACTTTCTCTATTAATGCATTAACAATATATTAGTACTTGTTAGAATCTCCAAACACGAGCACACTGCACCACTTTCTTCATTAGTGAAAGAATTTAACTAAACGCCTCAGCCAGGTTTTCATTCAGATGACATCCAATTTATTGCGTTTTAACACTTTTTCCTTTCGACAAGCCTTGATTGAGATTCCACTCTAATCCTGGACAACAAATGTGTCTATTCGGTTCATAAGTCTTGACTAGTATCAGCATATTTGGCTTGGCTCTTTGTGAACTTTGGTGAACGGCGTTTACATTGTTATTAGTAAAACCGATATCGTTCGATGTTACAAATTGCTGCTACTATTGGGTTTGTAGCACAGGAAATGTCAGATTTTCGCTAAGTCGAAAATAAGAAGTTCTCGAGTGAACATCTGCGCCAGAACGTTAAATTTTCTTTTTTTCTAAAGTAGAGTGGTACGTGTCCTTGCCGTGTGAGAATTTTAGGGTTCGTTACAGGTAGTTTTTTTCTACGAATTGTTTACCATGCTGTCGGCAGTGTCAAATTCGAACCCTCTTCCTTTATGAACTTAAAATGGGACATAATACGTCATTGGGAGATTGCACGAAGTATGAAAGTATCACCAATGGCAATAAGTCGACACCTTTCTCTCATAGGAAAGGTGAGGAAACTCGATAACTGGGAACCCCATGAACTGAACGAGTCCCACAAACAACGGCGCCTGGAAACCTGTGCATCGCTTAGATTAAGAAAAAAAACTGAACCGTTTTTGCACCGGATAGTCACCGGTGATGAAGAGTGGATTCTATATGATAACCGTAAAATACCTGGGCAATGGTTGGATGCAGGTGAAAACCCAAAACACACCCCCAAGCCCGATATTCACTCAAAAAAGGTTGTGGTGACAAATTGGTAGACATCGAAAGTGTAATGATTTTCCTCAGCACCACCCACTTTGCACACCACACACACAGTTTGGAAATAAAACACTGTTTTGTTAGTTTTGTTCTTTAGTTATTACAGTATATATTTATATTCCCTTGGAGTCACACACTCTTTTTTGTTAATGTGTAAATTAAATTACATTGAACATATACTAGTGCTTGCACCACTTTCTCTATTAATGCATTAACAATATATTAGTACTTGTTAGAATCTCCAAACACGAGCACACTGCACCACTTTCTTCATTAGTGTCTAAGTTAAATTATATTGACAATATATTAGTACTCGCACCACTCTCTTTATTACTTTTCTGACCGTCTCGGTCGAGATTCAAAAACCAACTCCGTGTCTGACCGTCTCGGCCAACATCTTGAAAACCAGCCATCTCTAGTGGTTTTCTCATTTTTTTCTTTGGATGGAAATCTTTTGCTTCCTCCGGCAGAAAAAACGATCTTTCCTTTTTCCCGCCTGATCCATCTTTCGGTAGATCAAACACGAAAGAAAAATCAATAGTGCATCGTCTTAATGCACATTTCTGATTCCCTTTTTTTTGTGTTGTTAGCTGCTTGGGCGAACGTGTAGTCCGTTTTATTGCGCCTGTTGTTTTCTTTAACCGCATGGTCCAGAATCTCTTCCGTGGGAAATCGGTACAAAGGAAGGGTCAAATAGAGAATTGTGCTAATGTACATTTATGATTCTCTATGTTGTTTATTTTAGCCGAATGGGCAAGGATGTTCCTTGTGGGAAATGGTTTGGGTAAACAAACCTTTGAAGGATCATAAATTTGCAGACGTGGAATTTATGATTCTCACCAACTTTACTTGAAAGTTGGTCATCTGGTCCACAGATTTGGATCCAGGCGGTTCTGCGTGTTGAACATATGGTTCGTTCTTTCACGTCTTGGATTCAACTTAAATTCAATATGGGCAAATTGAACCTGCAGTTCAATTTGTTTGATATTGAATTGATATCGCGATATTTCCTGTATGCGCGATTAATGATGGAGCTTTAGCTCCAAAGAGGTAGGTTTTATGGGATGGGTGGTTGTGGCTGTACCAAAAGGACCAATCCACTTTTCATATCATCAACCAGGAGAAAGGATAAACGCTATCAAATATTTTGAGGAAATTGACATATTGCATGCCGAATTGGCTAAAAAGCAACATGCGTTGGTCAATAAGCACGGCCCGATCCTTTTGCATGACAATGCTAGACGCCATACCTGACAAGTAACTGTGCAAAAACGGTTGCAGTGGGGATTTGAAATACTTCCGCATCCACGGTACTCTCGCACTACCATCCTTCCCGCAATCTGGATTCATATTGCCGGCAGAAGATTTCCGGAGCCGAGCAGAGGCCATAAAAGCCTTTGTAGATTTCATTGCCTCAAAAAGTCACCACTTCTACGAAAAACGAATATTTGACCTTGTATCACGTTGGAAGAATGTCATAGATGCCAAAGGAAGCTATTTCGTTTGAATAAAAATGTAAGGAAAAATAATATTGGCTTTTAAATGTTCACTATAAAATCTGACATTTCATGTGGTACAGCCCAATAGTTGAACATTGACAGTGTTTAGAGAGCGGTCCCAATTTCGGGAGTGACGTCTTCGATCAGTTTCGGGACAGTCTTGGCCAAGTTTCTTCGCCAAGGCAATGGTATCAGGCAACAGAGGAATAGCGGGAGAAGTGATGCAAAGAACAACAGTTTCTTGGGTCTGGGAAGACAGTAAGCTTTTTAGTCACAGCAGAGGTTTAGTTCGTTTGCAGTCCTTTTTTCCGTTTTTGCCGTTTTTTCATGGTCTAAAAGAAAATGTTGATGAACTTCTATCGAAGTGGGCGACTGTTTTCTTGTTTTTTGTTCGTGCTGAACGCATAAAGCGGCCTGTTTAAAAGGAATGTGCAGTCACCGTATATTTTCGTAATTGTGTTTTCTAGTTTACTTCATGACATAGTTTACAAAAGTTAAATTGCCGGTTTTGTGCGGAAAGTTGTTTTATTTGTATTTCGTTGAAAAATATAGTGTAAAATGCCAGAAACTACAATAAAGCATGCTTGATAAGGAAACGGACGAGAGGGTGTTTTGTTTTTTTCAGCGGAGAGTCTTGCGGAATTCGGTCAAACGGATTTAGAGAACTACCACTTCTGGGGTAAAAATAATATATGCTTTAATTGGGGGTCATGTTGCATGTTATAGATTTGTGTGAAATGTTATAGAGGAGAGCAGGCTTGGCCAATTGATTGAGCCTGACAGAAGACGATGGACGAAAATGATGGCATGGATTCTGCGCTCTTGAAGTGTGTTTAGATTGATTAAAGGGAACCGGCTTGTGTATGGTGGTAGAGTCAGCGGATTTTTCCAGTTTAGTCCACGGAGGGCAAACCGCAAGAAACGACGTTGAAAGCTCTCAATCCTGCGAATGTGAGACAACTGATACGGGGACCAGACTTGACTAGCATATTCGAGTATTGGGCGAACAAAAGTTATGTAGAGTGAGTGGGTGACGTAGGGGTTTAGGAATTCCTTTGACCAGCGTTTGACAAAGCCAAGCGCGGCGTTGGGCTTAAGGATTATGTAATCAATATGTGTGGTAAATTTGAGTTCCTTGTCACATAGGACACCCAGGTCGCGAATCGATTTAACCGATGTTATCGGTTGGTTCAGTAAGGGAGAGGAGCGTGGCTGAGCGGGGGAGCGCTTCCGAGAAAAGGTGATTGTGTGACATTTGGCGATATTCAGTTCTAGGCAGTTATTTTGGCACCAAGTCGAAAATCTGTCAGGATCCGATTGGAGAAGTGGGGAGTCTAGGAGAGAGCGGATTGTCTTGAAAATTATGGTATCATCCGCGTAAAGTGATATGGAGGGGTGATTGATACTAGAGGGTATGTCGTTAATGGTTAGGATAAATAGGATGGGGCCGAATGCGATTTCTAAACTCAAGTACACTCAACTGATGTGGAATTGCTATGTTATTGCTTGGTATACGGCTCTGGTGCATTTTTTTATCCGATTTTCGTTCGGTGTTCTTCACTATTTGCTTGTGAATTGTGTGTGTATCTGTTAGAAGCGCCACAGTGAATCTAAATCGCACGCGGCAGGTTAGATAATTGAGATAGGATGAGATCCACTTAATCAGCGGGGGTTCAAAACTAACTTAAATAGAATGAGGTTGTGGGAAGTTTTGTCGAAGGTCTTGGTAAAGTCGGTAATGATTACATCGACTTCATCGGCGTTTTCAGACGCAGGGAGTGTGGGGGTGTGAATTCAACAGGGTTGATAGTAGTGGACCTACGGAGGGGAAGCCGTGCTGATTGGGAGAGATGATGGGTTTGCGGCGAAAACATAACGCATCATACAGAAGGCCTTCGAACACTTTAGGAATGCATAAAATCAGTGAAACACCACTTAAGGGGAATCATCGGTCACTACACCCTAACATTTGAAAAATATTCAACAGTCTTGGCTCAAGAAGAAGCCTGCCTGAATTCAAGGCCACTTTGTCCAATAACCGAAGATCTATACGATCTTTCAATTCCGACGCCAGGACACTTTTTAATCGGTACAGCATTAACCGCTGCACCCGAAAGGGATTTAACCGACATCAAGTCAAATTACTTACACAGATGACAACCCATGCAGAAAATCCAGCAAGACTTCTAGAAGAAATGGAAGTTCGAATACCTAGCTCGCCTCCAACAGTGCCCAAAATGGCTTGCCTCCAATCATCAACTGCAGGTGGGACACCTCGTACTCATACTAGACGAACAGATGCCTCCCACCCTTCGGCGGCTGGGCAGAGTTCAAGCAACGCATCCAAGCACTAACGGCAAATTCGAGTCGTTACAATCAGGACAGCAACGACAATATTAAAGCATCCTATATCTAAACGTTGTCCTCTTCCAATGATAAATGAATACATTACCACACAAACACACAAACCAGCCAAGACCCCATATTTTACAATATGCATTACATCATTGAATTAATTTGAATTGCTCTAATTTAATCATAACTATAACTCATTATAACCGCACACCATAACCACACCAGCATCTATTTCTTTTCATGTACACATGGCAACTAGAAACGCCAGAACCAAGGCCTCCAGAAAAAAAAAAAAATACCATACAACGGCGGAGGCCAGCCACCTATCAGCATCTCAACGAGCGGAGTCGCAGAACTATCTCTCGACAAACAGCGGTAGACCATTCTAACCGACAATCGCCTTTCAAAGTGGGAAACACTTCCAGAGTGATGGTAGATATAACGAAGACAATTATGTTACCACAAACACAATGCAAAACGGTCAGCCGGCTATTCAATATGAGACAACGGTTGGCACAATTTTAAAACAACCAAAAAATAGAAGGACGAAGAACCAACCGGATACTTGTATCTGAATCCTCAACCGCGACAATGGTGACTGCACAAACAAACATATGCTTTATCCCCTAAAATGGAGTCCGCATCCTAATCTCAGCGCACTTCGGGGCATAGTTATGTCTATATATGTCTCGGAAGACAACAAGTTCGACTGCGAACTCCAACCATCTCTCTTGCTGAGCACAATAAGGTCGAATCGCGGAAAGGGTCGTTTGCAATGAAAGAAACGGCTACAGTGCGTCTCGGAGTCATGGATGACATCGCGCTCCCATTTCCTTTCAGCGACCCCGCAGGATGTTGCAAAACGCAACATAATCACGCCAAAATCATCGTTTAAAAACGTATCACATAAATTGCCTTTCAAGTTCAATTACGTGATCACTTAAAATCAAGCATCCCCTTGGGCGAAGACCTTAGGACACGCCTTCGACTAACCAACTGCCGTCGGCATAATACTTGCAAAGTCGATCAAAGCGGATACTGAAGCAACGTGTGAAGCAAATGAAGAAATTATGATCCCAAACATTCACATAGCTTTCACAACCAACAGCCAATAGGCACAAAGTTCTGTCGTCAAAAGGCAAATTAATCAATTGTTATGTAATGTTTAGCTTAGAGCGTCTGCGAAGGACCAATAAGTTATAATATAAGACAATTAAGCTAGAAGAAGTATACCCGCCTGTCACCCGGGAGACCGGGGTTCGATTCCCCGTCGGGGAGCCCCTGGCGCAAGACTAATGACCTTGCCCAGAAAAAATAAATCATTATGGAAAATTTAACAAGCCTCAGGACTTGCTAAATAAGGCCAAGACCGGCTCCCGGTTGTAGTGCCGATAATGATGATGATGATGAAGCTAGAAGTTAAGCATTTTTTGCCTAGCATGTAATTTGGAAACTTAGAAGATAAAAAGAAAATAAAAAAATGTTTTAAAAATGAAAATGAAATGAGCAACAGCCAATAGAAAAGGCGGCTTGAATTTAGGTCAACGAGAGAGATATGGGATGGAGAGTTGTTGTAAAGGGATTGCAGTGGCCGATAATCAAGGCCATCGTGAAACTGCTGTTTTGGTTCAAAAGTAACAGAAAAACGAGGCAGTTTTCTCGGAGCAGTAAAAATTCGTCAAATTCATAAAGCCACATGGCTATCACCCAGCGGCGTAACGCGTAACCAAATAGACAGAAGACACCACTCGAATATCCTTGACGTAAGATCATATAGAGGAGCAGGTTGCGACTTCGATCATCTTCTATTGATGGGAAAAATCAGGAGTCGACTCGCAGCAAACCCACATGGGCAGTCACGGGAGACTAGCAAAAAGTTCGACATTGATAAACTAAAAGACCTGCACAAAAGGGCTGAATATCAAGACGAACTAACGAATAGATTTAACATTATAGAAAATGGGAGAGTGACGAAGGAGAAGCCAACAGTGTGGACACTAAATCGACATCGATCAGAACGTCAACGCCTCAGGGTGATTCACTTAGAAAGATATAACGAACTCAATGCAAAAAGATACGCGACGTTTCGGAAAGAGACAATGAAACTTTTCAAACGCAAAAAACGCGAATGGAAGAAGACTCGGATCGAAAAAATCCTAGAAAATGCCAGAGCAAAGAACAGCAGAGGTATGTATGTCGGCATAAATTCAATTAGAAATGGCTACCGTGGGAGAGCCAAAATCATTCGAGACGCAAACGGCTGTCTGGTCACAGAAAAAAACAATATTGTGACAAGATGGAAGCAGTACTATGAAACCTGCTCAACGTACGCACCCATCAACCACAAATAAACGCACCAGGCGTACATACAGCGGAGCCTCAAATCCCAGAGCCCTCTTTCGACGAAGTTGTAGACGCAATAAATCGATTGAAAAGCAACAAGGCCCCCGGAGTCGACTGCATACCGGGAGAGCTTGTGAAGCATGGAGGAGAGGCAACCGCTCGAAAGATCCACCAGCTCATCAAAAAAATATGGGATAAGGAAATCACTCCGGAAGAATGGAAAACCTCAATAGTCGTCCCCATTTTCAAAAAAGGAAACAGATATGACTGCAAAATATTAACAAATGTCATACTGGCGTGAATCACACAGCACGCAGAAGAAATACTGGAAGACCACCAGAGCGGATTCCATAGGAACCGGTGAACAAGCGACCAAATGTTCACAATAAGGCAACTGCTAGAAAAGAAGTGGGAATACGGAGAGACAGTTCACGACTTAGTCGCAAGGCAAAGACTCTACCATATTGTAGTTGAGCTGGGAATCCCGAAAAAATATGCCGCCCTCATTCAAATTTGCATGAACGAAAAAAAAGGCAAGTTAGAATAGAAAACCACCTCTCAGAACCATTTGAAATCCGGGACGGACTAAAGCAGGGAGATGGTCTATCACCGTGTCTGTTTAACCTTGTGCTCGAGTATGTCATCAGAAAGGTACAGGGCGACAACACGGCCGGATCATCCCTGAACGGGGTCACACAAGTGCTCGCATATGCGGATGACATCGACATTTTGGGCGACCATCTAGAAACTGTAAATGAAAACAGTGAAATCATCATCCAGGTGGCAGAAGAGGTGAGCCTAGAAATAAATGAAGACAAAAAAAAATACATGATTACGGCAAGAGCAGATGGAACTCAGGTAACACATATAGACGTCAGAGGCAAGATATTTGAAAAAGTTAAAGAATTCAAATATCTGGGGACGATACTGACGGCCAGTAACGAAATGTCGAAGGAAATTAACAAAAAACTACATTCCGGCAACGGTAGTTGGCACGCAGTCAGTAAACTCGTGAAATCCAAACTGCTATCACGTAACATAAAGCTCCGTTTCTATAGAACCATAATCATGCCGATTGTTCTATACGGATGCGAAACATGGGCTCTCACCAAACGGGAAGAAAACAAATTCCGCGTATTCGAGAATAAAGTTGTAAGGGGTATCTTTGGAGGTAAATATGACGAGGGGGCAGGACGATGGAGGAAACTCCACAACCACGAATTGGAAGAGCTATACCGTGTGACGTAATTTGTCACATATATTTAGTTATTTAAAATGGGTTACCTGGTTAGTCCCGCGTGGAGTCTGGCTCTTCCTCTGGTTCGTCCTCTGAACCCGGTTCTTCCTCTTTTCTCTACCAGGTCGGCCACCGCCAAATGGTGATTTTGTGGAGAAGCTAATGTGTTCCTGCGTGTTTAATCGCACCACAACGATGGGATGTTCCCCTCCTGCTTCCGTCTTCGACGGATCAAAACACGGGCTTTTAGTATTTCGTTCTTTTCCAAACTTTATTTTTACAACTTTTAATTTTTAAACTTTACTTTTTTCTCCGTTTCAAAAAAAAAAAAACAAAGGCACGGGCTTTTTCCTTTTTTCTCCTCCTTTCCACTTCAGAATCAACTCCTTAACAAAACGATCAACTCAACGGAAATCCAACAAAGACAGTATTCAACTGCTTAAAAATCGACTGAAAACGGAATTCAAAACCGTATTCAATAAAAACAAAATCAAAAACAAACGGAATCGAAAATTCCTCCTGGTGCTTCTTTCTCTCTCTCCATCGACATCCACTCAGAAAACCGAATTCGAACTCGCCCACGATCCACACTCGAATCGGGGCGTGTTCGAACACTCACATGTGGATCGTGCAATTCTTCCACCACCTTACCAAACCACATTAAAACAAATTATATTAAAAACAATTAATTGATGGGGGTGGCGGAAGCCGCACGTAACAACCGCAAACCTACAATAGTGGAGTAATCAAGTCGCGAAGATTAAGATGGGCCGGGCATGTAACGCGGATGGGCAACGATAGGACCGTGCGTAGAATTCTTCACGATAGACCAACGGGAAAGAGACCGGTGGGACGGCCGTGACGGAGATGGGAGGACAATGTTAGGTTTGATCTTGAGGAGATCGGATCGGATGGTAAAGCCTGAAAAGAGAGTGCACAGGACAGGGAACGATGGCGGAGTCGAGTCGGTGAGGTCATGAACTTCCGGATTCCTACAGGCCAATAAATAATAAAAGAATAAAGTAAAAATTCGTCGCTATGACAACTGTGGTTGTTTCGCATCGTCGGCTTCTTTTCGTATAACAAATCTTGGATGATTCTGTCCAGCAATTCGGTTCAAATAGTAAAATAAAATAAATTAAAAGCTAACTCCGAGTTTCTTTCCTTTGTTGACCACACGAACTAGAATTCCAGTCGCGCCGGTTTTTTTTGGTTTACCTTTTCGAGGTGTTGTATCTTAGCATACATCTATGTGCTTCTCGAAAGTGATTTATCTCACGTTTTCAATTCAAATCAATATTGGTCCTTCGAGTTTTTTTTTGCTGTTTCCGACGCAAAACACTGTACATTCAATCAAGAAAAAATTTCCCGAGGGTTTAACGCCTTCATTTGTTAAAAATTTTATTATGATCCAATGCCCAACAGACGTATGTACCTCTGCTCACTCGTGGCTGTACTGACTACGAAGTCGACCGCTAACCAAACCGGTTCCCCATCTCTCCATAAACCAAGCAACAGCCACGCACACGATTATCTAGCTTGCAACTTGTTGCTAAACAAAAAAAGGAAAATGACCGTTTATATTTGATTCACTCTCGTATATATTAAAACAAAACGTAATACATATGGACAGATATATTTTTCGGTTAACGATGACTCCTAGATCTCGAAACTAATTTTTAGTTGAAACATGGATAGAGTCACAGATTCACAATTTTAAATAAAGCTAAAATCTATTGGCATTATAATGTCGCTTATCGTTTCATTGTACGCTGCTTGAATGGTAAGCTGACATCAAAAAAATATCATACCACAGAAATAATTTCTGAATAAATTTGTATCACTATGTGTACCAATAATTTGCAGGGTTATGGTAAGAGCTTCAAATTACTAATTAATAAATTAAAACATTGGGTTTGAGAAATTTTCCACAACTCAGCTAAGGCAGTCATAAAAAAATCTCCATTAACCACAAAACGTGATCCGTTGCTCTTTATACAGTCCTCATGAGCTCATCAACCGAATGACCAATATGACATCACGAATTCTCGGTACTGTAATATCTCTGAGACATAGTAAAGTCTTATGGCCATCTTGTAGATCGCTTGCTATTAAAGTTAACGGGTGTGGCTTATCCGGATCCACTGCAAACCCGTTGAATTACTACTCATCTCGGTATCTTACAAAATTTGACCCAAATTTAATAGGTTGGCAGATCGATTCTCACGATCTGGTCGACGAAAATTACTCCTTTATACAACGTCGCCATCGAGGACACAGTCCACTGGAGTAAACCAGTTAAGTGAACAGCTAGCTAGACAGCATAACAACCGCCATCACTACAACGCAATGGGCAAAGCCTGATCGACCAATGGATTTAGGAATAGCGTCTATCTATCGCAATCTTGCCGGTCCGATCGAAGCCAATAGGAGGCGAATAGTTTCTTTTTCATAAATCGATGAACCAGGGTAACGGCTGTTGGAAATTAAAAAAAAAAAGGAAAGAAAAAAAATAATCATGACGAACACATGGAAAGTACAATAATTCGTCGAGTCCTAGCCAAGTATAGTGCAACTGCTCTATGGGTCGACCCAACCTGATGGGCAATTAAATGCAAACTTCTCCAAGGCACCAGTAACAGGCACCGGTATTATCATCGCACTCTAGTATCCGTCATTGGTAGTAGTTTGGGCTTTGGCAGCAGGATCAACAGCAAAAGCAACATCACTTATTCGCATGTAATTGCAATTAGATATACCCAGTTCGGCGGTGCATCGGAACTGGAGGCACACATAGAATAACCCTTCATACGATCGGGCACGGCTTGTACAAATCACAACGGGACATGCTAACAACAGACACAACAACAATAAAGTCCACAAACTCGACCTTTTGATTTCATTATGCCACTGGAAAACAAAATTAGATTTCACTAGAGCTGCTGTTACCGATGTTGCTGCTCCTGCTTTTCTCTAAGATTTCTCTTTGTTTTGTTCAACACAGACCTGCTTCCATGGAATAGCTCACCAAATCACCAGATGAGATTCGTTTCTTGTTTTCCTTTCCGTTTCTGGGCGTGTATTTGTGGCTCTATCCGTGCTTACGTGCACCGCCAATCCAAGCTACGCCGAAGTGCAGTAATTATCTGATAGCGTTCAAGTCGCAGTTCCTCATTTCTAAATATCACCTTCACTCACTAAACGCTGAACCTCAAGAAGATGAGCCAAACAAAAATCCTTTCGGCCTCAATTTATGATTTCAGACAAGTTCTCAGCACAGCACTGCGCGGAAGATGAACCTGGCTAGGTATCGCGAAGAGAGAAAACATCCGAAAACGTATCTACTTCGCGCCGCTCCAAAGGCGTGATGAGAAATTTAATATTGCTTTGGATAAATGCAGATAATTCGAACTGGCTCCATATCAGATTTCGTTTCATTAAAGTGAATCACGAAATCAATGAAGAGAGCTTCGCCAGTGTGAAGTGGCGTGCATGCATATCCTCCATTCCGCTAAAGTATTCTGCTATAGCCATTGGCGAAGCCTTCAGCATGCCACTCTATCCCCTTGGCCAAATGCATTCGCCACAAAACCAGGAGATGCTCTGGACAAGATTTCAAATGGAAACGCATACTGTTTCCTCACTTCCTGCATCCAGTCTCATAACTGACTGGACTATGAGCCAGATGATGTTGCTGCCGTTTTGCTTTTGCCTTCAACGGAGCCTGAAACAAAATATCGAAATCCAGACCCACTAATCTACAATCGCGGTTCTTAATTTACCATAATTCATTCGCTTCTTGAAGTTAACGAGTAACAAGTTAAGTTGAGGCTCCGGATTGCAGGCAAGATCGATGCAGCAGCAGAAGTAACCGCCCCCTCCTGCCGGTTCCTAAACCATTCTACCTGAGCGGAAGGGAATACAGGCGATTGGACATCTAGTAAATTGATGTTTTCTATTTAATTAAATGTTGCGAAATTATTATTTGCTGTAATGCGGCATTGCTACAGACGCAAAGAAGACGAACTGAAATTTGTTGTCGTAATCGTTGTATAATGGCAGACATTTCCCCGCTGATGCAACGGCCCTATCAGGTTCGAATGCGGAGCAATCCATAGAAGATGGTAGGCAGGACGGGTCTCTATTGTAAATTTTCAAGGAAAACGTAGCAATCTAAATCTTTCAATAACATTAACAACTTTTTTTTTGGAAATATTAACTTTTTGGGTAAAGATTGAAAGATGATGATGTGGGGAATTAAAACTTTAAGGAATCGCAGAGGCATTCTCTAAGTTTGGCCAGAAGTGTGTTTTGTACTTTAGCAAATGTAAAGTGCAAGTTCTATTCGACAATACCTTTTCAGGAAAAAGCAAGTAGTGTACCACACGACACGCCCAAGTTTGATGTAGTTTACAGAACCATAATACACGCATTTCAAAAAAAGGGTCGATAGATAAATAATACTTTGGCGTCCTCCATCGCTCGCGACCGAGAATTCGTCTAACTCGAGCTGAATATCGGGGAGCTCATTACTCCGCGACAAAGTGATACTTTCCAAAGTGAAAACTTACGCGAATTTTCAATCGCAAAAAGAATTACAGTCCTAGATCACCTGCCGTATTGGTTGGATTTGGCCAATGCAGATTTCAGCTGGTTGTTCACTAAAATGAAATTAGCGATGAAAGGACATCCGACGACTGTATGTCGTCTCCACGTAACCGTTACTTAAGAGAATCAAAAAACTTCATCAGCGCAGTATATCAGAGCATTCCTGTAGCAATCTATGCAAAGGCATAGAATTTCGTGATGACAAAAAAATAGCCATATAACGGGCTGCGTAAAGAAATGTAAACAGATCGGATTCTACTTTTGGAATTGCCGCCAGATGAGTGTGAAATGGTTGTCTCACCGGAGATGGGTTGTCCTATATTTAAACATATCTAATGGCAACCAAAGATATTGAACAATGGGGAGGATTTACAAAAGAAATATCTATCCCTGGGGCCTATAATAAAAGTAAACTATTTTCAACTAAATAATCAGTGTTAGGCCACATGAACTTTTCATTGATCGCGACTTCATCACATGGTGGTCCAACTTGCATTGTTTACACAATCGTCGAATATTGGTTCTCATTATTGTTGGTTTGTGGTACAGCCCTTCCATTGTATCGTTCCTCATCATATTTAGCGCCAAGGATTCCCCTGAAAGCTTTACTCCCAACTACGCGAAATCTGGTCTCTCCTGGTTTTTCAAGCACCAATGTCTCGTATATAGCAAAACAATCGTTATCATTATGGTTCTGTGGTGGTTCCGCCAAACCCAACGGTTTGCCTTCCTGAAAAAACCCCAATAACTGCTACCCAGTCTGCATAAGCTTTCGCTAATGCAATCGCATTAGCATCTTAAATGCTCCACACATTAAAGCAATCAAATTTATATAACCTAAAAGTCCCTGGAAAAGAAAACTTAACTTTCATGCATCTCTTCGCATTCAATTCCTGTAAGATTTCTTTCTTACCTTATCAGGAATCTCAAACTAATTCGGCACCTTCGGTGTCAGGCAGATTCCCCTAGACGAAGTCCTGTAAACAAAAGGATTTGAATTACATATAATGTAACCTTCACCAGGGGCCATAAACATAGCGCTGTCTATTTTTCAGCTTCGACATGTGCATGATAAATCTCTTAACGTACACATTGGCCGGCGACCTTTTTCTCCCAGCAATAATATACCAGCAGCTGCATTCAATTAGCGCAATCGACGCTGAAGCCTATTTCCCTAACTCACACCATGAGTAAACAAAAGACCGCTGTCCGTCATCAGGCATTCTGGCGATAGGCAAATAATTTAATACCTACCCTTACAAGCGATGCCATAAACATCATTTCCCAGTAACCTAGCTAAAACTAATTAGCACATTTCCAAATTGTATCGTCGTCTCTTTGTTTAGCCGCGCCGCACATGTTCCAACAAAGATCCCATTAGCGTCCGACGATTTCGGTTTTATTTGCTTTACCGAAATCGTACCTCGTGAATGCACTTTATGCCCTTTCTTTGTTCTAGGTTCGTTCTCATCCATGAAAGAACCATGCACACACACCATAGCACTGAAAGAGTGCATTTCCTACAGCGGCCGCACCCTTAAGAGAAAAGTTTTTCTCTCTCTTCCCTTGTTTTTTAGCCCTCACCTAGGATGGAATTCATGTCAGAGTTCCATCCTCGGTGAGTCCTTTACCATCCGTTGACCACGCTGGTCACATAACTCCCGCTGTCTGTAGCGCTGCAGGCACTAGAAATTCAACCGCGAGTAGTCATTATCTTGTCGGAGCCAGTTTCCTTTCGTGCTATAAGTGTTCTGTCGAGTTGTTCCAAAAAAAAAAATTGAATAATCGAAACAGTGTATATCATATTCGACGCACATATATATCAAATAAATGATCATCCGCTACCATAGACAAACATAGTGTTTTATTTTTCACTCACGCGACTGCGTTTTAATCACATTTGGTGCGAACAGTTTACTTGGTGACAGTTTTTGGTGCCATGGCGATATAGCTGCCAGCGGAACTTCGTCTTTGTGGTGCGCATTCCTTAGTGCGGTAAATTCGGTTTGACGGAACCTTGGTGATTTGTGGGGACGAGGTAGAACTCTCGCCCATGCTGGCGTCGCGACCTTGCCCCCCGCAGTTCTATAAATACGGACCTGTGTATTATGTGGTTGCAGTAAAGTAATATTATTCTTATTATTTATTGGCGTGTAGGAATACGGAAGTTCGTGTCCTCACTGAATCGTTTGCGCCATTCTTCCCTTCACGCTTCGCCCTCTGATCCGATCTCCTCAAGATCGTGTCTTATATTGTTGCAGTAAAGTAAAGTAATTGTTAATCCTTGTCAATAACGATGTAGCCGGTAGCCGACGCCATAGCAAATTTACTTCTACCTAAGTAAAGGAATCTTTATGTGGTTCAACTCCGGATGGAAAGAACTATGAAATTTGTGAAGTCGTGAAGAATCTGATTCGAACCAACGCTATGAAGAAGTTGAAACCTAAGCAACATCCATCAGACCACGATTACGTGTACACGAATATGTCTCAACCCGTTACCTAAGCTTTGTGATTTTTATGTGAACATCATCATCATCATCGGCACTACAATCGGGATTCGGTCCTGGCCTTATTTAGCATGTAAAATTTGATAAATTTTCCATAATAAATTGTTTTTCCGGGCAAGATTATTGTTATGTGAACGCTCTGTTAAAAAACGCTAATGATTTTTTTCGATTCTTTTGTGTGTTGTG
The DNA here is from genome assembly GCA_963931805.1 of Microdon myrmicae. NCBI lineage: Eukaryota > Metazoa > Arthropoda > Insecta > Diptera > Syrphidae > Microdon > Microdon myrmicae. The sequence goes on from OZ007499.1 coordinate 76,931,163, forward strand.
TTTTTCTCGGCGGCCGTGTCAGAATCTGAGTCGCCACAGAAATTATAAGGAGTAAACATTCAGTTGCCGATTGTCCGAAAAGCGGGCTACAATATGCGTATTTAATGCAAAAAGGCTTTACACGAGCAGAAAGTAGGATAAAAGATTTTACATTCTCTTAGAAACCCCCAGTGTTTATGGTACTTTAATAAGAAACTGTTTCACACTCATCTGGCGGCATTGGTGAAGAACACAAAAAATTGTTTACCAATTCATCGATTCTTTCGTTCATACTTGATTGCCGCAATAAAAATTGCGCCTGATCCGATCTCCTCAAGGTCAAACGTAACATTGTCCTCCCATCTCTGTCGCGGGCGCCGTACCGGTCTCTTTCCCGTTGGTCTGTGGCGGTTCTACGAACCACAGAAACCACTTTAGGTTGAGATGTCGTCGTTCCATCAAGGAACATACTCACCTATAGCCAAACTACACGTGCCCACAGACACGTGTCCCCCAAGTTCTCCTTGCCACCTGGAAAAAGGTGACATTCATCCTGGAGTCAACAACCCCACGTATCCACAGATACGTGGGCCAAAAGTCCCGAACAATTTTCCTACGCCTGCATAGCGATCGAAGGACGTGACCCAGCACAGAAATTGTGTATCGATCCATCAACTGGACATACACAAACGGTTGGCACAGCTGCGCCAGATGTCGACAAACATCACATCTCCGGCGATAAGCGAATTGCCGGAAATCCAATCCGTCGACAAGACCTTTGTCCCTGCCGCAATGTACTGTTCCCATAGGGCTAAGTAAACAATGGTAATTACCATTATCCCATGATCGCCTAAAAGAAAAAACACACTCGATTATTTACGTAAGCAAATCCAACAGGTGTGAAAATGTTGGTGGACCCACGGAACGCAACTTCCGCGCCCGTATGTGAGAGCGCGATCTTGTCTGGTGGAGATGTGAGGGTTCTCTATACTACATGGAGAACCAACCCACAATTCCAACTTAATTTCGACCGCCTACAGCGCGTCACGTTATCCCCTATTCCACCCTTCATGCTATTCACCTGAAATATCATGTTTTCCAAATGGACGCATAGCTGAATTCATTCTTGTATGCAGATAATGCATAATTTAATTCAGCTACCTTTTTTCCATACGGCAACTCCATTTTTGCTAGCCCATGAGATTTCCATCGGAAATCACATCATTTCGGTTAGCAACAACAAATCTAACCAAACGACGCCGTTGCATCATAGCGAAACCGCCGGGGCTATTTCAGCGTCTTAGAGTCTGGTTCTTACGCTGATTATTTCCCAAGCATCAGCGGCGTCCTATTGACCTTTCCCAGACCATCCATTCGCTTGGGATCAACGATCTCATTTCATAGGTGAATAGCACCAGATACATTTTCCTCTCCTCCACAATTCTGTCTTTCCATAGTTCGATGCACTCTGAGATCACCACAATCACTGCACTAGGTCAGTGGATCATTCTCAGACGCTGCATTAATACACACACACTAAGCCAGGTCAACCCTGGGTTCTTCATCCTTTCTACGCCCATCGACGCCGAACGAATACACGAGTACTTATCCACCTCGATGAGCGTGGGGACTTGAGGGATGCACAAGAGAGCACGATTACCATTGGCTGACCGTTGTGCAAAAGCAGAAATATCAATTTCCATCCCCAATTCGAGTCAGTCGCTATTCGTCCGTCATCGTGTGCACACGCTACGTCGAGCGTTCACACAAAGAGTCATTACTCAACCACAACCGAGGTCGAACACGCGCCGCTACTTCGAAAGTTCAAAAAAAAAAAAAAACTGTAGTAATTCAATCACCCAAAGAGGACGATCACGCTGTTAAAGTTTCTTTTTATTCCCCGTGGCGCGCACACACGACGTGTACAAAAGTGAGTCGAGAGTGGCCAACAAGTGGTTGTACAGAGCTGTGCCATGTTTTTCTTTAACTAAGTCTGACATCACATTATTTTCATCTTCAAAACAAAATAAAATCATTAATCAAATCAACAAAAGGACAGAAACTAGTTAAACCAACTTACTTCGATAAGTGTTGCTCAATTACCATTGAATGGAAATACGCAAAATAAAGTGATAATAAAAAGACAAACCCAAGCAAAAGCAAATGAATTCATTAACAATTTAAAAGTAAATCTAAATTAATTGCAAGCCAACCAAATCTAAATTAATTATTCTTACTTCGAAACCAAGGAACAACTGTAACTCAAGCCAAATTAGAAAAATATAATAAAAACAAAACTATTCCAATCCATAACAGTTTGTGTTTATTTTCTTTCCTCCCTCGTTGGTTACGTTTCGGAGTGCTATTTGTTCAGTGACGTGTTGAGGATTTAAACGAATCGCGTGCCCCTGTTGGTACAACACGTCTTCTACCCCACAGAGAGATTCCCGATTGAGAGAAAGTCACCACCCAGGGAAAACGAAAGGAGACAAGAAAACTATGGAGTGAATAGGATCATCCCCAGAGAAAGTAACCTCAGTCGACCTTGAGAATTCAAAAAGAGGGTACACGGGAAGAGGAAAAGACAGAACGTCGCGTGTGTAGCAATCAGATGTAATGAAAAAAGCGTGAAGTGTTCGAAAGTGTATTACCAGTAGCAAATGTTAAAAATCTGTGTGTCGTATTATCATATATATATATATTACCAAAGACAATTCTTAGCCTGTGTCGTATTACTATATATATTACCCCTGTCGTGCCAAAAACAATTCTTGACGTGTGTGGAAGTTCTTCGTTTTCCTTTATATTCGAAACAAAAAAATTGTATTGAAATCGTGTCACAGACACTCAGCATTGTAAACTAGAAGTAGTTCCTCCAGTAATAAAGAGCAAAGGATAAAACTAAAACTTCAAATAAAATAAAATTATTAAAGAAAAACATTTCGTGGTTCATTTGACACCGTTTCCGCTCCGTGAGTTTTTCCTTGTGAACGGTGTTCGGCGGAACACTCCAACATCAGGCAGCAGTGACTTATACAAAAAATCCGCCAAAGGTCTACCGTCAAGAATTCTACGCACGGTCCTATCGTTGCACATTCGTGCTACATGTCCGGCCCATCTTAATCTTCGCGACTTGATTACTCTCACTATTGTAGGTTTGCGGTATAGCTCTTTCAATTCGTGGTTATGGAGTTTCCTCCATTGTCCTGCCTCCACGTCATATTTACCTCCAAATGTACCCCTTAAAAATGTATTCTCGAATATGCGGAAATTGTTTTCTTCCCGTTTTGTGAGACCCCATGTTTCGCATCCGTATAGAAAAATCGGCATGATTATGGTTCTATAGACACGGAGCTTTATGTTACGTGATAGCAGTTTGGATTTCAACAGTTTACTGACTGCGTGCCAACTAGCGTTGCCGGAGTGTAGTCTTTTGTTAATTTTCTTCGACATTTCGTTACTAGCCGTCAGTATTGTTCCCAGATATTTAAATTCTTTCACTTTTTCAAATATCTTGCTTCTGACATTTATTTGTGTTTCCTAAAGTCCACCTGCTCTCGCCGTAATCATATATTTTGTTTTGTCTTCATTTATTTCTTGGCCCACCACTTCTGCCAATTGCATGATGATTTCACAGTTTTTACTTACAGTTTCTAGATTATCGCCCAAAACGGCGATGTCATTAGCAATGCGAGCAGTTATGTGATCCCGTTCAGGGATGATCCGGTCATGTTTTTCGTCTTGTATCTTTCTGATGACATACTCGAGCACAAGGTTAAAAAGACACGGTGATAGACCATCTCCCTGTTTTAGTCCGTCCCGGATTTCAAATGGTTCTGAGAGGTGGTTTTCTATTCTAACCCGCCCTCTGTTTTCATTCATGCAAATTTGAAAGAGGCCGGCATATTTTTTCAGGATTCCCAGCTCAACTACAATATGGTACACTCTTTGCCTTGCGACTAAGTCGTAGGCTTTTTTGAAGTCAACGAACAGTTAGTCAACCGTCTCTCCGTATTCCCACTTCTTTTCCAGTAGTTGCCGTATTGTGAACATTTTGTCGCTTGTTGACCGGTTCCTACGGAATCCGCATTGGTAGTCTCCCAGTATTTCTTCTGCGTACGGTGTGATTCTCGCCAGTATGACATTTGTTAATATTTTGTATGTGGTTGGGAGCAATGATATTGCTCTGTAATTTTCGCAGTCAGATCTGTTGCCTTTTTTGAAAATGGAGACGACTATTGAGGTTTTCCATTCTTCCGGAGTGACTTCCTTATCCCATATTGTTTTGATGAGCTGGTGGATCTTTCGTGCGGTTGCCTCTCCTCCATGCTTCACAAGCTCTCGCGGTATGCAGTCGACTCCGGGAGGAGTCGTTGAAACAGGGCTCTGGGATCTGAGGGTCAGCTGTATGCACGCCTGGTGCGTTTATTTGTGTTTGATGGGTGCGTACATTGAGCAGGTTTTCAAAGTACTGCTTCCATCTTGTCACGATATTGTTTGTTTCTGTGACCAGACAGCCAGTTGCGTCTCGAAGTATTTTGGCTCTCCCTCGGTAGCCATTTCTAATTGAATTTATGCTGGCATACATACCTCGGATATTCTTTGCTCTAGAATTTTCTATCGTTTTTTCGATCCGAGTCTTCTCCCATTCACGATTTTTTCGTTTGAAGAGTCTCGTTGTCTCTCTCCGAATCGTTCTTCGATCTTCGCCCTGCACTCTTCGTCAAACCACGGTTTGGACTTAATTGTTTTCTTATATACTAATACCTCTTGGGCTGTTTGTTTGATTGTGTCTCTGATCGATGTTCATTTAGTGTCCACACTATTGGCTTCCTCTTCCTCACTGCTCCTATTCTCTAGAATGCTAAATCTATTCGTTAGTTCGTCTTGATATTCAGCCCTTTTGTGCAGGTCTTTTAGTTTATCAATGTCGAACTTTTTGCTCGTCTCCCGTGACTGCCCATGTGGGTTTGCTGCGAGCCGACTCCTGATTTTTCCCATCAATAGAAGATGATCGAAGTCGCAACCTGCTCCTGTATATGATCTTACGTCAAGGATATTCGAGTGGTGTCTTTTGTCTATGAGGAAGTGGTCTATTTGGTTACGCGTTACGCCGACGGGTGATATCCATGTGGCTTTATGAATTTGCCTGTGCTTGAACATCGTGCTTTTTACTACCAGGTTTTTTGAAGCTACGAACGTGATAATTCGAATTCCAATATCATTTGGAACGTCGTGTAGGCTTTCTTTACCTATAGTTGGTTGGAAGATATCTTCCTTTCCAATTTTCGCGTTGAGATCCGCTTTAACAGGAATGATGAAATTTCGTCAAATACTTCCTCTAGGGTCGCATAGAAAATGTACTTCGTTTCTTCGTCGGCAGATTCTGTTAGAGCGTGTACGTTTATAGGTACATAATTGTGTGGGGGTTCTCTAAATACATGGAGAACCAACCCACTATTTCCGCCTAATTTCGACCGCCAACAGCGTGTCAAACCAACCCCAATTTATCCTACTTACCTATTCACCTGAAAAGCATGTTGCAATAACGGACGCATAGCTGAATTCATGTGGTTAGCAATAACAAGTCGAATCAAACGACCCTGTTGCATAATCATGCAACGGCTTGGGTAATTATCGAACTCCATAACATGTTTCCCGCGTTAATATTACCCTAGCCAAAGTAGCGTCACTTCGACTTTCCCCAGACACTCCATCCGCTGGGGATCAATGATCTCTTTTCGCAGGTGAATAGCACCAGCTAAATTTTCCTCTCCTCCACAATTGTGTCTCCCTACAGGTCAATGCACGCTGAGGTCACTACATTCACCGAATTGGGTCAGTGGACTACCCTCAAAATTGCATTGATTCATGCACACACAACCAAATCCACCCCGAGATCATAGTACATGAGAGAGCAGAAGCGTGATCTCTATTGGTTGTCCTGTGTGCAAAATTAAATCCAAAATTTCATCCCTAAGTTGGATCAGTCGTTATTCAACTACCGTAGCGTGTGCACGCTGGTGCACACGCTCAAGTCAGAACCTAAGAGAAGTGGTGTCAGACGAACGTAGTGTCCCGTTAGTCAATTGAGAAAGAGAAATGTGTTGCCTTTCAAAATAGACTGTTTGCAATTACATATTTGCCACGCGTTGAAGGATAAATAAACAACAAATTTAAAAGTGTAAATTCGAAATAAAAAGTACAAATAAAAACTAAGTTAAACACGGAACAACCCAGTGCGTTTTCAGTAATTCAATTTTCCTCCTGGTGAACATTAATGCTCTTTCCTCTGTGAACAATTTTTGACGACGTAAGTGTTGGCGGGTGGAGGGAATCCGTGCCCCTGACCGGCACACATACTTACACCCCCCCAATTGTACCATGGTCCCTGTATTTTTAGTACTGACATTCGGTCATTAAAAATTCCACATCGTTTACATGGGGCGTAATCTTCTTGCTTATGATGAAGCCGATTCCGGGGTTATATCGATCGGTACCTCCACACACCAGTGTAAATCCGTTGGTTTGGATTACTTGATGTGGGAGTCGGACTTCCTGAAGCGTGACGATGTCCATTTCATATTGTTTCGCGTTTTCTACAACCGTCTGTATCGCGCCTGGTTTGTATAACGTTCGAACATTCCACGTGCCGACGCGTATATCCCGCGTTTTCTGTTTTCCCTACGTTATTTGTTCCCTTGTGGTAGTGCCGGCTCATCACACCTACTCCTACCGCGTTTTTCGTGAGATTGTTTTTTGTATATTGATCATTCATTTCATAGAAACACTCTGTTTAGCACGTGTTTGTTTGGACAATACGATGCATTGTGGTGTTTAGATTTTAGGAATTGTATGTGCATGATAAACGCATTTCAGGAATTGTGTGTATACGAACCAAATGAACATTTGGTTCGTTATCACCTCATTACTGGACATACAATGCATATGGAGATATGCGTTGTGATAATTGAATTCGAAGGGATTTCTGGGAATTTGATAATTGAACATTAGGTTCAATTAGTCTAACATTGGATTGAATCTTAGTTTGGGGATATGGATGCATGATATTGTAGGTAGATGTGTATGGGGATATTGGTAAACTGAAAAATGTGTGGAGGACGGAAATGGTAGGGCTTTGTAGAGCACTACAGCCTAGAATCGGTCTAGTGCGGTTTGTGGCGTTCTTCGGAGAATTGAATCGCTATCGACAGTTCTTCACGAATCAAGCAGGTACCATACTGGAATGTCTCACTGCATTACTTTGGGCCATTTTCATTTCCGCAAATCTTTAAGGCTATTCCTGGATATGCGACGCATTGGATCAAGGCGTTCTTTTAAACCCCATGGGTGGCGCGGGCCATGGGCTAAAGCACTAAACCATAATTTTATTCCATGGATTAGATAATTACGGAATAGCTTTTCTGAAAGGAGCCAGCAAAAGCGACTAAACAACAGCAGAGCCACCTAAATCTATAGAATCCCCTGAAAATTTCGACGGCGTCGGTTTTTGTTATTGTTCTTGGAAATAAATTAGTCTCTTCTCTTCTCAACCACAACGGTGGATTTGGATTGTTTTTATTTTTTAGTCGAAATTTACTTTAAATCAAAATTTTACAGAGACTGTGGAAATTTGTTTATAAAAATAAACAAAACATCCGAAACAATTACCTGCTGTTGGTTTAACTTCGCGTTCGGTGGCGAGCGCGGTAATAACCGCCAAAACATCGTACTTTCAAAAGATAAGACGTCACGGAAACTCGATGTGAAGTGATGATGCGGTTCTAGATGGGGTTATCAAAATCGATTGTGCAACTAAAACAAGAAGGGATGTACTGTTCGGATGCTGTCCAATAATTTTAGTTGTCGATAGGTCCTACCATGTTGATTGATAGATTGATTGATTGAAGGCGGAACCCCAATTTTTATTTAGCTTAATACAAGCTTAAAATTAACTTAAAATAAAAACCTTACAGACTATCTTAAAATCTAGAGTAGTGGTTAAGACAATATTCAATTATTCAATAGAAAAAAACGAGAAGAAAACCAGGAAGTTGAAGATTACTGGGCGATAGGGGATGTAGGAGGCCAGGGAAGAGCGAGTGTATGTGGGGGTGGTAAACGCGGCCTTTGTGCGACAGTGGAGGGCATGTGTACGGACTGATACAGGGGCGGGGGTTAGTGAGCAGGAACGGGGCGGATTGTGGGTGGGGTTAGAAAGGTGTAGGAGAGAACTAGTTTGAGGGGGGAGAGGGGAGGATTGCAGGGTAGAGAGGTTATTGAAGGGGGGGGGGCGGATTTAGGACGGGTTTATTCTGAGACGTCGTTTAAAAGCGGGAGTGGAGATCTTGAAATCAAAGGAGGTGGGGAAAGAGTTGGCCTGTCGTAGCATACGCGAGATGGGTTCGTTAGCGCCGTAAGAAGTGTGATTAGCGGGCACGTAAAACAGTCGAGGCTTACGTACGTTGCGGGGGTTTGTGTGCAATGTTAAAGTGGAGAGCAAGCTTGGGCAATTGACTGAGCCAAACAGAAGGCGATGGACAAAAATGATATCGGCATGGATTCTGCGCTCTTCAAGTGTGTTTAGATTGATTAGAGGGAGCCGTTTTGTGTATGGTGGTGGAATCAGTGGATTTTTCCGGTTTAGTCCGCGGAGGGCAAAGCCCAAGAAACGACGTTGAACACTCTCAATCCTGCGAATGTGAGTCACTTGATACGGGGACCAGACCTGACTAGCGTATTCGAGTACTGGCCGGACAAAAGTTGTGTAGAGTGATCGGGTGACATAGGGGTTAAGGAATTCCTTCGACCAGCGTTTGACAAACTCAAGGGCGGGGTTGGCCTTGAGGATTATGTAATCAATATGTGCGGTAAATTTGAGCTTCTTGTCACATAGGACGCCCAGATCGCGAATCAATTCAACCGATGTTATCGGTTGGTTCAGTAAGAGATAGGAGCGTGGATGAGTGGGGGAACTCTTCCGAGATAAGGTGACTGTGTAACATTTGGCGATATTAATTTCTAGGCAATTATTTTGGCACCAAGTCGAGAAGCTGTCAAGATCCGGTTGGGAAGTGAGGAGTCAAGGGGAGAGCGGATTGTCTTGAAAATGTTGGAATCATCCGCGTAAAGCGAGATGAAGGAGTGATTATTGCAAGAGCCTATGTCGTTTATGGTTAGGATAAATAAGAGAGGGCCGAGATGACTGCCCTGGGTGACACCTGAGGTTGGGAAAAAACGATCGGAGAGGGTGGATCTAAATCGCACGCGGCAGGTTCGATAACTGAGATAGGATGAGACTCACTTAATCAGCGGGGGTTAGAAACCGAGGGAAGATAGCTTGAAGAGAATGAAGTTATGGGAGATTTTGTCGAAGGCTTTGCTAAAGTCGGTAGCGACCACATCGACCTCATCGCCGTTTTCTAGGGCAAGGAGTGTGTGGGGTGTGAATTCGACGAGGGTAGTAGTAATGGACCTGCCTGAGAGGAAGCCGTGCTGGTTCGGAGAGATGAAGGGTGTGCAGCGAAAACATAACGCCTCATATAGAAGGCCTTCGAACAGTTTGGGAATGTGCGAAACCTTGGCAATGGGATCATAATTGGATATATCGTTTTTTCCCCTTTTTATGTATGGGGGTTATGTAAGAGGATTTCCAAAAGTCGGGGAATAAACCTTGTGCAGGGGATAGATTGAAGATTGACGCGAGCGGGAGAGAAAGAGTAAAGGAACATTTTTTAAGAGGATAGCAGGGAGTCCGTCTGGGCCGGGACTGAAATCATCTTTCAGTTCTTCAAGTTTTTTTATGACTTGGTGTTGTTGACTGTTTAGAGCAGCGTTCGGGGAACTTTTTTTACCATTACCCCAAAATATTTTTGCGTAAGTCGATATCGAAAGAAAACAATCAATGTAAATTTTAAATAAACAGTATTTATTGAATTAATTTACATTTACATGTTTTTAAAAAAATTTACATGAAAATAGTAAGTATGTAATAGACAAACAAAATAAAATTCTTAAATTGGAACAAACAAAAATTAATTGAAAACTTTCCCCCTTCAGGTTTTGGAAAAATGATGTTGCTTCATGTTTGATATAATTACTTGAAAATTGGGACTTTTTGATGTGAGAGCAATTTGAATACAGTCTTCGGCGTTTAATCGATTTCTGTTTTTCGTGGACGTTGAGGGAGAGCGAGAGAGCGGGAGGAATCTTAAATTCGGTGTTGTTTTGATTCCGTTGTCGACGGTGCTTTGGCATGCAGTTTTTGGAGTTGTCGGTGTTAACGGTCGAAGCAGAAAGAATAAAAAGGAAAAGAACGGCAGAAGAGTTGTCCCGTAAAGTGAACATGAAATATCGTAGAAAGTAATTAAGTAATTTAAGATTGAAAAGGAGAAAATTGTTAGAAGAAAAAAAAAGTAAAGTTGTAGTCAGTAAACGTGAACACAGCTAAATTGTTAATTGAAGAAAAGTAAAGTTGTAACAAATAAATACCAAAGCAACTAGAGGCTGGAGTATTCATTACAATCACATTGAGCCGCGGCAAGCTGGGCGGCATCGTGTGAGCTGCTGGACACAGGGATTAAGAAAAGTAAAGTTGTAACCAATAAATACCAAAACGACTAGAAGCTGGAGTATTCATTATGCCCCCATTGAGCCGCGGCAGGCTGGGCGCCATCGTGTGAGCTGCAGGACACACGGATTAAGAAAAGGTAACCCCATTAATATTTGCATCAAAATGTGTGTGGCTTTTTACACCACAAACTGGCGCTGCGGGCAAACCTTTCCGAAGGACCATGGCAGGTTTGGCAAATAATCTTGTCACTGAAGCAACAGTTGAAACATCTGCGACCAGCTATACAGGCATTGTACACGAAAGTGGGCGCCCTCAGGTACTGATCCCAGGTTTGGGGATTTCTGTCCACAATGCTGCGTAGGTATTCTACCATCCACAATCGAATGGTGCCTTGGAACGAGCCCATCGACCGCTGGTAGAATACCTACACATCATTGTGGACACAAATCCCCAAACCTGGTATCAGTACCTGAGGGCGGCCACTTTCGTGTACAACACCAGCGTGCACGAAGGTACCCGATTGACGCCGATGGACTGTCAATTTGGTTTTACTCCGGAGGTTCCCTCGAACATCAAATTACCTCCGGAACCGGTTTACAACCATGAGAGCTTCCATAAGCTATGAAGTACAAGCTTCAGAAAACATATGAAATAGCTAGGCGCAATCTGTTGATCTCAAAAAGGAGGTCCAAGGGGTATAATGACCGCCAGTTACGCCCGTTCACGTTCCATGTGCGCGATAAAGTCTTGATGCGGGAGGAAAACAAGGAAGGGAAATTGGCGCCCCTATGGAGAGGTCCATATAATGTGGTGGAGGTGAAAAGCGCGGTCAACAGCGCGGTGAAGCTAGGTAAGAGGACGGTGGTTGTACACAACAACCGTCTAAAGCCCTACTGGGAGTAAACGAGTCCAAAGAAGAAATACAAAGAAAATATATAGGAGCGGGACGCTTTCGCCGGCCGGGTGACATTTCAGAGGTTGGTCGAGAGGGGGTCGCCTCGCCTTAGCGAGGGGGTCCTAACCGGATCGTGTGGGCGGTCGAGCTTTCGGTCGAACCGTCGTTTCAGTGTCGGGCCCGCCGCGATAGATGGAAGTCTGTGTTGCTGTTTTGTCCTTGTCTTCTATGTACTTACTGATATTTATTTCTTACTAACACTAGCACATAGGTATTATTTATTTACTAACATTAACATTTAAGTAATATTTATTAACCTACTAATACTAAAATATAGGTAGCCTAAACGTACTAACATTAGCACTTAAGCACTATTTATTTTTCTACTAACACTAATGTATAAGTAGCTCATGTTACTAACGTTAACACCTAGTTTATTTATTTTGATTATTATTTATCTATTTCTTATTGATTTGTCTATTTATTTGTTGATTTGTTGATTGTTTGTTTGTTTGCTCTCCGTTGTCCACTCTCCGGCGTGACATTCCTCTCCTAAGAATGCCACGCAGTCTTGTGGGGGGGGGGGAGGTGTGTTACGTGCGGTTTCCGCCACCACCATCATTTGATAATTTGCATGTAATATAATTGGTTTTAAAATGGTATGATGGTAAGGTGGTGAAGGAGTTGCATGATCCACAAGTGAGTTTTCGAACACGCCCCGATTCGGGTGTGGATCGTGCAGCCCTTCGAGTTCGAATTCGATTTTCGGAGTGGACGTTGAGGGAGAGCGAGAGAGCGGGAGGGATCTTAAATTCGGTGTTGTTTTGATTCCGTTGTCGACGATTCTTTGGCATGCAGTTTTTGGAGTTGTCGGTGTTAACGGTCGAAGCAGAAAGAATAAAAAGGAAAAGAACGGCAGAAGAGTTGTCCCGTAAAGTGAACAAGAAAGATCGTAGAAAGAAATTGAGTAATTTAAGATTGAAAAGGAGAAAATTGTTAGAAGAAAAAAAAAGTAAAGTTGTAGTCAGTAAACGTGAGCACAGCTAAATTGTTAATTGAAGAAAAGTAAAGTTGTAACAAATAAATACCAAAGCAACTAGAGGCTGGAGTATTCATTACAATCACATTGAGCCGCGGCAAGCTGGGCGTCATCGTGTGAGCTGCTGGACACACGGATTAAGAAAAGTAAAGTTGTAACCAATAAATACCACAACGACTAGAAGCTGGAGGATTCATTATGCTCACATTGAGCCGCGGCAGGCTGGGCGCCATCGTGTGAGCTGCAGGACACGCGGATTAAGAAAAGGTAACCCCATTAATATTTGCATCAAAATTGTTGTGGCTTTTTACACCACACAACTCGTGGGGGAGCCAACGCGAGTGCCGGGTGCCCGAGGCGATTATGCGAACACCCTGGATCTGTTTTTGACATCCGAACCGAGTATTTATACCGTAGAGGTTTCTGCGCCACTGGGAAACTCAGATCACTGCTTGGTATCTGTCGTGCAAGCACTTGCATATCAGGGGAATAACCGGCCTAGGCAGCTTCGCTATGTATGAAAGTATGGAGCTGCTAACTGGGACGATTTGCGAGATTTCTTCGCATCCTTTCCATGGTCCGAGGTGTGCTTCAGAAACTCCGATGTTAACGCTTCCGCGGAGTCGGTATCAGAGATTATTCTTCTGGGGATGGAGATGTATATTCCACATTCCATCAAACGAAGTTCGTCTGCTAAACCTTAGTTTGATAAAAAATACGAGCAAATTACAGCGGCAAAAAATAGAGCTTTCAAGCAATGGCGCTCCAATCCCACCGATGTTAACAGAACGTATTTTGTTAGAATCAGAAACGCGTGCAACCAGGCGATTGATATCGCGAAGAAGGCTCACAACGACAGGGTGATCAATAAGCTCCTTCGGTGCCCAACTGGTTCGCGCTCGTTCTGGTCAATGGCAAAGGCTGTCAGCGGTAACTTCGCATCCTCTTCATTCCCCCCGTTGGTGACAGACAGCGGTACGTTAGTCACAAATTCAAAGGATAAAGCTATTGTGTTCGCGAATTTATTTTCGCGAATTCAAATCTCGATCCCGGCTTTGTGGAGCCACCTGTGATCTCGCCGGTACGGTCTTCGATGTGGGATGTGAGATTTCGCCCGCGCACTATGCAGCGCATTCTAGGTGAACTGGATTGTAGGAAGGCAACCGGCCCGGACGGAATATTATATATATATATATCCTTAAGAATTGTGCTCCAGAACTATCACCGGTTCTTGGCAGACTCTTCCGCTTATCTTATGCACGGATGACCTTTCCTGCCTGTTGGAAAATCGCTCGAGTTCAACCAATCCCAAAGACGGGAAAAAAAGTGTCTCCCACAAAATTACCGGCCGATAGCATTACTGTCTATTTTATCTAACGTAATGGAAAAAGTCATCAATACAGAATTGGTTAAGTATTTGGAGTGCAGCGGATTTCTGAATGATCGTCAATACGGATTCCGTGGCAGGTGGTCCACGGGAGACCTTTTGACACTTACAACCGATATATGGACATCTGCGATTGAACGGCATGGTGAGTCAAGGGCGGTCGCATTGGATATCTCCAAGGCTTTTGACCGCGTCTGGCACAGGGCATTGCTGAGCAAACTTTGTTCATATGGACTTTCCCAACAGCTTTGCGACTGGACGAGGAGCTTCCTCGAGAATCGATCGATCCGGGTTGTTGTGGACGGCGAGTGTTCGGATCTGTATCCTGTTAATTCGGGGGTGCTCCAGGGTTCTATTTTGGCTCCAACCTTGTTCTTGCTACACATAAATGATTTGTTGGAGACAACGGACAACAAAGTGTTCAGTTTTGCGGATGATAGTACGCTTGTTTCCTCCTTTTCGAGTGTTCGATCGATTGGTGCATCTACGTCACATCAGCTGAGATGCAGGATCTAGATAGGAGCTCGGCTCCTAAACATACCCTCGACCTACTTGAGAGCATACAGAGACGAGCGATCCGCCTGATCGGGGACTCGGCGCTGACGTCGGGACTACAGTCGCTATCACAGCGAAGACGCGTAGCCGACCTCTGCCTGTTTTACAGATATTATCACGGGTACTGTTCTTCGGAAATGCATGATATTGTTCGACGCAATTCAGTTTATGTGCGCTCCACAAGACAGTCCGACGGATCGCACCCGTTTGTGGTTCATCTCCCGACGGCCCGAACATCCCTGCATCAGAACTCGTTCCGTTACAGAGCGGGGAAACTGGGGAACTCCCTTCCAACGCGAGTGTTCCCGGAGCGTTACAACCTGCAACTGTTCAAAAAGAACTGCAACAGTTATTTGATGGAATCTCGGGGCGCCCACGCGGCGCTATAAGTTCGCCTCTCCCGAGAGAAGACTAATAACAAAAAAAAAAAAAAAAAAAAATGACTTTGAAAAAGAAGCTATCATGTTTTGTTCTGCTTTATATCTCCAATATTGAAGCTTTAATCCAAACGCTGATAATATTTCTCTGGCTGAAATTATATTAATATTTTTTCCTTGCAATTCTTTGTTCAATATATTTATATTCTCAAAAAAGGTCAGCTAAATATGCGAGATGTGCAACCCGTGAGGGGTTTTTAAACTTATCTGCGAGAATATTCTTTCGATCAAACATAAAAGTTTCAAGTTCACTTTTGAGAGCCCACACTCGATTTAGAACATTTCCGCGAGAGAGCCACCTTACTTCTGTATAATAAAGTAGATCCGTATATTCCGCTTCACCGTCCTGACATAATTCACGAAATAGCCGCATGTTTAGTACATGTCCTTTAATAATATTAACAATCTTGATGACATCATGCATGACGGCTTCCAGTGGAGGTTACAAATGTTTCTCAAGAAGTGCCTGGCGATGGATCATACAGTGAATAACTTCAATATTTGAATTTTTTTTTTTTCACCAAAGCCGAAAAACCATTAATATGACCCAACATAACTGGAGCTCTATCAACAGACACAGCAATGCAGTTGTCCCACTTTAAATTAATGCTTTCAGTATTAAAGTATTAATTTACCTTATTACACATCAATTCCACGAGATCTCAACTCCAGAGTAGAACAAAACAACAATTCCTCTTCAATTGCATGTGTATCTTTGTAGCGAACATATACCATTAGCTGTGAATTGCTACTAACATCTGTAGTCTCATCAAACTGAATAGCAAAATATTTAGCCTGTTTTAGTGAGGAAATAACCCGTTCCTTTACATTTTCTGCCAAGATGGAAATCCTTTCTTTTACAATTCTTGCGGACAAGGGCACTGAATTCAGTTTATTCGCCTCTTTCTGACCACACATATCTCTGTCATTTTCACAGCTGCTGGTTTAATCAAATCTTCACCAATAGTATATGGTTTCTTGTTTCGGGCAATCAACCAGGCTACTGCAAAGCTAGCCTTTGATGCTGAACGCTGATCAAAAGTACCTAACAAGTTGCTGTCCAATATTTGTCTTTTAACAGACATTTCTAAATTTACAAAGTATTCTCGCGGTTTGGAAGACAGATGTGGATGCAAATTATCCAAAAGTTTCTTTAATTGACTTTTTTTGAAAGATTCTGAAGTCAGTATTTTCAAACATACAACACACCGTGCTTTCATCGTACCTTTGTCTTCTATTTGTGTAAAACCATAATTAAGGAATCTTGCTGGTATGTTCTTTTTCTATTTGCTGCCATCTGAGGGGTGACAGAAACAGTGGTAAAAAAATTTACATTAAATTAAATTTTCAAATCGCGCTTACCTTGATAGGGGAAATTGATGATCAAATGATGTGACTCGTAAGTAAATTGCACGCAATCTAACGACGCGTCGGAAACCCGAGCATAACTGACCGTTGAGTGCTAAGTTTAAACATTACAACATACGCAGCGCCTCTAGTGGTCGGTGCAAGAAACAACGTAACGCAAGCACGCACACACACACACAACGCGCTTCTCTTGCTTATCATGCACACACCAAACAAAAAACTCGACTTCAACCAGAATTAGCGGGCCAGTCCGTATATCGCGCTGAATTGTTTAAGTTTGTTAACATACTACAATGTTTATGAAATAGCAATAGAAAAATTAGAAAAATTCCCCTATTACCCAAAAGAATTTCACTTTTACCCCGTTTGGGGTAATTTACCCCGGGTCCCCGATCGCTGGTTTAGAGGGTTACGCCTGGTACGTAGAGTACATGGAAATAAGAGGACTAATATCACTTCAGGTTCGGGTAAGTGCAACTAACCAGCGAATTCAAATAAACACACCTTGCCCGGATCTAGATCAAAGTGACTACCTTTTCTCTTGTTACCAAATTTCGACAATGATAAGAAATTGGTTACGAGAGGAGATTGTGAAAACTGCTTTGTTAAGTTTTTCGCAAACAGGAACCAAGGCTTCTATGATAAGTTCATGCTAAAGTTACTTTTGAAATGACAGGAAATTATGCACAAAACGTTCCATATCTGACCAAAATCAGATCTAATCTGAACGATGTTCAATTAAGTCTTAAAATAAGTATACACATAATGGATTTATAGCGTTTACGACGATAGTGAAGAACGTGTGATTCAAATAGTCCGCCATATCAGAGCCCCTCTTTGATATGGTAAGGTCTGCTTACTGCTCTGATTCGACCCGGTGTTAGAGAGGCGCCATTATAATACAGCCGGTATACCCCTGGCTGCAAACGTAACACCCTGGATAAGGGGTGGTAGATTTTTGTGGGTTACTCGTCGCTAGCCTGTCTGACATGGATAGCCCCACTGGAAGCGTATGCTTCCGTCAGCATAGCCTGAGTGATTCATCGTAGTTTAAGCCCCCGCACCACGTCAATGTTTCTACCAAGCCGGGGAGAGCAAAGAGTATGCATGTACTAATACTGTTATAACATCTTCCTGCAACTCCTTAAATTGAAAATTGTTCTTCGAGTTATACGAGGTTTGCCTTTTATATTTCGGGATTAGAGAACAAAAACAAATATTGATCATCGAAAATCACTTTATTGTTTTTCAAAATATTCCCCATGAAGATCTATACACTTTTGCATGCGTTTGAACCAATTGTCGAAGCACTTTTCCCACTCTGATTGAGGTATCTCCAACACATGCATTCTGAATGCAGCAACCGCTTCTTCAGGTGTCGAAAAACGTTGACCTCTCAGTTTGTTTTTTACGTACGGGAATAAAAAGAAGTCATTCGGTGCCAAGTCAGGACTATACGGTGGATGACCCATCAAATCGATGTTTTGGGTGCTCAAAAATGCTGTTGTCGCATCCGATGTGTGAGAGCTCACATTGTCGCGGTGAAGAGTGATCCGTCTTCGGCGGTTGGTTTTCCTGATTTCTTGGAAGACAACTGGCAAACAAATGGTTGTGTACCACTCAGAATTGACTGTTCTGCGTTGTTCTAGTGGTACGGTTGCGACATGTCCAGTTTTTCCGAAAAAACAGGCGACCATTTGCTTGGAAGTGCTTCGTGCGCGAACAACTTTTGTTGGATTTGGCTCATCTTGAAACACCCAGACAGTCGACTGCTGTTTACTTTCGGGCTCATACGCGTAAATCCACGATTCATCACCTGTCACGATGCCATAGACGTGTTTCGAAGCACCGCGACTGTATTTTTTTAGCATTTCTTTCGACCAATTGACACGAGCCTTTTTTTTGGGCGATTGACAAATTGTGTCGGATCCAAAGCGAACAAATTTTTTTGACAGTCAAATGTTTATGCAATATTGAATGTATGCTGGTCCCACTAACACCTAAGGTTGTCTCAATCTCACGACAGGTCACATGACGATCTTCCAATATCAGTTCGCGCACAGCATCAATGGTTTTCGGAACAACAACTGATTTTGGACGACCTTCACGAAATTCATCTTGGAGTGAACTACGACCACGATTGAATTCACCATACCATCGATAAACACTGGTCCTTGATGGAGCTTCATCGCAAAAAATTGAATTAAGTTCATCCATGCACTGTTGCTGAGTTAATCCACGACGAAAGTTGTAAAAAATAATCGCACGAAAATGTTGACGATTTAATTCCATTTTTGGGCCGAGATGAATCTTTTAAGTTACTGTAAACAACACAAATAGCGCTCGTATGTCAAAACGTTCTGAGTGCGTATAACCTCAAAAATGTCCAACTTTACAACAGAGCTGTCAATTGCCGGATTGCAACACTAGGGTTGCCAAATCCCGAAACATAAAGGCAACCCTCGTAAGGAATTGAAAAATACAAATTCTAATTCGTTCTAGTCCATAAAGTCTTTGAGTAGTCTACGTTCGACGTATATAAATAAAAAAAAATAGTTTGGATACTTGTCTAAATGTTCTTACTTCATTTCAGTCAATAAATATGTAAGAATGAGACAAAGTGTGTGTCTTATAATTCAATAAACACTCTCTCAAACATATATTTCTATTAATTCCCACAGTGATGTATATTTTGCAGTATATAGAGCATGATGGATTACCCCACCCGTTGATATTCTAAAACAAATTTTCCTCACTTCTTTGAAGAGCGTAAGGTCCTTTTCTGAAAAAAAAAAAACTGCTGGAAGAGATGTATCTGATAACTAGCAAAAACCTAATTTTCATCCCTATTAGTTGCAATATTACAACATATGTCAAATATGACAACATTTTATTTCCGATTAATTATCTTTCTCTAAACAAATTGGATTGGCTCACAGATCAAACCTTCTGATGATGTCCTTCCGAAATAAATCTCGTTCCACCAAGTTTTATAATTTTTATAATTTTGCGTTTGCGGTAAAGAACAAAAAAATGCAATTTCCTAAATGACTGTGTCAGGCACACAACTCAGACCCAGCGTGTTAGAAATTCCAAAATAGCAAAAACCCCAAGGTTTAAATCCTAGGACCCTTCAATCTGTTGCCACGACCATAACCTGTCACGAATGGATTTCACCACGCTCAATAAACATAATGTTGTATTGAGCATGTTTCATATCCCTATCCTTCTATCCTTTACCTATATTTGCATTCTGCATGCCTCAACCTCATGGTGAAGATTCCCGAAAGGAAGACAAAGCCATCTACTCTTTCCAGAAACTCGCTAATTACCGTCAATAAATTGTGCGAATAAGGTGTTACCCATATCAGCTACACGTTTCCGCTTGAAAAGCAAAACTAATTAGCGTTCATCTGCTCAAACAGATTTACGCCTGTCCGGTGTCTATTTCTCTCAAGACCCTCCTCATCTAGCTAGCTCATCTCGGAAATCAGCTTCTTCTTTTATCCTACCAGCGACGACACATTCAATTACATCATAGAGGGAATTGACTAGTCTAGTCCTATACATGTTTTAGCTGCGCCGATAGCCGATAGCCGATATAACCGATAGATTGGTTCGTCGAAGGGAAGTATATCAAGCTACAGGAGCACATAAATCATTTTAACCGTAACCGTAAAGCATAGTGTTCCATTTGGATACTGCTTGGACTATGGTTACATTTCATGCCCTAGTCCAATGTCTTATGGCCAGGCATAGGGTGTCGAACGTTTCAGTGTTGCAATAAGCTAGTTCGCACGAAACGAGGATCGGAATGGAACGAAGGATCCTCCTCCTTGTCAGTAAAATGCAAAACTTCGTTACGTAGATAACCTCCACACATCTCGTCGATGTTCGACGTTCGCCGTTCACATTAGTTAATTGAATCGTATATATGCAAAAAGTTAGAGTTATAGGAATATGGAGACAGCCGCGGTGACGCTTCTTGATTCAGGAACTCAGTGAGGGGGCATGGAGAGTTGGACTAGAGAACTAATAAAGAGAGCACGAAAGGTGTTACCCGTGAAGTGTGGAATATGTTTTATTTCTTCTTCACTCTGTTGTCGGATGGTTGGCTTGCACTAAATTGTAAACGTGCATTTCACTTCACGTAAATCACGTCAACATTGCAAAGTGGCAGAGCGGCTGCGGCAGTTGCAGCGGGATTGGCAGCAGCATCAGCAGCTCATAGATGTACACACGGATGCCATAGGCATCTTAAAGCGCGCTTCCTATCAGCGCATTAAATCTCCTCCTAAGTCATCGTGATATTTATAGCCAAAGATACTCTCATGAGTTTGTAGCCATCTTTTTTTTTTCTTTTTTAACTTTACCGCAGTTTCTCTCCTTTTTTCTCCTTCTTCTTAATCCTGTATCCAACAAGTTCAGCCGGGTGCTTAGGTATGAACAACAGCGTGTAGTGGCTGCCGCTAAAGTACATGTAAACGTCATATCGATATGAATTTATGACATCACTTTGGGGCTGGTACAGACAACACTAGATGGACACTTGGGCATCCATAAAATCCTTCAGCAATGCTAAATGTAGTCGATGAAAGACGTTGTGGAACAGCAAACGCTGAAAAGCCTACTCCTGGCATTCTAATTATATGCATTTAACACAACAGTTCTGGTATATTGGAGTTAATTCAAGGCTTCAATTTAGGCTCCATATTTGGCAGTTCCAAACTTGAAGCCTTAAGTCTGCCGAAATTTTACGGTATGACATAAGAACAAG
This sequence comes from Microdon myrmicae, assembly GCA_963931805.1. Lineage (NCBI taxonomy): Eukaryota > Metazoa > Arthropoda > Insecta > Diptera > Syrphidae > Microdon > Microdon myrmicae. Next base: position 76,952,173 of record OZ007499.1, read on the forward strand.
AGGAATTGTTCTCGGCCTAGAAGTGAATGAGTTTTATATCTTAAAAACGCATTTGCGATCATTCTCAATATAGTCTCCGTTTTGTTCAATACACTTTGTCCAATATTCTTGTTCATCCAAAGAAATGAATGTCAGGAGAAGCCGAATCTGGCAAATAGAAAACATGTTCCAAGAGTTCTCTAAATTTCCCTACTGCCAAATCCATGTTTGTGGGCGACTAAGTTTTTCTGACAAACATCCACACAAAATCCAGGTTAAATTTTTATTAAGACGATGCGTAAGTCTTGTTGAGAAAGTGGGTTCGTCATATATGCATGATCAACGTTGTCAACGTCCACTACACTAATTTGGATACAGCTTTCGCATACTGAGTTGTTCGTCTAAAGAAAAAATTTAACAAATTAGTTTGTGGTATAGGGTGGACCTTCATTGTATGCCTGGTTTCAATATACAATAAAAGAAAAATTACGGATGATACAAATGTTCTCTTATATTTGCAGAATCTACGAAACAAGGTAATTGAAATCATATCTAATTTTTAAACATAATTTTGTCCAAGTAACTTCCACCAGCTTATTGACATTGTTCAGGTTGAATTCGGATATTTTCAAAAGCATCTTGACAATTTGGTCCTAGAATCTCCTTGATTTTATTTATATAAATATAATCATTATTTATTTATTTAGGCTTAATCCAAGCAGCTTAAGTTAATATAATATAACAACTTACAGACTAACTTAAAAACTAGAGTAGTAGTTAAAAAAAAAAAAACATATATATATAATTAAAAAAAATAAATAAATAAATAAAAAAAAAACAAGGAAGGAGAAGAGGGCTTGGGGTGTGACAGTGAGGGGTACGTCTACACAGTGGTAAGAGGCGGGGTTGGAGAGCTGGAGCTGGGGGAAGAGGTTTGAAATTGAGGTGGGGTGGGGTGGGGTTTGAGGGCAGGAGTGGAGAGGTTGAAATCAAAGGAGGTGGGGAAAGAGTTGGCATGTCGTAGCATATGCGAGATGGGCTCGTTAACACCGTAAGACGTGTGATGAGTGGGCACGTAAAACAGACGAGGGTTCCGCACATTACGGGGGTTTGTATAAAATGATAAAGAAGAGAGCAAACTTGGGCAATTGATTGAGCCTGACAGAAGGCGATGGATAAAGATGATGTCAGCATGGATTCTGCGCTCCTCAAGCGTGTTAAGATTGATTAGGAGGAGCCGGCCTGTGTATGGTGGGAGAATGAGTGGGTTTTCCCAGTTCAGTCCACGGAGGGCGAAGCGCAAGAAACGACGTTGAACGTCCTCGATCCTACGAATGTGAGACTGTTGATACGGGGACCAGACCTGACTGGCATATTCGAGTAGTGGACGGACAAAAGTTATGTAGAGGGAACGGGTGACGTGGGGGTTTAGGAATTCCTTCGACCAGCGTTTTACAAAGCCAAGGGCGGCGTTGGCCTTTAGGATTGTGTTATCGATATGTGCGGTAAATCTAAGTTCCTTGTCACATAGGACGCCCAGGTCGCAAATTGATTCAACCGATGTTATCGGTTGGCCTAGCAAGAGATAGCAACGTGCCAGGGAGGGGGAGCTTTTCCGAGAGAAGGTGATTGTGTGACATTTGGCGATATTCAGATCAAGGCAGTTATTTTGGCACCATGTCGAAAAGCTGTCAAGATTCGATTGGAGAAGTGAGGAGTCAAGGGGAGAGCGGGTTGTCTTGAAGATTTTGGTATCATCCGCGTAAAGCGAGTTGAGGGAGTGATTGATGCTCGAGCCTATGTCGTTTATGGTAAGGATAAATAGTAGGGGGCCGAGATGACTGCCCTGGGGGACACCTGAGGTTGGAGAGAAAGGATCGGAGAGGATGGATCTAAATCGCATCCGACAGGTTCGAGAGTTAAGGTAGGATGAGATCCACTTAATCAACAGCGGTTCAAAACCAAGGGAAGATAATTTAAAGAGAATGAGGTTATGGGAAATCTTGTCGAAGGCCTTGCTAAAGTCGGTAGTGACTACATCAACCTCATCGCCGTTCTCTAGGGCAAGGAGTGTGTGAGATGTGAATTCGACAAAGTTGGTAGTAGTGGACCTGCCTGAGAGGAAGCCGTGCTGGTTAGGAGAGATGATGGGGGTGCAGCGAAAACATAACGCTTCGTATAGATGGCCTTCGAACAGTTTAGGAATGGGCGAAAGCTTAGCAATGGGACGATAATTGGATATATCGATTTTTGGCCCCTTTTTATGTATGTTATGTAGCAGGATTTCCAAAAGTCGGGAAATAGACCTTGTGCAAGGGATAGATTGAAGATTGACGCGAGCGGGAGAGAGAGAGAAGAGGAGCATTTTTTTAAGAAGATAGCAGGAAGTCCGTCTGGGCCGGGACTGAAATCGTCTTTAAGTTGTTCAAGTTTTTCTTCAACTTAGTGTTGTTGTATGTGCAGAGAGATGAGTGGGCCAAGGGAGAATTGAGACATGCCAGTAAAGTAGGAGGGGTTAGGCTCGAACGAGTCGTCCGTGAAGGATAGTTTGAAGAAGAACGCGAAAAGATTGGCTATGGTTTGGGAGTCAGATGAAGTAGTTGAGTCGTAGAAAAGAGAGTTGGGATAGGCATCTCATTTCCGTTTATAGTTGATAAAGTGGTAGAAAGATTTAGGGTCGTTGATCAGATTCAGTTGGGCTTTGGCAAGGTAATTGTGGTAAAGGGAGCTATAAAGCTCGGTGAATTGGTAAAAGTAACCGAGATAGTTGGAATAGTCCAGAGGAGAACGCGTATTTAAGAAAGTGTTCCACAACTAATTTCTCTTGTTACGGAGTGTGCGGAGTCTGCGGTTATACCAAGGGGGCGATGAGAATGATAACCTGTTTCGGGAATAAGGGACAAATAGGGATATGGCGTTGAAGATTACTGTGTAGAGTGAGGCTGTAGTGACGTCAACACTAATATCATTTAAGCGGGGTAAGGTATTGCTGAGGTACTCATTTCTGCGCCGGAAATTGGCTTTTCGGAAATTGAAAGAATATTGGTAGGGGAGGGGAGTGGGTGTGCTGTGGGCTGGGTGGCCGCGGAATACGAATAAGAGAAGTGGGGGGTGGTGGTTGTCAATGGTTGAGAGGATGTGGGGACTAGGGGTAACTGAAGAGTTGCAGGGGTCTGTCGTGAACACTAGGTCGAGTTGTCTGCCCAGATGATTTAGGATATTGCTGACTTGGTAAAGGCTAGAGTCAGTGAGGTTGTCTATTAAGAGACACTCCTTGGTAGTAGAGGGGCTAGAGATATAGTGGGACTCATCGTCAGACAACGACCATTGGAGATGAGGGAGATTGAAATCGCCCAGGACTACAATGTCGTCTTGGGAAGAACTCAGTTCCGTTAAGCAGTCGGTTGCAGCAATAGTGAGTTCGTATGCCTCGGTAGCTTGCGAAGGTGGGATGTAGAAGCAAATGATATACAAGGACTTTGAGCGGTGTTCAACTTTTATAGCGACATAGTCGAGGTAGGGTGAAGAGGAGAAGGTGATAAGAGAAGATGTTATCCGTTTTGGACGGCGAGCAACACGTCTCGGCAGGGGGTGTCTATTGTTATGGGATTATCTTCACAGACTCTTGATTTTAACTAGCGCCTCCGAAAATAATCACTCGGAATAAGAACCGAGTTCAGTAGGGACCAATCATTGTCTTCTCTTCGTGACATGAGTTTCCCACGGAACATCTCTTTTAACAGAACGTTTGAGTTCAATTGTCGTGTCAGTTGAATTTTATACGTTGTGAGAGCTAATTGCGACGTGAAATTATTCGTTAAACGACTACGAGTCGATTGTTCTGCCTTTTTTTTAATTAATTGTTAATTGTAAGCAAAGCGCGAAAAAGAAAATCGTGGTAGTGGGCACTGAGATTTTCGAACAGCGCACCCGTAACCAAATGGTTGGAGTCGACGACGTGACCACCAGAGAAATGAGAGCATCACACTGTGGGGAAGATCGTCATTAAATTCTCTGGAACACGTCACAAACCTCAGTGCTTTAATTCCTAGATAGTGTCTTAAACAACATTGCAACGATTTCCTGGAAAATACTACAAACCACAGTGGGTCAATTCCTGGAAAATACCACAAGCCGTAGCATGTTGAATCATTAAACAACGCCACAGCTTCACGGTGTTGAATTAACCCCTTAGGTTAATTGATGGATAAACTATTCAAAAAGGTAAAAGAAATTGTTTTATACCATAGACAAAATTTTATTTGTTCATTTAAACCATTTTATTGAACATAGTCACAACGTATGACATACGAGAGGGCGCTGAAAAGTTTCGGGCCTGATCTCTCAAATGTATGCTAACAAAGCAATCGACCTGAAAATATATATATACACGCTAATGGGGCATACGAGGGTGGCCTGAAAAGTTTCCGACCTAACAAAGATACAAGAACTTTTTTTCTTAAAATTAATTTTTATTTTTCTATATAGTCTCCTTGCGACTCTACACACTTCTCCCAGCGATGCACCCATCTCTCTAACCCGTTCAAATAGTACTCGCGTTTTTCTCTGGAAAATAACGGTTCACGAAGGTGATTTGACGAAAATCTCTGTCCTCCGAGCGCCATTTTTAGATTAGGGAATAAAAAGAACTCGATTGGGGCTAGATTTGGTGAGTAAGGCGGATAGTCCAGCAGTTCAAACCAGAATTCCTGGATTTTCGCCATGGCAACCACTGAGGTGTGAGACAGCGTGTTGTCTTGGTGAAACAGGATTTTCTTTTTCTGCAAATGTAGCCGTTTTTCCGCAATTTCTGCCTTCAGTTGGTCAAATAATGATGCGTAATATGCTCCTGTAATAGTTTTTCCTTTTTGAAGATTAAGATAACTCCATGACTATCCCAAAAACAGTCGCTATCACTTTCCCAGCCGAAAAAGCCGTTTTTGCTTTTTTTGGAGCCGATTCCCCCTTTGCAGTCCACTCTTTTGACTGTATTTTTGTTTCGGGCGTATAATAGTGTATCCAAGTTTCATCGACAATTATTAATCGACGCCCAAACTGGAATTTATTGCGCCTAAGCTGCGCCAACAGAGCGTTGGAACTGTCATTCGAACACGTTTTTGGTCTAACGTGAGCAAACGTGGCACCCAACGCGTGTTAAGTGTATCAATGACGACATAGATAAAGATGTTGTACATGAGGTCATTGATGCGCTTAAACCAAAAAACGCCAACCGATTCTGAACCCGTATAACCCCCAGAGCGACAATGCAATTAATTGCTCCACATTTTGTCACAATCGGCAAAGCACAAAAAATATGTAATTACACACAAAATTTATTAGGGCAATTTGCAATTGCGGATGTTGAACTGTGACGCAAACCAATGGAGGCATATCGGCTGACGCCGCATTTCGAATTTCGGAAGATCGAATTTTCACACTTCTGTTGCGTTGCTTATGCAAACATTCGGGGGTGTGTTTATTCTAGGCGATCCTGGGATCATGTTTGCTTTGCCCTATGGGAACAGCGTTTTCGTTTATTGCTGTTGCTCCGCAATGGCCTTTGTTTAGGCGAAGTGTATTGCGGCAGAGACAAAGGTTTTGCCGACGGATTGTTTTCCGGCAATTCGCTTATCGCAGCGGATGTGATGTTTGTCGACATCTGGCACAGCTTTGCCAACCGTTTGTGTTTATCCAGTTGATGGATCGATACACAATTTCTATGCTGGGACGTGTCCTTCGATCGCCGTGCAGGCGTAGGAAAATGGTTCGGGACTTGTGGCCCACATATCTATGGATACGTGGGGTTGTTAACACCAGTATGAATGTCACCTTTGGTCAGGTGAAAATGTGGACTTTGGGGACACGTGTCTGTGGGCACGTGAAGTTTGGTTATAGATGAGTATGTTCCTTGGTGGAACGAAGAAATCTCAGCCTATGGTGATTTGTGCAGTTCGTGGAACCGCCACAAGCCTATTAAAACGCTCTTCGTGCACCAAACCGAAATTGAAAGCAGCAAAAATCAAACCAGAGAGACCGAAATAAGTAACATAATAACGACTAATGAAGCTGCAGAACTCATGTTAGAACAGCAACAAATGCAGACGGAGAATGCATGTCCCTCTACCACCAACTACGGCGGGCATTTTTCTAACAACACATCCGCTTGTCTGGCTTCGTCTGAATCTGAGGACGAAGAAGAAGAAATAATTGAGCTAGAAACGAAACTAAGTATAGCAAAAGCACGACAAGACGAACGAAGAAGAAAGTAAATTGAAGTGCTGGAACAACAACAAAATTAACAAGAAAAGCCAAAGCCAAAAGGAGGCCAACATCAGCAACAAAAACCAAGCTTAGAACCAGAACCCGATGAACAAAAGGCAGCACATCAGCCAAAAGGACGACAGCAGAAAACCAGCAAAAAAAACTAAAATGCCACCAATCAACATGGTAGGCATCGATTGTAAAGAATTGGTAAGTCAGTGCAAGTTAGCTGTAGGTAGTAATAATTTTGTTGTTAAAAGACTGGGAGGTAATAGAGATGCCATTCAAACATATAACGTCGGTTACCATATTGAAATTAAAAATGTTTTGAAAAGAGCCACAGCGGAATTCTTTTCATACACGCTGAAAGAACTTACAACTATTACAGTTCTATTAAAAGGGGTCGACTTGATACTGAACCGGAGACTCTTTTGAAAATGCTCCGAGAGCTAAAGTACGATGACCTTTAATTTAGTGTGGTCAAACAATTCACCACAGCTAGGTCCAAAAGGGAGAACTGGAAACTACCCTTCTTTTTGGTACAATTAACCCTAAACGGGGAAATCGGTAGTCTCACGGAAGCAGCCCTGGACCACCAAAGTGTAACATGGGACAAACTAAAATAAGGCAGAAACATACTTTAATGCGGTCGCTGCCAAAGGTTTGGGAATTCAGCGGCGAACTGTAAAATGCAGCATCGTTGCGTGAAATGCGGCTAGATTCATAGTGTAGAGGAGTGTGGTTTGGATTAAGGAAGGGTGGAAGACAAAACCCTTTTAAAGTGTGCAGTATGTCGGAATGAGGGACACCCCGTTAACTACCGAGGTTGTCCTAAACACTGAGAATTAACGCCGAAGAGTGTGACTCAGCAAAGAAAAACTGAGACAAATCGCACAAGATCAATGACTGTTACCTCTCAACGGTCTTACGCACAAATAGCGAGAGGAGGAACAACATCACAAGCAGACATGTTCACAATCTTACTCAATATACAGAGACAGATGACACAGCTGCAAAGTCAAATAAACGAAATCTACTCGCATTTGCCCAGTCTAAATAAAAAGTGGATATAAACCCTCCAACCAAAAGATCAATTAAAGCTCCTGTCGTGAATATAAAGTCACTTATGAGGACCCAGAAGAGAACCACTTTTTTTTAACTCGTTGCAAGATGAAAACTTTGATGTGCTTCTGGGTGGTGAAACTAATTTAAACCAGAGGCAACCCCAAAAACTATGATATTATACGAAGAGACCGACCTAATTCCTCACAAGGGGGAGGTGTCGCAATCTTTATTAGAAAAGTACTCCAACACGGAGTCATATATAGTCGAGAAGGGCGCAGGTTTCGGGTGCTTAAAGCATGCATCGTACGCATACCACCTCAGCAAGGAAGGGGGCTGTATGCGATCTCGGTTTATGCGCCCGAAGAACATCAGTATAATCTCTTTATAGCAGAACTTGAAACTCCCCTTCGATGCTTCCATCGCCAAACATAAATATTGGGGAAATTGTATGTCCAGCAGTAGAGGAAATCATCTGATTAGCTGGTTAGATCAATATCACGTATAATATAAAACTGACCTTCTAGCTGCGGAATATCCATCGTTCCCTAGAGGTAGATCCTATCTAGATAGCATGCTTATTGACACACAACTGAGACTATTAAACACCAACAGACATAAAAGAAACTGTTTACGGACAATTGAATTCGACAGTGACCACTGTGCATTCACGGCCTTAAAAAGCTTCCGAACGAACTGGCAGAACTGGGGGAATTCGTGGTCCCATAATCAACAAATACATTTAACAAATGGACGAAACCGTAAAACGATCAATGGACAAAACATATCCCAAAACAACAGTTACAATTCACGTAAACCTATACAGAAAAACAACAATAAACACACTCCACAAGAAAAAGAGCAGACTGCTATCAAAACTAAAACAATTACACAGACAATTTACAGACAGACAATACCAGGAGATAATATCATTGAAATTGCGATTAAAAAATCTCCAACAATTACTTAAAGCTAATTATTAATTGTGGTGGCGGGATCGAACATACAGGGCAAAGTCTCTGCTTTCAACCCGGCGAAGGCCAGGACGATCCTTGTCCCTCTTTAATCCAAGTTGACATGCAGTTTCCCCGTGATAACCTCTGATAGCTACTTTGGCACCCGCCAAGTGGTGAACCAATGCATGCAGCGACATCCTGAGAAAGGTTGGCGCAAGGCTAATAACCCTGTCCGGTAAAACGAATTATTATGGACAATTTAACAAGTCTCGGATAAGGACCGCATTCTGGTGGAAAGACTTGCCAAAATAGGTTGTGGGGGTTCTCTACACCACATCGAGAACCAACCCACAATTCCAACCAACACTGACCGCTAACAGCGCGTCACCCAAACCCAACTCCCCATGCAAAATTCGCAATAGCATACATTCCAAACTTTGCAATTAAACACACTCCAAAACCCGCAACAGAATACATTCTAAATCATCCCCGCATACATTTTTCCAAAATTGCTTCGGTCAATTCTTTACTTAAGTCATATTGCTTCCTCGCGACCAAGCAATCTTTATTTCCCCGCAAATTCATAACGCATATTCAAACCTACAACGGAACATTAATCATCACCACCAACTACACCGAGCCGCATACATTTCCCCGAAATTGCTTCCGTCAATTCTCTATCTAAAGTATATCCCTTGCTTGCACCCAAGCAATTCCAATTTCCCCCGAAAACCACTTCGGTTTATTTCCTCCTTAAACTATACTTCTCGCTTGCAACCAAGTGACAGCTAATTTTCCACGAAACAATCACAACGATCAAGACCCTTGATCATACTTGGCTATGCCGCCGAAACCCGGTATACACAACCCACGAATCCAACTCAGCTTATACGGCGAGGATTCTTTGAAACAATCGCAAACGATCTAAACTGACCCAGTGGTGACTGCTCCCTGGCTTGCTATTCCCCGCAACTATTCGCCGTTACCCGGGTTTCTGTCGGTGGGTGAGAGTGAACCCCGTACCGTACGTCGGCACTCATACTCCTCACCCCCACAAGGCCAAGACCGGATCCCGGTTGTAGTGCCGATGATTATGAATTATAGATTAGCAACAAATTTGTATTGGAACAACAGAATACGGACTATAAAATCAAACAGCCTGTTATTCAACATTGACATAGATACAAAGAACGCTATCCTCAGTAATGAACTCTTCCTAATAGAAGATCCCTTAGAAAAGGCGAACACTGTGGGAGCTGTCTTCCAGGAAATGTACAAGGTAAATGAAAGCATCCACCGAAACTACGACTTGGAAAATAGAGTTCTAGTGAATCACTTGCACCTTCGAAATGAAATTTCAAATTGGCAATCAGAGAATCTCGGTTTTACCGAATTTAATAACGATAATTTGGCAAATGGTATTAACGCCAATAACAGGGCTAAAAGTCTATTAATAACGAAGAACGAGATCCAGGGTATCTTCAACTCACTAAGAAACAAAAAGTCAGTGGAATAGATGGAGTCCCAAATATCGTACTAAAGTATCTACCACCATTGGCAAAGGACATATACACAGTTCTATTTAACAACGCGTTAAATAATGCACACTACCCCACGCGTTGGAAAACACCAATCATTCAGCCTATAACAAAAAAAGCGCGAGGACTGTACAAACCCAATGAACATGCGTTCGATAAGTTTACTTCCAAGCATCAGTAAAGTATTCGAGAAAGTCATAAACAAAGCTTTGCTTAAATGGGTTGATGACAAAAACATTATTCCAAATAACCAGTTTGGCTTCAAGGCGGGTCATGAAACCGCACATGCCGCAGCTAAATTGATTGCCGGCATACAATAGAATAAATGGAAGAACCAATGCACAGAGCGCTATCTGATCGACCGTTTGGTTTGAAGGATCATATTACAAGAATATCAGACAAGGCATGTATGAACCTTTACTCTATATACTTTACGATATATTAAATAACAGGAGCTTTGTGGTCAAAAGTGGCAAAGCGACCTCCAGTATAAGGTATAATATCATGAATGGTTTACAAGAGGGAGCGGTACTTTTCCCAATCCTTTCCAACATTTACGTTAACGACATATTAAGCGCACTTCCCGACGCAATTGCGTGCGCAGACGATCTTATAATTTATAAAACAGCCCCGAAAATTGAAATCATAAACAGTTTACCGCAACACGACTTGAATAAAGTGCAGCGATATTGTGATGACTGGAAACTTAAGATCAACTTCCACAAATGTAAAGCTATATATTCAGAACCCCGGTGCAATAAAACCACGAACGGCCCAAGAAAAAACCAGCGATAGCTAGTTATCATGGGCCCGCATGATTACTCGTACAAACTGGAAACTAAGAGTGTGATTAAATACCTTGGCATCTGGCTAGATCAGTGCCTGTATTTTAACAGACATGCGAAAGCTGTTGACCAAAGCAGCAGTAGGCCAAGACAACTTTTGCTACGACAAAAAGGCAATTTCATTGTAACCAAGTTGATAAATAGCAAGGTAAAAGTTATACGCTATATGGCCCTAATCAGGCCCATGATTATATATGGATGCCCGGTGTGGTTCAATATAGGTCCAAATATGATGGAAAAGATTCGGGTGTTCCAAAGAAAATGTCTTACAACTCATCCCAGATTATATCGAACACCGGATTCTGACTACAAAAGGTAATATCCAAATGAGACCTTTTATAACGAAGCCTACATAAACACGGTGGATAATTTTATGATCAAGGGAGATATTGCGAGAGGTTATTATACAAATACTTTGTATTTTGAGAGGGCTATGTTCCACCAGAGACATTCCTCGCATTTAATATGAACGGTCTTGTACAGGATGAATCCGGAGTTTCGCTAATTTATCATGTAGGTAGATCTTCCATGAGGGGCGATTATGCTACGATCGAGAAGTCACGCGCACCAAAGAGGAGCTTTTGCGGTTCAATAAAGCTATTTCCCGTAGAGACCGGGGCGACATTATTAAACAGCACCAACAGTTTTGGTGGTTGAATGGCAAATAAAGACCTGTGGGGGTTCTCTATATTACATGGAGAACCAACCCACAACTCCACCCTAATTTTGACGTCTAACACCGCGTCACCTTAACCCAACTCCCCCATTCAAAACTTGCAAAGAATACATTTCCCAATCTGCAACAGCATCCATTCCCAAATCTGCAATAGCATACATTCCCAAACCTGCAACAGAATTCATTTCTAAAAACCACAATAAAATACATTTTAAATCGTCTCCCTCGCCTACAATCAAACCGCATGCATTTTTCCCGAAAACTACTTCGGTTCATTTCCTATTTAAACTATATCTCTCGCTTGAACCAAGCAGCATTTAATTTTCCCCGAAAACCATTCCGGTTCACTTTTTACTTAAACTATTTTCCTCGCTTGCAATCGAGCAGCATTTATTTTTCCCATAAACCATTTCGTTTCCGATTCCGCCTAAACCATTTGAAATCATATCAATTCCCCTTACTGGCAAGTCACCAGCATGATGCGTTTTCTTTCCACAAAACAACCATCGTGACGGTCAACACCCATGTCTTATTGTCTAACCGGCAACCCATGGCCATACTTGGTTATGCCTCCGAAACCGATTTCCCCGTATATACAGCAATAGAAGAATCTAATTCAGCCCGTACGGCAGAAATTCTCCGAAACAAATTTTCGATGTAGCCATAGCAACCCTTCTTCATGTTCCTAGTAAGTGGCAGTGAGTTCACTTAGCCATGACTCCACTGCCACGACACCCGGAATGGACTCTTGCCTTTGATTAGTCAGTCGAGAAATAACCATCAACGCGCACACATGCGGAATCGGGTCATAACCCAAGCGGCGAAACTAAGAGTCAAGTGCGTAGCTTCCTCAGGGTGTCTTTTGTCGAGTTCCAATCAATGCGGCCGCATGCCAATATCGTGGTTTAAGGGTGATTTCGCGGTTTATCAATTAAACTTGAGTGTACAGTACATCTAAACTAATCAATAAACGTAAACATAGTTTTTAGAGCGCTTTTGTAAGCGAATCCAGTTACAACAAATACAAGTCGAACCGTGAACGCGTTTCTGCCGAATTGTTTCATGCGAAAAACTTATTGTAAAAATTAGACGAATAAATAAAACCTTGGGCAACAGAATTTCCCACAGTGCCTTTTATTTACTTTTACCTTGGGGCTCGAATTCCGGATGACAGTTTTGTGAAGGACTCGTCGGTGGGTGATAGTGAACCCGTGCCGTACGTCGGCATCCATACATTTACCCCCACAGACCTATGTACCAAAGTCGGTAGAGTAATTTCAACATTAACCAGCTTACACCGATTAACTTTTCTAGGATTAGGGTAGAGTAAGATTTAAGTTATATTAAATTAGGTTCTTAAGCACATTAAAAAAAAATATATATATGTATTTAAATTTAAATTTTTTTCCTTCCTCCGGGCAAAGACTAACACATCTACTAACAGAAAATATTTGGTTTTTAAATTTCAGATAAATCTCTTGTGAGTTATCCTGGCAACAGTGAGAGAACTTTTATCTGAGGGATCAAGGGAGTTGAGACCACTGGTTGAATTTTCAAAACTTACAAATGAAATTTTCACAAAGTACATATCAAATGTGTTCCTTTGATATGTTAAATTGTTTGAATAAAATATATTGTTATTGTGTCTATAAAATATATTATTTAAATTAGTAAAAATATGCTTTTGTTTATCCTTCGAGACCTCTTAACTATAACACCATCTGTTTTTTTTTTTTTTTTTTACTTTATTTCAAAACACTCAATTATTTTTTATAATTTTCATACACTAAATATATACATATGTTACAGTTAACGTATCCCTAAATAGCAGATTACCAACATTTTACATTTCGGCCCTGAGCCGGTTCCAGTCTGTGGATCCATTCCACTGCTGCCAGTTCGCACCTATCATATCGCCGCCCAGTTCGCGCAACCGAAAAGAATCACATTTTGCCCAGCCTCCAGCCAATCACAATTAATAGCAAACATCGGAGTTCACCACGGCGTTGCATCATACTTTTCCAAAAGGGACGAACGAGTTGCAGATACTTTAAGTCACGTAAGTTGAGTAAGTTAAGTTCAACTTGTACAAAGCTTTCCCCACCTCGGGATTAAAAGGATAAATTTATACAACAAATCATTAGAAGATTCAAAGACTATAATTTATACGGAAACCGAATTGAATAAACGCATTCAAAAACCAACTCAGATTAACTGCGAGTTTTATAGAGACAACGGAAAACACACCATTTGTCACGAAGTGCTGCTATCACATCAGCCGTCGTTCGACCGTAGGAACTTTCGAACATTATATTCGATCAAACAACAGCCGTGCAGGCCGATGCAAAGTTCGTGGCACTGCAAAGTATCCAGCTGTGGATCAGACGCAGCCTCTGTACATTAACGCCACCAAATCAGTGACGCAACAATGAGCTGCCCACATGGTCACTGCCATACCGCCGCCAAGTTCGTGGCGCAGTAACCAAAGCTGTCCAAATTACAACTACATATCGCTGCCCAGTCGCAGCCCCAAGGTCCAGTCTATGGACCGTCCGCCGTCATCAGCGCCATATTAGCGGATCCAGTCTGTGGATCCAATCCACTGCTGCCAGCTCGCAGCATATAGAAGGTCGCGGTACATTAACGTCCAGACGCGAAGACCCACCGTTATCAAGTTCGTGAGAACAATCACGTCAACGCCCAGAGAGCGCCCCAATGTCAGAGAAGTCGAGAATGACAAAGTCTACATTGGCGGAACAGCTAATCAGCGCCCAGTTCGCCTCTCAGAAGCGGATGTCCTGTGCTTTCCTCAACCTCGAGAAGAGAGGGCCACCAACGTTATTCACCGTGGGCATACGCCAGCACAACCTCCAGATCGAATGGGAGGACATCCGAAAGAACCATGAAGAGATAAAACGCCTGGCCAGACCAGAGATGACCAACGGCCACCGCTACTTCGTGGACGGATTCATCGGTCAGGCCGAGGAGATATATCTGGACTAGGCCACAAAGTTTGTTGAGGTAAGGCATGCCCTCACATCCGACCGTCCGATCGCACCCAAGACAGCGACGGATACCGTTAGTCAACCAACAAATCGTTTGCCGCCATTGATGTCGCAACCACCTGCAACTAACGCCGCCAAACACATCAAAAAGGTTCCAGAAGCAGTGAAAGAAGTGCAAACTGCAGCAGCACCCCTCGCCGCTAAAGCGACACTATCAAAGAAGGCTAATTTCAGCAAGAAGGCACCAGCAATTGCCGGTACACCAGCACCAGCGAAAGAAGATGCCAAGAAATCCGATGCACCCAGCCAAGGAAAAAAGCCTTCTGCAGAGAAACCCGCCGAGCAAGGCAATGATGATATCAGCCTACCGAGACTGCTCGAGGCCCAGTCCACGCTCGACCAAGTCTCCCCAATTATAGCAAACTTCGCCGATCAAGGCAATAGGCAACTACCGAGACTGCTCGAGGCCCACGCGCTCGACCCAGTCTCCCCAACTACGGTAAACAGCGCCGACCAACTCAATATTAGCGAGATGCCCTCAGTGCAGCTGCCAGAGGTCACCCCCGAACAAGCGGTTAAGGAACAGCACATACTCCCAGTGAGTAAGAGCCAGCAGACCGCTGACCGGAGAGCTGCCTGCCCAAAGCTCAACCCGGCCCCTGTTCCGATGCTCGGAAGTTACAACTCCGACCCAGAGGAACTCGTTCCCTTCAAAACGATTCAAGAACAAGCGGTGGCCAAAACAAATATAGGATCCGTGTCAGATCTAACATCCGTGCATTCCACGAATATCCCATCAACTGTCCCAGCAACAGTAGCCATGCACAATTTCCGCAGTGACCGTGACCAAACACAGAGTCCGTTTAATAGTCAGTCTCACCAACAACATCCATTGCAACAGCAACAGTTACAGAAGCATCAGCAGCAATATTCAGCAGGAACTGGCCTAGTAGTAGGCGAAACGCATTTGGCATTCACCAATCTATCGGTGATGTCAATAGACCCAGCCAATTCTAATTCGCTGCAGTACTCGGATGGAAATCTTCCATCAAGCGATTGTCTCTCAGCAACTATCCGTGGTACAGGAAACCTAACAGAGACACCGGGTGGCCAAACTCCGGCTATTGACCGGAATCTTCAACGACGACCGCTACACCATGTAGCCTCCCCAATAGGGATAGGAGAAGGCAATGCTCCGCTTGGCAGGCAGCGCTCCCCAGCAGCCAGGGATCAACCGCATCCCGGCCAACAAGCACGCCTCTCAGTAATTCAGGAGAGGCGGTACTTTACTCAGCCCAGTAGACACTGGGTCCGCACCTGTCATTCCGCCAGGACCCGCGGACGGTACCATGGAAGAAGCCACACCAAACTCAACGTTGCAGCCTCACATGCCAAAGGCCACATCCCTTCGGTAAATCTCGATTCAGTACTTTCGACCACCAGCCATTTCGTGGTCATTGATCGTGGGATGCGAATTTACAACTCCAACCCAGATCAAATGGTCAGTTCTGCGACCAAGGGTACCGAACACCGACGACGGAACTCTTGTCGTCACCAATCTTTCGGCCATCACCAATTCAGGGTGGACGGCTCTCTCCAGACATCCGCCTCACTAGCAGTCCCAGGAACAAACGGATTCGCCAATGATTGGCGAATGCCGCTGCAAACAGTCACCACCAAGGCAGCGGAAAAGGAGCCGCACCACTCCCCAGTGAGTGAGCATCGACAGGCCGCTGACCGAATTGCCGCCTGCCCAGAGATCGACCCGACCCATGTCCTGATGCATGGACCAGCGCCAGAGCCCCCACGGAGACAATCGCCATGCATAGTCTGTGGGGCACACCACTAATTGACCGGTCCTCGGGGGTTGCGACTTTACAACTCTGACCCAGAGGAACTGGTAGACCATACGACTGATGACAGATCCCAGCAGGGGACAAAGAGGAGATATCGTCGGCGTCGACTCCGGAGACACGCGGTACATGCATCCAGCTACCGCCGCCCCCCCCTCCTGGAACATTCATCAGTCATGCCCCCAGCCCGCAGAACCACCGCATGGCCAACGGGCAATTGAAGAACCGGGATCCTCCAAATTCCAAACTGATATCTGGAAGAGATACTAATTTTCCTTAATTGCACCAACTTCCAAGCATTTCCTCGGGACGACTTTAGACTCTTTGGTTTTTTACTATTTAAATACACGATCGTCTTTACTGGCATTTTAGGTCAAAGTCCTAATTTCATTCTTTTCATTGCGTCGACGTTTGTGAACAACCTTTGCTTATACAAATAAAAACATAAACGTATTGGTCAACGGTTTTGTTCAAACCCACATTAGTTAGAGGTTAATTAAGCACTCCTCGTTTATCTTTAATTTTTTATCTTACTTTTTGCCCTATGAATAGAGCATTAGAATATAGTACTACTACAGCTAGGCCGGCTTGTCGTAAGAGACGATTAAAGGCCGAGTGGTGGGTGGGATTGCCTTGCCGCCAGGTCAAATACCACCCGATCAAGCGATAGGCTCCGTGAAATGGTCAGGAGAAATCCTTGGCCATCTTGCGGAGCTCGGCTGATGGGCCGGTTCAAGAAAACATTGGTCCCAAGGTGAGATACCGCCCCGTCATGTTTTACATTCCGCGATATCGTCGGGAGAAATTTTTGACTATGTTTGGGTTGTTTGGCTGATGGCCCGGATTGACACGGAGATAAGTCATGATGGTTCCACCGTCTGAGATAAAGAATTCGGGAGGTAAACTTGTTTCCCATTCCAATCTCTGAGGGGACTATGTCAGTGGGGACATCATGCAACTATTTTGATAAATCGGATTTGGTCTCCCGTAATCGGATTTGGTATCGAAACTCTGTCGACATTCGATTGAATAATGGCATTTTGTACCATCAGGGTCATCGGTTACACCAATACGAATGTAAACGCCGTCTACCAATATTTACAAACAGCGAAACCTAATATCCGTGCACTATGCACTGAGACCCAGGTCGATTCGTCAACTGATTCGACATATCTTCGTTGCTAAGGATACGGCTTGCATTCGGGATCCCGTTTTAGGCGTGGAGTCTGCGTCTTCACGCGATCCGATCTGGCTTGCTAAAGGATGGAGGCGTTAGAACCCAATTACTTGGACATCATGTGGTTGAAGGTCCTGCTGAATAATTCTATTAAATTTCTTTATGGTCTTCACCGCTCCCACAACGACGATCGATCAGTGACATTTTTCGAACATCTTTTACGTACCGTCGACTTGATACAGACCAACCACCCGGCTTCTGAAATTATCGTCCTCAATTTTAATGTACACAACTCCAGCTGATTGGTATTGGGTTGTACCACATGAAATGTCCGATTTTATAGTAAAATTTAAAAGCCAATATTATTTTTCCGTAAATTTTTATTCAATCAAAATAGGATCCGTTGGCATCTATGACATTCTTCCAACGTGATACAAGGTCAAATATTCCTTTTTCGTAGAAGTGCTGGCTTTTTGAGGCAATGAAATTTTCAAAGGCTTTTATGACCTCTGCTCGGTTCTAGAAAACCTTCTGCCGGCAAAATGAATCCAGATTCAGAAAAATGTGGTAGTCCGTTGTGGAAATGTCAGGAGAGTATGGTGGATGAGGGAGAATTTCAAATCCCAACTGCAACCGTTTTTGCATCGTTACTGGTGGGGGTTTAGCATTGTCGTCCAAAAGGATCAGACCATGCCTATTGACCAACGCAGGATGCTTTTCAGTTTATCGTTTCTCCTGGTTGAAGAAATTAAAAGTGGATTGGTCCTTTCGATGTCCACCAAATTGTCACCATAACCTTTTTTGGGTGAAGATCGGGTGTTTTGTGTTTTGGTTTTTCACCTGCATCCGACCACTGTCCAGCTCTTTTACAGTAATCATACAAAATCCACTTTTCATCACAGGTGACTATCCGGTGCAAAAACGGTTCAGTTTGGTTTCTTAATCTAAGCAATGCGCAGAGTTCCAGGCGCCGTAGTTTTTTGGGAATCGTTCAGTTCATGGGGTTCTCACTTATCGAGTTTCTATACCTTTCCTATGAGAGAAAGATGTCGACTTATTGTCATTGGTGATACTCCCATGATTTGTGCAATCTCCCGCACCGATTTCGGTGGGTCCGCATCCACCGCTGCTCTTAAAACATCGTCGTCAGTTAACGTTTCCGGCTTCCCACGTGGTGCATTTTCGAGGCGGAAATCTCTCGAAAGGAACTTTTCAAACCGACGTCGTGGAGTGCGTTCGTTTACCGCTACATTCTCAAATTGTGATTTATGTTTTTCATGGCCAATGACACACTACGTCCCATTTTAAATTCATAAAGGAAGAGGGTTCGAATTTGAACAGCCGACAGCATGGTAAACAATTCTTAGAAAAAAGATAACTGTACTTGTAACGAACCCTCAAATCCTTACACGTCAAGCACACGTACCACTTCACTTTATATAAAAAGAAAATTTAACGTTCTGGAACAGATGTTCACTCAAGAACTTCTTGTTTCCGAATGAGCGAACATCGGACATTTTATGTGGTATAATCCAATAGATTCTAACTAAACCGACGAGGCTGGGAGACTGGCACATATGTTCGCCGTTAGCCGCAATTTGACTCAACTCGTGGAGGAACCCACGGGAGTGTCGGATACCCGGGTTGATTATACAAACATTCTAGATCTGTTTTTGACATCCGACCGGGGCATTTATACCGTGGCGGTTGCTGAGCCACTGGGAAAATCAAATCACTGCTTGGTATCGGTCGCCCAAACAATTGCCTTTCAAGCGAGTAACCAGCCTAAGCAGCTTCATCGTGTATGAAGTTCAGTGCTCTGAAAGGCCATACCCTCTCCCTTCCTCACACTTACATTAACCATAATCCCTACAACTAAACCTAAATCAAACCAATGAACAAATCTATCAATAAATTCCTAATTCACAAATCCATTTGCCTTTCCAACCATTAAATTTCCGATCAAACAAAATTCCTAATGAACGAATCAAATGCCCATACATCCAATTCACCTTAAACCCCTAATTGAATCAAACGCATGATAAATTGAACCAGATATTCCATCACCATGCGCAAATAAAACCCGAATCCCAGTGCGTATTGTCATATGCCCTGCATGTCCCAAATTTCCAGGAATTCGCTTAACCGAATTCCGACCCAATCTCCAGTACTCGGCTCCAGTTGAAGTAAATTTCGAAATTCTGTTTACATTTCGATGCATCCGCGATACAAATTCGCGATAAGATTTTGAATAAAAGGGCGATGCATTTTGGATTCGAGAATCAGTCTCGATTGGCGTCCGTGGTTCAAGGACGCCAATAAACTAAATCGATGTAAATAAAATATTTGAAATGAAGTATAATATATATAAAGTATAAAATAAAGTACTTAGTGTTATTTTATTTGTTTTGGGGCCCGCCCGATTCCCAACCCCCATTCAGCAATCGGTCGTCATTCTTCCCGGACGCCCCGGAAGTACGGTGGCGACAACAACAAACCTTCTCAGACGCGGTGTATCAAAGAGACCCTCGTCCTTTTAAGGACAAGGAAACACGCTGCACGACAGAAAAGTTACAACTATAGAGGTATGGGTCTGCCAACTGAGACGATTTGCGAGAGTTCTGTGCATTTTTTGCGCGGTCGGAGGTGTGCTTTGGAGACTCTGATGTTAACGCGTGCTCGGAATCGGTCACGAAGATTATTCTTCTCGAAATGGAGATTTACATTCCGCATTCCATCAAAGGATATTCATATGACAAACCTTTATTTGATGAAAAATGCGAGCAAATTACAGCGGCAAAAACTAGAGCTTTTAAGCAATGGCACTCATTCCCACCGAGGTTAACAGAACGAATTTTGTTAGAATCAGAAAAGCATATAACCAAGCGATTGGTACCACGAATAAGGGTTACAATGACAGAGTGACCAATAAACTCCTTGAGTGTCCAACTGTTTCACGACTGGACAAAGAGCAAAGAGAATACGGTGAGTCTTCGGATCCGTATCCTGTTAATTCCGGGGTGCTTCAAGGTTCTATGTTGGCTCCAACGTTGTTTTTGCCAGATCGACTCTCTGAATCGGGATCCGGGTCAAGTCGTACAGTGGGGAAAGGCCAATCTCATCGGCTTCAATGCAACAAGATATGTTACAATATACAACATTCACAAAGAAAAGTGGATCATCGGTTCCACAGATGAGGATGAATGGCCAAGCCCTCTAAACTGGGGAAAGCTTGAAATTGCTCGTCGTCACGGTCTGTGGGAATGCATCGTGACGTAAACACATGTCAAACGTGGCCAGGTTCGCGTCTGGAAAACTGAGTTATCTTTTTAGAGCCAAGACATACTTTACTCCGGCCCAACTTGTTCTCCTGTATAAATTCCAAAGTAGACCCGCGGTCGAATATTGTTCTCATATTTGGAGCTCTGCTCCTAAACGTAACCTCGACCTACTTGAGAGTATACACAGGCGAGCATTCCACCTGATCGATTACACGGCGCTGACGTTGGGACTCCAGGCGCTATCACATCGAAGGCACGTAGCTGATCTCTGTTTGTTTTACAGATATTATCACGGGTACTGTTCTTTGCAGGTTTACGATAATGTTCCGCGCAATTTGGTTTATATGTGCTCCACACGAATCGCACCAATTTACGGTTCATCTCCCGGTGGCACGATCATCCCTGCATCAGAAATCTTTCCGTTACAGAGCGACAAAACTGTGGAATTCCCTCTCCGCGGGAGTGTTTCCAGATCGTTACAACATGTGACTATTCAAGAAGAATTGCAATGGTTATTTGGTGGCATCTTGGGAGCTTTAGGTTTGCCTCTCCTGAGAGAAGTATATTTAAAAAAAATTGTTAAAGTCGATGGAGCAAATTTTGAATTTATTTTTACTTTTAACTTATGGTATAACGAAGGCACACTATCCGTGACGAATCTTTCCTGTTTTTTTTTTGTTTTTTTGGCTTTGTGATCTGGAAATGATGATCCAGGTGGCCCGAATCTACTTGCATGCCCGATTCACTCTGTTCTCGCATGCCCGGGAATGCCTACCAAGCCTTTCCAACCCATTCCTGTTTGTTTCCCCCATGCCGTTTCTCAACAGGTCTGGTAGTCTGCGGATGATTTAATATGAATACATTACAGGGCATCCTTTGTTTACACAAGATTTAGCATAAATGTTTACACTGCAATTCCTTCGTCCTGGTTACCTTAGATTAACAGCCTAGTTAAGACAGTTCTTAAGCTCTCTAGTTTGTAACTTATATCTACTTTAGTTATAGCTAATTATGATGTTTGAACTAAGCCCCCCCAAACCTGATTGACCACCGGCACTTGTTTATTATTTGAGATATATGCATTACGGTCCTACCCTGCATTACTTGTGTTTACACTTGTGTCTATTCATGGTCAGCGATATCAGTGATATTTGTAATATCTTTTTTGCCTATTTTTCTCATATTTGCTTATTTTATGATAGCTTTAAATCACACCGCTTTGAAAAATTCAAAAATATTATGTCAGTATTCATTTTTTGATTTGCACTAACTAGCGCACAAAAGACAATTTTGAGGTACCCTTAAATGTTAGAGCATAGAGCGAGCGCAAAACTAAGGGATAAGAAAATGGGCATCAATATACATTGGTCTTAAGTTGCAAAATACCACGGTATAAACTTCCAAATTACCATTGTAGTTTTTCCAGATTGTAGGTGGGTATTTCATTGCTGATTAATACACTTCAGGTTTTGTGTATTTTCATAGCTTTATCCACAAATATTTTTTGTGTTGATTAAACACGAATTAATTAAACACGAAGAAATACAAGTTAAGCAAATCCGAGTAAATGTTTGGGGGTGGCAGTTTTTGTGAGTAGCACAACACATAGTAGGCCAGATTCCCTTTCGAACTCGAACTGTGGCCCGAGCACTCACAAAGCTGAACATTAATAAATCTGTGGGGGTTCTCTATACCATACGGAGAACCAACCCACAATCCCAACCTGTTTTGACCGCTAACAGCGCGTCACCATAACCCAAACCCGTAATCCATGCGCAAACATCCAAAGAACACATCCCAATATGCAACAGCATCCGTCCCGAAATCTGCAATTGCATACATCCCCAAACTTACCAAGAATTCATTTCCCAAGCTGTAATAAATGCATATTCAAATTTACAACGGAATACTAATCATCTCCCACAACTACACCAAACCGCATACATTTTTCACAAAAACCGCTTCGGTTAATTTCTTATCTAAATTATATTCCTTGCTTGCAACCAAGCAATTCTAATTTTCCCCGAAAATCATTCCGGCTCACTTCCTGCTTAAACTATTTCCTCGCTTGTAACCAAGCAACATTTAGTTCCCCCGAAAATCATTTCGGCTCCCATCCTACCCAATACCAATTCTCCTTACTGGCAAGCCACCAGCACGATGCGTTGCATTTCTGCGAAACAACCATCGCAACGACCAAGACCCACATTCCTTTGTCTAACCGAGAACTCATGCCCATACTTGGTCGTGTTTTCAAACCAATTTCCTCGTATACATAGCTCCAGAGGAATTTAACCCAGCCTGTACGGCAGCGATTCTCCGGAACCAAATTCCCTATGGAAGCATAGCAACCCTTTTCAAAGTCCCTAGTAAGTGGCAGTGAGTTTATTTAGCTATGACTCCACTGCCACGACGCGATGAACTTTTTCTCGCGTGTAATGAGTTAGTCAAGTTTCTACATCAGGAGAGTGCGCACGCGGAAGTCAAGTTCGTGGTTTGATAGATCTTTTGTTTTGCGTTAACGTTGATATCTACTAAATAAGTAAGCCTAGAGATTTAATGCTGTAACATTGCTTCACTGGTGTTAATGTAATGGATTGGAAAGCGAAAGAGTAACAATATCCGGTAATTTTTGGGGAGAAATGTGACACTGTGGGGGTTCTCTTATCACACGGAGAACCAACCCACAATTCTAACCAACCTCGACCGCTAACAGCGTGTCACCCTACCCTAACCTGTAACCCATTTCAAAACATACCAAACAAATCCCAATCTGCAAGCGCATCTATCCCGAACTTGCAAGAATCCATCTCCCAATCTGCAATGGAAGGCATTTCCCAAAACACCCAACAGAATACAATTCAATAGAATACATTCTAAATCATCTCCCTCAATTACATCACCCCACATATAATTTTTCCCAAAATTGCTTCGGTCAATTCTCTACTTAATTCATATTCCCTCCTTGCGACCAAGCAATCTTAATTTCCCCGGAAATCCATATGCCGTAATAAAACACATATTCAAACCTAGGACGGAATATCAACCATCACCACAAACTATACCGAGCCGCATACATTTCCCCGAAATTACTTCGGTTAATATCCTATCTAAATGATATTCCTTGCTTGCACCCAAGCAATTCCAATTTCCCCCGAAAACTCATGCCCATACTTGCTCGTGTTCCCAAAACCAATTTCTCGGTACACATAGCAACTGAGGAATCTAGCCCAGCCAGTACGGCAGGAATTCCCGGAAACACACTCCCTATGCAAGCATAGCAACTCTTCTCGAAATTCCTAGCATGTGGCAGTGATTTCATTTCTGCTATGACTCAACCGCCACGACGCGATGAATGGATTCTTTCCATTCATTAGTCAGTCGAGACACAACCAGTGGGGTGCAAGGTGTACATTTACAATTAAAGACATAGAAATAAGTCTAGCGATCGAAGGCGCGCCTTTGCAATTAAAGACATAGAAACGATCGAGTCGAAAGTGTACATTTACAATTAAAAACATAGAAATAAGTCGATCAATCGAAGGTGTGCGTTTGCAATCCAAGATATAGAAATAATTCGACCAATCGAAAGTGTACATTTACAATTAAAGACATAGAAATAAGACGATCAATCGAAAGTGTGTGCTTACAACTGAAGAAATAAAGAACAATTATCATTAAGCTATCCCAGTGTGTTTTAATTACCCTCCCCTTTCTTCGGTGGACGATTCTTTCTCTAGTAATTTGTTGGCGGGAGATAGCGAACCTGTGCCTTACGTCGGCACCCTTACTGCTTTCACCCCCACAACACTCCAACCGAAGATACATAAAATTAAAAGAAGAAACGGCTTTGGAACGATATCCTGTGTTACCAAAAGAAAATAAATATTATACAAACCGGCTGTTATAACAATAATTAACAATAAAGAACAACTTGCAACAAATCAAATCACTGTGTGTTTTATCTCTCTTCTCGTACAACGGCTCGCTGCGGAACTCAGTTTTTATTTATTCGGTGGACTATCGCGGTTGTGAACGATAGCGGAGAGTGGAATCTTAGTGGACCAGTGCCCGTGCTGGCACAAGGCTAAGATACGTACCCCACAAATTTACTGAGCCGGATAACATTCCCTCAATTCTATTATAGAGATGTTCCACTTCTCCACAAATTAATGATGGGATAACTAAGTACATGGTGGCAACTTCTGCGAAGAGAAGACCTATCTTTGGTCAAACTATCAGGGTAGTGGAGCTCGAATTTGAAGTAGTGCAATCCTTTAACTACCTTGGGTCAATAGTATCAGCCGATAACAATATGGAAGAAGAAATACGCGGACGGCTGATCAAAGCCATCAAAGCCTACTATGGCCTACCACGGCTCTTTAAACCCCGAAATTTATCCAGAACATCCAAGCTACTACAAGACCATGGTCTTATTAGGACTCATGTATGGTTCCAAAACCTGGGTGCTTAATAAAAGGTACTTGAACTCTTAGCCGCGCCCGAGAGGAAGGTCTTAAGGAGAATTGTTGGCCCCGTATGTGAGGGAGGACGATTCTGGAAAGGCTAAAACCATAAGTTGTACGCAATCTACGTTAAAGCTAATGTTGTAAGAAAAATCAAGCTCGGTAGACTACGGTGGGCGGGACACCTAGCTCGAATGAGCGAAGAGGAGCCCGCCCGGAAAGTCCTTTGTGGCAGGATGTATGGAAGGAGACAGCGCGGCAGACCTTGTCTGCGATGGAGGGATGGCGTAGACCAGGACGCCCAGAGCCTGGGAGTGCTAAACTGGATGACATCGGCTCGAAATCGGGACCGGTGGAGAGATTTGTTAAATAAGGCCAAGATCGGATCCGGGTTGTAGTGCCGATGATGATGATGATGATGATGATGATGTTCCACTTCACTTCCTAAACCGCCGCGAAAGTTCTTTCATCTAGTCATCACCCCCCTCAGGTTATATTCTGTTGAAGGTTATGAAGTCACTAATTAACCGTTACCTCTCGCAATTTCTGATCATGATCGTGAATGTGCCTATCGTAGAAACAAGGATCTGATGATCCAGTCTACCTTCCATCATATTACTGCTGGTGTTCCCCAGGACTCTATGCTTTCACTCATTCTCAGTTTTTACCACATTTCTGACAAGCCGACCCGCTATAGGCCTATTCCTTGTTCTAAAAAAATGACAACTCCCAGTGATAAGATTTTTAGTATTTCATCCATTGGAAAGTATTTACAAGTCCATCTTACAGTCCGAGGCTGTAATCCGAAATCCTCAAAAAAGCGTTAGTCAGAAATCCTTGTTCAAGCCATCTTGTAGGGTTTCATCTGCTAAATTCCGGACTCGATATGATGAAAATTAGAGGATCACAAGTTTATGGGATTAGTGTCCATATAATAGCACAGGTTACATTAGAAAGAAGTGTAGGCTTCAGCGTCATGCATGATGTTTTTCACCCCAGTATTCAAGTACTTCTTCTGTACTCTTTCCTAATGAACGTTACCCGACCCCTTCCATGCTCATACAAGAACCACATGTCCAACAACGTCCAATCCGATTCCTACGGGAACTTGTAATCATTTTACGAAAAGAATCCCAAACTAAGAACTGAACAAGAGTTCATCTTTCGGCTGTGGATCGTCAGGAGAAGCGAAACCAAATAAATAAGAATCCAGCGAAAGCTACGACAGCAGCTAAATCGATAGGTATGACGCCGACGACACACAAGGAATAAACGGATGGGCAAGGATTTGATAGCTGTTCGAACACGTAAGCCTAGGTACCCACATACGGTCCAGGGATGTAAATAAGCAGAAATGCATGTAAATCACTCGAAAAACGAACTGTTGTCGGCACGGCCAGCCAATTCGCCAGCAGAGAGCCATCCTCGCCAGCAAACTGGTTTCCCACAGTTCACGGAACCGATGCAGATGCATCGTCATCGCACAGTGTTATGCGCACTACCTCACGCGAAATCTTGAAGCGTTGATGCTAACGTCCACGGTATGCACTTGCCGTTCCTATTGCTTAACACACGTTTCGTCTGTTTCCACGTCCTCATCTTTAGAGAGTTCATTTTAGCCAGGTAAACGACTAATCAGTTCGGCTATCATAATTTGTTCCCATATTCAAATTATGCACTCGACTAACCAGATGCGGACGTGTTAACTGATGGAGCCAAGCTGATTGAATCCTTGTAACAATCACAACGTACACGGCGCTTAATAATTAGAAATCAGGTGGCAGTGCTGGCGTCAAGTACAATCAAGTGCCAATTTGAATTCAATCGAATCTCGAGAGGCTGGGGTTTTCCGTGGCCGACATGCTCCTCTAGGGTCAGACGGCTTGGTGAAAATTAAGACTCCAACTAATGCTGGACCGGTACCTGATCTCACGCGGTCGTTGCAATAAATTTGTTTATCTCAATATTATTATCATTCCGAAAGATTTTAGCTTCCATGTGGAATTACCGTCATACGAAAGTATGAGACCATGCTAGGCCACGAGAAAAAGGCGAACACTGATATCGAACTGCCCATAGATGGTATGCGTTCGGTGGATCTACGAGCTATTCGTGCACCAGAGCGTGTCTGCATGGGGACGATGTTCAATTTGGATTAATTTTCTCCAAGACTCTTCAATGTTGTCGGTGCTGGCTTGGCTATAGTCGCCGCAGACACCGCCACTGACGATCCAACGAGATGGTGCTGCAATTCAAACAATTACCAGCGCTGCATTCTTGACACAAACATAAATATTTAACACAGGTCTATAAATCCGAAACCAATTAGCCTCGAATTGATATTACCTTAAATTGGTTGGCTCATTTTGCGGCGCTGGTCCGTGCGCCGACAGCTGGATTGTATGCTGCATGGAACAGTTAATGATGTTCCACGTGATGTATGTGTCGCAGCACTGATCTCCAGGGGATCCATCCTTGTTTAGCTTTTCCCAAAAAACCCAAACCGGGTGAACAATAGAAATTGCTGAACATTACCGTTTGGTCGTCGGCCATTTATGGAGATCACTGCTGCTCACAGCGGGAATGAAGTTGTCGTCGTTTCTAATAAAGATGTACAGGAAAGATTCGACGGATAGCGTATAGTGGATAGTGGGCTTAGATATGTGAATAAACGGAAACTTTTGAAAGGAGTCAAGTGGAGACGCTTAATGAATGGGGTGAGGAATGCACTAACGAAATCGAGGATCACTTGGTTACAAGACTATATCATGAAAGAACCCACTGGTGGGTTTTGTTATTATTCTAAGGGAATGCAGACCGAGGGCATATTGATTAGCTTCCGGAATGAAAGACACATTAGAGAGACAATGATGCTCAACTAGCCAAAGATATATGTTGAAAAGTTTCCAAAATCGCAGATGAACTATTGTATGCTACCATTGTTCTTATGTTTTAATTTCATTTGACACCTCGATTTTAGAAAACGGTTTTATGACGCTACTTTGGCACTGCTAAGTGGGGTAGAAGGGCTTCATGGAAATAAAAATAAAATCGTAAGAAACTTATGATGCAATAAGTGTAATTGGTAAACTTAATAATGTAACATGGAAAAAGGATTCTCACCACAAAGAACAAAGCATGCCAACAATCAACATGCTAAGTGGACGTCCGAAATATGTGGATTGGCCGTGCTACAAATAAGCAATCGCAGAAAAGGGTAAATTATGATAGCTCTGGTGTAATAAAATATATAGAGCGATTCAGTTGATGGCACTTTTACCAGTAGGGATTTTATGACAGATCAAACTATTAGACTTCCATGATATTGTTTCAGTTTTGTTTGACATTTCATCAATGAAAACTTAGATCGAAACTGCATCTACAAATTATTCACCTGTATAACGAACGCGGGGATGGGTGCGAACATACAGGGCAAAGTTACTGATTGTTTTCAACCCGGCGGAGGCCAGAACGATCCTTGTCCCTGTTCAATCCAAGTTGACATGCAGTCTCCACGTGACACCCCTGGATAGCTACTTTGGCACCCGCCAAGTAGTGAACCAATGCATGCAGCGACATCCTGAGAAAGGTTGGCGCAAGGCTAATAACCAGGCCCGTAAAAATGAATTATTATGGCAAATTTAACAAGCCTCGGATATGGACCGGATACACGACGACGACCACGGAAACGAAAATGGCTAAACGATTTAAGAATTTTTAAGAATTTTTACATGGAACGTCAGCTCACTATACAGAGCTCGAGCTGCACAGCAACTAGCCGATGCCCTGTCCGAATATAAGGCTGACATAACAGCATTGCAAGAAATAAGATGGACGGGGAGTGGTGTTATTCAAAGAAAAGAGTATGATATTTATTACAGCTGTCACGCAAAACGCCATGTGCTCGGGGTAGGCTTTCTAGTCAGCCAAAAACTGAAGCCTGCCATCATCGGCTTTAATGCAATAAATGAAAAGTTATGGACTCTTCGCGTGCGAGGCAAGTTTAAGAACATAAGCCTCATAAACGTTCACGGGCCTACAGAGGAGCCCCCTGACGACGAAAAAGAAGAATACTACGAGAACGTCGAACAGGCCCTCAATGCCTGTCCAAAATACGATGTGAAAATCGTTCTTGGTGATTTGAATGCAAAAATAGGTCGGGAGCCGATTTTCAGGCACTACACAGGTTCCCATAGTTTGCATGAGAACACTAATGACAATGGACTACGAGTCATCGAATTGGCAGCATCGAAAAACTTGGTCGTTGCGAGTACCAAGTTTCCGCGTAAAGATATCCACAAAGCCACCTGGGTATCACCTGATGGAGCCACTCGCAACCAAATTGACCACGTGTTGATAGATCGCCGCCACTCCTCGAGCCTGATGACGGTACGAACGTACCGAGGTGCCAACTTCGACTCGGATCACTATCTTGTTGGTACAGTTTTCCGAGCGCGGGTTGCCTTACGGAGACGTATTGCATCCGCGGATTAGGTTTGAATCAACACGGCTTCCTTACGCAATAAGAATACCAGTAACACCTTTGGTCATGCGTTAAGACTCGCCCTCTAAGAGCTCGACGTAGGGAGAGTAAGTTCTGGGGCCAGAATGCCGGGCGTAGAAGAGTAATGGACACGCCTTAAGAATACTGTCATTAGAACTGCCAACTCCATCTTAGGCAGTAGTCGTAGAGATCGGAACGACTGGCTTGATGATGAGTGCAAATTAGCGACGGAACATAAGAATCCTGCATACCGGGCAATGCAGCAGTCTCATAGGACGCGGGTGCGCGAGGAGAAATACAAAGAGCTCAGAAGAACTGAAAAAAGACTTCACAGACAAAAGAAAAGTGCCTGGAAAAAAAAACGTTGTCTGTGAAATAGAGAAAAGTAGAGAGCGCGGTCCGCATCAGGCGCAGAAGTTCTACCAAATAATCCGCAGTATGACGCGGTACACACCACGCTGCACTTACTACAAGGATAAAGAGGGTAATCTGATCACGGTTCCTGAAGGTATTCTGGAGCGATGGGGCGTGCACTTCAATGAATTGCTAAATGGTCAGCTCACAGAAGAATTGGAGGATCCACCAATCCAAGATCAAGACCAAATGCTACCGCCACCAAGCATTGAGGAAACATTAAAAGCCATTAGACAGCTCAAATAAAGCCCATGGAGCAGACGGAATACCAGCTGAGCTGATCAAACAAGGAGGGACAGCGTTACATCACACAATTCATGAGATCGTGGTGCACGTATGGGAGCAAGAGGAGATGCCGGAAGATTGGCGTCGTGGTATAATTTGCCCCATACATAAGACTGTGCAGCAACCATAGGGGTATAACATTGCTGAGTACGGCCTATAAGATACTCTCCTCTATCTTACAAGATCGGATAGCCCCATACGCTAAAGCCATCATTGGTCGATATCAGTGTGGCTTCATCCCAGACAAATCAGTAATTGATCAGATATTCACCCTTAGGCAGTCGATGGAAAAATGTCAGGAATTTAAGATTCCATTATATCATCTGTTTATAGACTTTAAGGCCGCCTACGACAGCCAGGGTAGAACTATATCATGCCACGAGAGAATTCGGCATTCCAAACAAATTGATACGACTTCGTAGGTTGACCATGACCAACGTAACTAGTCAAGTAAAAATAGCGGGATTGCTGTCCAAACCAATAAACATCTATAATGGACTCCGACAAGGGGACGGTCTGGCCTACCTCCTCTTCAACCTGGCGTTGGAGAAAGCAATCCATGACTCTGGCTATTGTCACCAAGTCCAGCCAGATACTTGCCTACGCAGATGACATTGACATCATCGGTAGAACCGAATCGGCGGTACATGAATCCTTCACCCAGGTCGAGCAGGCGGCACAAAAACTGGGACTATATATTAATGAGGGAAAAACTAAGTACATGGTGGCAAATTCTGCGAAGAGAAGAACTATCGTTGGTCAAACGATCAGGGTAGTGAAGGACGAGTTTGAAGTAGTACAATCCTTTAACTACATTGGGTCAATAGTATCAGCCGATAACAATATGGAAGAAGAAATGCGCGAACGGCTAATTAAATCCAACAAAGCCTACTATGATCTATCAACGCTCTTTAAATCCCGAAATTTATCCAGAACATCCAAGCTACTACTGTACAAGATCATGGTCTTACCAGTACTCATGTATGGATCCGAGACCTGGGTGCTCAATAAAAGGCACTCTGAACTCTTAGCCGCGTTCGAGAGGAAGGTCTTAAGGAGAATTGTTGGCCCCGTATGTGAGGGAGGACGATTCCGGAGACGCTACAATCATGAGTTGTAAGCAATCTACCTTGAAGCTAATGCTGTAAGAAAAATCAAGCCCGTTAGACTCCGGTGGGCGGGACACCTAGTTCGAATGAGCGAAGAGGAGCCTGCCCGGAAAGACCTTTGTGGCAGGATGTATGGAAGGAGACAGCGCGGTAGACCCTGTCTGCGATGGAGGGAAGGCGCAGACCAGGACGCCCAGAGCCTGGGAGCGCCAAACTGGATGACATCGGCTCGAAATTGGGGCCGGTGGAGAGATTTGTTAAATAAGGCCAAAACCGGATCCCAGTTGTAGTGCCGATGATGATGATGATAACGAACATTAGCATTCTACAAGAAGTGTGCTTCGCGCAACTTATGATCTACACATTCGGCCTAACCAACGCACAATTTAGTATACGATTGAAAATTAAATCAGAGCCATACCTATATATATTTATTCACGTAAGAAAAATAATATATGGCTCATACTGTTGAAATTGCTTTTTTTTTTTTTTTGTTATACATTTAACAGATCAATTGAAAAGTCCCCGGTCTGACACATAGATGGTGGCACTAGAACTAAATCCATATGATTTTTAGTTAGCCCTAACCTTCAAAAGACGCGTGTATTTGACAGATGTCGGATCATTAGGTTGTGAATTATAGTATTTTGAGTGAAGCAATTTCTGTTATTGTGAAAAAAATGGATAAAAAGGAATTTCGCGTGTTGATAAAATATTGCTATTTGAAGGGAAAAAATAGAGTTGAAGCAAAAACTTGGCTTGATGACGAGTTTCCAGACGCCGCCCCAGGAAAATCAACCATCAAGGATTGGTATGCTAAGTTTAGACGTGGTGAAATGAGCACCGAAGACGGTGAACGCAGTGGACGCCCAAAAGAGGTTGTTACCGACGAAAACATTAGAAAAATCCACAAAATGATTTTGAATGACCGTAAATTGAAATTGAATGAAATAGCAGGCACTCTAAGGATATCAACTGAACGTGTACATCATATCATTCACGAATATTTGGGTATGAGAAAGCTCTGTGCAAAGTGGGTGCCGCGCGAGCTCACTTTTGACCAAAAACAACGACGAGTTGATGATTCGGAGCAGTGTTTGGAGATGATCAAGCGTAATAAACCCGAGTTTTTGCGTCGATATGTGACAATGGATGAAACGTGGCTCCATCATTTCACTCCGAAGTCTAATCGACAGTCATCCGAGTGGACTGCACACGATGAACCCGCCCCAAAGCGTGGAAAAACGCAACAGTCGGCTGGCAAGGTTATGGCGTCTGTATTTTGGGATGCGCGCGGAATAATTTTCATTGACTATCTTGAAAAAGGAAGGACCATCAACAGCGACTATTACACAGCGTTATTGGGCCGTTTGAAGGACGAAATCGCCGAAAAACGACCGCATTTGAAGAAAAAGAAAGTGCTGCTTCACCAAGACAATGCACCGTGTCACAAGTCAGTGAAAACGATGGCAAAAATCCATGAATTGGGCTTCGAATTGCTTCCGCATCCACCGTATTCTCCAGATCTGGCCCCCAGTGACTATTTCCTGTACTCAGATCTCAAAAGAATGCTCGCTGGGAGGAAATTTTCGTCGAATGAAGAGGTGATCGCCGAAACTGAGGCCTATTTTGAAGCAAAGGACAAATCATACTACAAAAAAGGTATCGAAAAGTTGGAGAGTCGCTATAATCAGTGTATCACCCTCGAAGGGAATTATGTTGAATACAAAAAACGAATTTTGCCAAAAAAATGTGTTTTACTATGGGAGGCCGGGGACTTTTCAATTAACCTGTTATAATATGCATTTGCTTTTATAAATAATTCAGGTAAATGAATAATATTTTTATCTATTCTGCTCGTCGTATAATTAAACCAACTTAACATAATGTATAATCATAATCAGTGGGATTGGAAATACAACATTTTTTGGTTGTGTAATGTAGGGTATATACAATGCGACCCATGTCTGGGTGACTGGTGGAGCCATCTATGCCTTCAGATGGGCGTTTGAAAGCTATCTCCTTCCGGTAATATCAATTTTGCTTCACTGGATTTGTTGCGTTTCCATTGAACGCCACTACTTACATTTCTATTAATCATCCAAAAACTTCCTCCTAAAACACCTAAAAACATTATCATTCGCTAATGCAATTGCATTAGCATCTTCAAACATTTCCCCCAGGGGCGTGCTTGCATTCAACGCATCATATTCTTGAAAAGCAATTCGGTTACGACATCATGTAACCGACATGAAACCCGAAACATGTCAATGCACATATCTCCCAATGTATTTTGCCGCACACGTGCATGGCATATTCCCCGTTTTATCTACATACACGTCGGCCGGTCGTCGGACCGACGGGCATAACATAGCTCGCGACTGACTGCCAAAAGAAATCGAATTCTCTATATTGTACACATACACACGAGAGTTCAACCCTTTGAGCCGTCGTCGATATGTGCACGATCGGCATAGATGCTGTACGCAGTCGTCATCCTATGAAAACCCAATTCCTGACCGCATGATGTTTTCCCCAGCTGCGAACACTTCTCGTAGTTTATCCCTTTGTTGAATTTATTTATCTGCGGTTCGCGTACTCATGGGGACACAGCATGAGCGGCCGAAATGATCTTGGCGGGTGTGTATGCACCCTCGCTGGGACCAATGTGCCGGAAAGCTTCTCCCATTGGTCGCCGAGCGAGGGAAGAAATTTCTCCCTTACCACGAGGAGTCGATTATCAACCACGGTGGCGCGCGTACGCAGATTGTCGAGTGGATACGCTATACGCTGGGACATTAAGAATTACCCTTTATAATTTCAATGTGCTGTGTTACTTTGATTCATTATTATTTATATTCATACTTTAAGTGATTATCATAAGAGACAAGAAGAAGTATTGTGGGGGTGGTAGGTAGGCGCCAGCACGGACGCGGTTTCACTGCGCCCCTAACACGTCACTGGAAGGATACAACCGAAATTTTCGCCAACGGGGAAGAGGAAAAGGAAATAAAACGCACTTGTCCGGTTTTAATGTTAATGCTCCTCTTTTTATTTGTCTCTACTTATCTGTTTATTGCTTAATTCCCCCCTTTTACTTAGGACTATCCCGGCACTATATTCCGCTTAACCACGGTTTTGGGGGCACTTAGTTTTGGTTTGGGTTTGATTCCTTAAGCGACATTCTAGCAATTCGACCCGATTAACAACGAACGCGGACTCTCGTAAATAGCACCTCGATACACATCGCGACCTGGTGTCTGGTGGTTGGGAAAGGCCGCGTGCTCCTAACAGTTGTCCGAGTCGCGCCGCGCTATATTTCAAAAGGCAGTTGAATACGCGAGGGTAGCCAGACGTAAGGTGACCGAAACACACGTCAGATTCTGGTGAGCGACTCCCGAAATATACTGGGTTAACACCGACTGAGTGGGTTGAATGGAGACGTTTGTAATTAGGCAAAATGCTCGCAGGTGGCGACGCGCGTTCGATGGCGGTTGGATCTCGACTGACTCATGGAATTGAAAATCCATTGCGTTGTGGTAGTGGCATCGTAAACTCATTGTCACTTCCTAAGAATCTAGTGGAAGAGTTGCTATGCCTATGCATATGAGTTTAGTTCCAGCGAATCCTTGCCGTATAAGCTAAGTTGGATTGGTTGGTTGTGTATACCAGGAAATTGAAATTGCTTGGATGCAAGAAAGGGATATCGTTTAGATAGAAATGTTAACCGAGATAATTTCGGGGGAAATGTGCGCGGTTTAGTTGGTTGGTAGGTTCCGTTGAGGATTTGAATATACGCTTTGTTAAGCCATATGAACTTCGGAGAAATGTGTGCGGCTTGGTATACTTGCTAATGTTCCGTTGAGGATTTGAATATGCATTTGCTATGGCATACGAATTTCGGGGAAATGTGGATTGCTTGGTTGCGTTGAGGAAATATAGATAATTGACTGACGCAGTTTTGGGGAAATGCATGTGGTGGTGATTAGAATATATTCGGTTGAATTATATTCTCTTGGGGGTTTGGAAAGTATTTTATTGCAGATTTGGGAGTATATGCTATTGGGTTATTGATTTTTGCATGTTGCAGGTTAGGGTTGTGGGTTGGTTCTCCGTGTGATGTGGAGAACCCCCACAGTATCATTTATAATGCCAATGGCTGTTGGCTAACAGTTTGGATAATTGTCGTAAATAAAAAGAAACCAGTTGAACTACAAGCGAGCCACCTACAGTGTTTTATTTTTTGCGCTCTGGAATAGTGACTATAACGTGGGAACCTTAGTGAACCTGTGGGTAGTTTTTACGATGGCATCAGTAAGGATGAGGGTTCCATAAAAACACCACCGATGTCAAATCACTAAACACATCACTGGTAGTTCCAGGAG
This sequence comes from Microdon myrmicae, assembly GCA_963931805.1. Lineage (NCBI taxonomy): Eukaryota > Metazoa > Arthropoda > Insecta > Diptera > Syrphidae > Microdon > Microdon myrmicae. Next base: position 76,987,969 of record OZ007499.1, read on the forward strand.
AATAGTCCGCCGCTCAATAAGGAATAAACAGTAAAAGAATAAAAACAAGTGTTTTTACAAGTTTATTTTCGACTGTATCTTCTGTATGATCAATCTCAATTGTTCTGTAAGCCAAACACAACACTCGTTATACTTTCATTCGGCAATTACAATTGTTCTGTAAACCAGACACAACACTCATTATAATTTCACTCGGCAGCACAAGTCTCGAAACAAAAAGAACGCCATGCACGCTAATTATCGGTGATTCTTAACTTGGTGAGAATTAAACTTTTTGAAATACAACCTCGACCATTCTGGTTGACCGATACGACTCCGGATTGCAAAGACCCCTAAATGTCTGCCCCGTTGGACGGTAGAAATTCGACTCATCGATGCAACTCACATCCATCAGATTCAATGGCCGTGAATTACATCGATAGAGGAGGAGCAAAACGGATCCACTTGACTGTAGCCAATGGTGATCGCGTAAAAAGGGTATATATGATAATTTCCATTGCTGTGTAGGGCAGGTTCGATGCCCTACGATGAAGACGATGGTCGGCGGACACCTGATTACACAAATGCACGATCATCGGGGGCTGCGGCGATGTACCCATACATCGTTGATGATGTATGCCAGGGAACGAAATAGATTTTTGTTTCAAAGTAAACAAAAACGCTATTTCACAGGTCAAATGGTGGCACGCATAATGTACATGCTGTGCCTATGTTACAAAGTGATCGTCATTGTATTTGCTTAAGATTCCGGGAAAATACCGATGTAGGCAATATCTACTGGTGTCAACAGCTCGACCAGAGATTGGGATTCTGTTTACTTTAACCAAATGGCTCTGAAGCAGGATGGGGGAAATTGGTCCTGGACGTTAAGTCCACAGAAAACTCGACGACGGTGGCTATGGATTGTTTGTTCGGGTTGGATGATGGGTCTTCATGGAACATGAACGTGAATAAATAAACGATCACGTTCATGCTCAAATCAAATGCATGGCTGGGTAATGGTTAGGGGATTGGTCGCAGTAAAGCGGACCTTAGGGTAGGATAAGGTATACGAACATGTAGGTATATCATGCAGCTGTGTCCGCAATACGCTGGCCAGCGTTTGTTTATCAGTAATTGAAGACAAGCTGAGGCGATAGGAGATGAACTGGTTCATGGAGTATGAACCAGAAAAGTTCAGAATGTATGTATGTCGTCGGGTAGGTTTCCTTTCAGGTATGGAAAATGCTGCTGGGAGCTTACGCTGCCCAAAATTGCAGGTAAGTAGAAAGGCTTGCTTGGGAAGTTGGAGACAGGTGAAAGAGATGTGCATCTGCCTGCATATAACTAAGACCAAAACCCTACAGGCTGATAAATGGAAATGTTACGTTAGTTCTCCAAAAGCAACTTTTCTGTCTATAGTAAAATACTAATTAAGAGTGGCTTATTAAGGGTGGCTAGAAAGCCGACTAAAGCGAGACAAGGTCAAGTATGTTTTAGGGGTTTTGTGCTATGTTATTAATTGGTACACGGCTGATGTTTTTGCTTATTCGATTTTCTTTCTGCGTCTTTCTTCACTATTTTGCTTATGTACTGTATGTGTATCTGTTAGAAACGCCACACTACTACCTACCACAGTAACTTTGTTACGATCAACTTCGTGTACGAACGACGGAGCGAGCGAGAGAACGTCGGAGTAGGCGAGTGAGCCGGGGCTCTGTGCAGAAGTCAGAACCGTAGTAGTAAGGTCTATGTGAAATTGTGTGCTGTTTGTATACAGTTCGCATTGGGATTGTTGCGCTAAGCAAGGATAGTGTATATAGTGTTTTGAACACACGAGGAAACGGATGAGATTGGAAGCATTGATACACCAAACTAACGTTTGGCGTTTAGTGCCCAGGCTCCTTCAATGAGTATGTGGGGTAAAGGAATGTATGCCGACGTACGACGTGGATTCACCAATATCCCCAAAAATTGCGTAAAAAATAGTTCACAAAACTCCGATGTCCAGAAGAGAGTAAAATGAAATGCACTTGATTTGTGAGTCGATTTTTATTGTTCTAAAATTCTATGGATTAATTGCACATTAATTGGCACTTTACAAGGAGAACGAGTATATTCTCGGCTTTAATTCACTTCACTTAACTCTCCTATGTATTTTCGTTAATCACAGCGTCAAACATTGTAAAATGTTATCTGATTGGAATGCAATCCCTGAGCACACTCTGCGTATCACCACCAAACTTTAAAGCAACAGGATACAACTGGTTCTACAAAATCACAAGTAATTGAATTACACGGGAATATCCTTTAAATCACATGCTAAGAAGCATTTTCTCATGCACGTGCATGACATGTTCATCCTCACCTTATCTGCTGAACCATCGGTCGATCGTTCAAACAACAATCTTCAGCACAGCCCATTGCTGGCTACCAACAGGGATTTCAAGTGTTATTTTAACATAAACACACACCCGACACATCGACGATGGGACGTTGGCAATCTACGTACAAGCGAATTGATGCTGTACGCAGCGGCCAATGAGTAAACATACAATGTTTCTATGTATATTAGGTTTTCAGCAGCCGCAACAAATATCCCAGGATTGGCCACCAAGCGACCATGATCGTGTCCCTCGTTATCTTCCTCTAAAACAAACAGGCTCACATCCATTCTGGTCCCTAGCCATCGTGGGCAAAGTTCTGTTGACCTAACGCCAACCCAAAAATGTATCCTCTATCGTACGGTGGCAATACACCCAGCCCGTACACCGATCATCATATTTGACCAGCTGCATGTTTGTTTTCCATTTCCTTCGCCCAACGCATGTTTCGTTTGTCTTTCTTGCTGAGGAAAAGACATTCACCCTATCTGGAAAATGTCTAGGGGAACCTTCCGATAGTGATGCGAACCGATTTCTCATAATTCGTTGGGGCGAAGGAAAGATTGTTTTCCCCTGCGATGACATGCGTGGAAACTCATCGCAATCACCGAGGCTGGGTCAACGTCGCCCAGCTCGAGGAGTCAGATTTTAACATCCAGGGGGTGCGCACCTACTTTGATGAATCAACGCGGATAGTTATGGAGAGTTTGACCACGAGTTCCTTTTTGTTTTTCACTAAGTCGGGTCTTTTCATGCGGGTCTTTTTGTCATACCGTGTCTCACCAGTATTTGATTTCAGTAGCGAGTCAGTTGCGTAAAAGAACCATAATTTAATATCATTTTCTAAAACAAGGTGTTTCCCATTAACGTTTAATAAAGTTGCCTAAAACGAAGTGTATCACACTAACTTTGAAGTGTTATAAAACTAATACCGATTGATTCTTGCTTTAATACACATGTTATAGTAGAACTAAGTGCAATGTCCGAAAAAAAACGTTAAATAAAGAGAACGTATTAAAAAACACTACGACATCAGTGAATTTGTATTTTACTCTCCTTTGGATTCCTGGATATTTGGTGGGTCGTGCCCGTCGGAATAACTTTTAGAGAACGGAAGCAGTGACAATCAATGGTGTTGTTAGTGAATCAACGCCGTACACCGGTGCACTCTACTACAATAACCCCACAAGTATCTGATCGGGGCCCCGAGAAACGACAAACGACCGATTACATGGACTGAGTCCGTTGATCAAGCCTTTTGCCTATCAAAAGAACAGCCGGATAGAGCCACCTTGCTTCGGCACCCCATCGAGGAAGCCCCATTGTCCATACAATGTGATACTTCCGACACCATAATTAGGGTAGCACTCGAGCAAGAGTACAACAGCAAATGGGAACCGCTGGGTTTCTTCTCAAAGACTGAACCCGACCCAGGGACGCCACAGGGCCTATGACAGGAAGCAACTAGCTGTATACAGCGCAGTGAAGTATTTTCGACAGAAGAAGGCTGGAAACGCGTCCCTTCGACAGGAACGACACCTAGACTTTATCGGACAATTTAGCACCCATATCGGGTACGTTCCAGGAGCGCTTTTGCCGACGCCTTTTACGAATCGACGCAATCCAACTTCGTGCTGCTATCGGCAATGCTGACCTAGCATAGGCACAACGAGAAGAGCGCCAACTTGAATCCCTACTGAAAGTGAAGACAGCACTAGATTCGCGTAAACTCCCTTTCTACGACTTCCAAAACGAAATTTGATGCTATGTTCGACAGGAATTGCTCGCCCCTATATCCCAGAGAAGCTTCGAAGACGTATTTACGACCCGCACCAAAACCCGGCTCATCCAGGCGGACGCCCAACCGCCGCAGCCATCCGACGTAAATTCCTCTGGCCACACATGGCCAAAGACGTAACCAAACGGGCACACAATTACCTGCACTACCAATGCTGCGCATAAGAAAAACAAAATTGATAATGTATAATTTAGAGTGCTTGCCAGAAGCCAATAAGTTAATGTAAGAACAACATTTGTAAAATAGAATAAAACATTTAGCCTTAAGTATAATCTGTATTTGAATTGTTAATAAATGTGGAGATAAAACAAAGCAAAAAAATGCCAACGCTGCAAGGTCGATCGACACAGTGTGCTGCAGCTAGCACAGTTTAAACTTCCCGAGACACGTTTTGTCCATGTTCACATTGACATAGTGTGACCGTCGAAAGGATATACGTATCTCCTCACAATGATCAACCGTTTTACACGGTGGCCAGAAGCGACGCCACTAAGAACAGTGCCCGCAGAGGGTGTAACAAAAGCATTCTACACGACTTGGGTCACACGTTTCGGTGTCCCAGCTACCCTCACGGCAGACCAAAGACCACAGTTTGAATCAGTAATCTGCAAACAGCTAACCGACCTACCTAGCTGCCACAAAAGTCCCAGGTCCGCTCATCACTCGATCGATGATAGAGCGATGGCACCGCCCCTTCAAAGCCTCGTTGATGCAGTGACAGCTCAACGCCCTACCCATCGTCCTCTTAGGTCTACGAACGAGTATTATAGAGGATCTGGAAGAATCCGCATCAGATTTAACTTATTAACTTATGGAACCAATCTGCGCCTCCCAGGAGAATTCTTCGTAGATGGAAAATCTCCTCGCGATCAGTTGCCAAGTGTGGAGAACTTGCGCGAGCTCATGCACAAGGTCAAGGTAACGCCTGTCCCCAGACACGGCACCAAAGGGATATTCGTTCACCCAGGAATGAAGAGTTGCATGCACGTTTTCATCAGGGTGCACAAAGTAAACAAACCTTTTGAAGCCACATACGAAGGTAAATATAATACACCGCCAGTGTTGAAAGACTAAATCCGCGCTACTTGAAAGCAGTACCCAAGATGGTACCGAGAGAGCCACATCAACAACCTCCCAGTGCAAGAACAACAGTCGAACACTGCCCGGTGTATCATTTGTCACTTTCCACTTCGACACAAGGAACGGCAAGCATCGAGCAAGAATCAAATCGCCGCACAACGGTTTCTTCCGAAGCCACAGAAATTCTCCATGGACTCATGACATAGCGATTGCACCTAAAACTAACGCGCGCAAGAGGACACCGCGAGGATTCTCAATATGCGGGAAGCGGAAATGCAACACCCATGAAACGCAACAAACAATTTTGAAAACCTGCTCAACGTGCACACCCGTCAACCACAAATAAACGCACTAGACGTACATACAGCCGAGCCTCAGATCCCAGACCTTTCAACGAAGTTGTAGACGCAATAAATCGATTAAAAAACAACGAGGCTCCCGGAGTCGACTGCATATCGCTCTGTGTTTACAGAACCATAACCATGCCGATTGTTCTATACGGATGCGACACATGGGCTCTCACAAAACGGGAAGAAAACAAATTCCGCGTATTTGAGAATAAAGTTTTAAGGAGTATATTTGGTGGTAAATATGATGAAGATGCAGAACAATGGAGGAATCTCCATAAGCACGAAGTGAAAGAGCTATACCGCAAACCTACAATAGTGAGAGTAATCGGGTCACGAAGATTAAGATGGGCCGGACATGTGGTGCGAATGGGCAATGATAGGACCGTGCGTAGAATTCTTGACGGCGGAACAACGGGATCTACAGGACGACCGCGACGGAGATGGGAGGTGTATGTTCAACAAGCGTTGAACACACCTTCCACGAACACCGGTTCTTATTGTGTTGTGGGCTGGCCTCAGGAACAATGCGGTCTCCTGACGTGCACGTTGGTTCGGCGTTGTTGGACTTCGCCGACTGATGAATGTCGTTCTACAATAATTTTAAAAGAAATGCTATGAAAAGAGGAACAAACACCTATGTTGAATGCGCAATCCCGGAAATACTCCTTCTCCAGGCGGCAATAAGAACAATGGTTGGTTTAATTTACTTTCAGATAACTTTTATTTACTAGATTATTGGATGTAATAGGATTGTAACTCCGTGCTCGTCAACAGCTAAAGTGTAAGAAGAAATTAAAGAAGGTTGTCAAGTGACAATCAACAGAATTCATAAATGTCAGCTGATTGCTGACATTGTTAAAGGTGATGCCACAAATTTAAATATTGCGAATTCGCCGGTTGTTTCGAATGCGAATCCGCAAAATTCCGCCCGCCTTCGCCAATCATTGGCGAATCGTCTGGTTCCAGGGGATGGTCATCAGAACCAGGGACGGGAGGTTCCTCTTCCAGTGGGAGGATACTTATTTTTGTGATGGATCGGATGAGTGTGCCCGTAGCGGTCCGCAGGGGATGATGATCGATTAAGATCACTCCGGTTAGACAACCACTGGTGATAACGGGTGTTGTCCTTGCAGTCTTTAGGCGCCCAGGCTACCGGCTCTTCAATTGCCCGATGTTCAAGCGACGGTTCAGCGGGCGAGGGTCTGGTTTGATGAATGATCCAGGAGGGGGTACGGCGATAGGTCGAGGCCGACAGTACCTCCTCTTGGTCGTCTTATGTGAGCTGTCATCCACAGGGATATCCTCGACCAGGTCCTCTGGGTCGGAGTTGTAAAGTCGCAACCCCCGAGGACCGGTCAATTGGTAATGTGCCCCACAGATCATGCATTGCGATTGTCTCCGGTGCGCGGGCGCTGCTCCATGCATCAGGACATGGGTCGGGTCGATCTCTGGCCAGGCGGCAAGTCGGTCAGCGGCCTGTCGATGCTCCCTCACTGGGGACTGGTGCGGCTCCGTTTCCGCTGCCTTGGTGCTGACTGCTCGCAGCTGCATTCGCCAATCATTGTCGAAGCCGTTGGTTCCAGGGGGCGAAGGCCCAGGGCCTTGAACTTCTATTGATGTGGAGGCCTGGAAAGAGCCGCCCGCCCTGAATTGGTGATAGATGTATTGGTGACGACGAGAGTTCGGTCGGCGGGGATTGGTGCCCTTAGTCACAGAACTGACTATTTGGTCGGTGTCCTTAGTCACAGAACTAACCATTTGATCTGGGTTGGAGTTGTAAATTCGTAACCCACGATCAATGACCACGTAATGGCTGGTGGTCAAAAGTACTGCCTCGAGACCAGTGGCAGTGATAAATAGTGCGTCCATTGGCGCCCGTGTGGGGGTAGCTGCCGACGGGATGCGGTCTTTCTCATGTGAGGCCGCAACGTTTAGTCTGGTGCGACTTCTTCCATGGCATCGTCGCAACCCACGAGGAACGGCCATGTGTTTCTGCATTAGTCCGAACATCGGGACATGAGCCGAGTTGATCTGGCAGGCGGCACTCTGGTCGACGGCCTGCTGGTCCATACTCACTGGGAGTGTGTGCGGTTCCGTAATCGCGTGGTTGTTGCTGGTTTTGTGATTGGCGCGGTTCGCCTTAAGTGTGGAGACTGAGTCGAGCGCGAACTGAGCCTCGAGCAGTCTCGGGAGTTGGGCATCATTGCCTTGGTCGGCGCCATTTGCCTTAATGGGGGGGACTGGGTCGAGCGCGAACTGAGCCTCGAGCAGTCTCGGGAGTTGGGCATCTTTGCCTTGCTTGGCGGCTGTCTCTGCAGCAGGCTCTTTTGGGCTAGGTGCCTCACAATTCTTGCCATTTTTATTAGCTAGTGTTGGTGCCTTTTTGCTGAAATAAGCCTTCTTTGGTGGTGTCGCTTTAGCGGCGAGGGGTGCTGCTGCAGTTTTCACTTCTTTCATTGCCCCTGGAACCTTTTTGATGTCCTTGGAGGCATTAGTTGGAGGGCTTGGAACCGTTTGTTTCTCAGCTGTTCCTCCTTTGGCTGTTTGGCTTTTGGCAGCACCTTCCTTGGCTGGACTTTCAGTGTCTGTCGTCATATCTTGCTTTATCCGATGGCTTGTGGGTTCCGGGGACATCATCCGTGATGGGGGTCGGGATGGGTGGCCAGGTGTGAACGGAGTTCCCGGCCACCAAGGTGGTTGCGACACAAATGGCGGCAAAAGTCTGGGTGGTTGAATGACGATATCTGTCGCAGTCTTGGTTGCGGTCGGACGGTCAGTGGTAAGGACGTTCCTTGTCTCATCAAACTTGGCGGCCTCTTCCAGATAGATCTTCTCGGCTTGACTGATAAAGCTGTCCACGAAGTAGCGATTGCCGCTGGTCATCTCTGGAGTGGCCAGGCATTCTATCTCCTCATGGTTCTTTTGTATGTCCTCCCATGTGATCTGGAGGTTGTGCTGGCGTATGTCCACCGAGAACAACGTTGGCGGCCCTCTCTTCTCAAGGTTGAGAAGGGCACAGGACATCCGCTCCTGGGAAGCGAACTGGGCGCTGATTAACTGTTCCGCCAATGTAGCATTTGTCGTCTTCGACTTCTCTTGCATAGGGGCCGACATCTCCTTGTAATTTGATTGTATCGATCTTGGCGACGGTTGGTTTTTGCGTCTGGACGCTGGTGTTCCGCGACCTTGACGTCGGTCGGTCCTTAAGTCTGGACCTTCTAGTATGCCGCGAACTTGAGGCGGTTGATCCTTACGTCTGAATCCGGTGATAGCGCCGCGAACTTGGTCGCGGTGTGGTTGTAATGTGGCTGCGCTGGGTGCAGCTTCTATTTGCGCCACGAATTTGGCGGCGGTAATGTATTTGTAATTGAAAGCTTTCTTACCTGTGAACCTTGCGGCGGTTGATCCTTACGTCTGGATCCGGGGCTGTACCGCGAACTGGGCGGTGGTAGCCGATCCACAGGTCTAGATGATGGGGCTGCGAACTGGGCAGCGGTAAATGATCCACGGATGGATCCCTGGGGTCAATGATTTTAGTGGTTTTTGTGAAGACCAACTCAAACGAAGACACGTGTCCAATGGTTAAATTGGACCATACGCAAATTCAAGAGCAAGTTCCCGAAGAAGTGGGACATCCGCACAAACTGGGGCACATTTGGTCGAAGAATACTGAACAGGAGACGCTCTTCGGTGAACACTACCGGAATTACACTGCTTGCGGACGTTAGATCTCCGTCGCAATAATTAAACGCAATGGAATTCCCTCAGAACGTTTTTGTATGAATTAACAATCTAACAACAAATTGAAGAAACGTCCTCGATTGTGCCGCGAACTGGTCGCGGTGTGTTAGAAATATAGCTGCACTGGGGCAGCTCCTTGATGCACCACAAACCTGGCGGCAGTAATGTAGTTGCATTTGGGCCAAATCTTTATTCCGCCGCGAACCTGGCAGCAGTGGATTGGATCCACAGACTGGATCCAGCTCGAAGGACCAAATTGTATGTTCAACAAACGTTGAACACACCTTCCACGAACACCGGGTTCTTATTGTGTTGTGGGCTGGCGTCAGGAACAATGCAGTCTCCTGACGTGCACGTTGGTTCGGCGTTGTTGGACTTCGCCGACTGATGAATGTTGTTCTGCAATATTTTTAAAAGTAATACTGTGAAAAGAAGAATTAATACCTCTGTTGAATGCGCAATCCCGGAAATACTCCTTCTCCTGGTTTAATTTACTTTCAGATAACTTTTATTTACTAGATTATTGGATGTAATAGGATTGTAACTCCGTGCTCGTCAACAGCTAAAGTGTAAGAAGAAATTAAAAATGGTTGTCAAGTGACAATCAACAGAATTCATAAATGTCAGTTGATTGCTGACATTGTTAAAGGTGATGCCACAAATTTAAATATTGCGAATTCGCCGGTTGTTTCGAATGCGAATCCGCAACAGGAGGACAATGTTAGGTTTGACCTTGAGGAGATCGGATCGGATGGTCAAGCGTGGAAGAAGAGTGCACAGGACAGGGAACGATGGCGGAGTCGACTCGGCGAGGTCATGAACTTCCCGCTTACTTCAGGCCAATAAATAGTATAGTATTGGAAATGTAGTGATGAAAGTTGGAATGCTCGTTCCTGTACATCTGCAGTCAGGCTCTAAAGCATTTTCTATAAATATTCTTAGATTTTCCATATTCGATGGATTAATGTTCCACCATACTGCTATTGCATAGGTCAAAATTGGACGTACGAACGCTGGTAGCAAATGAACTTCACATCGGATCTCAGTTCAAATAAGAAAGGTTCTTAAGGGGCATAAATGCCGCTCTTGCTCTCTCCAACTATTCATTTAGCATAAGTTGTTACCGGTTTAACTAAGAGATGGCGCTAGCGAAAAGTAGGCAACGTATTAATTTGACACATACGTCATTTTGTTCGTCTGAGATTTAACTACAAGCACACACAAGTTGAGTCTGCCAAAAACTTGCGTATTTGTTTTATCGTTCAGTGATCATGTAAAAGAACATCTGCGGCACGCATTGATTTTATTATTTAATCAAGAGAAAAAGGCAGTTGAAAGTCATCGTTTGCTGATAGAAACATATGGTGAACACACTCTATCAATTAGAACATGTGAGACATGGTTTCGACAATTTAAAGGTGATGATTTCTATGTGAAAGACAGTGAGCGCTCTGGTAGACTACAAACATGTGGAAACGAGCAATTGCAGGACTTATTGGATGATAACCCAACTCAAACACAACGGCAATTAGCAGAAGCATTACATGTGTCACAAGAAACAATCAGCAGATGTTTACAAGCTATGAGGAAGATCAATACCAGGTGTAAGCATACGTTTTTTTCCGGTTTAACTAAAAGAAGGCGCCAACGAAAAGTATGCAGCACCTAGCAAAGCTAGTGAAAGACACCTTGAAATCGTTAGGATGGGACATCCTTCTACCCCCGCCGTACTCACCAGACTTGGCGCCATCTGACTATCGCCTCTTCGCATCAATGGGACTTGCGCTCGCAGAGCAGCACCTCGGCGAATTCGAGGAATTTGGAAAATGGCTCGATGAATGGTTTGCTGCGAAAAACAAGCAGTTTTTCTGGCATGCTATTCATAAATTACCTGAAAGATGGGCGAAACGTGTAGAAGCCGATGGCCAACACTTTGAATAAAAAACATTAGTTTTTCTTGAAAATTATGTTTTTTTTTTTTTACAAAAGAAACCAGAAAAAAAGTATGCATACACCTAGTATGTGCTCACCATAGTACAAAAATTTGTCCAAAAGAACACCCAGATATTTAACAACATTCTTTGACTCGATCCGAATGCCATCCACATGTTACGTGGTAACTTCCCACATCCTCATTATCCCACCGAGCTAGGAGATTTTGGCTAGAGTTAATATACAATAAAAAATTGGAAAGTAAGGGAAAAGCATATAACACACTATTCACATATTGGATGCACGAACCTACATTTGTTGGGTTGTGGATCTTGTGGAAGCAGCTGTGGCGGATTACTTTTCGGAGTGGAGAGAAATGCGGAGAGAAAGAGGTCGCATCTAAGACCTAATTCCGGGTAGACAAAACGAATATTGTGACGCATATGACAATCAGTACTAGAATATTCTAGAAAGTACTGGAAAACTGGAGACTATGAACAGTAGAACATTCAAGGCTATGGAGCGGACGGAAACGAAACGCCGAATCAGAATGAGGAAACAGTATAAATACGTCGCACACAGATCATGATAATAAGTAAAAAGTAAGAAGTAAGCAGTCAAAGACGCGATAAGTAAGGAAGCGATAAGTTAAAAAATCTTTAAGTATGCGGTAAAAGTAACGGTTGTTATTAACGGACTAATAAAGTGTTACATTAATTCAAAATCGATTTAACGGCTCTTATTTATTAAAATAATTAATCCAGGGAACCCTAAGCTCGCTACAATTGGTGTCGGAAGTGGGATTAATTATTGGTGAAGTAAATAAGTCTGTGAAAGTGTGTTGTGACTATGTCAGATCGACATTTGGAGAATCTTCGCGTTCCTGAGTTGAAGAAGGAACTTGAGGACCGGAATCTGGATAGCAGGGGATAGAAACAAATTCTTCGACAGCGTCTCCAAGCAGCAATAGAGGAAGAGGGTATTGATGTCGACACATATGTTTTTACGATTGGTCCAGACTGTCCGGATGGAGAAGAAACAGCGAGTCAAGATGGTGGCAATGTAACGGAGAAGAGTTCGCCACTGTTGGACATTTCGGAGATGTTCAGGATGATGATGACAAAATTCGACGCGCAAGCAACAGATATCAATTCAAAATTGGACGCGCAAGCTGCAGATGTTAATGCAAAGTTGGATGCCCAAAATTCGAAATTCGACGCACAAGCTGCAGATCTGAATGCAAAATTGGACGCCCAAACGCAGTGGATGAAATGTAATTTTCAACACTTAAAGGAAGAAATTCGAAACTAAGTAGAAAATCTGGATCTAAAAGTCCCCGATGAAATAACGCGAATCGAAAAGAGACTTGAGTGTGTTGAGAGGAATAAGACATCGCCTAGCAATCAACATGACTACAAAGATACAAGGATACAACCGCCAACCTTCGATGGAACGGGACCCTTCTCCGTATTTATTCGTCAGTTTGACGTCGCGGCCAATTATAATAAGTGGTCGGATGAGCAAAAGTCAACGCACCAATCTTGTCACTCCGAGGGGCGGCTGCAGAATTGCTACAAACCATACCAGCAGAGAAGCAAACAGATTTCCAAGCTGTAAGAGACGGCCTTGAAGCTAGGTATGGAGACAACCACATCCAGCAGGTCTATAGCGTTTGAAATAATAGTGAAGAAGATCGTGTGATTCGAACTGACGCTATGACAGCTCGAATCACGAAAAAAATTTTACCTAAGCGTTACACACCAGACCGTGTTTTGAATTTGATTTCCAAACTCGAGTATATTGCACTGGTGTGAATTATTTTTTTTTTTTGTTATTTATCGCTTGGTATACGGTTCTGATGTATTTTTCTTATTCGATTTTTCGTTCATGTTCTTCACTATTTCGCTTGTGAATCGTGTGTATCTGTTAGAATCGCTACAGGTCTACCGCATGTAACTGCGGAGCAGAACGCAGAAACCTGGAAAAAACCTTCAACAGTTGCAGGCAGACATTGAGCGATTGGCAAACTTGTCTTATTCAAATATGACTAAGGAATTTCTGAACGAGGTAGCAACGGATGCATTTATAAACGCACTCCAAGATCGAGACTTTCAACAAGCCGTTCGTTTGGCAGGAAAGAAGACGACTAATGAAATACTGGCGTTCGCATTGGGATATGAATCTGCTAAACTGGCTACCAGGAGTACATATAGAGTCCGAGAAATGTCCGTCCAGGAATATTTCCGACAAGAGTGGAACATTTAAGGCATATTGGGTACAATGGAATTCCTTGCTGATGGAAGATGGAATTCTTAAGCGTTAATGGGAAGCCGCGGAAGGTAAATCCCATCGAATGCCGATTCTAGTCTCACCATCAAAAGTGAAGGATGTACTAACAGAAATGCACGACGGGGCCTCCAGTGGACATCTGGGAGTTAATAAGACACTTTCAAAATTACGATCTCGATTCTACTGGCTTCACATGAGATGACGTCGAGTCTTAGTGTAGGAAGTGCACAACTTGCACTGCGACCAAAGGACCAACAGCAAAAACAAGGAGCGCTATGAAGCAGTACAACGTGGGCGCCCCTTTCGAGCGAATTGCGATTGATATCTCAGGACCATTTCCAAAAACCAACGACAACAACAAATACATGTTGGTCATCATGGATTTTTTCAGCAAATGGGTGAAAGTCTTTCCGATTCCAAACCAAGAAGCAACAACCGTCATTGAACAGCTTATCAATAATTGGATCAGCAGATATGGAGTTCCCTGTGAGCTGCATTCCGATCAAGGCCGAAACTTCGAATCACAGATATTTCAAGTCATTTGTGCGGTACTGGGCGTAAGGAAAACCAGGACCACACCCTTACATCCGCAGTCAGACGGAAAGGTCGAAAGGTTCAACCGAACAATGAAAGAGTATTTATCGAAGGTCGTTAGTCATCACCAACGAGATTGGGACAAATATGTACAAACCTTTCTCGTGAGCTATAGATCGGCTAATCACGATACGACGGCCCATTCTTCAGCAAGAATTATATTTGGACGAGAGATACGATTACCAGCCGATCTGCGATTCGGAATACTTCCAGGCGCCATAGATAAGACTGAAGACTACGTAGCCGAATGGAGAAATCGCCGCGATGAGATTCATCATTTGGTTCGAAAGCAAATCAAGGTATCAAGTGACAGGATGAAAACAAGGTATGCCGTTCGAGTCAACGCATCCAGATTTAATGCAGGCGATAACGTGTGGCTTTATAATCCTCATCGGCAAAAAGGAAGGTCTCCGAAATTGCAGCAACATTGGGAAGGACCGTATAAGATTCTCACGAGAATTAACGACGTTGTCTATAGGATTCAGCGAAGACCGAACGCCAATATGAAAGTGGTACATCGTGACCGACTGGCGACTTTTGTTAACCCAGGAGACCAGTGAACTTAGTTCGGGACGAACTAATCTAGGCGGAGGGTAGTGTGACGCATATGACAATCAGTACTAGAATATTCTAGAAAGTACTGGAAAACTGGAGACTATGAACAGTAGAACATTCAAGGCTATGGAACAGACGGAAACGAAACGGCGAATCACAATGAGGAAACGGTATAAATACGTCGCATACAGATCATGATAATAAGTAAGAAGTAAGAAGTAAGCAGTCACAGACGCGATAAGTAAGAAAGTGACAAGTAAGGAAGCGACAAGTAAGACGTAAGAAGTAAGCAGTCAAAGACGCGATAAGTAAGGAAGCGATAAGTCAAGAAATCGTTAAGTGTATGGTAAAAGTAACGGTTGTTATTAACGGACTAATAAAGTGTTACATTAATTCAAAATCGATTTAACGGCTCTTATTTATTAAAATAATTAATCCAGGGAACCCTAAGCTCGCTACAATTGGTGTCGGAAGTGGGATTAATTATTGGTGAAGTAAATAAGTCTGTGAAAGTGTGTTGTGACTATGTCAGATCGACATTTGGAGAATCTTCGCGTTCCTGAGTTGAAGAAGGAACTTGAGGACCGGAATCTGGATAGCAGGGGATAGAAACAAATTCTTCGACAGCGTCTCCAAGCAGCAATAGAGGAAGAGGGTATTGATGTCGACACATATGTTTTTACGATTGGTCCAGACTGTCCGGATGGAGAAGAAACAGCGAGTCAAGATGGTGGCAATGTAACGGAGAAGAGTTCGCCACTGTTGGACATTTCGGAGATGTTCAGGATGATGATGACAAAATTCGACGCGCAAGCAACAGATATCAATTCAAAATTGGACGCGCAAGCTGCAGATGTTAATGCAAAGTTGGATGCCCAAAATTCGAAATTCGACGCACAAGCTGCAGATCTGAATGCAAAATTGGACGCCCAAACGCAGTGGATGAAATGTAATTTTCAACACTTAAAGGAAGAAATTCGAAACTAAGTAGAAAATCTGGATCTAAAAGTCCCCGATGAAATAACGCGAATCGAAAAGAGACTTGAGTGTGTTGAGAGGAATAAGACATCGCCTAGCAATCAACATGACTACAAAGATACAAGGATACAACCGCCAACCTTCGATGGAACGGGACCCTTCTCCGTATTTATTCGTCAGTTTGACGTCGCGGCCAATTATAATAAGTGGTCGGATGAGCAAAAGTCAACGCACCAATCTTGTCACTCCGAGGGGCGGCTGCAGAATTGCTACAAACCATACCAGCAGAGAAGCAAACAGATTTCCAAGCTGTAAGAGACGGCCTTGAAGCTAGGTATGGAGACAACCACATCCAGCAGGTCTATAGCGTTTGAAATAATAGTGAAGAAGATCGTGTGATTCGAACTGACGCTATGACAGCTCGAATCACGAAAAAAATTTTACCTAAGCGTTACACACCAGACCGTGTTTTGAATTTGATTTCCAAACTCGAGTATATTGCACTGGTGTGAATTATTTTTTTTTTTTGTTATTTATCGCTTGGTATACGGTTCTGATGTATTTTTCTTATTCGATTTTTCGTTCATGTTCTTCACTATTTCGCTTGTGAATCGTGTGTATCTGTTAGAATCGCTACAGGTCTACCGCATGTAACTGCGGAGCAGAACGCAGAAACCTGGAAAAAACCTTCAACAGTTGCAGGCAGACATTGAGCGATTGGCAAACTTGTCTTATTCAAATATGACTAAGGAATTTCTGAACGAGGTAGCAACGGATGCATTTATAAACGCACTCCAAGATCGAGACTTTCAACAAGCCGTTCGTTTGGCAGGAAAGAAGACGACTAATGAAATACTGGCGTTCGCATTGGGATATGAATCTGCTAAACTGGCTACCAGGAGTACATATAGAGTCCGAGAAATGTCCGTCCAGGAATATTTCCGACAAGAGTGGAACATTTAAGGCATATTGGGTACAATGGAATTCCTTGCTGATGGAAGATGGAATTCTTAAGCGTTAATGGGAAGCCGCGGAAGGTAAATCCCATCGAATGCCGATTCTAGTCTCACCATCAAAAGTGAAGGATGTACTAACAGAAATGCACGACGGGGCCTCCAGTGGACATCTGGGAGTTAATAAGACACTTTCAAAATTACGATCTCGATTCTACTGGCTTCACATGAGATGACGTCGAGTCTTAGTGTAGGAAGTGCACAACTTGCACTGCGACCAAAGGACCAACAGCAAAAACAAGGAGCGCTATGAAGCAGTACAACGTGGGCGCCCCTTTCGAGCGAATTGCGATTGATATCTCAGGACCATTTCCAAAAACCAACGACAACAACAAATACATGTTGGTCATCATGGATTTTTTCAGCAAATGGGTGAAAGTCTTTCCGATTCCAAACCAAGAAGCAACAACCGTCATTGAACAGCTTATCAATAATTGGATCAGCAGATATGGAGTTCCCTGTGAGCTGCATTCCGATCAAGGCCGAAACTTCGAATCACAGATATTTCAAGTCATTTGTGCGGTACTGGGCGTAAGGAAAACCAGGACCACACCCTTACATCCGCAGTCAGACGGAAAGGTCGAAAGGTTCAACCGAACAATGAAAGAGTATTTATCGAAGGTCGTTAGTCATCACCAACGAGATTGGGACAAATATGTACAAACCTTTCTCGTGAGCTATAGATCGGCTAATCACGATACGACGGCCCATTCTTCAGCAAGAATTATATTTGGACGAGAGATACGATTACCAGCCGATCTGCGATTCGGAATACTTCCAGGCGCCATAGATAAGACTGAAGACTACGTAGCCGAATGGAGAAATCGCCGCGATGAGATTCATCATTTGGTTCGAAAGCAAATCAAGGTATCAAGTGACAGGATGAAAACAAGGTATGCCGTTCGAGTCAACGCATCCAGATTTAATGCAGGCGATAACGTGTGGCTTTATAATCCTCATCGGCAAAAAGGAAGGTCTCCGAAATTGCAGCAACATTGGGAAGGACCGTATAAGATTCTCACGAGAATTAACGACGTTGTCTATAGGATTCAGCGAAGACCGAACGCCAATATGAAAGTGGTACATCGTGACCGACTGGCGACTTTTGTTAACCCAGGAGACCAGTGAACTTAGTTCGGGACGAACTAATCTAGGCGGAGGGTAGTGTGACGCATATGACAATCAGTACTAGAATATTCTAGAAAGTACTGGAAAACTGGAGACTATGAACAGTAGAACATTCAAGGCTATGGAACAGACGGAAACGAAACGGCGAATCACAATGAGGAAACGGTATAAATACGTCGCATACAGATCATGATAATAAGTAAGAAGTAAGAAGTAAGCAGTCACAGACGCGATAAGTAAGAAAGTGACAAGTAAGGAAGCGACAAGTAAGACGTAAGAAGTAAGCAGTCAAAGACGCGATAAGTAAGGAAGCGATAAGTCAAGAAATCGTTAAGTGTATGGTAAAAGTAACGGTTGTTATTAACAGACTAATAAAGTGTTACATTAATTCAAAATCGATTTAACGGCTCTTATTTATTAAAATAATTAATCCAGCAAACCCTAAGCTCGCTACAATATAATTTAATAATTAAAGAAGAGATAAAAAGAAGAAAAACGGTACGGGAAAGTGTAGTAAAGTTAGAATAGGAGTAAAGTTAAAAGTAAAAAGTAATGAATAAATTTGTAACTTAACTGTGTCGTAAATCGTATCTCAGAGTAACGTTGGAGTGGGTCGTTAAAAATGTAAAGATTTCTCCTGTGAAATAAAGTTGTTACCAGTGGACGTCGAAAGTGTTTGATTTATTTTTGTCCAAGCGGACTCATCGGGAGCATTGGAAACGGAAGCTGGTGCAAATTGGGATGCTAGCGAACCCAGGATTCGGTAAACTAAAGATTAAAACTTAGCTCTACCTCCACAGACGAGGAAACCAGCAGGTGATGTTCCAATGATACAACGGAACAGGGAAGGGTGAACGTCGACCCGACGAAACAACGATTCCAGCTCGGCAACGTTATCATCCGACTAACTAACGAGTCGCCCGAATTGGCCTTGTAAATCTACTAGAATCGACACGACTGCAAATACAAATGATATATGCATATTGCGTTGCTGATTGAGATGAATAATAATAGTCGCAGCCCAACCGCCCAGCACTGATTAAGACCACAATACGCAAGTAATATTAACCTCTTAAATACTTTTTCACATTTCATAGTAACCGCAACAACGGGAAAAATAGCAACCTGTTGTCCAAATGGGTATTTAACATTGATCCTATTAACGACACAAGACAAATCTCATATAAGACTGGCGCAGCCGAATTTTTCCTGAATGGTCTTTGAGGAGCTTTTGTTGCAATTGGGAACCTCACCAATTTCTACAGAATAATCGTTGCAACCGATTGTTCTACCAATTTATTACACATGGAATATTTTCCAGAAGTCTCCGAATATTATATTAGGTGTACAACTTTGCTTCCGCTTACCGCTACAGCCATCTATTGCGAAACGGCGGAAGCAAAGTTGTACACCTAATATATCAAAATTTCTTGAATAATTTATATTACAATTTTTTCTTGAGAAATATACACATTACAACTGGCCCGGCGGGTTGGGCACAATAAGTATAAAACAAAATTATATAACGGGGGGATGGGTGCGAACATACAGGGCAAAGTCTCTGATTGCCTTCAACCCGGCGAAGGCCAGGACGATCCTTGTCCCTGTTCAATCCAAGTTGACATGCAGTCTCCACGTGACACCCCTGGATAGCTACTTTGACACCCGCCAAGTAGTGAACCAATGCATGCAGCGACATCCTGAGAAAGGTTGGCGCAAGGCTAATAACCAGGCCCGTAAAAATGAATTATTATGGCAAATTTAACAAGCCTCGGATATGGACCGGATACACGACGACGACCACGGAAACGAAAACGGCTAAACGATTTAAGGATTTTTTCATGGAACATACGCTCACTATACAGAGCTCGAGCTGCACAGCAACTAGCCGATGCCCTGTCCGAATATAAGGCTGACATAACAGCATTACAAGAAATAAGATGGACGGGGAGTGGTGTTTTTCAAAGAAAAGAGTATGACATTTATTACAGCTGTCACGCAAAACACCATGTGCTCGGGGTAGGCTTTCTAGTCAGCCAAAAACTGAAGCCTGCCATCATCGGCTTTAATGCAATAAATGAAAGGCTATGCACTCTTCGCGTGCGAGGCAAATTTAAAAACATAAGCCTCATAAACGTTCACGGACCTATAGAGGAGTCCCCTGACGACGAAAAAGAAGAATACTATGAGAACGTCGAACGGGCCCTCAACGCCTCCCCAAGATACGATGTGAAAGACGTTCTTGGGGATTTGAATGCGAAAATAGGTCGGGAGCCGGTTTTCAGGCACTACGCAGGTTCCCATAGTTTGCATGAGAACACTAATGACAATGGACTACGAGTCATCGAACTGGCAGCATCGAAAAACTTGGTCGTTGCGAGTACCAAGTTTCCGCGTAAAGATATCCACAAAGCCACCTGGGTATCACCTGATGGAGCCACTCGCAACCAAATTGACCACGTGTTGATAGATCGCCGCCACTCTTCGAGCCTGATGACGGTACGAACGTACCGAGGTGCCAACGTCGACTCGGATCACTATCTTGTTGGTACAGTTTTCCGAGCGCGGATTGCCTTACGGAGACGTATTGCATCCGCGGATTAGGTTTGAATCAACACGGCTGCCTTACACAATGAGAACACCAGCAACACCTTTGGTCATGCGTTAAGACTCGCCCTCGAAGAGCTCGACGGAGGGAGAGTAAGTCCTGGGGCCAGAATGCCGGGCGTAGAAGAGAAATGGACACGCCTTAAGAATACTGTCATTAGTACTGCCAACTCCATCTTAGGCAGTAGTCGTAGAGATCGGAACGACTGGTTTGATGATGAGTGCAAACTAGCGACTGAACGTAAGAATGCTGCATACCGGGCAATGCAGCAGTCTCATAGGACGCGGGTACGCGAGGAGAAATACAAAGAGCTCAGAAGAACTGAAAAAAGACTTCACAGACAAAAGAAAAGTGCCTGGGAAAAAAATCTTGTCTGTGAAATAGAGAAAAGTAGAGAGCGAGGTCCGCACCAGGCGCGGAAGTTCTACCAAATAATCCGCAGTATGGAGCGGTACACACCATGCTGCAGTTACTGCAAGGATAAAGAGGGTAATCTGATCACCGATCCTGAAGGCATTCTGGAGCGATGGGGCGTGCACTTTAATGAATTGCTAAATGGTCAGCTCACAGAAGAATTGGAGGCTTCACCAATGCAAGACCAGGACCAAATGCTGCCGCCACCAAGCATTGAGGAAACACTAAAAGCCATTAGACAGCTAAAATCAAATAAAGCCCCTGGAGCTGATGGCATACCAGCTGAGCTGATCAAACAAGGAGGGACAGCGTTACATCACGCAATTCACGAGATCGTGGTGCACGTATGGGAGCAAGAGGAGATGCCGGAAGATTGGCGTCGTGGTATAATTTGCCCCATACATAAGAAGGGAGATATCACACTGTGCAGCAACCATAGGGGTATAACATTGCTGAGTACCGCCTATAAGATGCTCTCCACTATCCTACAAGACCGGATATCCCCATACGCTAAAGCCATCATTGGTCAATATCAGTGTGGCTTCATCCCAGGCAAATCAGCAATTGATCAGATATTCACCCTTAGGCAGGCGATGGAAAAATGTCTGGAATTTAAGATTCCACTATATCATCTATTTATAGACTTCAAGGCCGCCTACGACAGCATAGCCAGGGTAGAACTATATAATGCCATGAGAGAATTCGGCATTCCAAATAAATTGATACGACTTTGTAGGTTGACCATGACCAACGTAACTAGTCAAGTAAAAGTAGCGGGATTGCTGTCCCAACCAATAAACATCTATAATGGACTCCGACAAGGCGACGGTCTGGCCTGCCTCCTCTTCAACCTGGCGTTGGAGAAAGCAATCCGTGACTCTGGCGTTACAACAAGAGGGCTTATTGTCACCAAGTCCAGCCAGATACTTGCCTACGCAGATGACATCGACATCATCGGTAGAACCGAATCGGCGGTACAGGAATCCTTCACCCAGATCGAGCAGGCGGCACAAAAACTGGGACTGCGCATTAATGAGGGAAAAACCAAGTACATGGTGGCAACTTCTGCGAAGAGAAGACCTAACGTTGGTCAAACTATCAGGGTAGTGGAGCACGAATTTGAAGTAGTGCAATCCTTTAACTACCTTGGGTCAATAGTATCAGCCGATAACAATATGGAAGAAGAAATACGCGAACGGCTGATTAAATCCAACAAAGCCTACTATGGTCTATCAAGGCTCTTTAAATCCCGAAATTTATCCAGAACATCCAAGCTACTACTGTACAAGACCATGGTCTTACCAGTACTCATGTATGGATCCGAGACCTGGGTGCTTAATAAAAAGCACTCTGAACTCTTGGCCGCGTTCGAGAGAAAGGTCTTAAGGAGAATTGTTGGCCCCGTATGTGGGGGAGGACGACTCCGGAGACGCTACAACCATGAGTTGTACGCAATGTACCTTGAAGCTCATATTGTAAGAAAAATCAAGCTCGGTAGACTCCGGTGGGCGGGACACCTAGCTCGAATGATCGAAGAGGACCCTGCCCGGAAAGTCCTTTGTGGCAGGATGTATGGAAGGAGACAGCGCGGCAGACCTTGTCTGCGATGGAGGGATGGCGTAGACCAGGACGCCCAGAGCCTGGGAATGCTAAACTGGATGACATCGGCTCGAAATCGGGACCTGTGGAGAGATTTGTTAAATAAGGCCAAGACCGGATCCCAGTTGTAGTGCCGATGATGATGATGAAAATTATATAACAATCTGGCGCTGTGGATAAACTTTCCTGAGGAACCACATCAATTGTAGCAACAGAATATTATAATTCATATTACAATCTTCAAACCACCATTTATCAAACAATTATAGTACAATTCTATGACGATTTATTGTACCATTTATATTACAATTGAAAATTTACATTCCTATTCACATTACAATGATTCCTGTATACTGTGACGCATATGGCAGTCAGTACTGGAATATTCGGGAAAGTCCAAAACAAGCACTGGAATATTCTATAAAGTACTGGGAAACTGGAATCTAGAACATCCAAGATTATGGAACGGACGGAAACGAAATGAGAATGTGAAAAACGATAAAAAGACGTCGAGACAGCTGATGGTAACAGACAAGAAAGGGGAAAGCGAAGCAACCGAGAAGAAAGAAAATCGTTGAGTGTACGGGATAAGTACGGTTGTTATTAATGAATTAATAACGTGTTATATTAATTAAAAATCAATTTAACGGCTCTTATTTACGAGAAATAATTATCCAGCGAACCCTAAGCTCGCTACAATACATTACATTCATTATTTTGAAATTCTTCCAATTACGTCTCAAGTCCGAATTTCCGTGTCTTATTCGGGTGCGAAACAGTATGATTTCACATTTTCCATAGTTGATGCTAACTTTCCAATCGACACATATCTTGGAATCTGTCGAATTTGTTCTGGAGCTTTCTTTGAATTTCCTTGATTTTTGCACCGCTTGCGTACAGCGTAACGTCGTCAGCAAAGGCGCTATTGAATTTTCCAATTCTCTTAGCACATCATCATCATCATCATCGGAATTACAGCCGGGATCTGGTCTTGAACTTATTTAGCAAGTCTCCACCGGTATCCGATCCATATCCAAGACTTGTTAAATTGTCCATAATAATGTGTCTTTCCGGGCACTGTCTTTAGTCTTGCGCCACTTAGCAAATCAGATGTGTATATATATTCAAAGGGTACGACGCAGTGAATGTGCCCTGTAGGATACAATTTATGACATTAAAAACTCTTATCGTTGTAGATTTCCTATTAGTTACGACGAATTTTTTGTCGTAGATCATTGACGTGATCACCATTATTAGATGTGGGGGAAATTCGTGTTGTATGAGTTTATATATAGGGTGGCGCAAAATTAATCATCCAATTTTGTTTTTGATTTTTTTACTAAATAAAAAAAAAATAATTTTGAGTAATGGACATTTTTATTTGGACCTTTACAATTTTTTCCTGTGAAGTGGAAAAGATGATACCGCTGTCGCCAGTGTTGATACACATTTGTACCTGTTTTATCGCATTTTCCATGACTTTCCGCAAGATTTCCGGTGATAACTGTTCGCAGTCCTGTCGAATATTCTCCTTAAGGGCTGCGATTGTCGATTGTATGCCAAATCGCCAAAACGAGAGATTACGCGACCAGGAAACGCTTCTTTCATAATTTCTATTGTGGCTTGTACTGTGTATGCGGTTGCACCGTCTTGTTAAAACCACATGATCACCAAGCCCCGCTCATCCAATTCCGGCAGTAAGAAGTTGGTTATCATGGCCTTGTACCGTTCGCCAGTAACAGTGACCATATTGCCTATGGCGTCCTCAAAAAAATATGGCCCAATCACTCCTCCCGCATGAACGCCGTATCACACAGTGGCTATGAGTGGATGTAATGGCTCTTCTTCCATCACATGCGGATTTTCAGTGTCTCTCAGAAACGAAGATTTTGCTTATTGACGTAACCGCTTACGTGGAAATGCCTCTCGTCGCTCATGATGATTTCCGAGACACAAGCGTCCTCTTCGTTGTTGAGATTAAGGATGGCTTGACAGTAATTCACATATACCTTAGTTGTTTTCCAATGATTCGGGAAGTAGTAGTTATTTAAGAGATTATTGAAGGTTATACAGTACGCTTGTATGAGTTCAATCGAGATATGCTTGAGTACGATGTTCGGAATGTTATCAAACCGCTTGACTGCTTGTGTTATTTAACTTTCTAAATATATGTGTCAGATCGTCTATTGTCGTGAAGTAATTATTAGTCTGTTCTGTTGTTAGTTCGCTCGCTTTTAATTTCTTATTAAATCTTAGGAGAGTTGGTATTTCGATATTACGAAATCTCAACAGACCATCATTAACTTCACCGGTTCTGGTGCTTGGGATATCTCTAGCATAAACCGCCTCAACATGAGAACCTATCCGATTAACTTTGTCTACCCCACCGTCCATAACAATGTTGTCACTGCTGATAGGGCAGTCTTGTATATTGATGCCGGCCTCGGTGAGGAGTGACTGAGATGATGTTGGTAGTTTCAGTTTCGAGATAGTAACGAAGTCATGTGGTTTAAATTGTTTATTGATTTTTAGGAACATATTCCTTCCATCTTGTTCTACAATAATTTCCCTTTGTTTCCAATAATTGTTGATGGTATTCGGAAACTGTTGGGTTACCAGTGTCTTTACATTCATGAGGAGGGATTTCAGTCTCTGTACTTCAAGATTGTGGGCTCCTCGATAGTATAATGGTTAGTATACCCGCCTGTCACGTGCGAGGGCGGGGTTCGATTCCCCGTCGGGGAGCCTCTGGCGCAAGACTAATGACCTTGCCCGGAAAAAAAAAACAGATCATTATGGAAAATTTAACAAACCTTGCTAAATAAGACCAAGACCGGTTCCCGGTTGTAGTGCCGATGATGATGATGATGGTTCTATTACGGAAGATCGTAAGAACGAAATCAAACCTACTAGGCTGATTCCTGGACTTTAGGTGAAAGTAGTCGCCACCAGTACAACGAATTCCGGTTGTGCAAAATTTATCTTGTGATTTCGCCAGACACCTGGAACCCTAGCGATATCACATGATAAGATTCCTTTATAACCCGATTTGAAGGAATGTCTCGATAATAGAATCACAAATTTCTTGTAAATTACTTTCTCGGAATAGATGTTTTTTCGCTAAGGCTTAAGAGGCAAAAACAAATTTGTGTTTATTTTAACGATGTTACCTCGGGTAAGACCTTGACGGAGGCATCGAAAACCGTTAATCACATGCTCAATTCTCACCCCAGATCTTCTCTGAAGACTCCTAGGAACAAGTGGTCGAATTGTCCGAAGTCAGTAATTCGCTTCGGGGACATAAAAGTTGCTGCTGTTGGTCGATAAAGGCTTAATCCACCACCGTATATATGTGAATATCACGACTAGTATTGAACACCCTTACTAAGTTCTCTAAAATGTTTGAGTTTTAGTAAACTTAGATTCCTCATAATTCTACGGAACATCTCAGGTGATTGCTGTCTGTTGCCGTAAACAACGTTGTTTAAATACTTCACTCTATAGTTATTACATCTTAGTTTCCCGTCCTTTTTGAAGATTGGTATATCAGCAATGTATTCCCGTCGTGACTTTTTTGTTGGAATCACAACAGACAAGTGTGTAGTTTATGCGCGAGTTGTCGTCTTCCACAATCTACTATCATTTTCTCTTATTTTATCTATTTCCAGAGTATCTATTATTTTAGCCAATGAATCGCGTGGTTTATTGCTTCAACAGACGTATCGTTTACGTCACGCTCAATAATTGTAATAAGATCTGTGATTTCACTAGACCGTCCAGCACGTTTGAAGTTTGCATCGTTTCTCTACGCTCTAAAATAGGTATTGACATCAAATTAATGGAGAGTTTGTAATCTACAAATACAGAAATGTTACAAATAAAGACAACACTTTAAATAAAATAGTAAACAATTTCCGGGATGCGCAACATTTTGAACGTATTCTACCAAGTATTCGAGATTAGCCATAAACTCTACTTGTCATAATTTGATGCACTCCAAATTTCTTCTTAACCGTGAATGACGAATAAAATTTGGGCCCCATGGGGAAATAGCGCAACAATCTGCACAAAATATAATCTAATTTAAAAAAGAACTTGGCATCTCGCTGATGCATCAACAAAACAGGAATTCGAATGTCAACGGACGTCATCGGGGACGTAGCTTTGCAACATCAAAATAGTAATTTTGTGTCAATTCCGTTCATAAAATGACAGATGAAAAATATGACAAAGTAACACAAGTAGTGTCAACACAATGAGTAATAGATTAGCCTAAAGTCTCCCAAACTAACTCACTACAGTGGTACAAAAAAACGAACGAACCTTAACACAATTTTTCTTTGGACGAATTACGGGTATTTACCACTCATGAAAAATAGTCCTTTAGTTCGATTACGTCTATTGTAAAATCAAATAGAACGATGATATCATTCGTGAAATAGAACGACTGAATAAATAAAAATCAGAAACTAATGTTATACTTGCTTGGCTGATTCAATATTTTAAATTCAGATGTATTCTTGCAGTAGTGGTCGATAAAAGGTTTTGTTCTTCAGAGACAAAGCTGAAACGGAATTTCTCTTTTTTCAATTATGCCATTAAAATATCGACATACATTATGCAAAATTCATATTCGTACACCCCCATTTTGAGAAGAAAATTGTTTACCATAACAAAACCAAAACATAACAATGAATAACAGACTGATAATTATATCCACAATTCGTACTTTTATAATAAAAAATAAAAACTAAAATCATTTCTTCACAAAAATGTTGTAAAAAGTCCTTTTTTTTTTAATTTCGGCATGAACGAAATCCGTATTCGTACAGATAATAATGTAGCGAGCTTAGGGTTCGCTGGATTAATTATTTTTAATAAATAAGAGCCGTTAAATCAATTTTGAAGTAATGTAACACTTTGGGGTTTCGATCCTCAAATAGTCGTTGTCGTCGGATGGCTGCTAACGCTGAAGTCCCTGGCGGCGTTGACGTCCGGTCGTGGCGGCGGCTAATGTCGAAGTGAAGTAGTGTTCGCGCCAACTGTCCACACCTGTTGTGTGTGTCAACCGAAATTGGTGGGAAAGATCCCGAGTCGGTTCTCGTTCTACGTGTGAGCGAGACCAACGTAGTACCGCGTCGACTCCACGCCAATTCAATCGTGACTCTCCTTTTGGGCAAGGGCACCGCCACGTGCCATCGCGAGACTCTACCAATGATGGTCAGACAATACTGCATCCCTTGAATTAGCGGCATCTTGATGAGGACTATGTGGACGTGCCCGAAGCGAGTGTTCGGCTCTTTGAATTTTCCCAGGGCCTCCCTGTTGTGACGTCCTACCTTGGAGCGTTGGCAGTCCTCGCAGTGGCGCGCCCAAGCGATGGCGTCTTCGCGAACGAGGAATTTCCGCGTCAGTGCTTTGGCTGTTGCCCTGCCACTTGGGCGGGACATGCTGTGAATGATGGTGAAGGCCTGACGCCGCAGGGGCTCTGGGAGGTACGATCGGATGATGTTTTCCTTTGTGTCGCAATAGACGTTATGGCCGTCGATTGAAAGCAGATGTAGTTGTAGGGCGGAGTCCATCAAGTGCGGAAGGTTTGGGTCGACGGCTTGCGCTTCGGCGATTATGTCTGCGCTCAGTGTTGTGGGCATCGAGATTTCCAGTGCATCTGGCGCAGTGTGCGTCTCGGTGGCAGGTGTCGCGCCAGTAGCGATGGTGCGGTCGTGGGTCGGTACGTTGCTGTTTGTTGTGTCATTGTCGGTGACTGTTGGCGAATCGTCGGGGTGGGTCCTAGAAAGAGCGTCGGCTACTACGTTGTCTGCGCCTGGAGCATGCTCCAGTTTGGCGTTGAAACGCAGCACATATTCGAGGTGTCTGGCTTGGCGCGGTGATGCCTTGTGTGATCGCTGGCCCTGGGCGTAGACCAGAGGCTTGTGGTCGGTGAATGTCGTGAATTCTCGGCCTTCGAGGATTCTCTCGAAGTGTTTCGCCGCTGCGTATATTGCCAAAAGCTCTCTGTCATAGGTGCTTTTGTAGTAGTAGTGCTCTTGGGTATCCGAGAGCTTTTGGGAGAAGAAGCCTGGAGGTCGCCATGTGCCGTCAGGTTGTTGTTGCTCTAGCGCGGCCCCTATTGCGGTGTTGGAGGCGTCCGTCCTCAGCGCTAAGTTCCTATCCGGGCGGAAGAAGGTGGTGCAAGCTGCATCGGAGATGGCCTTTTGCACATATGGAAGGCCCGGTCCGCTTCGGGCGTCCACGTTAAGGTTGCCCTTCTGGCAAGGCCCTTGAGTAGATCGTGGAGTGGTGCTTGTAGGTTGGTGGCATGCGGGACGCACCGCCGGTAGTAGTTCGTAATGCCGAGGAAACGACGGAGCTCTGTTGAAGTGGTTGGTTGGGGGGGGGGGGGGGTCCTGATGGCGTCCACTTTTGCCTAGGGTGGTTGAAAGCCGTCCTCCGAAATTTGGTAGCCCAAGTAGGTTACCTGGGGCTGGCCGATGGCGCATTTTTCGCTCTTGGTGCGCAGAACGGCTCCTCGGAGGGTGGTTAGCGGTTCCCGCAGGTGTTCGAGGTGTTAGTCGTGTCCGTCGATACGACGAGGATGTCGTCGATGTATCCTCTGACGAACGGCAGTTTGCAAAGAACGTGGTTGAGGGCCCGCTGCATTGACTGCGGCGCATTCCTCAGACCTAGCGATGTGCCCACGAATTCGAAGAGACCGAAGGGCGTTGTGACAGCCGTTTTTTTCGATATCTTCCTCGGCGATTGGCACTTGATAGAATGCTTTACGCAGGCCCGCCGTCGAGAAGGTTGTTCCGTGACTCTCCTGGAGCAAGTCCTCAATGACTGAGGGCGGGTAGCGGCAAGTGGTGCTGCACGCGTTTAGGCGGCGGTAATCGCCGGTTACTCGCCAGGAGCCGTCTGGTTTGCCGACCATGTGGAGTGTGTCAACCGAAATTGGCCAGAAAGATCCCGCGTCGGTTCTCGTTCTACGCGTGAGAGAGACCAACGTAGTACCGCGTCGGCTCCACGCCAATTCAGCCGTGACTCTCCTTTGAGCGGGAGGGTGGCCGAGAGTGTGCTTGACTTAATTAGTCGAAAGCTACTCTCGGTGTGAGCCTTTGCTTACGGCGATTGCGTGGAGGTTGCGGATTGTGCTAATCCGCCACAACACTTTATTAGTCCGTTAATAACAACCGTTACTTTTACCGTACACTTAACGATTTCTTGGCTTATCGTTCCGTACTTATCGCGTCTTTTACTGTATACGTCTTACTTATCTCCTGATCTGCGTGCGACGTATTTATACCGTTTCCTCATTCTGATTCGGTGTTTCGTTTCCGTCCATTCCACAGCCTCGAATTTTCTACTGCTTCTAGTCTCCAGTTTTCCAGTACTTTCTAGAATATTCTAGTACTTGTTTTTGACTTTCTAGAATATTCTAGTACTGATTGTCATATGTGTAACACTACCATCCGCCTAGTTAGTTCGTCACGAACTAAGTTCACTGGTATTCTGGGTTAACAAAAGTCGCCAGTCGGCAACGATGTACCACTTTCATCTTGTCGTTCAATCTTCGCTGAATCCTATAGACAACGTCGTTAATTCTTGTGAGAATCTTATACGGTCCTTCCCAATGTTGCTGCAACTTCGGAGACCTTCCTGTTTTCCGATGAGGGTTATAAAGCCGCACGTTATCGCCTGTATTAAATCTGGATGCGTTGGTTCGACCGTTGTACCTTGTTTTCATCCTGTCACTTGATACCTTGATTTGCTTTCGAACCAAATGATGAATCTCATCGCGGCGATTTCTCCATTCGGCTACGTAGTCTTCAGTCTTATCTATGGCGTCTGGAAGTATTCCGAATCGCAGATCGGCTGGTAATCGTATCTCTCGTCCAAATATAATTCTTACTGGAGAATGGGCCGTCGTATCGTGATTAGTCGATCTATAATTCATGAGAAAAGCTTGTACGTATTTGTCCCAATCTGGTTGGTGGTCACTAACGACCTTCGATAAATGCTCTTTTATTGTTCGGTTGAACCTTTCGACCATTCCGTCTGACTGCGGATGTAAGGGTGTGGTCCTGGTTTTCCTTACGCCCAGTACCGCACAAATGACTTGAAATATCTGTGATTCGAAGTTTCGGCCTTGATCGGAATGCAGCTCACAGGGAACTCCATATCTGCTGATCCAATTATTGATAAGCTGTTCAATGACGGTTGTTGCTTCTTGGTTTGGAATCGGAAGGACTTTCACCCATTTGCTGAAAAAATCCATGATGACCAACATGTATTTGTTGTTGTCGTTGGTTTTTGGAAATGGTCCTGAGATATCAATCGCAATTCGCTCGAAAGGGGCGCCCACGTTGTACTGCTTCATAGCGCTCCTTGTTTTTGCTGTTGGTCCTTTGGTCGCAGTGCAAGTTGTGCACTTCCTACACTAAGACTCGACGTCATCTCATGTGAAGCCAGTAGAATCGAGATCGTAATTTTGAAAGTGTCTTATTAACTCCCAGATGTCCACTGGAGGCCCCGCCGTGCATTTCTGTTAGTACATCATTCACTTTTGATGGTGGGACTAGGATCTGCATTCGATGGGATTTTCCGTCGGCGGCTTCCCATTTACGCTTAAGAATACCATCTTCCATCAGCAAGGAATTCCATTGTACCCAATATGCTTTAAATGTTCCACTCTTGTCGGAAATATTGTTCCAAGTTGGCCGCTCGTTCTTTTTTTGTGTTCCAGGATTAGCGACATATCTTCATCCTGAAGTTGAGCTGCGCGTATAGCCTCATTTATCCACCCATCTAGTACTACTACTTGCACATTTCGCGGGTCGTACGCCTCTTCTTTCTCTTCCGCTTTATGACAATGTTTAAAATCTGTCTTACGTCGTCTTCTTGATAGAGCATCAGCGTTATTATGCACCTTCCCTTGCTGAATTGAGCTTATCATTGATACGGGTGCACATTCTGCGGTTAACTCTCCTTTTCTTATTGCGACCGGCTCTTCGAACGCATTTAGTACTCTCACAGGTACAATGTGTTTCTTCACCGCAGGTTGTTCCGTTGATAGTCTCCTCTTATGACAAGCGCATGAACAACAATTCTCACTCGATGTTTCATTCATTCGTCGACGTTTCCTACAGTCAACAGAGATGTGGCCGACTCCGCCGCATGTCCAGCATTTCATAACAGGTCTCGGGGTTCTCCGTTTTACGTGCCCGATTCTTTGGCAGGAACGTTCCGACGGACATGTACTCCTGGTAGCCAGTTTAGCAGATTCATATGCCAATCCGAACGCCAGTATTTCATTAATCGTCTTCTTTCCCGCCAAACGAACGGCCTGTTGCAATTCCCGATCTTGGAGTGCGTATATGAATGCATCCATTGCTACCTCGTTCAGAAATTCCTTAGTCATATTTGTATAAGCCAAGTTTGCCAATCGCTCAATGTCTGCCTGCAACTGTTGAAGATTTTCTCCAGGTTTCTGCATTCTGCTCCGTAGTTGCATGCGGTAGACCTGCTTCATGTGGTTGTCTTCATACCTAGCTTCAAGGCTGTCTCTTACCGCTTGGAAATCTGTTTGCTTCTCTGCTGGTATGGTTTGTAGCAATTCTGCAGCCGCCCCGCGGAGTGACAAGATTAGTGATGTTGACTTTTGCTCATCCGACCACTTATTATAATTGGCCGCGGCGTCAAACTGACGTATAAATACGGAGAAGGGTCCTGTTCCATCGAATGTTGGCGGTTGCATCCTTGTATCTTTGTAGTCATGTTGATTGCTAGGCGATGTCTTATTTCTCTCAACACACTCAAGTCTCTTTTCGATTCGCATTATTTCTTCGGTGACTTTTAGATCCAGATTTTCTACTTCGTTTCGAATTGTTGACTGAATTTCTTCCTTAAAGTGTTGAAAATTACATTTCATCCACTGCGTTTGGGCATCCAATTTTGCATTTAGATCTGTAGCTTGTGTGTAGAATTTTGAATTTTGGGCATCCAACTTTGCATTAACATCTGCAGCTCGCGCGTCCAATTTTGAATTTTGGGCGTCGAATTTTGAATTTACGGTGTCGAATTTTGCATTAACATCTGTAGCTTGTGCGTCCAATTTTATCATCATCATCCTGAGCATCTCCGAAATGTCCAACTGTGGCGAACTCTTCTCCGTTACATTGGCACCATCTTGACTCGGTGTTTCTTCTCCATCCGGACAGTCTGGCGCAATCGCAAAAACATATGTGTCAAGATCAATACCCTCTTCCTCCATTGCTGCTTGTAGACGCTGTCGTAGAATTTGCTTCTGTACTCTGCTATCCAAATTCCGGTCCTCAAGTTCCTTCTTCAACCCAGGAACGCGAAGATCCTCCAAATGTCGATTTGACATCGCCACAACACACTTTCACAGACTTATTCACTTCCCCAATAATTAATCCCACTTCTGACACCAATTGTAGCGAGCTTAGGGTTCGCTGGATTAATTATTTTAAAATAAATAAGAGCCGTTAAATCGATTTTGAATTAATATAACACTTTATTAGTCCGTAATACAACCGTTACGTATACCGTACACTTAACGATTTCGTATGAGGAGTTGTGTGCTCAACTGCAAGGGGTCGAATGCTTCGTGTATCTGGATGACATCGTCATATATGGTAAGAACCTGGCTGACCATAATGACAGGCTCCGGAGGGTGTTCGACCGGTTGAGATACCACAACCTCAAACTTCAACCGGAAAAGTGTAGATTCCTGCAAAGGGAAGTGGTCTACCTGGGACATGTTTGTTCAGAAAAAGGGGCTTCGCCAAATCCTGACACGACAGCTAGTGTCAGAGATTTCCCCATTCCTAAGACGGTACGCCACGTCCAATCATTCATAGGGTTGGCGAACTATTACCGGAAATTTGTGCCAAATTTTTCCCGGATAGTGCGCCCCTTAACGAACTTATTAAGGAAGGACGTGAAGTTCACGTGGTCGTCCAAATGTCAACAGGCATTTGAAGAGATAAAGGGGAAGTTAATTTCGCCACCACTATTGGCTTAGCCCGACTTCACAAAACCCTTTAATCTAACCACGGATGCGAGTAATGAAGCACTTGGAGCGGTGTTATCCCAAGGTGAGATAGGCAAAGACCAGCCTATTGCCTATGCCAGCCGCACCCTGAATGGGGCCGAACGTAGATATAGCACAATCGAGAAGGAGTTGTTGGCCATTGTATGGGCGGCGGCGAATTTTTGGTGCTATTTGTTGGGTAGACGCTTCACCGTGTACACGGACTACAAACCGTTGAAGGGAGTGTTCGGCGTGAAAGAACCCACCTCACGCCTTACCAGATTTCGTCATAAGCTATCGGAGTTTGACTACTCAATCGAGTACAAACCCGGTAAATACAACACCAATGCGGATGCGCTAAGCCGTATTACCCATTCTGTAGACGAAACCCCTTCACCACCGCGGTGCAATGTAGTGACTCGCGCCCAGGCCAAGACCCAACGGGACAGCGAGGGATCCCCGGGACCTCCAAGTGACGAGGAGTCACCTTCTGAAGAGGACGCCATTCCTTCCTGCACGGAAAAAGGAATGGAAATAACTAATCCCGAGGAGATCCAACACTTATTACGGGATTACCATGATCACCCTTTAGGTGGGCACCAAGGGGTGATCAAGACGTATAAGAAGATACGCAGGCACTACTGGTGGAAGAATATGACGCGCGATATCAAGCAGTATATTAAAGTATGCAAGATTTGTCAGCGCATGAAGAGTTCCCCAAATTTACGAATGCCGATGGTAATCACCGACATTGCCAAGAGGCCTTTCGAAAAGGTTTATTTAGATATCGTGGGCCCCCTGGACCGTACTCCTGAAGGCAATCTATATATACTTACGTTCCAAGATAATTTATCGAAGTATATAGATTGCTATGCCCTGCCCAATGCAGAGGCTGAGACGGTGGCTTCGGTCTTTTTCGACCAAATAGTTGCAAGGTATGGTGTACCTACACAACTGGTCACCGATCAGGGCAGCAATTTCCTGAGCAGCCTGTTTGAAAGCGTGTGCAGGCTGCTCCGCATCAAAAAACTGCAAACCTCAGCGTACCACCCACAATCGAATGGTGCCTTGGAACGAGCCCATCGACCGCTGGTAGAATACCTACGCAGCATTGTGGACGCAAATCCCCAAACCTGGGATCAGTACCTGAGGGCGCCCACTTTCGTGTACAACACCAGCGTGCACGAGAGTACCCGATTGACGCCGATGGACTGTCTCTTTGGATTTACTCCGGAGGTTCCCTCGAACATCAAATTACCTCCGGAACCGGTTTACAACCACGAGAGCTTCCATAAGCTATTGAAGTACAAGCTTCAGAATACGTACGAAATAGCTAGGCGCAATCTGTTGATCTCGAAAAAGAGGTCCAAAGGGTATCATGACCGCCAGTTACGCCCGTTCACGTTCCATGTGGGCGATAAAGTCTTGATGCGGGAAGAAAACAAAAAAGGAAAATCGGCGCCCCTATGGAGAGGTCCTTATGACGTGGTGGAGGTGAAAAGCGCGGTCAACAGCGCGGTGAAGCTAGGCAAGAGGACGGTGGTTGTGCACAACAACCGTCTGAAGCCCTACTGGGAGTAGGGGAGTCATGAGCTCGAAGTTTAAATCGGGGAAGATATATAAGAGCGGGACGTTTTCGCCTCCGGGTGACATTTCGGGGGTTGGACGAGAGGGGATCACCTCGCCTTGGCGGGGGGGTCCTAACCGGATCGTGTGGGCGGTCGAGCTTTCGGTCGGACCATCGGTTTAAGTGTCGGGCCTGCCGCGGGCGTTTGTGTTGTCATTGGTTTTGTGGAGCGCTAGTCTGTTGTTCCCCCTCTTAGGTTAATACCTACGTGTTATTTATTTATTTATTTAGTTATTTATTTGTACTAACCCTCATATATAAGTAGTATAATCCTTACTAACATTAGCACTTAAGCATGATTTATTTATTTCCTACTAACAATAATATATAAGTA
Source organism: Microdon myrmicae (assembly GCA_963931805.1). Classification (NCBI taxonomy): domain Eukaryota; kingdom Metazoa; phylum Arthropoda; class Insecta; order Diptera; family Syrphidae; genus Microdon; species Microdon myrmicae. The sequence continues at coordinate 77,023,425 of OZ007499.1, forward strand.
GTATAATCCTTACTAACATTAGCACTTAAGCATGTTTATTTATTTATTTATTTATTTGTTGGTTGGTTTGCTGATTGTTTGTTTGTTTGCTCCCCGCCGTCCACTCTCCGGCGCACAAGGTTAAATAGACACAGTGATAGACCACTTCCCTGGTTTAGTCCGTCCCGGATTTCAAATGGTTCTGAGGAGTGGTTTCCTATTCTAACTCGCCCTTTGTTTTCGTTCATGCAAATTTGAATGAGGGCGGCATATTTTTTCGGGATCGCCAGCTCAAGTACAATATGGTAGAGTCTTTGCCTTGCTACTGAGTCGTAGGCTTTTTTGAAGTCAACGAACAGTTGGTGAACCGGGTCTCCGTATTACCACTTCTTTTCCAGCAGTTGCCTTATTGTGAACATTTGGTCGCTTGTTGACCGGTTCCTACGGAATCCGCATTGGTAGTCTCCCTCTTCTTCTGCGGCCCTAAACTACGATGAACCACTTAGGCTATGCTGACGGAAGCATACGCTTTCAGTAGGGTCACCCATATCAGTCAGGCTAGCAAGGAGTAACACACAAAGATCCACCACCCCTAATCCAGGGTGTTGCGCATCACCGTGCCCACTGGATGGTTTGCAGCCAGGGGTATACCGATTGTATTATAACGGCGCCTCTCTGACACCGGGTCGAATCAGAGCAGTAAGCAGACGTCACCATATCAAAGAGAAGCTCTGATATGGCGGACTATCTGAAACCCAAGAAAGTTCCCACGAAATGAGTGATCAATACACAAAAAATAATCTCACGAAAAACCCCGTAGGCGTAGGTGTGATGAGCCGACACTACCATAAGGGAACAAATCATCAAGAAAACACCGAGTCGGCAAAAAAAGACGTAGGGAAAAACGGAAGAAGCGGGATATACGCGTCGGCACGTGGAATGTTCGAACGTTATATAACCTGGCGCGATACAGACGGTTGTAGAAAACGCGAAACAATATAAAATGGACATCATCGCGCTTTAGGAAGTCCGGCTCACACATCAAGTAATCGAAACCAACGGACTTACACTGGTGTGTGGAGGTACCGATACACATAACCTCGGAACCGTTTTCATCATAAGCAAGAAGATTACGCCCCATGTAAAAGATGTGAAATTTATTAATGACCGAATGTCGGTGCTAAAAATACAGGGCCCATGGTACAATCATGTATTTATAAACGTACACGCCCCAACAGAATCTACGGACGAAGAAACGAAGGACACGTTCTACGAGACCCTAGAGGAAGTATTTGATGGGATCTCATCATTCGATGTTAAAATCCTCCTCGGGGACCTCAATGCGAAAATTGGAAAAGAAGACATCTTCAAACCAACTATAGGTAAAGAAAGCCTACACGACGTTTTAAATAATAATGGAATTCGAATTATCACGTTCGCAGTGTCAAAAGATCTGGTAGTGAAAAGCACGATGTTCAAGCGCAAGCAAATCCATAAATCCACATGGATATCACCCGACGGCGTAAGCCGTAACCAAATAGACCACTTCCTCATAGATAAAAGACACCACTCGAATATCCTTGACATAGGATTATATAGAGGAGCAGATTGCGACTCCGATCATCTTTTCGTGATGGGCAAAATCAGGAGTCGGCTCGCAGCGAACCCACATGGGCAGTCATGGGAGACGAACAAAAGGTTCGGCATTGATAAACTAAAAGACCTGGGCAAAAGGGCTGAATATCAAGGCGGACTAACGAGTAGATTTTGCGTCCTAGAGAATGGGAGTAGTGAGGAAGAGGAAGCCAATAGTGTGGACACTAAGTAGATATCCATCAGAGACACAATCAATCAAATAGCCCAAAAGATATTAGGATTTCAGAAAACAATTAAGTCCAAACCTTGATTTGACGATGAGTGCAGGGCGAAGATCGAAGAACGTAAACGCCTCAGAGTGATCCGCATAGAAAGATATGATGAAGTCAACGCAGAAAGATACGCGACGATTCGGAAATAGACAATGAAACTTTTCAAACACGAAAAACCCGAATGGGAGAAGACTCGGATCGAAAAAATCATAGAAAATGTCAGAGCAAAGAATATCAGAGACATGTATGCCGGCATAAATTCTATTAGAAATGGCTACCGAGGGAGAGCCAAAATAATCCGAGACACAAATGGCTGTCTGGTGACAGAAACAAACAATATCGTGACAAGATCGAAGCAGTACTTTGAAAACTGCTCAACGTGCGCACCCATCAACCACAAATAAACGCACCAGACATATATACAGCCGAGCCTCAGATCCCAGAGCCATCTTTCAACGAAGTTGTGGACCCAATAAATCGATTGAAAAAGAACAAAGCTCTGGGAGTCGATTGCATGTTGACAGAGCTTATGAAGCATGGAGTAGAGGCAACCACTCGACAGATCCACCATCTGATTAAAACAACATGGGATAAGGAAGTCACCCCGGAAGAATGAAAAAACTCAATAGTGGTCCCCATTTTCAAAAAAAGCGACAGATCTGAGTGCTTTAACTACAGGGGAATGTGGGGGGCGAAGTGGGAGTGCCAACGTATGGCACTGGTTCACTAAGGTTCCACCGTCTGCTATCGTTCACCACCACGATAGTTCACTGAACAAATGTAACTGAATTCCGCAGCGAGCCGTCGCACGAGAGGGAGAATGAAACACACTATGATCGATTGGTTGTAAACTTTTTCTTTTTGTTGTTATGTTTTTAAATGAAATTTGTTATTCTGTATATATTGTTTGAAAATATTTTACAGTTTTTATTTGATAAATCTCCGGAGGGCTTGAAGAATACACATCCAAATACCTCGCGTGCGAGGGCGATCGTCCCTGTTTATTTTTAATCCAGCGAATTACTATTTGGGTCTACGTCTTGTTTATTTGCAAATACTGTTATCTATTTCGTTACAATTTCCCGAAAGCATTCGCTATTTACTTCGTTACGACTTTCTGAAAACACTCGTTCCATTTCGCCTCGCGTAGATTGACTTTCATCCGAACTATTTGGTAGCACTAAGCAGTTGGAACCCGACTAACCCGGTGTGTGCGCTTTGGCGGTTGCGACTCGACTGGGTGATGCCCATCGTTCGGCAGATGAAACTCGACTGACTGATCAAAAGCAAGAATCCGTTCATCGTGTCGTGGCAGTGGAGTCATCGCTAAATAAACTCACTGTCACTTACTAGGAACTTGAAAGGGGTTGCTATGCGAGCATAAACAATTTAGTTCCAGCGAATTACTGCCGTACAGGCTGGAATGGATTCCTCTGTCGCTATGTATACGGAGAAATCGGTTTTGGAAACACGACCAAGTATGGGCATGAGTTGTCGGTTAGACAAAGGAATATGGGTCTTGATCGTTGCGATGGTTGCTTCGTGGAAATGCAACGCATCGTGCTGGTGACTTACCAGTAAGGAGAATTGGTGTTGTTTCCGTTGGTTTAGTTGGGATGGGTGTCGGAATGGTTTTCGGGGGAAGTAAATGTTGCTTGGTTATAAGCGAGAAAATGGTTTAAGCAGGAAGTGAGCCGGAATGATTTTCAGGGGGAAATTAGAGCTGCTTGGCTGCGAGCGAGAAATATAATTTAAGTAGGGAATTAACCGAAGTGGTTTTTGGGAAAAATGTATGCGGTTTGATGTAGATGAGGGAGATTATTAATATTCCGTTGTAAGTTGGAAAATGCGTTTTATTGCAGATTGGGAAATGGATTCTTTGCAAGTTTGGGGCTGTATGCGGTTGCAGATTTGGGGATGGGTGCTGTTGCAGATGTGGGGTGTGTTCTTTGCATGTTTGCGTATGGATTGCAGATTTGGGTTATGGTGGCGCGCTGTTAGCAGTCAAAATTGGTTGAAATTGTGGGTTGGTTCTCCGTGTGATATAGGGAACCCCCACGGGAATATCATTGCTCCCAATCACATACATAAAGGGAGTTTTGTAAGAAATGAAATTAATGAAAAAGTGATGACGTAAAGTCTAGACTATACAATATATTCCAACTAAGCTCCAACGATTTTTATTGGGTAGCCGTTTTTTCTTCGGCTGACGTTATTGTAGACAATCCACTTTTGGATCGTTTATTTATACTAGATATTTTTGTTTGTTTGTTTGATGTGTCGATCGCGTATGTTTAGACACACTTCGTTATACGAATTTCTTTCAGCTCATGCGGTACCCAGATATCAAGATTTTTTACGAAGCCAAACGGTTACACATGGCCATAAACACTTTCAGAGTACTAGCCACCTCCTGATCTGTTGAATGCTTGTTTGCGCCAGCGCTTTAATTGTCTCGTCATCAATATCGGAAGTGTTACCGAAGCGACGTGCAACTTTAATTGAACATTTTTAACAGCTTATCTTTCTTCTCTTGGAAGGTGGGTGTTAAACTTATCGAGCTTGCCATCCTCGATGACATTTATTGTTTCATTGAGAGCCAGTTCGTTAAAATTGTTATCTGCTCCATAGTACTGAGCATGACTGGAAGGCACATTTTTTCACCGTCTTCCACTGGTTCTTTTGTTTCATTACTGTCTTTGGTCACATTTAATTTGTGCCTTCTGGCCAAGAGATCGACTTGATTCAATCCTCTTCGTGGCTTCACATTAAATGAAGTCTGATTTTCATACGTCATCAAGGCATCACATTTCTTTAAGCTTTTGATCGTATAATTATTTTAGTCTTTTTTTTTTGTTTTATTTTTTTATTAATTCACATAAAATTTGGTTTATGAATAGTCTCTGTTTTATTTTTTCGATCTTGATTTTGGTGCGGTGTTCTTCACTGCAGTTGCGTGTTCGAGTTTATTGGGATCGCCACAATATGCTAATGTATTGAAACGTCCACGTAACGGGTCGAAACCTAGATAAGATCGGAATAAGCGAAAAGTACATTAAAAGAAAAAAATTGCAAAAAGCTAAACATAAAAAAGACCATTTTTATAAACTAAAGCCTTTTTATATATTTATGTTTGAATTGGGATTAGAATAATGCCTCTTCCCTAAAATTATTCAAAACTCAAAAGTATCAATCAACGTAATACCTTCTAAATAATAATATATAATACAAAAAGAGGAGAAAAGCAGGGCTACATATTACAGCTCGTAGATTTAAGCACAAAGATGTAATAGTTTACAAATATTAAACATATATGTACATTCAGAATCAGTAGTTATTACTACTATTGCTAGACAACTAAACTTGACAATAATACAATTTGTATAATGGCGTCATTATTATCGAAGCCACAGTCATTTAATACTTTCAATATTTTTGAAGACTGTGAATGCATTGAATGTTTACATTCAAGGTAATTGTATTAGAAATTCCGATTTATAAATGACCGTGTAGCAATTAAAATAAATACAATCAGTTCGAGAATTCTTCGAACTGATTATTGGTCACTGAAAGTTTTCAAATTATGTGCAGTCAGAAATAATTCAAGTTAAGAAAGTCTGCATCATTTTACTTATTTGCTAGACGCTGAAACAACACTTTTAATTGAAATTCTTTATTTTACCCTTTGCTAAGACATCATCAATTTTGCCCATAATGCAATTATCATTCTTATAATGCTTAAAATAACGTCCTGTGCAATTTGTAAGGTTATGATTTACCAGCTTTATTAGTTAAAAACCAAAGAATACCGAATAAGAAACTTGGGGGACCACAGACTGTAGACCCTTTGCAAATAAATGATCGAGCTGTTTCAATGTCAACTTCAATAACATCGATTATTTCACCTTCGACTCCACCTCCCGAATTGATTCTATCGTCGTCAGTTACCTCGCAGTAATACAATATTTGCATTGACCCAGAAGAACCAACGCCAGACCTGAAACAAAGCGATAAAAGCATAACTCATTGCCATTCTTCTTTTCTATTACCGCATTGCAGTAGTGTTCACCTGTAACGAATAATTTCTTCAAGCCTCTCAATGGGTACATTGTATCCGCATTCCTCTATAACTTCTTCTTTGGCAATTTCTGGAAAGGATTTATTTTTATCAATAATTCCAGCACAAAATTCAAGGGTCAGCCCGAGCTTTGGGGGAAACTTTTCCAGATCTAGGTTTTCAATGTCACCGCCATTTGAAGTTACTATACTGTAGTACACAGCTGCAATTAAATACAATATTCATAAAATACCAAACGGTTATAATAATTTCATTACATTCAAAACTATTAATATGAGCACCTGGGCGAAATTGTTTAACTAACACCAACTTTTGTCGCGTTTTATTGAAAATAATTATGGCAACACTATCGTGTACTTTGAGAAGGTCCCAATTTTTTGCAACACCATTCTGAATGTAATGGAAGCGGAAGGGTCGGACGTAAGGTGAATCAGCAGGAAGTGGTGTGACCCAAATCTTAGTTACATCCTCCATCTTCAACCAACGTTTTAATACTATAGCAAAATACTTTTGAATGAAGGAACACTTTGTCGGGGATAATGACTGTTGACAACTTAATTATTTGACAACTCATTTTTGACATTACTTCCATCATTCTACGTAGCTAAATATCGAATTTAGGTTACGGTGATAAAACGTTTTTTTTTCTATATTAATTGCGCCAAATTGGTTATTACGAAATTAAAATGCCCTTCATAATTAGAATTTATATTTGTAATAAACGCGATTAAAAGGGGATTAACAAAATTGGGAATCCTATCATGTAACGCAACACGAACAAAATAAGAAGGTAAAATATTGTCTGCAAGCTGGGACGATTGTGCGAAATCTTTGCAAAGGTTCTGATTACCCCATTTGTAGAAACTCATTACTGTTTTTTTTTTTTTAGTTTCGGTAGGAAGGTGGAAATCTTGAAAAGATACCTTTTCACCAATCCAGAGGCATGCCGGGTTTTTACTGACTAAAACCACCTCCCGCCAGGCTCGTATTCCCGTTGATCCCCGCGGAACTTTCTTTTAGATATTCCATCGCCGGGGGGGAAGAAGTTTACCTGTTACTCAGCTCGTCGCGTCGCAACTGCTGCATCATTTCACAGAGAATACCATTTGTTACGGACCATGCCTGTTTTGAACTAAGCATGTATTCTATTACTCCTCCCGGAATAACTGTCCGTCTCATATGTCTCTCCAAAATCGTTCGTGCGGTCTCGAATCTCACGCACTCTGTGAGTACGTGTTCCGCATTTTCTAATTTGGCTTCGCAATACAAGCAGTATGGGTAATTCGCATGCTTTTACTTGTGCAAGTATTGCCGAAAGCATCCATGTCATGATATTAGCTGAGTCAGGTGGTAATTCAGTTCGCCATGTTTTTTTTTTTCACCCATGTTTCTATATCAGGCTACATGGTGTGTGTCCATCTTCCTTTGCTGGAAGAATCCCACCTTCGCTGCCATTCTCTTAGGCTTGAGAGCTCTAATTGTGACCGCATTCTCCGACGATTCTCTTGAGAGACCATATGCAATGCAGCGTTTTCTTTAGCTGCAATGTCAGGTGGTATCGTCCCGGCCAGAATATTTATAGCTTCTTCGGATACTGCTCGGAATGAACAGCATACTCTTACTGATGACCTAAACGCTGAGTTCACTCCCCTCATGTACGACTTATACTGTCCGGCTCCTGCCCATATGTGAGCGGCATACATTATAATGGAGGTGTTGACGCTGGTTATGAGTTTCCTTATGTGGGGCCGGGGTCCACCAACATTGGGTAGCAGTCTCGCAAAAACGGTGCATATTCTTGCCGTTTTTTCACTCGTTTTCCTCAGGTGTTCCTTGAAGGTCAACATGTTGTCGAGTATAACACCAAAATATTTAATATAGGGACTGGAACTGATTATTTGCCCTTCTATTTCCAAATCAAGGTGTTCAACTTTCTTGCGGCTGCTTATTAAAACTGCCTCCGTCTTATGTCCAGCTAGTTTCAATCTGGCTATATCTAGCCAGCATTTAATACTCGGGATTGCTTGGGAGCAAATATCCACCAGGTCATCTAGATGTTTAGCTACGGCCTCTTGCACTCTCAAACCTCATCACACTGTGGGAAGAGAATAGCAACGATTCTTACCATGCCAGTTTTGCTTTTTTGCAATTGACTACTGTTGTTCTGTAGTCTTTTCATGACTATCCTGTAGGCGCTGCCCTATGGGTTTTTATTTAATTCATCCCTTAGGGAGCAGAACGCGTCATATTTACTTTTACGGATCACATTCCTCAACTCTTTCCGTTTGTTGGCGAACTCCGCATGCAACTGTGGGTAGGTGTTACGGTTTCTTGCTCTTTGTTGCAAGCGTCTTAACCTGTTACACTCCGTTCGCACATATGCGATTTCGGAGTTCCACTAATAGACTGGTGGTGCTAGGTAATTGTTCGGGATGGAAAACAAAAAATGCGTAAATGATCACCAAAGCTTTTCATGAAACGTAAGCATTCCTAATTGAGATCGAGTAGCACATCATTGATCTGAAATGCGAATGGATACCCTGCTCAGCATTTCTAAAATCGTCACAGATTGCGTGAGGTGTTAGAAAAATAAAGAGCAATTTTTGAATTTTGTGAACTTTATTATTCAGACTTTCTAAAAGAAAAAAATTATCTTGTCGATGCATATGTTCATAACATATTTTAACATTTATAGCCATTTTAAATGTTTAAGGTATTTTTGGAAGTCGAAAAGGTTATAAAGGGTTTTCCAATAGTGACTTGACAACTTTTTTTTCGGCAGTAAATTTTTATAATTTGCAGACGTTGTTCGTTTGTGTACTTAACCATGATGAAAATGCTGAGTTGCCTGAATAAATTGACCGTGACAGTTTCATGATCAGTGAGAGTGTGCGTTCACAAATTAAATTAAAAGTTGTCAAGTCCCTATTGGAAAACCCGATAATACGAGTATTTTGGTGTGGCTGACTGTTTGTGATTTATTCTTAAAAAAAACAACTCCGTAACTTTGCCTCAGCTATACTACTTACAGGAAATGATCTGTGACAAATCTCGAATCTGATAGGACCAAGAAGGACGACGTTTTGCCATGTGTGGTGAGATAAGAGGGGGACTGGGAGCGAACATACAGGGCAAACTCTCTGATTGCTTTTAACCCGGCGAACGCCAGGAAGATCCTTGTCCCCGTTCATTCCAAGTTGACATGTAGTCTCCACGTGATACCCCTGGATAGCTACTTTGGTGGTAAACCAATGCGCGCGGCGACATCCTAAGAAGATTGACGCAAGGCTAATAACCTTACCCGGAAAAACAAATTATTATGGAAAATTTAACAAGCCTCGGATATGGACCGGATACGCGACGACGACCACGGAAACGAAAATGGTTAAACGATTTGAGAATTTTCTCATGGAACGTCCGCTCACTATACAGAAGTCGAGCTGCACAGCAACTAGCCGATGCCCTGACCGAATATAAGGCTGACATAACAGCATTACAAGAAATAGGATGAACGGGAAGTGGTGATATTCAAAGAAACGAGTATGACATTTATTACAGCTGTCATGCAAAACACCATGTGCTGGGGATAAGCTTTCTAGTTAGCCAAAAACTAAAGCCTGCCATTATCGGCTTTAATGCAATAAACGAAAGGCTATGCAGTCTTCGTGTGCAAGTTTAAGAACATAACCCTCATAAACGTTCACGGGCCTACAGAGGAGTCCCCTGACAACGAAAAAGAAGAATTCTACAAGAACGTCGAACGGATCGTCAATGCGTGCCCAAGATAAGATATTGTGACGCATATGACAATCAGTACTGGAATCTTCGAGAAAGTCCGAAACAAAGTACTAGATTATTTTAGGAAGTACTGGAAAACTGGAATAGAACATTCAAGACTATGGAACGGACGGAAACGATACACCAAATCAGAATGAGGAAAAACGGTATAAATACGTCGCACGCAGAGCGGAAGTTAAGTTAGAGTGATAAGTAAGAAAGCGAAGCAAGCGATAAGTCTCAAGTTAGAAGTAAGAAAGAAAATACGCGATAAGTACGGAAGCGATTAGTCAAGAAATCGTTGTGTACGGTAAAAGTGACGTTTGTGATTTAGTTTTTCCGTACTCATCGCGTCTTTTACTGCTTACTTCTTCCTCTCTGATCTGCGTGTGGTGTATTTATACCGTTTCTTCATTCTGATTCGGTGTTTCATTTCCGCCCGTTCCATAGCCTCGAATTTTCTACTGCTCATAGTCTCCAGTTTTCCAGTACTTTCTAGAATATTCTAGTACTGATTGTCATATGCGTCACACTACCCTCCGCCTAGATTAGTTCATCCCGAACTAAGTTCACTGATCTTCTGGGTTAACAAAAAGTCGCCAGTCGGTCACGATGTACCACTTTCATCTTGGCGTTCGGTCTTCGCTGAATCCTATAGACAAAGTCGTTAATTCTTGTGAGAATCTTATACGGTCCTTCCAACGTTGCTGCAACTAAGAAGACCCCTCTTTTTGCCGATGAGGGTTATAAAACCACATGTTATCGCCTGCATTGAATCCGGATGCGTTGGCTCGAACGTCTTCCTTGTTTTCATCCTGTCACTTGATACCTTGATTTGCTTTCGAACCAAATGATGAATCTCATTGAGGCGATTTTTCCAGTCGGCTACGTAGTCTTCAGTCTTATCTATGGCATCTGGAGGTATTCCGAATCGAAGATCGGCTGGTAATCGTATCTCTCGTCCAAATATAATTCTTGCTAAAGAATGGCCTGTCGTATCGTGATTAGCCGATCTATAAACTACAAAACTATAACTCATGAGAAAGATTTGTACATATTTGTCCCAATCTCGTTGGTGATCACTAACGACCTTCGATAAGCGCTCTTTTATTGTTCGGTTGAACCTTTCGACCATTCCGCCTGTCTGCGGATGTAAGGGTGTGGTCCTGAAATGTCTGTGATTCGAAGTTTCGGCCTTGATCGGAATGTAGCTCACAGGGAACTCTATATCTGCTGATCCAATTATTGATAAGCTGCTCAATCACGGTTGTAGCTTCTTGGTTCGGAATTAGAAGGACTTCCACCCACTTGCTGAAGTAATCCATGATAATCAACATGTATTTGTTGTTGTCGTTGGTGTTTGGAAATGGTCCTGAGATATCAATCGCAATTCGCTCGAAAGGGGCACCCACGTTGTACTGCTTCATAGCGCTCTTTGGTTTTGTTGTCGATCCTTTGGTCGCAATGCAAGTTGTCCACTTCCTACACCAAGATTCGACGTCATCTTTCATGTGAAGCCAGTAAAATCGAGATCGTAATTTTGAAAGTGTCATATTAACTCCCAGATGTCCACCGGAGGCCCCGTCGTGCATTTCTGTTAGTACATCATTCACTTCACATTCTAACCTTCAAGCCAAGTGAACGCATGTGCTGTGAGTAAAATAAAAATATTTCAAGTGAAATGGATCGAAAAACTTCAGCGAAAATGATTACGCGTCCGGATCGAAGTAAAAAAACGCGATTTCACGGTGTGACGCATATGACAATCGGTACTAGAATATTCGAGAAAGTCCGAAACAAAGTACTAGAATATTCTATAAAGTACTGGAAAATTGGAGACTATGAACAATAGAACATTCAAGGCTATGGAACGGACGGAAACGGTATAAATACGTCGCAAACAGATCATGGAGATGAGTATGAAGTAGAAAGTGAAGCAAGTGATAAGAAATAAGTAAGAAGCAAACAGAGTAAGCAAGCGATAAGCAAAGAAGCGATAAGTCAAGAAATCGTTAAGAGTATGGTAAAAGTAACGGTTGTTATTAACGGACTAATAAAGTGTTACATTAATTCAAAATCGATTTAACGGCTCTTATTTATTAAAAATAATTAATCCAGCGAACCCAGAAATATCAATCGCGATTCGCTCAAAAGGGGCACCCACGTTGTACTGCTTCATAGCGCTCCTTGGCTTTGCAGTTGGTCCTTTGGTCACAGCGCAAGTTGTGCACTTCCTACACCAAGACTCGACGTCATCTCTCATGTGAAGCCAGTAGAATCGAGATCATAATTTTGAAAGTATCTTATTAACTCCCAGATGTCCACCGGAGACCCCGTCATGCATTTCTGTTAGTAAATCATTCACTTTTGATGGTGGGACTAGAATCTGCATTCGATGGGATTTTCCGTCCGCGGTTCCCCATTTACGCTTTAGAATTCCATCTTCCACCAGCAAGGAATTCCATTGTGCCCAATATGCTTTAAATGTTCCACTCTTGTCGGAAATATTGTTCCAAGTTAGCCGCTCGTTCTTTTCTTTGTGTTTCAGGATTAGCGACATATTTTCATCCTGAAGTTGAGCTCCGCGTATAGACTCACTCGTCCACCCATCTAGTACTTCTACTTATACAGTTCGAAGGTCGTATGCCTCTTCGTTCTCTTCCGCACTATGACAATGTTTACAATCTGGCTTACATGGTCTTCTTGATAGAGCATCAGCGTTATTATGCACCTTCCCTTGACAGTGGGAAATCTGGAAATCGTACGTTTGAAGTCGTTCGATCCATCGAGCTATTTGTCCTTCCGGATTCTTAAAATTTAACAACCATTTCAGGGCGGCATGATCCGTCCGAAGGTGGAATCGACGTCCGTAGAGGTACTAATGGAAATTCTTAACGGCTTCTACGGCAGCCAGCAGTTCCTTTCTTGTTGCACAGTAATTTCTCCCTGGCTTATATAGAACTCGACTATAATATGCGACAACTCTTTCGTTACCATCGACTTCCTGTGACAACACTGCTCCGATTCCTGTGTTACTTCCATCAGTATCCAATATAAATGAGCGATCTGATCTTGGGAATGCCAATGTTGGAGTCTTACATAACTCGGCCTTCAATGTGTTGAATGCTGCCTCACACTTTTCTGTCCAATTGAATTTCTTGTCTCTACCCGTTAGTTCGTGTAGGGTTTTAGTCACGTTGGCGAAACCTTGAACAAACCGTCGGTAATATGTCGCTAATCCCATAAAGCTTCTTAACTGTTGCTTATCTTCTGGAGTAGGCCACTCTTGGACAGCTGCTATCTTATCAGGATCCGTTTGAACTCCTGCAGATGAAACGATGTGTCCCAGGAGTTTTACTCTCCTTTGGAAGAGTTCACATTTCTTCGAATTGAGCTTTAAGTTGGCCTGTCTTAGTCGTTCGAAGACGGAGCGCAGATTATTGATGTGCTCTGGTAAATTCCTTCTAACAACGATGATATCGTCCAAGTACACAAGACACGTCTTCCATGTAAGTCCCCGTAGAACACTTTGCATTAATCGTTCGAACGTTGCTGGAGCATTACACAATCCAAAAGGCATCACGTTAAATTGATAAAGCCTGTTGCCGGTAGTAAACGCTGTCTTCCTGTCTCCTTGTCCTCCTCCTTCACTTCCACTTGCCAGTAACCGCTTTTTATGTCCAATGCTGAGAACCACTGAACTCCAGAAAGGGTATCTAGTGTGTCGTCGATTCGAGGAAGTGCGTAACTGTCTTTCTTCGTAACGTCGCTTAACCGGCGGTGGTCGACACAAAATCTAGTTGTCCCATCCTTCTTCTTGACGACCACTACCGGCGAAGCCCATGGGCTCGATGATTTCTCGATGACTCCTTGCTCTTCCATATCTCGAATCATGTTGCCTACTTCTGATTGTTTGGCCAGAGGTAGTCGACGAGGTGGCTGTCTTATAGGTCTTGACTCACCCGTGTGAATGCGGTGTTTAACTATACCGGTGCGTCCGGATTTATCATTTCCTGTCACAAAAATATCAGAAAAATCGTTCAGGAGTGATTTGACGCTTGCCCTTTCTCTGTCTGTTAATCCGATTTCCTGGGACATCAACCTATTAACCACAGAGGATGCACCAGAGGGCTGTTGAATTGAATGGTTCTCTCCCCTTGTCTGATCGAGCTTTTCATTGATACGGATGCACATTCTGCGATTACCTCTCATTTTCTTAATGTGACCGGCTCCTTGGACGCATTTAGTAGTCTCCTCTTATGATTAGCGCCTGAACAACAATTCTCAATTGGTGTTTCATTTATTCGTCGGCGATTCCTACAGTCAACAGAGATGTGGCAGACTTCGCCGCATGTCCAACACTTCATATCTGGTCTCGGGGTTCTCCGTTGTACATGCCCGATTCTTTCCAGGACCATTCCTGGGCGGACATTTCTCGGATTCTATATGTACTCCTGGTAGCCAGTTTAGCAGATTCGTATGCCAATGCGAACGCCAGTATTTCATTAGTCGTCTTCTTTCCTGCCAAACGAACGGCCTGTTGCAAGTCCTGATCTTGGAGTGCATTTATAAATGCATCCATTGCTACCTCGTTCAGAAATTCCTTAGTCATATTTGAATAAGACAGGTTTGCCAATCGCTCAATGTCTGCCTGCAACTGTTGAAGATTTTCTCCAGGTTTCTGCGTTCTGCTCCGCAGTTGCATGCGGTAGACCTGCTGGATGTGGTTGTCTCCATACCTAGCTTCAAGGCAGTCTCTTACCGCTTGGAAATCTGTTTGCTTCTTTGCTGGTATGGTTTGTAGCAATTCTGCAGCCACCCCGCGGAGTGACAAGATCAGTGATGTTGACTTTTGCTCATCCGACCACTTATTATAATTGGCCGCGGCGTCAAACTGACGTATAAATACGGAGAAGGGTCCCGTTCCATCGAAGGTTGGCGGTTGCATCCTTGTATCTTTGTAGTCATGTTGATTGCTAGGCGATGTCTTATTTCTCTCAACACACTCGTCTCTTTTCGATTCGCGTTATTTCATCGGGGACTTTGTTGAATTATGTTTCTGCGTCGATTAGTTCCTCGACGAGACAGCAAAATTGTTTGGCGTAGGAAGCCCAGTAAATCCAATCATGTGTCGCCATGGACACAGCAACAAACTACTGCCGCACTGGGCAGAAATGAAAAACTTACATTGAATTTTATTACACGATTTACGATTTGACTTTTATTACACGATTTACGATGTTCACATTTTAAAACAGATGCTGAAGGCACCGTATACAACATTGCCCGCTTCAGCAACTTCAACTCGCCTTGCTTGAAATCACCGTTTGATCATTCCAAAACAACAGGTTTTTCCACCTTGGCTTATTGAACCGTTGTTGAGGTCAATAACCAGAGTCTGTCTCTTTTGAAAACGCTGAAGATCAGATGTTGTTGTTTTCTTTGCAGTTGCAGATGACGATGATCGTTGTGGTAGTTCATCGTCATCAGGTTGTTGGATTAGATATTGTTATTGGTCTTCTTGTTGACATTGATGTTGATGTTGGTGAATATCGGATTTATATCAGCTACCAAATTTATTGGGAGATGTACAATTATTTAATGTAAATCCATTCGATAACACCTGAGTTTTCAGACATTAATGTGTAGAGTTCTACCAATTATAAGTGGTAATATGACTTGTTGGCCAGTGGTATGTTGTAACGCAATTAGATGATGGTACGCCTCTGAAGAATCTTTTCTTGCTATAGGTTGCAACCGAGTTGGTTAGATATTGGATCTAACAATACAACATTTAAATTGATTGTTCTTTCCTCATGTTGCTGTACTGCAACAAATTCAGTTTCGTTTTTTAGACCCAGATTGTCCACTTCGTTTCGAATTTTTGACTGAATATCTTCCTCAAAGTTCTGAAAATTACATTTCATCCACTGCGTTTGTGCATCCAATTTTTCATTCAGATCTGCAGATTGTGCGTCGAATTTTGAATTTTGGGCACTCAATTTTGTATTAATGTCTGTAGCTTGCGCGCCCAATTTGGTCAACATCATCCTGAGCATCTCCGAAATGTCCAACTGTGGCGAACTCTTCTCCGTTACATTGGCACCATCTTGACTCGCTGTTTCTTCTCCGTCCGGACAGTCTGGTCCAATCGTAAAAACATATGTGTTAACATCAATACCCTCTTCCTTCATTGCTGCTTGCAGACGCTGTCGAAGAATTTGCTTCTGTCCTCTACTATCCAGATTCTGTCCTCAAGTTCAACTCAGGAACGCGAAGATCCTCCAAATGTCGATCTGACATTATCTGAACATCCGTTCCATAGTCCCGAATTTTCTACTGCTCATAGTCTCCAGTTTTCCAGTACTTTCTAGAATATTCTAGTACTTTGTTTCGGACTTTCTAGAATATCCTAGTACTAATTGTCATATGCGTCACAATATTCTACAAACATGATATCGTTCGAAAAAAGATTAAACTTCATAAACGATAGCAAAGTCGGGATTGATAATCGGGAAGGTGCCGTTGTGTGTTTGGTGGGCTTGCAAGGGTATTTTCCAATACGATTCATTACCGTCTACCCAATTGTTGATATTGTGACGCATATGACAGTCAGTACTGGAATATTCGGGAAAGTCCAAAACAAGCACGGGAATATTCTATAAAGTACTGGAAAACTGGAGACTAGAACATCGAAGATTATGGAGCGGACGGAAACGAAATGAGAATGTGAGAAACGATAAAAAGACGTGGAGACAGCTGATGGTGACAGACAAGAGGAGGAGAAAAAGCGAAGCAAGCGATAGAAAAAAAAATCGTTGAGTGTTATATTTATTAAATTAAAAATCGATTTAACGGCCCTCATTTATTCAAAATAATCAATCCAGCGAACCCCAAGCTCGCTACAATTGGTGTCAGAAGTGGGATTGATTATTGGTGAAGTAAATAAGCTGCGAAAGCGTGTTGTGACGATGTCAGATCGACATTTGGAGGATCTTCGCGTTCCTGAGTTGAAGAAGGAACTTGAGGACCGGAATCTGGTTAGCAGAGGACAGAAGCAAATTCTTCGACAGCGCCTGCGAGCAGCAATGGAGGAAGAGGGTATTCATGTTGACACATATGTTTTTGCGATTGCGCCAGACTGTCCGGATGGAGAAGAAATAGCGAGTCAAAATGGTGCCAATGTAATGGAAAAGAGTTCGCCACAGTTGGACATTTCGGAGATGCTCAGGATGATGATGATAAAATTGGACGCACAAGCTACAGATGTTAATGCAAAATTCGACACCGTAAATTCAAAATTGGACGCGCAAGCTGCCGATGTTAATGCAAAGTTGGATGTCAAAAATTTAAAATCGACGCCCAAAATTCAAAATTCGATGCACAAGCTGCAGATGTGAATGCAAACTTGTATGCTCAAACGCAGTGGATGAAATGTAATTTTCAGCACTTTAAGGAAGAAATTCAGTCAAAAATTCGAAACGAAGTAGAAAATCTGGATATAAAAGTCACCGATGAAATAACACGAATCGAAAAGAGACTTGAGTGTGTTGAGAGAAATAAGACATCGCCAGGCAATCAACATGACTACAAAGATACCAGGATGCAACCGCCAACCTTCGATGGACGGGACCCTTCTCCGTATTTATACGTCAGTTTGACGCCGAGGCCAATTATAATAAGTGGTCGGATGAGCAAAAGTCAACATCACTAATCTTGTCACTCCGCGGGGTGGCTGCAGAATTGCTACAAACCATACCAGCAAACAGATTTCCAAGCGGTAAGAGACGGCCTTGAAGCTAGGTATGGAGACAACCACATGCAGCAGGTCTACCGCATGCAACTACGGAGCAGAATGCAGAAACCTGGAGAAAATCTTCAACAGTTGCAGGCAGACATTGAGCGATTGGCAAACTTGGCTTATACAAATATGACTAAAAAATTTCTGAACGAGGTAGCAATGGATGCATTTATAAACGCACTCCAAGATCGGGAATTGCAACAGGCCGTTCGTTTGGCGGAAAAGAAGACGACTAATGAAATACTGGCGTTCGCATTGGCATATGAATCTGCTAAATTGGCTACCAGGAGTACATATAGAGTCCGAGAAACATCCGTCCAGGAATGTTCCTACCAAAGAATCGGGCATGTACAACGGAGAACCCCGAGACCAGATATGAAGTGTTGGACATGCGGCGAAGTCTGCCACATCTCTGTTGACTGTAGGAAACGTCGACGAATAAATGAAACATCAAGTGAGAATTGTTGTTAATGCGCTAATCATAAGAGGAGACTATCAACGAACCAACCTGAGGCCAATAGCTCGGGAAACTTGTAAGGGCAGACTTTACGGGGCAAAAGTCGCCTGGTGGAATGTGCAGCCCCAGCATCGTAACTGTATCACAACTCCAACGGGATAACCAAAGTTTGGTTATAACTACGATTGTTAATTTCCTTCCTTGCGACAACAGTGACAATCGACACTGGAGCAACGAGATCCATAATTCGGCCGGACGTCGTGGGCCAACTTGCCCTTAATAAACATAGAAGATACGCTTTGAGGACTGCTACAGGAGAATGCTCTACAGTCTACGGAGAAGTCGTGAGCATAATAGCGCTGGGCAATATTTCCATCTCCCACAAATTTTTGGACGCAGATATTACGGACGAATGCATTCTTGGAATGGATTTCATGAAAGAGCACCAAGTTATTCTAGATATCGGGCAAAGACCACTGCGGACTGGTAACTTGGAGGTTGCTATTACATTGCAGGACGAACAATTGCGAAGATTGAAATGTTATGTGCGTGAGGAGGATGAGATCCCAGCTCGTTCGGACTCGGTAATTTGGACCAGTCTCGAGAGTGATCCCGGTGACAATCGATTTTACATCACCGAGGCCGTACAAAATCAGCGTAAGGGGAACATCCTTGTTGGGAAAGCCCTTATCGATGCGAAGAAGCACATCGCACCCGTCAGAGTACTAAATGCGTCCAAGGAGCCGATCGCAATAAGAAAAGGAGAGGTAATCGCAGAATGTGCACCCATGTCAGTGATAAGCGCAATTCAGACAAGGGGAGAGGACCATTCAATTCAACAGCCCTCTGGTGCACCGGCTGTGGTTAATAGGCTGATGCCCCAGAAAATCGGATTAACAAACGGAGAAAAGACAAGCGTTAAATCACTGCTGAACGATTTTTCTGATATTTTTGTGACAGGAAATGATAAATTCGGACGCACCGGTATAGTTAAACATCGCATTGACACGGGTGAGTCAAGACCTATAAGACAGCCACTTCGTCGACTACTGTTGGCCAAACAATCAGAAGTAGGCAACATGACTCGAGATATGGAAGAGCAAGGAGTCATCGAAAAATCATCCAGCCCATGGGCTTCGCCGGTAGTGCTCGTCAAGAAGAAGGATGGGACAACTAGATTTTGTGTCGACTACCGCCGGTTAAACGACGTTACGAAGAAAGACAGTTACCCACTTCCTCGAATCGACGACACACTGGATACCCTTTCTGGAGCTCAGTGGTTTTCAACATTGGACCTAAAAAGCGGTTACTGGCAAGTGGAAGTGAAGGAGGAGGACAAGGAGAAGACAGCGTTTACTACCGGAAACGGACTTGATCAATTCAACGTGATGCCGTTTGGATTATGTAATGCTCCAGCAACGTTCGAACGATTAGTGGAAAGTGTTCTACGGGGACTTACATGGAAGACGTGTCTTGTGTACTTGGACGATATCATCGTTGTTAGAAGGAATTTACCAGAGCACATCAATAATCTGCGCTCCGTCTTCGAACGACTAAGACAGGCTCAATTCGAAGAAATGTGAACTCTTCCAAAGGAGAGTAAAATTCCTGGGACACATCGTTTCATCTGCAGGAGTCCAAACGGATCCTG
Source organism: Microdon myrmicae (assembly GCA_963931805.1). Taxonomy (NCBI): domain Eukaryota; kingdom Metazoa; phylum Arthropoda; class Insecta; order Diptera; family Syrphidae; genus Microdon; species Microdon myrmicae. The sequence continues at coordinate 77,043,036 of OZ007499.1, forward strand.
ATAAGATAGCAGCTGTCCAAGAGTGGCCTACTCCAGAAGATAAGCAACAGTTAAGAAGCTTTATGGGACTAGCCACATACTACCGACGGTTTGTTAAAGGTTTCGCTAACGTGGCTAAAACCCTACACGAACTAACGGGTAAAGACAAAAAATTCAATTGGACAGACAAGTGTGAGGCAGCATTCAACACATTGAAGGCCGAGTTATGTAAGACTCCAACATTGGCATTCCCAAGTTCGGACCGCCCATTTATATTGGATACTGATGGAAGTAACACAGGAATCGGCGCAGTGCTGTCACAGAAAGTCGATGGTAAAGAGAGAGTTGTCGCATATTATAGCCGAGTTCTATCTAAGGCAGAGAGAAACTACTGCGCAACAAAAAAGGCACTGCTGGCTGTCGTAGAAGCCGTTAAGAATTTCCACAAGTACCTCTACGGACGTCGATTACACCTTCGAACGGATCATGCCGCCCTGAATTGGTTGTTAAATTTTAAGAATCCGGAAGGACAGATAGCTCGATGGATCGAACGACTTCAAACGTACGATTTCGAAATTTCCCACTGTCAAGGGAAGGTGCATAATAACGCTGACGCTCTATCAAGAAGACCATGTAAGCCAGATTGTAAACATTGTCATAGAGCGGAAGAGAAAGAAGAGGCGTACGACCTGCGAAATGTACAAGTAGAAGTACTAGATGGGTGGACGAGTGAGGCTATACGCGCAGCTCAAACTCAGGATGAAGATATGTCGCTAATCCCGAAATACAAAGAAAAGAACGAGCGGCCAACTTGGAACAATATTTCCGACAAGAGTGGAACATTTAAAGCATATTGGGCACAATGGAATTCCTTGCTGGTGGAAGACGGTATTCTTAAGCGTAAATGGGAAGCCGCGGACGGAAAATCCCATCGAATGCAGATCCTAGTCCCACCATCAAAAGTGAATGATGTACTAACAGAACTGCACGACGGGGCCTCCGGTGGACATCTGGGAGTTAATAAGACACTTTCAAAATTACGATCTCGATTCTACTGGCTTCACATGAGAGATGATGTCGAGTCTTGGTGTAGGAAGTGCACAACTTGCACTGCGACCAAAGGACCAACGGCAAAACCAAGGACCGCTATGAAGCAGTACAACGTGGGTGTCCCTTTCGAGCGAATTGCGATTGATATCTCAAGACCATTCCCAAAAACAAACGACAACAACAAATACATATTAGTTATCGTGGATTTCTTCAGCAAGTGGGTAGAAGTCCTTCCAATTCCAAACCAAGAAGCAACAACCGTCATTGAGCAGCTAATCAATAATTGGATCAGCAGATATGGAGTTCCCTGTGAGCTTCATTCCGATCAAGGCCGAAATTTCGAATCACAGATATTTCAAGGCATCTGTGCGGCACTGGGCGTAAGAAAAACCAGGACCACACCCTTCCATCCGCAGTCAGACGGAATGGTCGAAAGGTTCAACCGAACAATGAAAGAACACTTATCGAAGGTCGTCAGTGATCACCAACGAGACTGGGACAAATATGTACAAACCTTTCTCATGAGTTATAGATCGGCTAATCACGAGACGACAGGCCATTCTCCAGCAAGAATCATATTTGGACGAGAGATACGATTACCAGCCGATCTGCGATTCGGAATACCTCCAGACGCCATAGATAAGACCGAAGATTACGTAGCCGAATGGAGAAATCGTCTCGACGAGATTCATCATTTGGTTCGAAAGCAAATCAAGGTATCAAGTGACAGGATGAAAACAAGGTACGATGTTCGAGCCAACGCATTCGGATTTAATGCAGGCGATAACGTGTGGCTCTACAACCCTCACCGGCAAAGAGGAAGATCCCCGAAGTTGCAGCAACATTGGGAAGGACCGTATAAGGTCCTCACAAGAATTAACGACTTTGTCTATAGGATTCAGCGAAGACCGAACGCCAAAATGGAAGTGGTACATCGTGATCGACTAGCGATTTTTGTTAACCCAGAAGACCAGTGAACTTAGTTCGGGACGAACTAATCTAGGTGGAGGGTAGTGTGACGCTTATGACAGTCAGTATTGGAATATTCGGGAAAGTCCAAAACAAGCACGGGAATATTCTATAAAGTACTGGAAAACTGGAGACTAAAACATCCAAGATTATGGAACGGACGGAAACGAAATGAGAATGTGAGAAACGATAAAAAGACGTGGAGACAGCTGATGGTGACAGACAAGAGGAGGAGAAAAAGCGAAGCAAGCGATAGAAAAGAAAATCGTTGAGTGTTATATTAATTAAATTAAAAATCGATTTAACGGCTCTTATTTATTCAAAATAATCAATCCAGCGAACCCTAAGCTCGCTACAATATTAATTTCTATAACCGGAAATTAATGCGGTTGAAATAAGAAATTGAGAGGATGTGGAATTAAATAATCTGGAATTTTGTTCTGTTTCTCCATGATAACGCTAGGCCTCATATATGTTTGATGATTCAATAAAAATTGAGGAGGCTTGTCTGGGAAGTTTTGATGCATCCACCGTATAGTCCAGATGTATTGAGTTATCATTTCCGGTGTACAAGTTACGTCAGAAAAGACAGTGAAAAGCACCATCCGTTTTTAAAGACAAAACCCCGAAATTGCATAATTAAAAAATAACTTAAAAAATGATGCGGAATGTAAAGAAAGAGCAATATTTGAATCAATAAAACAGCTTTTGAATATAAAAAAAACTACTCACTTTTAATGAAAAAAATACTAAATACATTTTATCCCCAACGTAACCTTTCTCTTGTGCACTTGTGATGCTGCTGGTCAAGGGCTGTTTTGATTATATGGAGCTGGTTAATTTCCATTTACATACAGATCATTTCCCTATCCGTCATATAAGAACCTCAATGATAGCTGAAGTCAGATACTGTCTTTAAGGGGGTATTCTGGTCTAGACGCACGAATTTAACGCAATTTTTGAAGTGCTGTAAAAAAAAGCAATCAATATTTTTACTATTCTTTTTTTTTGGATGTTTATTAATATTTCAAGAAAACAGTAAAAAAATTGAAAGTAAAAAATTCTAAATTCAAAAAGTTAGCAGCTGATGAAGTGGGGGATCTCAAAAAGTTGACACCATATCCCCGATTCAGCCCTTCTAGCAATCTGAAAAAAACAAAAAAACAAAATTATTAATTTACTGAAATGCCTCTATCGTTGGAACTAAAAAAAGTTGAAAACACTTTTTTTTAACAAAATGGCAACTACTTGAAAAAAAAATTATTTTTGTACCACTTTTTTTTTAGTTTTTCGAATTTTTTAAAAATAGTTAACATTGAAATTTGGGGATGAGGATAGTTCATGCAATAGAAAAGCCTATAAAGAAGACATATCTTAAATTTGAAGTAAATCGCTTCAGTGAACTTGAAAAATCGTGGGTATTGTTTTAAAAACGACAGTTTCGAGAAAAACGCGCTTAAAGTTTCACGTAAAGTTTCTCGCGGTCTAAATCATGAAATGATATTTTAGACTTACGTTTATTCAATCTGCCATTCCTGCTGCATACATTGGCCCTTCCTCGACTTCGAAATAAACATCGTTCGCGCTTCTCTCTTCCAACCGAGCAGTTCTGGCCTTCTTTGATGCGTTAGACGCTCGTATCTCTGAGCGGTCAATCCGGGCATTGTCGCGTTTCCCAGCGAATGAATAAGCTTCTGGACCAATTTTGACTCCCATAAGCATCATTATTTTTAAAAGAGGAATGTAGCCTTCATTGACTATGCAAACAAGAAATTAACTTATCAATTTCAATGACGTGAGTTCTGGAATGAATATTGTGACGCATATGACAATCAGTACTGGAATCTTCGAGAAAGTCCGAAACAAAGTACTAGATTATTTTAGGAAGTACTGGACAACTGGAATAGAAAAGTCGAGATTATGGAACGGGCGGAAACGAAACGCCAAATCAGAATGAGGAAACAGTATAAATACGTCGCACGCAGATCGAGAGGAGTAATAAGCAAGAAAGTGAAGCAAGCGATAAGTCTCGAGTGAGAAGTAAGTAAGAAGTAAGTACGCGATAAGTACGGAAGCGATAAGTAAAGAAATCGTTAAGTGTACGGTATAAGTAACGGTTGTTATTACGGACTAATAAAGTGTTATATTCATTCAAAATCGATTTAACGGCTCTTATTTATTCAAAAATATTTAATTCAGCGAACCCTAAGCTCGCTACAATTGGTGTCAGAAGTGGGATTAATTATTGTTTAAGTGAATAAGTTGTGACGATGTCAGATCGACATTTGGAGGATCTTCGCGTTCCTGAGTTGAATAAGGAACTTGAGGACCGGAATCTGGATAGCAGAGGACAGAAGCAAATTCTTCGACAGCGTCTACAAGCAGCAATGGAGGAAGAGGGTATTGATGTTGACACATGTGTTTTTGCGATTGCGCCAGAGTGTCCGGATGGAGAAGAAACACCGAGTCAAAATGGTGCCAATGTAATGGAAAAGAGTTCGCCACAGTTGGACATTTCGGAGATGTTCAGGGTGGTGATGATAAAATTGGACGCACAAGCTACAGATGTTAATGCAAAATTCGACACCGTAAATTCAAAATTCGACGCCCAAAATTCAAAATTGGACGCGCAAGCTACAGATATTAACTCAAAATTGGACGCACAAGCTGCAGATGTCAATGCAAAGTTGGATGCTCAAACACAATGGATGAAATGTAATTTTCAACACTTTAAGAACGAAATTCGAAACGAAGTAGAAAATCTAGATCTAAAAAAGAAGCTGAATTCAAGAAAGTCACCGATGAAATAACACGGATCGAAAAGAGACTTGAGTGTGTTGAGAGAAATAAGACATCGCCAGGCAATCAGCATGACTATAAAGATACAAGGATGCAACCGCCAACCTTCGATGGAACGGGACCCTTCTCCGTATTTATACGTCAGTTTGACGCCGCGGCCAATTATAATAAGTGGTCGGATGAGCAAAAGTCAACATCACTGATCTTGTCACTCCGCGGGGTGGCTGCAGAATTGCTACAAACCATACCAGCAGAGAAGCAAACAGATTTCCAAGCGGTAAGAGACAGCCTTGCAGCTAAGTATGGAGAAAACCACATGCAGCAGAGCAGCCTGGAGAAAATCTTCAACAGTTGCAGGCAGACATTGAGCGGTTGGCGAACTTGTCTTATTCAAATATGACTAAGGAATTTCTGAACGAGGTAGCAATAGATGCATTCATAAACGCACTCCAAGATCGGGACTTGCAACAGGCCATTCGTTTGGCGGGAAAGAAGACGATTAATGAAATACTGGCGTTCGCATTGGCATATGAATCTGCTAAACTGGCTACCAGGAGTACATATAGAGTCCGAGAAATGTACGTCCAGGATCGTTCCTGCCAAAGAATCGGGCGCGTAAAACGGAGAACCCCGAGACCTGTTATGAAGTGCTGGACATGCGCCGGAGTCGGCCTCATCTCTGTTGACTGTAGGAAACGTCGACGAATGAATGAAACATCGAGTGAGAATTGTTGTTCATGCGCTTGTCATAAGAGGAGACTATCAACGGAACAACCTGAGGTGAAGAAACACATCGTACCTGTCAGAGTACTAAATGCGTCCGAATAGCCGGTCGCAATAAGAAAAGGAGAGTTAACCGCAGAATGTGCACCCGTGTCAATGATAAGCTCAATTCACCAAGGGAAGGTGCATAATAACGCTGATGCTATATCAAGAAGACGATGTAAGACAGATTTTAAACATTGTCATAAAGCGGAAGAGAAAGAAGAGGCGTACGACCTGCGAAATGTACAAGTAGAAGTATTAGATGGGTGGACAAATGATGCTATACGCGCAGCTCAATTTCAGGATGAAGATATGTCGCTAATCCTGGATCACAAAGAAAAGAACGAGCGGCCAACTTGGAACAATATTTCCGACAAGAGTGGAACATTTAAGGCATATTGGGCACAATGGAATTCCTTGCTGGTGGAAGATGGTATTCTTAAGCGTAAATGGGAAGCCGCAGATCCTAGTCCCACCATCAAAAGTGAATGATTTACTAACAGAAATGCACGACGGAGTCTCCGGTGGACATCTGGGAGTTAATAAGACACTTTCAAAATTACGATCTCGATTCTACTGGCTTCACATGAGAGATGACGTCGAGTCTTGGTGTAGGAAGTGCACAACTTGCACTGCGACCAAAGGACCAACGGCAAAACCAAGGAGCGCTATGAAGCAGTACAGCGTGGGTGCGCCTTTTGAGCGAATCGCGATTGATATCGCTGGGTTCGCTGGATTAATTATTTTTAATAAATAAGAGCCGTTAAATCGATTTTGAATTGATGTAACACTTTATTAGTCCGTTAATAACAACCGTTACTTTTACCATACTCTTAACGATTTCTTGACTTATCGCTTCTTTGCTTATCGCTTGCTTACTCTGTTTGCTTCTTACTTATTTCTTATCACTTGCTTCACTTTCTACTTCTTACTCATCTCCATGATCTGTTTGCGACGTATTTATACCGTTTCCGTCCGTTCCATAGCCTTGAATGTTCTATTGTTCACAGTCTCCAATTTTCCAGTACTTTATAGAATATTCTAGTACTTTGTTTCGGACTTTCTCGAATATTCTAGTACCGATTGTCATATGCGTCACACCGTGAAATCGCGTTTTTTTACTTCGATCCGGACGCGTAATCATTTGCGCTGAAGTTTTTCGATCCATTTCACTTGAAATATTTTTATTTTACTCACAGCACATGCGTTCACTTGGCTTGAAGGTTAGAATTCAACTGTTCGCAACTGGATGTAAACTCACACTAAATATAAAAGAGAATTTAAAAATACATAAAGGTTACCTTCGGTTATTGTATTTCAATATATATATATAAAGGTTTTACGAGGAAACAGGGTCGCAGGTTGACAGCAAGTCTCTAATGTCTTTTGTTCTATTCGTTCCGGCCGAGAGTGTTTAGACGGCGCGTCAGCAAAACATCTATACCTCCGAAAATAATTTGAATTTTCTAAAATCCAATTAAAGACATATTCTTAGAGGGTTAAGCTCTGAAAATATGAGAAAAAAATGATTTTTTCAAATTTCCAGACCAGAATACCCCCTTAACATTTCCCGTGAAGATAGAGTGATAGTCTGGGGTTAGTTTCACGTTATTTTTTTTCACCTGTTAATAAACGGATTAGAATAAAGTTTTAAAATTTGTTGATTATGTAGTTTATTTTTCCTCTTGTACTTATATCATAATAATTTTTCTTTCTAAATATTTCCTTCTCCACAATGGCTTACACATAATTTAATTTAAAATATACACTAATTCAGGAGGTAACTATTAAGCCATTTTATTTCGATCTTACTTTGTTAGGTTTTACATTACCAATTTGCTTTTTTCTAGTAAATGTTTCAATAGTTGTTCTCTTTCGAGTATTCGTTTGAGTCAATGTACCCTCAGCTGAGTTTTCTCTCCACTCCGTCTCTGTCAAAATGGCAAATTTGTGCAAAAAAAGTTAGCGTTTCGGATTGACATTGCGTGATCGTGTGACATAAGTGTACATCAATAAATATCGACCTCGATTCACCCTTCCTGCTGGCGAGGGTTTGTTCGAATTGCTCAAGAAATATCTCGATAATAAACACGAGTGCTGTGATTCCGGCAATTCGTCAAACCGTTTAGAAATTACGCTTAGTTAAGTTTATTTTATATTCAATTTACTTGTAACGGTCGGTGAAAATGCTGCCGTCAATAGTCTCATCGGCACGACGTGCATTCTCTACATCTCGGGTCCTGGCTGCAAAAAAACTGACGGTTCGGGATGCCTTAAATACAGCTTTGGATGAGGAGATTGCTCGTGATGAAAGGGTGTTCTTGTTAGGGGAAGAAGTTGCTCAGTACGACGGAGCGTACAAGGTCAGTATACATTTTATACTTCTAATTACAGTGGTTACGTAAACTTGGTGTACATCATTTGTTAGGTTATCTGAGGCGGCCGTTTCAGAGCCGTTACGGGGTAGGCTACACGCTAGCATATTGGATATATGTTAGCTTCAAAAATGTTCTTCAATAATCTTATTATAAATCTGCTGTTGATGATTCTATTCTGTCCGTATGCTTTGTTATTTTGTGCGGATGTTTTAGGTTGTGAGTAATCTCTGCAAGAGGATAGCGTGTAATAGAACTACTGATCCGATTGTTTGAAGTGTTCGGCATAAGTTGGGAGACGCGTCCGGTGTTGTTATTTGATTACATATAATCATTGTTCATATCGTCGCCGATATATTATTCTGAGATGGGAATTTGTTCTTGTACTTGACAATACAACGAACGTTGCCAACATACCTGACGTAACTACTCTTGTCACATCATCTGACATTTAGACTGATAGCATTTAATTATAGCAGCATAATCATAGTAATCATGCTTTTAAATTCCACTGAGATACAAACTATAAGTCACAATCTTTCGATGGCTGATAAGGCATCACCGCACCAAAATTTGTGAGCAAATTATGCTAGCCCACTGTTTCATTAAAACGTGTGCCATCATCATAATCAAAACCGAATTAATTAAATAAAGGCCCAATTATGGCATTACCTTCAACGAAATATTGGATTGAAGGCCCCCTTATTTAAAAAGAAGGAAGGAACATCAATATGATCATGTAGTGTGTGCCATTAAAATAGCAGGGCGTTCAACATAGGCGGTGTCTCTAATAATATATCTATTTTTAGTTAATCATCATCATCATCGGCACTACAACCGGGAACCGGTCTTGGCCTTATTTAGCAAGTCCTGACACTTGTTAAATTTTCCATAATGATTTGTTTTTTCCGGGCAAGGTCATTAGTCTTGCGCCAATTTTTAGTTAATATTAACTCTTAAATAATACCCGTCAAAGGTGATAAGACGTTGCTATTTGATAGATCCCGTTAAAATTCAAGAATGACTTTAATAATAGCAATCTGCTCCGTCGAAGGCAACTTTTTGTTGCACCGAAAAATGTAAAACAAAAATAAACGAAATTGTTTTAAATAACCATAAAGTTAAAATATGTGAAATAGTTGAAGCCGTATATAGGTTTCTTCATATATTCCAGGTCGATTTTGTTTGACCGGGTGACAGTTGTCTATTAACATTTGACAGATGTAGATTGTGTTCGACAACAATTAAATACGTAGCAGGTATTGTCGCATCAAGCTGGAGTGCTTTAGTTTTACAGCTCAGTATAGATGAACACAATTTTGATGAAAAAAAAAAAACAAATTCGATTTGGCTGTCTTTGTTAAGTGGTTATTCTGGTCTAGACACACGAATTTAACGCGATTTTTGTACTGCTGTAAAAGAAGCAATCAATATTTTTATTATTAATTTTTTTATATGATGTTTATTAATATTTCAAGAATACAGTAGAAAAAATTGAAAGTAAAAAATTCTAAATTCAAAAAGTTAGCAGCTGATGAAGTGGGGGATCTCAAAAAGTTGGCACGCGACCATACCCACGATTCAACCCTCCTAGCAATCTGAAAAAAAAAAATTATTAATTTACAGAAATGCCTCTATCGTTGGAACTAAAAAAAGTTGAAAAAAAAAAACAAAATAGCGACTGCTTGAAAAAAAAAATATTTTTGTACCACTTTTTTTTAGTTTTTCGAATTTTTAAAAAATAGTTAATATTGAAATTTGGGGATGAGGATAGTTCATGCAATAGAAAAGCCTATAAAGAAGACATATACTAAATTTGAAGTAACTCGGTTCAGTAGAACTTGAATATCGTGGGTATTGTTTTAAAAACGACAGTTTCGAGAAAAACGCGTTTAAAGTTTCACGTAAAGTTTCCGCGGTGTAAATCATGAAATGATATTTTAGACTTACGTTTATTCAATCTGCCATTCCTGCTGCATACATTGGACCTTCCTCGACTTCGAAATAAGCATCTTTCGCGCTTCTCTCTTCCAACCGAGCAGTTCTGGCCTCCTTTGATGCGTTAGACGCTCGTATCTCTGAGTGGTCAATCCGGGCATTGTCTCGTTTCCCAGCGAATGAATAAGCTTCTGGACCAATTTTGACTCCCATAAGCATCATTATTTTTAAAAGAGGAATGTAGCCTTCATTGAATATGCAAATAGCAATAAACGTAGCAATTTCAATGACGTGAGTTCCAGAATGAATATGTTTCGGCGCGAAAGTCCAAATCAAAGAGTTTAGGGACTCATTATTATTTTGAGTTTCTAATCACTTCTTCATCATTTTTTACTTCGATCCGGACGCGTAATCCTTTTCGCTGAAGATTTTCGATCCATTTCACTTGAAATCACTTGAAATATTTTTATTTTACTTGGCTTGAAGGTTAGAATTCAACTGTTCGGCTTAGTTCACTGGTGGTCTTGTCGATCAGGGAAAAACCATCTGGTCTCTTTCTTCTACTGTCTTTATTCTTTATTTTTAGCAACTATTATCAATATCGTACAAAAGGTATTCTTAGGTAAAACTTATTCTTAGTTGGGCATAGTGTTTTTAATCCTTAACTAAAACTTATTTTTAGGTCGAACTTTGTGTCGCAACTCTTAAGTAAAACTTATTTTATTTGAACATAGTGTTTTTACTTCTTAAGTATTGTATTGTAACTCTTAAGTAAAACTTATTTTAGTTGAACATATTTCAATTATTACAAAACTTACTTTATGTTGTGCACGGTATTTCAATTATTACAAAACTTACTTTATGTTGAACACGGTATTTTAATTATTACAAAACTTACTTTATGTTGTGCACAGTATTTCAATTATTACAAAACTTACTTTATGTTGTGCACAGTATTTCAATTATTACAAAACTTACTTTATGTTGTGCACAGTATTTCAATTATTACAAAACTTACTTTATGTTGTGCACAGTATTTCAATTATTACAAAACTTACTTTATGTTGTGCACAGTATTTCAATTATTACAAAACTTACTTTATGTTGTGCACAGTATTTCAATTATTACAAAACTTACTTTATGTTGTGCACAGTATTTTAATTATTACAAAACTTACTTTATATTGTACACGGTATTTTAATTATTACAAAACTTACTTTATGTTGTGCACAGTATTTCAATTATTAGAAAACTTGCTTTATGTTGACACAGTATTTTTGGTTGAACGTGTAAACCGTTGTAACTTTATTTCAAACAGTTGGCACAGAAAGGGTTCAAACTGTATACGGACTGTAGCACCGGGTAATCACTAAATTTAATTAACTCAACACAGAGGTATATGTTCTCTGGTGTACACGGTTGTACGTCTATTTCAACTATTTAAACAGAAAAAAGTTCGAAATGTGGACTGCGGTAGCACCGTGGTAATCACTAAATTTAATTAACTCGACACAGATGTATATGTTCTCTGGTGTACACGGTTGTAACGTCTATATTAACTATTTAAACAGTAAAAGGTTCGAGATATAGACTGTGGTAGCACCGTGGTAGTCACTAGCCAACTAATTTAACGTGAGGGCACGACTTGCCCTCACGGAATCCAAGACACGATTGAGTATCGCCTCCGAAGCGACAGAATACCAAAATTCTATCCATCGCTTCGATGACCATATTTGGTCATTTTCCTTTTCGCATTTACCCTCCATAGAAGGGTTGAAACACACACACGATGATCCCCTTTGGTGCTCATCGCGCGTGTCACCCAGCATGCGAACCATAGACTTTGAATAAAAATAAAAATAAACACATTCGCAGCTGGGGCGAGTCGTTCTGAAAAGGGTTATTTGCTTACACGATCAGCGACTACGTGTAGCATGATTGCTGATCGTGCGCATGTTGTTGTTGGCATAAACAGAGGTCGAACCGTCGTATGAGTATTTACACTGGCGAGTTCTCTATGCTTTTTAGCTGCCAGGTGCGGCTTTCCATTTCGTGTGGCTTGATTTAGCGACCGATGTGGGCATTGCATGAAAGAATCAAAAGGAAGAAATATCTCTTGTGGCATTGTAGCCGACTTCTTAGGAGACATTTCGTTGGTAGGAACTAATGCAATGTTGGTTGCTAGATGTGCGACCAATTTGCCCTTCCTATAGAAACGCTTGTGTTGCTGATGGTGTTTTACTTCAGCGCAGTTAAGCATTGCAGCGGTGGTTGGTCGTTATGAGCAGGTAAATCATGCTTTTCAGGTTTCTGTATGCCCATGTAGGGAATGTCTGTCATTGCTGATATAATTTTCGTATCAGCAGACATTGTGCTTTACAGGTTTTTCGCGGTTATAGGAATAACCAATGCAGGTGAGTACACGCTTTATTGGAACAAGACGCTTATGAAAAGGGGTTACCTGGTGGTAGATAAGCAGGTAAGTAGTGGCGTTCGCAAGAACCGCTACAGGGTACCTAAAGAAAAACGTATACTTCGATAAACAAAATACAACCCTGATGGTTAAAAACACCATTCGAAACGAAATTGTTGAGGCAACACTAGAAGCCTGCGAAATTGTTATGAAAAACGTGCGTAAAAGACCTTCCCTTTGCACCATGATCAGAGGTGAAAACTTGACCGACATCGTAAACGATACATAATGTTAAAGACCATGTATTCAATTAGTAAAATATAAATTTAAACAAGAGAAAAAACATCGGCCTGGAATATAAAGCGCACATCGTTGATGCCATTAATACTACTATTTACTAATTAATTATGAGGAGAACATCATAATCTTCGGAGATGTTAATCTTCCACAACTCAATTGCGTTTTATCTGACGATCATTCACATTTCACCTCCCAACCCACCTCGGACAAGACATGCCTTACATGGATCGACTAGATGATTCTTGTCTCTGTCAGATCAGCAACATTCGAAACCTCTTGGGTAGGCAGCTGATCTAAAGAAAAACGTATACTTCGATAAACAAAATTCAATCCTGGTGGTTAAAGACACCATTCGAAACGAAATTGTTGAGGCAACACTAGAAGCCTGCGAAATTGTTATGAAAAACGTGCGTAAAAGACCTTCCCTTTGAACCATGATCAGAGGTGAAAACTTGACCGACATCGTAAACGATTCATAATGTTAAAGACCATGTATTCAATTAGTAAAATATACATTTAAACAAGAGAAAACACACCCGCCTGGAATATAAAACGCATATCGTAGATACCATTACTACTACTATTTGCTTATTAATTGTGAGGACGACATCATCATCTTCGGAGGTTTTAATCTTCCACAACTCAATTGGGCTTTATCCAACGTCATTTACACTTCACCTCCCACCCCACCTCGGCCAAGCAATGTCTTTTCACCGATCGACTAGATGATTCTTGTCTCTGTCAATAAACAACGTTCGAAACCTCTTGGGTAGGCAGTTTGACCTCATCTTTACAATCTGACTCTATCAATACATCTGTCTCAGGCAGCTCCTTCCTTCTCTATAGGCAAGCACCACCCCCTCTTCTCGCGACCCCCCTCGAGTCCCCTTGCCAGCACCCGTCCCCCCTCCCAATCACTTCGCCTACAATTTCCATAAAGCTAATTTTCGCCTCATCAACGACTACCTAGGCCGCCTTTCGTTCAACTTCGATCACCTATCCGTTAAAGATGCGATCACCCATTTATATACCGAAATCTTTTATTATATAACCCTGTTCGTTCCCTACAGAACATCAAACTCTTCCCCTCCATGGTACAATCATAAACTTCGCTCCCTGTGTAATAAAAAGAATAAGTTGTGGATCATCTCTTGCAGTCTCCACGTGACACCTCTGGATAGGTACTTTGACACCCGCCAAGTACTGGACCAATGCATGCAGCGTCATCCTGAGAAAGGTTGTACGCAAGGCTAATAACCAGGCCCGTAAAAATGAATTATTATGGCAAATTTAACAAGCCTCGGATATGGACCGGATACACAACGACGACCACGGAAACGAAAATGGCTAAACGATTTAAGAATTTTTAAGAATTTTTACATGGAACGTCAGCTCACTATACAGAGCTCGAGCTTCACAGCAGCTAGCCGATGCCCTGTCCGAATATAAGGCTGACATAACAGCATTGCAAGAAATAAGATGGACGGGGAGTGGTGTTTTTCAAAGAAAAGAGTATGACATTTATTACAGCTGTCATGCAAAACACCATGTGCTCGGGGTAGGCTTTCTAGTCAGCCAAAAACTGAAGCCTGCCATCATCGACTTTAATGCAATAAATGAAAGGCTATGGACTCTTCGCGTGCGAGGCAAGTTTAAGAACATAAGCCTCATAAACGTTCACGGGCCTACAGAGGAGTCCCCTGACGACGAAAAAGAAGAATACTATGAGAACGTCGAACGGGCCCTCAATGCCTGCCCAAGATACGATGTGAAAATCGTTCTTGGTGATTTGAATGCAAAAATAGGTCGGGAGCCGGTTTTCAGGCACTACACAGGTTCCCATAGTTTGCATGAGAACACTAATGACAATGGACTACGAGTCATCGAATTGGCAGCATTGAAAAATTTGGGCGTTGCGAGTACCAGGTTTCCGCGTAAAGATATCCACAAAGCCACCTGGGTATCACCTCACGGAGCCACTCGCAACCAAACTGACCACGTGTTGATACATCGCCGCCACTCCTCGAGCCTGATGGCGGTACGAGCGTACCGAGGTGCCAACGTCGACTCGGATCACTATCTTGTTGGTACAGTTTTCCGAGCGCGGATTGCCTTACGGAGACGTATTGCATCCGCAGATCAGGTTTGAATCAACACGGCTGCCTTACGCAATGAGAATACCAGTAACACCTTTGGCCATGCGTTAAGACTCGCCCTCGAAGAGCTCGACGGAGGGAGAGTAAGTCCTGGGGCCAGAATGCCGGGCGTAGAAGAGAAATGGACACGCCTTAAGAATACTGTCATTAGTACTGCCAACTCCATCTTAGGCAGTAGTCGTAGAGATCGGAACGACTGGTTTGATGATGAGTGCAAATTAGCGACTGAACATAAGAATCCTGCATACCGGGCAATGCAGCAGTCCCATAGGACGGGGTTGCGCGAGGAGAAATACAAAGAGCTCAGAAGATCTGAAAAAAGACTTCACAGACAAAAGAAAAGTGCCTGGGAAAAAAACCCTGTCTGTGAAATAGAGAAAAGTAGAGAGCGCGGTCTGCACCAGGCACTGAAGCTCTACCAAATAATTCGCAGTATGACGCGGTACACACCACGCTGCACTTACTGCAAGGATAAAGAGGGTAATCTGATCACCGATCCTGAAGGCATTCTGGAGCGATGGGAAGTGCACTTCAATGAATTGCTAAATGGTCAGCTCACAGAAGAATTGGAGGTTCCACCAATGCAAGATAAAGACCAAATGCTGCCGCCACCAAGCATTGAGGAAACATTAAAAGCCATTAGACAGCTTAAATCAATAAAGCCCCTGGAGCTGATGGCATACCAGCTGAGCTGATCAAACAAGGAGGGACAGCGTTACATCACGCAATCCATGAGATCGTGGTGCACGTATGGGAGCAAGAGGAGATGCCGGAAGATTGGCGTCGCGGTATAATTTGCCCCATACATAAGAAAGGAGATATCACACTGTGCAGCAACTATAGGGGTATAACATTTCTGAGTAGCGCCTATAAGATACTCTCCATCATCCTACAAGATCGGATAGCCCCATACTCTAAAGTCAGTATCAGTATGGCTTCATCCCAGGAAAATCAGTAATTGATCAGATATTCACACTTAGGCAGGCGATGGAAAAATGTCTGGAATTTAAGATTCCTTTATATTATCTATTTATAGACTTAAGGGCCGGCTACAACAGCATAGCCAGTGTGTAACTATGTAATGCCATGGGAGAGTTGGGCTTTCCAAACAAATTGATGCGACTTCGTAAATTTACCATAACCAACGTAACTAATCAAGTTAAAATAGCGGGATTGGTGTCCAAACCAAGAAACATCTTTAATGGAGTCCGACAAGGGGGCGGTCTGGTTTGCTTTCTCTTTAACTTGGAGAAAGCAATCCGTGACTCTGGCGTTACAACTAGGGGGACTATTGTCACCAAGTCCAGCCAGGTACTTGCCTACGCAGATGACATCAATAGATCCGATTCGGCTGTACAGGACCCCTTCACCCAGATCGAGCAGGCGGCACAAAAACTGGGACTGCACATTAATGAGGGAAAAACCAAGTACATGGTGGCAACTTCTGCGAAGAGAAGACCTAACGTTGGTCAAACTATCAGGGTAGCGGAGAACGAATTTGAAGTAGTGCAGTCCTTTAACTACATTGACTCAATAGTATCAGCCGATAATAATATGGAAGAAGAAATACGCAGACGGCTGATCAAATCCAACAAAGCCTACTATGGTCTATCATCGTCATCATCGGCACTACAACCGGGGTCCGGTCTTGGCCTTATTTAGCAAGTAAAATTTGTTAAACTTTCCATAATAAATTGTTGCTCCGGGCAAGGTTATTAGCCTTGCGCCAAACTATGGTCTATCAAGGCTCTTTAAATCCCGAAATTTATCCAGAACACCCAAGCTACTACTGTTCAAGACGATGATCTTACCAGTACTCATGTATGGATTCGAGACCTGGATGCTTAATAAAAGGCACTCTGAACTCTTAGCCGCGCTCGAGAGGAACCTCTTAGGGAGAATTGTTGGCCCCGTATGTGAGGAAAGACGATTCCGGGGACGTTACAACCACGAGTTGTACGCAATCTACCTTGAAGCTAATGTTGTAAGAAAAATCAAGCTCGGTAGACTCCGGTGGGCGGGACACCTAGCTCGAATGAGCGAAGCCTGCCCGGAAAGTCCTTTGTGGCAGGATGTATGGAAGGAGACAGCGCGGCAGACCTTGTCTGCGATGGAGAGATGGCGTAGACCAGGACGCCCAGAGCCTGGGAATGCCAAACTGACCGGTGGGGAGATTTGTTAAATAAGGCCAATACTGGATCCCGGTTGTAGTGCCGATGATGATGATGATGATGGATACAGTGTTATAAAAGCCGCATATTCTTGTTGACGAGCTTTGTGCGATACCTGTTGTTTTTAATGATTTTTAACCAACTGTTAATTTTTCATTTTATGTTATCCTACGGAATATTGTTTTCCATTATAATTTTAAGGCATCCAAGACCAATGTACAATGAGAGTTCCTGCTCTTTTTTCTCTTTCTTTCTTCTTCTTTCAACCATCTTGTGCTTTGGTGTTAATGAATGTCAATAACTCCTTAGTGTATGTTTTATAAAAAAAACCTCCCATAGTACCAATATTTTTTGAAATTAATATCCAATTTCAGATTCCAAATGACTATAATTATATAAGAGTAAATAGTGACTTTTTGCTCAACAATTTAAACGCCAAAAGTTCGTTTTGGTGAACCTGTGAAATACTGCGCGCCTTTGTTAACGCCTAACCCATCGCACTTCTATATCGACATTTTGCAAAAGTATCGAAATGTGCAAAACTCCAATTTCACTCCAATTTGTTGACATAGGAAACCTCTGTTTTTTTATCTTATACTTGCAAAGACTTTTAAGAAATAGGACACTTCTACGTGTTGTTTATTTAAGGCGTTCCACAATCTATTAAAACGAATTACGTGCTGTCGTTTATATTTGCCCATTGGATATTTGATCTGTGTGCACGCGCAAGAATTTATAAGCGAGGCTATTGCACTAATTCGAATTGTGTGACTTGGGGTATCGTATTTAAATGCATTTCATGTTAGGCAATAATAATAACATTTTTGACTATTCAAACTGAGAGTCGACCTTTCTTTCCAGTGATATCTGGTGTAAGGTGAACATCTGAAGTACCTTTACACCGTTCATCTACATCACTATCGCGAAATAAATTGAATATTGCCCTAAAATGCTACAATATGAAGGTGAATATGTGAAGTGTAGTTTTGTTTAACAATACGCGCATACGAACGGAACTTTTTGATACCATTAAATACAATATCAATGCACACTGAGGGCGGAAGTATGGAGGGACGATTGAGAAAGGAAATATCGATACACAGTGGTTTTGAATGAACACGGACGAATACATGACTTGGCAGTCTCTTTCTGTCGTAAAAATGATTTTGAATGAGAGTTGAGATGCTCTACTAGCCATTCAACAAATCTTGATAGCATGGGTTATCAAGGGGCATTCGTATATTCGGAACGTTCCTACGTCTAAACGGACATGAATGCACTCCACGTGAATTAAATCAAACCGAGAAATCCTATCCAATAAGTCAATACAGTCTTGATATAGTTTCATCTCGCAAATACCATGCCGAAGCCTCTGTTCTTGCAACATAATGTTAAGGTATGTTCCTTACTGAGACGGTGTCGCTCCGCTTCGCTGGTGTCTGACGGCGGGGTCGCTGCTGAAGTGGGTGTCAGTGGTGGTGGAGTGTGGAATAACAGAAGACGATTCCCTTTTATTGTTTTTTATGATCAGTGTTAAGTTATAGTTGGGGGACTGAATGAAAACGCGTTTCGTTTGTTGTCGATTTATTTTTTCTTAACGGGTTTGATTATTCTTTATTTATTTTAACAACGGTTCAACTATTTCTAGGGTGGCATTTAGATTGTATTTTCTTTTATACTGCGCTGGCCATAGGTTCGGCCTCCGGTGATTTACTGATCACGAAATTGAAATTCACTGCCCTTTTATAATTTTTTTAGTTGAGAATTGTCAACTATTTTATGGTCAAAATTCCCAGAAGCACACATAAGAGTTTGCGTGTTTCAATTTGAGTTGTGTTCTGGGAATTTGTTAGAATTTTGGTTGGATGGGTTCTGGAAATGGGAATCATGAAATGCGTTTTGAATTAAGCATTTCATGATGTCAGGATTTTGGGAATTGAGTCAATGTACGACGAACTAACTTTTGGTTAAATTCGTTGTTCATGTGACTCTATGTGGAATTGAATCAATGTGCGATGAATTAACTTTTGGGTTAATTCATTGCTCATATGATTCAATATGAAATTGGGAAATTTAGGCTTTGGATTATGATTTAATACTATTGGGGATTTGGATAGGAGTAGCGATTTAGGATCGCTACATCCTTCCGCCCTTTAGAAAAGAAAATTAATCTAGAAGAGATTAATTTTCTAGGATGGATGAGAAGCAAAGGGCGGTGGCATTTCAATTTCGCGATAGTTTACATTTGTAATTGGGTTGGTTTTTGAACATTAATTGTTAAAATTTTGTTGTAGCTGTGTCTATTTTAGCAAGATGTGATTCTTAGGTTTTTGGCTCCCCGATAGTATAGTGGTTAGTATACCCGCCTGTTACGCGGGAGACCGGGGTTCGATTCCCCGTCGGAGAGCCTCTGGCGCAAGACTTATGACCTTGCCCGGAAAAAAAAATCATTATGGAAAATTTAACAAGCCTCAGGACTTGCTAAAATAAGGCCAAGACCGGTTCCCGGTTGTAGTGCCGATGATGATGATGATTCTTAGGTTTATTGGATTAACATTAGATTTATTTGTGTTTATATTGTAGCGTTTAATGCTCGTAGCGATTGGTTTTGTTTAGTATTAGGAATTTTGCTTATTTTGATATTTATTGTTAACAATAGTGGTGATAACTATAGTAATATTTTGTTAATGATAAAGTATATTATTTATCTGATATGTACATTTTGTGTTTTATTATATTTTAGTAAATTTAAAAGTAGGTTCATATAATTGTAAGGTTTGTTAATGTTAAATAGTTAAGATTAATAATTATTGTTAATATAAAAGTTAGTAACAGTAATGGGCTAAATTATTTTGGATTTGCCAATAATTTTGTTTAGCTACTTTTTTCTTTTTACAATTTAGTTTATAAACTGTCTTCCTCATTGAGGGTTAATGTTTGTTTTGTTTGTTCTTTGGTTTTTTCTTAATATTCATACTTTTCGTATTTTTAAGTTAGATTTTAATTAGGGTTTACATATATTTTTGAAATAATTACAATTTTGTTTGTTATTTATAAATTGTCTTCCTCATTGAGGGTTAATGTCTGTTTTGTTTATATGTTACATTTGTTTTAATATTCTTTTGTATAATATTTATTAGTTTTTATATTGTTTGACAATTTTTATGTCGTCTGTTATTTCTCTCCATATTGTGTATTTAGAAATGTTTTTAAGTGATGGATTGTGATACACCTTGGGGATAGCATACGTCTAGGGTTAATAGTGGAGGGGAATTTGGAACTAGGGTGAAGAATCAGAACTAATTGGTCTTGGAATATGGTTTCAGTTTCCTATTGTTTATCTTTACTGATTTTTGGCCAATTTTGATTGTCGTGTTGTTCGGCCCAGTTACTCCTGTAATGAGGAAAGGGCCCTTCCAGATGGGTGTTTCTTTGCCCTTGCGGTGTTTATACTTTATCAACACTCTGTTTCCCACTTGAAACGATTGCGGTTTTGTTTCAATTCCGGGGCATGCGGTTGCCTTTGAAGAGCGGCATTCCTCGCATTGCTTTTTATATTTCCGAATGTCGGAGAGCATGGACGGCCACCAGTATCTTTGTCGTATTTTATTATACGACTTGGTGATGCTCAGATGTTCGCCGGAGGGGGAATTATGATAAACCCTGAGTATTTCCGCGATCTCATTCAGGTTTACTATTTTTTCAGGCGTTGTGGTCATTTGCAATAGGTTTGTATTCTGAGAGGAGCCGGGACACGAGTTTGTTGAATTTGTTGATAATATGTTTGTTATTTGATTACTACCCTTGATATTACCGCATGGCTCCTTGGGGTTCCTTTTTAACCTGAGGATTTTGCGCTTACCTTGGGCTTGATCCTGTTTTCTTTTGGCGTATTTATTTTCAGGCGCCTTTTTCTCGAGGTGTGAGAATTTTATTGGCACGCTAAATACGCTAGGGTTTCTTTTCGTGCGAGGAAAAGTGACGCGTTGTTTGGGGCCCTCCACATTGCAGTTCCTTGACAGGAAGTCATTTCCCGGTAGACCGTCTTCTGGAAGATCGGGCATATTGCTCACTACTTGGAATGTGCATGGGAGTTTGGGCTTACCTTTTAATTGGAAGTTGACCTTGCAGGTTCCCAAGGTCCTAATGCTTCCGAATGGCGTCTCTAAGGTGCAGGCTTCTTGCCGATTTATTTTGGAGTCTGTTTTGCTAAGGCAATTTTGGTTGATCAGACTGATTTCAGCGCCGGTGTCCACTACTAGCGTTGTGTTCTTGTTAACACATACATCTATAAGTAGTTGAACAGTTGGGGCACTGGTTAACGGCGCGCGTGGCGTCCTTATGTGGTAGCTCCTTTTTGCCGCCGAGGGTTTTGACCTTTTTTGTTTTGGTTTTGAAGTAGAGGAGTTCTTTGCAGGTTGGCATTGAACTCGCGACTCCCATTTCAGCTTTTGCTGACAGGATCCTAGGTTGTGTCCTTGTTGGCCACAGAAGTCGCAAGTCTCTCTTATCTGCAGAACTCTTTTTATTTCCCTTAATTGCCGGCAATCACGGATATCGTGATTTAATTGCTGGCAGTGTGTGCAAAAGGGTGTGTTCTTCCTTTTCACACAATCCTCATAGGCATGCCCCCTTTTGTTGCAGTAACTGCAGGTTATTCTGCTGAGAGGGTCTGCATGTGTCAGGGGTATGCTGAGGGGGTCTGCTTCCATTAATTCTTTGGTTTCCCTGTATGGTTGGTCAGCTGGCGGTATTTGCGCCTCTAGGTGTGGAATCCCCTGTGCTATTAGTTGTATGTGTGGTATTGTTTCCACATCTGGGGTATTGGGCATTATTTGTGCCATAGACTGATCCATTTGCGTATCTAGAATCGGTTTATAGGGAGTTGGAGGTGCTATTGGTGAATAAGGTGAAGGAGAATTAAGTGGAATTCGCGAAGAGATTAACGGCAGCTGAGGTTGTTGGATTTGTTCCAATTCCAATGTTTTATCCATTAAAGTTGCCATCGGTGCGTCGCCCATTAATATTAAAAATTGCCGATGGTACGGATTTATTAACCCCTTCTTGTAGATGCTCTTAGCGAAGTCATCTAGTTGTGTCTACCGCCTCAGACAGTATGGGACCGTATTTTAACTTCGCGGCTTTCCTACATTCCCTTAGTGACTTCTTCAGTCGTAACTGAAATAGGAAGAGTGCTTCTGCCGGGTTTTGCCGAATTGCTAGTAGCCCATTTACCAGATCCTGATAATTTTCTGCTGGCAAATAGACTTTCCTTAGCAAGTCCTCGGCTTCCCGAAACGTTGCGAACGGAGTGGACGCGAATAGGGCAGAAGCTTGTCCCCTCAGTCTAGTAGGGAATATTTGTAGAAAAGCCCCGTGTTCTTCGGTCCTGAGGCAGTTTAAGACCCTCTTACAACAATCCAAGAATGTTTCCAGCTCTGCACCTATATGCGGATTTAATTCCCCGGAGAAGATGGGGATTAGCTGTGCTGACAGCTTCGCGATCTTTGTGTGATTCACGGCCATATTTTAGGGTAAACGGATTTGATTTAAGTTAAAAATGAAAAATGAGATAATAGTCTACAGATCCAGAAGTTAGGTTAGTACAGTTGCAAAAGGAAAGGGGGATAACAAGGGAATGTTTTTGGAACGAGGACAAGCGTTACTCCAAAGGTGTTTTAAAATAAAAATGTTGAAGTGGAAGTACTTCCCAAAGATTGACGATCACACAATATGAGCAAACATACACAGGACAGAGTTTTAAGGACTGATTTGTTAAGGTATTAAATAATATTTTTGGGACGAACTTATAATCAATAATATGTTTTTGTGTTTAAAAAGGGGTTCAATTAAATAATATCATAACTAATTATTAAAGGAAAAAACAAAAAATGCTTACTGTTGTTCTGCTTCTGCTGCCGCTGTTGTCCATTGGCTGCTTAGTTGGAACTGCTGTTGTTTTTGGAACTGCTACTCTTGTTGGAACGGCTATTCTTGTTGGAACTGTTGTTTTGTTGGTGTTGTTTGAACTGCTATTCTTGTTGTAACGGATATTCCTGTTGGAATTGTTGTTTTGTTTTGTTTTTGTGTAGGAGTTTCCCCTTTTTTTTTGATTTAAGTCCCTGTGGTTTGGCGTTCAATTTCTTTTTATTATTTTCTTTATTTATTTCTTGGGTTCTCTTATTGTGCTCCTTCTGCTTGTTTCTTTTCGATTTTTATTAACTCCAAGGTTGATCTAGGTCCAGTCCCGTGTAATAGTGTCGGTGGTTTGTTAACCTCACATTTAATCCTCGGATTGATGTCTTTGACACTGGTTGTTATTTTTTTTTTTTTTGTTTTTTGTTGGTGATGTAGTTGGATCTCTTTGATAGGTTCGTAGGATTTAGGATTTATTGGCTCTTACCAGAACCGTCCGCTCTGTGGCCTTACCTAAATCCTACCGGCTGCGCCATTTGTTAAGGTATGTTCCTTACGGAGACGGTGTCGCTCCGCTTCGCTGGTGTCTGACGGCGGGATCGCTGCTGAAGTGGGTGTCAATGGCGGTGGGGTGTGGAATAACAGAAGACGATTCCCTTTTATTGTTTTTTATGATCAGTGTTAAGTTATAGTTGGGGGACTGAATGAAAACGCGTTTCGTTTGTTGTCGATTTATTTTTTCTTAACGGGTTTGATTATTCTTTATTTATTTTAACAACGGTTCAACTATTTCTAGGGTGGCATTTAGATTGTATTTTCTTTTATACTGCGCTGGCCATAGGTTCGGCCTCCGGTGATCTACTGATCACGAAATTGAAATTCACTGCCCTTTTATAATTTTTCTAGTTGAGAATTGTCAACTATTTTATGGTCAAAATTCCCAGAAACACACATAAGAGTTTGCGTGTTTCAATTTGAGTTGTGTTCTGGGAATTTGTTAGAATTTTGGTTGGATGGGTTCTGGAAATGGGAATCATGAAATGCGTTTTGAATTAAGCATTTCATGATGTCAGGATTTTGGGAATTGAGTCAATGTACGATGAACTAACTTTTGGTTAAATTCGTTGTTCATGTGACCCAATATGGAATTTAATGTGGAATTGAATCAATGTGCGATGAATTAACTTTTGGGTTAATTCATTGCTCATATGATTCAATATGAAATTGGGAAATTTAGGCTTTGGATCATGATTTAATACTATTGGGGAGTTGGATAGGAGTAGCGATTTAGGATCGCTACAATAACATGAAGATACGGTTTTTACATTCCTGGCTGCTTGTCGACCAAAAACCCAGTAAAAGGAAGAACGAAACAATTATTAGCAGTGAATCGGCACATTGTATATGCGTTGACGAAAGTAGTTTGCAAGAAAAAAGGGATAGATCAAATATGAACCTTTTTGGTCAGTCAATCGATTTGCTGGTGCTGCATCAATGGCAGAGTTAGTAAGAAGGTTGTCTTGCATTAGATTGTTTACACGTAGATATTTCTAAAGACTTAGTGTGGTAGTTCGACGCAATTACTAAGAGGTGGGTTTAGCCTCAATGCCCAGACATCCTGCGAAATACTGTAGCGTTCTACGAACACACAATTTCACCCAGGTAAGGTTCCTACCCTTCAAGGAACATACATACCTTATCATTACACGTGCCCACAGACACGTGTCCCAAAGCTCCTAATCATACCTGTAACAATGGTCATAGGAAGCTGTAAAATGCGAACCCGATATAAAAAGAAACAAGGAACTTAACGTTCCAAAAGCTTCCAATATCCAGTTCAACGTTTCTTCCATCATATTCAAAAAACAATTGAAGAAACAAATCTTCAATTCCGAACATCTGCACGATGTTACAAGGATTTGTTCGCCGCGAACAATACGCCGATTAAAACCTACGGACGAAGATTAGTAACCCTGGAAATAGGTCTACGTCGACCAATTCGATGGTACTTCGTAGTGGCCGATGTGACCGAACCTCTAATAGGTTCGGACCTGCTGCGACACTACAAACTAGTAGTGGACGTAGCCAGCAACAGACTGATGGACCCGTTAACATCTCTTTCTCAGCCAGTAAACGCAAAGACGGGAGAGGCATTGACGTTAACGTGCACAGTCGCAAACGGTCGATTCAGCGAACTGTTCCGCTTAGTAATTCCCGACGCGCAAAAGCCGGCGTTTTTTACCATATCGAAACGCGCGGTCCCCCAGTAAGCCAACGCCCGCGCCGATTGGCTCCCGAAAAATTGCGCGAGGCTCGTGCAGAATTCGAGTATATGCTCGATCTAGGAATCTGCCAGCCGTCCGACAGCCCATGGGCGAGCGCACTTCATCTCGTCAAAAAGAGTAACGGCGAGTGGCGTCCATGCGGTGATTACCGAATGCTGAACGCGGGGACGACACCCGATCGGCACCCAATAGCAAACCTGCACGACTTTTCTCATAAGCTGCAGGGTTGCGAAATTTTCTCGACCCTCGACCTCACGAGGGCATACCACCAGATTCCGCTGGCTCCCGAAGATATTCCCAAAATCGCAGTAACCACACCTTTCGGGGTATTTGAGTTCAAGGTGATGACATTGGGTCTCCGGAACGCAGCGCAAACATTTCAGCGCTACATCGATTCAGCTCTCCGCGGACTTGACTTCTTCTATGCGTATATCGACGATATACTCAGCATCGAAAACTATGAACGAACATCGCTCCTCCCATTTGAAGCAGGTGTTCGAACGCCTCCGAAATTTCGGCCTGGTAATCAATTCAGACAAGTGCCACCTCGGAGAAGCGGAAGTCAAGTACCTTGGCTATTGCATAAATGGCCAAGGCGTCCGCTTATTACAAGACAGGGTGGATGCATTAATGCAATTTCCTCGCCCCAAGAATGTGCGAGAACTTAGGCGTTATCTGGGCATGTTAAACTTTTATCGCCCAACGCTTCGAAACGCCGCACACATCCAGGCTCCTCTGAACGAATACCTAATAGGAGCCAAACGAAACGACAAACGACCGAGTCAGCTGACCAAGCTTTTCGCTTATCGAAAGAGCAGCTGGCGAATGCAACCTTACTTCGACATCCCGTTGAAGGAGTCCCATTGTCCATACAGTGTGACGCTTCCGACACTGCAATTGGGGCCGTACTCGAACAAGAGTGCGAAGGTAAATGGGAATCGCTGGGCTTTTTCCAAAAAAATTGAACCCGATCCAGCGACGCTACAGTGCCTACGGCAGGGAGTTCCTAGCAATTTACTGCGCAGTAAAGTACTTCCGGCACATGGTCGAAGGACGCCAGTTGACGATCAAAACTGATCACAAACCACTGGAGTACGCCTTCCGAAAGAAAGTGGAAAGTTCAACCCCGCCACAAGAACGGCACCTGGACTACATCGGACAATTTAGCACCCGAATTGAATATGTTCCAGGAGCACAGAACGTAATTGCAGACGCTTTTTCGCGTATCGATGCAATTAAACTCTGTGCGCAAATCGATGATGCCGACTTGGCACAAGCTCAAGGAGAGGACCATCAACTCGAGTCCCTATTGAAAGCGGAGACAGCACTAGTTTTGCGTAAACTCCCTTTCAACGACTTAAAAGATGAAGTCTGGTGTGATGTATCGACAGGGACAGCTCGACCCTACGTCCCAGAAAAGTTTCGGAGGAATGTGTACGAAACATTCCATAACCCAGCCCACCCAAGCGGACGCGCAACCGCTGCAGCCGTCCGACGTAAATTCGTTTGGCCACATATGGCCAAAGACATAACAAATTGGGCACGCAATTGTTTGCAATGTCAGCGTTGCAAAGTCGTTTGACACAACGTGCTACAACCAGCACAGTTTAAGCTCCCCGAGGCACGATTCGCCCATGTACACATCGACATTGTGGGACCGCTTACCCCGTCGAGAGGTTACATGTACCTCCAGACGATGATCGATCGCTTCACTCGGTGGCCAGAAGCAGTGCCACTACGAACAGTGACCGCAGAGAATGTAGCCAAAATATTCTACTCGACTTGGGTCACACGTTTCGGCGTCCAAGCTACTCTCACAGCCGATCGAGGAGCACAGTTCGAGGCAGCTGACCGATCTATTCGGTTGCCAACAAAGCCACACTACAGCTTATCACCCCCAGTCCAATGGGATGATTGGACGATGGCATCGCTCACTAAAAGCCTCACTGATGTGTCATGACGACAATCAATGGCTGGACGCACTACCGACAGTTCTTTTAGGCTTGCACACAAGCATAAAAGAAGACCTGGCAGCCTCAGCAGCAGATCTGACTTACGGAACCAATCTGCGCCCCCCAGGAGAGTTCCTCGCCGATGGAGAACCACCGCTCGAACAGTTGTCAAATTTGGAAAACCTACGCAAACTCATGCGTAAGATCAGGGCAAGACCTGTCGCCAGACACGGTTCCAAGAGGATATTTGTTCACCCAGAGATGGACAGCTGCACACATCAGGGTGGACAAAGTTAGGAAACCTCTAGAACCGCCCTACGAAGGGCCATACAAGGTGCTGGATCGGATAAACGACCGAGTTTTCTCCGTTAACATCGACGGCAAGCCGTACACCGTCAGTGTCGAAAGATTGAAACCGTGCCACCTGGAACTACCGCCAGATACTCGTACCGTACTGGGAGAAACACACCAACAACCAGAGGCGGTAGCCGAAACCTGCCCCGGATGCCACCCATCAGGCTCCCACGAAACGCCGGGCACGGAAAGAGTTGAGAATCAACTAAACCCTCGCGAAATGGTCGCGCGCGGGGCGTCGGACATCCTGCACGGACCAATAACGCGGCAGCGCGCCCGAGATCTGCGCGCACAAGAAGACACTGCGAAGATTCTCAATGTACGGCAACCAGAAACGCCAACCACTGACAGACGAAAAAAAACGTCGAACGCGATAGCTTTCGCTCCTCTACCACCCAAACACCGCCAAATACGGAAGGGAGCACGCCCATAAGACACTACTACACCCCCCAAGCATCTATTCTACTTCATATCGTGACTACGTCACTAGGGGGGGGGGGGGGGGGGTGATGTAGCGTTCTACGAACGCACAATTTCACCCAGGTAAGGTTCCTACCCTTCAAGGAACATACTTACCTTATCATTACACGTGCCCACAGACACGTGTCCCAAAGCTCCTAATCATACCTGTAACAAGGGTCATAGGAAGCTGTAAAATGCGAACCCAAAAGCTTCCAATATCCAGTTCAACGTTTCTTCCATCATATTCAAAAAACAATTGAAGAAACAAATCTTCAATTCCGAACATCTGCACGATGTTACAAGGATTTGTTATCGCCAGCAAATTATTCGACCAACGGATGCACGTGCGGGTGGTCTGTCACAAAGTTGGTGGTCTCCATCGGCAAACAAAAGAAACGGCAACCGTAATTATCTTAACGAGATAATTCGAAAAAATGTATGAGGTTTAAAACCTACAAGGGAACTACTCCTATCCCACGGTTCCTTTTTTGTATTTCACACCAATTAAAAAGATCTAATGGATTTCGGGTGTATTGACAAAAGTCAAACAAAACCCACGAACCGTACGTCAATTCAAATTGCAGGATATCCTTCGGCCGCGCGCCAGATGTGTTATGTAAATAAGGCGGCACACAATCGACAACCGTCGAACTGAATTTCGATCACCACCACGGATGGTGATAATGATGTTCGATGATGAGCGAGTTTCTTCTTTCAGGAATGAAAAATTACCCCTGGGACGTAATAGCATGCTGCTAACAGAGATTCGAAAATTCTGTTACCAGAGCGAATAGGAAATTTCCCTGTGCAGATATAGATACGATCTGTAACAGGGTTTCTTTGGATTGAGATAGGATTAGTCCGTTTCGAGCAACCAAGGAGAATATATCGAGATTCGCCCAGAGAACTCCGACGAGGAGTTGATCTTTAACGTGTGCCTATTTTAACGTGTGCCTAGTTAACGTGTGCCGAGTTTAACGTTGTCGGAAAGTAACGTGTCCCGTACCAGTAATTAAGTGGAGTATTCGCCAAGACCGTATCTACAGCAAATAATGCTATTCGATAAGTGAAATTATGTACATTAAAGTTTTCATGAGTTTGACACTTCGCTTGCCCCAGGCAAGTTATAAGTAAAGACAAATGTACGCACCCTAGTGCATTAATACAAATTTAGAATTGTGTCCCAACGATCATCAACTAAAGTTAATAGCAATAAAAATAAAATCACAGGTTAAGGACAAATATTCTTGTGTTTCATTTGTTCAGCGCATCATTCGCTCCGGTTCCGTTTTGTGTTTTAAGATTTTTTTGCGCACAGTGTTCGGCGGAACGCTGCCTCAACTTCGACCTAGACACCAACATCCGCCAAAATACCATCTCACTAGGGTATAGGCTCGGTAAACTGCTTGGAAGGAAATTCACGTCTATCCTCCGGAAGTTGGCTTATGGCCCCGGACAAACATACCATATCAGGGCGCCATCTTAGCGCTATTATCTCTACGGTTCTAATTGATTACTAAACATTAATCTGTCATGAATAAGTAATTAGCTGAGATACGGGAGGCCACAGCGTTGGGTTAAATACATTGAACCGTACACAGTCTATTAATAAAAAAATGGAAAATGAAAGTGGACACTAATCCACTGTTCGGTTATAACCAAAGATAAAACGCCTAAAGATTGTCGCTTCACAGACGAATCCTTGGGGACGAGAGAATTGCCTCGAGGAATAACTTGACTTAATGGGGACTGGTGCGCTCTTTCCGTTTTCTCAGGGAAATTATTGAGGAAGAAGAAGAGTAGGGTTTTTTTTTTTTGGATTCTCCTAGTTGGTGTTCATCGGCACATCTGCCGCATAGTACCCGAGCCTTGGCATCTCTTGCAATGGAGGATGATTTGTTTATGAGGCTCCTCGATTCTGATCTTATGCGTAAACAAGTACTTAATTTGTTTAAGCTTGTTTGTGTCTTCATGTGGAGGGATTTGGTTAATCCATAGGTTCTTTAAGTTGTTTTCTCGCATGTACGGAGTTTGAAAATAGTCTAGCCTGTGGATTTTCAGCTCTGGGCAAATCCTTTTTTTTTTTTTTACACAAACGCGCGAATTACGACTCCAACCTGGCCATCCCACACAACCCACCAAAGTCGCAACAAGACCAAGAAAATCTACAGATTAACTATTAGAGTCCTCAAAGTATATAATGGCTACCATCACAATTGCAACGATAATCGACAGAAACCAACATTACCCTCACCAAGGCCCCACCAGATTTCCAAACACAAAACACCAACAGCGGTCACATAATGTAGTCCAGTAACCCAAAGCAAAGGCTGTTCTAACTGGAAAATCAACAAATAAACACGCTTATTCCCAATCGTTAGGGCTGTTCCCCATAATCCTCGTCCTCCTCGACCTTACAGAATCTTATCAAAGTATACGGTGCGATTGTTAATGGTGTCAAACGACTACGACCTTCGTCAAGCAGTTGCACGATCTGGACAAATCGAGCCAGATGCAGATGCTACGATCTTAACCCGCACCCTTAATATGACCAGATCACAGCAGAGTGGATCTCCGGTCATGATTCCACGAACAGATGCAGATTTGCTTTGTTTTCTCTTCTCGCGCACAGGAGTATCCGTACAGTCGGTGGACCATCAGATTCTGCATCCATTCCTTAAACACACATGATAAACAATTCGTTTCGGTTCTTGGTAAGCTGTCGCGTGTATGTGTGCATCTACAATGAATTAGCTGTGTAACAGGGCTGGTAGTCGTATCCATCGAATCCCAAAGGACCTGGTGCTGCCGAAAAGGGGCTGTGAAATCTAATCTATTTTGGATGCTCAACACGGATGGAATCGTAATAGAGAAGAGCTTTCCGGAATATATAAAAAATATATTAAAAAAGTTAAACTATTATTTTTTATTGCTCCCACGGAAGTAAAACGTAATTCGCACGCAAAAGGCGATTTTGGAGTACCCTTAAATGTTAGAGCACAGTGCGAGCGGAAGGAGAGGAAGTGGATAAGGAAAGAAGGTATCTATGTACATTGGTCTTAAATGCCTGGACATTACAACGACGAGAAAACACATGATCAGGTAGAGTATTCCACATTCGTGCGGTTCGGCTAAAGAATGACTCTATATTTATTTGTGCGCCTGAATTTTATTTTCAACGTGAATTGATGCGCATTCTCAGATTGACGTGTATCGCGGGAAAATATCTGAGGCGGCACACATTGAATACGTTTAGTTGAGCAACCACCGTGATAATACCTAGAGAAAAGAGATAGGCACGATATGTTGCACCTATGTTCTAACGACAGAATTGCTCGACTCACAGCTGGGCCCCCAATAAGTTTCACTGCTCGTATTTGTATCCTATCGAGCACGTGTAGTGCAGTATTGGATGCGCCCGACCAAATATGGGAGTTGAACTCCATTTTGGGACGAATTTACTCCTTGTAAATAGTGTCCAGGTTGGGTGGAGTGAAGTATTTTTTGCATCTCTTAAGGAATCCCATACATTTGGCTGCACTTTTCGCAGCTTCAAATATGTGGTCATTCCAGTTAAGAGTCGAATTAATTCGAGTGCCGAGGATTGATAGTTCCTTGGCATCGTCGATGCAAGTGCCGTTCATCGACAGTATATTTACTTTGGGGTTCGCCTTTGACGACAGGAGACAGCACTGAGTTTTTAAGGCATTGAACTCTACTCGGTTAGATAATCTCCATTGATATATATTGTTGAGGTCGGAATTCAGTGTATTAAGCATAACCTGCTGATTGGTATTGACGTTCGAAGAATTGGTCGGGAATGATCGTATGGGTATAAGAAACTCAATGTGCTATCGCCGGCCAACGAGTGGATTGGGTAATGGGCAAGAGATAATTTATAAAGATGAGGAAGAGAGTGGGTGAGAGTACCGAACCTTGGGGAACACCTGCATTAATTTGATGGGAGGCAGATTTGACACCATCAAGAACCACTTGGATTGTACGGTCAGAAAGATAGTCTCTTATCCATTGCATCAGGGAATTGTCCACTCCATATGAATGTAATTTTGATAAAAGGGCTGGATGCCAAACTCTGTGGTGGGCCTTCGAGATATCCAGTGCAACAACCTTGTTCCACTTTTCGGTAAGGTACGCCATCAAATCTCCTGTGGACTTGTTGCTACGAAAGCCATATTGGCGGTCATTGAAGAGGTCATTTGACTCCAGATATTTCGAAAGTTGATGGCTAATCAGTGATTCCATTACCTTCGAGAGAATAGAAGCTAGTGCTATGGGTCGATGTTTCCGTTCCGGGTTTGACCGAAAAGAAAAGAAAAAAAATTGTTTTTAAAAAAAAAATTATTTACTTACCCGATCACCTCTTTTAAACTCAACTTCACTAACTCCTTTTTTGTAAATACTATCACCTTGCTAAAAAGGAATTTTTAATAAACAGTGAGCTTTCAAATTTTAACAGCACTAA
Organism: Microdon myrmicae; assembly: GCA_963931805.1. Lineage (NCBI taxonomy): Eukaryota > Metazoa > Arthropoda > Insecta > Diptera > Syrphidae > Microdon > Microdon myrmicae. The sequence goes on from OZ007499.1 coordinate 77,075,404, forward strand.
GTTGGTGGATAGTTTTTCCATCAATTGTACTCATTGAGAGTCTCCCAATGATATAACTCTAATAGTCACAAGATAATTTGGTGTTATTTTTAGTATTCAGTAGCTGTTTTTGTCCTAGTTGAATCGCCACCGAGGTTAATGGCCAGGGACCCGTTTTCCCTCCAAGGCACTGAAGAGAGGATTATTCAGTTGGCAACGGTTCCAACTGAAAAATCACTCCATTGCCTTTCTCGTTGCCTCAGAGCACACCTCGAATTCCATCCAGCGGCATGGCTAAGTTTCGACTGCGACCTTGCAACTGCATACTCTTAGGCGCTGGAAAAGTATGCGGCTTCGCCGAGTCATTTGGATTCATTTGACTCATTTAATCGTTGCATTTTGTTTGCTGTGCTGTTGCTTCTGCAACAGTCGATAAGAAAAGAGATGATTTCTCACCCTTTTTGGGAATTGGCTGAATGTTCGCTGACTTCCATCTATTTGGGAAACGGCCAGTAGAGTAAGACAAATAGAAGAGTTTCCGCAGTGGTTTAGAGAGTGAAAAGGAACATTTCTGCAAGAGAATATGGGGAATACCATCAGGGCCAGCGGATTTCTTTGCGTTTAGCTCCTTGGGTGCCCGAGCAACAGTACGTGTTCGGACGCGAATCTGTCACATGGTGTGCTGCTTTTGCTCAAGTTGAGGTGGAACTGATGTGGTATCCGGCAGCGTTGAGTTGGCTGCAAAATGTGCAGCAAGTAGACTCGCTTTCTTTATTCCACTGGTGACTGGTTAGTCATCGACTATTAGCGAAGAAATGGATGAGGAGACCGATTTTTGGATGGTTTTCACAAATGTCCAGAAGTTTCTACTACCTGTGGGAGAGTGTAGTATTTTTTGTCTCACTCTCTGGTCATGGTCAAAAACTTTGCGCGTTGAATATACCCATTGCAGTGATTTCTAGCTCTCTAAAATGGTTTCCGGTTTTTGCTCAGCATTGTTTGATTTATACAACCGGCAGCTCAACTCTTTAGCTTTAATGGCTTCTCTGCACCCGGAATCGAACCACATATTTCTCTTGGGTTTGATACTCTACTCCGTGTGGAATAAAGGTCCGCATGCCAAGTAGAATCGTGTCTGTCAATTTGTCCGCTATAGAGTCAACATCGCTATTGAGGAAAAATAACGACCAATTTAACTTCCCAAAAAAGTCGTTCAGACCTTCCCAGTTGGTTTTCTCGTAGAACCATACTGTTCTTTTGGGAGCTTTCCCATTAACGTTACTGTTGGTTAGAGGAAATTTAGCTGACATGACACAGCGGTCTGAAGTGCCCAAGGGCGAAGAAACTTCAATTGTGTATTTGTTTGGGTGGGAGGTGAGAAATAGGTTCAGTGTGTTGGCGAAATGACCATATATGTCTGGTACCCGTGTTGCCTCATTGACAAGTTGAGTTAAATTATTTGAATCAGCAAAAAGCTGGACATATTGACCTTCAGGTGTTGTGAGGTCCGGAGTGGCGAAGCCACTGAGAGTTATGCACATTGAAATCACCCGCAGTAACGGTTTCAGTGTGGGGATATAGGGTCAAGATCTTATCGATAGAATCAGATGGAACATCAAATTCGTTAAAGGATGCGTTTCTATCCAAGTTTGGGCTTCTGTAAAGAAAGCAGTAATGTATGATATGCTTACGAACGTGAAGTTTTAGCCACGAGAAATAAAATTTTGCATTGGAGCAGAGCCCATATTGTAGCAGACGTTGATAAGCAATATCACTTCGTATGTATGTAGCTAGACCACGATGTGGAAAGCACAAAGGCACTAGGTTATATCCGAGTATAATAAAATCAGAAATATCCGTATTAGTTATTAACTGAGTCTCGCTAAGTGCAAGGGTTGCTGGTTTTTGGTTACCGACCTGGGCAGACACAGAGAAGAAATTGCATCTTAGCCCGCGAATGTTGCAAAGATCGACATTGAAACGAATTGCTGCTATTTGAAACGAATTGCTGCACAGAAACACTCAAAATTCGTCGTACAATCAAAAACCAACAAGTTTGAAGCACCTCTCATGACAGACTGCGAAAACACTGCCTTGTTTTTCTGTTGCCTTTTTGAACCAAACAGCAGTTTCACGATAGCCTTGATTATCGACCACTGACCTGTGATCCCTCTATGGTTAATCTCCATCCCATATCTCTCTCGTTGACTTAAATTCAAACCACTCTTTCTATTGGCTGTTGCTTGTGGAAGCTGTGTGAACGTTTTGGAACATGATATTCTCCATTTGCTTCACACGTTCTTTGGGTCTCCGCCTTGGTCGGCATTGCAAGTATTATGGTGACGGCAGTTGGTTGGTCGAAGCCGTGTCCTACGGTCTTTTGCAGATTACCGGCTTCCGTATTCGAATTTTACATGATCGCTTAATTAAAATTGAAATTTACGTGATACGTTTATGTTTTGGGTGGATCATGTTGTGTTTTGCAACACATATAAAATATTAACAGTATTACACGATTTCATACTTTAGCATTAGTGTATTTGATCATAGTTGCTTCCCTTATATTACTACTCCTTCCAGCAATAATAATTTTGATCGTCATCATCATTGGCACTAACACCGGGATCCGGTCTTGGCCTTATTTGACAAGTCTGAGGCTTGATAAATTTTACATAATAATTTGTTTTTCCGGGCAAGTTTATTAGCCTTGCCCCAAAATAGTTTTGATAGTTATACATGAAAATAAAATATCTTTTCTTTCAATTTATTTTGTATTATAATATATTGTTTTTTGTTTGCTTAGTGTTAATGTAATTAATAAAAATTGTTTGTTATGAATTATTTCTATTCTATTGCTAAACATATGGTTAAATAAAGTATTTTATTTTTAAATTTATTTTTAACTTACATTACATTGAAATTCAATACAATAATTTATTTTATACTTGATGCAATTCTTCATTCTAGGTATCACGAGGTCTATGGAAGAAATACGGCGACAAGCGTATCATCGATACCCCAATAACTGAGATGGGTTTTGCGGGTATCGCTGTGGGTGCTGCGATGGCCGGCTTAAGGCCTATTTGTGAATTTATGACCTTCAATTTCTCTATGCAAGCTATTGACCAAGTATGTGCTCCATTATATTCTTATATTATTCATAGATATTCTATTTGCATTTATAATACCACCCCGTAGATCATCAATTCAGCTGCAAAGACATTTTACATGTCTGCTGGTGTTGTGAATGTTCCCATTGTGTTTCGAGGTCCAAATGGTGCTGCCGCCGGTGTAGGAGCCCAACATTCACAGTGCTTTGCCGCATGGTATTCTCATTGTCCGGGATTAAAAGTTGTTTCGCCGTATGATGCTGAGGACGCTCGTGGTTTACTAAAATCCGCGATACGCGATCCTGATCCCGTTGTGTGTCTAGAAAATGAAATTATGTACAATGCTGCATTTGATGTAGAGGATAATGTTTTAGACAAGGACTTCCTGATACCAATAGGTAAAGCGAAAATCATGCGCCCTGGAAAAGATGTCACTCTAATTGGCCATTCAAAGAGTGTGGAAACCTGTTTATTGGCCGCTCAAGATTTAGCGAATCGTGGTAAAGTATACAAAAACATGTACGGATGAGTCTTCTTGCCTTCATTGAAAGAATTCCTCATAGCGATCGATTGTGAGGTAATAAATTTACGATCTATCCGTCCTCTGGACACAGAAACCATATTCACATCTGTAAAGAAAACGCATCATCTAGTGACGGTGGAAAACGGTTGGCCACAATTCGGTAAATATGTATCAAAAAGTGATCCGTGTGAAAAAGCTAACCATGTATATTTTAAGGCATTGGATCTGAAATTTGTGGCCGTATTATGGAGGATGAAACGTTTTTCCACTTAGACGCCCCCGTGTGGAGAGTGTGCGGTATGTGTTCCATTTGATGTTTGTGTGGTTTGAGCAATAAATAATTATTTCTTTCTTTGATCAGGTGCTGATGTCCCTATGCCGTACGCCAAGACACTGGAGACGAACGCCATACCTCAAGTGAAAGATGTTGTTGAAGCAGTAATGAAGATTCGTGGCAAAAAATAATATAGCAACAATGTGGTGCTTTAGTATCATTTAATTATATTTGTTACAAGGAAAACGATAATAGGGCAATATCCTTTTGGATATGAAGAATAATTAAATTGCAGTCAATTCATTATTTGGAAAAAGATATAAAGTTGCCATTCACCAGGTTTTGGGATTTTATTTCATTGAACTATTCTCTTTCATGTCGGTTAAAAAGTAATGGGAAGAGTACCTTTGCTTTTTATATACACTTCTTTCATGATGACGAGGCAGCATCATGGGATGATAATTGATAACAATGTATTATTCTTTTTAGATACCTTCAGGTAGTACTCTGGAATTATTGACGGCGAGAGACACAGGTCTAATTTGTGCCTGGTAGAAGACTACGAGTAACTAAAAGGCTTTAAAAGGAAAACTTTTTTTGTTGTGGACTTTAGGAACCTGTTTTCGTACTGGGACAACGCTGGATACTTTTATGCTCCCCTTGCATTTGCTTAGTTGTTCATAAGACCTTCATACACACAACACGTCTTTTCTAAAGACGTAGGAGACTGAATACTTTTCGTGCTGACAACAGCACGGTTTGCAGTTACTGCACTTTCATTTCTAGATATTTATTGACAAAGACCTCTTCGTATCTAAGCTAATGCAAAATAAATGCGTTCATCAAACGATCGTTTGAAATTGAGGGTATCCATGTACTAATTTTACCAATTTTCATTAATTTTTTATTTCTACAATGTAATAGATAAAAAAAAAATTATTTGACTTATTTGGGTATCGGCTTAAATTTAAAGTATGTACGGAATTGAAAAAATAAAAATGTATCTATATATGTTTTATTAATACTTTAAACAATTGTTTAACATTTACATCAGATGTAGCTTTTAACCATTGAGTTGTTTTTAATAAAATGATTAGTTACAATTTTAGCAGAATCACAATTGACTAGTAAATGGGGAATGGTAAATACTTCTTTGTTGCATATGTTACATAGTGGGAGATTCTTTTCTCCAGCCGGTGATTGCGGATGATTCTTGAATGACATTCAGAGTCGTAGAAAACACCCTGACTGCTGAGCATGGATAAACTGTTGGTTGACCTTCTGGATTAATATTTTGTTTTGATGATTTGCCCATTGGTTTTGTCTACGTGTTACAAGATGCTTTGTCGCCACTTTTGATATATCTTTTTTATTCGGAATAAAAGACAACAAAAGTGGCTCTTTGGCTGCTTGTTTTTCAGTTTCATCAACAAGTTCCTTTCGTTTTATACTTGCATGTCCAGCTACCCAAAGAAGTGTGGAGTTATCTTTGTTTGCAATGTGTTTATTGTTATGGACTCTTTTTAAATAGAGAGTCCCCTTGTTCTGAAAAGAACAAGTCTCTTTTCGGGATCTCTCGACTTCCGTTGCGGCCACCGCTGTGCTTCCTCCAACTAGAGCGAAAACTGATGATCGTTGTTGATGTTTTATACTAGAATCAAAATTATAAACTCATAGATTCAAATGAGAATGCTCAGAAACCGCCAGTTCAGCAACCTTAATTGTACTTTTTATTTATTTGATTTAAAAACTACTTTTACTGATTACTGTTAATTTACTTTATTTATTAAATTATATTTTAAATGATGGGTTCCTCATCCAACGGAGGACAAGATTCGTTGTATGCTTCAGTCGGAATCGAGTACCAGGAAGTGTATGGGAATTTGGTTGTGCAAATTCCCGGAAGGTATGATCATGAAATGCATTTGAAAATACGCATTTCATGATATAAGTTTTGAGAATTTATGTCTATATATGGTAAATGAATATCTGGTTCAATTTAGTATCATCATCATCGTCGGCACTACAACTGGGATCAGGTCTTGGCCTTATTTAGCAAGTCTCGAGGCTTGCTAAATTTTCCATAATAATAATAATAATTTATTTTTACGGGCAGGGTTATAAGCCTTGTGCCAACCACCAAATTGTCACCATAACCTTTTTTGGGCGAAGATCGGGCTTGGGGGTGCGTTTCGGTTTTTCACCTGCATCCAACCTCTGCCCAAGTCTTTTACGGTTATAATACAGAAACCACCTTCCATCACTGGTGACCATCTGGGGCAAAAATGGTTCAGTTTTGTTTCTTAATCTAATCGATGCGCAGATATCCAGGCGCCGTCGTTTTTGGGACTCCTTCAGTTCATGGGGTACCCACTTATCAAGTTTCTTTACCTGTGTTGACTTATTGTCATTGGGGATACCCCCATGCTTCGTGCAATCTCCCGCACCGATTTTGTTGGGTCCGCATTCACCATTGCTCTTAAAACATCGTCGTCAACTTACGTTTCCGGTTTCTCACGTGGTTCATTTTCGAAAATGAAATCTCTCGAACGGAACGCTCCAAACCAACGTCGTATAGTGTGTTCGTTTACCGCTACATTTTAAAAGGCGTCATTATTTTCATTGCCAATAGCGCACTATGCCTCATTTGAAATTCATAAAGGAAGAGGGTTCGAATTTGTACTGCCGACAGCATGGTAAACAATTTCTAGAAAAAAAACTGTACTTTTAATGAACCCTAAAGTTGACACACGTGAAGGACACGTACCACTTTACCTTATAAAAACAAAAGAGAACTTCTTATTTCCGACTGAGCGAAAATCGGACATTTCTTGTGGTACAACCCAATATAAATATATATGTATATACATATATATATATATACATATATACATATATATACATATATATATATACACATATATATATATATATATATATATATATATATATATATATATATATATATATATATATATATATATGACTCCTCGATAGTATAGTGGTTAGTATACCCGGCTGTACCGCGGGAGACCGGGGTTCGATTCCGCGTCGGGGAGACTCTGGCGCAACACTAATGACGCCCAGAAAAAATCAATTATTACGGAAAATTTAACAAGCCTCAGGACTTGCTAAATAAGGCCAAGACCGATTCCCGGTTGTAGTGCCGCTGATGATATATATTTATGGTAACAAATTATATATATTTATATACATATATATAATTTTTTACGCCGGAGATATTTTAGATTCTGATGAGAATTAACCGTTGCATCTCATTCCAAAATATCGGTAGTATAAACTCGATGAGCATCCCAAAACACAGTGAAAAGAAGATTTGTTGCAGATGATTGTATTTTGAACTTTATCGGCTGTTGAGAAGGCGTATCCCAATATTCAGCGCCCTGCCTTTCCTCTTCTGGATCGTAATGATGGACCTATGACTTATCTCTCGTCACAGTTTTCAAATAGAAGTCGTTTCCTCCGCCACGTTAGCAGTGCAAAATTTGCTCCAGCATTGCAATTAACGCTGTTTGTTGTCGTCTGCATGACGCGCACACATTTTACGCTACCTTAATTGTTCAATAATTCAGCTGACCCATTCCTTGGGAATTCCAATATGGTTTGAGTAATTCGCCTGTCATTTTGAATTAAATCGTTGACGAATTTGTTATGATTATCATCTTCGATAGTGATCGGACACCGGCTACGTGTGCCATCAACAATTATGGCTTCCAGGCACGCAACCACGAAATATTATTGACCATTGTTGTGTTTAAAAAATGGTTGCCCGAATTAAGTAGTCCGATAATATTTAAATTCAATAAAAAATATAACTTTATTTTTCGTTAACACTTAGGACTACTTATTTTTAATACTTAGGTCGCGGCTTTGCCGATGGGTGTCTTCAAGAAGGATGCGCGTCTTCGTGTTGATTGCTCATATTTATCCGATTGCTGAGTCACAGATGAGCGTCCCGTCTGTGCGAAGATAATTGTCTTAGGTCGTTGATCTATGATCCTTTTAGAGCGTCTGTGGGGGTTCTTTAAAGTCTTCTCCATGAACCACCCACTTTCTCAACTTAACCTGTCTTTTCCCTCACCCAGAAGACACCATACCTACCTGCGATTTTGGGCACCGTAAGCTCCCAGCAGCATTTTTCATACCTGAAAGGAAATCTCTCCGACGGGATACATAATTCCGGACTTTTCTGGTTCATACTCCATGAACCAGTTTACATCTCCTAACGGCTCAGCTTGTCAGCAATTAATGATAAACAAACGCTGGCCAGCGTATTGCGGACACAGCTGCAACCGATATTCCCTTCTACCGTGCGTAATTGTATATCTTATCTATCCCCTAAGGTTCTCTAGTTGCGACCAATTTCCTAATCATTATACAACCGAGCATTTGATTTGGGCATGAACATGATCATTTGTTTACCCATGTTCATGCCCCATGAAGTGCCATCATATAACCCAAACAAATAACCCATAGCCACCGTCGCTGAGTTTTCTGTGGACTTAACGTCCAGGAACAATTTTCCCTATTCTGTTATAGAGCCATTCGGCTAAAGCAAATAGATTCCCAATCTCTGGTGGAACTATCGTCACCAGCAGATATCGCCTACAGCGCCATTTCCCTGGAATCTTATGTAAATACAATGATGACCCTTTGCAACATAGGCACATCATGAACATTGTGCATCCCATCATAGGACCCGTGAAATTGCGTTTTTGTTTACTTTGAAGCAAAAACCTATTTTCGTTCCCAAGCGTACATCATCTACGATCTATGGCCACATTGCCGCGGCCCCTGATGATCGTGCATTGTTTGATCAGGTGTTCGCTGATCATTGTCTGCATTGCAGAGCATCGAACTTGCCTATAAGGCATATGAAAATTCTTACACGCTCGATCACGATTGGGCGCCGCCTAGTTGATCGTTTCGCTCCTCCTCCACCGAGGCAATTCATCATCATCATCGGCACTACAACCGGGAGCCGGTCTTGGCCTTATTTAGCAAGTCCTGAGACTTGTTAAATTTTCCATAATGATTTGTTTTATTCCGGGCAAGGTCATTAGTCTTGGGCATCGAGGCAATTCACCACCATTGAAATGACGGATGTGAGTTGCATCGGGGAGTCAGATATCATCGTCATAAGAGTGCACACGCACTATACGCGCGTATTGAGGTTTTTTTTTTAATATACGGAGTCGAGTCAAAACGGAATATCTTTTTGTCTTGTGCGTGATCCTGTGTCAAGCGTGTGTGGAACTCCGTCCTTGTGCGAGTCACTTAATATACCGCGTAACTCTTGTTTGTCAAAGAAAACACTAAATTAATGGACCTAAAATTGTGGAACTAAATATATGCGAAAGAAACTTGTGTAAAATAAAACAAAAAAAGAAATTGTTAACAATAAAGCACTGATCACCAGCAATCTCCAAGCGTTTTAATTGTTCCTGTTCTCCCTGGTGCGTACTGATCCTTTGACATTCTTCAGTGAGGACGAACTAAGTTGACTTCAATCGCAAGGACCACAGTCAATCATAGTGCCTCAATTTTAAGTGGAAGTTTACCTAGCGCCCATGCCGGTGTCCTGACTAAACAATACCCACACGTCTATGCGATGTCTGGGTCATAGATAAGTGTTCGGCGTTGGCTCATGAGGATGGTGCTGTGGGGAGAAGAAGTATATGTGCCGACGTACGGACGGGTTCACTTCTATCCCCATTCATCTGTCACTAAACTCACTAAATATTCCTAGTTGAAACTTAGAAGTAGAACGGAGAAAATGGTACAGCGCCTGATCACCGAACATCACCGAGGGAAGGTCGCTCAAGGTGGAAATAAAATTTAAACACTTTTTATTGTTTATTGATTAACTGTTTACTTTATTGATGAATTAAACAATTCGCGATTATCTTAATTTAAATGTTCTTATTGTTTACATGGTTCGTGGCACTGCAAAACTAGTATTTTTAAATTATTAATGATTGTTAGTTCATTGCATTATACAACACACTAATTGCTTCCAAACAAATCACGACAAGATCTCGATTCACACCGTACCGGTGCCGGTACGGTGGATGGCGGAGCGATCGTCCGCCTTGATGTTTATATTACGACTCACTGATCCAGTTCGCTGGCTAAGGAAATTCTGCCAATGAAACTGGCTCTCCTACTTTAAGGGTGTATTTTCTCTTCCCAGCGAAACGTAAAGTCTCTCTTTGGGGGAACCAACAGATCTCATGCCGAAGATCGCCACAGTACACTTGTGTGTGTGTACACTGGTTATTTTATGGATCAAAGCAATGGAAAAGAATCTAAACAAAGAAAAGGGCATAGAGTGTATTCATGGGATGCCAATTCGGTAAAGCAAATAAACCGAATCTCCTTGGATGATAATTGGTTTTCTGTTTGCTCTTGCCGCCGCTGATGAAAAGCAGATCCCGAAATATTAGAAGACAAGGGGATCGGGTAGATCATTGTCTATGGTATGCATTGCAGCTGTAACGATAGCCGCAATGCCCATGCACATGGTGCTAATTGGTTTAAGACGCGAGATGGATATATATGCTTTGGTCCCTTGGGTGTAGGTCGCCAGCCAACGGGTATGAAAGGGGATTTGTTGTACACATGAATGAGGCCGGGAATAGGCAACGCAATGATAATTATCCCTGGCTGGAAGGGTTACATGATATGTGAACCGATAAGTTTCCTTTTCCAGGGATATGCTGTTTGGAACAGAATTCTTAAGAGGAATTTTTGAATTCAAATAAATCAATGCATTAATCGTACAAGACCGGTACGTCTTGAGGGCGGTAGTAAACCCTAATCACGTCTTTGGCGTCTGATAATCTGCGCTTTGGTCGGTGTGTATGTGTGTGTGTTTGTGCTGTTTTGTACTGTGCGTGGGTGTTTGTAATGTGTCAGTAGACCCTATGGGATGGGTCCAGGAATCCTCTATTATAAAGGAGAATGTTGTTGGGAAGGGTGCTTTCTTCAGTTTTGTACTGAAGAAGAAATTGTGGTGGTCTGATCCGAAGATACCGAAAGAGAGAAGGGTCAAGAACGCAAGACTCCCGTACAAGTGGGTTCTCGCTGTTCTGAATGCTTTCGAGGTACTTATATGCTAATTGTAGCAAGTACTCGTCGATAGGGATAATCGAGGCACCTTCGTATAGGTGAGAGTTCTGGTAATGGCGACCGTCAGGCCTCCTAAAGTGGTTGATGCATCTTCTGAGGAGCTTTCTTTCAAAAACTCGAAGTCTTTCCATTTGGACCGAAGATATGCAGGACCATATGGGAAAGGCGTATGATATTCCAGATCGGATTAGCTGCTTATAGCAGAGAAGCTTAACTTTGGTGTCAACTTTGTTGCTCCACTTCAAGATGCTGTGCAGTTGCTTAGACCGTACGAGGGCCCTTTGAAGAATGTGAGTCACATGTTTCATGGAATTCATTTTTGGGGTATAGATGACCCCAAGATATTTCATCCTGTCCTGTGGTCTAATCGTAGTACCTCCTATTTGTATTTGGATATTCTGTGAATATCGAGAAGTAGGTTGGGAGTGTTTACTACTCAGAATTATAGATACTTCTTTAGATGGGTTAAGTCGAATTTTCCATCGACTGCAATACTGATACAGTTCGCCCAGGTGACGGTTGAGTCGGTTTGTTGCGAGTTTTGGCCTTTTAGATGACGTGTGCACTAGGACGTCATCCGCATAGCAAATCTGGTTTACTCTACCATCCACAGGGCAAGGAATATCTGAGGTGTAAATATTAAATAGGGCTCCTCGATAGTATAATGGTTAGTATACCCGCCTGTCAGGCGAGAGACCGGGGTTCGATTCCTCCTCGGGGAGCCTCTGGCGCAAGACTAATGACCTTGCCCGGAAAAAACAAATCATTATGCAAAATTTAACAAGCCTCATGACTTGCTAAAGACGGCCAAGACCGGTCCCCGGTTGTAGTGCCGATGATAATGATGATGATGAAATATTAAATAAGATGGGGCCTAGAATGGAGCCCCGTGGTACGCCTGCAGCGGCGTTGAAAGTTCGGGAAAGCTTTCCATTCACTCGAACTTGGAAGGTTCTGATTAAAACGAACTGGTAGATGATATTACACAGCGTTTTACTGAGGCCAGTATTCAGTAATTTAAAAACGAGACCTTCGATGCAGGTTGTGTCAAAAGCCTTTTGAATGTCCAAGCTCACCGCAATGGTGGGTTCCTTATTAAAGAGGCGCGCGCAAACGTGGTTTTGAAATATGTTGAGAGCCACGGTGGTGCTGTGCGCTCTTCTAAATCTAAATTGGAAGTCAGGTATTAGGTTCCTGACACTGATAAATTTATTTAGTGTCTCGTATATGAACTGGTCATATATTTTGCTGATGCAGATGAGGAGCGAAATATAACGAAAGCTTGAGGGTTGATAATTTGGTTTCCCAGCTTTTGCTATTGGGCAGACAACAGCATGCTTCCAAGCTTGGGGAAAGTAACCCATGTTGTCAGCAGAGAGCTTTATAACTGGACTGCAACTCAGTTGCACTACCTTTTTTATACCAAATTATTGGTGAGTTAATGCAGATGATGCATTTCCTCACCTAGAACGTGTAACCAATTTTGAGGTTATTTGCCGGTCATAGGCCATTCGCAATATTCCATAATCGTTTAATTTGCCCTGCTAAAAATGCAGCGACAAAGAATTGAGCAATTACTTAATTGGTTTCATACGAAGAACCAATTATAGGGCACTGCCCGCGTGTGCGAATCGTACGATTAATTTCGCCTCACTGCTGTGTTCGCTACTTCGTCGAACTCAGCACTTTTCCGACGCTCAATTATTTCGTAGTCGGTGGCCTTTGACAACACCGCTTGTGGTCATATATCGTGTATCACACTTGTTTCCCGGCAAAAAATATGTATTTGCAATATGAAACCGTGCAGGTCCGCGGACAGGTGCTCGCTTGATTTTTGAAATACGAAGCAGAATGCAGTGGCCTTGGGGAGCGGGTCAAGTGTTTGACACATGATAATTGTTTTGTCTTTGGAAGGTGGGCATGAATGGGTAATTATCGCAACGTATGCGATATGAATTAATTGCCCGTGGAGAAGGCTTTGCTTCTGAATGAATGCGAATTTTAAATGTATGCATTGTATGCAAAATAATTTGAGGATTGATCGTTTAAGGTGGTATGAAGATTGATTGCTTGAGAAGATGTTTGGGATGGTGTGAGGTTGCTTAAAGTATTAAATGTTTAAGAGGGGGTTTGTGAAGAGGTGTAACACCCCCCATCATTTTCTTTTTCCTCTTTTCACTTTCCTTGCGTGGTGACTTTCTATCAATCGAGAATCTTTTCACCAGAGAAAATCGCGCTCACACATACAGACGCGGAGGTTATTGTCTGCATGCTGTAGATCACTCTGTGATCCGAATTTCACAGCTCTAAGGGATTGTTTACGTAAACAATCGGGTGAGCGTTTTCTTCTGGCCGATCATGGGATAATGTAATTATCATTAATTCCCTATGGGAACAGCATTGGCTTATTGCTGGTGCTCGCATTGGTCTTTGTTTAGACGAAGTATATTGCGGCAGAGACAACGTTTTTGTCGACGAATTGGATTTCCGACAATTCGCTTATCGCCGGGGATGTGATGTCTGTCGACATCTGGCGCAGCTGTGCTAGCCGCTTGTGTATATCCAGTTAATGGATTGGTACACAATTTCTATACTGGGTCGTGTACTTCAATCGCCGTGCAGACGTAGGACAATTGGTCGGACTTGTGACCCACGTATCTTTGGATACGTGAGGTTGTCGACTCCCAGACGCATGTTACCTTTTATTTCAGGTGGAAAGGAGAACTTTTGAGGACACGTGTCTGTGGGCACGTGTAATTTGGACATTGGTGAGTATAATTTTTTAAATCATATATAGTACAAACGGTTCGATTACGGCTCCTCGATAGTATAGTGGTTAGTATACCCGCCTATCACGCAGGAGACCGGGGTTCAATTCCCCGTCAGGGAGCCTCTGGCGCAAGACTAATAACCTTGCCCGAAAAAAAAAATCATTATGGAAAATTTAACAAGCCTCAGGACTTGCTAAATAAGGCCAATACCAGCTCCCGGTTGTAGTGCCGATGATGATGATGAGTATGTTCCTTGGTGGAACGACGATATATCGACCTATAGAACCGCCACAGTCCTCCTCAGAGACTCGAACTATTTTGCCTGCGAAACTCTTTGTCTCTGGAGGTAACATCATGGTACTTTTGCCAACTTTAAGCTGGACTATCCGCCAAACTCCGAGACATAATAATAGATTTCTCCCAACCATATCGCGTAGCCTATAGAAACTGAAGCTATCTCATCGGATGACTGGAATTGGAACCTAATTTATCACACACTCTAATTCTTTTGACCAGGCCATCAAGATTTCGAGATAAAACACTAATCAGCTCAGATGTTGCAGGTTTATATCCAATATACAACCAACTCGTTTGCGGCCTTTAGCAATCAATAAATAGGCCATCAGATAAGCTCCGGAAGTTGGTTAAGGATATCTTGCGATCATTTCACGGGACCTATTGCATGATGTGGTGGTATCTCACTGGATACCCAGGCGTTGGGACATAACCACCCTCCTAAAATATGGTAGAATGGCCACCACCTCAACACGAATCGTTTACCCACAATTCATTTTCTCCCTAGCAAATAAGACAAGAACAAATCACTGTTTAATCCAAAGGCAAATAAATGCATGTATCATTTGTAAGTACAAAAATAATTATTTTGGCTAGTTCTAGAATTATGTCAGACCTGGAATTCTATGAGAATTCGCCGTTGGGAAATTTCTGGAACAGCTAGATCTAAAAAGAATAAATTTGACGTATCGTGGAGATTACAGGTATGGCCCCCACCCGGCGTACATTATTGCCAAGTTGTCCAAGTCGGTAGCTTCATTGATGAGAAAGTCTACTTGCCCTTCTGTAGATAGAGGCATTCGATTGGTGCTTTTCCTTTGCACCTGTAATAACATGGAATTAAACAAAAATTTAGTCAAATGTAATGGCATGTAATATCACTGAGTTACATGCTGCTATTACGAGGGTTGCCTCTTATGTTTCGGGATTTGGCAACCCTAGCGTTGCAATCCGGCAATTGACAGCTCTGTCGTAAAGTTGGACATTTTTGAGGTTATATGCACTCAGAACGTTTTGACATACGAGCGCTATTTGTGTTGTTTACAGTAACTTAAAAGATTCATCTCGGCCCAAAAATGGAATTAAATCGTCAACATTTTCGTGCGATTATTTTTTACAACTTTCGGCGTGGATTAACTCAGCAACAGTGCATGGATGAACTTAATTCAATTTTTGGCGATGAAGCTCCATCAAGGACCAGTGTTTATCGATGGTATGGTGAATTCAATCGTGGTCGTAGTTCACTCCAAGATGAATTTCGTGAAGGTCGTCCAAAATCAGTTGTTCCGAAAACCATTGATGCTGTGCGCGAACTGATATTGGAAGATCGTCATGTGACCTATCGTGAGATTGAGACAACCTTAGGCGTTAGTGGGACCAGCATACATTCAATATTGCATAAACATTTGACTGTCAAAAAAATTTGTTCGCGTTGGATCCCACACAATTTGTCAATCGCCCAAAAAATACGGTCGCGGTGCTTCGAAACACGTCTATGACATCGTGACAGGTGATGAATCATGGATTTACGCGTATGAGCCCGAAAGTAAACAGCAGTCGACTGTCTGGGTGTTTCAAGATGAGCCAAATCCAACAAAAGTTGTTCAAAATGCATGTGTTGGAGATACCACAATCAGAGTGGCAAAAGTGCTTCGACAATTGGTTCAAACGCATGCAAACGTGTATAGATCTTCATGGGGAATATTTTGAAAAACAATAAAGTGATTTTCGATGATCAATATTTGTTTTTGTTCTCTAATCCCGAAATATAAAAGGCAACCCTCGTACAATAACTCTGGTGATATTTACTTAACACTAAACAAAGCCGAAGCCTTAAAAACATTTAAGAAAATACTGGCACTTACATATCCATGAAGTCTTTCTTCGATGCGATTGACGTTTTCTAAAGCCTGGGGATCTGTCTTCTCAATGTTGGTTCCGGTTTTCCTGGCCAATCTGTTTAAATCATAGACGAAGGGTCTAAGAACCGACAAAAGAGTCTTTTTCTCCCTTTGCAGTATGTTGAGAGTGATCTCACAACACTTGCGATACAAGCCCTCCACTCCAAGCGGACCCATGGCATGCACCATATTCTGTGTCAGCCTAAAGGGGACTTTCTCAGGCATTGGAAATGTTTCGCCTTTGTTGAAAAGGCAGTTGAAGTCTACGTGAACTGTGTCGCCGTTTGTTTCATCGAAAAGGACATTTTCCCCGTGCCTATCGCCCAATCCGAGGATGTAGCCAACCATGGACATAACTGCTGTGGTTTTTATGTAAGAACTTCGGGCCTGATACCAATTGTGTGGACTGCAAAATTGATACGTAAACCATTCATGAAACACTGGTGGATGACGGGGTAGTAGAATGTTCACGAAGGCATGTTTCCTCTTTTCGACTTTATCGTCCTTAGTGAAGAGATATGGTCGGAGTTCGCGGTCGTGAATGCCGATTTTCCGAGACTTATATATTGACATTACTATGCCCCGGAATGCGTTGAGATTGGGAATCCATTCGATCAGCCCGCAGTCTTCATTGAAGGGAATGGCGGCATATGTTCGGATGTGCAGCCGCCGTTGTCGCGCTTGAGGATCCTAAATAGATGTGAGATTTAACAAATTACATGCATACTTAAAAATTCGATGTCTTACCAGGTATAAGTATCGCTTCAGCAAAGCATTGAATTCCATCAACCGGAAGTCGTGTCTAAGATCATCTTTTGGCTTCATCATGACCATGTACTCCCTGCCATCGCTGCAGAGTAGGCTGATTCTTTTTGGAAAGGCTTGTGATCGTAGCACAAGAACGTCTTCTTTGATTCCACATATATGTATCGGGGCATTAGGAAATGGGTTGGCTACTTTGCCTTCAGGCGAAGAGTTGTGACCGATACCGTGTGCATTCACTTGCATGAACTTTTCGAATGGTAGGAGAATTTGTGAAAAGCTTGGATCGTTGAACAACTTTGGGAGCTTAGGAACCAATGTGCTTACGTTGATATCAGGTCCGCTCATTCCAGCAACCTCTTTCGTTGTCAGTTGGATAAGTTTATCTGCTAAGGAATTGAAGTCATCGATAAGCTTTACTGTTTCCCGCTTTGAAAGGCGATTGTCGTTTAGGATTAATCGACAACGTTTCGCTCGCAGTGGGTATGACGATTTCAATACCGGTAGCAGCATCCACAATGACTGATGTGGATACGTCTCAAAGAGGAGGATAACGATACTCTTGAGAACTTCGAAGACTTGTTGCGATGGGTGGCAAATTCTACTTAAAATTTGAGAATAGGCCGAATAGAAAATATATGCGGGCAGAGCTCCGCAACATTCCGCCACCAATTCTGACATTTTTGCACTCATTTGTTGGATGGCGGACTTGGTGGTGCCGGGATCGCTTTCGGATGATGTGAAGTCAAACCAAATACTTAAGAGGCGAGGCATGGATTGATACATACTTTCGCTGCCCGCTCGCATAGCCCGGGCGTAGTGTACCATGATCTCGAAAAGCATTCCATATCCAGCTTCTGAATTCTGTTCATTGTCCGGCAGAGCGGCGTACATTTTTTCCAGGTACTGTGCCATGTTGACCAAACACTTTTCGGAGTTCCTGTTGCCTTCAAGGGCTTGTTTGAAGTAGAGAAGATTCTGCTCAGCGCAAATCTTCATGGACTCAGCACTGTACGTTGCTTGGAGGAACTTTGCTTCTGAATATAATTGACGATTTGAGTTCTCCTGAGAGCGTATCGGCCCAGCAGATTCGATCTCACTGATTTTGTCGGATATTACTTTCAAGGATTTGGTGTGATCGCCCGTTTGCCAGAGCAACTTGGCCTTTTCAATGAATAATGTCTCAGGAGCATATATCTCCGCTTTCATAATTGAGAGGTTGGCTTGTTGGAGTCCTCCACCCTCGCGATGGATTTTAATACTCTGCAGCCAGAGTTTTCCTATTTCGCTATCAATGCGGGGCGCTAGAACCTCGGCTAGGCCTTGCTTCTCAGAACTAAGTCTTAATTTGCATTCGGTTAGTAGATTTCTACGTAGACAAAGGAGTGGCTCGAGTATTCGCACAGTAGGTTGAAGAAAATGTAATCGTGCGTTCCAGTCTTCGAAAAATGTGTCAACAGCTTCAATGTGATTCTCTGTGTTTCCTTCGTTGAGTAGAAAATTGATGAGTTGTTTGGCCTTTTCGATTTCAGAAAGAAAGTGAAGTTTTAGGACCTCGTCGTAGGCCTTGTGGTAGGAGTTGTGTTCTGCTCCGAGAGTCTTCAAGGAACTAAGAATATTCAGTCGAATATCATCGATTTCGGTCTGAAAGCGAGTGGATGTTATTGACAGGGCTCGAAATATTCGTACTGCCTTGGCACATTGCACATTCCAATTTGTGGGGTTCTTACTAAGGACGGGATCTTCTAGCAATGATTCAATGTCGTCGTAGGACCCCAGCCGCAACAGAGGTTCTGCTTGGCATTCCTTGAAAAAGTTGTCGGTATATTTTTCGTTTAACTTTTCCCACAGTCCGTTGGTTATATTCAAAACCGTTTCCGGTAAATCCAGTCGAAGGTAGCTATTCACAATTCCTAAAACGTGTTCTTGTTGCAGTTGCTCGGGTTGAATCATTATCTGTTCATAGCAAGCGATGTTTTCTTGCGGTTTGTCGGTAATGTTGTTCACAAGGATCTGCTCTGGGAGGGTTAAGCTGGTTTTTTTCATGTGAACTGCTCCTTCCACAGAATCTGGATCGAGAAGTTCTGCGTATATTTCGATGAGAAAGGAGAGACTGTCTTGCAAGCGATCGGATTTATTGTCTTCGATGTATGATTCAAGGAACATCAATGCTCGTGCGTATTCTCCGCAATTGAAATTAGCTTTCGCGAGATGACGTTTGTCAAACTTATCCAGAAGACGTTCAATCCTGCCAAAATCTTTGCCGCTATTTGTGGGTGTTTTATCAATCGTTGGATTTACTTTGTACCACTCCCGGTTCCATCGGTGGAGGAAGTCAATCTGTTCAAAGCATATTTTTGCACAAACATCGCCTAAATTATACACCTCACTCAGTTCTGGCTGATAATTATATGTCTTACAGGATTGCGAATGATTGATTTCCTTCGGGGTAGATGTGATAATCTCATTTCGAGTGCTACTGTTATTTGTACTATTGACTGCTTGTTGAAAAATTGCTTGGAACTCTTCATAAATTAGTTCTAGCTCGGAATCTGTGCACTCTTGAAGAGCGTGCACTAAAATATACGGCAAGAACAGAGCCAACATATTATTGTCTTTCCGAATGCTTGGTGTGAATGAGCACAGCAAGCGCTTGGTGTCAGAATCGCGCACTAATTCAACCAATTTCCATGACCACCAAAAAGCCCAATCTTCATAAGTGCGACAGAAATTACTTCCAAAAATCGGATGCGACTTTATTTTGTATCCTTTCTGAGTGACTGAATAGCAGGAGCTTAGCAGGGGTTCCATTATGTGTCGCATTCGTATGGGGATTGCTTCCCATACATTCATTTTCTTGTTGTCTTTGGGATTTACTCCCTGGATCGCTAGGATCTCTTGGATAGCAACCGAAATGTTGTCAACGTATTTAATATTTTTTTGATAAGCCTTACAAAGTTCCGTAAGTGCGGTGATTGCGAAACTGTCCGTATGTATGCTGAGCGGGAATTTTTTCTGCTCTTTGGCGTAGTTTGGAGGCATATAACTAGGATCAATAGCACCCAGTTCGCCAAGACACTGAGCAGAACTGAGCTGCAACATACGGTCCACGTGTTTGCATCCTTTTATAAGATGTTCAATAATAGATTCGATTAGTGGACTTAGCTCAGTTTGACCTGAAATTCGAAAAGCTAGAAAGGAACTTGATTTTCAAATTAACCAAATTCATACCAGTGATAAAATTATTTACGTCAGCCCTGTGCTTCACAAAAAAAGTTTTTAGGTATTTCATAGCCTTGGTTTTCACCTGTAAATTCTCATTGTTAATCTGTTTGCAGTAGAACCTCAGTTGGTCTTCAAAACTTCCATCTTTAAACAGTGCATCGATTTGCCTTCTAACACATTCTTTGATCTTCGATGGGACGTCCATTTCATCGATGAAGTACAAATCTGATAAGTATGGCCCTAACAAGTTCCCATTTTCGATGACCAAAAATTTATAGATTGATTCCACTTCGTCTCGATTTGTTGGCAAAAGTGGTTGTAGACAAACTACAACTCGACTAAGGGATGGTCCAAGAGATATAATGTCTACAATGTGGAGAAAAATGTTCCAGATTTTTAAACCGATAGCTCGAAGGTTCTTATCATCCAATGATACGATTCTCGTGAGCATTGCAATAATTTTATATCGAGATTGAGTAACGTGTTCAGCTCCGACTAAACGGATAATTTGACCCAAACTGTACAGGACATCTTCCTTGAGGGACTTTTCAAAGTTCGGATCACTGAGACAAGTCTCGAAGTACGTAATAACTCCAAGAAAACGTTCAGCTATAAACACGGCGAAATCGTCGACACCAGAGGTTCCACTTGACTCTCGCGTTTTGTTTAAAATCAGACAACTGAACGCCTTCTTCACAAACTCCGGCTTGCGGTTGTAGAAAATTAGAAATTCCGACACGGTTTGCTGTAAGCAAGCAATAAAGTATATATTTTGGTTGTTTGTTTATTATCCTTAGAAAGTTATCTCACCCTCACATCGGCGTGCATCAAAGTCGATAATGTTGAACCAGTACAGGTTACTAAAAGATCAATGCATCGATTGCCTATTTCTGGACTTTCGCAAAGATAAATATGAGAATAGATATTCAAAAACGACGTCGTTAAAATGTGGGATATGGAGTTGTCAGTGATCTGGGACACTTGATACAGAAGACCCTTACATCTTTCGTCCTTCACACAGAAAGGCAGAATCATAGCTGTTAGAATCTTGTAATATTTACAGATGAACTCTTGGCTGCAAAGGAATCCCAGCATCGTTACTAGCTACAATAGAAAGAAGTGTGATTTATTATTAGTTTTATTGTTACGTTGAATAAAATATGAAATAAAATTTCGAATTTTTATAACTTTGAAACGCTTTGCTGCACCTGGCAACCCTTTTTTTGGTTTTGTTTGAACTCACCTGAGACGATAAAAGAACTGACTACCAAGATGCCGTCAGCCACGAGGTACAGGTGGTTCATGTATCACCAGAGCCATCGAGGGAAGGACCGGCTGGAATTGAGGGTTTTCAGCGACTTTGTGAGAATGGAGGCAGACATGTGTAGTGATTTCGCCCCACTCGAAATATCCTGAGAGCCGAGGAGAGACTACCATCAACATGCATCATCCCAAGGAGGGTGCGACTCGAGGAGAGCAATCCATGACGTTTGAGAAAGTAGCGCACCTAGGAACAGAAGCAAATCATAGTGTCCAGTTTGTCTGAAAGAATACGATGTCTCTAGATGCCCCATGTTTGAGGGAGCCCGTATTGGCGAGAAAGAGGATCTGGCGAAAAGGGCAAGGCATTGATTTTAATGGCTTCGCTACAAACGTAGAAGATCGGATTGCAAAGCACCACCACATGGGATCGACCTCGGTATTGGCTCTGCTTGATGAGGGCTCCACCATTTCGTTACTGGACTCGTCAATATCCGAAAAGATCGGCGCGAAAGGCAGACAGGAAGCGCTCATTCTGGAGACAGTCGGTGGACTGGGCATCAGGAGGAACGACTCACAAAGACTCCAAGTTCGTATCAAGGGACCTCATAGCCGAACTGGAAGTTTGATCAAGGTAAGAACCATCTCCAATTTTAAACTTTCGAAGCGGGAGGTGGGGAAAGAGACGATTGAAGGATGCGAGCACCTACGAGACTTCGGAGACCAGTTGACTTTCACCCAGCAAAAGTCTAAATTACTTATCGGTCAGGACAACTGAGGCCTGATAGTTACAAGGAGGCTGAGGAAATGGAGAACCACCGAACCAGTTGCTTCACTTACCAGTTTGGAATGGGTCTTACAAGATTTCTTCGCATTCTTTCCGCGGTCGGAGGTGTGGTTTGGAGACTCCAATGTTAACGCATGCGCGGAGTCGGTCACAGAGATTTTTCTTCTCGGGATGGACATCTACATTCCGCATTCCATCAAACGAAATTCATCTGATAAACCTTGATATGATAGATTACCGATTACAACGGCAAAGAATAGAGCTTTCAAACAATGGCGCTCTAATCCCACCGAGCTGAACAGAACGAATTTAGTTAAAATCAGAAACGCGTGCAACCAGGCGATTGAATCCGCGAAGAAGGCCTACAATGACAGAGTGAGTAGTAAACTCCTTGAGTGCGAAAAAAAAGTGAGAACACGTGGTCCATAATATGGACGTGGATCAAATGGATGCCAAAATGGTGCTTCGGAGAAGGCAAAGTTCATACCCAAATCTAAAGGCTAAATGTCATAAAGCCAATAAAAACTTGTATACTGACCCGTTGAGTGACAGCAGCGACGGCGAAGACAACGCCCATGGTGCCCGGTACACAGGGGCTGGAAACCAATTCCAAGAATTGACTGCTAGCGAAACAAATGCTGACTACAGCAATCAAGTCGAGGTCCTCAACATACTCAGTCATGAGATTGTTCTCAGAAAACAAGAACTGGACAAACAAATTGAATAAGTTCTTAAACTAAAAAAAACAGTCTAAGCCAGAATGAGCGGAAAACGAAAAAGGTATAAAACAACAGCAAGAACAAAGCCAAAGAAAACAAATACGAGAAGCTAAGGAAACTCAACAGAAGGAATCACATCAACAGGAGGAACCACAACAACAGCAGGAACCATCTCAGCAGGTGCCATTTTAAAAAAAAAAAAAAAAAGAGGAGAAAGTACACCCTATTTACATTAGTTACAAGGAGACAAAGGATCTCATAAGGTTGGGTGAGTTGACATGCAAAACTTTTAAAACAAAACGGATAAATAATTTTAAGATGAGTTTAACATGCGATGATTTAGAAGGTTATCGCAAAATTAAATCGGCATTGGGGAAATCGAACAGCGAGTACTACACGTACACCCCCAAAACTGAGAAAGCTGTCTCCATGCTCTTCAAAGGAGTTGATCCTTCCTTTACTGCCGAAGAGGTGCTCGAAGAACTAAAAAGCATCTAAAACGATAGTCAGATATTTACAGGTGTGAAACCATTTTCTACAGCGAATTCTAGAAATTGCAACCGTAAGTTGCCTTTCTTCATTGTGTCTCTAAGTCCCAATAATAAAAATCCATTGACTTAGATGTATTCAATACATTCGTCACCAAGCAATAAGTTGGGAGAAAATAAAGAAGTCCGAGCGCGTATTGCAATGTATGCGCTGTCAACGCTTCGACCATGTGGCAGCGAATTGCAATATGCATTACAGATGCGTCAAATGTCTAAATAAGCATATCATTCGGCAAAAAACAACTCCTAGATAGGACTATCATGTGTCCTCTATAAGAACACAGGTCACCCCGCTAGCTTTAGAGGTTGCCATAGGCACCAACAACTAAGATCAAAGTTGGAAGCCAGAAAGAAGGAAGTTGAAGAAGAGAAACGAATAAAAACTCGTTCTTACAACAACTTCGTGGCACCAAGTGTGTCATACGCTCAAATGGCAGGTGGAGTATAAAATGCACCAATCTTAGAACAATTACGCAATATAATTAAAACGCCTGCTCCAGAGACACAAACTGATATAACAGCAATAGTACTGTCTAAACAAGGACGGATTGCTGCGTTTGATAAAAAATTCGAAATGATCCAAAAAAACTTAGGGAACAAGTGGCTCGAATGGACATTATCTATTCGATGATGTTTCCAGATGAACCCACATTTTAATCATAACGTTCGTTGCGGCTGAATTAACTCTAAAAATTATTGCTGAGGATGTTAATTCACTAATCCGCATGGAAAGAAGGGATGATCTGAACAATCTGCTGGAAGCTGAACCCCCAGATGTGCTTTTGGCTATCGACACTAAGCTAGGCACAAATTGGGCTACACAAACTAGAAAGTAATAGACGAGATTGTCCAATTTCCACTCAGGGAGGCGGGGTCGCTGTTTTAGTTAAAAATGTTCTGCAACACAAAGTCGTTTACAGCAGAGATGTATACAAGTTCCAGGTGCTAGAAGCCTG
Source organism: Microdon myrmicae (assembly GCA_963931805.1). Taxonomy (NCBI): domain Eukaryota; kingdom Metazoa; phylum Arthropoda; class Insecta; order Diptera; family Syrphidae; genus Microdon; species Microdon myrmicae. The sequence goes on from OZ007499.1 coordinate 77,099,665, forward strand.
CATTATAGATATTCCATTAAAAAGACAGTCATATGCCCCCGAATCTCCACAGTGTCTACAGTTTATCAATGGACTTGATACCCTTTTTCGAAGTCTCAAGTTAGACTCGGAAAATAATTATTTCTTTATGGCGGGAGATCTCAATTCAAAGTAGAGTGCTTGGGGTAACTTTATCACAAACACAAGAGGCAATGTGTTGTTCGACTGGTAGCCAACAAATGCTATCGAACATAAACTAGAATTGTACGCTACAAGTACGCCGTCATATCCAAGAGAAAATTCCTTCTTGGATTTACTGTTGCTCGACGACCGAATACAATTATTAGATACGGATCTAACTACTCGAAATTGTCTTCGTACAATCGAGTACGATAGCGATCATTACGATCTTGGTGCTGTAATACATGTCCCAACCGAACATTCACTACTTGAGCAGTACAAACAGATACATTCTTTTAATTGCTCGCGCTTTGATCGGATAATAAAAAAATAATTACGTTCCAATGGCATAGATCCACCAACTGACAGAAATCTTCATAATGACGAAATTGATCATTATCTTTCGATGATGGACAGCATTGTTACTAATACAATGACTCGTTCTATCCCAAAAGTGTCTCACATGGAGAGCCATACAAACCGATACAGAAACGCAACGATCGACGAGCTGTATAGGCAAAAGAGTATTCTGCTCTCTAAGTTAAAACTGCTCTACAGACAGTTCAGCGATCCAAATGGCCAGGAAATAAAAACAATTGTCACTAATTAAAAATCTTCAAAAACTGATCCGTGACAACTATACCATAGATCAGTAATTAATGAAGACTGGAAGAACAGAATTCATGCCATTAAAGCTAGTGGACCGAATATGTTCCCGCAAATAAATAAAGTCTTTAAGAGGAAAGATTATAATGACATTCCATGACTGCGAGTTCCGCGGACTCCCGAGAATTGTCAAACTCTGCTGAACGCAGGACTTACCCTGGAACACATCAACTCTAACGAAGAGTTCATAATAGTCGAGGATCGGCAAAAAAAAAAAGCCAACTCAATTGGTGCTTGCTTTGAAGCAGTGTATAGATTCAACGAATTGGGCCATTCTAAACGCGACCTGGAAAATAGGGCCCTCCAAAAACATATCTCGCTACGCAATGAACTTAACAATTGGTGTCTCTTAAGTCGAAGTGATACTATCTTTAGTGAAAATAATAGAGCTGATTCCCCGCTTAGAAATCTAAACACTACCATATTTGTACACAAGGATGAACTGACGGACATTCTTAGATCCATTAAGAACAAAATATCTTCTGTAATAGATACTATTCAAAACATTGTTCTAAAACATTTACCTCTTGAAGTAATGAAGGTTTACGCTATTTTGTTCAATAATGCTCTAAATAATCCATATTATCCAAACCAATGGAAATCTGCAGTAGTCCATCCCATCCCCAAAAAGGACAAGGACAGCAGCAATCCAGCCAATCTTCGTTCGATTAGTTTGCTTCCGAACATCAGCAAGGTATTCGAGAAAATTATAAATAAAGCATTGACTAACTAGTGTGAGGAAAGGGTATTATTCCGAACAACCAATTTGGTTTTCGATTGCAACATGACACAGTTCATGGTGCGACAAAATTTGTTTTAGACATACAGTGGAACAAGGATGTTGTGATTCGTAATCACAACTCCTTTACCTACCACCTATCCCGAATAACCACTTACCTAAAACCCCCTAACCTATCCCATTCCATACTTACCTTTTCCATCCACTCATCCATCCTCCCATAGCGGGGCATATGTGCGACGGGTGAAACCTAAATCTAATCTGTCGCACATTGCTCTAATGACTAACCTTTTTATTAGCACAACAATCGAGTTTGTGCTTGGCAAATAGAATACAGCATGTGGGAAATTTTCAATTGGCCACAGTATAAAAAGGCCGGCCCATCTTGGTTTCGGGGCAGTCTTTTCACGCCGCTGCAGGCGTACCACAGGGCTCCATTCTAGGCCCCATTTTATGCAATATTTACACCTCCGATATGCCCCGCCCTGTGGACGGGAGAGTAAACCAAATATGCTATGCGGATGACGTCCTGGTGTACACGTCAACCAAAGGCCCTAACCTCGCAACAAATCGATTCAACCGTCACTTGGACGAACTGTATCAGTATTACAGTCGATGGAAAATCCGACTTAATCCATCCAAAGCAGTAGCCATAATTCTGAGTAGTAAACACTCCCAACCTGCTTCTCGATATTCACAGAATATTCGAATAAAAATGGGAGATACTACGATTAGACCACAGGACAAGATGAAATATCTCGGGGTCACTTATACCCCAAAAATGAATTTCATCAAACATGTGACCCACATTCTCCAAAGGGGCCTCGGTCGGTCTAAGCAACTGCACAACATCTTGAAGTGGAGGAACAAAGTTGACACCAAAGTTAAGCTTCTCTGCTATAAGCAGCTAATCCGATCTGGAATATCATACGCCTTTCCCATATGATCCTGCATATCTTCGGCTCAAATGGAAAGACTTCGGGTTTTCGAAAGGAAACTCCTCAGAAGATTCACCAATCACTCTAGAAGGCCTGACGGTCGTCATTACCCCAACTCTCACCTATACGAAGGCGCCTCCATTACCCCTATCGACGAGTACTTGCTTTAATTAGCATATAAGTACCTCGAAAACATGCAGAACAGCGAGAACCTACTTGTACGGGACTCTTGCGTTCTTGACCCTTCTCTCTCACGATCTCTTCGGATCAAACCCCCACAATTTCTTCTTCAGTACAAAACTGAAGAAAGCACCCTTCCCAACAACATTCCCCTCTATAATAGAGGATTCCTGGACCCATCCCATAGGGTTTACTATTAACAAACCAAACACACGAACGCACAGTACAAGACGGCACAAACACAAACATACACACCGACCAAAGAGCAGATTATCAGACGCCAAAGACGTGATCTGCGTTTACTACCACACCCATGACCCACCGGTCTTGTATGATTTCTTTCCCACCATCCTTCTATAAAAGTAGTTGGAGAACACTTGGACTAACACTGTCCACACTATCCTTGGATACCCCCCCTTTTTTCTTCTCTTTTCAGATGCCACGAGACCGAGCCCAATATCCTCACGGATGTGGGTGATTTTGGTTATCGCAAGATGACCAGAAGTCAGAGACAAGATGAAGGACACATATGTCCTGTCTCGCTAAATTCGGCCTTCTCGCCACAAGTTTTTTTTGGTTTCGGGGCAGTCGATCACATGCAGCCAACACAGGCAGTCAATAACGAGCTGCCGAAACTGGCAGTCGAGACCCAGAGGCCGAGGCAGCAATTCAATATTATATTGTGCAAATAAATAATTAAATAAAACTTAAAACCACTCGTCTCATTTTTGGACCCATTGGACAGGCCAAAGGGAGGTAAGATAAAAGATTTCAATAAAATATAACACGACAAGGAGAAGCGAAAATGCACAGGGGCCTGTTTGGTTGACTTTGAAAAGGCTTTCGACACCGTATGGTTAGAAGGGCTTGTATATAAGTTATCAAATCTTGGTATACCCGAATATTTATTATACATTATCTACGATATGATAATGGGTAAACAATTTGTGGTGAAATGTGGAAATATAATCTCTAACAAGACTTTCCACATCAAAAACGGCCTACAACAGGGAGCAGTGAATTCTCCCATTTTATTTAACATTTACACTAGTGATCTAGTGGGTTCTCTCAACCATGCAATTGCGTACGCCGATGACATTGTGGTGTATAGATAAGGAGAAAAGATTGATGTCACCAAGACTTCTGTAAGATGATTTTGACAAAATCAAACGTTTTTGCGACGGCTGGGAATGAAAGATCAATTTCCAGAGGACAGAAATTATACTTTTCAGAACGCCTCTGTCCAGAGCATCAAGGGATACAAGACAGAATTGGAAAAAATGCTCCATTGCAGGATCAGATGTTAACGCTTGCGCGGAGTCCGTATCAGAGATTATTCTTCTGGGGATGGGGATGTATATTCCACATTCCATCAAACGAAGTTCGTCTGATAAACCTTGGTTTGATAAAAAATGCGAGCTGATTACAGCGACAAAAAAAAAAGAGCTTTTAAGCAATGGCACTCTAATCCCACCGATGTTAACAGAACGAATTTTGGTAGAATCAGAAACGCGTGCAACAAGGCGATTGATACCGCGAAGAAGGCTTACAACAACAGGGTGATCAATAAGCTCCTTCGGTGCCCAACTGGTTCGCGTTCCTTCTGGTCAATGGTAAAAGCTGTCAGCGGTAACTTCACATCCTCCTCATTCCCTCCGTTGGTGACAGACAGCGAGACATTAGTCACGAATTCAAAGCATAAAGCTAATGTGTTCGCGAATTTATTTTCCGCGAATTCAAACCTCGATCCCGGCCTTTTGGAGCCACCTGTGATCTCGCCGGTACGGTCTTCGATGCGGGATGTGAGATTTCGTCCGCGCACTATTCAACGCATTCTACGTGAACTGGATTGTAGGAAGGCAACCGGCCCGGACGGAGTACCAGCAATAGTCCTTAAGAACTGTGCTCCAGAACTATCGCCGGTTCTTGGCAGACTCTTCCGCTTATCTTATGCACAGAGGACCTTTCCTCCCTGCTGGAAAATCGGTCGAGTTCAGCCAATCCCAAAGACGGGAAAAAAGTGTCTCCCACAAAATTACTGTCCGATAGCATTACTGTCTATTTTATCTAAGGTAATGGAAAAAGTCATCAATACAGAGTTAGTTAAGTGTTTGGAGTGTAACAGACTTCTGAATGATCGTCAATACGGATTCCGTGGCAGGCGGTCCACGGGAGACCTTTTGACACTTATAACCGACGTATGGACATCTGTGATTGAACGGCATGGTGAGTCAAGGACGATCGTATTGGATATCTCCTAGGTTTTTGACCGTATCTGCCACGAGGCATTGCTGAGCAAGCTCCATTCATACGGACTGTCCCAGCAGCTTTGCCACTGGACGAAGAGACGAAGAGCTTCCTCGAAAATATAATATAGAAAATAAAAAATAGACGGCGAGTGTTCGGATCTGTATCCTGTTAATTCCGGGGTGCCGCTAGGTTATGTTTTGGCTCCAACCTTGTTTTTGATTCACATAAATGATTTGTTGGAGTTGATGGATAACAGGGTGTTCAGTTTCGCGGATGATAGTACTGTGGTGTCTCTAACAGATACACACACAATACAGAAGCAAAATAGTGAAGAACACAGAACGAAATTCGAATAAGAAAATACATCAGAGCCGTATACCATAGCGATAAGAAAACAATTCACATCAGTGGAATATACTTGAGTTTAAAAATCGAATTTTAAACACGGCCAGTAGCCTGACGTGTTACGCTTAGGTTCAATTTTTGGTGATTCTAACTGTCATAGCGTCAGTTCGAATCACACGTTCTTCACTATTAATCTCAAACGCTATAGTACGCTTGTTTGCTATTTTCGAGTGACGGACTGATTAGTGCATCAACGTCGCACCAGCTGAGATGTAGCCAGATCGACTCTCTGAAGGTCCTACAGTGGGGAATTCCAATCTCGTCGACTTCAATGCAACAAAGACACAGTATACAACATTCACAAGGAAAAGTGGATCATCGGTTCCACAGCTGATGATGAATCCCGGACCCTCGAATCTGGGGAAAGCTTGACATTGTGGGAATGTGACGTGTCATAAACACGTGTCGAACACCGCCAGATCCGCCTCAGGATAACTGAGCTATCTTTTTAGAGTCCAGAAATATTTTACTCCGGCTCAACTTCTTCTCATGTATAAATCCCAAATTAGACCCGCGCTCGAATATTGCTTTTATGTTTGGAGCTCTGGATTTAAATATACCCTCGATCTACTCGAGAGCACACAGAGACGAGCGACACGCCTGATCGGTGACATCGAGAATACAGTCGTTGTCACACCGAAGGCGCGGAGCCGACCTCTGTTTGTTTTACAGATATTATCACGGGAACTGTTCTTCGGAGATTCGTGGTATTGTTCCGCGCAATTCGTTTTTAATGCACTTTACAAGACAATCCGACGGATTGCACTAATTTGCGGTTCATCTCCCGACGACACGAACATCGCTGCATCGAAACTCGTTCTGTTACAGAGCAGTGAAGTTGTGGAATTCCCTCCCGCGCAGGTGTTCCCGGAGCGTTACAACCTGCAACTGTTCAAAAAGAACTGCAATAGTCAGTTATTTGGCGTCTCGGAGCGCCTTATCGGCGCTATAGGCTCGCCTCTCCCGAGAGTATATTAAATTGAAAAAAAAAGACTCGGTTAGGTTTAGAATATGGGACTTCGCCTTTGTAGATTCAGTCAACGGCGTTTACATTGTAAACTATTTTTTGAGAAAAAGTTGAATTTAATAGTGTTGTTTTTCCATATGTTCTCCTAAAATAGATATATAGCTTGATAGATATAAATTGCTTTCTCACATCAGCTTTAAAATTTAACACGAGTCGTAATAAACTAAAGAGTAAAAAAAAAAAACACATTTCCAAGAAAATACAAGATATCTTAGGTGCTAAAGTATGTGACTTTTTTCTTTACTTATGTTGTCACATACCAGTGCAAACTTTCCGCCAACACGGCCTCTCTATATCTTGTTCTAATTTGGGCCATTGTCACAGATGTTTCTTACGTGCAACAATGAAGCATTATCCCAACGGCGCTCCTCTAATTTTCATTCTCAGTTTTTGATCAATGAAAAGAAGATCGATCTATCTTTCGACAACTTGCTGTTTTCTTTTTAATAAAGAATCGCTTCAATTTTCGTTTGGCGTCGAATACTTATGCCACATTAGATTATTAATCACTTCGTTATATCGCCTTAAACTCCGTGGACGGGCTGGGGAGTGATGGAAGATAGGATCCACGAGAATGAAAAAAAAAGTGGAAACTTATAATTCTTCACATTACAGAGATTTCGAAAAAAAGTATACCTAGTCACTTAAATTAGAAAAAAAACAATGCTTACCGAATTTAAAGACAGCAATAATCCTTGACCCTTAGTCAAATAGACATGTACGACTAAGTTGACAACCAAGTTCAAGCACTCTCTTTTATACCAGTGCCACAATTGAAGAGGTTCAACTCCGTACTTAGCACACATTTCCGTGGCACTCCTTGCGGCTTCATTGGCTATCATTGACTCGCTACATATCAAATAGAAGAAGGTCATCTTAAAAAAATGGAAGAGCGATAGTTCAGGAATGCCATCTATATATGCGAGGATTGTGATTAAGCGCAAAACTTTCTTTTGGTCGTCCATCGTGCGCTGCAGCGAGTCATACATTTTCTCTAGAATTAGCTCTGCGATTTGTTGTAGCAATGGAAAAGAGTGAGCCGTTTGTGTTCGAAGGACTAGTGCTTTAATTAAGTCAGGATCCAGTGTTGCGTTTTGAAGAACCACACTTTCAACTTTGCTTAATGCAAAATGGTTTATAGCAAAAATTCCCACCTTATCATTGAATAATTTGTTTCCGAGAGTATTGAGAATAAAATTGAGTGCGGATTCATCGATGACACACCTCTGTGGAGAATATCCTTTGAGCATTATATATTTAGTCTTCAATATTTCTGAGAAATCTGGAGAGTCGCACACATCACAGAGAAACTCATACTTGTTGCAGCCTTCTACTCGTCTCTTGGCGATCACAACGTCCGCTAACAGGAAACAAGAAATTGATTTTATTCTAGCCAAGTCATCTCTTGTAGTCGCGCACCGCACAAGAGCTGGAAGCACTTGGTGGAGGATACACTCTCTATTAATGATCGAGTTTCCGATAAGGTCCAAGAGGTATTCATCCACCTGCCGCCGGATTTCGCTGTTGCCGGAAGATGAATATATCACAGTTAATAGTTCCTTGGTTGATATTTGTAAATAGGTCACCACTTCAGATCCAATCGAATTTATTGTTATATCTTTTAAAGCTTTCCAGCAGCAGTGAAGTAAGTTGTCATCTACCTGCCCCATAGTGCTGATGTTAAATGTTTTCCGCTGTCTAATTTTCAATATATGTCTAAGGTAGAAGAGAATTGTATCAATCAGTGTGATAGTCAAATCAGCGGGTAGTTCGTTCTTCAAGCTTTCTATGTGGAGAAGAAGCCCACAGACTTCCACAAAATCACAGAATTTAGACAGCGTGGGATTCATCCTGTCTAAGTTTCGTAGAAATACCGATATAGTTTCATTCAGTTCTTGACAAGGAAATGGCAGTTCCACGCCCTTTGGCGGATAGAGAATAGATTTTACTTCCTTGGTTATTGAAAAGCTCCGATTTTGTTGATCACAGATTGCATTGTGTTCTATGTCGATTAACGTAGTTAGCACATGTCTCACACTGGGGAAGCAGATTTCATGACATTTCATGGCATTTACCAGGACATCCTTAAGGCAGTGAAGCAACTTTTCTAGATGCATCCCTTGGTATTTATCACACACTGTTCTGAATAGTTCCACGTATTCGGGATCCTTCTTTGCCAAATCAATAAGGCTCTCTACTACGAGAAACGCACCAGTTTTTTGATGAATCTGTGATATAAATTCAATAAGATGCTTCTTGAGATCCAAATGATGCTCTTTCAAATGCTGTTGTTCCACAATGAGGTGGAGAATTGCTTCGCAGGACTTCATTAGACTCTGTAATAATTTTTCTTCGATTCGACTGTTAAAGTAAGTTTTATAGTTGCAGTGGATAAGATGCAATGCAGTGTTTACTGCCTTGCTGATATCAGTATCATGTAAAACATCATCCTTCATCCATGGATTAATATTCTCAAAGAAGAGTTGGCAGTACTCAAAGAGAAGGATGTAATATTCTGTCAAAGAATCATCTAGATCGAACAGACTGTTGAACACTTCAGTACTGAACATTAGACATTCGATTTTACAGTAAGGATCAGCATGTAAGTACAATTCCAAGATGAGTTTTAAAATGTCCTTATACAAGTCGACGTGAACATTAAAAGACACACCAATTGAGCTTGTTAGGACCTCAACAATATTACGGCAAGTGATATCAGCTCGCTCCATTGGTATGTCAATCATTTCCGAACTGAAATTCTCATCGATACTTTGAAAGAATTCTTTTTCCACACAAGTGAATCCAGCAATGGATCGGCATTTGGTGTCCAAGGTATTGTTATCCTTGTAGCAAGTGTTTAACAAAAGTTGTAGGGTTTTTGTATATTCAGTGAGTAAGAGTTCAAACAATCGTGGCATATGAGCACAGCAAAAGATCATGAGCTTCTTTTGTAAATGAGTATTTTGTTCCTGGGTCCTGTGAAAATATTGGGCATTTAGATGTGCTATTTAGTGACCAGAATTTCTCACCTGCGGCTTAGTTTCTTTCCACAGTAACCAAGTAATTGATTGAATAACCAAATTACAAATGACCGTGGCAATAACTCATCACAATCGAAATTAATATCGTATCCCTTCTTTTGAAGGAGGACTTGGTCGAGCGTATGTAGAATTGTCAGCACATCATTATTGCCCGACTTCATCATGTTGTACAGAAGTTTCCAGATTTTATCCGGAGGTTTATTTGACATGATTAATTTAATAAATCACAACACAACACATGAAAATTAAAATCACTTCTATAGAAAAGTGACACAACATAGATTTCAACTTTAAACCGAAATTAACGCCATGGCTCCAGATGACATTTTGGCGCAAAAAACAGCTGATTCCAAAATAATCACAAAATAGAACTGCAATACCGACTGGAGAGTAGTTGACAGCCGTATGCGGCATTAGTGGCTACAATTTTAGTGGCTGCTAAAATTCAAAGCGGAATTTAAATATGTTCACCGGATAGAAAATGTTTCCTGGAGGGACATGTATAAAAGGAAGCAAAATATGACGGACGACAGCGATGTAGAAGACAGAGAAATGGACGATGATACAACTCCCAGGGAATGTAATGTATCAGAGGTGAAAGTCAAGAGGGATATTAAATTCGATACTGAGGACGACGAGCTGGGAAAACCATTGGCTACTGATGAAAAAGAGAATTCGATGAGTTCTAGGCGGAGAAAGACTTCATATGGATAGACCCAATCTCAAAGGGTATGAAGAATCAAAAGGAACAATCCAGTAACGGGATGCAAGAATTGGAGTGCACCGGGAACAAATTTCCGATTTAGAATCAAAGACGAAAAATAAAAAGATTGGAAGAGGGCACAGGAAGAGAGTGGGAAAAAGGACGAAATTGCACTGTCGGGGATAAAAGGAGGCTCGAGACTCAAACAACAAGAATAATATGAGGATGGTTTAAATGACGATGACGAATGCGTAAAGAAAAATGACAAAACACATCAGGGACGTCAGCAACAAGTTAGGTAAAGTTGTGAATCGGAACAAATCAGTAACGAGTTTCCTGAGCAGAACCAGCCGAATTCGTGCAGTTTTCATTCATCAAAGAAGGAATTGCTGGGATGCCAGAGTAATTGTCCAGTAACACATTTGGAAGCATTTATAGTGATGGACGAGCATATGGTAGAGAGTGACGTGAAGGGAAACGGTTGGAAACACAATCGATGGAGTGTATGTGATCCTGCTTCACACAAACATGTCATTGGGAAGTAAGACCAGCGTAATGACAACGAACACGTCGGCTCTGATGAAATAAATATACTCAGGGCGAAGGTGGACTCCGAACAGAAAACTGACATTGGAAATCCAAGAATCGGAAGAGATACGGCTAAATGGCGTTGGAACTTGGCTGTCAACTTAGTGTACAACTGCCAAACAAAAACTCAACGGCCACAAACCATCCAAGAAGAAGACGCCCTAAAGGTCCGAAGTAAAACAGTGTGCCAGGAATGCCACCTAAGTCATGGGATTTTTAAATCTTCCAGTTTTAAAGGGGCCAGTACTTGCGGATAATGGGAGATGGCAAAGAAAACCAAGTTTTACAGATATTATCACGGGTATTGTTCTTGTGAGATTCGTGGTTTTGTTCCACGCAATTCGGCTTATATGCGGTCCACAAGACAATTCGACGGATCGCACCAGTTTGCGGTTCATTTCCCGACGGCGCGAACATCCTTGCATCAGAACTCGTTCCGTTACAGAGCGGGGAAGCTGTAGATCTCCCTTCCCGCGCGAGTGTTCCCGGAGCGTTACAACCTGCTTTAAGTATCTTCACTACCACAACACGTAGGAACTATTCAAGATGGCACACCGCTATCCTCCATTCAGACGACCTTCTACCAATGATGGTGCAGGAAAAAGAACAAAGACAATATTGCAGCATGCGCCGATCGAATAGTAAATCCGGCGACGAGCTAAAGGAAGCAAAATAGGAAGTGGTTATTTCTACGATCACCATCATCTGTGACAAGGCTTACTTAAAAATGATGCCAGTCCATCTCTTCGAATCGAAAGGGTAGATCTGAATTTTATAATAGGTTTTCTGGACGAGGGCTTATAGCGTTTACGACAATAGTAAAGAGCGTGATTCGAACTGACGCTATGGCGGTTAAAATCACTAAAAATTGAACGAATGCTCAACACATCACGTGTACCACTGCCACGTGTACCACTGCCACGTGTACGAATTCGATTTTTAAACTCAAGCACACTCAACTGATGTGAAATTGCTATGCTATTGCTTGGTATACGGCTGATGCATTTTCTTATTCGATTTTATTTTCAGTGTTCTTCACTATTTGCTTGTATATTGTATGTGTATCTGTTAGAAACGCCACACTACTCCCTCCTCAGTAACTTTGTTACGATTACCTTCGTTTGCGAACGACGGAGCGAGGAGCAAACGAGCGGGAGTTAAGTAATCCGCTTGTATTTAAAGAAAAAAAATTTATTTAAATTGAACTTAAAAGTAAGATTACATTAATTGACACATTCATTCGATGGTTCTGCTGTGAACTCCGGTGAAATTCTATCTGCTCATTGTAGCCTGTGAAGTTACTTTTATATTGGGACACATATGACAATCAGTACTAGAATATTCGAGAGAGTCCGAAACAAAGTACTAGAATATTCTATAAAGTAATGGAAAACTGGAGACTATCAACAATAGAACATTCAAGGCTATGGAACGGACGGAAACGAAACACCGAATCAGAATGCGAGGAAACGGTATAAATACGTCGCACACAGATCATGGAGATGAGTAAGAAGTAGAAAATGAAGCAAGCGATAAGTGCGGTAGTAAGAAGTAAGAAGTAGAAAGTAATAAATAGAAAGTAAAAAGTAAGAAGTAAGCAGTCAAAGACGCGATAATTCAAGAAATCGTTAAGTGTACGGTAAAAGTAACGGTTGTTATTAATGGACTAATAAAGTGTTATATTATTTCAAAATCGATTTAACGGCTCTTATTTAATCCAGCGAACCCTAAGCTCGCTACAATATTCTTCTGCTGTTGTGCGGATGAAGTTATCTTCTGGCTGTGTGCTTTGTTCTGCAGGCGCTGATTATTCTTATCTTGTCAGTGATTGAGTGATTCATCTTTAGGGTATCAGTAAATGATATGTGGCTGAATGATTCATATTTTAGCGTATCAGTGAATTATAGGCGTTTGAATTATTCTTCTTTAGGGTATCGGTAAATGATTAGTGTTTGGGAGACTCATATTCCTAGTCTTTGTATTCCTATAAGGGTATGAGTAAATGTTGCCTTAACTCGAGCGAACGCCGAAGCAGGCGAGTGTGCCGGTGCTCTATGCGGAAGTCGTGATCGTAGTAGTAAAGTCCTGCTTACTACGTGGGAGTGTTAGCTGTTTGTACAGATAACACGAGAGGATTTTTGCATTTAGCAAGGATAGTGAAGAAGGTGAATTGAACACACGATGAAACGGGTGAGAAGCGAAGCATTGACGTATCAAGCTACTACCCTCTGTACGAATTCGATTATTAAACCCAAGTACACTCAACTGGTGTAGAATTGCTAATTTATTGCTTGGTATATGGTTGGTGCCTTTTGTTATTCGATTTTCTTTCGGTCTTCTTCACTATTTGCTTGTATATTGTGTGTGTATTTGTTAGAAACGCCACAGCCTCCACAATATCGCCATTGGCCTCAGCAATCGCCAGGAAGAACGGTGTAAAAGGCAGGCGAAAGGTGCTCATCCTGGAAATAGTCGGGATACATGACATCAGGAAGAGTGACTTAAAGAGAGTCCAAGTAAAGATCAAAGTACCACATAGGAGGGATAGAAACCTGAACGAACTACAAACGATGGACAACCATAACATCTCTACATTAGAAATAAGGAAGAAGACCGTCAGAAGTTACGGAAACCTACAGAGCATCGGCGACCAACTAAGCTATACCCACGACGAACCGTAAATACTACAGGACAACAGGGGACTTATAGCCACGAGGAAAATGAAGAAAGGAACCTTCCTTGAATCCTCACGTTTAGGATGGGTCTGTGGGGGGATTTCGTATATCTTACTTGATCTCTTCACGAAACTGCCCCCGACTCCAAGTTCACAGTCCGTGAACTGGGCAATCACGCCACCCATAATGGACAACCAAAATGGAGTGAAACTCAAGTTCCAAAATTAGGCAATGTTGGCGATGCATACTTCCCGGCGCACAAGCACTCGACACCGGCACTCAAAACACTCAGCATCGACACACAACCACTGGGCACCAGCGCACAAGCACTCGACGTCGGCGCACAAGCACTCAAGAAGGAGGAGCATGGCAGACAGCTGTATACCAGTCGCTCAACAGGAAACGAGTGATTTATCGAAACCAAGCGAACAAGGAGACAGCTGCTGGCAATAAAAGGCGAGCGCGGCGCTGAAGCAGTGGGAGTCGTCGAAGGAACTCCTAATGAAAAGGTCTTGTTCAAGACCAGCAGTATAAAGGGATCGAACAGAAAAACAAATAATAAAATATCAAATAAATAGTAAAATAAGCGAGTAATACCGCGTTTTGCTAGTCTAGTCTAATTGGGTCGTTTTTTCACTGTTAGTAAATTTTAGGATTTTGTACTGGGCAAGACTCAAACGCCCGCCAATCCAGAGAAGAGTCCGGCTCTGGAGGTACAATCCCTCGAATTAGAAGAAATCATCGTTGGCCGGCCAGTGCCGGAAAAATACAGTCCGCTAAGGCAAAACCGTTTTTGGACGTCGCTGAAGAAAGCGCCGTTCGCGATTAGGTTTAGCCTTTTGTTGTTTCGTTTCAGCAACATTTTTGGTCCTTCGAGCCGGATCTCGGCGATAAGACGACGATGCCGATAACGAGATCGGCTAAGGCGAAGAGGACGCTGCCGTTCCCTACGGGAGGACAAGGAGCAAGCGCCACAGGAGAAGAATCTCCCACACGACTTGGAGGATATGATGGACCTGTCGGAGCGCTCGCCAGAAGAAGGGGATCAGCGCACGTGACCGAAGAGACGATGAAGATGCCGATAACGAGATCGGCCGAAGCAAGGGGGATCCAATCCGAACCCCACACCCCCAGGCGGGGGACCAAGTTAACGTACGAAGCGTTAACCCAGAAGACCAGCGTAGCCAGAGAGGACAGGGCCCGAGACAACCGTGCCAAGGTCGAAGCGTGGCGCGGAACGCGAAGCACTACCTCAAGAGGAAGCTCGATGAAGTCGTCGAGGCGAGCTGATGCCGCAGCCAGTTTAGAAGTCTCCATGCGAGAACTGGAGGCGGCCGAGGCGAAGGCGAGGGCGGAAGAGGCGAAGGCGAAGGCGGAAGAGGCGAAGGCGAAGGTGGCCCAGGCGAAAGCGAAGGTGGCCCGAGAGAAGCTCGAATTGCGGAGGATAGACTCCGAGGACGAGGCGAGCCAGAGCGAGGCTGATGAAGACGAGGACGAGTACCAGCGGAACCCCTTCAATCAATGGGACGAACTGCCGAGACCGCCCGGAGAAAGGCAGGAGGAGCTGGCCCAAGAAGACAGGTCACCACACCGCGATCAAGGAAGGAGCGAGATCCAGGATCTGACCCAGACCATAGCCAGGCTCTTGCGGACACCCCCCGGAGCAAGTACCTCGAGGCAAATGGTGGAACTACCTGACTTCAACGGTGCCAGCGAAGAGTGGCTGGTTTTCAGGAGATCGTTTGTTGATACCTCCGCCGGATTCACCCACGCGCAGAACTTGGCGCGTCTCCGGAGAGCTCTAAAAGGAAGAGCAAGAGAGGCTGTCAGAAGCCTCCTGTTTATCGCCGAGGACCCCCAAGAGGTAATGGAAGGACTAGAGGCTCGCTTTGGAAGGCCGGGAGCGTTGGCCGTAGCAGAGCTGACAAAGCTGAGAGCCCTGCCTCGGGTCACCGAAGACCCGAGCGATATTGGAGTCTTCGCCAGCCGGGTTATGAACTCCGTGGCCACCATCAGAGCGCTGGGCAAGCAGCAGTTTCTAAACGCACCCGAGGTGGTAAGAGAACTGGCGACAAAGATCCCGTCATCCATGAGGTGCAGGTGGTTCGCGTACTACAACAGCCATGGAGGAGAGGACCAGCCGGAGCTGAGGGTTTTCAGCGACTTCATGAAGGTAGAGGCAGACATGTGTGCCAATTTCGCCCCACCAGAAGTATCATGGGAGCCGAGAGGAGGCTACCATCAACGAGCATCATCCCAAGGACGACGCAATTCAGGAAGGAGATCGATCCACGCCGTTCGAGAGAATGATGCACCCGGGAACGGAATCAAACCAGAGTGTCCAGTTTGTCTGAAGGACCACGACACCCCCAGATGCCCCACGTTCAAGAAGGCCAGTAATCGGGAAAAATGGAATCTGGCAAAAACGGCAAAGCTTTGTTTTAAATGCCTTTGCTCCAAACACCGAAAGGCAGACTGCAGGGCACCACCGTGCGATAGATGTTCAAGGGAACACCACGTCATCCTCCACCCGGACGAACTTCCACCAGGAATAGCACCCAGAAGAGGAAGAAGGTCATACCAGGACACCTCGCCATCAGGCCACGACCACGAGCAAACTAGAGGAGAGGTGGTCACCTCCATGCGCACAATCAGTAGCACCAAAGCCTACCTGAAGATGGTTCCAGTGGACGTTTACGGACCCAAGGGGTCGGCTCGAGTATTGGCTCTGCTTGACGAGGGATCCACTATTTCATTACTGGACTCGTCGGTCGCCGATAAGATCGGTGCGAAAGGCAGGCGAGAAACGCTCGTTTTGGAGACAGTCGGGGAACTGGGCATCAGGAGGAACGACTCGCAAAGAGTCCATGTGCGAGTCAAAGGAGCCCATGGCCGGACCGGATACTCGATCGAGGTAAGAACCCTTCCTAACTTTAAACTTTCGAAGCAGGGGGTGAAGAAGGAGACGATTGAGAGATGCGAGCATCTACGAGACCTCGGAGACCTACTGACCTACACCCAACAGGAACCTAAATTGCTCATCGGCCAGGACAACTGGGGCCTGATAGTCACAAGGAGTCTGAGGAAGGGCAGACGCACCGAACCAGTCGCTTCGCTTACCAGCCTGGGATGGGTCCTGCACGGGTGCGAGGCCAGGAGCAGCGCGCCGGTGAGATTCGTCAACTATGGCAGGACTAAGGAAGACGAGACAGAATCGCTCGTAAGACGCCATTTCGAAATCGAAACATTGGGAGTGCAACCACGACGCCCCAAGAACGACGCCGACAGAAGGGCCATAGAGGTTCTGGAAAAAACCACGAGACGACTGCCAAACGGAAGATACGAAACGGGCCTTCTATGGAGAAGCGACGATGAGATGCTGCCCAACAACTATAGCCAGGCCTATCGACGCCTTCTGAATATCGAGAGGAAACTGGGCCAAGACGAGGACCTGAAGAAGATGTACCTGGAGCAAATAGACAATTTGCTAGAGAACGGGTATGCAGAAAAAGCGCCGGCGAACTCCATCGCC
Organism: Microdon myrmicae; assembly: GCA_963931805.1. Lineage (NCBI taxonomy): Eukaryota > Metazoa > Arthropoda > Insecta > Diptera > Syrphidae > Microdon > Microdon myrmicae. Next base: position 77,116,568 of record OZ007499.1, read on the forward strand.
GGAAGGACCTTCTACCTCCCGCACTTTGCAGTAATACACCCGACGAAGAAAAAACCGCGGATAGTACTCGACGCAGCAGCCAAGTTCGACGGCAAGAGCCTTAACGACGCTCTACTCCCCGGACCGGACCTCCTCCAATCGATCGTGGGGGTGCTGGTCAGATTTCGAGAAAGACCAATCGCCGTCGTCGCTGACATCAAGGAAATGTTCCTCCAAATCCAGATGCGCGAAGCCGACCGCGACTGCCTAAGGTTTCTTTGGCGCAACGGAGACACAAGAAGCAAACCGGAAGAATATCGTATGACGTCCGTAGTGTTCGGAGCCACCTCATCACCATCAACCGCGATCTATGTGATGAACAAGAACGCAAAGGATTTCGAGAAGGAACATCCGGGAGCGGCGCAAGCCATCCGTGAAAACCACTACATGGACGACTACCTACAGAGTTTTGCGACGGTAGAAGAAGCCAGGGACGTGGCAAAGGCGGTGGAGAGGATCCATGCTAAAGCGGGATTCCGACTCAAAGGGTGGAGTAGTAATCAACCCCAAATTTTCTCAGGTTTTCAGGAGCAGCCCCAGTCAGAAGCCGTGGAATTATCGAAGGAAGAGAAGACCCTCGGGCTCAGATGGATGATGACGGAGGACGTCCTGGCTTTCAACGTAGAGTTCCGGAACACCCCCCCACAAGTCCTCACCGGGAGAAAAATGCCTACCAAGAGGGAAGTCACGAGCGCGGTGATGTCAACCTTCGACCCACTGGGGTTCGCAACGCCAGTGCTCATACAGGGGAAGAAGCTGATCCAAGACGTCTGGCGCGCCAAAATCGGATGGGATGATGAGATCCCAGAGGAACAGAGGACCGCTTGGACCACCTACTTAAAAGAGACGTCCATCCTCAAAGGTCTGAGGATTCCTCGGTGCCTGTCGAGCAGTCAGGAAGAAGGTCAGCTGCACACTTTCAGCGATGCCAGCGAAGAGGCATACGCAGCCGCAGTTTATTGGAGGACGGTGGAACCCGATGGAAGAGTGAGCGTGACCCTGATCGCCGGTAAAGCCCGGGTAACTCCGACAAAACCAGTGTCCATGCCCCGACTAGAGTTACAGGCTGCCTTGTTGGGAAGCAGATTAGCGGCCACAATAGAGAAGGAGCTTAGGCTCCAAATATCGGAGAAATGGTATTGGACCGACTCCAGCACAGTACTGCAGTGGATAAAATCGGAGCCACGCAAGTTCAAGACTTTCGTGGCCCATCGATTGGCGGAAATCGAAGAGCTGACAGGACCACGGGACTGGAGATGGGTGCCGACGAAGGAAAACCCAGCTGACGACGCTACCAGAGGGATACCAAACGAGTTCAGCAGCACAGCGAGGTGGTTCAAGGGACCCGCGTTTCTGTACGAGGAAGAAGACAAGTGGCCAAACCGGCACTTCGAGGCGAGCCCGGCGACAGTCACTGGAGAAGAAAAGAGCCCCCAAGTGGTAGCCGCGGCGAGAGTGGTCGAACCATCCACACCGAACCCGGAACGATTTTCCGACTGGCTGCGTCTGCTGAGAACCACAGCACGCGTGTTTCAATTTATAGACACGCTAAAAGAGAAGAGAGAGCGGCGAATATCAGCCAAAACACCGAAGTCCCGAAGGCAACAAACACCCACATGTTCCAAAGCCGAGAGGAAGACATTCACACCCCTGCGTCAAAAACATCTGGACAGGGCCGAAGAGCAACTGGTCAGAATGAGCCAACAGGACAGTTTCGTAGGAGACATGGCCCGCCTGCGAGAAGGAAGACCACCGGGAAGCTCGAGTCGGCTGCGCAAAATAGATGTTTACCTCGACGGAAATGGAGTGATGAAGCTGAGGTCCCGGACGAGAAAAATAACGATCGACGGCTGGAGAACAAATCCCATTGTGCTGGACGGGAAACATCATCTGAGCCGCCTCTTGATCGACCACTATCACAAGAGGTTCGCCCACGGCAACACCGCAACCGTGATGAACGAGCTTCGGCAGAGATACTGGATCTTAGGGCTACGAGCATCCACAAAAGGAGTGATACACCGATGCCAATGGTGCAGAGTCCACAAATGCACCCCTCAAGTGCCACCCACGGGAGACCTACCGATCGAACGACTGCACCACCACCAACACCCGTTCACTGCCGCCGCGGTGGACTACTTCGGACCAATGCAGGTCGCTATCGGAAGAAGGATCGAGAAGCGCTGGGGAGTGCTGTTTACGTGCCTAACCACGAGAGCCGTACACCTGGAGCTGGCCAATTCTCTCAGCGCCAGTTCCATGATCATGGCCCTGCGACGGATGGCCGCAAGAAGAGGGACTCCGAGGACCATCTGGAGCGACAACGGGACCAACTTCACCGGGGCAAGCAAGGAGCTGGAGAAGTCCAATAACGGGCATATCATCAGATGGAAGTTCATACCACCAGGATGCCCCAATATGGGGGGAGCATGGGAGAGGCTCGTGCGATCGGTAAAAACGGCCTTGACCGCCACTCTACACTCCAGGACGCCGCCAGAAGAGGTGCTGTACACCCTGATGACCGAAGCAGAACACGTCGTCAACTCACGCCCACTGACCCACGTCAGCACGGACCCGAACGACGAAGAGAGCCTCACACCGAACCATTTCCTGCTAGGGCGCTCTTGTGGTGCGATGGCACCCGATGAGTTTGACGACCATGACCTCGTCGGTAGGACGAACTGGAGAACGGCGCAGCGACTGACGGACCACTTCTGGCAAAGATGGGTAAAAGAATACCTGCCGACATTGAGGCCAAGAAAAATCTCCGGCCAAGATACCACCGACCCACAAGTCGGAGATATAGTCCTGGTAGTGGACTCATCGCTGCCCCGCAATACCTGGCCCCGTGGGGAAGTGCAAGCGGTATATCCCGGACCCGATGGAAGGATCAGAGTGCTGGACGTGAGGACGACATGGGGAACACTACGAAGGCCAACCCGCCGCGTAGTAGTGCTGGTTCCAGCGACAACATCGCCGCCACACGTTGAAGTGCTTCGCACTGCGGGGGAGACTGTTGGCGATGCATACTTCCCGGCGCACAAGCACTCGACACCGGCACTCAAAACACTCAGCATCGACACACAACCACTGGGCACCAGCGCACAAGCACTCGACGTCGGCGCACAAGCACTCAAGAAGGAGGAGCATGGCAGACAGCTGTATACCAGTCGCTCAACAGGAAACGAGTGATTTATCGAAACCAAGCGAACAAGGAGACAGCTGCTGGCAATAAAAGGCGAGCGCGGCGCTGAAGCAGTGGGAGTCGTCGAAGGAACTCCTAATGAAAAGGTCTTGTTCAAGACCAGCAGTATAAAGGGATCGAACAGAAAAACAAATAATAAAATATCAAATAAATAGTAAAATAAGCGAGTAATACCGCGTTTTGCTAGTCTAGTCTAATTGGGTCGTTTTTTCACTGTTAGTAAATTTTAGGATTTTGTACTGGGCAAGACTCAAACGCCCGCCAATCCAGAGAAGAGTCCGGCTCTGGAGGTACAATCCCTCGAATTAGAAGAAATCATCGTTGGCCGGCCAGTGCCGGAAAAATACAGTCCGCTAAGGCAAAACCGTTTTTGGACGTCGCTGAAGAAAGCGCCGTTCGCGATTAGGTTTAGCCTTTTGTTGTTTCGTTTCAGCAACAGGCAATATCTCTTTATTGTTCTTAAATAACTTTAACACACACAAATTGAACGACTTATTGTTATTCTAAAACAGTGTACAGTTAATGAAACTAAAACTGATTAAAATGTCACTTATTTGGATTTAATTCTAAGACGATGTACAGTTAATATAAATTAAAACGGCTTAAAATGTCACTTATTTGGATTTCATTCTAAAACCGTGTACCAAACATTTAACGACAGTTTATTAAAATCATTTATTATTTTAACTTTATTTTTTTCAGTCGTGCCTGATCGCTTTGACCACCAGAACTAGACTCTTTTTAGTGTACTTTACGTGGAGGCCCGACTTGCCCCCAGCCTCGGAAACCGGAACGCGATTACTACTGCCACCGAAGCGACAGAATTACCAAAAATTCATTCATCGCTTCGATGACCATATAAGGTAAGATTCTCCATAGCATTTTGTCCAACAAGAAAGGGGTGAAACACACACACGATGATTGCTTCTGCTGCACATCGTGTGTGTCCACAAGTATGTGGACATTGGATCGATCAAATCTACATGGTTGCAGCTGGTGCAAAATATCTCGACAAGGGTTGAAATGTTTACACGACCAGCGACTGTGTCAAGTATTATTGCTGATCGTGCACATGTTGATAGTATCTCCACGTAGTCGAATTCTCGATGGAGGTTTACCAATTAAGGAACTCGACTTGCCTGGGCAACCAGCCCCATGCCTTCATGTATTTGTCGGTCGGATGACCGATCGATGTAGGTGTTGGCGAACCAATTTCCCGGCGCACAAGCACTCAGCACAACGACCAACCAAAACCACTCAAGAGGGAGGAGCGTGACAGCCAGCGCTATACCAGTCGCGATAAATCACTCAACAGGAAACGAGTTATTTATGGAAAACAAGCGACAGGAAATTAAAGGCGAGCGCGGCGGTGAAACGGCAGGAGTCGTCGAAGGAAGTCCTCCCCAAAAGGTCTTGTTCAAGATGGCTCCGAAGAGACACAGAATAAATATTGAGTAATAGCAGATTCAAATAAAATAAAAACAAACGTTAAGCGAATATCGTAGAAATAAATAAGAAATAAGTAAAGTGATTGCAACGCGTTGTCTTGCTCAACTTCTCTCCTTGGTCGTGTTGTTTTTCTTATTTGTTTCGCAGGTCGTAGTGAATTGTACTGGGCAAGACTCCAACGCCCGTTTTCATCCAGAGAAGAGTCCGGCTCTGGAGGTACAATCCCGGAAAATTGAGAAAGCATCTTTGGCCGGCCAGTGCCGGAAAATACAGTCCGCTAAGGCGAAATTGTTGGGACGTCGCTGAAGAAAGCACTGTTCGCGATTTCGGTTTTACCTTTTTTCTTTTCAGCAACAGTAGGCATGATGCAAAAGGGAAAGATAAAACATTCCCTGCATGTGTGCGGCTGGCGCGTAAGGGCATATCTCGTGGATATTGTTCCGACGATGTTGGTTGCTAGATGGTGCGACCAAATTGCTTTCAGGGAAATTAATATTTGTTGCTGATGAAATTTTATGTCAGCTAGAATTATTGATTCCAGGTATTTCTAAAATTATTGGTACAACTATAGAAGGCGAGTACACGTTTTTTATGTGTTTTGGGGAACTATTTCTTTATCATAGCTGTGAGGTAAGTAGTGGCGTTCAATGGAACTGCCACAATACTTGTTTTTTATGCTTTTTGTATGCCCTAGATGGAAGTTTTTACATAGGTAATGGGAAGATGATTGGTGGCGTTCAAGGGAACCACCACAGGTCCTTCATGGATGCAACATCAGAGATGGTATTCCAGTAAAATCGACAATCAGTGGCAAAAAGACGATGGGCCCAATGAGTTAGTCCAGTGCCATCGCGAAATTAAATAGTCGAAATACAGCCACGCCATCCGAAAAAATGTGGAGTTCAATGATCATAATTTTTTTAAACATTTTTCCCAAAATTTCTTATTTCCGGTTTTTTTAGATTCTAAATTATATGCTAGACAAAAAATGCTTAAATTCTAGATTTATTGTCTTATATTATAACTTACTTGCCCTATGCAGACGCTCTAAGCTAAACATAATATGACTATTGTGCAATTTGCCTTTCGGCGACTTTGTTTGTGATGATTATTTGTATACCAAAGAAAAATTAGAAAAACTTTGTGCCAATTTTTTTTCTGGTTTTACTTAAAATTTAACTTAAATAAAAGATCTTTTTTACTCAATAGAACTTAACTTAATCTTATACAACCCTAATTATGGAAAAGCTAAGTCTGTGTAAGCTGGCTGATAATGGGGTTATTCTGCCGACATTGTTATTCAGCTTTTTATTTGCCATTTAACCACCATAACCGTTGGTGCTGTTTAATATTATCGCCCCGGTCTATGTGGGAGGTGCCCCAACTGAAGCGCAAGAGCTCTGCTTCGGTGCGCGAGCTAACGCCCGACTCATCATCATCACCTAAACATAACATAATCAATGCATCTCGTCTTTTAGACCAATCGATAATACCGACATGCATAAGCTACAGTGTAAGTATATTTTTAGTACCCTTCTCCTAATTACCTATTAAGAGATATCATCATCATCATCGGCACTACAACCGGGAAGTGGTCTTGGCCTTATTTAGCAAGTCCTGAGGCTTGTTAAATTTTCCATAATGATTTGTTATTTTCCGGGAAAAGTCATTAGTCTTGCGCCGGGGGCTTTTGGCGGAATGGTTGTAACTCCTTGGTGGTTATTTTACTTTTCCGGCAATCGATGTCCGAAGTAAAACAAATCAAAGGAAACTAGAGGGAACACGGTCACCAATGAAACTCGGAGCTATTAACTTTCGAAAACACAATTTTTTCTTTATTAGCACAAGTTTTTGTAAGTTCATGAGAATACAATTCATGTTGTTTGTAACTACAAGCTATTGATAGTCGGTAGCAAGATCACGTTTATTAGGTAGTTGCTCGTGGCAAGACAAAACACTATATACATTTTTTCTGGTCGCGACCGTTCGTTTGCACATTGACGTTACTTTCCGGTTATATGGTTAATCCGCGGATCAACTCCCTCGTTTGGTTCTCGTAGTTCGGCTCGTCACGATGACTATCACTATCTGACTGTATCGTCTCCTTGACGATTCAAATCTAACTCCCCACAAAAACCCCGGTACAGATTGTCCATCTGTATCTGTGCAGACAACTTTTCTCCTTACTTCTGCTAACAGAATTTCCGAATCTCTGTTAGCAGCATGTTATTCATTCCCAGGGGTGATTTGGATGCCTACAAGAGATCACACATACATCATCATCACCCTCGGTGGTGGTGATAGCATCTCAATCTCACGGTTTTCTGTTTGCGCGGCACATCTGGCGCGCAGAACGGAGATGATTGTTAGGACGTATAGTCCGTAGGTTTATTTGCTTTGGTGTAAACACACCGAAATCCATTAGATCCTTCTGAGGGTGTGAAATTCAGAAAGGACCGGAATAGATCGTTTGTAGGTTTCAAACCTCATGCATTATTTGAATTATCTCGTTGGGATATTTGCGTTTCCCAGGAATCTGGTAGCGGATGACCAACATACATTATTGTATCGATGGGTTTGGGTGGTCTTTGTATCAGATTCCCCGCACGTGCATCCGTTGATGGGCCCATTCTTTGATGCTGATAATTCTTTTGTATCGAATGTCGGGATTGCCGGTTCAATGAGATGTTCCTGGGCGCAGGCCGCATGTATGGCATTTTTGGGAATAGGACGCATGGGTGTTTATACCTTTGTTTCAGGCATGATGAATTCTAATTGTTGAGCTTGACCCAAAAAGCTTTGGGGACGTTCAGTTCCTTGCTTTTTGGTGTCGGTCTCAACGTTGGCTGCGAGTTGCAGGCCCTATGGTGGGACTTTGGGGCACGCGTCTGTGGGCGCGTGCAACGCTCTCAGGTAAGTACGTTCTTTGAAGGTAGGACCTTACCTGCGCGGAATTGTGCGTTCGTAGAACGCTACAGGCTCCTCGGCGGGGAATCGAACCTCGGTCTCCCGTGTGACAGACGGGTATAATAAACATTACGAGATATACAGGTAGATATTTTGCAACTACTTGAGGTACACTTTGGTTTGTATAAAAATATTAGATCTGAAGTAAAAATAAAAAATAAAGACAGTCTTAGAATAGATTCCATAAGGAAAGGTTCTAGTCTCAGTGAAGAAAATAATATTTTCTAAAAGTAAACCGTAACGTTAACTCGCGTGACTTCCCGGTCGTAGCACAATCTCCCGTCTACGGATGATCTACTTACATGATAGATCAGCGGAATTCCATATCCATCCTGTATAACACTAATCGTGTCCAAATCAAGGAACGCCTCTGATGGAAGAAACCCATTGTGATGCACGCTCTCATAGAACAAAGTATTTGGATAATAAGCCCCGAAAATTAGGTCATTCGACGAGCTTATTGCTCTCGCAATATGTCCTCTGATTAATTTGATCATAAAATTAACCACCCAATTTATGTAGGCTTCATTATATAAATTCTCATTTGAATAAAACCTTTTATAGTCCGATTCCGGTATCCGATATAATCTGAGACAACTTCGGAGACACTCACTTTCGAACACCCGAATCATTTCCATCAAATTTGGACCTATGTTAAACCATACTGGACAACCATATATAAGCATTGGACTGATTAGCGTCATGTAGCATATGACTATTACCCTACAATCAAGTTGGCTACTGTGAAATAGCCTCCTTGTCATAGCAAACGTTTGCCTAGCTTTGGCCAAACCAGTCTCTACATGTCTGTTGAAATACAGATATTGATCTTGCCAGATGCCACTCTTGGTTTCCAGTTTGCCTCCATGCGGTCCCACGATAACTAGCTTTCGCCAGTTTTTTCTTGTGTCGTTCGTGGCTTTATATAATAGGGTTCTAAATAGGATTGCTTCACATTTCTGGAAGTTGATCTTAAGTTTCCAGTCATCGCAATAGCGCTGCATTTTGTTGCAGTCTCCCTGTTGTAAGGTATTTATGATCTCAACTTTCGGAGCTGTTCTGTAAGTTATGTGATCGTCTGCGTACGCAATAGCATGCGGAACATAATAAGTCACTAGAAGCGGAGAAAGTACCGCTCCCTGTTGCAAGCCATTCTTGATATTATACGTTTTATTAGAGGTCACATTGCCACTTTTGACCACGAACCTTTTGTTCTTTAACATATCGTAAAGTACACATAGTAAAGGCTTATGTATGCCTTGTATGACCAGTTTGTAATATAAGCCTTCGATCCAGATGGTATTAAAGGGTTGCATTGGTTCTTACATTTATTCCATTGTATGTCGGAGGCCAGCTTAGCTGCGGCAGGGGTGGTTTCATGGCCCGTCTTAAAGCCAAACTGGTTATTCGGAATAATGTTGTTGTCATCTAGCCACTTTAGCAGAGCTTTGTCTTTTCAAATACTTAACTGATGCTTGGGAGTAAACTTATCGAACGCATGTTCATTGGGTTTATACAGTCTTTGCCCTTATTTTTTTTTGGAATGAGCTGTATGATTGCCGTTTTCCAACGCGCGGGAAAATATGCAATATTCAACGCGTTGTTAAACAGGTCCGTGTATATATCTATTGCCATTGGGGGGAGTTTCTTGAGTACGATGTTAGGTACTCCATCTATTCCCACTGACTTTTGCTTCTCAATGAGTCGAAGATACCCTCTATTCCTTCCTTTGTAATTAAAAGGCTATTACCCCTTACATTGCCATTAATGCCAATTGACAGATTATCGTCACTAAATTCGGTAAAACCGGGATTTTCCGATTTGCCAAAGTGAAATTTCATTTCGGATGTGCAGGTGATTCAGTACAGCTCTGTCCTCCACGTCGTGATTTCGGTGAAAGCTTTTATTCCCCATGTACATTTCCCGAAAGACGGCTCCCACAGGGTTCACCTTTCAAAAAGGATCTTCGATCACGAAGGGCACATTATTGAGGATAGCGTTCTCTGCATCTATGCCAATGTTGTTTAGCAGCTGCTTGTTTACATCAGTACATGGAATTTGGAGGCACTGAATCTCGTTTTGATTATTTCTCCGGAATATTTTATTTATTTGTGGGATTCGGATTATTAGTTTTTATAGCTCGAGTTCTGTTGTTCCAATATAAATTTGTAGCTAATCTATAAGCAATTGTTGGAGGTTTTTAAATCGGGATTTCAGTGATATTATCTCCTCGTCTTTTCTGTCTGTAAACGGCCTGTGTAATTGTTTTAGTTTTGTTAGAAGTCTGCTTTTTTTCCTGTGCAGTGCATTTATTGTTGTATTACTATACATGTTTATGTGATCTGTAACTGTTGTTTTGGGAATTGTTTTGTTCATTATTCGTTTTACGGTTTCGTCCACTTGTTGAATATATTTGTCGATTTCGTCATTCGTCAGGTTTCTGTTTATTGGCAGATTAAAGTCATTCGAATGAAGTTCTCTTATTAATGATCTGGGGAATCGTGGTCATCGCATTGCCCCATAGTTGTAGGGTTGTGGTAATACGAATTCCTCCATATCTGCCAGATCGTTCGGCAGGTTTATTACTGCCGAAAAACCACACTGGACACTGTCGTATTCAATTGTCCGTAAACAGTTCCTGTTTCGTCTGTTGGTGTTAAGTAGTCTCAGTCGTAAGCCAATAAGCAAGCTATCTAAGAAGCATCTACCTCTTGGGAACGATGTTTTCGTATAATATCGTAGTTTGTATGCCCTATATTATGCCTGTGGTTTAACTTTGTTTCCCCGGCCAGTAGTATATCGGGGTTTTCATCTTGGAACAGGCTGAAGAGATTGGCCCTTCTCTCAGTGCTTATAAGTGAATTTATATTCACGACAAGAGCTTTGATCGATGTTTTGGTTAAAGGGTTTATATTGACTTTTTATTTAGGCTGTGCAAGTGCGAGTAGATTTCGTTTATTTGACTTTGATGTTGCTTGAATTAAGCCAATAAATGCGATGGTAGCCCCACTAAGCTCTAAACTTTGCAGCTGTGACATTTGTCTCTGTAGATTGAGCAAGATTGTGAACATGTCTGCTTGCGATGTTGTTTCCGCCGGTGTGGGAGTGTTTGTGGCTACCTGAGTTGTAGCCTGTTTTGTTAATCTCCTGTCTGACGCAACTTGTGCGTACGACCGGACCGATGTTACGGGCATTGTTGTTGATCGAGTTGCCTGTGTTTTTTTTTTTTGTCGAGTAACACTTCTCGACATTAATTCTCGGAATTTAGGACATCCTCGATAGTTAGCGGGATGTCCTTCATCCCGACACACTGCGGACTTTAAAAGGGTTTTCTACCCTTTCTTTCCCCAGAGGGCATTCTTCTGCCTTATCGCCCTGTCCACATTTTACGCAACGATGCTGCAGAATGTCTCAGCTTTTTTTGAGTTTGTCCCATGTGACAATGATCCAGGACTGTAATTTTCGTTAGACCACCAATTCTAATGCTCGGTGATAATTGGACCAAAAAGAAAGTTAGCTTCCGGTTTTCTCTTCTTGCCTTGGTTGTGGTGAACGATTTTACCACGGTAAACTCGAGATCTTCATGCTTCAGCTTTTGAAACATTTCGAGCAGAGCCTTCAGTTCCGTTTCAGGATCGATGCCCTTTAATAGAACTGTTACGCCCTTTGTTTGTTTCGACGTGAACGAGTAAAATTCCGCAGTGGCTCTTATTAAGATCTTTTTTATTTTACCGTGGTCTGCCACTGTATAGGTTTGAATGGGTAGCAGGCATGCTAGTCTTTTAATTAAAAAATTCTTACTTACGGCTAGCTTACAAAGACTGACGAATTCCTTACACTCAATATCGATGGTGTTGATTGGTGGCATCTTTAGTTTTTATTAATTTGCTGCTGTTGTGCTGCTAGTTGTTGCTGTGCGCGATGTTGTGTTGGTAGTTGCTGTTGATTTTCTTGCTGTTGGCCGACTTTTGGCTTCGGCTTTTGTTGTTGTTGTTGGATGGATTTTTGCTGTTCGAGCGCAGCTATATTTTTCTTTTGGGCGTCTCTCTTCTAGCCGTGCTCTTGCCACCACAAGTTTCGCTTCCAATTCGTTTATCTCCTCTTGTTCATCCTAAGGCTATGACGATGCACGAGAAGTGAATTCATTATATGCTCTATACAAGTTAAAGTGGGGCGGGGAGGGGTGCTCACTGTATTTCACCCCACTTGCTGTTCTTTCGCCGTCAGTAGTTTCGCGGTTTGACTTCGCGCCACAATTGTATTTTTCGGGGCACCTTTCTTTTTTTTCTTGTTGCGTGTTTTTCTTCGTCCGTGTTCATGCTGGTACTTTTCATTTTGTTTTCATTAAAATTAAATGTGTCTGTACGAACCTCGACGTAATTCAAATTCTCCGTAACCTGTACGCGCACTCGCCTATTGCCGATTAAGAGCCGGTCACCTTACAGTTCCGCTACATTTTATTTTTAAATACCAATTGCTTATCGACCAATATATCTACATGGGTGGCCTGAAAAACTTCCGACTTCAACGTGAAGATAGCAGCAGTCGTCAATAAAAGCTAGTTAATATAGTTGTGCATCTTTTGACAGTTACTCGCCAAATTTTCAGTCATTTTGAACACGTAGTTTTTATTTCACAGTCGTTTGAGTGAGTCGATGTGAGTGTTTTTGTGAAAATGGACAAAATTGAATATCGAGCTGTCATTGAATTTTGTTTTTGAAAGACAATACGCCTACGCAAATCAAAGATGAGTTGAACTCTGTGTATGGGGACTCAGCACTACTATTTACCACCCTGAAATTTTGGGCAGTTAAATTTAAACGAGGTCGTGAGAGCTTGGGAGATGATGAACGTTCGGGACGTCCAAAGACTGCAACAACTGATGATAACATCGCTAAAGTTCACCAAATGGTGCTAGACGACCGCCGAATTAAAGTGAGAGGGATAGCAGAGGCTATGAAAATGTCCAAAGAACGTGTTTGTCACATATTAAATCAAGATTTAGGCATGAGAAAGCTGTCCGCGCGTTGGGTGCCGCATTTGCTCACGTTTGGCAATAACGTGTTCGAATGAACATTTCCAACGCTCTGTTGGCGCGGTTTAGGCGCAATAAATCCGAGTTTTGGCACCGATTAATTAGTGTCGATGAAACTTGGATACACCATTATACGCCAGAAACAAAACTACGGTCAAAACAGTGGACTGCAAAGGGGGAATCGGCTCCAAAAAAAAAGCAAAAACTGTTTTTTTGATTGGGAAAGTGTTGGCGACTGTTTTTTGGGATAGTCATGGAGTTATCTTAATCGATTATCTTCAAAAAGGAAACACCATTACAGGAGCATACTACGCATCATTATTTGTACCTTTTCATATTATACACCCAAAAAAAAAAAAACATTGAACATGCAATTTACATCTAATTTCACCACTCAAACGCTGCAATAAGTTCGCATAATACGTGCCGTTGAGGGTTTTTCCTTTTTCAAGATAATCTATGAATATTATACTCCGTGCACCCCAAAAATTGGGTCTTTGCCTTCTTTGGAGCCGTTTCTCCCCCTTCAGTGTATTGTTTTGGCTGTTCCTTCTTCTCTGGTGTGTAATGATGGACCTATGTTTCATGCATAGGTATGAATCGACCCAAAAATTTGCCTATGTTGTGGCGAAACATGGCCAAACACTCAATTAAAACACCTTCACGACCCTGTTTTTGTTCGATTGTGAGCAAATGAGGCACCCATCTTTCTCGTGTCTAAATGTTGTGTCAATATGCGACATACAGCACTTTTTGAAATGCCTACCATTTCTGCTAACTTTTAGTCGACGGTCATCCAATACCCTTTTGTGCATTTTTTTAAACACTTTTATAACACTCACCTCATTTGGCCGAGCACTGCGATTGTAGGGCTCCAAGAAGCTCTAGCAATTTCCTCCCACATTTATTTTCCCCCCACATCCATATTGGATACAAATGGAATTCCCATCCAATACCATACATTCATATCTCCAAATCTATGTTGAATTTAACGTCAAGTAAATTGAAGCAAAACGTTCAATTGGCGAACATTGAATTCAATTCCAAAAATCCAAACAAAACAATGCATATTTTCACATGCATTGCATGTACAATCAAACAGGTGTCCAAACAAACCCATGTCCACTTGATACGCCGGCACACAATTCAGGAATCTAAACATCACAATGCATAGGCATTGTAACCAGATGTTTTATGACATCCACAAATAGACCCAAATTCCTATACATCTTCTTGTTAGATTTGCTATATTTATTCTTATGCCCACAACTTTTTCCCTCTCGTCGTGTTGCCGTACCTCATAACTGGACTCTTTTTGGGGTTGGTGGACGTTCGAGTCTTGTCCGGCAAAGCCTGACTTCGAGGGTCTTGACAGGTTTTGATCGCAGAGATAGGGGAGGTACTCGCGTGTGCCAACACTTGATTCTAGTTGGTGGGTGGTCGCTGTTGTATACTTTCCCCAAGTACCGTCGTTTTACCAGGGCAGCCTCACTTGCAAGGCCTATTACAATGATCGGGTTTGATTGGCCGACAGCATACTACATACAGTACTAATATAATTAGTCTGTGTTTTACTACGGCTACGGCGGTGAACAGAGTTCCTTGCAAAGTTGTGGTACGCTGTGTTAAATGACATTATAGGATGGAAAATAGTGCGTTTCCAGTGTATTGTGGTTTGTTTGTTCTCAGCGTTTGAAAAACTCTTCGTGTGTGCGCTTTGCCCTGCGCTTCACGTGTACATGGACGGCGCATTCCATAGTGGCTACCTGGAAAAACCAAGGACGCGGCCGTGTATCCACGTATCCATAGTGGGCCAGGACTCAACAACAAACAACAATTATCCCTACAGGATCTGTCGTTCGCTTCTCTTCCTCATTTGATCGAGAAGCACGGAAGCGAACCGTACTACACGATGATCGCCTTCGCAGCTCGTACACCCCCGTTTATACCCTGCCACCCAATACTTCACGGTTGCAAACGAAGGTGGAGATTCCCCTAAAGTAGAATATAGCTCGACTTGGATATTTGTTGCACTAAGTCCTTTTATGAAAGTAGTGAATCGTTTTGTTAGATGACCAATTTTTTCCATGTTTACAAATTCACTGACAGCGTTCACTATTGATATCTGTCAAGCGAGTAATAAACAACGTAGTATCTTCGAACTTGAAACTTAATATCTCTAAGATTGGTACTATCTATCACAGTCATTATATTTTAATAACTACCTCCATCTATGTGAAGGGCTAATTAATTTTGGAACTGCTTGTGGGGTTTCTTCAAGGCGCCGAAGAACCACCCATCGCTATAACCCCACCTAACCTTTCTCTTCCCATATAAAGCCATGGTACTTACCTGCAATTTTGGGCAGCGTAAGCTCCCAGCAGCATTTTCCATACCTGAAAGGAAACGAACATAGAGGGTAAAGTCTCTGATTGCCTTCAACCCGGCGAAGGCCAGGACGATCCTTGTCCCTGTTCAATCCAAGTTGACATGCAGTCTCCACGTGACACCCCTGGATAGCTACTTTGACACCCGCCAAGTAGTGAACCAATGCATGCAGCGACATCCTGAGAAAGGTTGGCGCAAGGCTAATAACCAGGCCTGTAAAAATGAATTATTATGGCAAATTTAACAAGCCTCGGATATGGACCGGATACACGACGACGACCACGGAAACGAAAACGGCTAAATGATTTAAAGATTTTTTCATGGAACATACGCTCACTATACAAAGATCGAGCTGCACAGCAGCTAGCGGATGCCCTGTCCGAATATAAGGCTGACATAACAGCATTGCAAGAAATAAGATGGACGGGGAGTGGTGTTTTTCAAAGAAAAGAGTATGACATTTATTACAGCTGTCACGCAAAACACCATGTGCTCGGGTTAGGCTTTCTAGTCAGCCAAAAACTGAAGCCTGCCATCATCGGCTTTAATGCAATAAATGAAAGGCTATGCATTCTTCGCGTGCGAGGCAAGTTTTAGAACATAAGCCTCATAAACGTTCACGGACCTACAGAGGAGTCCCCTGACGACGAAAAAGAAGAATACTATGAGAACGTCGGACGGGCCCTCAATGCCTGCCCAAGATACGATGTGAAGGTCGTTCTTGGTGATTTGAATGCAAAAATAGGTCGGGAGCCGGTTTTCATGGACTACACAGGTTCCCATAGTTTGCATGAGAACACTAATGACAATGGACTACGAGTCATCGAATTGGCAGCATCGAAAAACTTTGTCGTTGCGAGTACCAGGTTTCCGCGTAAAGATATCCACAAAGCCACCTGGGTATCACCTGATGGAGCCACTCGCAACCAAATTGACCACGTGTTGATAGATCGCCGCCACTCCTCGAGCCTGATAACGGTACGAACGTACCGAGGTGCCAACGTCGACTCGGATCACTATCTTGTTGGTACAGTTTTCCGAGCGCGGATTGCCTTACGGAGACGTATTGCATCTGCGGATCAGGATCGAATCAACACGGCTGCCTTATGCAATGAGAATACCAGTAACACCTTTGGTCATGCGTTAAGACTTGCCCTCGAAGAGCTCGACGGAGGGAGAGTAAGTCCTGGGGCCAGAATGCCGGGCGTAGAAGAGAAATGGACATGCCTTAAGTATACTGTCATTAGTACTGCCAACTCCATCTTAGGCAGTAGTCGTAGAGATCGGAACGACTGGTTTGATGATGAGTGCAAACTAGGGACTGAACGTAAAAATGCTGCATACCGGGCAATGCAGCAGTCTCATAGGACGCGGGTACGCGAGAAGAAATACAAAGAGCTCAGAAGTTCCGAAAAAAGACTTCACAGACAAAAGAAAAGTGCCTGGGAAAAAAACCTTGTCTGTGAAATAGAGAAAAGTAGAGAGCGAGGTCCGCACCAGGCGCGGAAGTTCTACCAAATAATCCGCAGTATGACGCGGTACACACCACGCTGCACTTACTGCAAGGATAAAGAGGGTAATCTGATCACCGATCCTGAAGGCATTCTGGAGCGATGGGAAGTGCACTTCAATGAATTGCTAAATGGTCAGCTCACAGAAGAATTGGAGGCACCACCAATGCAAGACCAAAACCAAATGCTGCCGCCACCAAGCATTGAGGAAACATTAAAAGCCATTAGACAGCTAAAATCAAATAAAGCCCCTGGAGCTGATGGCATACCAGCTGAGCTGATCAAACAAGGAGGGACAGCGTTACATCACGCAATTCATGAAATCGTGGTGCATGTATGGGAGCAAAAGGAGATGCCGGAAGATTGGCGTCGCGGTATAATTTGCTCCATACATAAGAAAGGAGATATCACACTGTGCAGCAACTATAGGGGTATGACATTGCTGAGTACCGCCTATAAGATACTCTCCACTATCCTACAAGACCGGATAGCCCCATACGCTAAAGCCATAATTGGTCAATATCAGTGTGGCTTCATCCCAAGCAAATCAGCAATTGATCAGTTATTCACCCTTTGGCAGGCGATGGAAAAATGTCAGGAATTTAAGATTCCACTATATCATCTGTTTATAGACTTTAAGGCCGCCTACGACAGCATAGCCAGGGTAGAACTATATAATGCCATGAGAGAATTCGGCATTCCAAACAAATTCCAAACGACTTTGTAGGTTGACCATGACCAACGTAACTAGTCAAGTAAAAATAGCGGGATTGCTGTCCAAACCAATAAACATCTATTATGGACTCCGACAAGGGGACGGTCTGGCCTGCCTCCTCTTCAACCTGGCGTTGGAGAAAGCAATCCGTGACTCTGGCATTACAACAAGAGGGACTATTGTCACCAAGCCCAGCCAGATACTTGCCTACGCAGATGACATCGACATCATCGGTAGAACCGAATCGGCGGTACAGGAATCCTTCACCCAGATCGAGCAGGCGGCACAAAAACTGGGACTGCACATTAATGATGGAAATACTAAGTACATGGTGGCAACTTCTGCGAAGAGAAGACCTAACGTTGGTCAAACTATCAGGGTAGTGGAGCACGAATTTGAAGTAGTGCAATCCTTTAACTACCTTGGGTCAATAGTATCAGTCGATAACAATATGGAAGAAGAAATACGCGAACGGCTGATTAAATCCAACAAAGCCTACTATGGTCTATCAAGGCTCTTTAAATCCCGAAATTTATCCAGAACATCCAAGCTACTACTGTACAAGACCATGGTCTTACCAGTACTCATGTATGGATCCGAGACCTGGGTGCTCAATAAAAGGCACTCTGAACTCTTAGCCGCGTTCAAGAGGAACCTCTTAAGTAGAATCGTTGGCCCCGTATGTGAGGAAGGACGATTCCGGAGACGTTACAACCATGAGTTGTACGCAATCTACCTTGAAGCTAATATTGTAAGAAAAATCAAGCTCGGTAGACTCCGGTGGGCGGGATCGAATGGGTCGAATGAGTGAAGAGGAGCCTGTCCGGAAAGTCCTTTGTGGCAGGATATATGAAAGAAGACAGCGCGGCAGGCCTTGTCTGCGATGGAGGGATGGCGTAGACCAGGACGCCCAGAGCCTGGGAGAGCTAAACTGGATGATATCGGCTCGAAATCGGGACCGATGGAGAGATTTGTTAAATAAGGCCAAGACCGGATCCCGGTTGTAGTGCCGATGATGATGATGATGATGATTATGATGAAAGGAAACCTACCCGATGGCATACATACATTCTGAACTTTTCTGGTTCATACTCCATGAACCAGTTCATCTCCTATCGGCTCAGCTTGTCTTCAATTACCGATAAACAAACGCTGGCCAGCGTATTGCGGACACAGCTGCAATCTATATACCTACGTAATCATACATCTTATCCTACCCTAAGGTCCGCGTTAGTGCGACCAATTCTCTAACCATTACCCAGCCATGCATTTGATTTGAGCATGAACGTGATCGTTTATTTACTCACATTCATGTCTCATGAAGACCCATCATCCAACCCGAACAAACAATCCATAGCCACCGTCGTCGAGTTTTCTGTGGACTGAACGTCCAGGACCAATTTCCCCCATTCTGCTTCAGAGCCATTTGGCTAAAGTAAACAGAACCCCAATCTCTGGTCGAGCTGTTGGCACCAGTAGATATTGCCTACATCGGTATTTCCCCGGAATCCTAAGCAAATACAATGACGACCCCTTTGTAACATAGGCACATCATGTACATTATGCGTGCCACCATTTGACCCGTGAAATAGCGTTTTTGTTTACTTTGAAACAAAAATCTATTTCGTTCCCTGGCATACATCATCAACGATGTATGGGTATGTTACATCGCCGCAGCCACTGATGATCGTGCGTTTGTTTAATCAGGTGTCCGCCGATCATCGTCTTCATCGCAGGGCATCGTACCCTGCCCTACACAGCAATGGAAATCCTCCCATATAGCCTTTTTACGCGATCACCATTGGCTACAGTCAAGTGGATCCGTTTTGTTCCTCCTCTATCGATGCAATTCACGGCCATTGAATCTGATGGATGTGAGTTGCATTGAGGAGTCAGATTTTATCCACCTAATTAGAGAGACATGCCGCGATCGTTGCGTGTGGGGAGCCGAGTTCTCACTACGTATTAAGAGTCGTCGAAACGCTAATCCAGAAGAATGCGGTCCAGAGTAACCCCGGTCTCGCTGTTCCTTTTAGTTAATGGAGTAATGGTCCTCCGATCATTCGATTCAATTTTTCCGCGGCAAGTGCGAAGTGCTAAATGAAAACAAAAAATTCTATTCGCGGACGTTCTATCTACCACTGGTCGTGTACAAACTCAATATTAACTTTGCTTGTTGCTGCTAATGTACATTTGGCTTCGCCGAAACATTGTTCGCCCAATATAGTGCTCAGTGAAAGTTAATATAATATAAAGGAACTACGAATACGACTAATTTAACCTAAGGCTTGGATACAGTGTGAATATTTTTGTATGGTCATCTTGTAGTAAAGCTCCGATTGTCAGTTTGTAAAGACACATTAAAGAAATGAAAACAATACCTTTAGTAAAAATTCAAACAGCAACTCCAGCGTTGCATTTCCCTTGCTTCTTGTGACAGTTTGTTTTCATTTTTATTCGTTTGGTTTTCTTCTGTGGGGGGTTGTTTCATCGAACTATCCGTGGTATTACTACTGAATCCGCGTCCGATTTGACACACGAGTAGTAAAAATACCCACATGCCCTTGTACGTAGGCACAGTATTGTGACAAACTTTACAACATTGTAAATCGTACATTACGAAAGCTCGGGGCGATGGTATCTCTAGAAGATTATATTATACATCCTTTGGTGCAACTATAAAAATAAAAAAACTGCTTATTTGAGGACCGCAAAGATCGAATTGGTAGGACAAAAAACATGTATTGGCGGTACCTCAATCGGAGTGGAAAAATGTTTCGAAAATTGGTGAAAACGCAAACAACAAAGTGTGTTGATCTTTATGGGGAATTTTTTCCAAAACATTAAATCTAAATTCGATGACCGATTTTTTTTCCAGTGTTTTCTTCATTATTAGGCCAGGAATATAAACAACATACCTTGTATTACAATAAATGCTGGCCGCCGTAAACTTTCAAAAATATCTTCATCGATGAAAATTATATCAATCTCGGAAAACTTTTATATGAAGCTAAAAGTCGAATTTCCGATAGTGGCACAACATCTTCAAAATCCAACATTTTGTAATTCACAACGTCACTCCGTTGAGCTGCTATCAACAACTATACCCAGAATGAACAAACGAATAAATGAAGAATGGAATACGTAGAGTAAAACCCAAAAGCCCCATTAAACTCCATCCCCAGAAGCAAATGCAATTTTCCACCCCAGCACGTCGGTGTTATACATAAATATCGACACGACTGAACAGTCGAATGTGTACCAAACAGAGGTTCTTGAACTTTTGGCCGCTTTCTCGCTGGCTACATACCAGAGACCTTTCACATGCACTTGCTCCATCCCCTAGCTTTCTCTGTACAAAATTTACCCCCACGATTGAGGTGGTAACCACCCATGCGGATGTACATGAGAGTAAGGTACGGCACCTACATGCCCGTAAATAGGCCACACGGACGAAAGAGAGCTTTTAACTGAGATTCTTGAACAGTTGAATGACAGTGTGCGTTGGTAACTGTCGGAAACGGAAGAAAAGGGGCTGTATAAGAGATTTGAACCAATTTCAGTTGATGCATAATTCACTTTTGCAGGATTAATACAAAATAGACTAGGTTGTAATTTACAAGGGAACTTTTACCCTCTTCAACCCTCAACAGGCAAAACATTGCCAAAAGCGAATCACAGTTCAATTGAGTACTGAAACTTACAGTATAGCGCCATCTACAGTCGGATTCGTAGAATCCTGTTGAAGGACTACAGAGCCATACGTTCGTATGTGTATACCGATCCTTGATGTAGGATTTAAAAAAGCTTCTCCACCAAGAAATAACTGTCGCCTCGGAATTTTGGTCAGTGTCGCGTTGAACACGAAACCGTTAACACTTTGAATACGTCCTACACACTGTGCTATCTTTTCTACATGGAATACATCTAAGAAACGCGTCAACGAAGAAGAGATGCATCAACAGTGCCATACAATAGTGGCAGACAGTGTTATGATGGCACAGATGTGAAATTGTGTAAAGAGACAATCTGCAGACAAACTACTTATACTGACGGTTTTATGTGTCCTTTAGTCCTTTTAAATTGTAATGAAGTGATGCTGATCTGACTCAAGTGAAATATATAGTGAAGTTTGAAGTTTAAATTATTTATTTTTTAAATAGTCATTTTGAAAATTAAGTACAACAAAATAGATTTTTATAATGGAGACTGTTTTTAGTGGAACACATCGTTTGTTGGATGCAATGTGCAACCTAAGTAGCAGCACATTGAAGGACTGCATTCATCGTACCACCACAGCCAGTGCAGCTACGGTGAACGGCATTAGCGGAGGTGGCAACAGTGTGATGACCAGTACAACCACCGTCGCTCCATTATCATCAAGTTCTAGTTTTGATACACTGATTGATATAAATGATTTCAATGGCCTAGATTACTCAGCTGTGGCACTGGCTGTAGATAACTTCAGCTATAGTGTCCTGCAATTCAGTCCGGGAGGATTGAATCGTACTGGAACTAATTTGAATGCTAGCACCAGCAATAATAGTAGCGGAAGTAGTTCTAAATTAGCCATGAGCAACTTATCTGCATCGATGGATGTTTACGAAACCCGTATAAATGATGTTGATTTCCTGTATCGACACTCAGCCGTTATGACCCTGGTCTATTGCATCGCTTATATAATTGTCTTCATAGTCGGATTGATCGGTAATAGCTTTGTGATAGCAGTGGTCCTTCGGGCACCTCGTATGCGAACGGTTACCAATTATTTCATCGTTAACCTGGCCATTGCTGATATCCTTGTGATTGTCTTCTGCTTACCAGCTACACTGATGAGCAATATTTTTGTCCGTGAGTATCCTTTAATTTGAATGGATTTTTAAATGTATCGTTATATAATTTTGTTTTGTTTTGTATAATGTCAAAGGTTTGTTGTGAATTAGTTTGCATGTCTATATCCTGAGGCCTTGAACACTAGTTGGGTGCAGGTTGTTATTATTGTTTTTTTTTTTATATTCTTCAATCTTCTGCATTTCTCGCGTCAAGTGTTGTTAAGAAATGAGAGTGGTACACATATACATAGAGAGGGTGTGTATTTGGTACTTGTTTTTTCTTCTGGGTGCCTTTAAACGCTTTTCATTCGGTGTAGTATCATGTATACGATGAACCATCCATCTGTGACAGTGGCAAAAGCAGTGACAGACCTCATTTAGTTCAGATGTTCACACACAACCAGGTGAGAGGGGAGAATGGGCACACGTCGAGTAGTAGTTGGGGGCACGTTCGAGGTGGACGGTGAAAAAGGATCATCGACACACTGTACTGACCCAATTTTATTAAGCTTAGACATAAGTTTGTGCACCAAAATATGCTCTCATACCTTTTCAACATTGCCATCGTGTTGTCGTTGTCCTCGTCCTCTTGATTGAGATGGTGGTGGCGGTGGTGGTGATGGTGGTGGTTGGTTAGGCGGTTGGATGGTTGGTTGTTTGGTTGGTTAGTTAGATTAAATTATTGTTGTTGTTGTTGCTGCTGTTGTTTCCGTCGACGTTGCCACTCTCCCCGTCGACTTCGTCGTGATAATAAGTTATATACATCAAATAATAGGGCTGGTCTAGGTATCACTGAAATGGGGATGAGAACATGTACATATGTATGAGGTGTGCAGACATACTCTCTCCTATATGAATTTTGTACCTTGGCCACCCTCAACAAGGTATTGCTGGTGGCGATGGTGCTGTTGAAGGTTGTTGTTTTCATATCTCTTTCCCACCCGTACTCTACCCGCTTTAATTTCCCTTCATAAACAAAACATCGTGCGTGTGGAAGGAAGTAAAGTCTCCAATAATAGTCTAGTAATGTGTTGATAGAAATAGATAAGAGAGCCAAGAGTTAATGAATATCATTTCATAAATTGTTTATGTAAATAAATATATTTTACAGTCGATTGATGGTAATAAAACAAAACTGTCATCTTCACAATACAAAAATAAAGCAACACAGGTTTTTGTTTATGAAATATTCGAATGGAAAGACAATAAAACGTTAAGATTTCTACCCATTCGTACCACCGTGTTGGCCTCTTTCACCTTTGGAAGGTAAGGGCGGTTGGTGCCACTTCACTTCCTCTCTCAGCCACCCACAAGTTCACCCAATTAACACTCTCACCACCCTATGTAGATGATACTAGTTTGTTTTTATTGTTTTGCAACACAGAAGAGAACATACACCAACAGGGAGAGAGAGACAGAAAGGAGAGTGGGTATGTATTCCTTCCACCTTTCAACGGTGGAACGATGAAGGCTGTTTTGCATTCAAGGTTATTTGTGGCTGGATAAATTGACCTAAATATTTCGCTCATCGACCTAACCGTCAGGGTTATTTCTATATATCTGACACTAGTCGCCATATGACTGTACGTGTATATATCCTCGTTTATTATATTTCTACCTGAAAAACAGGAAAACTAGTGTAAATTGAATTTAACTGTTGGCTTGGCGAGGACAAGGAGGAAAGAAGGAGAAAAGATTTAAGGCTGACCTTAGACATAAGTTATATCAAAATCGTTGAGGAAAAGAGAAAGTTACGGAGATTTTATAAAATGAAGGTAAAGAGTGAGAAAAATAATACATTTCAAAACGCAACTTGGTAGAGAATGAGAAAAGGCCTGGTTGTAAACAAGGAAGTAGCGGACTCAGAAGATCCAAATATCTATATACTTAAGGGAATATACGCATTTTTTTTTCGTTTTCCCTTTCCGATTCTAAGTAATCTACTTGATAAAGCAAGAAGGTTCACCCTTCACCCATGGCCTAACAATCTTAGCGAGACCTTCAAAAAGATACATAAAAAATGAAGGTAGGCGAAGTACCTATATATGTATGCATACAAATGTACAAGTATATATTATATATATATGAATGAAGTCAAAAATTGAGATACCTTCTTATTTTTTTGCAACTGCGATAAATGTCCTCTTGAAGGTAATTTATAGGATAATGCAGTATATCTTTAATGACTGTACACATTTAATAAGTCTGTCGTTTGGTGTAATGTGTGACGGAAGTAAAGCCAAGAAAAACACAAAATGAATCAATAACAATAAATTGCAATTGTACGAAATCAAAATATGCGAATTACTATATATTCAAACTGTCACTCATTTTCAAACAAAGTAAGATAGAGAGGAAGGCAATAATATACTGGTATACTGACTTGAGGAAGATGGGATGGTCTGTTTTGAATTGCCTCTAGGGGAGTACATAAAATTTCAATGAGAAAGTTATGGGCAAAATCGGGTATTAAGAAATCGTTTCCATTTGATGTCCTTGAAAAGCTTTATTTGTTCGAGACTGGAATTAATAAATTCCCCGAACGAGGGGTTAGGATACTATGGATTAGACAATCTCCAGGGTTCTTAAGTTATTAATTTTGTGCTGTTGGGTGAACATTTTCTATCGGACAAGACCTAATGTTTTTTAATATTGTTTTCGAATGTCAATATATAATCATTGAGTTTATATTCGTTATCCATTTTGATGACGGTTGTGTTTTGAAGCAATTCTTGAATTGTATATAATTTTCTTAATTCCTCATAAATCAAATGGTATTCTATGTTTGGCTGTATATGAAAAGAACTAAACTCAAAACGACGAATTGGAGAATCAATTAGTCAGATTTTCTGGATGGAGAACGTTTTTCCTTTCAGTTTAGAATGTTCAACACAGAAATAATTGGACATGGTAAAATAGTCAGATTTTTTGACTAGGCAATTGATTTATTTTCGATTTTTCCTATTCAAGTTAAAATAAATTAGTAAGTCAGTTAATCGGATTATTTTGGCTGGAAAACGTTTTTGTTTTCGTCTTTCGCTTTTCAGTGCAAAATTAATTAGTCTGCTTTTCTAACTGGAGATATTTTAGAACTGTTTAGTTCAAATCGAATTATATTCGTCAATTATTCGCAGTCTCTGATTGGGAAACGACTTTGTTTTTAGTTTTCGTCGTTCAATTTAAAATGAATTCAAGATTTAATTAATCAGATTTGCTGGCTGGAGAATGTTTCGTTTTGCTGTTCAACTTAAAATTAGTTGGAAATTAGTCAAATAGTTGGATTTCCTTGTGACGATTCGGCCAAACCCCACGGTTCGCTTTCCTGAAAAACCCCCATAATTTCCACTCAATCTCATAATTACACGAATGCAATCCCATTAGCATCTTAAATGCTCCACGCATTATCAAATCAAATCTTTAACCTAAAAGTCCCTGTAAAAGAAAAACTTACCTTTCATGCATCCCTTCGCATACAATTCCCCGTAAGATTTCTTGCTCAACTTATCAGGAATTTCAAACCAATTTGGTGCCAGGCAGATACCTAGACGAATTCCTAATAACAAAGGATTTGGATTACATACTATGTAACCTTCACCAGGGACCATAAACATTGCGCTGTCTATTTTTCAGCTTCGCCATGTGTATGATAGATCTCTTAACGAACACATTTACTGGCGACCTACACCCAAGAAACCAAAACAAATATACGCATCTCGCGTCTCTTGGCACCAATCAATCCTACAGCATAAGCAAATGCAAATAGGAATTCAATACCCTACCCTTACCAGCGATGCCATAAACACCATTTCCCGGTAATCTAGCTAAAACCCATTAGCACATTTCCACATTGCATTGCCGCCTATTTATTTACCCGCAATGCACATCTCAGACAAAGACCCAAACGTTCCCTTTGTCTTTTCATATTTCGGGATGTGCTTCTCATCAGCAGCGGCAAGAGCAAACAGAAAACCAATTATCATCCAAGGAGATTCGGCTTGTTTGCTTAGCCGAATTCACTTCTCATGAATGCACATTTTGCCTTTCTTTGCGTAGATCCGTTCTCATGGTGTGTCCCATGAAAGAACCCATGTACACACATACATGTGTACTACCAACGATCTTCACCCCAAACGATTGAATATCGTTGAGTCTCATTTCATCTGCCGGCTACGCTGGTTGCGCTGACTTCCGCTCCCAGGTGCACGCGGAGATGTGTATATACCCGGAGTCGAGTGAGCGCAAATTTTTAACCTTTAAAAGTCAATATACCGTGGAACGAACAACCGAATAACCAAGATGTGCCCAGTATCAGTGAATGTCAAATGTGAATCAAGTAAAAAAAAAAAAAATAAATAAATAAATAAATAAAGACATGTAACATCTCTTTCGAATAATGACGGATATAACAAAATAAATGCATCAAAATACTTGGATACATACAAACCCAATAAAATAATCATTTAATAAACAATCAACAGTGTGCTTTAATTTCTATCTGATAGACACTGTTTTTCCTTACTCCCGGTTGTGGTCAAACGTGGCGGCGTTTCGTTCTTGTCTCGGTTCGTTTCAGCGGAACTTATTATGATGGGGGAGGAAGATGAACGGCGTGCCCATGCCTGGCACAATACTTTCTCCCCACATCCTGACTAGAGATTTTTTCCGTTTTCGTTTTTTCTTCTATTCAACTTAAACAGAATAAGAAAGCCAGTTAGTCAGAGTTTCTGCCTGGAGGACGTTTTCGTTTCCCTTTTCAGTTGCTCAACTGAATTGGAAAGTTAGTTTTAGTTTAGTTTAGTGGGGCTACCGCGTCATTTATTGGCTTAATTCAAGCAACATAATTACCTACAGCTAAAGTATATACAAGTTATAAAGTAGAGAACTTAAGAACTATTTTAGCTAGGGTTAACTTAACCAAGACAAATCAAGAAGGAGAAGGGGCGAGAGGAGGGGACAGGTTATAGTAAAGTATAGAAATGCTGCTTAAGATTGGTGGTGAGAATGGTTTACGAGGCGGTGGATGCGAAGAAATCTGGCAAATCGTCCCAGTTAGCAGCCCCATACTTCAATACATGGCGAAGCTGCGTAGGCCGGTTATTCGCTTGAAATGGAAGTGCTTGCGCGACAGATACCAAGCACTAATCTGAGTTTCCCAGGGGCGCAGAAACCTCTACGGTATAAATACTCGATTCGGATGTCAAAAACCGATCCACGGTGTTCGCATAATCGTCGCTGTAATCCGGCACTCGCGTTGGTTCCTCCACGAGTTGAGTCAAGTTGTGGCTAACAGCAAACATCTCCGCCAGCCTCCCAGCCTCGTCGGTTCTGTTAGAATGTAGCAACCAGCCGAAATTGTGCACATTAAAATCGCCAAGGACAACAATTTCAGAAGCTGGGTGGTTGGTCTGTATCCAGTCGACGATATATGAAAGATGTTCGAAAAATGTCGCCGGTCGATCGTCATTCGGGGAGCGGTAACGACAACTGTTACGTGCGGCTTCCACCGCCCCCATCATTTAATTGTTTTTAATATAATTTTGTTTTAATATAGTTTGATGGTAAGGTGGTGGAAGAATTGCACGTTCCGCATGTGAGTGTTTGAACACACCCCGATTCGAGTGTGGATCGTGTACAAGTTCGGATTCTGTTTTCGAAGTGGGTCGTGATGGGGAGAGGGAGAGAGGCGGCAGGTTTTTGCAATTCCGTTTGTTCTTTTTTTTGCCTGCTCGGTACTGTTTTTAAGTGCTGTTAGATCGTCATTCGGGGAGCGGTAAAGACAACAAAGAAATTTAACAGAATTCCTCAGCACGACCCTTAGCCATATGATGCCCATGTTATTAGGTTCCAACGCTCCATCGTCTGGCAAGCTACATTGGACCGCGCGAAGACGCAGACTCCACCCTTAAAATGGAATCTCGAATGTAAGTCTTTAGCGGATTTTCGTGTCTTTACGTCGCAAGAAGTGTTCCACCGAACACTGTTCAATACTTAACACCAACAAAACACCAACGATTTTCAGCATACAAATGAAACACTGATAAGTTGTTGTCTGAAGCGTTTATTTATAACTTTTTTTCTTGCTTTATTAAATATTTATATTTCGCAACGTTATGGGAGTACACGATAAACTTTAGTTTCGGTGAAACGATTAAACGGATTTAAAAAACATAGATAATTCTTTATACCAAAAAGCATTCACCGTTTTAACTACACGGATTTTACACCAGAGGTCTGTCTTTCGTTTACAACTCAGGCACTATTTCTCATACAAACTTTGTAGCTAAATTTCTTTTTCTAATTACACACGCGCGGACCGACCCCTTGTTGGGTTTCTCTAAGTGTCCTCTATCGACCTCCTCGGTGGGGTTCTTTCTGTTCGAATTAATTTTTTCTAAGACGACTGCCCTATCTAAATTTTCTTATCCATCCTATCTGTCTCTTATCTTCAAGAGAAAATTTCCATTTTGGTTTTCGATTCCAACTTCTTATCGGAATCTTGTTTCGAAGGATCAAGCGTGCCGCCACCTCTTTCTTGATCCTATCATGGGCTCTGTTTACGTTACCCATCTGGCTAACACAACAGAGTTTTTGTGTGCTTCAGATGGGTAATAAAGGAACCATGGGATTTGGTTGTAAATCGCATTTCCTAGTCATAAACATCTAGCGTGGGTTAGGCGTTTACGATGTTTATGATCGTAAGAGTTGTTGGTCAGCGGGTGATCCCTAGGCCTTTGTTTGCGCACGTGTGCTTGTCGGTTTGGGATCTTGCGAGGAATTTATGGTGCTAATTGCTATTAGCTACATGAGGAGATTATTCTATTTGTTTTCAGAAAAATGCGTTTAATGGATGAATCGAATGGATGCATTGGATGGATGCATTGAATTCAATATTAGGGAATTTTGAACGTTAAGTTCGATTGATTTTTACTATTGAATTCAATGTTGGGGTATTTGGAATGTTACCTTTTGTTTTAGGTGGAAGTAAGGACTTTTGGGAAACGTGTCTGTGGGCACGTGTAATGGAAATAGGTGAGTATATTCCTTTGGTGGAACGACGATATCTCAACCTATAGTGGGTTGTGTGGTTCGTAGAACCGCCACAAGTCGTATCCTGAGCAACAAAGATATGTCGAATCAGTTGAATCCACCTGGGTCTCAGTTAGGGCAAGGATATCAGGTTTTGTTGTTTGCAAATATTGGTGGACGGTGTTTACGTTCGTATTGGCGAAACCGATGCCCCTGATGTTACAAAATGCCGCTACCAGTCGAGCGTGGCAGAGCTTAGAGAACGAGCCCGATTATGCTATGACGAATTTCTTAATATTCCCTTATTTATAATAATATCTGCATGTTGATGTTCCCCCTGACATACTCTCTACCGGAGATCCGAATGCGAGACTAGTTTACCTCCGGGATTCTTTATATCAGAAAGTACCATCACGACTTATCTCCTTGTCAGTCCGGGCCACCCGAAACATAGCCGAACATTTCTCGCGACGATATCGCGGAACATTTCACGGAATTTATAGCTTGATGGGGTGGTATTCAACCGGGTGATAGGGCGTTGGGACCCCACTTACCACTCGCCCTTTAGTCGCCTCTTACGACAAGCCGGCCAAGCTGTGAGTATATTCTAACGCCCTACTCATAGGGCGTGTGTTCGGTAGAGAGTGATGGTTTCACTCGGTTTCAACAATTCATAATACACGTCACCAATCTGATTCCACCAAATACACAGCATGAGTTTTTTCCCATGAATATTCCATTTTACTGTAGATGTTGAAGCATGGCCAGGTGGTCCCCATGATTTTCCCTGCTTTGGGTTATCGTAGTGGATCCTTTCTTCATCCCCAGTGACTATACGTTGCGTTTTTTTTTTGGCTTGCAAGCAGCATGCAAACTCGGCGTTCAACGTCTCTCGGCTTCAGTTCGTATGGAACCCTATTTCCTTCTTTTTGAATTATCCATAACGGTTTTAAACGCTGTGAACTTGCTTGTTGAGTCGCATCTAATGTACGTGCAAGTTTGTGGGGGTGAAAGTATGATGCCAACGTATGGCACAGGATTCACTGTAATCCCCCAACGATGATCCGCAGAAAGAAATGAAAAAACACGTTTTTATTTATTTAATTTATTTCTATTTATTTATTGGTGAAAACACGCAAATTGTGGTGAATGGCACAATATCGATTGAACTTAATTACACAGCTAAAAATTGGGTCTTAATTGTATTTGCCAACATGAATCACACCCTCACTGGATTAATCAGAATATCTATGATTTACTATTTCACTTCTGTCAAGCAGGGAATGCAGTACGCGACGGGAACGCCAGACTGTTCAGATGGTCGGTCGTACGCAAATCGCGAATATAGGTGAACCGTCAAAACAGGCTTCGGGAACTAAAGAACGTTACCCGTACACCAACTCTATCGAACGACTCCTTGGGCTTTTTGTTCCGTGAACTAAACGAACTATCTCATCCGCAGATACAACCAGGTTCAGATACAAATAGCGACTGGTGTGAATTAGGGTTGAAATTCATATTTCTTTCTACGCACAGGACAACCAAAAGAGACCACGCCTCCGCTCTCTCAACCTCACGCCCGTCAAAGTATGAGGAACTTTTGTTAATAGGGTAATTGACGGACACGAAGAATGAGAGAACAGAAAACATGATATGCTGTGATCTCGGGGTAGCTTTGGTTGTGTGTGTTGGTATCAGATGCAGCTACTGACACGACCTACTGACCCAGTGGTACGGCTATGGTGTAGTTAAAGCGCATTGAACCGTGGAAAGAAATACGAATGAGAGGGAACCCTAGCGGATGTTACTCCCCTGCAAAGAGAGATCATTGATCCCAAGCGAATGGGTGATCTGAGGGAAAGTCGATAGGACGCCGCTGATGTTTGGGAAATAATTCGCGTGAGAACCAGGCTCTAAGACGCAGAAATTACTCCAGCCATTTTGCTATGATGCAACAGCGTCGTTCTTTTAGACTTGTTGTTGCTAACCGACATTATGAGATTTCCGATGGGAAACTCCTGGTTAGCAAGAATGGAGTTGCCGTATGACATTTATGTAGCTAAACTCAATTATGCATTATCTGCAAAGGATGATGAGTTTAGCTATACGTCCGTTTGAAATGTTTTACAGGGGAATACATATAAAGGAAATTGGTAAGTATGACGCGCTGAAAGCGGTCGAAATTAGGTGGAAATGTTGGTTGGAATTGTGAGTTGTTTCTCATGTAGAATAGAGAAACCCCCCACAAGTTCTTTTCGCGTTTGGGATAGATCTTCCTCCAATATTGCTTCCAATTCCTTGTCTCCGTACACTTTTGGCCTTCGAATTCATTCCTTGTCTTCCTCGTCACACTCACCGTTTTTAAACTCCCGAAACCACTCGTGACAACTGCTCTCACCAAAAGCAGCCTCACCATATGCTTCTACAAGCAATCGATGCGCATCAGCGGCAGATTTCTTCAAATTAAAAAGGTAAATCAAAAGTTCCCACAAATGACGCCTATTTGGCACAAAACTAGACATTTTTGCACGAAAGAAATTATGTAAAGCTGATACAGTCACTATTATTTTAAGGTTATGTTGTTATCACGTGTTCAAATTCACAGTATTATGTTTGAGAACTGACAATGTCTACATAATTTTCTGGTGGGGCCATCTTTTGCCAAACTTATTTGTACACCTAACCGAGATTCAAAAATGCAGTGTCCACATATAGTCGAAATTTCCTTTTTTTACATTTTAGAGTTGCTCTAAAAAATGATTTTGAGAACATTTTTGAGTTTTTGTCATGCTTGGACGTTATTGATTATAAATTTAGGAATGTTTTAGCGTAATTTAAGCTATTACAAAAAATCCAATAAAGTAAAAGTAAAAAACGGATGTATAAACACACTGAAATGACTCTTCATTTAGTTGTATTAGCCGTGAATTTGCATAAAATGTCGCCAAAAATCCACTTTCGAAACTATGAAGAGTGCGGTGAACTGCTTAAGATTTATTGCGATGTGCAAGAAACAGCACGAGGTGCATTTAAACGAACTGAAATACAATAGTCTTAGATCTAAAACTATCTAAAATTACTTATGGATTCTGTGGCGTACCACCTAACGCCACTGCTTACCGCTAGCAGGCACAACAGGGCCTTCTTCACCAAACACCTAAAAACCTCGCGTAAACATTTGCGACATTGCTGCCGCGTAGCCAGCCCAAAAGAAAAAATTTACCCTAAACAAAGAATCGTTCACCAGTGCGTTGCATAACATTAATTCGAGAAACGGATTACCTAACATGCAACGCACATCAGGGAAACCAATCGGCGCCACAGTGCCGAGAATTCAATTGTTTTAGCATTATAACATACAATAATGAATTCAACATCGGCTACCAACTTCGATGCGACGCACAAGCTCCGTCACAAAGGTATACTAATAGCAAATACCCCAAGTCGCATCATGTGCTTGAAGAGCAAATCGGTTGCAGCACCAAGCAACCGACTTAAAACTCGAATGATATCAATGCTAATATCTACCATCGAATTACGTCGCACATGTGTATGGCATGTTTACCCTTGTTTTATCCGCAGACCCACCGGTCGGTCGTCCGAACGACAGGCACAGCATACTTCACCGCTGGCTACCAAATGAAATTGAGTGCTGCATAATGTTAATGCACACACGACAGATCGACCCTTTGAGACGCCAGCGATGTGTGCACGATCGGCGTAGATGTTGTACGCAGTTGCCGATTGTATAAACATCCAAACCCCTGTCGATATGAAGTTTTGCCCAGCTGCAAATCATACTTATGGTGTTTCCCCCTATTGAATTGGTTGATCCACGGTTCGCAGACTCATGGAGACACAGCATGAGCAACCGAAGTAGTCATCGTGTGTGTGTTTCGCGCCCTTGCTGGGATTGAGTACGTAAATGTCAATACCTAATAACAAAATCATTATTACAATAAATTATAACTGTGTATGGATATTCTGTTTTTTTAGTATTGGCCTACATGACATGTAGGCGTTCGTTTATTCTATTTGTTCTACGTTCTGCGACGTGTAATAATTTATAATTGCTCATTTCAGTTTTCATCCTAGCAGCAAGACTAGATATAGGTGAATTCTGTGGGTCTATAATATCATTCAATGTTCGCTGGGTTTACCTTCAAAAATTAAATAAACAGTAAACGTAAAAATCATCTGCCTTCAGGTTACTTAAACGAATACATAAATAAGTAAAAAGCAAGGTCGGTAATTTGCGATAACGTACTTGACGACTAGCGTTCCATTAAATAGGCACGAGAAATCATCTCTCTTGAGATGCGAAACTCCTATTCGTTGTCCTTGAGATAAAAAGTAAAACCTCGATCTCACATTTGGACAAAGTAATCGCAAAGTATTCAAATGCAATTTCACAGTCATTTATATCCTGCTCAGTTACGAGTCGGCTTCCACTGATGTCTGTATCCTAGGTAATTAAAGTATCTGATAGCAGAGGACTTTCACATTCACGAAATTCAGTTAGATCATACTTTTATCTTTTACCATGAAATGTATCTTTTTGTTTTGGATACTCGTATCAATATATTCATCCATTCGTTTGATCCATTAGCATTTCTCAGTATTTGATTTGTTATGGTTCCAATCATTTGGTTTCCCAAATGTTTGAGATTCGCATTTGTTATCTGTGATCACTCAAACCTCAAGTAAAAATCTACCACCGCCAAGGGAATTTCTGACTGTACTTTGAACAACGCTTTGAATTTGAATTGATTGGCAAATCTTTTGGGAATCGAATGGTTAATAGGTGGATAGTCAAGAAAGAGGCAATTGATTGCCTTAGAAACACAATAGAGGTATTCTAGCTTCCAAATGATTACCTTCACTATCGTGGTATCGATGTATACCATTTGGCTCTAATTGCGATTTACACCAAATAAATGACTTCGTTGGTGATGTTTTTAAATGTATCCTAGTATAATCCAATTCCCATGAAGGCCATTACAAGAAGGCTCGTTCCAGAGTGAATGGTGGTCACGCTTTCTCTTTTACGTTGTGTTGTTAATTGCTCTTTTTTCATTTGGCCGTAAAGTTGAATAATTATTTGTGAGACTGTCTGACACCAAAGTTATTTCTGACGGAATCACGTGCGGAATTTTTCAAATTTTTGGGGAGTTGATGTTAAGTGTTTTTAGAATGTACGTCTATTTTATTGACTACTGGGTCAGTAAATAAATTGATGTCGATTTTTTGTTTCCTTCTACTCATCCTAGCACATAATTTGTGAACCGTAATCGTAGAAATCAAGGCTACCATTAAGTGCTACTACAGGGTCAAATTCTAGATAGAAAACTTATCTGGACCTTGTTTTTTCATGAAGTTACAAATTCGCGTTAAGAGATTTATAAATAACTTCTCTATAGCTTTATTATCCGCCTGGGTAACTGAGATGCCCGATGCGTGTGGTTGTGCGTATATATGTTTAATTGACGACTGTGCGATATAATGTAGGTTGAACAATAAACCTTCTCTTTATTTCTGTAATAATTTGTGGAATCTGCAATTAATTTCAGAGGATTTTAGGTCTTCACATTCCATTTCCTTTTATAGGTTTGATGAGACAACAGGAATGGGGAGAAACCTTCTAAATAATGGGTAGGACCCATGAATTCTGAATCTGGTGTATCTGGTGAATCTGGTTAAATCATATTGCAAGGGATATGTGGATTGAACATATGATTGTGCCAAGAAAACGAAAGGATAAGTGTTAAAGTGGTGAATACTCATGACAGTTAAAAAAATTCTACGAATATCTAACCCACAATTGTGCAATTTCTCATTGAGACAGATACACACGGTCAGTAGTGAAGAACAACACCACCAAAAGAACATCCGTTTGTTGAAGAGTTGTGGAGATGAATGGACGATAACACGTGGTTGGAAGTCCGTGCCATGTGGCGGCTAGTTGATGAAAGAGAGTGATGATATGCACGTACATCATCAGGAAGCCTTTGCACTTGACGAAATTCAAAATGGTGGATGTTCGTCAAGTTCAACCAATTTCGTTGTCGCCGGTGTGCGCATCGGATGTACACTAATGTAGAACAGTTGATGTCCAACACTTCCCCTCGATGAGCGCACCAGTGCGAAAAAATTTACATCAGGTTTAAGAAATCGAGACACCTCTCGTGCTTCGGTTTGGATAAGGCCTTAGTGAGAATGTCTGCGGGCATTTGTTCCGTGGGCATGTATTCGACCAAGAGTGTTCCACTGTCCAGTGCTGTCCAGTCGACGTCGATATGTTTGCTCCGGAGTGGAATACGGGGTTCTCAGCCAGTTTCCGAGCACCGTTCTTGTCGTTGAATAACTTCAGCTTGTCTGGTAAGGCGAATCCCAGTTGACTAATCAGTCTTCGTAGATGTATGGCCTCTTTCGCCGCATCGGATATGGCCATATACTCTGCTTCTGTGGAGGATAGCGCGGTGGTTCTTTGTTTACGCGATTCCCATGAGACAGGTGTGCCGTTAAGAATAAAGGCATACCCAGTGTACGATCTCCTGTCGTCCGGACAGTTGGCCCAGTCCGCGTCGGCGTATCCGGTGAGACATTTCCCGCTCGTTTTATAGGATAACCCGATGTTCGCCGTGCCTTTCAGCTAGCGTAAGACACGTTTGGCGGCTTTCCAGTGATGCTCGTCGAAACAGCTGTTGAATTGGCTCAATCTGCTCACGGCAAAGGCTATATCTGGTCCTGTGCATACTGCCAGGTACATGAGAGATCCAATTAACTCTTGAAACGGCAGGTTTCTGTCGGGTTCCTCCTTCCCTTTCTGTAGTATAGTGCCGCTGTTCAGAGGTGTACTCACGGGCTTCGACTCGGTCATGTTGAAACGGTCTAGGACTTCGGATATGTATTTGGTTTGAGTCATCCGCAGTTTTTCCTTGTCTCGATGAAATTCGATTCCAAGACAATGCTTTTTTCGCCGAGGTCCTTTGTGTTGAATGTTTTTGAGAGCTGCTTCGATAGTTCCTCGATCTTTGCTGTGCTTTGTGAGGAAACTAAAATGTCCTCCACGTATACGGTGACCAGTAGTATGTCCTTTCCTTTTACTTCAAAGAATATGCAAGGATCGGCGATGGACTGCTTGAGACCGAGGCGTTTGAGCTCACTGCTCAGCTTCGGGTGCCATTGTCGTCCTGCTTGGCGAAGTCCGTATAGAGCTCTGTTTAGCAAATATACCTTATTCTCTTTTTGCAGTTGCGTTAGCATTTGTTTTGGTTTAATGTTTTCTCTGCCTTTTCCGGATTGAATTAATTTCTCCAGGGCAACGCCGGTGTGTTTGGGGATCTCCATGTAAATTGTTTCGTCGAGCTCGCCGTTGAGATAGGCCGTTGCAACATCAAGGTGGCGAATGCTTATGTTGTGTTGAGCGGCTAGGGCGGCCGTAATTCGAATGGAGTTCATTCTTGCAACTGGAGCGAACGTCTGGTGGTAGTCAATTCCGGGTATTTGGGAGAATCCGTGTGCAACGATGCGTACCTTTCTTCGTTCTAGCGTGCCGTCGGGATTCGATTTGTTCCGCAAGACAAAACGGCTGCCGATGACTTTGTCTTGTTTCGGCCGATCAACCAGAGTCCAAGTGTCGTTTCTGATGATGGCCTCGATTTCTTGCGCCATGGCATTTATCCACTCCTCGGAGTCTGGACCGCTTGTTGCTTCTTTTATAGGAACTTCGGCTGCTCCCGCGGTCTCCGAAGAGATGTCGCATTCTTGAAATAGTTTTCGAAGTCTTCCCCTGAGTCCAGTCCTTTCTATCCGTGGTCTTTCTGGTCCTCTTCTTGCGATGATTATGTCAGATCTGCTGGTTGGAGTTGTTGGTTGCCCGGTTGCTTCATTTCTTGTTACTTCGAGTTGTTCATCTCTCGCCATGGTTTCGTTATGTGTTGTATCCGGTGTGATGAATTCGACCGTGGCACTTTCAGTATCAGATTTGTCGTTTGTTGGGCGAAAATCTTTGGTGGCGGGACTCTGGTCGTTATGTTTTCTGAAGAACTTCACGTCCCTCGCAATTTCGATTCTTCGTACGTCGGGGAGCCAAATCCTGTACGCTTTCGATTTGTCAGCGTAGCCGACGAAGATCCGCTTTTTGGATCTGGGGTTGAATTGACCTTTCCTTGGTCCTCGTTCTAGCGAGTAGACAACGCATCCAAATTCACGAAAACGGCCTACATTTGGAGCGTTTCCAGTCCACACTTCGTATGGGGTTCTTCCGTTGAGTGTGTTGGTCGGACATCTGCTTCTGATGTGGTTTGCTATGTTGACAGCTTCTCCCTAAAATCTTGTGTTCAGATTTGCTTGTATGAGGAGGCATCTACCCATATCTACCAGGGTCCGGTTTTTTCTTTCGGCTACTCCATTTTGCTGAGGTGTGTGAGTCACTGACAGTCTGTGATGGATGCCGTTTTTCCTTAAGAAGGTATTGAATTCGTTGTTGACGTACTAGGTCCCGTTGTCAGACTGTAAGCTCTTGATCTTCCTTCCAGACTGTTTTTCGGCAAACGCTTTAAAATCTCTGAAGGCGTTTAAAACGCCGCTCTTGCTTTTGATCATTTCCACTGTGCACCACCTAGAACAATCGTCGATGAACGTGACGAAGTATACAGACCCGCCCCATGTTTTGAAGCCCATTGAGCCGCAAGAGTCGGTGTGAACCAGGTCCAACATGCCGGTTTTTCGCGCTGACTCCTTCGGGAATGGAAGCCTCGTTGTATTTCCGAGAGCGCAAATATCGCATTTCATTTCTGGTGTGGGCTGCCTGAAAAACATTCCTCGTATAGTCCCGTTTCTGTGGCTCGAAGTTAAATCCTTAATATTCAAGTGACCCAGTCTCCGGTGCCAGGTTTCCAGTGGTGATACAACGGGGGTAGTTGTAGCGGCGGCCGCGTGGGTTTCCTTCAGGCTTGCTGGAACGAAGTACAGGTCGTTTTTCTTTACAGCCTCGAAGATGACCTCCCGTTTTGAGTTCGTTGCTTTCGCTCCTTTATTATCGAAAGTGATTGTGAATCCTCTGTCAGCGATTTTGCTCACAGACATTAGATTCGCCCGCAGATCGGGATACTTGTAGAACGTTACCCATTTTTTCGATATTTACCTTTATACTGGGTGATGATGTTTATGTTGGCAAGGTTGAGTTTCATCGGATGAATTTCGTTGTATCCTTCGAATGCTTCGGGGTTACTCGACATGAGGGATGTGCTTCCGCTGTCCAGG
Organism: Microdon myrmicae; assembly: GCA_963931805.1. Taxonomy (NCBI): domain Eukaryota; kingdom Metazoa; phylum Arthropoda; class Insecta; order Diptera; family Syrphidae; genus Microdon; species Microdon myrmicae. Next base: position 77,154,999 of record OZ007499.1, read on the forward strand.
CACCACCCCTTACTGACAATCGACTTAAAAGCCTGAAATCCGTGTTGCGCTGAGTTGGTGTAAGCTAGTACACTTGTACCGTAGTTGTACGTCTTGTTTTCCTTTCCTCGATCTTTAGATGATCCCGGTCCTTTTCTGTTGAGGAAGCGGCACTCGGCGACCTTGTGCCCGACTTTTCCGCAATGGTAGCATTTGTAGAAAGGCTTTTCTCGGTTTCCGGGGTGATTGTGTCCATGGCGTTTATCCTCCGTCCTCGTGTCGCGTTGTTTGGCGGCCATCGCGCCTTCGGCTTCATGTCGTTCGTTGGTGCGCCTGGCGTCGCTTTCCTCGATTATCTTGATTCGTACCCGTTAACACAAGAACGAAAGACTGGCGACCATTTGCAATATTGTCAATACGTTCAATAGCTGCACGAGATGGCCACCGTAGAAGGTCACTTTTCACGCAAAATCATCTTCAGCGGCGAGGCTCACTTCCACCCCAGTAAGTTCGTCAACATGCAGAATTATTACATCTTGGCATATGAAAATCCAAGAACCATGGTTGAGAAACTCATGAACCCATAATGCGTTACTGTTTGGTGCGGTATTTGGTCTGGTGTCGTCATCTGTCCGGACTTCTTTGGAAACAGTATCAAACAAGCTATTACCGTAAATAGTAAACACTACCGGGACTTAATAAGGAAACACTTGGTTAAACATGACGGAGCCACTAGCTGCACAACGAACGAAATGCTAGGTGTTCTGTGCGGGAAGCAGGTTCGAAGCAGTACTTCTCGAAATATGATCACTAAGATCATACGATGATCGTTGACTTCAAAAGAGCCTACGACTCAGTCGCAAGGCAAAGACTCTACCATATTGTAGCCGAGCTGGGAATCCCGAAAAAATATGCCGCCTTCATTCAAATTTGCATGAACGAAAACAAAGGGCGAGTGAGAATAGAAAACCACCTCTCAGAACCAATTGAAATCCGGGACGGACTAAAACAGGGAGGTGACCTCTCACCGTGTATTTTTAGCCTTGTGCTCGAGTATGTCATCAGAAAGGTACAAGACGCCAACATAGCCGGATCATCCCTGAACGGCGCCACACAGGTGCTCGCATATGCGGATGATATCGCCGTTTTGGGCGATAATCTAGAAACTGTAAGTAAAAACTGTGAAATCATCATGCAACCGGCAGAAGAGGTGGACGTAGAAATAAATGAGGACAAAACAAAATACATGATTAAGGCGAGAGCAGGTAGATCTTAGGGTACACATATAAACGTCAGAGGCAAGATATTCGAAAAATATAAAGAATTTAAATACCTGGGAACGATACTGACGGCCAGTAACGAAATGTCGAAGGAAATTAACAAAAGACTGCAGTCCGACAACGGTAGCTGGCACGCCGTCAGTAAGCACCTGTAATCCATGCTGCTATCACGTAACATAAAGCTCCGTGTCTATAGAACCATAATCATACCGATTGCTCTATACGGATGCGAAACATGGGCTCTCAGAAAACGGGAAAAAAACAAATTCTTTCTATTCGAGAATAAAGTTTTAAGGGGTAAATATGAGGAGGATACAGGACACTGGTTAGGACGGCCGCGACGGAGGTGGGAGGACAATGTTAGGTTTGAACATTCATCATCATCATCATCATCATCATCATCATCATCATCATCATCATCATCATCATCGGCACTATAACTGGGATTCTGTCTTGGCATTATTTAGCAAGTCCCGAGGCTTGTTAAATTTTCCATAATAATTTGTTTTTCCGGGCAAGGGTATTAGCCTTGCGCCAATGTAAATGTATGTAAATCAATGTAAGCCAATGTAAGCCAATGTAACCAAAGACATAAAAGTTCCATCGATGAGTGGAATATCTAAGAGAAATCATCCTAATTACTTTGAAAAAGACAGCTTTCGTCGGCTTAAACAAAAGGGCTCATCTTTATGGAGCGAGGGTTAAAACTTTTTAAATAATGTCTTTGCCCACTAGATCCTTTCACGTGTCTGACATGTAGAGATAACATCCAAGTCATAGAATTCAATAGATGAATACATGAATATGGTAAAGTAGTAGAAGCAGTCAGCAACCAATGAAAGATGATATAAAAACGTCTCCGTTGCTTTGTAAAATGTGTTTGCTTGAGTTTAAGGCTCCACATGGTCTAAGATATTAGTGATGTTAGATCTTATACATTTCTGTGTCTAAATCTTATCGCAAGCAAAAAAAAAAAAAAAACGAGTTCGAGTGTTTAGTGTTCAAGTTGTTAGTCTCATTTCTAGGAGCTCAATTAATTCGTAGCATGTATTATGCGTGTACGTAGTTCGCTGGTTACGAAGATACTGCTGTCTCATCTTTCGAAACTTTAAAATCAAGAATTTAAAGCCGAAAACGGTTTCGAATGCGCAGCCACAATGATGTTGCTTTTAATCTAAACTATAAACTTTACTTTTATATTGATCCCAAAATACGCTAAAAGCAGTAATTACATCAAAAATGTCACGTCAAACTTTCAGTATTCCATTGTGGTTCTTGCGACAATAATAGAAGTCTACTTTTAGCGTGCTCTACCTCTGTCAGATTATTCACATAACCTACCCGAAACGTTTACCCTTGAGGTTTTGCACGACAATAACAAGGTCAACATTACGCACTAATTTATAAGCGACACGCAGTTTCTGGTAAGAGGAAGCTTAGGTTTGGCTGTTGTTATCATTATATCCTACCGCTGTCCTGTTTACTTTTTTTTTCTTTTTCGAAAATGGTATCACTGTGTTCTGTGTAAATTAGGACAAAAGACTAGTAAAAGCCATAATTGTGTATCCTTCTGAAGGCCGGACAGCGAGGGAATAATTTAAAGATTCCATACAATTGGGTTAGTAATAAGTTTATAGACAAACTTTCGGTTTTTTGTTATACTTTTTGGGGGGCAACCTTTGTTTATCATATTTCAGTATGTGGGAAGCAATTTAAAATGTTTGATAACATCTTGAATGGGTCATCAGACATCTAGACAAATATTAGGCATAATCCTTATTATCGACGCGGTTTGTCCTGGAAATAACAATTTGTCTGAAACTTTAAAAGATTAGTTTCGATTGCAGAAAAATTACAAAACATGGGACCCATAGCAAAAACAATATAGAATACTCGTGGGTATGCTTGTCTTCTGATGCGTGAAGGTTAAACTTAATAGGAATTAGATCATCGCAAACAGGCTTCCTTTGAAAAGAGTTATGCTGGTGAGCTAAAATGATTGATTGGTTTCTATTTCAAGTTGAATATGCAATTTTTTAGTTTCGTTATTTTGGACTGTAGACTTAACAAAACAGCTTGTAGGTTTGGCAGATTGATTGATTGATTGGTTGATTATGTGATTTCCAAGGTACATAGGATATTCGCATTATATATGTTTGGCATTATAATATTGTAAACTTTAATAAAAAGAAAAACGGGGAGATGTTGGAAATGTTAAGTAACTTAACGACGACTTCGAAACTTCCAGAGATAGCTCCATCAGTCAAAGGTAAGGGACAGAACGCTGGAAAAAATATCTTATGCAAGGTATTAGAGCAATGATCTGGATTCAGAAAGAGATTTGATCTTATTTACATCATTTTGGATTTATTTGTTTTGAAGTTATTGTTTTACAATGTACCCAAGGGATGCAAATGTAGAAATAGCTCTTATCATCATCATCGGCACTACAACCGGGAACTGCTCGTGGCCTTATTTAGCAAGTCCTGAGAGGCTTGGCTAAATTTTCCATGATAATTTGTTTTTCCGGGCAAGGTCATTAGTCTTGCACCAGTGAGAAATAGCTCTTATATCCCACTTCAATATCTAAGAGGGTAAATCGGTTGTAACAAAGTTCAATTGATGATTCTGTGGTGTTGATAGTTAGGTGATACATTTTTTATTCTTCCCTGTAAAATTCTAGTATACTGTGAATCCTGATATTACTTTACAGGGTTTATGAGTTGCTGGTTCGTTGTTTGTTGGTTTCATATCCTAAACATATTATATTATGTAAACCATCGTTGTACAATATTAACAAGCAAAAGAAATTACAGTTAGTGCGTACTTGTTCACTGTGATGTGTTGCTGTTGTGGACTGTGTTAGTCGGTTGGGTTAAACTCCCAATGTCTTAAATCAAAGGAAGAAGTTCTATTTGTTTTATGTCAACTCTTTCATTCCTTCTTGGCTTCCTTAATATTCATCATCATCATCATCGGCACTACAACCGGAAACTGGTCTTGGCCTTATTTAGCAAGTCCTGAGGCTTGTTAAATTTTCCATAATGATTTGTTTTTTTTCTGGGCACGGCATTAGTTTTGCGCCAGAGGCTCCCCGACCGAATCGAACCCTGGTCTTCCGCGTGACAGGCGGCTATACTAACCACTATACTATCGATGAGCCCACCTTACTATTAGTTAGTTATAATGCACAAATTTGACTTCAATAACTTCATGGCATAAGCCTTAAATCAATTCGGTAGTTCTAATACTGAAGATTTACCTTGACTTTATCTTAACCGTGGATTTCTCCTTGGTTAAGATTAATTATCTTTTCGTATATTCCTTTATCGTCTATTTAAATTTCAATAGTTTTGCCACTCACTGCGTTTCCATTTGTGCCGTGTGGATGCCTTGTTGATGTATTTACTCCCTGTGGCTTAGTGTTGTTCGCAAGAACGATGGATGGAAATAATCCGTCTGTCGGTTGGTTGGCTGGATCTGTTTTCACCAATTCTGGCTAAGCTTGCCAACCCGGGTGGGTCGGATTCTCGTTTCCCGAAAAAATATTACGCTGCATGCACAAATTCAAGTATTACACTTGGTGCCAGTTAATCACAAGTTCATTGATATTAGATTGTATTGGAAAATTAAACGGAAATTTTGTATTTACTGTGAATATAAGAATTTATACATCAAATCAAATATCATGATCATCATCATCGCAAGTACAACCGGGATCCGGTCTTGGCCTTATTTAACAAATCTCTCCACCGGACCCGATTTCGAGGCGACGTCATCCAGTTTGGCACTCCCAGGCTCTGGGCGTCCTGGACTACGCCATCCCTCCATCGCAGACAAGGTCCGCCCCGCTGTCGCCTTCCATACATCCTGCCACAAAGAACTTTCCGAGCAGGCTCCTCTTCGCCTACGGGAGTCTACTGAGCTTGATTTTTCTTACAACATTAGCTTCAAGGTAGATCGCGTACAACTCATGGTTGTAGCGTCTCCAGAATCGTCCTCCCTCACATACGAGGCCAACAATTCTACTTAAGACCTTCTTCTCGAACGAGGCTAAGAGTTCAGAGTGCCTTTTATTGAGCCAGGTCTCGGATCCATACATGAGTACTGGTAAAACCATGGTCTTGTACAGTAGTAGCTTAAATGTTCTGGATAAATTTTGGGATTTAAAGAGCCTTGATAGACCATACTAGGCTTTGTTGGATTTAATTAGCCGTTCGCGTATTTTTTCTTCCATATTGTTATCGGCTGATAATATTGACCCAAGGTAGTTAAAGGATTGCACAACTTCAAATTCGGCTGCACTAACCTGATAGTTTGACCAACGTTAGGTCTTCTCTTCACAGAAGTTGCCACCATGTACTTAGTTTTTCCTTATATAATGTGCAGTTCCAATTTTTGTGCCCCCTGCTCGATCAGGGTGAAGGAGTCCTGTACAGCGGAATCGGATCTACCGATGATGTCCATGTCATCTGCGTTGGAAAGTGGCTGGACTTGGTGACAATAGTCCCGCCACAGTCACGGATTGCTTTCACGCCAGGTTGAGGAGGAGGCAGGCCAGACCGTCCCCTTGTCCGAGTCCATTAAAGATGTTTATTGGTTTGAACAGCAATCCCGCTATTTTTACTTGACTAGTTACGTTGGTCATGGTCAACCTATAAAGTCGTATCAATTTGTTTGGAACGCCGAATTCTCTCATGGTATTATATAGTTCTACCCTGGCTATGTTGTCGTAGGTGGCCTTAAAGTCTATAAACAGATGATATAGTGGAATCTTAAATTCCTGACATTTTTCCAGCGCCTGCCGAAGGGTGAATAACTGATCAATTGCTGATTTGCCTGGGATGAAGCCACACTGATATTGACCAATGGTGGCTATAGTGTATGGGGCTATCCAATCTTGTAGGATAGTGGAGAGTATCTTATAGGGGGTACTCAGCAATGTTATACCCCTATAGTTGTTGCACAGTGTGATATCTCCTTTCTTATGTATAGGGCAAATTATACCGCAACGCCAATCTTCCAAAATCTCCTCTTGCTCCCATACGTGCACCACGATCTCATGAATTGCGTGATGTAACGCTGTCCCTCCTTGTTTGATCAGCTCAGCTGGTATGCTATCAGCTCCCGGGGCTTTATTTGAATTGAGCTGCCTTATGAATTTTAATGTTTCCTCAATGCTTAGTGGTGGCAGCATTTGGTCTTGATCTTGCATTGGTGGAGCCTCCAATTCTTCTGTGAGCTAACCATTTAGCAATTAAGTGAAGTGCATTACCCATTGGTCCAGAATGCCCTCGATTAGATTACCCGCTTTATATTTTCAGTAAGTGCGGCGTAGTTTGTATCGGATCATACTGCGGGTATTTGGTAGAACTTCTGTACCTAGTGCGGACCTCTCTACTTTTCTCTATTTCACAGAAAAGGTTTTTTTCCTAGATACTTCTCTTTTGCCTGCGAAGCCTTTTTTCAGATCTTCTGAGTTCTTTGTATTTCTCCTCGCATACCTCGGTCCTATGAAACTGCTGCATTGCCCGGTATGCAGCTTTCTTACGTTCAGTCGCCTGTTTGCACTCTACTCTACGACTACTGCCTAAGATGGAGTTGCCAGTACTATTGACTGTATTGTTGAGGCGTGTCTATTTCTCTTCTACGCCCGGCATTCTGACCCTAGAATTTACTCTCCCTCCATCGAGCCCTTTAAGGGCGAGTCTTAACGCATGACCAAAAGTGTTGCTGGGGCTCTCATAGCGTAAGGCAGCCATGTTGATCCGAATCTGATCCGCGGATGCAATACGTCTCCGTAAGGCAATCCGCACTCTGAAAACTATACCAACAAGATACTGATGCGAGTCGACGTTGGCACCTCGGCACCTTCGTACCGTCATCAGGCTCGAGGAGTGATGGCAATCTTTCAACACGTGGTCAATTTGGTTGCGAGTGGCCCCATCAGGTGATACTCAGGTGGTTTTGTGGATATATTTACGCGGAAACCTGGTACTCGCAACTACCAAGTTTTTTGATGCTGCCAGTTCGATGACTCGTAGTCCATTGTCATTAGTGTTCTCACGCAAACTATGGGAACCTGCGTAGTGTCTGAAAACTAGCTCCCGACCTATTTTCGCATTCAAATTTCACATCGTATGTTGGGCAGGCATTGAGGGCTTGTTCGACGTTCTCGTAGTATTCTTTCTTTTCGTCGTCAGGTGAGTCCTCTGTAGGTACGTGAACGTTTATGAGGCTTATGTTCTTAAACTTGCTTCGCACGGATCGGTGATCAGATTACCCTCTTTTTCCTTGCAGTAAGTGCCGCTCCTCGATAGTATAGTGGTTAATATCCCTGCCTGTCACGTGGGAGACCGGGGTCCGATTCCCCGTCGGGAGCCTCTGGCGCTAGACTAATGACCTTGCCCGGAAAAACAAATTATCATGGAAAATTTAACAAGCCTCAGTACTTGCTAAATAAGGCCAAGACCGGTCCCCGGTTGTAGTACCGATGATGATGATGGTGAAGTGCGGCGTGGTGTATACAGCATCATACTGCGGTTTATTTGGTAGAGCTTCATCACCATCACGTTTCGTATTATCAACGCTGCAAATGGTCGACAGGCTCCTCGTCCCATGTCAGCGGCGCCCGGACATGTTTATTTATTCTTTATAATACCTCACTGACTCCGCTACGCCATCGTCCCATTCTCTTTCCACGCTTCCGCCTCTGATCTGATCTCCTCAAGATGGCGTCTTACATTGTCCTCCCATGAGATAAAGAATTCCGGAGGGTAAAGTAGTTCCCCATTCGGCCCGCCGGGTGGGGGTGGGGGCTATGTCAGGGAGAACATCATGCAAATATTTTGATAAATAACTGAACTTTAAGAAGTTCGTCATCACATAATCGGGTTCGCTCTCGAAACTCTGTCGAGGTTCGACTGATAACGGCATTTTGTAACATCAGGGGCATCGGTTTCACCAATACTAATGTAAATACCGCCCGCCAATATTTGCAAACAGTGAAACCTGATATCCTTGCACTAATTGATACCGCTCCCCGAATGACGATTGACCAGCGACACTTTTCGAACATCTTTCACGTACTGTCGACTGGATACAGATCAACCACCCGGCTTCTGAAATTGTCGTCCTCGATTCTAATGTACACAACTCTGGTTGGTTAGTAAATTCTAACAAAATCGACGAGGCTGGGAGGCTGGCTGAGATGTTCTACGTTAGCCGCAATTTGACTCTACTCGTGGAGGAACCTACGCGAGTGTCGCATGCCTGAGGTGATTATGCGAACACCCTGGATCTGTTTTTGACGTCCGAACCGAGTATTTATACTGTAGAGATTTCTGCCCACTGGGAAACTCAGATCACTGCTTGGCATCGGTCGCGCAACAACGCCAAAGTGACCAATAAATTTCTTGAGTGCCCAACTGTTTCGCGTCCCTTCTGGTCAATGACATGGGCTGTCAGCAATAACTTCGCTTCCTCCTCTTTTCCTCCGTTAGTGACGGGCGGCAGGACGTTAGTCACAATTTCAAAAGGAAAAGCTAATGTGTTCGCGAATTTATTTTCCGCGAATTCAAACCCCGATGACGGTCTTTTGGAGCCGCCTGCGATAGTGGGGTTGTGGTCTTCGATTCGGGATGTGGGGTCCGCCCATGTACTATTCAACGCATTCTACGTGGACTGGGCCGTAAGAAGGCTAGCGGCCCGGACGGAGTACTGTGGTAAGTTGGTATTGTGCCAAGACACGGGCACCAGTTTAACTAATTTACCAACGTCTGGGAGAGAAAAGTCACAACGCACACTGACGAAATTGTTCACAGGAGATCGTTCACCCACGGAGAATGAAAATAGAACACTGGAGTTGTAGTTTGAAATTCATTTATTGTTCACTATTGGTTTTTTATTATGTTTGTATGGTGAATTCGGTTTTTATAAAATAACTATCGGACACTTCCGTACGAGCTTAATATTATTTCCCATCAAAGGGTTTATTGCTTATGGTAGTTGTACACGGCACTATATGTCTTGGTACTTAATTATTCTATTCCATAGGTTTACGGCTAGATTAACGCGAGGAACAAAAAAAATCTAAACTTCCTAGAGTTGATAACCGATGAAAGGGAATTGTCGCAAGTGTTGCGGACCTAAGGGTATAGGCGCGATATACAATTGTGACTATGGAAAGAATATCGGCTACAGCTATGTCAACAATACGCTGGCCAGCGTTTGCTTATCGTAATTGAAGACAGGCTGAGCCGATAAGAGATGAACTGGTTCATGAAATATGAACCAGGGAAATTCGGAATGTGTGGATGCCGTCGGGTAGGTTTTCCTTTCAGGTATGATGCTGCACGGGAGCTTACGCTGCCCCCAATTGCAGGTAAGTACTATGGGTTTGGTAGGTGGTTAATTTAAGGGGGTTGGCGGTTCTTTGGGAATGTAATAAAGAACGGCCACAGTACTACCAATAGTCCTTAAGAACGGTGCTCTTAAACTGTCGCTGGTTCTTGGTTGATCTTTTCCCTTATCTTATGCACGGAGGACATTTCCTACCTGCTGGAAAATCGCTTGAGTTTAGCCAATCCCAAAGAGGCGATAAAAGTGCCATCCACAATATTACCGACCGATAGCATTACTGTCTATGCTATCTAAGGTGATGAGAAAGGTCATCAGTGCCGAGTTAATTAAATATTTGGAAATAATGGACTTCTCAATGATCGTCAATACGGATTCCGTGGCAGGCGGTTCACGGGAAACCTTTTGACCCTTATAACTGATATATGGACGTCTGTGATTGAAGGATATGGTGAGTCAAGTGTGGTGGGATTGGATATCTCCGAGGCTTTTGATTGCGTCTGTCACAGCGCATTGGTGAGCAAGCTTCGTTCATACGGACTTTCCCAGCAGCTATGCGATTGGACCAAGAGCTTCCTCGAAAATCGATCGATACAGGTTCTTATAGACGGCGAGTGTTCGTAACTGTGTCGTGTTAATTCCGGGGTGCCTCAAGTTTCAATTTTCGCTTCAACCTGTTTTTGCTACACGTAAATGATTTGTCAACGGATAACAACGTGTTTAGTTTTGCGAATGATAGTACGCTTGTTTCCTCATTTTCGAGTGATCGGCCGATTAGTGCATTAGCGTCGCACCAGCTGAGATGTAGATAGATCGACTCTCTGAATCGGGATCTGAATAAGGTCCTGCAGCGGGGAAAGGCCAATCTCATCGACCTCAATGCAACGAAGACACAATATACAACATTCACAAGGAAAAGTAAATCAACGGTTCCACGGCTGATGATGAATGTCCAGGCCTTCGAATCTGGGGAAAGGTTGAATTACCTTCTTAGAGCCAAGAAATATTTTACTCCGGTCCAACTTTTTCTCCTGGATAAATTCTAAATTAGACCCGCGCTCGAATATTGTTCTCATGTTTGGAACTCTGCTCCTTAACGTACCCTCGGCCTACTTGAGAGCATACATAGACGAGCGATCCACCTGATCGGAGACTCTGCGCTGACGTTGGGACTACAGTCGCTGTCACATCGATGGTGAGTAGATGACCTCTGTATGTTTTACAGATATTATCACGGGTACAACCTCCAACTGTTCAAGATAACTCGAACGGTTATTTGGTTGCATCTCGGGGCGTCATTTCGGCGCTATAGGTTCGCCTCTCCTGAGAGAAATATAGTAAAAAACAGTGTATCGCATTCATGTAAAGGTATGACAAATTACGGGCATTATAAACTATTTTAAGTAATTGAACGGGGGTTCAATGATTATAAATTTTTTTTAGCTGATTTGGCTATTGTGTGTTTTTTACGGAATAATAATCTGAATGCTTAATTGATTAAGTTCATAGAGTGTGGTTGTCTGCTTTACCATCGGTTTCACAATTTTATGCAATGAACCGTACTGAATTTATTTACTTACACTCTAAGCTGAAGAGATAAATGCATGTATACAAGTATGTCTACCGATACCCACTTACCTTAAATAAAATTTATATTATGATATCTACGACAAGAAGGATGAAAGCATTTCTCAATATCTAGTCCTCACAATATTGACCTCTTACGTTCCGTAAAAGTCATCAACTTTATAAATCGATGGATCACTTTCTTCAACCACTTTTAGTTTTTCATTTCGCAGTAGTACTTCAAGAACACATTGGAAAAGTCTAACCCTGGTTGCGACCCAAATAACTGTTTTACATTACTTCAGAAACCTAATCATATACGAGTACAAATGTAAACCTCAAGAAGACTAGTATCTGAAGAAGACATTTTGTAGGAGATGAAAAGAACAACCAGCAAGTCGTATTGGGTGTAACGAGTGGATGAATTTGCGATTCAAGGACGATATTTCATTGTGTGTAACTGTTAAGAGAGTTTGTGTGTCAAGAAGTCATCAGATCCCCTCTTATAGGATGATATCGAGCTGGCCTGAATTGGCACATGAAATACAAGTCCCCCTTTACTTTTTGTAACAAAGGCAACCCGTGTCTTCTAATAATGTCAGTAGTTGTAATTCTTTTATCAGTATTACGCAACATTTCCTAATCAGCGGGAATAAATCTTAAACGATGACAAAAATTATGTTATTCATTTTGATACTCGCCGTAAATTATATTTTTACCATTTTTGTGAATTTGAAGCATCCAAAGAAGAGGAAACGCTTTTCTTACAAATGTGTATTTCATAAACGTAACATCTATGTAATAGAGTTACCATTTTGAATTTAAGGATGTAGAGAATATGAGTATTTCACCCATATGTGGAATTTGATAACCAGCAGACCATAAAACCTAGATCTGTGCGCGTTATCTCGACGATGACACCATTAAGAAAAGAATAAACTAAGTCGATTGACATGCTCTAAAGCGAAAGACATGATGGAAAAATTGCTGTTACAAATAAGATCGCATAATAATCGGACAATGAAATCTGTATAATCTTGGTATTTGAAATAGCACTAAATTAAAAGAGAAAGAATGGGAGAAAAAGAGAGCGTCAGAGGAAGGGGGAGACATGGGGTGAGGGGGAGAAAGTCACGAAAGGAGAAAGAGGTACTGACAGAGTGGGAGAGTAAAAAAAACAGTAACAAACCGAGAAAGAGGTACTGATCGAAAAAGATTAATTCATCAGCTAATAGTTGCTTTTAACAATTAAAAAACTAATAAGGAGCTTACCATTTGATATTCAACCGTCGGTTCTCCTCATTTTATTTAGGCTTCATTTCCAATGTGGGAGGTTGTGGTGGAGTTTTTGCATCGCAGGATTGTAAAAAAATAAACCTCATCACCAGGATATCACTCCGCAGCGGAATTGTTGATATACATAGGCACAACAACACAAGGAATAGGTGAGAAAAGTGAAAGTATACTATATACTAAATCCTCTACTCACCAAATCCACTATGGTGTACCCCAAGGCTCGGTCCTTGGTCCTGTGGGGGAAGAAGTATGGTGTGTCGGCACGGAAACTGATTCACTCCTATCCCCAACGCGTCTCCGATTTGTTCACTCGGACACTGTTCACCAACGCAAGGGAAAATGTAATGTTGTAATCCAGCGCCGTGCTTCCTCGTTTGAGGGAAGAGCGTGGACCTTTTATTTTGAATCTATTAATATTAATTAAAACTCAGGATTCTCCTTTTACTCTTCTTTGCGAATTTAATAATTTTAATTCTTTTCTTTATAACTTCTCTGAACTGTCTGAACTCCTGAACTTCTACTCAACTCTTAACTCTGAACTCAACTCAACTGAATTTTTTTGAACCTTTTCTCAACTTTACTTAACTCAACTCTTAACTCAACTTTATCTTTTTCTCAACTGTTTTCTCAACTGTCTTTACAATGAATTTTTCTCTCTTCTTAACATATATAACTTAGTGTTCTAATCTACTGTAAATTATAACTTGAACAAAATCAATTTTATCAAAGTATTACTTAATCTACTGTGACTTTTAATTTTGAACAAACTTTGAACGAAAATCAAAGAGGTATGTTTCGAATGAAAAAAGGGGCATGTTATGAAAAAAGGGGCATGTATGAAGTGTACTGAAACTGCTTTGATATAGAATATTGTGGATGTTTATTAAGGATATATATTAAGTGAGAATGTTAGATATGTTAAGAGAATGTTTTAAGACTGTGTTAGATAAATAATGAGATTCAGTGTTAAAGTTAATAATCATAAGGACAGTAGTATTCTGGAATACTATATCCCACCCTTCTTCGAGAAAGAAAATTATCCTTGAAGAGAATAATTTTCTTTGTAACTATAGTTTAATTAAGGACTTGGGTTTTCGTTCAATTACAATTGGTTTTCAAAATTAATTTTCCATCAAAGGTTACAATAAATAAGTTTCAAAAAGTTTCTAACACTAGAAAAATTGTCTATTTACATTATATATATTAACTAAAATTAAATATTTCTCCTTGGAACCTTTTCTTTTCTCATCCAAAAAATTTTTATTATTTTAAAAAAGTTATGTTTCAAAATAAAATATATATATCTCTGTTAAAAATTCCAAAATTTCCAATATATATATTAACTCTAAAGATTTTCTTTCTTTCTTCCCCCTCTTTAACTTTTTTTTTCTTCTTTTTTATTTCCTACAATTGTTTGATTTTTCCATATATATTGAAAAAAAAAACAAAGGCCATTTGTTAGGTGTGTACCTTTTCTTTAAATTTATGAAAAATTTTCCAAAACCGTATTGGGCCTATTACTAAGATGATTGTTAAAAAATTGGTTACGTTGTGTGTATATGTTATTTATTTATTCCGAAAATAGTTTTATATTATTATTGTGTAAAATTTTAAATTCATTTCCTATTTTGATTTCCGAGTTCTCATCGGATACTATTTTGTGTATTTCGTAAGGACCCTCCCATAAAGAAGCAAGCTTAATTTTTTGTGTATGGTTTTTTATGAGGACCTTGCCACCAACGTTGAATGTTTCATGGCTTGTTCCTTTGTCGTAACGTGCTTTAGCTTTTTCCTTTTTGTCTTGCAATATGTTGTTAGCGATCTTGTAGCCGTGCTGTAGGCGGTCTTTTAGCTCGTTAGCGTAGTTGTCATTGTTGTACGAGGTTTGTGGATTTGTGCTGATAGAATTCGGTATCCGTGCAGGGAAACCATAAAGTAATTCAAAAGGACTAAATGCGGTACTACTATGAGGTGTGGTATTATACACAAACATTGAATATGGTAGCCAGGTATCCCATGAAAGTTGGTCCTTGTTAACGTAGTGTCTGAGATATTCGGGCAACGTTCGGTGGCTACGTTCTAAAGCTCCATTTGTTTGGGGATGATAAGGTGTTGTCTGTATCTTTTTGATTTTCTTCCCTTTCTTTTATTTATTTACTTACAGGATCCCTCGGTTGGATCCCTCGGTTGAATCATCCCACCGCTGCCACCAGTGTTGTAATCCAGCGCCGTGCTTCCTCGTTTGAGGGAAGAGCGTGGACCTTTTATTTTTAATCTATTAATATTAATTAAAACTCAGGATTCTTCTTTTACTCTTTTTTGCGAATTTAATAATTTTAATTCTTTTCTTTATAACTTCTTTGAACTCCTGAACTTCTACTCAGCTCTTAACTCTGAACTCAACTCAACTGAACTTCTTTTGAACCTTTTCTCAACTTTACTTAACTCAACTCTTAACTCAACTTTATCTTTTTCTCAACTGTCTATTCTTTTTTCAACTGTTTTCTCAACTGTCTCTCTTCTTATATAACTTAGTGTTCTAATCTACTGTAAATTATAACTTGAACAAAATCAATTTTATCAAAGTATTACTTAATTTACTGTGATTTTTAATTTTGAACAAACTTTAAAAGAAAATCAAAGAGGTATGTTTCGAATGAAAAAAGGGGCATGTTATGAAAAAAGGGGCATGTATGAAGTGTACTGAAACTGCTTTGATATAGAATATTGTGGATGTTTATTAAGGTTATATATTAAGCGAGAATGTTAGATATGTTAAGAGAATGTTTTAAGACTGTGTTAGATAAATAATGAGATTCGGTGTTAAAGTTAATAATCATAAGGACAGTAGTATTCTAGAATACTACAGTAACGATGGTTGGCCTTCGCAACCGAGCGGACACAGCACAGCATACACACAGGTGATATTGTTTATCAGGGTTAACACCCTATCGAGGAGCAGCACAGGAACAATAAAACGCACGATTTTGTTTATTATGATTTGTTTTATTTTATGTAAATACTATATTTATATATATTTCCTTTAAAACTCGGTACGAACATTCACTGAATACATGGTTGTGCACGATTGTTTCTTGATTTATTAATAACTCTTATTTAATGTGTTCTATTTGTTAAACTCTGGGTTGTACGTTTGACGGCATTTCTAAGCTTCATAATGATTACAAATTTACTGAACTGTGGTACACACAAATTGTATCGGAAAATGACATGTATTTTTCTTTGCCTGCCGTTTGCAAAAAGATTTCGTTTAGAAAAAGAACCCGACTCTTACTCGACACTCTTACAAGACACTCGGGGTGGGCGCACCCCCGTGCGAACGCTAGTATGTCACGAACGCGACCCACTCCCTTTAGTGGTTGAATTACGACTCAGCGAGGGTTGAATTCTGACTCTTGATTCAACCCTCAGTTCGAGGTAAGATTGGTGGAAGAGAGAGAGAAGATTTCCCTCTATGGTGAGTAACCAAGGAGAGGATCTTGGTGATGTGTGTGTGTGGTGATCGTGAAGATCGCATTGTTTTACCCATGCACGATGGTTATGGGAAAACGAAATTGAGACAAGAGGAGATGAACAAAGGGAAAATCGACCAAGCGCATCGTGTATAATGAGGGGTGCAGCTGAGTAAACGAGCTATTACCCATTAGGGATGCATGTAGGTGCTAAAAGGGATTGAGATACTTTACACGATGGAAATTGTATATCGTATCTTTGTCGGCGGAAGAACCGAATTCTTTGTTTGCATTTGTACATGCTGAAGAATTCGTTTGGGCGCCTATGCGCGATGGCTTGTCGGCAGCAGAGCCGAATTCTTTTGTTTGCATGTTATGTATGCTGAAGAATTCGGTTTTGGCGACTATGCGATGATTGTTTGTCGGTTGGAGAAACGGATCGAGGTAATCAATATTGCAGCTGTACAGCAAGCTGTCCGACGTTGCTTTTTGTTGTTGGATCCTTAGTGACGGAGTGCCGTGTGCGGGGTGGAGGAGACTCGAGTCCAGAGTCGGCGTTTTTCGTCCATACGTTAGTATGGAGAATTGTTTGCCGCTGGGACTTGAGCGGGGTCGGGCACGCAGTTGCGCGGATTACCGAACGAGGGAGGACCGGTATATCGGCAGCGGTGTCGACGACGGAACTCGATATACGATCTCTGCGTCCTCGATCATTCGGCAACTTATGAGGAGGTTCCGGCGGTCGCGCTTGGCTGACGGCAGGCGACTTAGTTTACAGGCGCTCCTGATGAGTGGTTGGTTGTGTCCATCCCCAGGGCGCCCCACCGTTTATGGCGCGTGCTCAGTAGAGGGTGGGTGATGCACCTGGTGTGTGTGGCGCGTAGTTGGGCGAGTTTTGCCCATGTGTTGCAGCTTGAATTGGGTCGTGGTGGCTTGGGGGACATCAAGAGTCCCAAGGAGCAGGGTCTTTACGACAGAGTAAGGGGGTAATGCCGGGCGTCCTGTTGAAAGTTGCTACGCGTAGTAGCTGTGGGTTTAGTGAGGAGCCGGAGTTGCGGGAATTAAGTGGAGTCGGGAGAAGGCGAGCGCGGTCGGGTGGGGTCGAAGGGGTTGACTAGTGTCGAAAAAAGTCGGGTGTGTTGAGTGTTGAAGGTGGGCATTATGCGCCAAGATTTGAGAAGAGCCGGAATTGAAAGAGTTGGGTTGAGGCGTGTGGAGTTGAGTCGGGTCGGGAGGGTATAAAGGGTGTCCAGGGGGGGGGGGGGGGGGGGGGGTCGCAAAAAAAAAAAGAGGTACACTCTGTCAGTAGGAGAGTAAGAAAAATAGTAACAAACGAAAGAGGTACTGATAGAAAAAGATTAATTCATCAGCTAATAGTTGCTTTTAACAATTAAAAGACTAGAACCTTTTGATATTCAACCGTCGGTTCTCCTCATTTTATTTAGGCTTCATTTCCAATGCGGGAGGTTGTGGTGGAGTTTTTGCACACACAATTTCTACATTTTTGTCATAGCCGTTTTGGTAAAGAAAAATGTTTTTTTTGCAATAATTTTTTTATTTGTTCACTACTAAAATTAATTTTTAATAAAATCATAGAAATTGTAAAAAATCCGCAAACAACATCATAGATGATGTAAATAATAAGATTCTTCTACTTCTATCCTTCGCTGGTCTACAAAAACCCAAAAGTTCATGATTTCACAAACTTGGCTATGCCACGGTTCACTCTCCTGTTTATTTAACCTCCACGCTTCGCCACGAGAGCCAATTTCTTCAAGGCCCCGTTTTGAATTCGAAGTAAAGCGGTCGAATCGTTTTTGACATATTCGTTCCACCAATTTAAAAAAAATGTTGCTTTGAGAAAAACGCAAAATAAGATGAACATTTGTTTTAAAGCCTATACACAATTACTTCAACGGTGACAGCAATCTCCTCGGATTCTTTTTGGTTGGTTGTTTTCAATGTCCGAGCCAAATTGGCGACATACGACGAAGATCTTGTTTCTAATCTGATCTTCTTTTGGTACTTGAGTTTAAATATTCCTACTAAGCTCTAAAGTTTAGTGAGGGCAGAACCCTCAATTATTTGGTTTAATTCATCTCACGGACTAACTTACTGTCTACTTTAATTTTTTGGCCTGTAGGAACCCGGAAGTTCATGACCTCACTAACTCGACTCCGCCATCGTTCTCTGTCCTATGCACTCTCCTTCCACGCTTGATCATCTGATCCGATCTCCTCAAGGTCAAACCTAACATTGTCCTCCCATCTCCGTCGCGGCCGTCCTAACCAGTGTCCTGTCTCCTCGTCATATTTACCCCTTAAAACGTTGTTCTCCCTTTCCCGTTGGTATACCGTCAAGAATTCTACGCACGGTCCTATCGTTGCCGATTCGCGCCACATGGCCGGCCCATCTTAATCTTCGCGACGTGATTACTTTTACTATTGTAGGTTTGCGGTATAACTTAATGTTTAGAGTATTAAAAAGAAAAAAGAAAAAAGTAAAAAGAAAGAAAGGAAAAGAAGACGGCGCGAATGGGGCGGTAGGAGGCTGGAGGAGGGTGACTGTATGCAGGTGTGGCATTTGTGACATTTGTGAGTCAGCACGAGTGAACTGTATACGAGGGTGGTATAAAAAGTGAATGTAGTTGTGCATCTTTTGACAGTTACTCACCAAAATGTCAGCCATTTTGGACGCGTGGCTTTTATTTGACAGTCGGTTGAAAAAGTCGATGTGAGTGTTTTTGTGAAAATGGACAACATTTCTGTCATTGAATTTTTGTTTTTGGAAGGCAATACGCCTACGCAAATCAGAGATGAGTTCGAGTCTGTGTATGGGGATTCTGCGCCATCAGTTACCACTGTGAAATTTTGGGCAGCTGAATTTAAACGTGGCCGTGAGAGCTTGAGAGACGATGGACGTTCGGGACGTCCAAAAATTGCAACAACTGAGGATAACATCGCTAAAGTTCACTAAATGGTTCTAGACGGCCGCCGAGTTAAAGTGAGAGAGATAGTAGAGGCTATGAAAATGTCCAAAGAACGTGTTCGTCACATATTAAATCAAGATTTAGGCATGAGAAAGCTGTCCGCGCGTTAGGTGCCGCGTTTGTTCATCATCATCATCGGCGCTACAACTGGGGACCAGTCTTGGCCTTATTTAGCAAGTCCTGAGGCTTGTTAAATTTTCGATAATGATTTGTTTTTTTTTTCGGGCAAGGTCAGTTGGTCTTACGCCAGAGGCTCCTCGATGGGGAGCCGCATTTGTTCACTTTAGCCCAAAAACGTGTTCGAATTTCCAACGCTCTGTTAGTACAGTTTAGGCGCAATAAATCCTAGTTTTGGCGGCGACTATTTGCTGTCAATCAAACTTGGATACACCATTATACGGCCGAAACAAAAATACTGTCAAAACAGTGGACTGCAAATGAAGAATCGGCTTCAAAAACAGCAAACACTGTTTTTTCGGCTGGGAAAGTCTTGGCGACTGTTTTTTGGAATAGTCATGAAGTTACGTTAATTCATTATCTTCAAAAAGGAATAACCACTACAGGAGCATACTACGCATCATTACTTGACTAACTGAAGGCAGTAATTGCGGAAAAATTGCCACATTTGCAGAAAAAGAAAATTCCGTTTCACCAAGACAACGCACCGTGTCACACCTCAGTGGTTGCCGTGGCGATAATCCACTGTTCGACCATCCGCCTTACTCACCAAATCTAGCCCCAAGCAACCGGCATGCCACCAAATAACAGCTGCACTTCTTTTTGTAGGTTGTAACGCTCGCGTGGGAAGGGAGTTCCACAGCTTCCCCGCCCTGTTACGGAACGAGTTCTGATGCAGGGATGTTCGCGCCGTCGAGAGATGAACCGCAAACTGGTGCGATCCGTCGGATTGTTTTGTGGAGCGCATATAAACCAAATTGCGTGGAACAATACCACGAACAGTACCCATGATAATGTCTATAAAAGACATAGGTCAGCTAGGCGCCTTGGATGTGATAGCGGCTGTAGTCCCGACATCAGCGGTGAGTCCCCGATCAGGCGGATCGCTCGTCTCTGTATGCTCTTAAGTAGGTCGAGGGTATGTTTAGGAGCAGAGCTCCAAACATGAGAGCAATATTCGACCGCCGGTCTAATTTGAGATTTATACGGGAGAAAAAGTTGGGCCGGACTAAAATATTTCTTGGCTCTAAAACGATAACTCAATTTTCCTGAGGCGGATCTGGCGATGTTCGATATGTGTTTATACCACGATACATTCCCACAGATAGTGACGTCGAACGATTTCAAGCTCTCCCCAGATTCGAGGGCCTGGTCTTTCATCATCAGCTGTGGAACCGAAGATCCACTTTTCTTTGTGAATGTTGTATATTGTGTCTTCGCTGGATTGAAGTCAACGAGATTGGCCCCTCCCATCTGCAGGACCTTATCCAGATCCTGATTCAGAGAGTCAATCTGTCTACATCTCAGCTGGTGAGACGTAGATGTAACAATCGGACTATAGTGTAACAACATATCCACGAAATGACCATGAAGTATAATATCAAGTAAATCAATTTGACCTTGTCACAATTAGCAAGTTTCAGGTAACCAGCATTCGTTGCCGCCAACAATTCAAGGTCGATTCTTTTCATTGAGTAAAAGAAACGAATTGGTCCGGCTACGATTTGTAAGAATCAAATGACAATCGTTTGCGAGCTTGCTGCTGGCAAATGATTCACAAATTAATTGGGTCAAATCGTGTCATTGTTTTTACACTATGCACCAAGCTGGTGATAGAGAATAGAATAGCATAATAAGCATTTTGTATTTTGAGTGAATTACTAAATAAGTGTGAAATGGCTTATGAAGCATAATTTGTATGAGTAGATTAAGAAATTTATGAATAATTGAGTGATTGATTGGAGTATAAATACCCCAACAATTTGAATAATAAATCAATGACATACCTAAAACGTTTTTGATTCGCCCACTGCGGCGATCTACGCCATAACCTTTAAGCGGGCTGCGCTTCATACAGCAACAGTAGGGAAGTAGGTTTTAGATAGATCCATCCAACAGTCGGATTAGTACATGGCAACTCTGAGATAATATTACAGGACGAACACTCGAAAAACGGAAAACAAGCGTACTATCGTCCGCAAAACTGAACACTTTGTTACCCGTTGTCTTCAGCATATCATTTATGTTAAGCAAAAACAAGGTTGGAGCCAAAATAGAACCTTGGGGCACTCCTGAATAAACAGATGCGAACATTCGCCATCCACAATAACCTGGATCGATCGATTTTCTAGGAAACTCTTCGTTCCGTCGCAAAACTGCTGGGAAAATCCACATGAACGAAGTTTACTCAGCAATGCCCCATGCCAGACGCGGTCAAAAGCCTTGGAGATATCCAATGCGACCGCCCCTGACTCACTATGCCGCTCAATCGCAGATGTCCATATATCGGTTATAAGTGTCAAAAGGTCTCCCATGGACCGCCTGCCACGGAATCCGTATTGACGATCATTCAGAAGTCCGTTGCACTCCAAATACTTAATTAACTCAGTATTGATGACTTTTTCCATCACCTTAGACAATATAGACAGTAATGCTATGGGCCGGTAATTTTGTGGGAGACACTTTTTTGCCCGCTTTGGGATCGGTTGAACTCAAGCGATTTTCCAGCAGGCAGGAAAGGTCCTCCGTGCATAAGATAAGCGGAAGAGTCTGCCAAGAACCGGCGATAGTTTTTGGAGCACAGTACTTAAGGACTATTGCTGGTATTCCGTCCGTGCCGGTTGCTTTCCTACAGTCCAGTTCACGTAGAATGCAGTGAATAGTACCCGGCCGAAATCTCACATCGCACATCGAAGACCGTATCGGCGCGGTCACAGGTGGCTCCAAAAGACCGGGATCGAGATTTGAATTCCCGGAAAATAAATTCGCAAACACATTAGCTTTATCTTTTGAATTTGCGGCTAACGTCCCGCTGTCCGTCACTAACGGAGGAAAAAAGGAGGAACTGAAGTTACTGCTGACAGCCCTTGCCATCGACCAGAAGGGACAACCACCAGTTGGGCAATCAAGAACTTTATTGGTCACTCTGCCGTTGTGAGCCTTCTTCATAGTATCAATCGCCTGGTCGCATGCGTTTCTGATTCTAACAAAATTCGTTCTATTAACATCGGTGGTATTGGAGGGCCATTGCTTAAAAGCTCTTTTCGCTGTAATCTGCTCGCATTTTTTATCAAACCATTTTATCGGACGAACTTCGTTTGATGGAAGGTGGAATGTCTACATCCCGAGAAGAATAATCTCTGTGACCGACTCCCTGCAAGCGTTAACATCGGAGTCTCTGAAGCACACCTACGACCATGGAAAGGATGCGAAGAAATCTCTCAAATCGTCCCAGTTACCAGCCCCATACTTCCATACATGGCGAAGATGCCTAGGCTTGAATGCAAATGGTTGCGCGACAGATATCAAGCAGTGAACTGAGTTTCCCAGTGGCGCAGAAGGGGGTGAGGTTGAAGTTGCGGAACGAAGTCTTGGGTGGCGGGGTATATTAGGAGACGGCGTTTGAGAGTGGGTGTGAAAACGTTGCAGTCAAACGAGGTAGGGAAATAGTTGGCCCTTCGTACCATACGTGAGATGAGTTCGTTAGAACCATAAGAAGTGTGGTGGGCGGTCAAGTAGAAGAGACGAGGGTTACGTAAGTTACAGGGGTTTGTGTGAAATGGTATGGGGAGAGCAGGGGTCAATCCTGCGAATGTGGGACAAATGATACGGGGAGCAGACCTAACTAGCATATTCGAAACAGGACGAATATGGAAATGGAAGACGAAGTTGAAAATAAATTAACAATTTAAACCGACAACTCGGCGTACGCGAACTGACCCTACTTTCGATCACCGTCTCGGCCAATACCTCACAACCAACTTCTCCATTCTTTGCGATCGATGGGTCGAGAAAAATTTTTTCCCCGTTTTTCGAAGGCAACGTGTTCTTTCCTTTTTTCGCTGACCTCACATAAAATCCCTTGTATTCGGATCTCTATTGTGAGCAAGAGGGTCTTTTATTTGATCCTTAGGTAATTTACCTTCGATCAAAAATTGTCCTTCAACATTACTTGAAATTTACGGTAATCTTTTGGAATTTACAGTAATGTTTAGACTTGATAATTATCATCGGTCTCTTGAGCTAGTTATATTTTACTGGACAATGGTGCCAAAGATATTTTTTTATATCTTACTAGTATTGTTGTCCAGCGAATTTATTTATGGGTGCCGTCCTTTGTTCAGTTTAGAAGATGTTTCCTTGAATAGGCTTAAAGGAAACCGTGCCGCCATAGAGTTTTGTTTTCTATACTTTTACTCTTTAGTGGATTTACTTAGTGGATTGATTGATTTCATATTAATCAACCCGAAGGGAATCCACATTACGTGATCCGGAATTTAATTGGGCTTGGCCCGATATGAATGTTTAGATGGGGGGTTTTGGTACGTAACAAACTTTCTGCCAAACACATCACATGCAAATGGATCACAGAAGGGGGGCCATCTAAACACATAAAGGCGATAACAATTAGTGTAATCTCTTGTGAATATATTATGCCGTAAAAGTCACAGCAAATATGCTAGAGAAGTAGAAAAGTTAGTTCGTTCATTAAATTGCTCGTACCCAACAAGGATGGCGTCCTCCTGTCTGCAAATGAAGGACATGTATGTTGTTATCATATTTTCCGAAGCTTTTAGCAAACAACATTGGTTCCTCGTAGCAAGATTTTGATTTAATTCAACATAAAGGGAGCTCGTTTCTTTCAAGATTCAAATCATTATTTATTTCTTTACTCTATGTTCGAATCCGACTAACCTAGTGGAATTCTTATATTGATTGTGACAACTTTAGGCATTCGTTAGATTAGTTAAAGGACTCATATCATTAAGGCGGCAATTAATCAAATTAAATTGGTTTTCGTTGCTCTTGACGAGGAAAGTGTGTAGGCTTACGTCGTCTGACGCACTATAAGTTACTTTGTGATGAATCATTTTCCGTAGGGCTCCCTACCGGAATATTTTCTGAATTCCATAATCCAACAGCATAACGTCACTCTCCTAATAGCTTCGAAATCTGTACGAAAATGATGTGATCTGGACGGAGGTATCTATCTCCCCGTGTGTAGACTTAGGTAATGCTCTCTTCATCTGTTGTTGGAGATAAATACATCGGTCTAATAAAAACTCATCGTGTGTCAAGAAACTGAATACTGGATAACGAAGATGATGTTAACATACCACATACGTGGCCTCCACAATAAGTGCCTTTCTATGTCATATATCGCATGTCCCAATCGAATATCCTCGTGCTAAGAGCATATAAAATAAAATTCAGGGAGTGCCTGATAAACCTATAGGATATTGTGGTCGTTCATGTTTCTAGTAACAGAAATAATACGACGGCCAAATCTACTAGGAGGCTATTCTACCGCCCATGAAATAACGTAGTAGTAGCGGTGTTGGTCGACATGATAACTGAAATTAAAACCACTCATAAAGTTAATTAGAAAATCCCGAAAATAGCTACAAATACATGATGGCCATCGTGAAAGTGAAGAAGACTAATGACATATTACCGATGTTGTAGTTAATTCCATCTTCGAAGCTAACGAGTCGTTATTTGATGTATTCGAACAAATCAAATGTTGTAATGGATGTATGTTTTGGTCAGCTGATTGTCTGTTTTACAGACCGAAGCACTATATGCCTTGGTTCAAATATACAAGACATATGGTAATTTTTTTGCTTATTAGACCAAATCAAACAATGTGATGATCGTCGGCGTGAGGTAATGAAATGATGGATGAAATAATTAGACAATTTTGAGGAGTGAACTACGACCACGATTGAATTCACCATACCATCGATAAACACTGGTCCTTGATGGAGCTTCATCGCCAAAAATTGAATTAAATTCATCCATGCACTGTTGCTGAGTTAATCCACGCCGAAAGTTGTAAAAAATAATCGCACGAAAATGTTGACGATTTAATTCCATTTTTGGGCCGAGATGAATCTTTTAAGTTACTGTAAACAACACAAATAGCGCTCGTATGTCAAAACGTTCTGAGTGCGTATAACCTCAAAAATGTCCAACTTTACGACAGAGCTGTCAATTGCCGGATTGCAACACTAGGGTTGCCAAATCCCGAAACATAAGAGGCAATCCTCGTACTTGTTGTAATTTCTATTGTTAAGACTGTATAAGAAAAAGAAGCTGTTAGATCGTGTTGGGAACGTAACATACAACGCCGAGGACAAGCACACGATTAAACGCCCGAGCCAGCTGATCGATGCGTAAAAGTGAACGCACGAGCCAACCGTTTGTTTAAATATCCGACTCGGGCTCAAACAAGAGAACAGGGACGTGACTAGCGTATATACCAGGTCTATGCATACTTTATTCCGGTTGCTTTGTTAAAAAAATACATAATTTTCTAGGGAAGTTATTTTTGTTAATTCAAAATATTGGCCATCGGCTTCTACACATGTCGCCCATCTTTCAGTTAATTTATGAATAGCAAGCCAGAAAAACTTGTCTTTCGCGGCAAACCATTCGTCGAGCCATTTTCTAACTTCCTCGAAATCGCTGAAGTGCTGCGATGCGAGCGCCTGCCGTACTGATGTGAAGGGGTGATAGTCAAATGGCGCCAAGTCTGGGAAGTACGGCGGGTGCAGAATGATGTCCTATCCAAGCGATTTCAAGGTGTTTTCCACTAGTTTTGCTCTGTGAGACGGCGTGTTGTCGTGTAACAAAATCACTTTGCGATTTCTTCTGGCCCATTTCGGTCGTTTTTCGATTAATGTGTGATTTGAATTAAGCTTTTGTTGACGATAGCCTTGTGTATTAACGCTTTTGTCGGGCTTCAAGCGTTCATAATACACAATACCGCTTTGGTTCCACCAGACACAGCATGATCTTTTTGGCGAAGCAATTTGGCATTGGTGTTGAAGTACCTATAGCGCTTTGTGACGATAGTGAAGAACGTGTGATTCGAACTAACGCTATGACGGTTACAATCACTAAAAATTGAACCAATGCTCAACATGCGGGGGTTCTCTATACCACATGGAGTCATTTCTACCCATTCCCCTTATAAGTTATTCCACCTGTAAAATATGTTAAACGGACGCATAGCTTAACTCATTATCCTATGCAGATAATGCATAATTGAGTTTAGCTACCTTTTTGCCATTCGGCAACCCCATTTCGCTAACCCATGAGAGTTCCACAGGAAATCGCATCATGTCGGTTAGCAACGGCATACTCTGATCAAACGATGCGGTTGCTTAATCTTGCGACCGCTGGGGAAATTATCAAAGCATTTAAGTTAGTTCCCATGATCAGATTTCCCTAGCCAAGTCAGCGTCCTTTTTTCTTTCTCCAGACACTTCATTCGCCGGGGATCAATGCTCTCTTTTCGCAGGTGAATAGCACCAGCTTAATTTCCCTCTCCTTCATAGTTCTGTCTTCGTACAGATCAATGTACTCTGAGATCACCATATTCACCGAATTGGGTCAATGGGTTATCCTCAAAGTACATTGATTCATGCACACAACCAAAACCACCCCGAGATCATCATACATCGTGTCTCTGTTCTCTCATTCTTCCATGTTCGTCGATTATCCACCACACATCGACGAACGTGGCAATGAGAGAGCAGAAGTATGTTTTCGGTTGGTTGTCAAGTGCGAAAATTAAAAATCCAATTTCATCCCTAATTGGGATCAGTCTTTACTCAAACCTCATCGCGGGTGGTCACACCGGTTAACGAATCGTCTTTCCACCACCGCCGTGTCCGCCCGCGGGTGCGTACCCGTACTCCGAGTTGTCTTGTTGCCGAGGATTAGTTGTGTTGAATATTTACCCTTTAAAGTAATTCAGTGATTGCTGCAGTTATCTCTTAACTAGTGCATCCAAAAATAAGTTGATCAAATCTCTAAAAGTGATCTTAGATGTTTAGTCATAAAGTGAATGGCCAGAAAAAAAAAGACATGTCTTGATATCCTTGTTTTATAAATTTATTATTAATTCCCTTTTTGTTTTTGTGCTGTAAATAATTGTATTTTTCTATTGTTCACCGAATTGAACAATCATCTCCATTGAACAAAAAGAAAACCAACAAATAAAAAGAACATAAACCAAAATAGAATAAAACCAAATACCAGTGTTTCCTTTTTATTCTCGTGAACGTTATTCCGCAGTAAAATATGATGGGGATAGGAGTGAACCGCGTGCCCGTGTTCGGCACATTAACTCGTACCCCACAAACACCCCAGGCCACTGCCGCTTGTACGAATTCGTTTTCTAAACTCAAGTACACTTAACTGATGTGGAATTGCTATGTTATTGCTTGGTATACGGCTGATACTTTTTTTTATTCGATTTTCTTTCGGTGTTCTTTCACTATTTGCTTATGTATTGTGTGTGTATCTGTTAAAAACGTCACAGTACTCCCTCCTCAGTAACTTTGTTACGATCAACTTCATATGCGAACGACGGAGCGAACAGCGAGCAAGCGAGAGAACGTCGGAGCAGGCGAGTGAGCCGGTGCTCTGTGCAGAAGTCGGGATCATAGTAGTAAAGTCCTGTTTGCTATGAGAAAGTGTTTGCTGTGTGTACAGATCACGTCGGGGTCACCAATTATAGCGTTAACCAAGGATAGTGAAGATGGTGAATTGAACACACGGAGAAATGGGTGAAAAGCCAAGCATTGAAGCATCACCCTACTGCCGCCTGTACGAATTCGCTTCCTAAGCTCAAGTACACTCAACTGATGTAAAATTGCTATGCTATTGCTTGGTATACGGCTGATGTTTTTTTTTATTCGATTTTCGTTCGGTGTTCTTCACTATTTGCTTGCGTATTGTGTGTGTATCTGTTAGAAACGCCACAGACCGGCTTCATCACGTGAAAGCCACGATTTTTTCCGCTTCGGGTTTTCAAAATAAATCCATTTCGTCACCCATCAGAATTCGATGCAAAAATGATTTCCTTTCGTGGCGTTGAAGCAGCATTTCACAGGTGACTTTGCGATTTTCCGTTTGACGTTCATTCAAATCATGTAGAACCATTTACCTAGTTTATTGATCTTCCCCATCGCTCGTTAGCGTCTGCTGATTGTTTCTTGTGACACATGTAATGCTTCTGCTAATTGCCGTTGAGTTTGAGTTGCTGCAATTGCTCGTCTTCACATTTTTGTGGTCTACGTGTCTGTCTTTCACATTGAAATCACCACATTTAAATTGTCGAAACCATGTCTCACATGTTCTAATTAATGGAGCGTGTTCACCATATGTTTTACCAGCAAGCAATGACTTTCGGCAGCCTATAGCGTTTTAAATAATAGTGAAGAAGATCGTGTGATTCGAACTGACGCTATGACAGCTCGAATCACGAAAAAAATTTGACCTAAGCGTTACACACCAGGCTACTAACCGTGTTTAGAATTTCATTTCCAAACTCGAGTATATTCCACTGGTGTGAATTATTTTTTATTTATCGCTTGGTATACGGTTCTGATGTATTTTTCTTATTCGATTTTTTTCGTTCGGTGTTCTTCACTATTTTTGCTTGCTTGTGAATTGTGTGTATCTGTTAGAATCGCTACACACTCCCGCCGCAGTAACTTCGTTACGATCAGATTCGTATGCGGACGACGGACGAACGAGAGAGAAACGAGAAAACGTCGGAGGCTGGGCTCTATGCGGAAGTCGTGAACGTGTGTGAAGTTCTGCTTTACTATGGGAGATGTATGCTGTGTGTACAAGATCACGTCGTAGTCACCAATTATATAGCGTTAAGCAAGGATAGTGAAGAAGGTGAATTGAACACACGAAGAAACGATTGAAAAGCGAAGCAGTGAAGCATCAGACTACTGACCGTGTTTTGAATTTCATTTCCAAACTCGAGTATATTCCACTGGTGTGAATTATTTTTTATTTATCGCTTGGTATACGGTTCTGATGTATTTTTCTTATTCGATTTTTTTCGTTCGGTGTTCTTCACTATTTTTGCTTGCTTGTGAATTGTGTGTATCTGTTAGAATCGCTACAAGCCTGTTTCTTTGGATTGAATTAGAAAAGCAATGCGTGCCGCAAATGTTCTGTTCCGGCACAAAACTCGGCATGATCACTGAACGATAAAACGAAGACGCTAGTTTTTGGTAGACTCAACTTGTGTGTTTGTAATTAAATCTCAGACGAATAAAATGACGTTTGTGTCAAATTAATACGCTGCGTACTTTTCACTGGCGCCATCTCTTAGTTAAACCGGAAAAACGTGTGCACACACCTGGTAAAGGGAGGCGCGTCCTGTGTGAACGGGACATTCCAGCAATAGGATTCCTGTTGAAAGGAGATCGTTGGACAGATTGTAGATTGAAATAAATAAAATAAATAAGTAATAAACAAAGGAAATAAATTAAAAATAGAGCACACAACATATAGTCCACTAATCTAAAGGCGGTCCTTACCCGTGATGTAATCGAGACGGCGCCTTGCATTACAGGTCGGATACACTAATGAACACACCAAATCATAATGAAGAAATGGCAGTAAAGATCAAATCAAAAAAATAAATCATTAGAACCAACAGCTGTGTGACAGGATCGAACATTTCCCAGAGTAAACGGCGATTCTTCGGATCTCTTTTCGAATAATCCTCGAGTGTCTCAAGTACTTATGTTACACCTTTTGAGTGTAGGAAATGTGTCTTTGATTTGCAAATCTCTAATCACTGCATGACTCGGCTCTTTGTTCCCATTCCCGAAACTAGTGGTTGCGATTCTTGTCATTCACTCTTCTAGGGAGACCGAGAGTTAACTTTGATGGGCTTAAACGAAGATTATGTTTTGAATCGTGGGAAGATCTTTATTCATGTGGTGATGCAACTAATTACTCAAGCTTGATCTCTACTCGGTAGACATATCTCATCCTGTTCTTCATTCCTGTCATCTAAAGATTTGTCCATACGGCTTAAACCTTGGTTATCGAGAGCGCTGTTGAACATAGTTGTAGCTATGAACAAACTCAGGAAAATATATAATAACTATCCTGATTATTAAGTACAAAAAAACTTTGTGCTGAACTCAAACGATTCCCATTTGCTGCAATGATTATACCACGCCAAGACCAATTATTCAGGTTAATTTATGAAATGAGTGGCATATATTAAAATTGTATAATTAATAAAACTACATTACATGGTGAAAACTCTGAGGTGTATACAAAGTATATATCGCTGACACACTTAAAAGATAGTTCGTTGTATTTTTCAACCGAGTCGTATCCATCTGTCTTTTGATCATCATCCGCACTACAGCCGGGATTCGGTCTTGGTCTTATTTAGCAACTCTCCCCATCGGTCCCGATTCCGAGTCGATGTCATCCAGTTTGGTACACCCAGGCTCTGCGCGTCCTGGTCTACGGCATCCCTCCATCACAGACACGGTCTGCAGCGCTGTTGCCTTCGATACGTCCTACCCAAAAAGGACTTTCCGGGCAGGCTCCTCTTCGCTCATTCGAGCTAGGTGCCTCATCCATCGCAGTCTATGGAGCTTAATTTTTCTTACAACGTTAGTTTCAAGACAGATCGCGTACAACTCATGATTGTAACGTCTCCGGAATCGTCCTCCCTCGCATACGGGGACAACAGTTCTCCTTAGTATCATCCTCTCAAACGCGGCTAAGAGTTCAGAGTGTTTTTTATTGAGCACCCAGGTCTCGGATCCATGCATGAGTTCTAGTAAAGCCATGGTCTTGTACAGTAGTAGCTTGTTCTGGATAAATTTCGGGATTTAAAGATACTTGATAGACCATAGTAGGCTTTGTTGGATTTGATCAGTCGCCCTCGTATTTCTTCTTCCATATAGTTGTCGGTTGATACAATTGACCCAATGTAGTTAAAGGATTGCATAACTTCATACTCGTGCTCCGCTAGCCTGATAGTTTAACCAACGTTAGGTCTTCTCTTCGCAGAAGTTCCCACCATGTACTTCGTTTTTCCCTCATTAATATGCAGTCCTAGTTTTTGTGCCGCGTGCTCGGCCTGAGTGAAGGAGTCCTGTCCACCCGAATCGGATCCACCGATGATGTCGATGTCATCTGCGTAGGCAAGTATCTGGGTGCACTTAGTGAGAATAGTCCCTTTAGTTGTAATTCTCGAGTCAGGAATTCCTTTCTCCAACGACAGGTTGAAGATGAGGCAGGCCAGACCGTCCCCTTGTCGGAGTCCATTAAATATGTTTATTGGCTTCGACAGCAATCCGCTATTTTTACTTGACTAGTTACGTTGGTCGCGGTCAATAAAAAAATGTGTCAATTTGTTTGGAATGCCGAACTCTCTCATGGCATTATATAGTTCTACCCTGGCTATGCTGTCGTAGGCGGCCTTAAAGTCTTTAAATAGATAATATAATGGAATCATAAATTCCAGACATTTTTCCATCGCCTGCCTAAGGGTGAATATCTGATCAATCGCTGATTTGCCTGGGATGAAGCCACATTGATATTGACCACTGATGGTGTAGCGTTTCCGCCAAACCCTACGGTCTACTTACCTGAAAAACCCCCATAACTACTACCCAACTCCTTTAAGTTTGCTAATGCAACAGTATTAGTACCTAGAAATGCTGCACGCATTTAAGAGATCAAATCTATGATCTTTAAGTCCCTGTAAAGAAAACTTACCTTCATGCATTCTCTTCGCATACCATTGCTCCTTAAGATTTCTTTATTAACTTACCAGGAATTTCCAATCAATTTCGGCATCTACCCCGCCAGTCAAATTCCCTTAGATGAATTCCGGTAAACAAAATAATTCGGATTGCGCTCAATGTAACCGTCATGACAGGGACCATAAATATCGCGCCGTCTATTTTCTCAGCCGCGTCATATACCTTTTCATACACATTGCCTGGCAACCTTTTTAGTTTGTCTTATCAATAAACAACCCAAGCAGCTGCATATAATTAGCGCAATAGACGCCGAAACCAAATTCTCCAGCATTTCCTAATGCAAATATGAACCCGGTTTCTACTGCAGCTAGAGATGCCATAAACATCCAATTTGCTTTTAGCACTTTTTTCTCCTAACGTCGAAAATAGCGACGAGGCATCGTGTAAACAATGACCCGCATTACCAGCGGCGCATGTGGTCATTTTTCCCTATTGTCCTTGCCGCCTGCCTGCTTTCGAACACATGCAACAACATTGAATCTGTTCGATCGCGCACATATACCACTGCACCACTGGTCACACCCTTAAGAGAAAAGTTTTTCTCTCTCTTCCTTTTTTTTCCGATCGCTGAGTCTCTCACCATCCTTCGACCACGCTGGTCGCAGCACTCCCGCTCTCCGCCGCCAGCGAAGACGTGTAAACAATTACATACGCGTACACATCCGGTAGTCGCGGATTTTATTAGTTATGTTTTCCGGAACAGAATCGGTTTCGCAAAGAGTCGTGACATTTTCCTGTGCTGTTCGTGTGTGTCGGTAGTTAATGAATTTGTTATTATTGTTAATCCTAAAAATGCGGTTTCCCCAAAATAAAATTCTATGGAACACCAATTAAACAATACCAATCAGTATACAATTAAAAGAACCATTTATTTCATTAAACAGTGCGTTTTATTTTCGGATATCTACTGTGGACAACTTTCCTCTTTCGAGCAATTTGTGGACGTTGCGTTGTGGAATTCTGTTTGTATTTATCTCTCACCTTTACTCGTGGTTGCGAACGAACGAGGCGGCGTTCGTTCATTTATTGCTGATGACTTTCGGTTCGGTGTTTTGCGCGGCTAACAATTGATGATGGAGGAGGAAGATAATCAGCGCCGTACGTCGGTGCACTACTTCCTCCCCACAATGGCTTTAGCGTATGGGGTTATCCGATCTTGTAGGATAGTGGAGAGTATCTTATAGGGGGTACTCAGCAATGTTATACCCCTATAGTTGCTGCACAGTGTGATATCTCCCTTCTTATGTATGGGGCAAATAATACCACGACGCCAATCTTCCGGCATCACCTCTTGCTCCCATACGTGCATCACGATCTCATGACTTGCGTGATGTAACGCTGTCCCCCTTGTTTGATCAGCTCAGCTGGTATGCCATCTGCTCCAGGAGCTTTAGTTGAATTGAGCTGTCTTATGGCTTTTAATGTGTCGTCAATGCTTGCTGACGGCAGCATTTGGTCTTGATTTTGCATTGGCGGAGCCTCCAATTCTTCTGTGAGCTGACCATTTAGCTATTCATTGAAGTGCATTTCCCATCGCTCCAGAATGCCTTCGGATCGGTGATTAGATTACCCTCGTTTTCCTTGCATTAAGTGGCGCTCCTCGATAGTATAGTGGTTAGTATCCCCGCCTGACACGCGGGAGACCGGGGTTCGATTCCCCGTCGGGGAGCCCCTGGCGCAAGACTAATGACCTTGCCCGGAAAAACAAATTAACATGGAAAATTTAACAACCCTCAGGACTTGCTAAATAAGGCCACGAGCAGTTCCCGATTGTAGTGCCGATGATGATGATGATGAAGTGCGGCGTGGTGTATACCGCATCATACTGCGGGTTATTTGGTAGAACTTCTGTACCTGGTGCCACCTCGCTCTCTGCTTTTCTCTATTTCACAGACAAGGTTTTTTTCAGGCACTTTCCTTTTGTGTGTGAAGTCGTTTTTCAGATCTTCTGAGCTCTTTGTATTTCTCCTCGCATACGCCGGTCCTATGAAACTGCTGCATCGCTCGGTATGCAGCATTCTTACGTTCAGTCGCTAGTTTATACTTATCATCAAACCAGTCGCTCCAAACGCTCTGAGACCGTTTATGAGGCTCACGTTCTTAAACTTGTTTCGCACACGAAGAATGCATAGCCTTTCGTCCATTGCATTAAAGCCGATAATGGTAGGCTTCAGTTTTTGGTTGACTGGAAAGCCTACCCCGAGCGCATGGTGTTTAGCTTGACAGCTATAATAAATGTCATACTCCTTATTTTGAATAACACCACTCCCCCGCCTATTTTATATTCTCTTGATGAGATGTTCCTCTTCACTCTCTAAAAAACTGCGGAAACTCTTCCATTTGTCTTATGTTACTGGCCGTTTCCCAAATAGATGGAAGCCAGCGAACATTCAGACAATTCCCAAAAAGGGCGACAAATCATACCTCTCTTCTTATCGACCTATAGCACTAACTTCTGTTCTCTCGAAGGTAATGGAATCACTGATTAACGGTCAACTTTCGAAATATCTGGAATCAAATGACCGACAATATGGCTTTCGTAGCAACAGGTCTACAAGAGATTTGGTGGCGCACCTTACCGAAAAGTGGAACCATTTCAGCCACTACTTCGGAGAAAGCACGGTTTTTGCACTGGATATCTCGAAAACCTTCGACAGAGTTACGCATCCAGCCCTTTTATTAAAATTGCATTCCTATGGTGTTGACAATTACAATGGATAAGAGACTATCTTTCTGGCCGTTCAATCCAAGTGGTTCTTGATAGTGTCAAATCTGCCTCCCATCAAATTAATGCTGGCGTTCCCCAAGGTTCTGTACTCTCACCTAATCTCTTCCTTATCTTAATAAATGATCTCTTGTCCATTACCCAATCCACTCATTTGCCGACGATAGCACATTGAGTTTCTCATACTCATACGAACATTCCCGACCAAACTTTTCGAACGTCAATATCAATCATCAGGTTATGCTTAATACACTGAATTCTGACCTCAACAATACATATCAATGGGGATTATCTAACCGAGTAGAGTTCAATGCCTTAAAAACTCAGTGCTGTCTCCTGTTATCAAAGGCGAACCCGACGGTAAATATTCTGTCGATGAACGGCACTTGCATCGACGAAGCCAAGGAATTATCAATTCTCGGCACTCGAATTAATTCGACTCTTAATTGGAATGACAACATATTTGAAGCTGCGAAAAGTGCAGCCAAATGTATGGGGTTCCTTAAGAGATGCAAAAGATACTTCACTCCATCCAACTTGGTCGCTATTTACAAGGCGTATATTCGTCCAAAAAATGAGTTCAACTCCCATATTTGGTGAGGCGCATCAACAACAGCACTACACGTGCTCGAAAGGATGCAAATACGAGCAGTGAAACTTATTGGGGACCCAGCTGTGGGTCGAGCAATTCCGTCGTTAGAACATAGGCGCAACGTATCGTGCCTATCTCTTTTCTATAGGTATTATCACGGTCGTTGCTCAACTGAACTTGTTCAATGTTTTTTTTTTTTTTTTTTTTTTTTTTATTAGACTTCTCTCGGGAGAGGCGAACCTATAGCGCCGAGTGGGCGCCCCGAGATGCCACCAAATAACTGTTCTTTTGAACAGTTGCAGGTTGTAACGCTCCGGGAACACTCGCCTGGGACGGGAGTTCCACAGATTCCCCGCTCTGTAATGGAACGAGTTCTGATGCAGGGATGCTCGCGCCGTAGGGAGATGAACCACAAACGGGTGCGATCCGTTGAATTGTCTTGTGGAGCGCATATAAACCGAATCGCGTGGAACAATACCAAGAATCTTCGAAGAACACCACCCGTGATAATATCTGTAAAACAGACAGAGATCGGCTATGCGCCTTTGATGTGATAGCAACTGTAGTCCCGACGTCAGCGCCGTGTAGCCGATCACGCGGATCGCTCGTCTCTGTATGCTCTCAAGTAAGTCGGGGGTATGTTTAGGAGCCGAGCTCCAAACATGAGAGCAATATTTGAGCGCGGGTCTAATTTGGGATTTATATAGGAGAAGAAGTTGGGCCGGTGTAAAATATTTCTTGGCTCTAAAAAGATAGCTCAGTTTTCCTGAGGCTGACCTGGCGATACTCGACACGTGTTTATGCCATGATACATTCCCACAGACCGTTACGCCGAGCAATTTCAAACATTCCCCAGCCTCGAGGGCCCGGCTATTCATCATCAACTGTGGAACCGATGATCCGGTTTTCTTTGTGAATGTTGTACACTGGGTCTTCGTTGCATTGAAGTCGACAAGTTTGGCCTTTCCCCATTGCAGGACTTTATCCAGATCCCGATTCAGAGAGTCAATCTGTCTACATCTCAGCTGGTGTGACGTTGATGCACCAAGCGGCCGATCACTCGAAAAGGAGGAACAAGCGTACTATCATCCGCAAAACTGAACACTTTGTTATCCGTTGTCTGCAACAAATCATTTATGTGAAGCAAGAACAAGGTTGGAGCCAAAATAAAACCTTGGGGCACCCCCGAATTAACAGGATACAGATCCGAACACTCGCCGTCCACAACAACCCGGATCGATCGATTCTCAAGGAAGCTCCGCGTCCAGTCGCAAAGCTGTTGGGAAAGTCCATATGAACGAAGTTTGCTCAGCAATGCCCTGTGCCAGACGCGGTCAAAAGCTCTGGAAAAATCCAATGCGATCGCCCTTGACTCACCATGCCGTTCAATCGCAGATGTCCATATATCGGTTATAAGTGCCAAAAGGTCTCCCGTAGATCGCTTGCTACGGAATCCGTATTGACGATCATTCAGAAGTCCGTTGCACTCCAAATACTTAACCAACTCTGTATTGATGACTTTTTCCATTACCCTAGATAAAATAGACAGTAATGCTATCGGGCGGTAATTTTATGGGAGACACTTTTTTCCCGTCTTTGGGATTGGCTGAACTCGAGCGATTTTCCAACAGGCAGGAAAGGTCATCCGTGCATAAGATAAGCGGAAGAGTCTGCCAAGAACCGGTGATAGTTCTGGAGCACAGTACTTAAGGACAATTGCTGATATTCCGTCCGGCCAGTTGCCTTCCTACAATCCAGTTCACCTAGAATGCGCTGCATAGTGCGCGGACGAAATCTCACATCCCACATCGAAGACCGTACCGGCGAGATCGCAGGTGGCTCCACAAAGCCGGGATCGAGATTTGAATTCGCGGAAAAAAAATTCGCGAACACATTAGCTTTATCCTTTGAATTTGTGACTAACGTACCGCCGTCTGTCACCAACGGAGGGAAAGAGGAGAGTGCGAAGTTACCACTGACAGCCTTTGCCATTGACCAGAAGGAGCGCGAACCATTTGGGCACCGAAGGAGCTTATTGATCACCCTGTCGTTGTGAGCCATCTTCGCGGTATCAATCGCCTGGTTGCGTTTCTGATTCTAACAAAATTCGTTCTGTTAACATCGGTGGGATTGGAGCGCCATTGCTTAAAAGCTCAATTTTTGCATTTTTTGTCAAACCAAGGTTTATCAGACGAACTTCGTTTGATGGAATGTGGAATATACATCTCCATCCCCAGAAGAATAATCTCTGATACCGACTCCGCGCAAGCGTTAACATCGGAGGTTCCGAAGCACACCTCGGACCATGGAAAGGATGCGAAGAAATCTCGCAAATCGTCTCAGTTAGCGGCCCCATACTTCCACACATGGCGATGCTGCGTAGGCCGGTTATTCGCTTGATATGCAAGTGCTTGCGCGACAGATACCAAACAGTGATCCGAGTTTTCCAGTGGCGCAGAAACCTCTACGGTATAAATACTCGGTTCGAATGTCAAAAACAGATCCAGAGTGTTCGCATAATCGCCTCGGCCATCCGGCACTCGCGTCGGCTCCCCCACGAGTTGAGTCAAGTTGTGGGTTACAGCAAATATCTCCGCCAGCCTCCCAGCCTCGTCAGTTCTGATAGAATGTAACAACCAGCCGGAATTGTGCACATTAAAATCGCCAAGGACAACAATTTCAGAAGCTGGGTTTTTGATCTGTATCCAGTCGGCGCTATATGAAAGACGTTCGAAAAATGCCGCCGGTCGATCGTCATTCGGGGAGCGGTAAAGACAACAAAGAAATTTAACGGAATTCCTCAGCACGACCCTCAACCATATGATGTCCATATTATTGGGTTACAACGCCTCCATCCGCTGGCAAGCCAGATTGGACCGCGCGAAGACGCAGACTCCGCCCTTAAAACGGAATCTCGAATGTAAGTCGTATCCTGAGCAACGAAGATATGTCGAATCAATTGACGAATCGACCTGGGTCTCAGTTGGGGCAAGGATATCAGGTTTCGTTGTTTGTAAATATTGGTGGACGGCGTTTACATTCGTATTGGTAAAACCGATGCCCCTGATGTTACAAAATGCCGTCACCAGTCGAGCGTGGGCCGAGCCTCGAGAGCGAGCCCGGTTATGAGACGACGAACCTCTTAAAGTTCCATTATTTATAATGGTATCTGCATGATGTTCCCCCTGACATAGTCCCCCCGGAGATCCGAATGGGAGACTAGTTTACCTCCGGAATTCTTTATATCAGAAGGTACCATCATGACTTATCCCCGTGTCAGTCCGGGCCATTAGCCACATATCCGAAACACCGTCGAAGATTTTTCTCGGCGATATCGCAGAATGGACAGCGTGACGGGGTGGTATCTCACCTTGGTACCGACTACCACCTAACCAACCTTTTCTCGAACCGGTCCAGTAGCCAAGCTCCGAAATATGGCCAGGGATTTCTCCCGACCATTTTACGGAGCCTAAAGCTTGATGGGGTGGTATTTCACCGGGCGCACAGGGCGTTGGGGCCCCGGCTACCGCTCGGCCTTTAGTCGCCTCTTATGACAAGCTGGCCTAGCTGTGAGGATATTCTAACGCCCTACTCACAGAGGTGTTCCACCTCCTCAGATATTTTCTCCCGATACCAGTCAATCTGAGAATGCGCGTGAATTCACGTTGAAAGTAGACTTCTGACGTACAAATAAGTATAGAGAGTCATTCTTTAGCCGAACCGCACGAATGTGGAATACTCTACCTGATCATGTGTTTCCTGCAGAGATGATGCAAAGATACTTTCCTCCATCCAACCTGGTCGCTAATTACTATGCGTATATTCGTCCAAAAATTGAGTTGGTCAGGCGTATCCAAAACTGCAGTACACGTGCTCAACAGGATGCAAAAACGAGCAGTGAAACTTATTGCGGACTTAGCCGTAAGTCGATCAATTCCGTCCTTAGAACATAGGCGCAACGTAGCATGTCCATCTCGTTTCTATAGGTATTATCACGGTCGTTGGTCAAATGAAGTTACTGAATGTCTTAGATAGATATTAGATATCGAGATAGATACTTTCCCGCTATACCCCTTAATCTGTGAATGCGCAACAGTTCACGTTGAAAGTCAACTTCAGACACAAATAAACATAGAGAGTCATTCTTTAGCCGAAACACACGAATGTGGAATGCTCTACCTGTTCGTGTGTTTCGTCGTCATTGTAATGTCCAGGCATTTAACACCAATGTACATCGATACCTCCTTTCCATATCCACTTCCTCTCCTTCCGCTCGCACTGTGCTGTGACACTTAAGGGTACTCCAAACTACTCTTTTGTGCGCGCGTTTGTGTAAAAAAAAGCAGCTTACGCGGGATTAGATCGAGTTTTTTTTCGACTGCAATATTGGTAAAATTGGTGCAGGTCATGGTTGACACTATTTGGTGTGAGTTAGCGAGGACTTGGTCGATTCCGTTCCATCTGCCAAAGCAGGAAATATGTACGATATTGATGTTTTCATTAGCATAAAACTTATTTTCCAATAATCTTAATACTGATATAGGCCTGTAATGATTTCTTAATAATTTAATTTAAATTCAGGTTTGGTGGCGATAAATATTAAAATCGTTATTGTTATTAAAAATTGTAATGCTGAACTAATATCCATAGTCCCAGAAATAGATCTGTGTGAATTATAGAGCTCAATAAGCAAACTGATGTGGAATTAAGTTTATTGATCAATTGCCTGTGTATCTACTCTGCTCATCGTATTGGAGTCATAAAAAGGATTCCGAAATTTTTCAATTCACTTATATCACTTCATTCAATTATTGTTATGGTTCGAAGATCCTGGGTAATATAACATTCTATTTGCTAAGGACCATCAAACGTCGTAAAAAGGACCACGGACATCTTGTTGTCTAAAGCATCCTTTTTACATTATTAAATTGAAAGTAAATCTTCGAAAAGGACATTCGCTGCAATTCTACTCCAATGCGATCAAAGTTTTATGTTGGTCCATCGGTTTACACGAAAGAAGGCGACGTCTAATAAAATGAAGTGACTGGAAATACGCTCGCCATCTTTCTGTCGTGTCGCACCATTAACAATTAGGATATATTCCAGAAGATAAACATTTAATGCAAATAACTACAGATCTAAGTGATGACTGCAGCAAATCAATTTAAGGAATAAAATTAAATTCTCTGGAAAAAACAAAGCATTCAGTGAACGAATAAATGAAGCAATTCCTTTCAGGAAAAAGGATGTGGGGCACCCCCTGGCTCGACTGTAAACACTGCAAGGCTATTTCCTGAATTAATTCCTCCCCCTCATGATACGTGGAATCATTTGTACCCAACAGTCCATATGAACTTTCCACGATATTTTTAAAACACGAACACGTTGTATAACATATATCATATGTGTTCGAACGAAAAGGGAGAAAAAGATGAATTTTTGGGGGGAGAACTATGAAAAGCAAAGAAACTTCCTGCAAACAAAAGTGTTTCACAAATATGTTCGTGGTCACCCACCCACACACACGCCGCTCCAAGGTCAGAGGATAAGGATTCTAATGTACACATGTGGCATTAACTCAAAGATGTCTGTCTTACTTTCAATCGATCCATGTCCTGATGCATTTTCTTCCTGACGTCTACTGCTTCGACAGAGAAAGTATATAATTGCACAGTTCAGCTATCGGTGACAGATTTAAACAGTTGGAAAACTAAAAACTTTCAGTTGTGCAATTTCTGAATAGCTGCTAAGGGGGTGTACTTGATGTGGTTGGTTGTACGAGAACTCCGTCATAATATTCGATTTTATACAGCTCGGGTACCGTGAAATGGGCGATTGGGGCATCCCATAGTCCAGCAGTTACATTAATGAGTTCGTTTCTGATTATTAAATTTCGTGCACTGGCACCATTTGACAGAAAGTCTCTCCATATAGAACAACACAGAGAATATGGTGGCCTTATATGGACTTTATAAACCTGAAGGACTCAGTTCAAATCATAAAGGAATACGTGGTCATACTGCTGACGAGTGTCTGCAATTTTGAAAGTGAATCTACTCATTACAATGAAATGGGTTTTATGATGCAATAATCAGCATTCAAATCTGTTGCTCAGTTGATGCAATAACAGAAACGACCGTTGGCAATGTGATACACTTTTGTTCATAGTTCGTATGCATTCCATTTGTCGCTCTCCTTTTTCTTTATTAATGAAGAGAAAGAAACTGAAAGTACTTTAGTTTATATTGCGGTCCAGACGTCGTCAAGAGTTTCTGAAAATTTGGAGATAACTAATCCGATTATATTTTACTTAGCCTTATAAAGGTAGTTTTTTCTCAGGACTTTGTGCTCGCAGATTTTTATCTGTAGAGCTATTTGGATCCCAGGAATATTAAGGTACGTACCTAAACGCTGTTGGAATTTGAAGTACTTGGTTTCTTATGTTTAACTACAGTATCTTTACCCGGAATTGTGTAAAATTAGCTTATTTAAAGTATTACTAATTGAGTTCGATTTATTGCAACATATTCTTATGATTTATGACGGTAAGTTTTATTTATAAGTGCAACTTTAACAACCAAAATGAATAATTCCGTTTTCAATTAATGGTTTCATGTAGGGTTTTCAAGAACGCACGGTGTTTTACCAAAAAAATATCTGACAGAGAGATGTTAGGTTATGTTTTAATTAATATGTGGGGGTTCTTTAACCATCTCCCAAGAACCATCCATCGTCCTTCAAACCTGCAATCAGTACCTACCTGAAAACATAAGCCCAGGACAAGATTACGATCTTGCCGTGGCATCAAACTCTCACCCCGGGGCATGCTTGCATCCAACGCATCATGTTCCTGAAATCTAATTCGGTTACATCATCACGTAACCGACATTAATCCCCGAACATGTCAATGCGCATTGCTAAGAAGCATTTTCTCATACACGTGCATGTCATGTTCACTCTTGCCTTATCTGCTGAACCATCGGTCTATCGTTCATACGACAATCCACAGCCCAGGCCATTGCTGACTGTCTACAGGGAGTTCAAGTGTTGTTAATGTAAGCACACGCCCGATATATCGACCGATGAGACGTTGGTAATCTGCGTGCAAGCGTATTGATGCTGTACGCAGTGACCAATGAGTAAATAAATAATGTTCCTATGTCCATTAGGTTTTCAGCAGCTGCAACTAGATTTCCCATGATCGGCCACCATCCGATCATGGAATTGGACACGATCTTGATTGTATTTAAACAATCATACACATGATCGTGTCCGTGGTTACTTTTGTGGTAAATCTTTTACCAACACCGAAGAAAAATTCATTCGTAACAAGCGCAATAGAGAATCTTCATCACTCGCTGGTAACCAAACAAGAAATTAAACACCGGGTTACAGTCAAAGAATTCTTTATTGTTATTAAGTAATAAATAAAACATAACCAGAACTAAAGAACACTTCTTAATAAAAACTTATGATATTGTTTTAGGAGATTAACATTAATTACAAACTATAGTCCGTACACTTATATTTTTATAATAACCGAATTAAACCTTTAAAATACTTTTAGGAAATCCAGTCTGCGTAGAATTAACATTAATTAAAAACTATAGTCTGTACACTTTTATTCTATTG
The DNA here is from genome assembly GCA_963931805.1 of Microdon myrmicae. Classification (NCBI taxonomy): domain Eukaryota; kingdom Metazoa; phylum Arthropoda; class Insecta; order Diptera; family Syrphidae; genus Microdon; species Microdon myrmicae. The sequence continues at coordinate 77,197,683 of OZ007499.1, forward strand.
ATAAACAGAATTACACTTTTAAAATACTTTTAGGTAATACCGTCACCAAATACCAATGACGCGGCACACTCACTGCGATGGTAGCTGTTTTCTGACTCGAATTTTTTAACTTGCCTCCACATATAAGGGATGAGCTTAGAAGATGATCACCCAAAGGATGTGCACACACACAAATGCGGTTACTTCGCACTCTTATGCTGTGCATGAGCAAGCGGACCGTGGATATAATAATTCCATAAGGGGAACATTAGCTGGCATGGCTGCAGCTGGTGCCATTATCTCGACATAGAGATTTTGTTGCTTACACGATCAGCGACTGCGTAAAGCATTTATGCTGATCGTGCACATCTTGGTGGCATCTCCACCTAGTCGAATTCTCGATGGTAATTTTCCATTTATGAGAACTAGAATTCCTTGGGCGGTCAGCCGTATGCCTTAATGTATTTGTCGGTCGGATGACTGACCGATGTGGGCATGTATACAAAAGGAAAAGATGAAACATCTCCTGCACGCGTGCGGCTGACGCGTAAGGGTATATCTCCTTGATGTGGTTCGGGCAATGTTGGTTGCTTGATGGTGTAAGCAAATTGCTCTTACTTGTGGAAGATACCTACAATTGCCGATGAAATTTGATCAGAGACAAGTGTACTGAATTGATTCGGCTCATGTTGGTTGCTTGGTGTATGCCGCATGTTATACTTTCATACCAGGAAATCCGATGATGCAACATACACCCGACGAACCACTTTCTAGCACATGATGCCCGTGAGGAAAATGTCTCTTGTGGTTCGTGCTATTAAATTAGCAAAAATATTGTTTAGAAGACACTTTAGGTGGGTGACAAAAAGGTAAGCGCATGCTTAATTGCTAGGCAAGCAATCAGTACTTGTTTTATCGGTTTTCAGCCGCTCTAGGTGGGAATATTCGAACTATAATGGGAAGGTAGATTGTGGCGTTCAAAGGAACCGCCACACTTTCTTCTAAAACAAACATGCTCCCATCCATTCTAGTCCCTAGCCATTGTGGGCAAAGCTTCTGTTGACTTACCGTCAATCAAAAAATCTATCCTCTATCGTACGGTGGCAATACACACAACCCGTACACCAATCATCATATTTGACCAGCTGCATGTTTGCTTTTCCTATCCTTCGCCCAATGCATGTTTCATTTGTCTTTCTTTCCGAGGTGAAGACATTCAACTTGTCTGGACGATGTCTATGGGAACCTTCCAATGGGATGCGAACCGGTTTCTCATTGGTCGTTGGGTCGAAGAAAAAATTGCTTTCCCCGCCGATGACATGAGTGGAAACCCACCTCACTCACCGAGGTTGGCTCAGCGTCGCCCAGCTCACGAGGAGTCAGATTTCAGCCACTAAGGAGGAGACACTAGACGCTACGGTCAACAAGTAAAATGAGTGAGGAGTCGTGGCTATTGTTGTCGAAGTCTTGATAAAACGGAGTAAACGGGTCGGCGTCCTTTTCGCTTTCAATGAAAGTAATAACATTAAAGTAAAGTTTGTTCAATATAAAGTGGTTGTACTGACATTAAAGACAGAAATAACATCAAAGTAAAGTTTGTTGCAGAAAGAACATTGAAGTAAAGTTTGTTCAATATAAAGTGGTTGTACTGTCATTAAAGACGGAAATAACATTAAAGTAAAGTTTGTCGCAGAAGGAACATTAAAGTAAAGTTTGTTCAATATAAAGTGGTCGCGCCAGCATTAAGAAAACATCACCAATATCAAATACAAATTGTGTTGTAAAGTGGCTCTGCCAGTTTTAGAAGCGTAGTGGAGTGACCAATAAAATAAAAATAAATTCCAAACTCCATCTCCATGTTTCATTTCTCATTCCACGTGGGTGATTAATCTTCTGGGAGTAATTTCGTCGAAACAACGTCGGGGTGTTTAGGTAACCTGGTGCCATACGGTGACATCAATATATATAACCCTACAAATATATTATATTTCACCTTTTATGGAGCAAGGCTAATAACCTTGTCCATAAAAATAAATTATTATGAAAAGTTTAACAAGTCTCGAGACTTGCTAATAAATAAGGCCAAAATCGGATCCCGGTTGTAGTGCCGATGATGATGATGATGATGATTTTATCTTTAATTAAAATCTGCACTTTGTTAAAGTGTGCGGTATCTCTGATCGATGAGTAATGACTTTTTTTTAGTTTTGAGAAGAATATTTCAGAACGTTCTTGGCCCAAAAACTGGATGGGAGAACTCTTCGTTAGAGTTAATGTGTTCCAGGGTAAGTCCTGCCTGCAGCAGAGTTTGACAATGCTCGGGAGTCCGCGGAACTCGCAGACATGGAATGTCATTATAATCTTTCCTCCTAAAGACTTTATTTATTTGTGGGAACATATTCTGTTCACTAGCTTTAATGGCATGAATTCTCTTGTTCCAGTCTTCATTAATTATTGATCTATAGTTGTCACCGATCAGTTTTTGAAGGTTTTTAATTAGTGGATTAATTGTTTTTATTTCCTGGCTATTTGGATCGCTGAACTGTCTGTAGAGCAGTTTTAGCTTAGAGAGCAGAATGTAACAAATATTGAGCTAAGTGTTTGATTGAAATTTTGTGTTGTGAACGAAATTTCTTGTTCGCATGAGCTGAAAATGTTGGAGAGAGATTTTTATAATATCAAGAACAAGAGGGCCGCAAAGTTGTCCCCCAGGTCCGGGCTGTAACCGTAGTTAATGAAGAAAACAGCGACTTACTGGAAGAAATGGTTCTTGAAAACAGTCATTATGATATGAGTGAGTTCTCACCGGAATTGTCCAATGTTCACGAATCAGTTCAGTCATATTTTGGCATAAAATGGTTTGTTTCAAAAGTTGCATGTTCTTCAAGTGAAGTATCGCAAAATCCATCCTTGTGTGCGACATTTTAACCGAAAGCACTGCCAATGTGATCGGGTAAGCACCGTATTCTACAGATATGGCACCCTGTGACTGTGGGGGTTCTTTAAAATCTTCCCTATGAACCACACACTTCCTCAAGTTAATCTGCCTTTTCCCTCACTCCATAAAAACCACCCATTTCGTACCAAATTACCTGTCTCCTACTTACCTGCAAATGAGCAGCGTAAGCCGCTTCGCATTTCCTCACAGCTGAAAACATAGGTCCACGGCAAGACTATCATCTAGCCGTGACATCAGACTTTCACCTCGGGGCATGCGCGCATCCAAATAATCATGTTCCTGAAAGCTAATTCGGCTACCTCATCAAGTAACCAGGAATAAGGCATGCACATCCAATGCTCTATGAGAAGAAGCATTTTCCCCTACATGTGCATGACATGCTCATTCTTATCACCAAGTCATCGGTCAATTGTACAAACAACAGCCTACAGCGCAGCCATTGCCTATAGAAATTCCCAGTGTTGTTTTAACACAAACAACACACCCGACACACCGACCGATGGGACGTTGGCAATCTGCGTACAAGCTAATTGATGCTGTACGCAATGGCCAATGAATAAACATGCATTCCTCCTATCCCCTTAGGTTCGCTACAGTTGCGACGAACTTCCTGTTATCGGCATTCAACCGAGGATGGGATTTGGGCATGGATATGATCGTTGTTTACACATGTTCATGCCCTATGATGACCCATCACCAAATCCAAACAGATAGCCATATAGCCACCGTCGCTGAGGCTTCTGTAGACTTTACGCCCATGAACAAGTTTCCCCCATGTGCTACAGAGCCATTCGGCTAAGGCAAATAATAATCCAAATCTCTGGTTGGACTATCGTCACCAGTAGATATCGCCTACAACGGCATTTCCCTTGGACTCTTAGGTAAATACATGACGACCCTATGCAACATAGGCAGATCTTGAACGATGTACGTCCCATTATTTGACCCTTAAAATAGCGTTTTTGTATACCTTAAGGCAAAAACCTATTTCGTTCTCAGGCGTGGATCATCGAGGATTTATGACCACATTGCCTGCAGTCCCTTATGCTCGTTCCTTTGTTTATTCAGGTGCAGTGTCGTTCGTTGTCGATACTTCGAGGGAAAGGGGTATCATACTTGACCGTACGGTCATTACGAAAAACCCTCCCACGGAAACCCAATTCGATCGCCGATTGGCTACACCTAAGTCGAGAAATCCATCGCGATCATCACTAGTGCATATCGCCGGCGAAATCAACCTGAGTCAAAATACCATTTTCAAGGAGAGAAGTCGAGTCCCTGCTTTTCTAGAATTAGGATAGTATAAGATTTAAGTTGTTAGGTTAAGTGCTTTTACATAAAATTAAATTAAAAAAAAAAAAAAAATAGGTAAGTTAAGTAAGTTAAATTTTAAGAAAAAAAACAAAAAAAATTGACAAAGTTTTTCAAATTTTCTTTGTCTTTCAAATAATTATAAGTACTGCCACAAACTTCTGTCGCCGAAAGGCAAATTATACAAATGTTTAGTAATGTTTAGCTTAGAGCGTCTGCGAAGGACCAGTAAGTTATTATATAAGATAATTAAGCTAGAATTTAAGCATTTTTTGTCTAGCCTTTAATTTAGAAATTAAGAATATAAAAGGAAAAATAAAAAATGTTTTAAAAATAAAAAAAATAAAATAAGTCGAGTCCCTGCTGTCGCGGTATTCGGTTTTTGTAAGCCCAAGATTAATAGAGTCAAATTTTACCGGTCAAGTTGAGAAGCGGAGGTCGTTGCGTTGTCAGAGTCGGGAAAATACGATAACTTATGTGTTCGATTGATGTGTAAATACACCTCTTGTGAGAAGCCCGTGTAGTGTTTTCCATTTGTTATTGTTCGCCGCGTCTTTTTGCGCTGAATTTTCCAGTTGATTTAATGTGATTAAAACGCAAATCGGTTGTGACAATAGTAAAAATAATTGTAACAAAATATCTAGCAGAAAAACGAATCTCGCTTTGCTGACAGATCCAACCATAAAACGATGAAGAGGAGATACAAAAAAGGGAAATTTATCGATAAATAAATATATAAGTGAATGACAAACAATACCTGTGTGTTTCTATTCGTTCCTGTTTTCTCGGGTGAACTTATGTTTCTTTTTCGCAGCGTGTAGTATGTGGTGTTTTTAATGAACCCGTATCCTTGCCGATACAAATTAAACAAACTGCCACATGACTTTTTCCTGTTTCCGTCCATGGAAGACATAATAACAAAATTTTGCAGTGAACTGAAAGTGATTCCGAAATATACCTATAAAAAATATATGGTTGGCTGAATTAGTCGTTGGAGAAAATGGAACTTATTTTTAAAGAGATAAATTTGGATGATGAATCGATTTGTTTTGTTTTTATTGATTCAGTCCCGGTTATATTTTGACCAAACTTATATTCCTGTAATCAATTCCGAATGAAGTTTCGCATGTTTAGCTCCCATTTTCCCAAAACCACGACCTTACGCTGCCGCGGGGTCTTGAAATCAACAAGGCTTCTGCAGACATCAACTTATCTTATCAGAGATTCGAATTCAAAACGGAAAGCAACTGTTGGTACACAATATTAAATTTCATCTTAAGGAAGCTTGTAATCCGCCCAAGTTCCAGACCGAAAACAAAAATTAGGAATGGTTGTAATAACAATTGAGCAACATGTCGACTTCAACTACTCAGTTTAACACTCGTTGATTCTGATATTGTGAGGCACTTATTATTGTATTTAACAATTAAGATAAACCTCTCAATGATACCATAGTCTTATAATGGATAAAGAAAATCTTTCGCTTTCTATCTCCTTGTTATTCGCCGCATCAGATTTACCTCCAAATGGCTTCTCGTCTGCCCTCTGCACCAAATTAATACTGTGCCTTAAAAAACGATTTGCATAATGTAAAGAACATTTGTGGCAACTTATTTTGTAATTTTTCTCGCAGAAGTTCAAGGACACCCGTAGTTGCCTGGTAATATTCTTTTATTAAATCATGGGGATTGAGTTACAGTAACTTGCATACTTTGAAACGCTTAGAAATGTGGTCCTTAAAACCCTCCGTAATGTCCCTTTCACTATAATGAATAAAAAAATAAACACCTACGTATTTGAGGGCAGTTTGGACAACTGTAGTCAAAATGTGGATTAATCCATTATTTATCTAATAAATCCATTGTACCTAATAGCACCGAAGTATATTACATCTTTTCAAACCAATTTTGAAACCAGCAGCCCTTTAGAAGTTATATGTCGCCCACTAAATTGAAAAATTAATGGAGTGGAATGCCACAAGAGGCAATTTTTTCATCCTCTTTGCAGAGATTAAGTGGGGGATGTCATTACGAAAATTGATAAAAAACCAAAAAATGTAGTCCATTGATTTATATTGTGGCAGAGTGTATGCATTCCAACAACGTCAACAATCATTTTAGAACACAACAACAATAAAAACACTTGATAAATGATAGTGAAAAATCGACAAAGAATATAAAACACGATTCTCTTGCCCACGTACAACAAGTCTTGTGTGCTGAAAACTGTTTTTTAATATTTGTCACAAAAATGACCACAAGCATTTTATTCCGCCTCTTTTTCGCATTTAAGGATATACATACAGAAGCAGTGAGAGGACCAGTTTGTCATTAAATTAGGTGGAGGAATCTATCAGCTATTGTTGAAGTAAACAAAGAATGTTAGGGTTAGTGACAGCAAAGTTAAGAAAGAAATGAAAAAGTCTGGATCTACTTGTTTAATATGCTTGAGGTTAGCACTGTCGAAAGTCGAAGATTAAGAGGTCTTTACCGATGGTTGACACAAATTTCAACTAACGGCGTCCTAATTCGTGACGGATCCCTGACAATTCATTAGCCTTAATTCATGTATTTTCAATGTCCTTATTTAATAGGCATCACTGAATTTTTCAATCCTATACAAGTCTAAAAAAGAATAGCCACTGGTTCTCTGGGGAGGCGCTAGTCGGATTAATAGGGTTTTCTTTGTTCTTTTATTTCATCTACCTTTTGTGTACTTTAAATCGTGGCCACCAACGATAAGGATCTCATTTAAAGAGAACAATATCACTTTAAGTCAATTTCCGATTGGCCTGCGAAACTACTTAATACAATTAAATGGCATTGCAAAATATTTGATTTGATTTTATTGGTAGTTCGATTTGATTGCACGTACATGATTGTCCTCTTCAAAGGAATCCAATCATTTTCTAAAATCTAGCAAAGCAAACGTTTTTCTTTACAAAAAAAAAAAAAACAACACCCACACATCTATAATGAATAATCAATAGAAATAACAAAACAAGAAAAATTATTAACTTGGCAAGTCGATGATGTTGACTTTGAAATATTTTGCGACCAATACAAGGATCCGGGTAGGAAGAAGATACGAAATTCGAATGTGTACATTCCTTAGAGAAAATGTCCAATCACTTTTCGAAGTACTGGCAACATATATTAAATTACTCAAATAAGACCTTAAGCTTAAAGGAATGGTATGAATCAGAACTTTTTGATAAATCGTTTTTTCTTCGTTTTTTCATTTATATATATTCTCAGAAATCATATTCAAAAAAGAAGGTTACAAGTACACTAGTCTGCAATGATGCCCTCTTTCAAATAAAATTATCCCTACTATGAAGGTTTCGATGCTCCCAATCTCATCCCGTTGTCTGTTTTTTGCTATCACGTCTAGAATTTGTTAAATTCCTTTTTTTTCATATTGTAGTGAGCAAAAAAGAAGGTTACAAATACACTAGTCTGCAATGATGTCCTCTTTCAAATAAAATTATCCCTACTATGAAGGTTTCGATGCTCCCAATCTCATCCCGTTGTCTGTTTTTTGCTATCACGTCTAGAATTTGTTAAATTCCTTTTTTTCATATTGTAGTGAGCTCTGGGGTTACTGGATTAATTATTTTAATAAATAAGAGCCGTTAAATCGATTCTCTTGGCAAACACTTTATTAGCCCGTTAATAACAACCGTTACTTGATATTTCGCTTCTTTACTGCTTACTTCACTGCTAACTGCTTACTTCTTACTTATCTTCCCGATCTGCGTGTGACTCACTTATACCGTTTCCTCATTCTGATTCGATGTTTCGTTTCCGCCCGTTCCATAGCCTCGAATTTTCTACTGCTCATAGTCTCCGGTTTTCCAGTACTTTCTAGAATACTCTATTAGTTTGTTTTGGACTTTCTAGAATATTCTAGTACTGATTGTCATATGCGTCATACTACTCTTCGCCTAGATTAGTTCGTCCCGAACTAAGTTCACTGGACTCCTGGGTTAGCAACAGTCGCCGGCTCGAACGTCATACCTTGTTTTTATCCTGTCACTTGATACCTTGATTTGCTTTCGAACCAAATGATGAATCTCACCGAGGCGATTTCTCCATTCGCCTAAGTAGTCTTCAGTCTTATCTATGGCGTCTGGAGGTATCCCGAATCGCAGATCGGCTGGTAATCGTATCTCTCGTTCAAATATAATTCTTGATTGAAAAATGGCCCGTCGTATCGTGATTAGCCGATCTATAACTCATGAGAAAGGTTTGTACATATATGTCCCAATCTCGTTGGTGATCACTAAGGACCTTCGATAAGTGCTCTTTCATTGTTCGGTTGAACCTTTCGACCATTCCGTCTGACTGCGAATGTAAGGGTGTGGTCCTGGCCATTCTTACGCCCAGTGCCACACAGATGCCTTGAAATATCTGTGAATCGAAGTTTTGGCCTTGATCGGAATGAAGCTGTGGTAAATTTTCTCAAAGTGTTTTACCTCTTCACTGTCTTTACTAAACCAGATCCCAATCGACAAAACGCGCAACTATGTCACTTGCGGTGCACCACAAAAGAAGTGAAACGCACGGTCCAAATTACATACTTTAGTTTTATTGTCGTTCCTTTGAATTCATTTAATGTACAAATCAGTTAACTAAAGGTGTTCATTATCTTATGTCGTTAAATGAAATATTGAGACGACTAAACTTTACTTTAATGTGCCATTCACTTAACTAAAGATGTTCTTTAACATTTCCACGTCTAAACATCGATTTACTATATAATTCAATGAAACTTTTTTGCTGTATACTAAGTAGTTTTCTTCCATATCAATTTAAACAACCGACCGCGCATTTTGGCAACTCTAACTCGACTGCTGACACCTGTGTTATTTAACATGGAGGCCCGACTTGCCTCCACGGAATCAAAATCGCGATTGAAGATATAAACCGACACGACAGAATACCGAAACTTTCATTCAAAGCGCCGTTGACCATATATGGGATGATCATCGCAAGGATGTGCACACACACAGATGAGGTTGCTTCGCACTCTCATGCTGTGCATGAGCAATCGAACCGTGGGTATGAGGATTTCCTAAGGGGAACATAAGCTGACATGGTTGCAGCTGGTGCCAATATCCCTGCATAGGGATTGAAATGTTTGCACGATCAAGCGGACCGTGGATATTACATTTCCATAAAAGGAAATGTTTATCCGATTGGTACCGCGTAAGAGATCCATGCTGATCGGGCGCACGTTGTTGGCGTCATCAGAAGGTCGAACCGTCGTGTGTGTATTTACACTAACGAGAACTCGATCCCTTTTTGCGGTCAGGTGCGAGTTAACCTTTTCGTGTCGATCGGTTTAGAGACCGATATGGTTGCAGCATTGAAGTAAAGCAAGAGTATCTCCTGCTTGTGTGCTGTAAATTCGATGGGGGATATGTGCACCGCGGTGGTCGAGTTATGTCAGTTGCTTCGTGGTGCAACTGAATTGCTTTTGAGAAAATGGTGCGTTTCATGAAACCGTGCCTTTAGGGAAATATCTGTTTGGTGCTGATGGATTTTACATCAGCGAAAATTATGTTTTTTATAGCGTTATCACAGCTTTACGGTACTACCAGGGACAGGTAAGTACTTGCCTTCAGGTTGTATTCCCTAAGTGGGTGTTTTTTAAAGGGGTAATGGGAAGATAATTGGTGGCGTTCAAGGTAACCGCCACAAAGCTCACAGGGAACCCAATATCTGCTGATCCATTTATTGATAAGCTGCTCAATGATCGTTGTTGCTTCTTGGTTTGGAATCGGATGGACTTCCACCCACTTGCTAATGTAATTCATGATGACCAACATGTATTTGTTGTTGTCGTTTGTTCTTGGAAATGGTCCTGAGATATCAATCGGAATTTGCTCGAAAGGGGCACCCACGTTGTACTGTTTCATAGCGCTCCTTGATTTTGTTGTTGATCCTTTGGTCGCAGTGCAACTTGTGCACTTCCTACACTAAGACTCGACGTCATCTCTCATGTGAAGCCAGTAGAATCGACATCGTAATTTTGAAAGTGTCTTATTAACTCCCAGATGTCCACCGGTGGCCCCGTCGTGCATTTCTGTTAGTACATCCTTCACTTTTGATGGTGGGACTAGAATCTGCATTCGATGGGATTTTCCGTCCGCGGCTTCCCATTTACGCTTTAGAATTCCATCTTCCACCAGCAAGGAATTCCATTGTGCCCAATATGCCCTAAATGTTCCACTCTTGTCGGAAATATTGTTCCAAGTTGGCCGCTCGTTCTTTTGTTTGTGTTCCAGGATTAGCGACATGTAGTGATCCTAAATCACTACTTTCTCCCACGTACCTATAATCCCAATCCAATTGAATCATATGCGCGACAAAATTAAACGAAAGTCCATTTGTCGTGCATTGATTCAATTCCCTATAATTTGAAATTATGAAATGCGTAATACTGAATGCATTTCATGATTTCTCCTTCCGGGAATTAGTTCAAATAGATTTCGTGTACACTTCCGGGAATCCTATTCCAATTGAAGCACACACAATTTTGTTTGGGCTTCTTGGAATTTTTAAGTAATATTTTTAACAAATCTCACAGATTCCGGTCCTGGAGTTCCTTCCTCAACTCAGGAACGCGAAGATCCTCCAAATGTCGATCTGACATTGTCACAACACACTTTCACTGACTTATTTACTTCACCAATAATTAATCCCAATTCTGACACCAATTGTAGCGAGATTAGCGTTCGCTGGATTAATTATTTTAATAAGTAAGAGCCGTTAAATCGATTCTCTTTACAAACACTTTATTAGCGTGTTAATAACATCCGTTTCTTGATACTTCGCTTCTTTACTTATCGCTTCCTTACTCTCGCTTTCTTTCTTATCGCGTCATTGACTGCTTACTGCTTACTTCCTCTCTCTGATCTGCGTGTGACGTATTTATACCGTTTCCTCATTCTGATTCGGTGTTTCGTTTCCGCCCGTTCCATAGCTTCGAATTTTCTACTGCACATAGTCTCCGGTTTTCTAGTACTTTCTAGAATATTCTAGTACTTTGTTTTGAACTTTCTAGAATATTCTAGTACTGATTGTCATATGCGTCACAATATATTGTTACGTAATTTTGATTTTACGTTTATCGACTTCCTAGGTCCGATCTCTGGATTGTAATCCAACAAAAACTCCAAGTTTGTTCTCCTTTCAAGAATAGATTTATTTCATTTTTCACTTATTATTTGACATTTAATATCACGTTGTGAGTTCTGCTTACTGAGTCGATGTGTATCGTTCGACGTCCAAGTCCGAACTAAATGAGAGACGCCCGGGATGCTATTCACGGTTATTCGAGTGTAAATTCGTCACACTGTCCTGCAATTAAGTCTGATCGTCCCGATCAGACACTAAACTCCTTGATCCATATGAAGCTAGTCTCTCCAAATGGACGACTTTCATTTTACCTCGTCTCTGCGTGTAGGATTGTATGCGATACACAACATCGTTCAGTGGCTTTATGGCTTTGTATGGCATTTCCCACGATGTTTGCAGCTTTGGAGACATACCCTTTTTCCGTTGCGGATTGTACAGCAACACCAAGTCGCCTTCCTGAAATCCATCAGAATTCATAGGTCGGTCATATCGATCCTTCATTTTGTTGCTCATCAGTTGTATTCGCTGCCTCAGATGTTGGTGTATGTCATCCATTTCGGACCTTAGCATGTCACAGTAGCTGCTTCCAGTTTCGGTAAGTTCGTTGTTTCTTCCAAATTTGAGAACTGATGGGAGCCTCAATTCTGTGCCAAAAATAACCCTCGCACGTGAATGGCCGGTAGTGTCATGGACTGCTGACCGGTAAGCCAACAGAAACATTTGAATGTGCTTGTCCCAATTGCGCTGGCTTTTGTCTACTACTTTTCGCAAATGTTCTTCTAATGTGTGGTTAAACCTTTCTACCATGCCGTCCGATTGTGGATGTAAAGCCGTTGTTTGGGTCTTCTTGATACCCAACAGTGAGCACAATTCTCGAAATACAGCGGACTCAAAGTTCCTCCCATGATCTGAATGTAACTCGATTGGTATACCAAATCGCATGACCCAATTCTGGACAAGGCTTCGGGCACAGTTCTAGCCTCCTGATTTGGTATAGCGTATACTTCTGGCCACTTACTGAAATAGTCCATAATCACCAACACATATTTGTTCCCGGAGTCACTAGTGGGAAATGGACCAGCTACATCCATTGCAACGCGTTCAAATGCTGTTTCTGTGTTGTACTGCTGCAATCTTCCTCTGCTTCTAGCTTTCGGACCCTTAGCTGCCATGCATTGCGCGCAGTTTTTAGTATTTTTAATTCTTATTTTTCCCAAAATACATTTTTTCTTAACGATTAATGTCGTAGAACAAGCTTGTTTCTATTATTTTCTCCACCACTATATATACATATATATATATATATATATATATTATTTATTATTATTATTTACTGGCCTGTAGGAACCCGGAAGTTCATGACCTCACCGACTCGGCTCCGCCATTGTTCCCTGTCCTGTGCGCTCTCCTTCCACGTTCGATCATCCGATCCGATCTCCTCGAGGTCCAATCTAACATTTTCCTCCCATCTCCGTCGCGGCCGTCCTATCGGTCTCTTCCCCGTTAGTTTACCGTCAAGAATTCTATGCACGATCCTATCATCCACCATTCGCGCTACGTGTCCGGCCCATCTTAATTTTCGCGACTTGATCACTCTCACTATTGTAGGTTTGCGGTATAGCAATATATATATATATATATATATATATATATATATATATATGTATATATATATATATATATATATATATATATATATATATATATATATATATATATATGTATATATATATATATATATATATATATATATATATATATATATATATATATATATATATATCATCACCGGTACTACAACCAGGATCCGGTCTTGGCCTTATTTAGCAAATCTCTCCACCGGTATCCGGTTCTTATCTGAAACTTGTTAAATTGTCCATAATACTTTGTTTTTCCGGGCAAGGTTATTAGCTTTATATCTTTCTAAGTAGATCACTCTGAGGCGTTTACGTTCTTCAATCTTCGCCATGCACTCATCGTCATACCAAGGTTTGGACTTAATTGTTTTCTTAAATCCTAATAACTTTTGGGCTGTTTGTTTGTTTACGTCTCTGATCGATGTCCATATTTTTCCTCCTACTCACTACTCATATTCTCTTGGATGCTAAATCTATTCGTCAGTTCGTCTTGATATTCAGCCCGTTTGCGCAGGTCTTTTAGTTTATCAATGTCGAACTTCTTGCTCGTCTCCCGTGACTGCCCGTGTAGGTTTGCTGCGAGCTGACTCCTAATTTTGCCCATCACTAGAAGATGATCGGAGTCGCAATCTGGTCCTGTATATGATCTTACGTCAAGGATATTCGAGTGGTATCTTTTGTCTATGAGGAAGTGGTATATTTGATTACGCGGTACGCCGTCGGGTGATATCCATGTGGCTTTATGAATTTGCTTGTGCTTGAACATCGTGCTTTTCACTACCAGACCGCTTGACGCCGCGAACGCGATAATTCGAATTCCATTATCGGCTCAGCGTTTTGTACTCCCATATGAATTCGTGCTGTTGTTTATGATGTCCTCTGTCTTGGCGAGCCTTCTCATGCGGGCTGTTAGCCTTTGACGGGCGATGCCCTTAGACTGTCTCCGCCTGACAGCGTTCGGTTTGAACGAAAGTCCTTAATTGAAAGTTCTACATTTCCTGTGGTAGGCTGGTGCAAATGCGGTTCGCAGTTTTTTTCTGTCGTCATCATCTCTTTGTTGCCTAGTGGTTGCCCGGTTCTTCTGTGGCTTGTTAGTATTATGGGATGTCATTATACCGCAAATTGGATTTTCTCTTAATGTTCTCGGTGTTGGGCATGCAACTGTCCATCAGAAGATTGCGTTCTACCGCCCAATGATCTGGTGCCCCAATCGACTTTGTCCGAGCGACAAGAGTTTAAAATATAAATCCGCATCAGTCAGCATGTCAATGGTGCCATGTCTGTTGAATGTCGGAGCTGCTTGTAGGTTATTATGCATTATCTAAGTGGTCATGTTTTTTGGCTCCGCTGGTTAGTCCGACACAATCTTGGATAGAATATGTCTCTATTGTTACTCTAAAAAAAATTTATTGCCGTTCTCAGCTCCACATTTGCTTTTCGTCTGGATTTCTGTCTGGCCAATACCCTATATATTCGTGTTTTCCGGGAGTTTCATCAAGCCCAACCGTTCTACCATTCGTTCAGTGACGAATTTCAGTTGCGAGTCAGAATCCACTATTACTCGGCATTCTATCGGTTGCCCTTAGGCGTCGATAAGGTTGATCCTTGCAGTTCCAGGTAATATATTAGCCCATCTCGGGCCGGCTTCCTGACTGCTCAGTGTTGTAGTGGGTGTTGAGGTTGGTGGGTTGACTGTCGGTTCTGGATACAGGAGCGGGTGATATCTTCTATCGCATTTGTGGCACCGTCGAGAGGGGCATTTTTCCAGCTATGTTTGACTTGACTTGATGTTCTCCAACTTCATCATCATCGGCACTACAACCGGGTAGCGGTATTGGCCTTATTTAGCAAGTCCTGAGGCTTGTTAAATTTCCCATAATGATTTATTTTTTCCGGGCAAGGTCATTAGTCTTGCGCCATAGGCTCCCCAACGGGGAATAGAACCCCGGTCTCCCACGTGATAGGCGGGTATATTAACCACTATACTATCGAGGAGCTCTCCAACTTCGCTGGTTTGATATTCAAGTTTCCTGTCGTTAAAGTCAAAATTGCTGTCTTTGAACGTGGGTCTGTACGTTGTTTTCGATAAAGCACCGTCATCATAGGTCACCACAAGCATGTGATGGTATTCTACAAACGATTTTCCCAAAACGAAGCAGAAAAGCAGAGCTTTCTGGGTGTGTTTCCGTTCAAAAAACTATAAAACCAACAAAAGAAATGGTATATTGTATAAAATTGCTGACCATGTCCACTGATTTTTGTTGATAGATCTCAACATCATATAAAACAAAAGTATGACGCCGCCATACTAGCTTAATATGCTCACTGACGCCATCTATGTGCAAACAGCATTAATTAAACCAATGTAACGTCAATCCGCCAGGATTTACACATATGCTTTTCTGACAACAATAATAAATAATTTGTTTGTTGAGCCTAAATTTTCCAAGAGAAAGTGTGTAGAAACAGTGTTTTGAAGACTTATGATCAACTTGCATTCTTCGAATCTCTGTCACCGAGCTTTCACTGCAAAAATCACAGCCCAATTGCTTAGTGCTGTTTGTGAGGGTAGAACCCTCATATATTCAGCTTAGTGCAAGCAATTATATCCCCAATTAAGCACAGAGGGAGTTGAGCAAATCATATCAAATAAACAAACCTATAAAATGTTTAGCCATCAAAAACTCTATTCATCGCTTATAGTTTAGTCAATAACGAAAAAGAGAAGGCGAATCTATTTGTTCCTCATTTCGCAACCAACAAACTTCCTGATACCACATCAGTAGCGTTTCAACTTAAGTACAAGTACCCCACCATGCGTCGGACCGTTTTCAAACTCAATCTGTTGCCCGAGAGCTCAAACAGCTGAAAATTAACAGATCCACGCACGCGTATGACGTTCCCTTCATACTTTTGATGATGTGTTCTTCTTCGCTCGCGATGAAAGTTCTTCCATCGAAGTCAGCGGAACCACGTTATTCAATCATTTGGTAGAAGCAAAGTTGAACTATATTACTATATTGAATATCTTGAAAGCGTTTGACAGCCCTGTTGTCAAAATTGCTCTTCTATGCAGTTGACTGATTCAATGGAGTCGATACAGTAATTTAATGGATAAGAGACTAGAATGTTTTGCGAAATAGCGAAGAACGTGATTCAGTCATCACGCTATGAAAATCTTAAAACCAAAGCACGATCACGGTGGTGTGTACATAGGGATGTCTCTGTCAACTAAAGGAGAGATATTTCTCTTAACTTAAGTCTATAAACTGTAGATTGCTACATTAATGCTCTGGCATAGCCTCTGATGACTTATATTTAGATATTCTCTTGGTGCTGTGTTCTTCACTGTTAACGCATGTGTGTGCCTGTTGGAATCGCCACAAAACTACCTTCCAGACTGCGTAATCCATTCAATTCTAGGTGGTGTTTTTTTTTTGTTTTCGTAGGAAGGTGGAAATCTTCAAAAGATACCTCTAGACCGATCCAGGGGCATGCCGGGTTTTTACCGACTAAAACCACCTCCCGCCAGGCTCATATTCCCGTTGATCCCCGCGGAACTTTCTTTTAGATATTCCATCGCGGGGCGGGACGGAGTTTACCTGTTACTCCGCTCGTCACGTCGCAACTGCTCCATCACTTCACAGAGAATACCATTGGTTACGGACCATGCCTGTTTTGAACTAAGTCAAGTAGGTGGTGTGAAGTAATGGAAATGTTCCTAATGGACCATTCGTACATTTATCCGCTCTATTACTAATTTTTATAAACGATCTATTACTAGTTAAAAACAATCCAATTCAATTGATTACGGATAATAATACAGCGACTTTAAAAGTCCACCAAAAATATCGGAGGGAGACGTACTGAGGAAACCGGGATAAAAAAAAAATACACCACACGAGGGATTTTCTATCCTCGCTTTGATCGTGAATACAACCATATAGAATGAAAGCATTACTGGGTAGAACTCTTCGCCGCACTCTGATCATCGGCATATGGTCATAGTCGTACTCATGTTATTATTATATCTTCTGTACATTGGCTATTTGTTTAAAATTTGGAAGAAAAATCCTCGGCGGCTCGCTAACAATGTAAAAACATCAAATGTAGATTTGTTTACACTATTATTGCCTGTAATTCAAAACAAAGAAAACGCGGTGGCATCACACGCTATAAAGATTGCATGTGCATATCCTTTTCCAGAATACTTTTACGAACTTATTTATTGATTCCGAATGAAAGGGGAGCCAAGCAACACGGTACAATCAAAGTTCGCATTATGTCAACCCATGTGTTGGTTGCTAATTACGATCGTATTTATTGCTTGTGGGACATCGGATAATAATCTAACCTTAACATTGTCGTATCCGGTGAGTTTTATCAAAGAATGCCTTTATACCATGTGGATGTGTGGGGTAGTTGATCGTGGCGCCAGCATGGGCGCGAGTTCTGCCACCAACCCACAAAGTTAAAAGTTCGACGAGCACCAAAGAAACACAAACCGAACTTCACAACGTACCGTCCACAACAGGAAAAGGAAACACACTGATTTAGTTTATTATTATTTAATGAATTTGATTAGGTTACAAAGGACCGATTCTAATTACACTGACATTGAAACGGACGCACAAGCACAACGTAAGATCGTGTACTCTACTTGTATGGATTTATACTAGGGGGCACAAGAAAAATTATTTTTTATTCATAACGCGCTCGATTCGAACTCTACTTTTTGTTTCACACCGTACCGGCGTCGGTACGGTGGATGGCGGACGACCCTTTGATGGTTGTAATCAGAATCAGTGATACAACCCTCATTTGGGGTGAGTTTGTGGTGTCGTGGTAGATATCCTCTCCACTAAGGATATGTTTTTACTTACCACCAGAGAAACGTAAAGTCTCTCTTGGTGGAATAGAAAACCAGATCTCGTAGTGGAGATCATGGTGGTATGTGTGTGGTCGTTCAGATCTGTGTTGTTTACTGATGCGCGAAGGCAGTGGAAAAACAAAGCAGGCAGGTGGCAAGGGCAAAGGAATCAGGGCGATCATGGTTTATAATGTGCATCGTGGCTAAATAAATAGACGACGATGCATCGAAGAGATGTGCTAAAAGCAAATATGAGACGAAGCCATCATAAAAGTCTTAGATGAATGATGCCCTTGTGTAAATATACGAATAAACATTGAGAAAGGTGCTAATGGGCTGGTGGACGAAACGAATCCCTTGCTTGCATTTGTATATGCAGGGAAATTCGTTTGTGGGAAACGGATTCTATATTTGCATTGTTTATGCTTTGAATTCAATCCGGCGGCTATGCCCGAAGTCGATGATTGTTTGGAGATTCAAACAAAGGAGCATTTCTGGGTAACGTGCTTGCAGTTGTATCGATAGTTGCAAGTCATTGCGAAGCAATTCAAATGTTTACACAATGACGGTTTGTATATACCATCTGTGTCAATTGTACAAGGCATCTATGGCGACGCCAGGATCGAACTCTAGTGTGAATATCTACACTAATTGGAGATGCGGCTCTGGGTCACTAATGCAGAGATGCATTGATACATGTATGAATGCCCTTGTAGGAAAAATTCTTTGTAGGCATTTCCAGGTAATGCATTGAAAGCATTAATTATCCTTGGGAAGGAAATGTTTTTCCTGCGGGGAGATTACGGTGCAGGTGTGGGAAGGTTGGAAATTGCCTGGCAACCGAAGGTACCCAATAGGTTTTGTTTTATGCTCCCGTATAATGGAAAGAATTCTTGTAGGAAATTTGTAAGAAGAAATGCATGAAAGGTAAGAATTCTCTTACATGGACTTTTAGGTTATATAAATTTGATCTATTTGATGCGTAAAGCATTTAAGGTGCTAATGCGATTGCAATAGCGAAACTTATATGGTTGTGTCGAAGTTATGGGGGTTCTTCAGGTAAGTAACAGTGGGGTTTGGCGGAACCGCCACAGATGCATTCATCGTTATGGACGGTATCCAAGCGTATGAATGCCCCAAAGGTTTTCATATTTTGGCGTATCTCAACCATTGGTATTTGACATTGTCATTAGATAATATCCAAAAATTCCATTTATATTCCCACTTTAATAAAAAGAAATCTCCTAATTATTTTAATTCGTCACCCACCTTTCTCACTAAGTCTTATGGATGACACTACTGATAATTTCCCTACTCAAATACTCGACGAACATTTTATAATTATCTACATCATTATGCTGAATTCAGAAATTCCCACAGCCCGCAGCTTGTCCATTTCACTAATCGAAGTTACCCAATCATCACGAGTCACGTATATAACAACAAGTGTCACGCATTACCCAAACGACATCCGAACAAACACCTAAAGAGAAAAGGAGTAAAACCTTGTCGTCATCCATTTTTGAATTAAAAGGATAGAATCTCCCTTTTCCCAAAAGACTTAATTAATTCTATCCGGGATATTCAGGTTTTTGAACTTCACCATATCGTTGACCTAAGTGTACTGAACTCTAGATGTATTCAATGCATGAATCCACCATCGCAAAATAGTTAAAAAAGGATTGGTATTGTCAAGCCTATTAAATTATTCTAATACAGACAGTTCACATATTTAATCTCACGGAAAATTCCAATCTTGCTTATATGTGTTCCTCATTGAGTCGGCGAAGAAAGAAAAAAACGCAAAAGGGCAAAGCAACAAAGGATAGCCGACGTAGGCTTAGTAATAGTATTTTATTGGTTGTGAAGGAATTTATTTAAGTCTGAAATTTGTCTATATTAAAGTTATCGTCCTGCAAATCGATACAGAACTGGAACAGACCAGAGAAGTCGAACGAAGACTTTAATTTAAATATTTGACGGCGTAGTGAATTGGAATGAGACAGATTTGAATTCATTTTATCAGGAAGATACAATTTTCTGTTACAAATAAAATAACAGCAAAATGAAAAGACTCAGGTCTATCAAATCACCCTAAACACAATTTAAGTAATTGTGATATGATATATAACCACTATAAGTAAACGTGGGTTATTAAATGGAGTCTTTTCGCACAAAGATTTCCTTTTATAGATTGCCTCAAATCAGCAACAAAAAACAAAAGGGAGAAATAATAGAGAAGGATATACTCAACAGAATCAAATGATAAAATTAATGGTGGCTATATAGAACAACGAGATAACGACAGTCAAATATTGGCGGAAGAGGAAGTTTCTTTCTCTAGATATCCTCAAATTTAATATATTAAATGTCAGGTCAAGAACCTTGTCGAAGATTAGAGTTGAAAGGGATGTAAGTATAAGTGACTAAGATGGATGAACACCAGAAAAGATGCGAATCGATTT
This sequence comes from Microdon myrmicae, assembly GCA_963931805.1. Classification (NCBI taxonomy): domain Eukaryota; kingdom Metazoa; phylum Arthropoda; class Insecta; order Diptera; family Syrphidae; genus Microdon; species Microdon myrmicae. The sequence continues at coordinate 77,218,049 of OZ007499.1, forward strand.
TGTACATTAATAGAAAATGAATCCCAACTTGCAACACTTCATTACACACCAAAGTATTGGCCTTAAAAATAATTATGTGCAATGAAACGCTGACAGTATCGGGTTGCTATCAATGTATTTTCAATGCTTTTGTTTCCTCTGTTCTATGTTTAGCACACTGTAAGGGACTTTTAACATTATATTTTTATGATATCAGAATACACAGTGAATATGATCAAGAGGCGAAGGCAAGAGTATTTTTCAATATACCGTCAGTTATCTACATCTCCCTGCGAAGTAAGGGATTTTACAATATTGGTGACACATATGTCCCCCACAAAAACCCATCAAAACAATAAGCTGTGACTCAAACTCAATCGCTAAACGAAACCAAATGAGTTTTCCAAAGACAAATTGTAACCATGCATGTGCGATAAAGTACAGCAGTTACCATTGCAAACGCGGGTATGGGTCGAGGAAAGGTAAGACAAAACAATCATGTTCCGAAGTTTTTGAAGCGATTGGCACTTCAGATCAGCTGCAGTAAGCAAAACGGAGAGTGAAGGTCCTTTAAATTATTTGTACAAGAGTAAAACACAGTAGTGAGCTATGTGAAGAATGTATCTCTCACAAAAATCGGTTGAAAATAATATACGCGCAAAATATGCTATAAAAACTTCAACACATCCTTTCTCGTTAATGAAAATGTGGAAATCCTTATTTGGAGCAGGTCAACCTACAATATGGTTTCGCCCTAAGATGTTAATGAAAATAAAGATTTCAAACACAATTGATTCAATTGATTTAATGAAAGCTTGGGAGCAATTTTCATTAAAAGCTGGTGTAGAAATCATATCGCTAAAACATTTTGTAAGAAGATATGTCCATCGCCAGTAGAAACCGTGTTTAAATTCTCGGAAAATGAGCTTGTGGAAATACAAGGTGGGCCATTTAAACCGTGGGTAAAAAGCAATCTTTTAGTTTACACAACTACTTTTAGATCGGCTTCTAACAGCCCACGTTCAAAATGTCCATTCAAGTGAATTTGTCGCATAGAACAGTACATGCCATCACAAGACGTTGTTGTCGTGTAGCTTAACATTCAATACATGTTCTCAAACGTTCATATGATGTAATATATCAAGTTAAAAAATCGTCTTTAGAGATAATCATCATAAGGATTTACACTGAAACTGTTTCACCAGCCATCAAAGTAGACGTCGGCTGAAGCGCGCTGTTAAGAATATTGAGGCTGTAGAGACCTGTGAGGTTATAAGTTGGTGTGCCGGCACGGGAACGGGCACGGGTTCACTTATCACCCACCGATTACCGCAGCAAAACGATCACCAGACAGGTAGAAATAAAACGGGGAAGTATGTTGTTTTGTGATAAAGGGTCTTTTATTTTTATTCTTGCTTTCTATTGTTGTACAGTGATCGGTGTTTATTGTTCAGCAGCACAGGTAACACTCTTCCACTATGACACGTACCTAGTTTCTAACTTAATGTACTTCTAAATTTTGACACTCAAACAGTTAATGAAATCTATACGGGGTCTATTGCTTGTCTTTTAATTTTGTATGTCTAATTCGTTTTCACAAAAGTATTGAACACCGTGCCGCACTATACGATTTTAAGTCACATCGATTTTCTATTGGGCTCCTCGATAGTATACTGGTTAGTATCGCCGCCTGTCACGCGGGAGACCGGGGTTCGATTCCCCGTCGGGGAGCCTCTGGCGCAAGACTAATGACCTTGCCCGGAAAAACAAATTATCATGGAAAATGTAACAAGCGTCAGGACTTGCTAAATAAGGCCAAGACTGGCTCCCGGTTGTAGTGCCGATGATGATGATGATTTACCATTGAATGGAATTTTCTGGGATAACTATTTAAGGATCGTGATTAATACACTATACTGAATTAATTTGTTAACAATAGGTCTTCCGTTAAAACACCAACACAAAGCGTCAAATTAAAATGCCAAATTATTAGACCACGACAGACACCAACAAAACACTACTTAATTGTACAGAAAACTCTCGGACGCACTCGACTCCGTGAAAGGACACCCTCGGGGGTATGCTCACTCTCGCGCGCACCCTACGGGGGATGGAAGACGACTCACCGGTGGTTGGATTTCGACTGTGGTACTCAGTGATTAACTGTTACATATCCATAACAGAAACATGACATGAATATAAAATAAGCATAACAAAACGAATATATCTCTATAATGTCGTTTGAATGTAATTATATTTTAAAATACCTAAATTACCTATTAACAGGTAGACATTCTTGTTACTACCTGAGATACAATCTATTAAGATTGCAATGTTAGATTTTAAGTAAAAACACAATTATAAATTAGTCTTAAGATAGATTCTAAAGAGGGAAGATCCTCTATAATAAAGATAAACTAAACGGAAAGATCGCGTTCGTTTTCTTTTATACAAAGTTTGTTGCTAGCGAAAGATCGTTGGCTCAAAACTATAACTGGCGCAGTCGGTAAACATCGTTGCCACGGCGGCAAAAATAATATTCTAAACGTTGCGTATCGTCGGTAAACGCAGAAATTTAAATTTTTAAAAACACACATGAACAAACATATATAGACACTGTATTCTAGAAACTATATAAACAAGTGAAAAAGTGAAGTATTAAATAAAAAAAAAAAAGAAACCAGAAATAATGTGTTTACATTTGAAAAAAATCATTATAATAAGAGAATATTAACGCAGGAGCAATGCAAGTATTGTAAATACAAAACAAAGACGTTAAAACGAAAGAATAGTGTAAAGTGTCAAATAAAACATAAATATACATAGAGTTCTCTCTCAAACTCGAAAAGTGTTTAAAGGAAACTGAAGTCAAAATCAGTGATATTAACAAATCCAAAATCTTAAACCAATCAACTGAAAACAAATGCAGTGCATAGCAGACCTGAAAGAAGAACAAAATCCTACGGAAACCAGCGTGAACCAGCCAACAACACCGAAGGTTTATGTTATTTTTCTTACTTATATTTAAGATATTTAATTAATTATAATTTGAACCATTCTGTTCGTTTTTACCTTCTCCTTTCTTTTAAAATAATTACGCTTAAGTTTTTTTCTCAACAAATTTTGTCTTCTTCTTTTTAAACACATGTACTAATAAGATATAGGAAATTTGCATTTTTTTTCAGTAATAAGTATAAATAAACCATAATTCTAAGTCATACCTTTTAATGTCAGTTTCAGTCTCAATCTATATGAGGTTTCCATTTGCTTAATTTGATCCCCTTATAATAAAAGCCAAATTCTCACTACAATTTTTTTTTATGTCTTTGGAAGGACAATTAGAAATATTCCAGAACCAGAATAGACAGTTGACGGAGATCGTGAACAACTTCTTTTCAGAAGAAAATTTACCTTGCCCAAAAATGTTGTCTTTAAATATTGACCCCATTAAGTACCTCTCGAAGTTACCAGAATTTCACGGTGACTTTCAAGACTTATAAAACTTCTTCGACTTAGTCGATAAAATACGTCCCCTTATGGAAAAATACGATTCCCTAGCACAAAACATTTTCTCAGACATACTAAAGTCCAAGTTGAAAGGAAGAGCTCGAGAGATCATAGAAATAAATTGTCATGTCATCAGTTGGGTGGACATAAAACAAATTTTACTCAATAACTTTGGTGATCGGGAAACACCAGAGGAATTATTCGATGAACTGCGTTCTATACAATTCAAAACTAACGCAGTAGAATTTCATAGCAATATCAAATCGATTTTGAGGAGACTTAACGTCAAACACAAACAGATGATGAATGGTAATGAAGAAGCCATCGAAGGTTGTCTAAACCAGAACAAAAATTCTGCATTAATTGTTTTCCGAAATAAACTTCCACTTCTCTTATATACTGCAGGAACCCGAACAGCTTAGAAGAAGCTATCAATATCCTTCACGAATCGGGATACGCATACTTTAATGCATCGGCTAATGCCCCGCGTTCTAACAGACATCAAGACCACACCACCCAGAACACACAATATAGTAGCAATCCTAATAGAAGAAACGATAACTATGACAAAATCAACGAAAATCTTAATAGAAATAGTACTAATCATAACAGAAACCGGAGCAATATTAATAGGAATAACGGTTATTTGGATAGAAACAACGATAACAATTTAAATAGAGACAATAACACTCATAATTGGAACAACAATGCATCTTACAAAGAAAAAATTAACCCTTTTCATAGAAATACGACCAATTTCATTAGGAATAAGGAACATTTTGATAGGAACAGTGATAACAATGTCAATAAAACTAACATCACTCCTAATTGGAACACTAACCACTCCTACAGGGACAATAATAACTTTTTCACCAGAAAATACGACACTTTTAATAGGAACAATAATACATACTACGGACAATTTAATAATAATAGTCCTGAAACTCCCCGACCCCATTAACCCTCGAATAATCCTTATTCTAAATTCTCAGTACCGGAGCCAATGGATAGAAATACGGTAACTAATGTCAGCGATTCTGCTGGGGGTACAAATTTTCGTCTAGTAGCCTCAGAGGACAATTACCCCACATAAAAATCCAAACCAAAGTACGCACTCTGAGATTCACAATAGACACTGGGGCTACGAATTCTATTGTCAACCCCGGAGTTTGCAACCCTAAATGGGCAATCCCTAAACCTCCAGTAACCATAAAAACCCTTCAAACTATTCTAACCATCTCAAAAATCGTACAAATCCCTTTATACCCAGAACTCGGTAATACTAAAGACATGGTCAAATTTTTAGAATGCCAAGTCCATGACTCCTATGACGGAATAATTGGAAACGATATCCTTAAAAAATACAAAGCAATCGTAGACTACGAAAAAGACACATTGACAATTAACAAAAGAACGATACCATTAATTTACCAAAAACCTGACGAAACACATTTAACTAGGACACAAAGAAACCAATTCACTCCCCAAAATACTCGCAAAACTCAACCAAACGAAATACCTCCCGAAATCTGCGAAAATACAATAAGAAACTATAACGTCCAGGATGACAATAAGTTGAATTTACAAAACGAAGATAATGGTGCTAACACCCCTAAAAGATCCATAATAGATCAGGTAAGGATCGATCACCTAAACTCCGGAGAAAGAGCTGGGTTATTGAAATTGATAAAAAAATACGAAACGATTTTCTACCAAGAGGATAAGAATCTTACTTTTACTAATGCAATTAGGCATAGACGGTAAATGATACCCCTATTCATAGCAAGAGCTATAGATACCCATACGTCCATAAACATGAAGTCGAGAAACAAATTCGGGAGATGTTGGATAACGGAATTATAGGTCATAGTTGCTCTCCTTACTCAGCCCCAATATGGATCGTTCCTAAGAAGGAAGACGCAGGTGGCAAGACCAAATGGAGATTGGTCATCGACTATAGAAAGTTGAACGAGGTAACTATTGACGACAAGTATCCTATCCCTAACATCGATGAAATATTAGCTAAATTGGGAAAAGCTCAATATTTTACTACTCTCGACCTCGCTAAAGGTTTTCACCAAATTGAAATTCACGAGGACGATGTCCACGAAACTGCCTTTGTTACGACCACAACCACCCATCCCATAAAAATTACCCTTTTGGAGCTAGTCTCCACCACTAACGGCGATACACGCCAAAAACATCCACTTAAAGGATGTGACATAATGCTAAATCAAAGCATTACCCCATACACCTCGTCCCGCATAAATTGATAGCAAGCAAATCGAACTAAACGTTGGATTTGCGCTAATCAATTAAACTCCAAGCAAATTGAACTAAACGTTCAATTTGCTCACATAAAAAACTGGGAAATATAATCATTGAACCAAGGGTTCACCACAACAACCCCTAAGAGCCAAATGTGCAGGCCAGATGCCGTCCTTCAAACAAAACCATTGAGTATCATAAAAAATTGCGCGCCAGCAATTTAACGAGACCTCAGAAAAATGGTTATCTAAAACAATTAAAACAACCAACGCCAGTTTTCGTTTTAACAAAATTAAGTTAAAACAAACAAAAGGAAAATATTCGCCTTTGTATCGATTCCCCACGGAAAATATCCTTGCCCATTCGGCTAAAATAAACAACATAGAGAATCAGAAATGCTCATTAGCACAATTCTCTATTTGTATTCCCTAACGTATCCTTACAAAAGGGATCCTTGCCGAGTCGGCTAGAACAAACAACAGGCATCATAAAACGAATTACACATTCGTTTAGCGCATATCAACATAGAGGATTATAAATGTGCATTCGCACGATCCTCTGTTGATTTTTCCCTTTGTGTTTCCGCGTTTGATCCCAAGCCGGGAAAGATAAAGAAAGAAGCGCCAATCCTGCGATCTTCAGGATGAAGAAAAAACAGGCCTTCGTTTGAGAGTTTGGTTTTTGAATCTCGACGGAGACGGCGAGACTTTGGCGCGTTGGTTTACGAATCTCGACCGAGACGGGAGACTTTTTCGAGTTGGTTTTAGAAATTTGACGGGAACGGCCCGTGACGTGTGTGCGAGTCTAAATAAATTAAGTTCAAGAAAAGAAAAAGATTGTTTTATTTTAATGGTGTTTCAAGTGTAGGTGGTGTTCGAAGTACATTACACCTTCAACGTGGAAAATGGACATTATGAATTTCTCCGCATGCCTTTCGGCTTAAAAACAGCACCGGCTACATTCCAAAGATTGATGAATGACGTATTGAATGATTACATTAACAAAATATGTTTAGTGTATATGGACGATATAATAATTTTCTCTACATCTTTAGAGGAACATATTACTTCTTTAACAAAAATATTCGAACGGTTAAAGACCGTCAAGTTAAAGGTACAACTAGGCAAATCCGAATTTCTTAAGAAAGAAACGGAATTTCTCGGTCACTCTGTAACACCTAAGCAAATTAAACAGTTTTTAGGACTCACTGGATACTATAGAAAATTTATTAAATATTATTCGAAAATAGCAAAGCCACTGTGTCGATTTCTATAAAAGGATACAAAGATTAATATTTCTGATCAGGATTATATAGAAGCTTTCAGAACTCTCAAAACATTATTATTAAACGATCCCATATTAGCATACCCTGATTTCAGTAAAACATTTACACTTACTACAGATGCTAGCGAATTCGCCTTGGGAGCCGTATTATCCCAAGAAGGCCATCCTTTATCTTTTGCTAGACGTACTCTGAACGAGCATGAAATAAACTGTAGTACCATTGAGAAAGAATTACTCGCAATAGTTTGGGCAACCAAATACTATCGCCCCTATTTATTCGGCAGGAAATTCATAATTGAAACGGATCACAAACCACTCACTTGGTTATTTACTTTGAAAGAACCCAATTCAAAACTGATACGATGGAAGTTGAAACTATCCGAATTTGATTTTGATATTAAGTACAAGAAAGGTACCAATAATAGCAACGCAGACGCTCTTTCTCATATACCTAAAACAGAAATAAACTTAGCTGAAAATAATCGTATCCCCATGAGTAAATCTAGTATAAACGTTTTTGAAGAACCAAGTCGTAATCATAAAATCACTGTCTCCAAGATTAGAACACTTAAACATATTTAATAGAAATCGAACAACGATATACGTAAAAAATCTAAACGAAGAATACGCAATCACATTACTGAAGAACCATCTCAAACCGCATGCTTTAAACGCAATCCTTATTGAAGACGAAGATTATTTCAAAATTATTGAGGAAATCGTTATCAAATATTTCACCAACAACCAAAAACTTAGAATTATCCGTTGCCTTAAATTATTAAAGGACATAACTAACGAAAAAGAACTAGCAGATATAATAGAAAAAGAGCATTTAAAGAATAACCATAGAGGTATCGAGGAAGTATACAAAGAAATTACGATCAATTATTTTAACCCAAATTTAAAGACACGAATAACACAGTTTATTAATAATTGTGACGTATGTAACATCGAGAAATATGTTAGACAACCGCATAAACCTCTATTAAAATTAACCGAAACACCTACAAGTCCTCGCGAAATTATTCTTATAGATGTCTTTTATAGCTTGGAAAAATCCTTATTCTTAACCTTCATAGATAAATTTTCAAAACACGCCTGTGCGATAAAAATCTCCAGTAGAACTTGGACAGAATTTAAGAGAGCCCTTTGTTACTATTTCAGCCAATTTGGTCTTGTAAAGAAAATTATAGTTGATAACGAATTAGGATTCAAAGCAATTCCCATAAAAGAATATTTAGGAACTATTGGTACAGAAATCCACTATACCTCAAATAGTAACCACACATCGAATTCTGATATTGAACGTTTGCATAACACAATTAACGAGCACATAAGGTTATTAAAACACGACGAAAGAACTAAGGAAGATTCTGTAGAGGAAAAAATCTTAAAGATTATAAGTTATTACAACAATACAATACATTCTACAACAAATAAAAAACCTATAGACTTTATCAACGGACAAATACATCAGGATGAATATACATACATACATATATTTAATGCTGCAAGGCGCTGCCTGTATTCGCGTTGTCTCTGTGTATTTTTTGTCTTTACACTTTCAACCTGTACAGCTGTTCTCGACAGTGCAAGGCGCTGTCTGTATTCCCGTTGTCTCTCTGCATTTGACTTAGGAGCAATTAAGAGAGTCGCGCTCTCGCTCACTACGGCTCGTGCGTTATCGGTTATCGTTATCGTAATGCTACAAACTTTTTCCGAATGCCTCCCAAGGTATACCGATTTATAAGACGTTGTCACGTCAAAAGATAAGACTATTTACAAGAATGACAGATGATTTAATATTATTTGAATGTCAGCTATCTGCTGACATTTGTTATTTGTGTTGTGAATGGCAACATTCAATGCGACTTCGCTGGTCCCCTCCAGTGCAACCGTCGTGTGTTGCCCCGTCTCCAACATGTGGAATTCTTTGTATGCATGTTTATATGCTGGAGAATTCGGTTTTTGGCGACTAGCTCTAGATGCGTAAGCGCTTTTGTCGATTGGACAAAAGACTGCCGGGACTGTGTATAAGCCAGGAAAATGTGCTACGCATGTGTGTGGCAGAGTATGCTGGCTGACAGGGGCGCCGATAAGGTTTTCCTAATTACGGATGATGCATTGAATGCATGAGTGTTAATGAATTCTTTACAGGAAATTCTAGGTGATTTATTGTGCTCTTGGGAAGGAAACGTTTGCAGGTTTGCAAAGGGTGTTGGGGTTGGAATTGTGGGTGGTTCTTTGCGTAAGGTTAGAGAACCCCCACAGACCGCTTTTGTGAGATCAGCGACAGCAAGTTGTGTCGACCTTCGCAGTCCGTTTTCTCTCTCATGACTCTTTGACACGCAATTCGTGATGATTTAAAGTTATTTCCACGCAAAATTCTAGTAACGTATCGAATTTTATAGATCATCAGGCTGTGGGTTTTTTTCGCTAGAGGCGTCTACACGGACACAGGTTGAGCGAAAACACCACGGATTTATTGAGAGCACCAATTGATCCGTCGGAGAACACAGAAAAGTTAATCCACCGATGTACACTGGGAAGCGATGACAATAAATGAAACACACAATCCTGTCGCAAACAGCTTTTTGTTTTTTTTTTTAATGTTCTTTTCTATTGATTCACCGAACACTTATTTGCGCCGAGTTTCGAATTAAAAATAGTGCCACTTGTTAAATGACTTTTTGATCAATTACACGGTTGTAAATGTTAAAAATATAAAGGTCACACAAACTGTCCGTTTCATTTTAATGGTTGTCGGAACCGATCATTCTACTTGTTCACCGTTCATTTTCCTGGACAATGGTCCATAACGATATTCGCACCTGACACAAGGACTACTTGGTGAACGACCAACGCGCTGGCGATTCTCGACTTCTGGCACGCGTGTAATCCCGACAGGAGATAAATTCGGGATCTTCTGCTCCGTTCGGTGGCTAAAGACTGACTCAGATGATGCAACTCACATCCATCTGTTCGATGGCCGCGAATTGCATAGATAAGGGAGGATTATATATGTGGGCGTATAGGAAAAGTACAATGCCCTGCGATGAGGACGATGATCGGTGGACACCTGATCAAACAGAAGTACATCGTTGGTGATGTATGTCAGAGATCGAAATAGCTTTTTTGTTTCAAAGTAAACAAAACCGCTATTTCACAGATCAATGGTGTATATGATGATGATGATGCACAGATGATGTATATGATGTGCCTATGATAGAAAAGGGGTCGTCATGGTATTTGCCTAAGATTCCTTGTAAACACCGATGTAGGCAATATCCAATCTAGTCATATGGCTCCGGTGCACAAGGAGGCAAATTATTTTGTTGACATAAGTCAACAGGAACCTCGTCGACGGCGGCAAAGGGTCAGGCTGGATGGCTATATGTTTAGATTAATATGCGGGTAAGTAAAACGCACACAGTGGGATACTGTATGTTTAATTTAGGTTTTCAGGCGGGACATCATATGCATGGCATGTTTGTTCTGTTTTGTAAGTAGTTGTATTATGAGGGGTCTCTGCCTCGTCTCGGTATTTAATATATGAAAACTAGGTACTATATGTATTTAATAGGTATTCAATATGTATTTGATATGTGAAATCTTAAGAACAATATGTATTTTAGGTATAATATGTATTTAATATATATTTGGTATTTATGAAATCTTAAGGACAAATGTATTTAGGTATAATATGTATTTAATATGTATTTGATATATATGAAATCTTAAGGGCAAATGTATTTAGGTATAATATGTATTTAATATATATTTGATATATATGAAATCTTAAGGACAAATGTATTTAGGTATAATATGTATTTAATATATATTTGATATATATGAAATCTTAAGGACAAATGTATTTAGGTATAATATGTATTTAATATATATTTGATAAATATGAAATCTTATGGACAATGTGTATTTAGGAATCTTAAGGTCAATATGTATTGTGGTATAATATGTATTTAATATATATTTGATATATATGAAATCTTACGGACAATATATATTTAATATGAGTTTAAAATGTAGTAAATCTCACGTGCAATTAGTGTTTGTACTGCATATCTACCGTACACTATATCTTTTCTATGCCACTGGCGCACTGCTTTAAAATGTATTAATATTTTAAGTTAATGAGCGCGTCGTACTGTATAACCAGTGTACGCATCTCTCGCCTGTTGTTAACTGACTATCTCTGCTCATTCACTTATCCCTTCAGGGTTGACTCGTGCCACACACCAGCACATCAACAGCCATCGGCCCGACGACAGTTCGCACGGAGTTCATCCCTTGTGTCTCACACAACCACAGACGATCGCACCGTAGCCCTCTGTCGCGCAAATCATCACCGGGCGACCCATCGTGCTGTCAATGGTGTTGGTCACCACATCGCACCCCTGCCTGTGTGCACTTTATTCGTTATGTGCACAGTGGTGGGCGCTATTGCGTGTGGTTCGATCATTGCACGTATTCATATGAAGGGTCGCTCGTATTGCTAATACGTGCGACCTGATGCAGCTACACGGGCATGCGTTGTATCTCACGTATTTGTATTGGTTGAGATGTGTCCTTTTAAGGGCATGCGTTGTAGGTTTCATCTGTTTGCGCGCCTGCTTAGTAATTCTGGGAATTAGTCGCAGGCTTACGCAACCGAATAATGTTTTGGATGGTTGTTCTGCTATATCGGATCGTTGGTTGGGGTTTTACCAGATCGATGTGCAGATGTCCCATGCTTGCTTATGCCATGTAGTTTCATACCATTGCAACTACGTTGCGCTTGGTCTTCATGTCATGATTTCAGATATTTTAAGCATTTCTACTTTGGGGAAGATGCCTATTATTGCCGATACACTTTTGTATCAGCGGACATTGTGGTTATTAGACATGCTAATGCAGGTAAGTACACGCTTTATTGGCGCCGAAGGCTTATATACAAAAAGGTTACCTGGTGGTAGCTAGGCAGGTGAGTAGTGGCGTTCGAGTCCGCCACAAACCGTAGCAAGAATGCCGGCTACAGCTATGTCAACAATTACGCTGGCCAGCGTGTATTTATCTTTTATAATTGCTGACTAGCTGAGCCGATTGTCTGGCACGGTGCATGTATGAATGAAATAATTTGTTTGGTGTGCATGCTTGATAAGATTTAACTTTCAGGTGAAAGAGAATGAAGGGTAGCTTACGCTGCCCCAAAATTGCAGGTAGGTATAGTGGGTTGGAAAGTGGTTAATTTAAGAGGATGGGCGGTTCTTTGGGAATGTATTAAAGCACCGCCACAAGGCCATATCTCTTGGAAACACGGTTTAAATCGACAGCGAATTTTAACAAAATGGCGATAAACTTCATTTTTATTTAATGAAAACGTTAATAAACAAAATTATCGGTTATACGCCAAATCAATTTTCACCTCACTCAACGTAGTTCCCATTTATGAGGCGTGATTCATCTTAAACTAGAATTCAATCCTCATATTTGGCCAATCGTCCTCGATAGGGTGCAAACATGAATGGTGAAATCCAAAGTGGACCCTGACGCCATTCGAGATTAATGAGTCAACGCCGTGTACTTCGTCGCAGAATTGTTTTTCGTTGTATTTCGTTAATTTGATAAGTTTCTAAATAAAGAAAACATCGTAATTCTATCAAAAGCACGGCGAAAATCTTAATCAAATTGATTTCATTGAATTCAGCAATTAACTCGGACATTTTGATTGAGAATTAGAAAAGAAACGGAAAGTTTAAATTCAGTGGTGACCAAAATCAAAACAGTCAAGACAGTTAAAACAAAGGACATCAAAAAACAAACAAACAAAACAAATAATTAACGCGAAAATTTAACCCTTGAAACTAAGCGAATTATAAACACGGTGCATAAAATAAAATTGGCGCAAGGACCTTGCCCGGAGGAACAAATTATTATGGACAATTTAACAAGTCTCGGATAAGTACCGGATACCGGTAAGACTTGCTAAATAAGGCCAAGACCGATCCCAGTTGTAGTAGATGCAAGATGATGATAAAATAAAATTAAAATAAAATTGCAAAATAAATTACTTCAGTGAAGTGGGAAAAACGACATAATAATTATTGCGATTTATTACATCGCAAGCGTGAAAAACAAAAATAACAATATATTGCTCGTTAAGCAATTGACACTTAAATTAACGATTGGTGGGTGTGTAAGGTGACTGGCTCTCAGTCGGCGCTGGGCGAGTTCGGGTGCAGGTTACCGAAAAGGTGGGTTTCGTCGAAGTTCGTACAGAGACAGCAAGGTCGCATTTGTTTTTAATTTTAATGTAAACAAACCGGAAAGTACCAGCATGAACACGGACGAAGAGAAAACCACAACAACAAATAAAAGGAGAAGGGCCCCGAAAAATACAATTGTGACCCGAAGCAAAGCCGCCAACTGGTGGTGCAGAAGGAACAGCAAATGGAGGAGGACAGTGAGCTTCCCTTTCCTTCCAACTATGACATGTATGGGGCAAATAAGGTGTTCGCTTCTCTTGCATCGTCCGAGTCTGATGATGAAGAAGAGGAGATAAAAGAGTAAGAAATAAAACTTGATGTGGCAAGAGCACGACTAGAGGAGAGTCGCGCAAAAGAAAAATATGACTGCGCTCGAACAGCGAAAAGCTATCCAACTACAATAAAAGCCTAAGCCAAAAGTCGGTCAACATCAACAGCAACTACCAAAACAACATCACTCACAGCAACGGCAAGCAGCACAACAGCAGTAGACCAAGAAAACAGAAAAAATGCCACCAATCAACACCTTCGATATTGATTGTAAGGAATTGATAAGTCCTTTGTTAAGCTTGCTGTAGGTAACAATTTTCTAATTAAAAAACCGGCAGGCAACAGGCATTCCACTCAAATCTATACTGTGACAGACCACGATAAAATCAAAGATGTCTTAAAAAGAGCCACATCGGAATTTTACTCGTTCACACCGAAACAAACAAAGACCGTAACAGTTCTATTAAAGGTCGTCGAGCCTGGAACGGAACCGGAGGCTCTGCTCGGAATGTTTCAAGAGCTGAAGCATGAAAATCTCAAATTTACAAGGGTAAAACCGTTCACCACAACCAAGGCGAGAAGAGAAATCCGGAAGCTACTCTTCTTTTTGGTCCAATTATCACCGAGCAGCAGACCTGCTGCTCTAAGGAAAATTACAGCCTTGGATCATCAAATTGTCACATGGGACAAATTAAAAAAAAGCAGAGAAATTCTGCAATATGTCCCCTGCCAAAGGTTTGGACACGCAACTGTGAAATGCAGCATCGTTGCGTAAAATGTGGACTTGACCACAAGGCAGAGGAATGCCCTCTGGGAAGAGAAAGGGTTCTACAAAACCCTTTTAAAGTGTCGTGTTACGTACCAAGACCACCCACCAGAACATTCATACCGGGCAAAGCCCCATTCAATTTCGGATCACATAAGGTGAATCCCCTGCGGATTGATTAATGTATCAATCCGCTAAGAAAAATTCTCTAGCGACATCGCTAGAGAATAAAACTATAGAGTCCAGACGTACGTCTGAGAACGAAACTCGATGGTGGCACCCTTTCTCTTAATCCCTTGTAAAGATAACTTTCCTAAATTGAACAAAGGACGGTGCCTGTAAATAAGTTAGCTGGGACTACAGTACCATTGAGGTATACAAAATATCTTTGGCACCGTTGTCCAATTCGCTGGACAACAATCCATTACGATATATAAAATATGATTGGCACAGTTGTCCATTAAAATATAATTACCAAAAACATTACTAAAAAAACTCAAGTAACGTTTAGTCATCATCATCGGTACTACAACCGAGATCCGGTCTTGGCCTTATTTAACAAATCTCTCCACCGGTCCCGATTACGGGCCGATGTCATCCAGTTGGCTCTCCCAGGCTCTGGGCGTCCTGGTCTACCCCATCCGTCCATCGCAGACAAAGTCTGCTGCGCTGTTTCCTTCCATACATTCTGCCACAAAGGGCTTTCCGGGCAGGGTCCTCTTCGCCTTTGCTCATTAGAGCTAGTTGTCCCGCCCACCGGAGTCTACCGAGTTTGATTTTTCTTACAACATTAGCTTCAAGGTAGATTGCGTACAACTCATGGTTGTACCGTCTCCGGAATCGTCCTCCCTCATATACGGGGCCAACAATTCTCCTTAAGACCTTCCTCTGGAACGCGGCTAAGAGTTCAGAGTACCTCTTATTGAGCACCCAGGCCCCGGATCCATACATGAGTATTGGTAAGACCATGGTCTTGTACAGTAGTAGCTTGGATGTTTTGGATAAATTTCGGGATTTAAAGTGCCTTGATAGACCATAGTAGGCTTTGTTGGATTTAATCAGCCGTTTGCGTATTTCTTATTCCATATTGTTATCGGATGATATTATTGACCCAAGGTAGTTAAAGGATTGCACTACTTCAAATTCGTGTTCCGCTACCCGGATAATTTGACCAACGGTCGGTCTTCTCTTCGCAGAAGTTGCCACCATCTACTTAGTTTTCCCTTCATTAATGTCTAGTCCAAGTTTTGTGCCACCTGCTCGACCTGGGTGAAGGAATCCTGTGGGGTACGAGATCACGACGCCAGCATGGCCGGGGGTTCTACCTTGTCTCCACCAGTTATAAGTGTCTGCCGTAGACCTAAAACACGAGCACCGAGGGAACAACAATGACGAAAACACATTGAACTTGTTGTAATTAATTTCTTGTTTATTTTTGGTCCTTGCTTAAGAATTTATTTCACTATAATGTTTCTTATGTTTACGGAGTTGAATAGATCCCGATGATCTTAGATAACATTTTTATTATAATATGGTAAGTCATTTTAAAGTGCACTTTAACTATTTGTTCACACAGCCGACTCGCTCAACTCACACTCGACTTTATTCGCGTCACCGTGCGCACCGGTGAGCGGGAGCGGCACTCGACCAGCGTGGTCAGCGGATGGTATTCGACTCAGCGATAATTATCTCGTGCAGAGATGATTCGCTTATGGGGCGAGTTTGTGGTGTCATGGTAGGTATCCTCTCCACTAAGGATATCGTTTTTACCTACCACCAGAGAAACGTAAAGTCTCTCTTGCTGGAATAGGAAACCAGATCTTGTAATGAAGATCATGGTGGTATGTGTGCGATCGTTCAGATCTGAGTTGTTTACACGTGCTAGAGGGCAATGGGTAAACGAAGAAGACAGGCGGCAAAGACAAAAGGGAGATATGACCAATTGCGCCGTTGGTAATGCGGTTCAATAAAGACGTTGGGAAGAAAGGTGCTAATGGGATTGGTGGCCAAATGAATCCCATGCATGCCTTTGTATATGCCGGGTAATTAGTTGCGGCAGGGAAAGAAATTGAAGATTGTTTGTTAATAGGAAAACAAACAATGAGTTGAATCCTATGCATGTTTACATGCGTAGAAATATGGTTTATGACATCTGTAAAAACAAGCTGTCCGACATAGGATTTTAACACAGACAAAGGGTGCCGACTGGCTTGGGATTCATGATGCCATATGCACTTTAAAGAATATTTCTAGGAATTTTATCTAACACGTTGTATGCATTAAATGTCCTTGTAAAAGGAAATGTTTCAGGTATGTTGGGTGGAGATTGCGGTGCAGGTGTGGGATATTGAAATTTGCCTGGGAACCGAACGTACTGAATATGTTTTGGGATTCCAGAAAAGGTAGGAAAAAAAATCTTACAGGAAATTATATGCGACGAGATGAATGAAGGTAAGTTTTCTTTTACAGGGACTTTTTAGATTATACCTTAGATAATCCTAGACGCGTAAAGCATTTAATGTGCTAATGCGATTGCATTAGCGAAAGCTTATGGAGACTGGGTTGTAGGGGTGGGGGTTCTTTAGGTAAGTCGTCAGTGGGGTTTGGCAGAACCGCCAAAATCCTGTCCACCCAAATCGGAAATACCGATGATGTCGATGTCATCTGCGTAGGCAAGTGTCCGGCTGGACTTGGTGATAATAGTCCCTCTAGTTGTGACCCCAGAGTTACGGATTGGTTTCTCCAACGGCAGGTTGAAGAGGAGCCAGGCCAGACCGTCCCCTTGTCGGAGTCCATTAAAGATGTTTATTGGTTTGGACAGCAATCCCGCTATTTTTACTTGACTAGTTACGTTGGTCATGGTCAACCTACTAAGTCGTATCAATTTGTTTGGAATGCCGAACTCTCTCATGGCATTATATAGTTCTACCATGGCTATGCTGTCTTAGGCGGCCATAAAGTCTATAAATAGATGATATAATGAAATCTTAAATTCCCTACACTTTTTACCATCGCCTGCCTAGGGGTGAATATCTGATCAATCGCTGATTTTCCTGGGATGAAGCCACACTGATATTGACCAATGATGGCTTTAGCGTATGGGGCTATCCGATCATAGTATCATATAGGCGATACTCAGCACTGTTATACCCCTATAGTTGCTGCACAGTGTGATATCTCCCTTCTTATGTATGGGGCAAATTATACCACGATGCCAATCTTCCGGCATCTCCTCTTGCTCCCATACGTGCACCACGATCTCATGAATCGAGTGATGTAACGCTGTCCCTCCAAGTAACGTTTAATGGCTTATAGTAATTGCCGATCCTAGGTAAATTACTGAGGGATCAAACAGAAGATCGCTGGCTCACGATAGAGATCCGGATACAAAGGATTTTATGTGAGGTCAGCGAAGAAAAGAGAAAAGGGAAATAACACGTTGCCTTTGGTTAGCGTGGAAAAAAGTTTTCCTCTGGTCGAACGATCGGAATAGAATCAGAGTTGGTTTCCAGTGATCGACCGCGACGGTCAAATGTAAAAAAAAGTGTTGTGGACGTTTAAATTACGTTGTCCGTAGTCCATAAAGTTGAAAATAGTATAAGTACTCAAGGCCGAACTTACGGACGATATGTAAAATAAAACAGTGACAAAATAATAAACTGTCGATGCAAAACCAAAGGAAAAAGAAGTATATTAAATTTCTAAATTTCGAAGTGTATAGCGAAATGGTACTGCTCGTGGTGACATATACCTCGGCGAGTACAGCGTAGCGTAGTTATCAGGACGGCCAGGAAAGAGAAAAAGTCTCCCGTTACAGTACTGCGGTTAACACCAGCGGCAGATGCAAGGGACAAGAGAGAAGAACTGACTGCTCAACATCACCAGGAAGAGCTAGCAACCGCCTAGAATCAACCACTAAGTCCAGAAAGCCGGAAAACACCCCAAGGTAAGCCATATCAAAAATGTTAAAAAATATAACCCTACAGTCGGAATGAAGGACATTCTGCTATTTATCGAGGATGTACTAAAGTCCCATGATTTATGTCGAGAAGTAGGACTCGGCAAAAGAAAACAGAGACATCGCGAACAACAACAATGCCCGAAACACATTCGGACGTTTTTTACCTGTTGCTTTCCACACATACCGACCAAAAATCCTTTTCATTCCAAGTAAACAAAGCCAAACATCGCTCTGAATCATCACCATATTCGATGGTGACCAATCGGCTGAAATAGTAGCGTCACTTAAACTACTATAACCCAGCATGTTATTGTCTGATTGTCATGTCATTGTCATTTTGAAACTATCACTTGAAGATAAGTACTTCGTAAAAGCCATAAAGATTCTGCATTACAGACTTCATTTCAGGATTACTCACGTGACTTATTGAACGTTGTGTTATATGCAATACATGTACTTTCTACCGGTTCCATTTATATTATTAAATTATTTAACTCAGAACGCTCATATTAAAATGATAAAATACAGAAAATGGATATATCATGTAATCTATAAACTTCGTGTGCATGTTTATTTGAATCCGAATTGATTCCGAATTCCCTTTCTGTCGCTCCTGGGCAAAGTTGACACGCTAAAAATCCCAACAAAACATGATTTTTTTTTTTTTTTTTACATTTCTGTATTTATTGACCATAAATAATTTTTAAGACCTTAGTGGGTGGAGCTTCCTGGAAAAGGTCAGAAAACCAGGATATAGTTATTTACTTAACCTATGCTAATTTACTTAACTTAACTTAACTTATCTTAACTTAGTCTAGTTACCTAATTATTATTGAAATAAGTTAGTGTGGTGTGGAAGGGGGTAGCATAGTGATCAATGGGTTAGTGAGGATATTGTCAGTCAGGGATGTGGGTTGGGGAACTACTTTCCGTTTGTTCGGTGAAACGCAAAATATTGGAGAAGGGTTGAATATTACTATATTTAAATTGGTGAGGTGAAAGTTCTGTATTGTGGTATACAATCTCATTAGAGTTATTAACCAACCTGCCAGAGGTGAAGAACGTTCTGATGTGGAGACAGTTCGGGTAGGCAGTTCGGTTATCTGACGGAGTCGATGTGAGCGCATTTATTATCGGGTTGGGATTATTGGGAAGATTTTCGATTAATTTGATGGAGAGTTCGAGGAAGCGTCGATCTATACGTTCAATATTAGCGTAATATTTGTGGGAGTTGGGATGTCGGTTGAGGCCAGTGATAAGTCTGAAGCATTTCCTTTCGAAGATGCGTAGCTTCTCCATTTGGGCGGGTGTGATATGGTACCATATCGGGCATGCATATGTGAGAGTGGGTCTGATTATCTGTTTGTAGATAAGTGACTTAACTTTGGGAGAGAGACCATTCGGCTTGTACATCACTTTTCCGCAGAGATTAAGTTGAATTGCGGCTTTGCGAATAGAATTTTTGGTGTGGGCGGAGAAGGACAGATTGTTGGTGAAGGTTATTCCCAGGTACTTTAAGGTTTTGGAGGGTTTAATTATATTGTTATTTAACTTGATTCTGATTTTGTTATGGCAGGGTATGGTGTTGTTAGTACAATTCGCATTTCTGCCTTTAAACACTATGAGTTGAGTTTTGGCTGGGTTGAGTCGGATTTTCCACTTAGTAAAATATGCAGAGAGATTCGGCAGATAGCTGTTAATACAGTTTCTTGCCTCCTTGACAAACTTATTGCTTGAATAAATTAAAGTGTCATCGGCATAATTCAGCATTACTGTATTAGGCTGCGGGGTGTCTGAAGTATAAAGGAGGTATAATAATGGTCCGAGAATGGAACCTTGAGGAACACCCGCGGTTATACTGTATGGTGTCGAAAGAGTTGAATTTATTTTCACCATGAACTTTCTATCAGAAAGGTAGGAAGCGAGAAGTTTTATGGTGTGGATGTTTAATCCGAACATTGAATGTAGCTTATAGAGCAGTCCTACAACCCAAACGCAATCGAATGCTTTTGCTATATCGAGAGAGACGCATATTGTAGGGGATTGGTTTTGGAGATTCATTGTCACATCATGTGTCAGTTTTAGCAGAGCATGACAAGTTGAGTTTTGTGGACGAAAGCCAAATTGAGAATTCGGGATAAGGGAGTTGTCTCTAGCAAATGAGAGAAGATTTTTGTATATCTTACATTCCAAAATCTTACTAAGCGAATTTAGCTGTGATATGGGACGGAAGTTAGCCGGGTTGTTGGAAGAACCGGATTTACTAATAGGGACTATCACCGCTGTTTTCCAACATTTTGGGAAATGTGAAGCGTTTATTATGTGGTTGAGAAAACGAGAATGGGGAGTAAGTTTTCCCGGTGAAGCCTTTTAAATAGAAGGTTAGGGATTCTATCCAAGCCTGTAGATTTTTTATTGTTACGCGAAGTAATCAATTCAGATAATTCTGTAAAGCTTAGGAATGTGTCGGTTCCCATGGGATGTGACGCTTTATTGGTTTCGTTGAATTCAGTAATGAATGGTGGGAAGGATGGCTCCAGTGTGCCTGAGATGAATTCATTCACGGTGTCGTGGAAATTAGTGACTGGGAGGGAATCGTTTTGTTTATGAGTTTTACAGAAGTGTTCAGCGAGACAGTTTGCTATACCAGTGTCCGATTGGGCGATGTTACTGTTAGATGGTTGGATGAGATAATCTATTCGAGGCTTGAATTTACGACCAGTTAGTCGATTTATATTTTTGAAGTTGTCCATTTATCAGGGTGGTCAAAAGCTGTATCTGTTGTTTAATAAAGGGTGAGTAGCTAATATGCAATTTACGTCGGAGTTGTTTTTTTATGCGCAATAATTTTGTGAGGAGGTTGGGTAATGGTTTTCCTAAGTGGTTATGAGGGACGGTCGTAGGGGTATGGCTGAAGAGAGCATTTCCCAGTATTTGCTCTATTTTTACAGCTGCCTGGTCAATTTCAGTAGGGAATAGGTTTGAAGATTCCGGTAAAGAATAATTTGAAAATCTGGCAGCAATATCGTTATTGACTTTTTTCCAGTTTGTTTTGGAAAAATTTGGGATAGGATTCACTGTGTAGAGTGGTTCGAGCGAAGGGATTTGAACCGTGGAGTGAACAGACCCATGATCGGATGGAAATGTAAAGAACACTGTAGGGGGATTAGATGAATAGATATCTGTGGATTTTAGGAAGAAATCGATTGTTGATTTGGTTGTACTACAAATTCGTGTAGGTTGCAATGGACATTCTGCGAAAACATATAGGTGAAGTGGGAGGAGATCTAGGAGTTGGTAGCCATATTTGTTGCACTTGATGTCATTAAATGATGTATGTCAAGCATTCCAGTCTCCCCCTATGATGAAAGGTGCAGGCAGAGACTGCTGGATTATTTGAGAAATGTCTGCACTAGGGAAGTTAGGTTCACGAGAAGGGTGAATGTATATAGACGACAAAACCAGTACTTTATTACTTCTTCAGAAGAGTTTAACTGCCGTGTATTCGACATTAGTTGTGTTAGTGAACCTGATTTCAGTAAATTGGAATTTCTTGTGTACTAGAATTCCAGTACCACCATGAGGGCCAGTGGTTCGCGGGTTGGACACAAATGTGTAATTAGGAATGTATACTCGAGAGTTTGATTTAAGCCAAGTTTCTGAGAGAAGAAGAACATCTGGGGAGAACTTTTCAACAAACAAACGGAGGTGTTGTCTACGAGTGTGGGAGTATATGGATTCTGTGTTGAGGGAGGATGAAACTATTCATTAAGGGAAAGAATGTGGGAAGTTATTAAATCTAAGATCTGACCTTTTTTTTCTATTTCCGAGCTGTGTTTCAGGGTGGGTAGCAGCGTATGCAGGCTTCTAATATAACCCATGATGTCCAGGTTGAGAACGTTGGAATTGGGTTGATGAGGTTTAGTCCAGTTTCGGGAATCTTTCGTAACTTCTGCATAGGATATTCCTGATCCCGCGAGATGAGATGGTTGAGGTGATGAGGGTTTAGTTTCAGTTCCTTTGGTTGGTGCTGGTTTATTTGTTGTCGTGTGTGCCGATCGTCTCTCGAGGACTCGCAGCTTTTCGGGACATTGGGAAAAGTTCGCTGGATGTGGGCCAACAAAACATGAAATGTATGTTTTGATATGAATTACATTTTTGTAAGATTATTAGTTCACGCTTTTTTTATATGGTATTTCTCGCATTTTGAATTTGAATTAGTTCAGGGATGTATTGCTGACATCGTGTTGAAAACAAGGAAAAAAGTATTTTTTTATGTTCAAAAAGTTTTGAAAACCAAATCTTTAATAACCGCTCAATTATCTCTTTCTGGACCGAAATGTACTTATATGTTATATCAATAAAAATGCCTTTAAATTTCGGATCAATACAATGAAATTAATCCCGATAAACTGAGTCCTAAGAAATGGCGGTTAGTCGTCTGCAGATTAAGAGCAAAGTTATGATGTTTCAAGAACTGTAATTAGAAAGACAAATAGAAAAGATGACTTTCATCTTGCAATCTGGTTAAATCATCTCAACGGGAACCCACTCTTCATTAGTCATTCTTATCTGACTTACACCAACATCAACAACAATGAATCCTTTTAAGCCGACTTACTTAAGCGATCGATATAACCTCCTTCAACATCACTTTAGTATTATATTTCTTCCCCGTGTCGTGAATATTCAATGGAATTGTTTCGTGCCATAAATACCGTCCCTTCCCTGGTCATTCTTACAAAGCCCCCTGCGTGGTATATGTATCGAATTTGTTTGCTGTTCAATGTACGTGATTGTGTGCTTTATTATTTTTATCACCAACTTCCGGAAATTATTAATAGGTTCACGTTTCATCGAATACTTGAGGAAAGGCAATGACAAATTTTTATGTAACTTCAATTCGGACGCCATAGGATGTAATGGTATTCTTTTGAATTGTGGAATTGTCTTTCCCATTGTGAAACAATTTTCGTTAAAGAGGATTCTTTGTCCTGAGTAGGTTGGATTTTCGTACTCACAAGCGTTTAAATGATAACACCACAATAGTAGGCTAAAAAATACGTTTTTGACTTAGTTTTTGGTGGAAGAAAAGGTGGAATAGAACAAATGTGAATTTAGATTAAAAAAATCGTGTTAATTTCCAACGACATACGGAGGAGTTTTAAATTGTTGTTCTTTTTTTTTTGTGATTGGTGAGCATTTCAAATGAAGGACGTTCAATTTTCGACAAAGAGCAAAGATTTGTTGACAAATAAGGTTCAAATCAACTCTTTGAAAAGCACTTGCGTGTTTCTCTTCAAAGCATTGTTTTAAAAATGGTAAAAATTCTAATACAATGAACGAAAACCCTCGGAGTTATGCTACATGCCGTTTTGAACAAATCGTGTTTTGTGAAAAAACCATTTCAAGTTTTGAAATGTATTGCAAGAGTGAAAAAACTCGAAAATTCGACTACTTGAATTCTGATATCTCAGGATCGTAACGGTTTTTTAAAAAAAAAAATTTCATTACACTTCTCTCGGGAGAGGCGAGCCTATAACGCCGAATGGGCGCCCCGAGATGCCACCAAATAACTTTTGCAGTTCTTCTTGAACAGTTGCAGGTTGTAACGCTCCGGCAACACTCCCGTGGGAAGGGAGTTCCACAGCTTCCCCGCTCTGTAATGGAACGAGTTCTGATGCAGAGATGTTCGCGCCGTCGGGAAATGAATCTCAAATTGGTGCGATCTGTTGGATTGTCTCATAGAGCGCATATAAACCGAATTCCGTGGAACAATACCACGAATCTCCGAAGAACAGTACCCGTGGTAATATCTGTAAAACAGACAGAGGTCGGCTACGCGACTTCGATGTGATAGCGACTGTAGTCCCGACGTTAGCGCCGAGTCCCCGATCAGGTGGATCGCTCGTCTCTGTATGCTCCCAAGTAGGTCGAGGGTATGTTTAGGACCGAGCTTCAAATATGATAGCAATATTCGAGCGCGGGTCTAATTTGGGATTTATACAGGAGAAGAAGTTACCCCAGAGTAAAATATTTCTTGGCTCTAAAAAGATAGCTCAGTTTTCCTGAGGCTGACCTGGAGATGATCGATACGTGTTTATGCCATGATACATTCCCACAGACCGTGACGCCGAGCTATTTCAAGCTTACCCGGGCCTCGAGAGCCCGGTCATTCATCATCAGCTGTGGAATCGATGATCCACTTTTCTTTGTGAATGTTGTGTATTGTGTCTTCGCTGCATTGAAGTCAACGAGATTGGCCCTTCCCAACCGCAGGACCCCATCTAGACCCTGATTCAGAGAGTCAATCTTTCTACATCTGAGGATCTTGGTTTACACCCATACAAGATCAAGGTGACTCAAGAATTGAAGCCGACGGACAATTTGAAGCGACGTACGTTCTCCGATTGGGCTCTGGAAAAGATGCGCCAAGATGATGAATTTCATCGCAAAATCATCTTCAGTGACGAAGCTCATTTTTGGCTCCAGGGGTTCGTCAATAAGCAAAACATGCATTATTGGTCGGGTGAAAATCCACATGTGCTTCATGAATCACCACTTCATCCACAAAAAATAACTGTTTGGTGCGGTTTGCATGCCGGTGGCGTCATTGGACCATATTTTTTCGTCGACGATAACGATCGTCACGTTACTGTGAATGGCCATCGTTATCGCGCCATGATTACCGGTTATTTTTGGCTTGAATTGGAAGATATGGACTTGGGTGACATGTTGTTTCAACAGGACGGTGCCATAAGCCACACAGCACACGATACAATCGATTTATTGAAGAGTAAGTTTGATGAGCGTGTGGGGAAGGAAGTATTGTGCCAGGCATGGGCACTCGGTTCACTTCCTTCCACCAGCTTAACGAAGACAAAGTTCCGCGGGAAAGAAAGTCAAATGCATTGCTTTAAGATATTAAATAGGTTTTATTATAGATAGACAGTAGTCGCGGTGAGTTTCTCGATTACATACAGTTTAAAAATTTAGATACTGGTCACAGGTAAGACACAAAACTATCCCTTTATCTTGTAGTGTATTCAACTGCTTACATCTAAGAGAGTTTACCAAACCGTATCGTCGCGGGCAAAAAAGAGTGCACTTCAGAGTGATCAAGGAAACTGTCACATTTAACAACATTCTAGCGCACTGTTCCTAATTTTAATTTTATGATAATTGCGAAAGGCTAAAAACCTGATTTGCGACTAGCACTCAGAGAATGACAAACTCCCGACAATGAGGTATACCGAACGCGTGTCCGCAGCGCTACGGACAGCGGGAGCAAAACAACCGTGGTGGTCGGTGGATGGAATTAGACTCAATTTTTGGGAAATTTTTGGGTGCATTTTCCGTGAGAGAGAAAGTCTTCCCCTCCACTAGGGAAATGCTTTACCTACCACAAGAGAAACGTAAAGTCTCTCTTGGTGGACCAGCAAACCAGATCTCGTAACGGTGGTGTGTGTGAGATCGTTCAGATCTGATGTAGTTTACATGTGGAACAACGGAGCAGGCGGGCGGCAAAGGCAAAGGAGGAAACGACGAAATGCATCGTTCGGTAATGCGGGTCATTGTTTACGCGATGCGTCGTCGCTATTATCGACGTTGGGAAAAAGCTGCTAATGGGATTGGTGGCAGAAACAAATTCCTTGCCTGCATTTGTATATGCAGGGTAATTAGTTTGTAGCGATGTACGAAATGGATGATTGTTTGTCTATGAACAACGAATCGCTGGTCGGCTTGTTGCAGCTGTAAAAACAAGCCGTCCGACATTGCACATGAAATTTATGGTGCATATGCACATTAAGAAACTATTTTAAGAATTTTAGATAATGCGTTGTACGCATTAAATGACCTTGAAAATGGAAAATGTCTTCAGGTGCCAATGCATTGGCAGGAAACAATGGGAGTTGGGTTGTAATAATGGGGGTTCTGCCTGATAAGTTAAGAAAGAAATCTTACGGAGAATTGTATGCGAAGAGATGCATGAAAGGTAAGTTTTCTTTTCCAGAGGCTTTTTTAGATTACAGATTTGATCTCTTTAATGCGTGAAGCATTTAGTGAAATTAGGATATTGGGTGAAAGTTATGGGGGTTTTTAGGAAAGCAAACCGTGGGATTTGGCGGAACCGCCACAAGCGTGTTATCTCAAGAAATGGACCAGTCGGTTGGTCGCCTCGTTCGTGCGATTTAACGCCTCTAGACTATTTTCTTTGGGTCTACGTGAAGTCATTGTGTAATGATCTGTTTGTCGCTCACTTTAGACATCACACACACGTTGGAATCCCTCTTTAAATAAAACACTTTTTGTTCTTTATTGCTTTATTCTAAGTTACTTTATTTTGTTCGCACTTATTAAAACGTATTCTCACTAGATCTATTTTCAAAGTTACTTTATCTAGTTTATCCTTATTAAACACGTATTGTTCAAAGTTATTTTATTTAGTTCACCGCTGTTTGCACAAACTATTATTTTATATATAGAAATAATAAGCATACACCGGAGCGCACCTGAAGTTGGTTAAACACGATCCAATACTCTTCGTTAAGACACTCAACTGTTAGCAACCAGAAATTCAGTCGATATATTAAAATGACCCGACACACGATTTTTCAACCTTAGCACGTTACTTGCTTGTTGCCAACTCTTTCCCAACAACTCTTGAACGCATCGTCCAGGTCGTAATTCCAAACACAACTCACCAAAGTCTCGCCGTCGCCGTCGAAATTCAAAACCCAAACTCTCAAACGAAGACCTGTTTTTTCTTCATCCTGAAGATCGAAGGATATGGCATTTCTTTCTTTATCTTTCCCGGCTTGGGATCAAACGCGGAAACACAAAGGGAAAAATCAACAGAGGATCGTGCGAATGCACATTTATAATCCTCTATGTTGATATGCGCTAAACGAATGTGTAATTCGTTTTATGATGGCTGTTGTTTGTTCTAGCCGACTCGGCAAGGATCCCTTTTGTAAGAATACGATAGGGAATACAAATAGAGAATTGTGCTAATGAGCATTTCTGATTCTCTATGTTGTTTATTTTAGCCGAATGGGCAAGGATATTTTCCGTGGGGAATCGATACAAAGGCGAATATTTTCCTTTTGTTTGTTTTAACTTAATTTTGTTAAAACGAAAACTGGCGTTGGTTGTTTTAATTGTTTTAGATAACCATTTTTCTGAGGTCTCGTTAAATTGCTGGCGCGCAATTTTTTATGATACTCAATGGTTTTGTTTGAAGGACGGCATCTGGTCTGCACATTTGGCTCTTAGGGGTTGTTGTGGTGAACCCTTGGTTCAATGATTATATTTCCAAGTTTTTTATGTGAGCAAATTGAACGTTTAGTTCAATTTGCTTGGAGTTTAATTGATTAGCGCAAATCGAACGTTAAGTTCGATTTGCTTGCTATCAATTTATGCGGGACGAGGTGTATGGGGTAATGCTTTGATTTAGCATTATGTCACATCCTTTAAGTGGTTTCGGCCGAAATGTGTGCCCGAATCATCGAAAATTGGGTCCAACGAATCGACCGCTGCAAACGTGCCCGCGGCGGCCATATGAACGAAGTCATAAATGTTTTGATTGTACTTCAAGGCGATAATAAAGTTTTTGAAATATCTCAAATGGTTTGCGTTTTATGTAAAAAAAAAAGTTGGCAAGTCCGTATTAGAAAACCCGATACTACAGATACGTTTGTTTGAAAGAGCTGCCAACTGGACATAAACGCTCTCTAATGTCATTTGCTGTGTATTACAGACAAAAGACGTTCAACTTTCTAACAGGGACTTATTTGACAAAGGTGGTCGTATAAGAGCAGTCCAATGTAGAGCTAATAATTTCAAGGAAAAAACTTTCTTTCACATAATAAAGTTTTTGCTTTGCATTCTAAAAGTTTCGAAAAATCTTGTCTATCATTGTAAAATCGATTTTACAGTCTTTTTGCCCCCTTTACCATCATTTTCATCATTAGTCGCTCCTCGAAACAGTACAACATTGCGCCATAAAAAGTATTCCCTACTGCCTGATCTATCGAAGATAAATAAATTTAATATGGCGAGGGCTGCCCTCCCATCCCAAAAATTATCTCATATCTGTATCGTATTTTAGACCTTAAAATACAAACAACAACAACAACAAGAAAAAAGTTTTTATTTAAGACAATGGCCGTCCTTCAACGTCTATTAGGATCACATTAAATCCGATGCTTAGTGCAAAAAGATTTCAACTTCCGCCCCCTGACAATATTTGAAATTTTAAAATTCTAAAAGTTCTCATCGCCCACCTAAAATTTTATTTTACGTTCTTAAGTTGAGATTGATGTATTGCAGATTGTCCTTTTTGTCCTTCGAAGACAATATTTAAAAAGCAATCTCGACAGCACATAAAGATAGACCTGGGTAATTGTTTTAGGACATCTATATTGATCTCAACTGGTTTCGAAAGCACCATTCATAAGTCCTTACCATTAAGGCCTTACAATATTGGAATATTGTTTTTATGAGTAGATTACTATCGGTATTCCTTTATGTGACATTTTTCAAAGACTAGGACAATAAACGACACGATTAGGATGATGGTAAATTTTGGAGACGGTGGATTCCTCAATGGTCTCCATAAAGATAAGTTTAGGTAGAATTTTTAAACGGCTTTTATCCTTTTGAACTAAGGTTATCGAAGCAGTTTGCTGTATGTAATAGGTTGATATTTTTAGGACATTCGGTTAAATTATTAGTAGTGAAGGACGAGGTAAGCAAATAAGATTATGCTTTTGTATTATTTCGGGTTAAACTAGTAATGATTGTTAAATGAAAATCTGCGCGACTTGATTATGAGTCAAGCGATAAGTATATCCGTACGATTGAATTTGAATATGAAATTAGAGCGTGTATAATCAGTAGTGTCGGCGTATAGTGATAGTGAGGGTGTATAAAGTAGTTGCGAACAAATTCGCAAACAATCATGCGAAATGTGAAGCTTAAGGAAGACTTCTATTGGGAAAATAAATTGATATGCTGGATGTTCAAAAGATCTTCTTTCAGACAAGGATATTATTATATTTATCACCATCGGCACTACAACCAGGTCTTGGCCTTACTTACCAAGTGCCGAGGCTTGTTAAATTGTCCATAATAATTTTTTTTTCCGGGCAAGGTTATTAGCCTTGCGCCAGATATTATTATATTAATGCTAATGAAATGCATAGTAACTTGAGATTTACAGCTCAAGATGTATTATGTTTTGCTAATTTCAAGCTCAGTAGATTGTAGATTATTTCGTTCCATTTTATAAATGAACTATTTCTATTAGGCTGTATATGTTGTGATAGCTCCTTGTAATGGCACCAAAATGATGATGTCTCGATGGCGCTAGAATGAGTGGAAGTGAGAATTTATTTTTTCATAGTCATCTGCTATAGTGGAGCAATGAGTGAAGACGTGTGCGACCTGGATGACATATACTTACTCGATGTCTCTTTTAAAGTTATCCTCATCATTTTATAAAATAAGGATATATGCTGGAGTGTTTTTTTTTTTTTTTTAGTTTTTATACCACATTTATTGTCCTAATTCTTTTTACATGTATAATATTAGGGGTAAATGTTAAACCCTTTGCTACAATCACAGTACTTAAATTAACTTACTGGCTCTAAGCGAGCTCTCTAAATTACACATTACAACTTGATTTTTATATATGCCTTACATCTTTTGTTTTTGTTTCTTATATATATATATATATATATATATATATATATATATATATATATATATATATATATATATATATATATATATATATATATATATCTATATATATATATATATATATATATATATATATATATATATATATATATATATATATATATATATATATATGAAATAAGTCATATATTAGAGGGACTCCTCGTTTACATCTATATGTATACATTATTATTACAATTTTTTTTTATTTTTTAATTTTTTTTATTTTTATTATGTTTAGTGGGCGGACTTTTCATGAGAAAATTCTCAGATCGTTAGCCTTTTTCGTTTCCGTGGCCGTCGTCGTGTATCTGGTCCATATCCGAGGCTTGTTAAAGTTTCCATAATATTTTGTTTTTCCGGGCAAGGTTATTAGCCGTGTGTCGCTGCATGCATTGGTTCACTACTTGATGGGTGCCAAAGTAGCTATCCAGGGGTGTCACGTGGAGACTGCATGTCAACTTGGATTGAATAAAGGCAAGAATGGTCCTGGCCTTCGCCGGGTTGAAAGCAATCAGAAACGTTACCCTGTATGTTCGCTCCCACCCCTCGCCCTTTAGTGTTCAAGGCTACCGAAAACTTCCATTGTGAGTACTTATTATAAACATTGATGTGCAAGTCTATCGGTATTAGTGAAGGGCGACCACCTTAGTCAAACCAGACATAATGCAAGAAATTTCCGTTCTGTAGCAAAACGACATTAGGAATAGAGAAAGGTTATCGTGTGAGACGTTAAAAGATGAATTGCACATTGGTGGGATCTATCGTTTTATCTTGTAGGGCGCAAAAAATCAACTTCTTTGAATTGACATTGTGGGGCTTTTCAGGGCCCGAAGAACCTCACATCATTTTTAACCCCATAAAAATCCTATAAACCCCATATCTACCCTTAAGTCGAATCCCTGGCAAGATCACACAACCTTGCCATAGTATTCACCACTGTCCTAAAATGGCTGCAAAACAATTCGGTTATCCCCTTGGATAACCGTCATAAATATCCCATCATAGCCGAGGAGCTTTTCCTCTACACCCGGCATGTCATTTTTACTTTACATATTTACGAAATGTTACATTCTTAGCAGAATCAAAGTGTACACAAACACTGTCGCCATGCCCAATTAGCGTCCAGAAATACATGCCGGGCTATTTGCTGGCTTGCACAGCTGCAAGCCAGATTTCTAATTGCCCTGCAATAGGACATAATGAGCGGGATAAACCAAGGATCAATTAGCCTTTCTAGTTGCTATGGCGAGCGATCTTCTGTGAATTTTACATCACAGAAGACCCAATTGCCGCCGCCAGCATTGTTCCCTTATGCTACCCGAAACACTTCTGTCTATCCGATGTAAACAAAAAAAAACATTTTCGTCCAGGCGGCAATTTCCTACATAAACAATATAGTCAAAAAGATTCATGCTCTCAGGCAGCCTTGGGTTTTTGCCGATATTTTATCACCATCATGGGAAAACCATTCTCATGATTTATGACTGCATTCTCTGCCAGCCTAAATTCCCGGCCCTTCTAATTGACCAGATGTGTATTGGAATTTCCCTGGTACGCCAGAGGTATCCGATACTACAAGGAATGTTGAGGACGATTTCTACGAGGAGTCTCATAATAACCTTGACGGTGTTCACTTTTCTTCTTTGAGAGTCAGATGCCATCCTTAATAGAGTATGGTCCAATGGAGTCGAATCTAATTTTTCAAGGTGCACACATGCATCTCTAGCGTCGCGAGTGGAGTTTGTAGACGGTCGGATATTGGGTAATATCTTTTCCTCTCTTTTGTTGAGTTGCTGTGCGTCGATGTGTTATGAGTGTAATAAGGAACTAATTAATATTCGTGATCCTGCTAATGAAAACGAATCAATCCATATTGTAATCCTGATAACGGAAATGAACTAATTTTTATGTGTGAACCAAATTAATACAGACACCTCATTAACGTTTATAATTCAGATTAATAAAGAGAACGTGGACCTTAATAGTTCCCAGTATACAGCGTGTTTTATTCTATGTTCGTGCGAACGATTCCTCGATGGTAGTTCACTCTATCAGTATCCTTGCCGATGCCACCGGTGGACTACTACAACATTACGTATCTTGAATGGACAGTTACTAACTACTGTTTTTTAGAAGTTTTTTCGTTAAAGTTGCTATTGGTTAGAGCTAATTACCTGACACAACACAGCGGTCTGAAGTGTCCAAGGGCGAAGGAACTTTAATTGTGTATTTGTTTGGGTGGAAGGTGAGGAACAGGTCCAATATGTCGGCGGAATGGCCATCTATCTCTGGCACCCATGTTGGCTCATTGACGGGTTGAGATAAACTATTTGAACCAGCAAAGAGCTGGACATATTGACATTCAGGTGTTGTGTGTCCGGGTTGGCGAAGCCACTGGAGAGTTATTCACATTGAAATTATCCGCAATAACGATTTCAGCGTGCGAATATGGAGTCAAGATCCCATCGATAGAGTCAGGTAGAGCATCAAATTCGTTAAAGGAATCGTTTCTATCCAAGTTTGGGCTTCTGTAAAGAACGAAGTATGTTTAATATTCTTACGAACTGAAATTTTAATCACGAGAAATAAAATTCTGGATTGGAGCAGACCCCATATTGTAGCAGAAGCTGATAAGCAAGATCACTTGTATGTATGTAGCAAGACCACGATATGGAGAGAACAGAGGCACTAAGTTGTAACCAGGTATGTTATAGTAGTGTGGGGAGGAAGTATTGTGCCAATACACGGGCACTCCGTTCACTTCCTTCTCCATCATTACAAATAAAAAGTTCCGCCGACCGAATCGTCACTAAATGTTTGCACCGAAAAAAACACCAACAAGAACGAAACTTTACCACAAGACATGTACCAATAAAGAAAGTAAAATGACACGCTGTTTTTATTTATTGCAATTGGTTTTTATTGTTTTCAAATAAGGTTACTTTTCTCACTTATAAATTCTTTTCCTTACACTATTACAAACGAATTGCGGCACAGACTCGACAAACAATTGGAAACCGACAAGTTCGAAATACCTCTCACGACTCCGGGTATTAACGCGTCTCCACGGCCGGCGGAGAGCGGGAGCGGCAACGACCATGGCGGCCGACGGATGGAAATGTACTCAACGATATTCGATCTTTTGGAGTGAGTTTTTGGTGTGAGGTGAAAAGGAAATAAAATTTCCTTTGACCAGTGGCCAATGGAAGGCGATCTCTGGGACGCGGTGGTGTATGTGTGTGTTTGTACGCATCACCGTGTTTATCGATACGTTTAGCCAAGGATAAACTATACCTGAAACGAGAATAAAAAAAATGGATGAAGCGACCCAAGGCATCGAAGAGATGTGCTAAAAGCAAATTTGGGACGAGGGCATCATAAAAGTCTTAGATGAGTGGTGCCCTTGTGTATATATACGAATCGCCATTCGAAAGAGGTGCTAACGTATTACAATACTTTATACAATGAGAATTGTATATCGTATCTTAGGCCGGTGGCCAAAACGAATCCCTTGCTTACATTTGTATATGCCGGGTAATTAGTTGCGGCAGGTAAAGAAATTGAAGATTGTTTGTTAGTCGGAAGACAAACGATGAGTTGAATCCTATACATGTTTACATGCGTAGAAATATGGTTTATGGCATCTGTAAAAACAAGCTGTCCGACATACGATTTTAACCCAGACAAAGGGGCCGACTGGCTTGGGATTCATGATGCCATATGCACTTTAAAGAATTATTTCCAGGAACCTTATCTAACGCGTTGTATGCATTAACTGTCCTCGCAAAAGGATATGTTTCAGGTGTGCTGGGTGGAGATTGCGGTGCAGGTGTGGGGAATTGAATATTTCCTGGGAACCTAAGGTACCGAATAGGTTTTGGGATTCCTGAAAAGGTAGAAAAGAAATCTTACAGGAAATTATATGCGAAGAAATGCATGAAGGTAAGTTTTCTTTTACAGGGATTTTTTAGATAATACCTTAGATAATACTAGATGCGTAAAGCATTTAAGGTGCTAATGCGATTGCATTAGCAAAATTATATGATTGGATAGAGTTATGGGTGTTTTTTAGGAAGGCGAACCGTGGGGTTTGGCGGAACCGCCACACGTGATAATTTTGTTATTAAAAGTTTGTTACTCCGAATATTGTAGAATACTCTATATACGATTAATAGTATGAGGTGTTATTCACCTATTGAATCTAAACTTCATGGAATACCAGTTCCAAACCACACCGGCTACACAATTCTCGCCAAACAACTGAACATTTTTGCTTTCATTTTAAGAATACACTTTCATTGCATTTGCCTTTATTTACTTCCTGGTGTTTTTGCAATTAATTGATCATCTGGCCCACACGAGTTCCATAATTTGATATCAACTATTCTCATCCCTTCCTAAGTTCGCTTCTTTCCCTATTCTAAGCTTTTGAATATTCATTAACAAGTTTATAGGAAAATTGTTGATAATTCTACCTTAAAAGAGATAAATGTCATCACCGTCCCTGTAGCTATATGTATATAATATAAATAAGTATTGAACCAAGAAAAAGTAATAATAAAAGAAGATAGTCGGATCTAATAAAAATAAATTAATTTACAACTACATTCTCTATTATTGACAAAAAAAAAATAATCCAGGGAATGGGCAAATTTGAAGCTAACCATTTTTCCAAAGATTCGTCGCTACTTTTGTGACAAGTTTCATTATATATTCATTATATATTTCTGAGGGTGCGGGGACACAAGTATCAGTAAAGGAAAACCACTGCTAATTTAATTCTGGTAGTAAGCGACAACAAAGTGTCATGGACGCTATGAATTGAAACAACATTGCAATAGAAGAACAGATCGTTATTAAAATTTCACACTGCATTTCGTGTTGATAATCACTTTAAGAACACCATCAAAGTCCCCTTTTTTATACTTAAAAACGATTTTCGTCAAACAGTTTGCAGTTAATTACCTTTTCGCATAATTAAATTTCACGGGCTACAGAATAACGGATAGTACTTAGAAAATCTGGCCACACGAAACAACGTCCTTCGTAATACGAAATAAACAGCTCATAACTTTACGTCCGTACAAAGGAATGGTTTGGATGGAAGGAGAGTGAAATGGTGACACGTTTAGAAAAGCGAACTCTTTCCTTATGGAACTAATTTGCACGGCAGGTGGCATTAGACGCAAGTATTGGCATGCCATCAGGTCAGCAAACACTTCAACAAGTGTTGAAGCATCTTGACTAGTACTTTCATTGAAGTGCAAAAAGATCCTCTTGCCACGGAATGACGGTGATGGTGGAGTGAGTCGGTTGGGTTTCGTTAGAAGTGGAAATTGATGCCGTAGAATTATGCGAAAAAAATGGATGTTAGTCGTTGTCGTTGTTATTATAAGACACCAATTCCAGCCAAAGAAAAAGGAGAAAAATAAAACCATTGCCTGCAGATGATTTCATTTAAAAGGGTATTTAACTGTCTTCCTTTGACATTGTGGAATAATTTGCATTGGAAAAATAAATTTCACCCACTTCCGGGCTAAGTTCCTTGACATGCGGTTCATGCCCTGAAAACGAATGTAGACGAAGGCTTCATACATTGTGTGCGTGTGTGTGTGAGGGAGGGCTGTGTGAATGACCTCTTTTCTGCAACCTAATATGCACCGAGGGAGCTTTTCCTTTCCTTTTTGTGCTGACCGGAGTAATTGTGTGGAAAATAAAAACAATGCAAGTACACTAATACAGTAATAGTATACCCAGTCATATCCTTTTTTCATCGTCACGTCCTCGGTGTGCTCGATATACCTCTTGTGACTACGTGTTTTTGTTTCATTCAAATTTGCAATTTAAACTCTAATCAGAATAATAAAATTTTAACTCAGCAAATTTAACTTTGATCTCTCCTCCTTGTTCTTCCTGTTTTTTCTTCTTTTATTACTTCACTCAGCCCCTTAATACGAGATAGGATATTCAGTGCTACCCTGCGAGATTGAACAACCTACTCGGTTTCGAATGTCCCATTTACGCGCGTGTCTCTTCATAACCGATATTTGTCGGACCAAATTGAAGTAAAGTACCTTTGACTCACGAAAGATGTGGTACGTGCTTCCGCATACAAAAGGGAAACCGAACACCCTCCCACTCCTACAAATGATGTTCTGTTTGTTTGGTGGAGAATTCAATTCGATGTTCGCGATATTATTTATTACCGATAATAAGTTCTAACTCCAGTTTGTATTTTCTTTTCCTTTATTTGCAGCTTGGGTGCTTGGGTGGTTGATGTGCAAGACGGTACCGTATATTCAAGGAGTCTCGGTGGCGGCTTCGGTGTACAGTCTAATAGCTGTGTCGTTGGACAGGTAAGTACTTTGACCTATGTTCTAAATACAAACAATAAATTACCAACAAAGACAAGGCAAATGTGTAATGCGGTCTTGGCGTGTAAACATTCACCAAGGATACATGCTATAAAATGAACGGGGGTAGGACAAATCTGCATATAGCTGCATGATTCTGGGTGTAATGCAATACGATACAATGATGTTTTGTAGGTACGATTGAATGTCTGTAATGGTGAAAGATGGTGGGTCATTAGTTCATGGGAAAAAAATATAGGTCCTTTGGCATAAATTCAGGAATATTATTGAAGAATTAGTTATGAGAAAAGTACCAAAATGGTTGGGGATCTGCAAATCCAATCTGTACATATAAGTAGAGTGTTTCACTTAACTACACATTTAAAGGAGTCCTGGAGTACTCAGACCTCTACAAGTGCTGTAAGGAATTTTACATTCCAATCTCAACATCTAGTAAACTCTGCAGGAAGATTTGGCTCTAAAAACAATTGACAATGTTTAAGATTTTAAATGATAAATCATTTATTTTTGTTAATCGAGCGTTGAAGAGGCCACTCCATCAGGTTGCAAGTTCCTTGAAATGACCGGGATAAATTCCTAGCAATTTTCGGGAGCATGGCTAATGAACCGGTCGAAAGAGTTGGAATAAGTTAAATTTGAGTTACAACTGTACCCCTCCGGTCAGATGCCATCGCGTTATGATGGTTCCATGATATAGTTGGGAAACTGTCTGATCGTACTTCGTAGCTTGGCGGATTGTTACGATAAATTTATATTTAAATCGTACTTGCTGTGGTAGAGTTCACAGACCGCTCAAAAATTGCAGAACTGGTATACACGTCTTAGGAATACTTTTAATTGACAGGCTTCTCGATTGGATCCTGTCGGGAAGTTGTATGCTCTCCAAACAACCCGAACTGCTAGACTTAAATTCTTGGGAAATGTTTTTCAAGTGCGAAGCATCTGCAAACATTTTCAAGATATGAAATCCGTGCATGATATTGGTGTCCTAGTAACGAGTAGGTTAGATTGAACGTTATTTAATTACTATGATGCCGAGTTCTTCATTGATCTATACACTTTTGGGGAAGTCTTAACTTATTGCAAAAAGAGCTGAAGAAAATAAATATGGGATTAAGTGGTATCAGGTGAAGCGACACTTTATTGATATTGAGGCTCTTTTATCATTAATTTCTTGAAAGCCGAAACACACGACATTTCACTAGTCGCTGTACTACTCGCTGACTATTTGATGCAGACCCCCAGCCTGCAACGTCTCCATTCTTTGTTTTTAATCGCATTTGTGTAATGATGTTTTTACCACTTTCGTATAATCACCACACACCCTTTAAGTAAAACAATCTTTTTCTTTTCTTTAACTTAATTTATTTTGTCACTGAGTTTATGTGTTTATTATTTGTAGTACTCTAACTTTATACACCAACTTTAACGTCATTTATTTAGACTCGCACACACGTCACGGAGCGTTCCCGTCATTTTTCCAAAAAACCACTTTGTCAAGTCTCGCCGTCTCGGTCGAGATTCAAAAACCAACTCTCGAAATCAAACTTGCGTCCGTTCTGGACTTGACCCGAAAACACACTCTCGATGTCCATTTTTCCATCGGACGAAAACTTTTCTTATCCTGCAGATAAAGGATTTTTCTTTCTTTGTCTTTCCCAAATTTGGGATCGAAAAGGGGAAACACAAAAGAACAATCAACAAAGGATCTTGCCGAAGAGCATTTACGATCCTTTGTGTCGGTCGGCGATAAACGTACATGTAGTTCGTTTTATGGCGCGAGTTGTTTTTTTTTTAACTTCGTTGGGTTAAAACGAAAAACGACGCTGATTGTCTTAATGGTTTTGGGTAACCATATTTCTAGATGCTTATAAAATCGCACATTTTATGCTTCTCGATGATTTTGTTTGAAGAAAGACATCTGCTCCGCACATTTGGATCTTAGGGGATTTTTATGGCGAACCTGTGGTTCGATTATCCTATCTAAGTTTTGAATGTGAGCAAATGTTTAGTTCAATTTGTTTGAAAATGCATTGATTAGAGCAAATTGAACGTTTATCTGACCGTTTTAGGCTCCAGGGCAAAATCTTTGCCCATTCTGAAGTATGATGAGATTTTGCCAAAGGCAAGTTCGTTGATCTCGGTTCTTACCCTATAGGGAGGATCGCATTTTAATCAGAAAATCTGTATTTTCCTGCTTGCGTTCCCGGCCGAATAATGTCAACAGGCGTTTATTTGTTTTTATTAGTTATTCCATTAATTTATTTGTTTGCTTATTTATTTTTATGCGATCTTGCTAGATTATTCACTAATCGATTGTTTATTTTTCGATTTGGTTGTAATTTATTTTTGGATTTGCAGTTTTGTCTAAATACATATGGATGTATATATGTTGTAAATTATATTTTTGTTTATGTATATGTATATGTATATATATGTGTAATATGCTTGTAGGTTGTTTGTTTATTCGTGGTTAACATATGCGTTAGTAGCTTTACTTCGCAACAAACCTCCTCACGATAATGCGTCTTATTCTTGGAAGAGGAATAACACGACAGCATAGGGTTCACGTTGGCACCTCGATAGGTTTGTACCGTCATCAGGCTCGAAGAGTGGCGACGATCTATCAACACGTGCTCAATTTGATCGCGAGTGGCTCCATCAGGTGATACCCAGGTCGCTTTTTGGATATCTTTACGCGGAAACCTGGTACTCACAACGACCAAGTTCTTTGATGCTGCCAGTTCGAAGACTCGTACTATATTGTCATTAGTGTTCTCATGCAAACTATGGGGACCTGCGTAGTGCCTGAAAACCGACTCCCGACCTATTTTTGCATTCAGATCACCGAGAACGATTTTCACATCGTATCTTGGGCAGGCATTGAGGGCGCGTTCGACGTTCTAGTAGAATTCCTCCTTTTCCTCGTCAGGGGACTTCTCTCTAGGTTCGTGAACGTTTATGAGGCTTATATTCTTAAGCTTGCCGCGTACGCGAAGGATGCACAGCCTTTCGTTTATTGCATTAAAGCCAATAATGGCAGGCTTCTATTTTTGACTGACTAAAAATCCTACCCCGAGCACATGGTGTTTTGCATGACAGCTGTAATAATACAATGTCATACTCATTTCTTTCAGAAATACCTCTCGCACGATAATGCGCCTTATTATTGGAAGAGGAATAACATGACAGCATATCACCCATATGGTTCACATATTTAAAAAAAATATTGTTTTTATTCCTTAGTGCGTTGTTTTATTCGTAGAGTTTTGTTCCCTACATACTTTTATGCTTGACCTGTCCATTTCTCCCCCCCCCTTCTCTTTGTATCAGCTTTTCCATAACCACTCACTCGCTGTAATGCGTTTGCTAGGGCACCTGCTAAACAATAAGTTTCAGGGTGGTTCGGTGTTGGCCCCTGTGGATAACAAGTGTCGTTTCGATCGTTCCGCTTTTCCCCTGAAACTAGCTTTAAGGTAGTGCATCTTCAATATTCTTTTATTATGCTTTAGGTAAACAGCTTGCTGAACTGTGCCCATTTCGCGTAGTCTGCATCAAACTTCAGCGGAGATATTTCAAAGAGCTTAAGTCCTAAACTTTTACCATTTTCGATCGACCTTGAGCTTTTCTGATTATGCCTGGATATGATCTCCTGAAGTTTGATTAAGCATCCCTGTGCCTTTTCCCCTATGTTGTAGTAGTCCATGATATTGTAACTTTCACCGCTGGAATCAGTAGATCCTTCCTCCGTAGCTTAGATATCTTCCCAATATATTTTATTTTACCGTTTTATTTCGCTTGGAAAAAATGTTTTGTTGGCTCTGCCTCGAGGCTAGTTATTTGTGCACAAGTTCTACTTAGTTTTCCATGGCAATTCTTTGTTCCCGTATCAGTTTGACGACTGTCTCGGAATGCCTTTGTCTTTCTTCATCCTGGATAAGCCTTCTTCGACCCTCTCCATCGCCATCGATTCCACCTCCTTGAGTTTTGTGATAGTTTTTTCATGGACTTTCTCATATACCTTCTGCACATTTCCATATTTGTCCGTCTTGAGGTATGGATGGGACAGCTCCCCTTCGTAGTTCCTACGGATGGTAGTGTCTGCTTGGTCTCCATGGCCCTTCGAAACCCTCCAGCCATCTCTTAAGGGTTTGTATAGTTCTTCGCGATCTCGACTCTGTTTTATGCGCTGCGATGACTCGTTTAAAATCTTCGCGAGTGTTTTCATGTTAGCCCGCTAGTCCGTTTAGCACCTTCTTAGCGTCGTTCATCTTTAGCCGCGCCTTTTTCGTGCCGGTCATCTTTTGCAGTACTTTAAGCGGTTGCTGCCGTGTCTATGAGAACTTATTCGGTAAGGAATTCGGTAAGGCCAGTGCCCAATTCCTCTATTGCTGCTCCAAGTTATGTGGACCTGAACAATCGCGATATAAGCATGATGACTCTTCTAGGGGATGTCATTAAGGAATCGTTGCCTTGAGCAGAGGGCTCGCTAAGGAGCATTCCTCAAGTATTTTACTATTTATTTTCAGCTGTTTACGGGAACACC
The DNA here is from genome assembly GCA_963931805.1 of Microdon myrmicae. Classification (NCBI taxonomy): domain Eukaryota; kingdom Metazoa; phylum Arthropoda; class Insecta; order Diptera; family Syrphidae; genus Microdon; species Microdon myrmicae. Next base: position 77,259,015 of record OZ007499.1, read on the forward strand.
GAGTTGAGGAAGCTTTGGGGAAAAATGACAGCCAGAGGTGAAATACCACACCACTAAGCTATACGCTTCGTGAAATGGTTGGGAGAAATCCTTGAACATCTTTCGGAGCTTGGCTGATGGACGCGGTCGGAAAAAAAAATAGCATCTCAAGTCGGTGACTCAGCGCTGTAGGTTCCTCATTCCTGGGAGAAGTAAAATTAAAAAAAGACGGTCAGAAAGATAATTTCTTATCCACTGAATCAGTTCATCGTCAATTCGACATCAAGGCTAAGTGCCACACTCTGTCAGAATGTTTTGCAATATCCAGTTCGACAACCTTGCTGGCCCCAAACACTTGGATGATGTGACTCTACTCTTCGGTAAGAGACGTCATCACATCCCTTGTGGGGTTGTTGATACAAAATCCATATTGATGGACATCACTTAGGTCACCTTTTACCGGACATTTTATAAGACGATGATTTGTAAGTAACTCCATAACCTTCGACAGAATAAAAATTAGTGCTGTATGTCGACAGGGCAGAAAAATGAAGGAATATTTGGATTTGTATGGTGGTTCGTAGATTTCTATTTACTTGGGAATCAGCCAATGCTCGAGCAGAAGTACAAGTTCGAAACCGAATTTGGTAAGCCGCTTGTACCGCATAATAATGAGCGATATATGCAGCAAGTAGATTTGCTTTCTCTATTACATTGATGACTGGTCTGTTGTTAGCTGTAAGCGATGGAATGGATGAGGTGATCGAGTTTTTGATGCTCTCCACAAATAACCAAAAATGTTTACTACCTGCGAGATTTATTTTTATATTGTCTCACTTTCTAGTCAGATGGAAGAATAATGGATTCGCTGATTGAATATACACATTGCAGTCCATTCGGGACCTCTTAAATCTTCTGCGGATTACTAATGCTTATTCCTCTTGAAGCATTGGTAGCGTTGCTTCCACATATTCGTTTTGTGTTTAATACTTTTTACCCTATGTAGAATAAAGATTCCCATAAACAGTAGACTCATTCCTGCTAATGGGTCAACTATAACATCAACATTGATATTAGAAAAAAGTAACGACCAATTTAACTTCCCAAAATGTAGGGGGTATGGCGCATCCTTGCGGAACCTTTGACTTTCGTGCAGAACCATACCATTCTTTTGGGGGTCTTTCATTTGACGGGATAGTACCAATGGTTGTCACACGTTTGTATTAAACCGTCGCTCATCAAGACTGCTGGTAGTTATTTATCACAGATAACACGGCGGCGTAGAATACCCAAAGGCGAGCACATTTCAGTAATGTATTTAATGGGGAATAGATCTGTGGGGAGGAAATAAAGTACCAGCATGGGTACACGGTTCACTTCCTCCTCCATCCTGTATTGCTCGCCGCGCAAATCACCGAACCGAAGGAACGAAACAAAACAAAACCTACGCCACACAAAAACACTGGAGGAAAAGTTAATGTTCTTTTATTTTATTGGATGTATTTTATCGAATGGCTTCATTTGATTCAATCTGAATAACTACTTGTTTTGTTATCTAATTGCCCAGCATCTTTTAAAAACCACAAAGTACTACACCACACCAACTTCTTCAAAGGAAAACACTCGACCCGGATTAAACTGGTTTCGCACCGTACCCGGCGGAGGTACGGTGAATGGCGAGCGACCCGACCGCCACGGAGATTGAATTACGACTCCAACGATATCCTCTCCAATAAGGATATCGTTTTTTTACCTACCACCAGGGAAACGTAAAGTCTCTCTTGGTGGTATAGGAAACCAGATCTTGTAATACAGGTCATGGTGGTATGTGTGGGATCGTTGAGATCAATGCTATTCACACGTGCAGTGGAACAGCGAAACAGGCAGGCGGCAAAGACAAAAGAAAAGGCGACCAAATGGTTCGCTCTTTAATGAGGGTCATGTTTATACGATGCCTCGTCGCTATTTTCGACGTTAGGAGAAAAAGGTGCTAAAAGCAAATTGGATGTTTATGGCATCTCTGGCTGCAATAGAAACCGGGTTCATATTTGCATTAGGAAATGCTGGAGAATTTGGTTTCAGCGTCTATTGCGCTAATTATATGCAGCTGCTTGGGTTGTTTGTTGGTAAGACAAACAAAAAAGGTTGCCAGGCAATGTATATGAAAAGGTATATGGCGCGGCTGGGAAAATAGACGGCGCGATATTTATGGTATTTGTCTGGTACCGAATTGGTTCAGAATACCAAATAAGCAAACAAAGAAATCTTATGAAAAATTGTATGTGAAGGGACGCATGAAGGTAAGTTTTCTTTATAGGGATTTTAGGGTTAAAATAATTGGGTCTGTTTGATGCGTGAAGCATCTAAGATGCTAATGCGAATTGCATTAGCGAAAGCTGGTGCAGACCCGGGTTATGGTTATGGGGGTTTTTTCAGGAAGGCGAGCCGTGGGATCTGGCGGAATCGCCACAGTACTCCCCTCCCAGTGACGTAGTCACGAAAAAAAAGGTAGGGGCGAGGGAATGCTCGGTGGTGGGTGCTGTGATGATAGGGAGGTTGCTTCGGAATGCGCTGTGGTAATGTTACGGGACTGTCATGGTGACCAGTTCCTGGTTATTGTTTGGGCCTTTATCGATAAGATGGACACTGTTGTTACCGCTTGATGCCATCAAGGGCAAATGTGTGCGGCGTGGTCCATAGGCCTGTTATGGGTCTCGTGGACCAACAGGCTTATCGCCCGAATAGGTCGGAACCTATCGGAAATCCGCTCACATCCGCAGTGACGAAATAGTGTGTGCGAGAAGGAGGGGAACTTATCCCAGGGTAATTCCCATCCGCAGTGACGGGTTGCCGTGTGCGGAATGGAAAGGGACCAAGTCCAGAGCGGGTGTCTTTTATCCATACGTTTGTATGGCAAATTGTTTGCCGCTGTGACTGGTAAAAAGGGGGCGGGCGCTCCAGTTGCGCGGCTTACCGATCGAGGGAGGTCCGATATATCGGCTCCGGTGTCGACCCCGGAGCTTGATAAACGGCGACCGCAACCTCGACCAAGCGGCGCTTTGTTGGGAGGGCCGGCCAATCGCGCTCGTTTAAGTTGGGCGACTTAGATTACGGGGCTCCTGGGGTATGGTTGGTTGTGTCTAACCACAAGGCGGCCTAGAGTAACTGCTGCACTCTCCGAAGTATTATGCACCTAGGTATTTGAGGCGGCGTAGAGGGGCGTGTATAGCCTTTAGTTGCCGCTAAAGGGGAGCCATGGTGGCTAAAGGATTGGGGAAACAGGTATGTTGTCTCAGCCCGGTTTGATTTGTGGGCCGGTGTTGCTGAGACATTTGGGAGACTTAGGAGATCTAAGGACGAATGTCCTGAAATTTAAATAAAGGGGCAAAACCAGGTGCCCTGATAGATGCTACGCGTAGTAGCTGTGGTAACGAGGGAAGCTGGCTTGCTGAAATCGGGTAGAAGGTCGAGCATTGATGAACGGTTTCGCGTGATAACTGTCTTTGGCGTGCATGGACGCCAATATTGGACAGAGGCAGAAAAAGTTGTTAGAGGTCACGCAGAGTCGAGAAGGGTTGCTTGGGGTTGCGTGAAGGCTATGGTTGGTGAGCGTGAGCGCCAACCTTCAGAAAAGAGACAGAAAAGGGTGAGGTGTTTCACGCGAGACAAAACCGGGTGTCCTATTGATTATATGCTACGCGTAGTAGCTGTTGTTAGCTAAGGGGCCGGTTTGCAAAAAATAGGTGTTGAGTAATGGCGAGCGTGTGCGCCAATATTTGAAAAAAAAGGGGTCTTAAAAGGGTGGATAGAGGCGAGTTTTGTCAGTATTTAAAGAAGGCTAAAGGTCATCACTTTGAACTCGAAGAGTCCGAAGGGTGTGATGAGGAGCCGGTTAAAGGAGTTAAATTGAGCCGATGTGGGGTCAAGTGAGGTTGGGTGGGGTCGAGTGCTTAAGGGGCATTGTGTCCCGATGTAAGAGACGAGCTGTTAAAAGAGATGTTGGTTGTGGAGGAATGAATGGAGTCGAGAGAGTTGAATGTTGGCGACGTGAAGTCATGTGAAGTCGAAAAAGAGTCGAGAAAAGTAGTACGCGGAGTCGTGTGGAGTCGTGTGGTGATCTGTACCCAGAAGGGGTGTACAATAGGTAATTTTTTTTTTACTAATGTCTTTTAAATTTAGTATCCTGATATTGATCGTATTTTATATTGTTGAAGCATATTGCATTAAGAAGTTGTTATTTTAAGTTGTTTCTTTTTCATTATTTATCATCCTTCTTCTTGTTTTTTTTTACGTCAATCTTATATTTGAAAGTTATTTAGTTTTAAGCCCACAGAAATATTTTAAGGTTAATGTGGTGTATATTAAAAATTTGTATTAACGATTTGTTACGATTACAATTAGTAATTTGTTAAACCTGTTTACAAGAGACTTAAAACATTTAACAAAACGGAAAAATTGTATATGCATTTGTATTTTTCGTTAATAGGAAAGAATTGATTAACGTTACAACAATTCATATTTTGTTTGAAGATACACAGAAAATCTTAAAATTATTTATCGATCTGTGACTATTTTTAGTACCTGAAATTAATATTTCGTTTTGGTTTAACTTTGTCAGTACGACACAGTGAAGTGCAATGAAAAAAAAAAAAAAAAAATTATACACTATTTCCGTATTTAATATTATTTTTTAGTCATTGATCATCATGCATTTTGGAAATTTCAAATTGTTCATGTTAATTTATAAATTTTGAAAGTTTACAAAAGAAACGCACTCATACAAATGGATATATCTCCGGATATACATCCATCTATATAAATGTCGATCTCCTTTATACATGAATTGTGAATTTCAATTACTAACAAAATGTTTCGAGATCTGAATTGGATTTTTCCTAGGAATAAGTTTTTTATTACTTATTATAAGGGTGCTTCGACAACTAAGATTTGTCTACAATGAGCAACGATTGGTTTGGAGGTATATTTTATACACAACACTTAGGACATACGGTATTTTGTTAATTAAAGATTTGGCAAATGTGTAAGCTTTTCTAACGGCTAGTGAAATAATTTTCATTTGGTTTATTGTACAATGATATATAAGTTTATGTGCCATATTAAATGTTTCTACTTTTGTATTTATTCTAAAATACGATTGTATCCCTGGTAAATTTTGATTTGAAACGGTTTTAAAGTGTAGTACTGTGGCTGATATAAAAAGATTGGATAACAATGTTAATATAATAACTATATAAGATTTCTTATTACAAGGTACTGTATATATATTTTTTTTTAATTATATGCTAGTGCAAGATATTCGATAATGTTTACATTTGTCGTCTCACAATTAAATGGTTGAGTATACTATTGTAAATTAAATAATTTGCTTGTGTTAAAATGAAATGTAATATTTGTTACATAAAACCATTACAAAAAACACATAAACCCCAAATAATGTCGCATTTTGCGAGCAATATCAGTAGGTAAGTACGTAAACAAAATCATTGCACCACCGTCTTCTTATAATAAAATGTCCTTAAGATATTGAGCATTTAAGATGTAAGAAATTTTGATTTTTATTAAAAATATAGGGTTTGTGTTTGTGTTTTCGTTTTCATCGCTTTTATTAAATTAACCCATTTGTATATTGTATTTTATGAGAAAGGACAAAATGAAATGTTACTCTTTTCGTGTCTACATGTTTATACACATCACAAATTTATTTATGTTTTGGGGGAAAAAACAAAAAAAACTAGAAACAAAAAATCACACTTTTATTTGGGTTTAAGATTAAAACACCTACTAGCTTTTGTACTTTACGTGTTTTTCTTATCTCGTTGCTTGCCATCCAGCTACGTAAAGTTGTGTCCCCAGAATCGGCCAGTGGCTTGCCTAATGCTCATCGATCACGTTAGCGTTATTAACCGAGATAGATGATACCGGAGAATCGGCTTAACCCTTTCGGTAAATTACCTTGTCAGAAGCACCGTAAAACAATCCGATGGAATATCCGGTAGTGCCATTCATGTTCTTCGCCTCTCCGTTAGTCCTTGCTATTATTTTGTATGTGATCGGTTTTCGTTCTGGTGATGTCGTGTTGCCTGGTGTTGTTGGCTGCGTTGGGGCGATGATTTGCCCATCGATTATTTTTCGGCAATTGCCGCCACAATTGCCCACTGGGTGTCACTTGTAGTTCCGAAGGCGCGATTGCTCCGACTCGGAGTCACCAATGTGGGGAGGAAATAAGGTACCAGCATGGGTACACGGTTCACTTCCTCCTCCATCCTGTATTGCTCGCCGCGCAAATCACCGAACCGAAGGAACGAAACAAAACAAAACCTACGCCACACAAAAACACTGGAGGAAAAGTTAATGTTCTTTTATTTTATTGGATGTATTTTATCGAATGGCTTCATTTGATTCAATCTGAATAACTACTTGTTTTGTTATCTAATTGCCCAGCATCTTTTAAAAACCACAAAGTACTACACCACACCAACTTCTTCAAAGGAAAACACTCGACTCGGATTAAACTGGTTTCGCACCGTACCCGGCGGAGGTACGGTGAATGGCGAGCGACCCGACCGCCACGGAGATTGAATTACGACTCCAACGATATCCTCTCCAATAAGGATATCGTTTTTTTACCTACCACCAGGGAAACGTAAAGTCTCTCTTGGTGGTATAGGAAACCAGATCTTGTAATACAGGTCATGGTGGTATGTGTGGGATCGTTGAGATCAATGCTATTCACACGTGCAGTGGAACAGCGAAACAGGCAGGCGGCAAAGACAAAAGAAAAGGCGACCAAATGGTTCGCTCTTTAATGAGGGTCATGTTTATACGATGCCTCGTCGCTATTTTCGACGTTAGGAGAAAAAGGTGCTAAAAGCAAATTGGATGTTTATGGCATCTCTGGCTGCAATAGAAACCGGGTTCATATTTGCATTAGGAAATGCTGGAGAATTTGGTTTCAGCGTCTATTGCGCTAATTATATGCAGCTGCTTGGGTTGTTTGTTGGTAAGACAAACAAAAAAGGTTGCCAGGCAATGTATATGAAAAGGTATATGGCGCGGCTGGGAAAATAGACGGCGCGATATTTATGGTATTTGTCTGGTACCGAATTGGTTCAGAATACCAAATAAGCAAACAAAGAAATCTTATGAAAAATTGTATGCGAAGGGACGCATGAAGGTAAGTTTTCTTTATAGGGATTTTAGGGTTAAAATAATTGGGTCTGTTTGATGCGTGAAGCATCTAAGATGCTAATGCGAATTGCATTAGCGAAAGCTGGTGCAGACCCGGGTTATGGTTATGGGGGTTTTTTCAGGAAGGCGAGCCGTGAGATCTGGCGGAATCGCCACAGATCCACTGTATTGGTGAAATGTGTCTACGTCTAGCACCTGTTTTGGCTCATTTATGAGTCGAGTTGAGTTGTTTGAATCGACAAAGATCTGGATATACTGACGTTCCAAAGATGTCTAGAGTAGAGAAGTCATTAAGAATGATGTGCTCTGATGTGCGATTACAGTGCTTCAGTCTAACGCCAGTATGATATTAATAAACTACGATAGAGCATTGCCTTCGGTAAGGGATTTGATTCGATTTTAGTTCAGGTCTCTGTACAGAAAATACTAGTGAATAATACGTAAAGTTGTAGATTCTAAGTTAGAGCATTCACCACATTGTGGCAAAGGTTGATGAGTAATATCACATCGTATGTACGGGGAATGTTTGATAAAAACTATTTCGTATGCAACTATTTCGTATATTCATGTTAGAACGCCATCATTTACTTATAAAAATCACTATGTGTGATTTCGCTAAAGTATAAACCACGATCTTACCTTCTGCTCTAGCCATATCATCCTTTGTTCCAACAAAATATAATTTGTGGGTAGCGCTACTTTTTTGTTCTAATTTGAAGAAAAGTACAGCCGATGCGTATCGATTGGTGTGTGAAGCATATGCGGAATATGCTCCATCAATAAAAGTACTGGATGTGGCGTTTTAAAAGTGGCGATTTTGACACCAGCGAGTATGCGCAGATAGGCCAGTCAAGTTTGAAGAGGCTAAACTGGAGGAGTTATTGAACTAAGATTCATACCAAACCCAAGAGGATCTAGCTAAAACCTTGGGAGCGACTCAAAAAGCGATTTCAAAACATCGTAAGGTTATGAGTCCAGAAACAAGGAAATTGGGTTCCGTATGAATTCCAGCCAAGAGACGTTGAGGGCCGTTTTCTTCAATCTAGAACAATTGCTCCAAAGACAAAATTGGAAGGGTTTTGCATCGAATCATGGCGAGGGAACAAAAGTGGATCCACTACAACAATCCAAAGCGTAGAAGATCGCTTATTCAAAAATCAACTTCAATGGCCAAACCGAATATTCATGGCAATACGCTTTTTTCTTTTGGTTTCGGTAGGAAGGTGGAAATCTTCAAAAGATACCTCTGAACCGATCCAGAGACATCGCGGGGCGGGACGGAGTTTACCTGTTACTCCACTCGTCGCGTCGCAACTGCTGCGATAGTATAGTGGTTAGTATCCCCGCCTATCACGCGGGAGACCGAGGTTCGATTACCCGCCGGGGAGCCTCTAGCTCAAGACTAATGACCTTGCCCGGAAAAACAAATTATTATGGAAAATTTAACAAGCCTCAGGGCTTGCTAAATAAGGCCAAGACCAGTTCCCGGTTGTAGTGCCGATGATGATGATGCCTGTTTTGAGCTTAGCATATATTGTATTACCCCTCCCGGAGTATCCCCGCCTGTCACGCGGGAGACCGGGGTTCGATTGCCCGTCGGGGAGCCTCTAGCTCAAGACTAATGACCTTGCCCGGAAAAACAAATTATTATCGAAAATTTAACAAGCCTCAGGGCTTGCTAAATAAGGCCAAGACCGGTTCCCGGTTGTAGTGCCGATGATGATGATCCCTGTTTTGAGCTTAGCACATATTCTATTACCCCTCCCGGAGTATCCCCGCCTGTCACGCGGGAGACCGGGGTTCGATTACCCGCCGGGGAGCCTCTAGCTCAAGACTAATGACCTTGCCCGGAAAAACAAATTATTATGGAAAATTTAACAAGCCTCAGGGCTTGCTAAATAAGGCCAAGACCGGTTCCCGGTTGTAATGCCGATGATGATGATGCCTGTTTTGAGCTTAGCACATATTCTATTACCCCTCCCGGAGTAACGGTCCGTCTCATATGTCTCTCCAAAATCGTTTGTTCGGTCTCGAATCTCACGCACTCTGTGAGTACGTGTTTCGCATTTTCTATTTTGCCTTCGCAATACAAGCAGTATGGGTGATTCACGTGTTTATACTTGTGCAAGTATTGCCGAAAGCATCCATGTCCTGATATCAGGTATCATGGTGTGGGTCCATCTTCCTTGGTGGAAGAATCCCACCTTCGTTGCTATTCTCTGGGGCTTGAGAACTGCAATTGTGACCGCATTCTCCGACGATTCTCTTGGGAGACCTCATGCAATGCAGCGTTTTCTTTAGCTGCAATGTTAAGTGGCGTCCTCCCAGCCAAAACATTTATAGCATCTTCGAATACCGTTCGGAATGAACAGCATAATCTTAGTATGCCATCCTATGTGCTGAGTTCACTCCACACATGTACGATATGAAGCAAGAAGCTTATGCTGTGCATCTAATGGGATCAGCTTGGAGTGATCTACTATAAGCTACTACAGCCTAACGCGCAACCAACAATAATTGATCCAATTGAGCCGAACATTGAAGCTCAAGATCCCCTAATATGCCAAGAGACATAACAACGTGATGTTTTTGGACGACAAAGCTCGGCCGCATTTTGCAAAAGACATCAAGGAAACTTTGGAGGGGCTTTAATGAGATGTCCTACCCCACCCGCCGTATTCACCAGACATTGCTCCTTCCGACTACCTCTTCTCCCGGTTGATGACTCATAGCCTGAACAAGCAGCACTTCACTTCTTACGAAGAAGCCAAAAATTGGGTCGATTCTTAGATCCTCTCAAAAGACGCAGAATCCATATGTGCCTGAAAGATGGGGAAAAATCATAGCTAACAAGGGACAATATTTTGAATAAATTATATTGTAGCAATTTTTCCGAGCAAGTCCTCAAAGTTACAAGAAAAAACCTTCAAAACTTATTTGTATATCCAATATTTCGTTTACTCCAAATACCCGCGATGGACTGCAAAACCGAAATCTGATAATTTGGATTTCGAGACACGAGGGTACCTATAGTCAAGTTGATGATTGTACTGTAGTGGTACCGACAGATCACACGGCTCGCCTTCCTGAAAAAACCCCCATAACCACAACCCAGTCTGCACCAGCTTTCGCTAATGCAATTCGCATTAGCATCTTAATTGCTTCACGCATCAAACAGATCCAATTATTATAACCCAAAAGTACCTGCAAAAGAATTCTTACCTTTTCAAGCATTCCTTCGCTTACAAATCCCCTGTAAGAGTTCTTACTTTCCTTATCATAAATTATCCTGAAGAGAAAAACCCCGGTTCACATATCATGTAACCATTCCAGCCAGAGATAATTACCATGGCGTCGCCAATTCCCAGCTTCATTCATGTAAATGATAAATTTCTTTATGTATACATTTAGCTGGCGACGTTTTTCTTCCAGCAATAAAATTCCCTGACTCGCACAATGTGCAATCCAAAGCAAATACGCATTCCGCGTCCCTTGGCATCAATTGTAATCCAAGCATAAACGATGCAAATGGGTATTCAATACGTACCCTTTCTAGCAATGCCATAAACACCATTTCCCAGTAACTTCGCTAAAACCAATTAGCACATTTTTACATCGGATCATCGTCTCTTTGTTTAGCCGCACATGTTCCAACAAAGATTCCTTCGGCATCCGACGATTTCGGTTTTATTTGCTTTACCGAAATCGTATCCTAGGAATGCACTTTACGTCTTTCTTTGTTCTAGGCACACATACCACTATGATCACGATGAACGAGTGAGCTCTGAACGAGCAAAATATCGTTGAGTCTTATTCCATCCTTCGACCACGCTGGTCGCAGCACTCCCGCTCTCCGCCGGCAGCGGAGAAGCGTAATTAAAATATTATAGTCGCCGTGTCGAGTATTATAGTCGCTGCAGTTTTCGTAGAGTGCATTATTATTGTAATTTTCACGTGTGCTTCGTAAAAATTAAATAAAAATTAACAACACCTAACCTATGCGTTTTTATCATGGATATCTTCGGTGAACAACTCCCCTACTTCGGACAGCTTGCGGTGAACTGTGTTTTTCTTTCGGTCTGCGGCAGACACTTTTCGAATTGGTGGAGACGAGGTAGAACATTCGCCCAGGCTGGCGTCGCGATCTCCTCCCCACAGTACTATAATATACTCTATTTGCAAGCTAAATCTGGGAGAGTAGACTGTTGGATCAAAAACAAAATAAATAGTGCTCTAATAAATTTATGGTTTACGGATCCACAACTGCAAAAACGGAGTAAAACCTTGTTGGTTCTACACCGGATAGGATAAAATATTAATTAAACAAAAAGATTAGCATACAAAGCGGTAAAATTTGCTTTTAGATGCAAAAATGCACACACATTATCTCCAAATTCCACGTACTCAGGTAAACAAGCAGCTGCTAACCAACATTGGCATAGATACAGAGAACGCTATCCTCAATAGTGAGCTCTTCGTGATCGAAGATCCTTTGGAGAAGGCGAACGCTGTGGGAGCTGTCTTTCAGGAAATGTACAAGGTGAATGAAAGCATTCACCGAAATCACGACCTGGAGGACAGAATTCGACTGAATCACCTGCACCTCCGGAATGAAATTGCACATTGGCAATCGGAGAATCCGGGTTTTACGGAATTCAGTGACGATAATCTGTCAATTGACATTAATGCCAATGGTGGGGCTAATAGCCTTTTAATCACAAGGGAAGGAATCCAGAGTATCTTCGACTCATTAAGAAGCAAAAAGTCAGTGGGAATAGATGGAGTACCTAACATCGTACTCAAGAACCTGCCCCCAAAGGCAATAGATATATACACGGTCCTGTTTAACAACGCCTTGAATAATGCATATTATGCCGCGCGTTGGAAAACGGTTATCATTCAGCCCATCCCAAAAAAGGGCAAAGACTGTACAAACCCAATGAACATGCGTTCGATAAGTATACTCCCAAGCATCAGGAAAGTATTTGAAAAAATCATTAACAAAGCTCTGCTAAAATGGGTAGACGACAATAGCATTATTCCAAATAACCAGTTTGGCTTTAGGGCGGGTCATGAGCTAAACTGGTCTCCGACATACAATGGAATAAATGTAGGAACCAATGCACAGGTGCCTGTCTGATCGACTTGGAAAAAGCCTTTGATACCGTCTGGATCGAAGGGTTGCATTACAAACTGGTCAGACATGGCATACATAAGCCTTTACTATATGTACTTTACGATATGTCAAAGGACAGGAGGTTCGTGGTCAAAAATGGTAATTTGACCTCTAATAAAACGTATAATATCAAGAATGGCTTGCAACAGGGTGCGGTAGTCTCCCCGATTCTTTTTAACATTTACATTAGCGATTTATTATATGCACTCCCGCAGGCTATTGCGTACGCAGACGATCTCATAATTTACAGAACAGCTCCGAAAGTTGAGATCATAAATAGTTTAATACAGCGAGATTTCAACAACGTGCAGCGCTATTGCGATGACTGGAAACTTAAGATCAACTTCCAGAAATGTGAAGCCATCCTATTTAGAACCCCATTATATAAAGCCACGAACGACACAAGGAAAAACTGGCGAAAGCTAGTTATCGTGGGACCGCATGGAGATAAACTGGAAACCAAGAGTTTAGTTAAATACCTTGGCATCTGGCTAGACCAATATCTGTATTTCAACAGACATGTAGAGGCTGCTCTGATCAAGGCCAGAAAAACGTTTGCTATGACAAGGAGGCTATTTCACAGTAGCCAACTTGACAGCAGGGTAAAGGTCATATGCTACTTGACGCTAATCAGGCCAATGCTCATATATGGCTGTCCAGTATGGTTTAACATAGGTCCAAATTTGATGGAAAAGATTCGGGTGTTCGAAAGGAAGTGTCTGAGAACCTGTCTCAGATTATATCGAACACCGGAATCGGAATATAAAAAGTACTACTCAAATGAGACTTTATATAATGAAGTCTGCATAAATAGGGTGGATAATTTTATGATTAAATTAATCAGAGGACATATTGCGAGAGCAATATGCTCGTCCAATGACCTAATTTTCGGGGCTTAATATCCAAATACCCTGTACTATGAGAACGTGCGTCGCAACGGTTTTGTTCCACCAGAGGCGTTCCTTGATTTGGACATGAAAGGGCTTATACAGGATAGATCCGGAATTCCGCTGATCTATCATGTAAGTAGATCATCCGTAGACGGGCGATTGTGCTACGACCGGGAAGTAACGCGCACCGAAGAAGAGCTCCTGCGCTTCAGTAGGACTATCTCCCACAGAGACCGGCACGATAGTATTAGACAGCGTCAACAGTTCTGGTGGTTGAATGGCATATAAAGACCTGGATACCAAAGTCGGTATAGAATCACACTATCATCAGCTAGCTTACATAGACTTAGCTTTTCTAGAATTAGGGTAGTATAAGATTTAAGTTAAGTTAAGCTAAGTGATTTTACATAAAATATAAAAAAAAAAAAATATAAAAAAAAAAAAAAAAAAAGATAGGTAAGTAAGTAAGTTAAATTTTAAGAAAAAAAAAAAAAAACAAAAAAATTGACAAAGTTTTTCAAATTTTTCTTTGTCTTTCAAAGAATTATAAGTATTGCCACAAAGTTTTGTCGCCGAAAGGCAAATTATACAAATATTAAGTAATGTTTAGCTTAGAGCGTCTGCGAAGGACCAGTAAGTTATTATATAAGATATTTAAGCTAGAATTTAAGCATTTTTTGTCTAGCCTTTAATTTAGAAACTAAGAATATAGAAAGAAAACAAAAAATGTTTAAAAATGAATGAATGAATGATGCACACACATTATTAAATTAAGCTTTTTATATTAAACTGCTTGCATGATTCCATTAATTCACGCAATGGTATATCATATGAGAGAAGAGGAATAAATTAAGAGAAAAATTCATAAATCGTAGCGAACTTTCAAAATCCCACTGTGGAAAATATTATCCTTCGACCTTGAAATGAAAGCCTAAGCAACTTTAATCGATCTACACATGTTCGGATTTTAGCATTATTGTTGCTAAAGACAACTGAAAATGATGCCAACCATATCCCTAAGAGCACATTCTAATTACTAATTCTACTTTTAACTGCTTTCAACCAGCATAGGGTCAGCAAGTCACGTCCGGAAAAAGCATAATTTCCGAAACAATACAATCATTAAGGCATTCCATTAATTCTCGATTCGATCACGAATATCCCTACGACCGATGCTTAACATTTTCTTTTACTGATACAATTTCAAACAAGAAAAAGAAATCCTTACTCTCTCGTGGCACGTAAAGGACACACACTAGCTCGTCCTTGAACCTTCCACGCTTGTATAAAAATTTTATTGTCCTGATACAATACAAATCTAACCATTTTTTTATGTATCCACGATTGTATGTGAATGAAATCTCTAAGGTAAAACAACTTACAAACTTTTTACTAGTTTAAAACTTGGTTGATCTTCTAAAATTAAGACATCCGAGTTTTGAATTTCCCAAGGTCAATGGTATTGTGTCAAAAGGTCTGCGGTGTGTTTTCAACTTCTGCTGAGCATAAACTGAATTTGTATGAAAATATTAAATTACCACATCCTATGTACAACAAAAGACAGTTGCGACACAATGTGCCAACCTTTAAGGTCCTTTATTTAAATGCCATTAAAAACTTGACTTTACTCAACAAATATTGACCTTTCCAGTCACAGCGTGACTAGTAGTATAAGAGATATTGGTTTACGGGTGGTTTTAAGTCAAATACTCGTAACAATAACATGAGTAACGTGTCGGATAATGGGACTTGTGGCAAGGACATGATAGTTGTTCTTTGTTGGAAAGTCTTCACTGTTATTGTTTTTATTTTGGGGCGATATACATGTACCAATTGCCAGTGGAATGTTTTCATTGATACTCTGTCAACACGAGGACGCGTTAAGCATAACAAAATTGGTGTATTCAAAGTAAAACGACTGACTAATATAGTTACTTTTCGAGGACGGTAGACGGTGAACGACTTGCTTGGAACTTATTATTCGGTCCAAGCACCACATCTACGAAGAGATATCAGAACTACATCTAACAATTGAATCCAACTTTCGAACGTCTATATGCCCATCGTCACGAAAAATCTTATAGTTCAACGAAACTTAAATTAAGGACCAAGACCACCTCGAAGGCTTGAAAAACGCATGGAATTTCAATGTTTTGGACGCAAGCATAGCATATATAATTTTTTTTTTTTATTTGTATAAGACTATACGTATTTCAGTGTCTAAAAAATCGTTTGAAAATATTTTAAAATAGCAGAAATAAAAGCACTCTGGTGAGACTTCATTTCCAATAAGTGAGCCAATTCCAATTTTCTGCTTTCAACAAAACTACAATGTCCTCGGATTCCTTTTGCACATCTCTTTTCATATCCGGGCTTCATTTGTTGCACCCTGGAATTTGATGGTCGTGATTCTTTTGTCGGTTTGCGACTTGAAGATGGTCATTTTCAAAAGACACAGGAGACCCGAGTAAATTTGCGTGCCTCATCCCTTCTCGTAGGCAGTGCCAGACCTAAATCCACCCCTACTTTGCAGCCCATTCCAGTTTGTTCCTCCGATATCCGTCTCGCGACATTCTTTCCGACATCATCGAAGTATTTCTTCTCTAAGGTTGTTTCAGCTATTGTAGTCTGCGAAGCTTCTGAATGGTGTTATCAAGCCATGCGCTGATGAGTTCCTATCCTTTGCTTGGGCTTAGCATTACCACTCCTATGTTGGTTGTGTCTTCCACACCGTTGATTTGTTTAGCAAGCATATTGTGCTCCTCCTGGAATCTTTTACATTCGTTTACGATGTGTACCGCGGTTTTCTACCCATCTCTTACAGAACATGCAGTGCGAGTTTTCCTGGTGTGTGAATCTGTGCAGATGTCCAAAACACCCATGTCCTGCCAGAAATTGAGAGATGTGGAAGTTTAATTTAGTTTTAGTTTAGAATACACATTAATTACATCATAAATCTACAGATTCTACTTAAGACTAAATGTTAAATTCTTCGCAAGCACTCTTAGTTGTATAAAATGTATATGTTGGCCTTTCTGTGCACAAGAACTTTTTCTTAATTAACATATAATAAAACTACGTAATCGGTGTATCAATATATAAAAGGTCTCCCTCTTTTACCTCTCTGTTTAATTTTTTTTGTACGAACACACAAATATATTGGAACCAGAAGAAAAGAAATTAGATGCAAATATGAGGATATGTGGAAATGTACCTCACCGTGTAGTCTATTTGTCCGCTCTGTGGTGTTTGATATCATTTTGTAGTTCCATCTTGTTGTAACGGCTGTGTCCCATTTCTCTTATAATGGCTATTGGCTGAGGCTCCGTTCTCGCATACCAGCAAGTTCAGCTTTGTATGCACTGAAGTCTCGTTCGTTCAGTTGACGCAGCTTGTACATCTCTGCCACTGATCTGGCTTCTATTTCGACAGTCACTCGGCCCGCATTTACCGCAGTTGCTAAGGTGGACACCATTCTGCAGGCCTTGTAGATCCTTAGATTTCCGCTTCCATGGACGGATTGCCTGAACTTGATCTATGAACTGTAAGCATTTGCTCTACCACATGCAAGAGCTGCATATAAGAGAATTAAAATATTCTCTTTCAGGCCTACCCACATTTGGCATCAGTCTGTCCAGTGTTGTGTGTATTATCGCTGCCTTCTTTGGCCCGTAGAAGTGATCTAGTATAACCGTTTTAATATAAAAAAAAACTCTTGTTTTTTTTAGTGCTATCTCGTGATCTTCTGCGAGAGAGTTATTTATTTACAATTTACGTCGGGGACAAAGTTGCTCCCATGGAACCATTCTTAAGACCGAAGTACAATATTTCAATAACTTATATCCTAACTTAAATTAGCTTACTTAACTAAAATATATACAAAGGAAAGATATCATCATCATCATCGGCACTACAACCGGGATCCGGTCTTGGCCTTATTTAGCAAGTCCCGAGACTTGTTATATTTTCCATAATAATTTGTTTTTCCGGGCAACGTTATTAGCCTTGCGCCATAAAGGAAAAATATATTATACATAAAATAAGTAAAAGTCAAATAAAAAGCAAACGACAGAGAGGTTCTCATCTGAGAGTTTAAAAAAAAAAGGTCATCTTCTCGTATTTTTTTCTCATAGATGGAAATAAATAAAGAGCTCAACCTTTTTGTCATTTGTTTAATACGTTCTCCAGTACAACAAAAAAAAATGTTTTATTAAAAAATATAATGACAATAATTATTGTAATGTGACCGTCTCAAAAAGGTACCTTACTGTGGCCACTCCAGCACCTGCAAAAATTATCAAAAAGCAATAATCTCATAATCGAAGAATATTCATAGACAATCTGAGTGTAGTTGAAGCCTCTACTATATTTTCCATGAAAGTCGAAATTTAACAAAATGGCGGACATCCAAACTTTTGGTACCGAATTTCGCTTTTTTTGCTCTTTAACGTTATTTTAACTGAAAAACTCCTGTCAAAGTTTTTCTCATTTTGTTTTTTTTATTCGCCGCCAACTTTTTATTTTAATGATTACCAAGTACAATCGTTTTTCTATGTTTTCTATTTGCTGTTATGATTATTATTATTTATTGGCCTGTAGGAACCCGGAAGTTCATGACCTCACCGGCTCGGCTCCTCCATCGTTCCCTGTCCTGTGCACTCTCCTTCCACGTTTGACCATCGTATCCGATCTCCTCAAACCTAACATTGATCTCCCATCTTCGTCGCGGGCGTCCTACCGGTCTCTTTCCCGTTGGTCTACCGTCAAGAATTCTACGCACGGCCCTACCATTGGCCATTCGCGCTACATGTCCAGACCATCTTAACCTTCGCAACTTGATTACTCTCACTATTCTAGGTTTGCGGTAAAGCTCTTCCAATTCGTAGTTGTAGAGTTTGCTTTATTGTCCTGCCTCCTCGTCATATTTACCTCCAAAAATACCCCTTAAAACGTTATTCTCGGATACGCGGAATTTGTTTTCTTCCCGTTTTGTGAGAGCCCATGTTTCGCATCTGTATGGAACAATCGGAATGATTATGGTTCTATAGACACGAAGCTTTATGTTACGTGATAGCAGTTAGGATTTCAGGAGTTTATTGACAGTGTGCCAACTAGTGTTGCCGGAATGCAGTCTTTTGTTAATTTCCTTCGACATTTCGTTACTGGCCATCAGTATCATTCCCAAATATTTAAATTCTCTGAGTTTTTCAAATATCTTGCCTCTGACGTTTATATGTGTTTCCTGAGGCCCACTTACTCCCGCCGTGATCAGGTATTTTGTTTTGTCTTCATTTATTTCTAGGCCCACCTTTTTTGCCGCTTGTATGATGATTTCACTGTTTTTACTTACAGTTTCTAGATTATCGCCCAAAACGGCGATGTCATTCGCATATGCGAGCACTTGTGTGACCCCGTTCAGGAATGTTCCGGCCATGTCGTCGTCGCGTACCTTTCTGATGACATACTAGAGCACAAGGTTAAAAAGATACGGTGAGAGACCATCCCGCTGTTTTTGTCCGTTCCGGATTTCAAATGGTTCTGAGAGGTGGTTTTCTATTCTAATGCTTCCTTTATTTTCGTTCATGTAGATTTGAATGAGGACGGCATCGTTTTTCGGGATTCCCAGCTGAACTACAATATGGTAAAGTCTTTGCCTTGCGACTGAGTCGTAGGCTTTTTTAAAGTCAACAAAAGTTTGGTGAACCGTCTCTCCGTATTACCATTCTTTTCCAGCAGTTGCCTAAGTGTGAACATTTCGTCATTCGTTGATCGGTTCCTACGGAATCCGTACTGGTAGTCTCTCAGTATTTCTTTTGTGTACGATGTGATTCTCGCCAGTATGCATTTGTTAGTATTTTGTATGTGGTTGGGAGCAATGATATTCCTCTGTAGTTTACGCAGTCAGATCTGACGCCTTTTTTTGAAAATGGGGACGACTATTGAGGTTTTCCATTCTTCCGGAGTGACTTCCGTATCCCATATTCTTTTGATGAGTTGGTGGATCTTCCGAGCGGTTGCCTCTCCTCCATGCTTCACAAGCTCTGCCGGTATGCAGTCGACTTCGGGAGCCTTGTTGTTTTTCAATCGATTTATTGCGTCTACAACTTCGTTGAAAGAGGGCTCTGGGATCTGAGGCTCGGCTATATGTACGTCTGCCGCGTTTATTTGTGGTTGGTGGGTGCGCACATTGAGCAGGTTTTCCTACTACTGCTTCCATCTCGCCATGATATTGTTTGTCTTTAACGTTGAATAGAAAAAAAGGAAAAAAATTATGAGAAAATCATCTACATTAAGGTTCAGACTCCAGTAAATTTAATTTACTTTAATATAAAAATATAATAAAAAAACCGATCCATCGAGGAGTTCGTGAGATATCCTGGAGACCAATGTGAAAAACATGATTTCGCAAAAAGACGTATAATGTTTCAAGATGCTATATGAGGGTGGCGTGAAAAGTTTTTGGCCTGACCTGCACATGGGACCAGTATGTCTAATTACCAGATCAGGTTCTAAAATACACTCTCTCATTACCTTGTATATCGATTTTCAGGTCGATTGCTCTGTTAGTATACATTTGAGAGCCTACTGAACAAGACGCCTCGAAAAGATAAATACCCAACCTCACTTGACCTCGTTATGCTTTAACTTTTTTATAATACCCCAAAGCCTTTTTCCAATACTTCTATTACAACCAACGATCCAATAGTTATCCCATTTCCCTTACCTACAAATCGAAAACAACCTGAGCTGACCCACTGACTATGGCTAGTGTATTTGGTACTTATTTCAAATAACCTTTTACCAATTACTTCTTTGCTACCAAATTTTTTTATTTTGATTATTTATCTCACTTCTCCCTCGGCCCAATTCTACCCCATTTCATTGATCCGCTCTCGACAGAAAACAAATTACTCAAATTTAACGACGAATTCTAGCCGTGTCCTGAGTGTATCCCTGCCATTTTCCCTAAGAAACGTTCATCTATTCTTTCAGTTCCCCTTTCGAAGGTTTTATATTTATCTCTCTCTCGGGGCGAATTCCCTAGCATTTGCAAAATTTCCTTCGTCACCCCATTACACGAAAAAGGGCCCAGATGAGCTGTCGCGAACTATCGCCTTATTACTAATCTTTTCCATATACCCAAGCTTTTTGAAAGCTTTATGCATGAAATGCTAAGCTTTCACTGCAAATCGCTTAGACAACACGGATTTCTAACTGGCAGATTAACAACCACCAACATCGGCGAATTTAGATCTTTTACACTAACAGACCTAGAGAGTGACAAGGAGGCGGTTACAATCGATCTCAGCAAGGCCTTTGACAAGATTTCTCATGAACTTATACTTTTAAAATTGTTCACCTACCTGTCTTCCTACCTAGAGGATAGACTCTATAGTACATCTTTCAAATCGGTGATATCTAATCCCTTCCTGGGTATCTCCGGTTTCACTCAAGACAGTCACTTAGGCCTCCCATTTTATATACTACCCAGAAACCCCATTGGTAAGGTCATGAAGCACTTCTCTGGGTCTCTCTATGCGGTGTATGGTTTATTAGCCTTTGGTATGAGGACTAGCGTCTGATCCTTCTAGCATTTTGCCTTAAGACAATTGGAGTACACTGTATATAATATTGTTGGCTGGGCTAATAATGGGTGTAATCTTTTTCAGTTCCCCATTTGTTATACTATCCAGGCTCTTATTATTTTCTCATGGTTATTGACTTCATCACAGATTGCTGGTCCGATATCATATTTCGAATACGGAGTGTCGTGAATTCACAAATAATTGTACTGGAGAAATCTAGTACGTTCACATCTGCTTGCCATGTACCGACTGTCACCCGCCAGCTGATTACGCGTCAGTGAAAAAAGGGATGCCACATAAGCGTAACAATTCAAAATCATAACTCCAACAGTGATTCTGTGGCGGTTCCACGAACCGCACAAATCACCATAGGCTGAGATGTCTTCGTTCCACCAAGGAACATACTCACCTATAACCAAACTCCACATGCCCACAGGCACGTGTCCCCAAAGTCCTTCACCTGACCAAAGGTGTCATACATACTGGCGTCAAAAACCCCATGTATCCACAGATGTGTGGGCCCCAAGTCCCGAACAATTTCCCTACGCCTGCATGGCGATCGAAGAACACGACGCAGTATAGAGATTGTGTACCGATCCATTAGCTGGATAAACACAAAGGGTTGGCACAGCTGCACCAGATGTCGACAAACATCAAATACCCAGCAATAAGCCAGTTGCCGTAAAACAATCCGTCGGCAAAACCGTTGTTGCACTTCGCCTAAATAAAGGCCATTGCGGAGAAACAGCAATAAACGAAAGGGCTGTTCCCATAGGGCAAAGCAAATACGATGATTACCACGATCCCAGGATCGTCAAGAATAAACCACAAACCGAATGTTTGCATAAGCAACGCAACAGAAGTATGAAAATTCGGACGACCCCACAGACTGCAACCTCCGCGTCTGTATGTGTAAGTGCGATCTTCCATGGTGGAGAGATTCTCGATTGAGAGAGAATCGCCAGGACAAGGAAAACGAAAGGGAAAAGAGAACTATGGGGTGAATAGAATCATCCCGAGAGGAAAATGAATCAGTCGACATAGAGAGCCCTACGAGGAGGTTAGTCCGCGCAGCGCGATAAATCGCGAAAGAAGCTGTTCGCCCGAAGTTAATCCTTTTAAAAATACGCGAGTTAACCTAAGTACAATAACCGAACTGCCACCGAAGGCAGACACCATAAACGTATATATTCGACGTTCAACGCACAGCAATTCAACGCGCGCAGGCCTGTGATCCCCGCTAGGGACATCGGAAGTTTGTGTAACGTTTAACTACATTGTGCTCCGAAAGAATTAAGTTAAGTGTGGACAGCAAATACGGAGGCTGAGACGGTTATCCTCGTCGTGACACTTTCGTGGTATCCTAGCGTGTGCCGTTTTTATATTGACAATTTTCGTGCTGAAAACATTAAGTGAAAGGCTATATGCGCTAGACAGAAATAAATAAGGATATGTTCAAAATTTAGGACAATTCGAGGTGTGTGCAATTTTAATTCACCATTTTTCTTTTTGTTTTATTTTAATTTTGTTTTTTGTTTTTGCTGTCAAATTGTTGTACCACTCAAGGATTTACTATACTTGAACACCCGTGGCGATTCTATAAGAACTATCGGGTTTTCCAATAGGCACTTGACAACTCTGAATTTAATTTGTGAACGCACCCTTTCACTAATCATCGAACTGTCACTGTCAATTTATTCATTAAACACATGTTAAGTACACGAACGAACAATGTCTGCAAATTATAAAAATTTGCTACCGAAATTTGGAGTCGGTGACCGCAAATTTAAGAGCGTTAACTCCAATTTTCGGCCGTAATTCTCGCCCTAGTAGACAGACAATAACAAGTTTAGTGCAAAAATTTGAGTCTACATATTCGTTGTGTGATGTTGCCGTGCCAGTGAGACAACGGGTTGGTCGAAGTGTCTAAAAAAAAAAAAAACGCTGCCGTTCAGGCGTCCGTAGCAAACGATCCAAATCAGTCAATTCCACGGCGTTCTCAAGAATTGGGCATCGCCCAGACCATTTTATGGCGAATTTTGCCTAAGGATCTTGGCCGAAATATGTGGCCGATTCGTCGAAAATTGGGTCCAACGAATCGACCGCTGCAAACGTGTCTGCGGTGGCCATATGAACGAAGTCGAGTTCCATTCATAAATGTTTTGATTGTGCTTCAAGCCGATAATAAAGTTTTTGAAATATCTCAAATGGTTTGCGTTTTATTGAAAAAAAGAGTTGTCAAGTCCCTATTGGAAAACCCGATATTTCAATGTCAATCACTTACAAACACAATCCAAACCAAAATACGAAACGAGCGTTTTCGAGATTCTGATGGTACAGTACCACTTAGGAAACTTCTGCAAACTGATACTTTTTTTTTTACAATTTCGACTCACTTCGCTAAACCGTTCGTTCGTTAGAGCCAAGAAATACTTTACTCCGGCCCAACTTCTTCTCCTATATAAATCTCAAATTAGACCCGCGCTCGAATATTGCTCTCATGTTTGGAGCTCGGCTCCTAAACATACCCTCGACCTACTTGAGAGCATACAAAAATGAGCGATCCGCCTGATCGGGGATTCGGTGCTGACGTCGGGACTACAATCGCTATCACATCGAAGGCGCGTGGCCGACCTCTGTCTGTTTTACAGATATTATCACGGGTGCTGTTCTTCGGAGATTCTTGGCATTGTTCCACGCAATTCGGTTTATATGCGCTCCACAAGACAATCCGACGGATCGCACCCGTTTGTGGTTCATCTCCCGATAGCGCGAACATCCCTGTATCAGAACTCGTTCCGTTACAGAGCGGGGAAGCTGTGGAACTCCCTTCCCACGCGAGTGTTCCCGGAGCGTTACAACCTGCAACTGTTCAAAAAGAACTGCAACAGTTATTTGATGGCATCTCGGGGCGCCCACTCGACGCTATAGGTTCGCCTTTCCCGAGAGAAGTCTAATAAAAAAAAAAATAAAAAAAACTGGATGTTACTTTTAAGCGACACCAACAAATTCGCGACGGCACTATAACAACGTAAGCCTCCCGGAAACCCGGTCTTAACACCATCGTGCATAAAATACAACTTCTTCGTCCTGATTCTCAATGCTTTGCTTTTCACTCGTTTCTCCGTGTGTTCAAGTTACCATCTTCACTACCTTGCTTAACACCATAATTGGTGACCCCGACGTGATCTGTGTACACACAACACACACTTTCCCATAGTAAACAGAACTTCACGACAACGATCACGACTTCCGCATAGAGCACCAGCACACTCGCCTGCTTCGCCGTTCTCTCGCTCGCTGGTTCCCCGCTCCGTCGTTCTCACACGATGTTGATCGTAACAAAGTTACTGAGGGGGGAGTACCGTGGCGTTTCTAACAGATACACACATAATATACAAGCCACTAGTGAAGAACACCGAAAGAAAATCCAATAAGAAAAATGCACCAGCCGTATACCATAGCGATAGCAGAACAATTCCACATCAGTTGAGTGTACTTGGGTTAAGAAATCGAATTCGTACACGCGGCAGTGGCCTGTTGTGTTAAGCATTGGTTAAATTTTTAGTGATTCTAACCGTCATAGCGTCAGTTCGAATCACACGTTTTTCACTACCATCGCAAACGCTTTAGTTCAATTGCGTTATTTCGTCCAGTGTGGTCTTCGTGCGATAACTAGGCAATTTGGTATTAATAAAACTAAACTGATTACTTAAATGACGACTTTGAATTTGTATTAACGTTTTTTCGAAACAACAAGTCAGCAGCAGTCCTGCTTCTAACCGTCGGCTTACCTACCACAGTTCGGCAGCTTTTTTCCACTCTCGGGTCCGGTTGTATTCATCGGCTCGGCATCAGTTCGACGTCTTCCGGTTTAACCATTCCTTGGCCAAGTCACCGCTGCCGTTCTTTCCTTGTGTTACGCAACACGGAGATTTCTGTAGTTCGGGAATAAACTGGTTACAATTGTGGTCACCAATTAAGAAATTTTTGGTGCAGTTTATTAATACGCCTTAATGTGACGCATGACCAATTTGTAGGCACTGACCCAAACGCAATTTTGGACTTCCTCCGTTAGTTTGTTAAAAGTTTGAGTCTTACAAAATAAGTCATCTATTGTACAATAAATAAAACCATTATTAAACAGATTCAAATAAACAGCAATTGTGCTAATATGACAGAGTCGCCTTGCATCTATGTTTGTATACTGGTGAAGTGAACAACAGAAGATTCTCGATAGTATAGTGGTTAGTATACTCGTCTGTCACGCGGGAGACCGGGGTTTGATTCCCAGTCGGGGAGCCTCTGGCGCAAGACTAATGACCTTGCCCGGGAAAAAAAATCATTATGGAGGGCTTGCTAAATAAGACCAGGCCGGTTCCCGGTTGTAGTGAAGATGATGATGATGTAGTGAATAGCAGACAGTCTTAGACGAAAAAAGAAACCCTTGCCAAACCTTCATTCATCCGAACTTTCCGGCAAGGTTAGTCAGTGATGAGAATCGTTTACATGACACAAAAAATGTTTACACAACCTACATGTTTACACCAAGGAGGAGATGACTTCGAAGAAGCCGAAAGAAAGGGTTCGTAATCTGTAGAGTCAATGTCAATTAACTATGCGGTTTTAGGCTCCGTATCATCATCATCATCATCATCGGCACTACAACCGGGAACCGGTCTTGGCCTTATTTAGCAAGTCCTGAGGCTTGTTAAATTTTCCATAATGATCCATCTTGTCTGGGCAAGGTCATTAGTCTTGCGCCAGGGGCTCCCCGACGGGGAATCGAACCCCGGTCTCCCGGGTGACAGGCGGGTGTACTAATCACTATACTATCGAGGAGCCCAAGGCTCCGTATCAGTGCACTCAAATTCCAAGGATTTGAAGTTTTTGAGTCGTGGAATGCCTTAGCACTTCCGTAGAGTAACCACCAGATTTCTCTTTTTTCAGCTGGCGGGGATATTATGCTATAGCTGTTGTTCTACCAGATATGATATCTATGGGTGACGAGTTAAGCTTATAGTGTCCCGCTAATGTCGTTGTATACAACGCGATCACCCCAATATATAATATGAAACGGAATCATTACACCTCTGACATTGAACTAATAGACCTTTCTTTGCTAGAAATCTGTTTGTTAACGCCACAATAGAGTGGTTCATGATCCGGACTCCCTAATGCTATGTTACTTCAGTGTCTAAATTTTCTTATATCTGTATCCCTTGGTGTACCATCCATTTTCATTGGAATAGTTTTAAAAAAGTTTCTAAAATGCACTTATCCGGTGAACGGTTATGTAACAACTCGTCCCACATATCGTTTTGTTAATTATTTCAGTTTCAATGGGGACCATTAGGCGCCCTGAATTGTTTGCTCATTAATTACGCACGTATCCTTTTCGCTTGGGTGCGATTTGTGGATTTATACTATATGAGTATCATTGTCCACCAAAGCGAAAACCCAATGTCCCCCAAATATATCCTGCTCCAGCTATTTGAAATTTATATTCCCATGAAACAATTGTGAATCTCATATATCGACTGGTATGATTCGTTCCTACCTAATTCTAATATTTAGGAGACAGGTGAATGACGTCATATGACAACAGCTGACCCAAATGTCCTTTGTTATTTCTGATATATTTCTTATCATAAGCTACTTTCTCGCAATTTGGCACATTTCATATGAATGAATTTTCCTTCCTTCTCCTGGTACTTCATTAAACAACGTGGTCC
The DNA here is from genome assembly GCA_963931805.1 of Microdon myrmicae. Classification (NCBI taxonomy): domain Eukaryota; kingdom Metazoa; phylum Arthropoda; class Insecta; order Diptera; family Syrphidae; genus Microdon; species Microdon myrmicae. The sequence continues at coordinate 77,285,590 of OZ007499.1, forward strand.
AGGTGGTTGACAATTCACTTGTGCCGACCCATATATCCCTTAGATCCTTCGCACGGATAAATGATGAGACCAGCATAAATCTCTTTTGTAAATAAATCGTGAGAAAAACTATGGGGACATATATTTTGGTAAGGAGTTCATTTCACCTGTTGTCATGGGGAACGAGAATGTCTGGCCAGAATTGTCCTGGTAAGTAATGCACATCCAATGTTATCGAAATCTTGAGTTATGGGACATCAAATTTATTTCGTTTTCATTATCTGCCATGAAGGATAAACAGCAGCGATTGCAGATAACTAGTCTGCCCTTATCAGTCAACGTGAAAGAACAAATGTCAGACAACTTTCAGAAATCTAGGGTCCTGTAATCCAAAAATACTGGGACTTTTGTGTCACACGCAGCTTAATGATTTAAAAATCCAATTCAATCGGTGTATCTATTACCATTGACTTACATGGTGGAGACGCATGCACATATTTGAAAAACCGAAGCAAAACTATGGAATGTGGAATCTAATGACATCAACGAAAACATTATTCCCATAAGCAAGTGTACACTAATTTGAAAAGCAGTTAAAAGAAAAATCTGCCGTAGGGTACTTGCAAGTCAACATGCTGGAATTATTTAAGAGGCACAAGGGCATCCTTAGTTCTAAAATATTAACTTGTTGTCATGAGCAGCTCGTTAATATGTGTGGGGGAAACACATTTAGAAGTCCTTTTTATTGTCAAATAGGAAACCTATCGCATATTTAATGTAGTCTTACGTCTGTTTACCCAGAATGGTGCTAGCATGAGAAAAAGTGGACAAATTTATTCCCTACACGGAATGTAAAACGTTCGATAGTTTGAACAAGTAAATGGGCACGACAGGATAATGATGGCCTGTTTATGGCCAGCTCGATAAAACTTATGTCCGACTAATCGTTGAGAGGATTATGTGGTAGAATTTATGTCGCACCGTCAGTGTTTTGATGTGGATTGTTTGGTCAGGAATATTTTCCTTGTAGGTGGATAAAAATTCCGATTGGCAATGACGGCTGGAGTAGTTCAGGAATACGAAGTGAGTCTAATAAATGATTCGTTGTAGTGAACAAAAGTCTAGAAGGTAAATCGAAGCTGAATAAGCTTAATACATAAATTGGCATAAAATATGTCTCCTTTTTACCTATCGGACTGGGAAAGCAGCCTATCTGTTTTAGTGGAATGAAGGATCTCAGAGTTTTTTTTTTTTTTTTTTTTTTTTGGAACCGAACATACCAAGATTAGCTCATGCATTTAACTAGGCTCTTAATTGAAGAGTGTGTGGGGGTTCTTCTAACCTACCCAAAGAACCACACATCTATCTTAATCAACTTCCCATCCCCCGCCTAGAGAATATAAGCTTACCTGCAATCGGCAGCGTTAAGCTACCTTTCAATCACCACCCAGTTCCTGAAACGAAAAACGAAACAACCCATGGCAAGACTATCATCTTGCCAGAGCATCAAGTAACATTGCCGCACCAACGTAATCGGTTCCTTCGGTTGGCAGCCATTCATTAGAAAATCCACCGGGTCCTATTGCCGACATCCATGCTTATCATTACACAGCAATTCCACTGTGTTTGCTCTTCTCCGGCAACCGTTTTTCTCACGATCAAGCCATAGCAAATGGCTTGCTTGTATAGCAGCATGACTGATTGCATGATCCGTCGCCTTATCGAGGAACGATCATCACATCGGTCATGTCTAACGATTTGCTGTCTAAACAACGAACAGGCACGATCCACACGCTGGCTATCAAACAAAACGCTTCTGTATCCACGACGTATAAACAGAAGAAGCTATTTTGGCCTGCACGGCAACATTACCTAGCATAAACGAATCACTAATATAAACATGGCAACCTTTTTCGGTCGCTATTGAGCTACCATACGTTTGCAAAGCTGACCTGGTTGAACTCACTTCTTCGCATCCAGTCTCTGATGCACTTCCGTTGGTCCAAAGACAAGCTGGGTAAGTGTACGCTTGCACATCTACAAGCCAAATTCCTCATGATCGGTCGCCCAACCGATAAACGATTATCGGATAGGACCCGCCCCATAGTTGTTTATCCAAACAATCATATCAATGGTCATGCCCTACGATTCGTTTCCCAAACCAAACGTGCACCCATCCATCCTAGCCTTTGCCATCGTAAGCGACGTTCAGTTGACTTAACATCAACAGAAAAATCGATGCTCTATTGTTTATGATCACAATGCAGATAGCCTCCGTACACGATCATCTATTTGACCACCTGCAGGTTTGGATTCCCTTCTGAGCACCGTTCGCGATTTCGTTTGTCCACACTTCCAATGTATGGACATCCAACCAGTTCGGCACGCTCACAATGGAAGTGCTTCCAATCAAATCGAACTGGTTTTTCATTGCTCGCCAGAGGAAAGGGATAGCTGATTCGCTTCCCAACACAGCGGTGGAAATCCGCCCCAGTGGCGACCGGTGTCGCTCTAGACTCAATGTCTAGAGAGTCAGATTTGAACCGCGGAATGAGATACACATGTCGTGTTCGTTGCGTGTCGGAGTTTAATTGAATACACATTTGTAAATATTGTGGAGCTTGAGTTATAATCAACATAGAAATTGAACTACATGTTAAGAATCCAAATGTAAGCACATTTATATCATTACCTTGTGTGTGTGTCGAACCCTGTGATGTCCAGCGACAAAAGAACTTCAGAACAGCGAAAGTGAATATCCATTTGTAAATATTGTCGAGTGTAAGTTATAACCAATATAGAAATTGAACAACATGTTAAGAATCTAAATGTAAGAACGTGGATATCACTACCTGGTGTATGTGTCGAACCCTGTGATGTCCAGAGACAAAAGCACTCCAGAACAGTGAAATTGTATACCCTAGAATAATTCCAAGACTCAATAAAGTTCAACAAGTAAATACAATTAGACAACCGTGTGTTTCATTGCTACTGGTTACATCTGTGTGTTTTGCCATTTGTGTGGTTTTTCCGGTAAGAACAATTTCCAGCGTAGTATCGGTGGTGTTTCTGTTGAACTAGCGAGCGTGTTGACGCGCTAGCAGAAACCGCCACAAGTGCTTCCGCAACACTTGATACGATGAAGACAATAAAAGAAAACCGAAGAGTTTTCATCTAATTCTTATTTTTTTTATTCGCTTATAACATAACTGCGACAAAGTCGTACAACCAAAAGCGGTGGTATTTTCTTACATTTTTAGCTGTGAAGTACTTTTGCTCTTTGATCAATAACAATTAGATGCAAAAATATCTGTAAAAATGTTTGCCATGGCAACATTTAGACTTCGTTCAGTGTGTCTCCATTTTCCATGACCAACCGCAGCATCACGATCGTATGATATTGAGTTGTGATCACCGTTTCGAAAGATAAATCATTCACATAACTTCTCGCACAGAACGGCTAGGTTTTCGTTTGTTGTGTGAGAAACCATATCCCATCTAGATCTAAGCTGCATGTTCCGCCACAAAAATTCCCTTATCGTTTTGTAACTGTAACTGTCAGCCCTGTGAGTAAGTCATTAGAATATACTCACAGTTCGACTGGTTTGTGGTAACAGCGACCAAAGGCCGAGTGGCCAGTACGGTCCCGCCCAGTCAAATGCCTCCACATCAAGCTATAGGCTCCGAGGAATGGTTTAGAGGAATTCTTGATCATATCTCGGAGCTTGACTAATGGATCGATCCAAAAAAACAGCTAGTGTAGGTCATAAGTCTGTCCCATCTCGTCATGCTGCACGTTCCACAATATGATCTTCAACTATGGAACTTTGTGGCGGTTCCGCCAAACCCCACGGTTTACTTACCTGAAAAAGCCCCCATAACTTACATCCAATCTCATAACTTCACTAATGGAATCGCATTAGCACCTTAAATGCTTCACGCATTAAAGAAATCAAATCTTTAATCTAAAAGTCCCTGGAAAAGAAAACTTACCTTTCATGCATCTCTTCGCACACAATACCCTGTAGGATTTCTTTTCTACCTTTTCAGGGATCCCAAAACCTATTCGGTACCTTCCGTTGCCAGGCAAATTACAACTTTCCCACACCTGCACCGCAATCTCCACCCAGCATAAACATTTCCTACTACAAGGACATTAATGCTTTCAACGCATTACATGAAAATTCCTGAAAGATTCTGTTCACACTTCTAATGCATCATTAGAATTCGCTGGAAAATAATTCGTTTGCATACATGTATTATAAGTAGGAAAACTATTCCGGCACCATTGTTTGCCAAGCAATTTTGGTCCTCATGTGCACCCTTATCTTCCCACATGTACGTATCTTGCAGACCCTTTGTCCAAGGGACAAAAGCAATACGCGCATCTAGCGGCTAGTGCCATAAAACCGAATTCCTGCGCATGTAAACATGTATAATATCCAACCAATGATTTGTTTTCCCAGTAACAAACAATCTCCAATTCCTTTCTCTGCCGCAACGAATTTCCCTGCATATAAAAATGCAATCAAGGGATTCGTTTTGGCCACCGACCCAAGATACGATATACAATTCTCATTGTATAAAGTATTGTAATACATTAGCCCCTCTTTCGAATGGCTATTCGTATATTTACACAAGGGCATCACTCATCTAAGACTATGATGCCCCGTCTCATCTTCTCTCTTACCACATTTCTTCGAAGCATCGTCGTCTATATATTTAGACGCGATGCACTTCATAGACAACGATCTTCTCGATCCCTTTTTCCTTGCCGCTTGCCTGCTTTGTTTTGTCATTGCCTTCGCGCATGAGTAAACAACACAGATCTGAAGGATCACACACATACCACCATGATCTCCATTACGAGATCTGGTTCTCTATTCCATCAAATGAGACTTAACGTTTCTTTGGTGGTAAGTAAATATATCTACCACCACACCACAAACTCACCCCAAACGAAGGTTGTATCGCTGAGTCTAATTCCATCAGCCGACCACGCTGTTCGCGCGATCTCCCAATCTCCGGCGCGCGGCGGAGACGCGATAATATACGGAGTCATTGTCGTAGTGAATTTTATTCATCAAGTCGAGCGGTGGTTTGTCGCTTTTTTGATTCCGGATTACATTTCATTAACTGGACAAAAGAAATAAGTTATATAAATTAGTATTAAGTTCAAGTTCAGTTATATAAATTAGTATTAAGTTCAAAGTAAAGTAATATAATGTTGGTGATCACCCTTTCAATTCGTGTGTTTAATTTTCCGGCTGCAGTTCCTGGGTGTTTCATTTTTCTATTGTTATTCCCCTGGTGATCGTGCTTGGAATTCGGTTCTTTTGGTGTTCGGCGGATCTGTATAATAAACGGCGAGTGGGTTGATAGTAGAACTCTCGCCCATGCTGGCGTCGCGACTTTCCTCCCCACAGCTTCACATTACACACTTCAGCAATCGAAATTCATCCGACAATTTTATCAGAATCATACGATTGATGTTGCGAAAAAGGTTTACAATGATAAGGTGAACAACAAATTGCTTGAATGGCCGACTGGTTCCCATTCCTTCTATCAACTTATTGCTATAGGCAATAACTTCGCTTCGTCTTTTTTTTTTCTAAATTTTTGTTTTTATAGGCTAGACAAAAAATACTTAAATTTTAGCTTAATTATATTATGTTATAATTTACTGGTCCCACGCAGGTGCTCTAAGCTAATCTTTACATGTCTATTGTACAATTTACCTTTCGGCGACAGAACTTTGTTTTTTAATTATGTTTATTTAAATACCAAAGAAAAACTAAAATAAAAAACGTTCCAATTTTGTTTTTCTTTTTTTTAAATTTAATTTAATTTACTTTTTAACTTTAACTCTTTTGTAATTACTTCAAAACCTTAATTTAATATAAATTATTATATTATTCTACCTTAATCCTAGAAAAGCTAAATATGTGTGAGCTGGCTTAATTCGCTTCCTCCTCTTTTCCTCCGTTAGTGACAGGCAGCGGGGCAGTACTCACGGATTCAAAAAATAAAGACAATGTCTTTGCGAATTTTCTTTCCGCGAATTCAGTCCTCGATGGCGGTCTTTTAGAGCCACCTCTGATCGAGACGGTACAATCTTTACCATCAGGTGTAAAGTTCCACCCAGCTGAGATCCACTGTGGACTGGACTGTAAGAAAGCAATCGGCCCGGATGGAATACAGGCAATCGTCCTTAAAAGCTGTGTTCCAGAACTATGTTCCAGTTCTTACCAAACTCTTTCGATTATCTTATGCACAGAGGACTTTTCGCATCTGGTGGAAAATCACTTGAGTCCACCCAATCCCAAAGAGGGAGAAAAGGGGTCTGCCACATTCACGGGCCGATAGCATTACTGTCTATGTTATCCAAAATGATGAAAAAGATCTTCAACGCCGAGTTGATTAAATATTTCGAATGCTGTAGACTTCTGAATGATTGTCAATAAAAATTCCATAGCAGGCGGTGAACGGGAGACTGTTTGACCCTTATAACTGATATATGGACATCTGCGATTGAAGGGCATGGTAAGTAAAAAGCGGTCGCTTTCGATATCTCCAAGACTTTTGGGACACTGCTAACCAAGCTTTGTTCAAACGGACTTTCCCAGTAGATTTGCGACTAGACGAAAAGCTTCTTCGAGGATCAACCGGTCCGGGTCGTTGTGGACGGCGAGTCTTTGGATGTGTATCCTGTTAATTCCGGGGTGCCTCAGGGTTCAATTTTGGCTCGAACCTTGTTTTTGCTTCACATGAATGTGATTAACAAAGTGTTCAGTTTTGCGGATGATAATAAGCTTGTTTCATCTTTTTCGAGGGATTTTCCAATTAATGGACCAACGTCGCGCCAGCTGAGATGTAGCCAGATCGACTCTCTCTGAATCGGGATCTGGATAAGGTCCTCCAGTAGAGAAGGCCAATCTCGTCGATATCTATAGAACGAAGACACAATATACAACATTCAAAGGAGAAACGGATCATCGGTTCCACAGATAATGATGAATGACCAAGCTGTTGAATCTAGGGAAAACATAATATTGCTCGGCGTTACGATCTGTGGGAATGTACCGTATTACAAACACGTGTCGTGCACCGCCAAGTTTGTCTCTGGAAAACTGAATTATCTTTGTAAAACCAAGAAGTATTTTACTTCGACCCTACTTCTTCTCTTGTATTAATCGCAAATTAGGCCCGCGCTCGAATATTGTTCCCAAGTTGGGAGCTGTGCTCCCAAACATGCTTTCGACCTGCTTGAGAGCATACGGAGATGAACGATCAGCCTGATCAGATCCACAGCGCTGACGTCGGGGCTATAGTCGTTATCACCTCAAAGGCGCGAGGCGGACCTCTGTGTGTTTTACAGTTATTATCACGGGTGCTGTGTGTCGGAGATTTGTGGTATTGCTCCGTGCGAATCCGTCTATTTGGGCTCCACAAAACAATCCAACGGATCGCACTAAGTTGCGATTCATGTGCTGACGGCAATCATATCCCAGTACAATATTTCGTTCCGTAACAGAATATGAAATCTATGAAACTCTCTTCTTTGGCGAGAATTCCCGAAGTATTACAACCTGCAATGATTTAAGAGGAACTCCAACAGTTAGTTACTGGAATCTTGGGACACCGACCCAACGCTATAACTTCGCCTGTCCTAAGGGAACTATAATAAAAAATAATATATATATAAATATATACATATATATATATATATACATATATATATATATATATATATGTATATATATATATATATATATATATATATATATATATATAGGGGGTTAAAAAAGAAGTTGGAAATAGCTCGACGAATGGTTTGCCGCGAAAGACAAGCAGTTTTTCTGGAATACTATTCATAAAGATGGGCGGAATGTGTAGAAGCTCCTGCCAATATTTTGAATAAAAAAAATTAATTTCCCAAGAAAATTGCGTGTTTTTTACCAAAGAAACCGGGGAAAATATATATATATATTTTTTTTTCTTTTCCATTTGACGGTCATTCAAATCGTCTGGGAGCCATTTACCGAGTTTATTGATCTTTCCCATTGGTCGTAAACGTCTGCTGATTGTTTCTTGTGACACATGTAATACTTCTGCTAATTGCCGTTGAGTTTGAGTGGGTATCATGCATTAACTCCTGCAATTGCTTGTCTTCGCATTTTTGTGGTCTACCAGAGCGTTCACTGTGTTTCACAGTGAAATCATCATCATCATCATCATCATCATCATCATCATCATCATCATCACCATCATCATCATCGTCATCATCATCATCATCATCATCATCATCATCATCATCATCATCATCATCATCATCGGCACTACAACCGGGACCCGGTCTTAGCCTTATTCAGTAAGTATCCGGTCCGTATCCGAGACTTGTTAAATTGTCCATAATAATTTGTTTTTCTGGGCAAGGTTGTGAGGTTCTTCATGGCGCCCGAAGAACCATCCATCGCTTTACCCAACTAACTACAAGTAGTTGCACCTATTTTTAAGCATCCGTGAAATATAAGTTCATGACAAGATTACCATCTTGCCATGACATCAAACTTTCACCTCGGGGCATGCTCGCATCCAACGCATCATGTCCTCGAAGGCTAATTGGGCTACCTCATCAGGTAACCAGCATTGATTCATGCACATGCCAATGCTCTACGCGAAGAAGCATTTACTCTTACATGTGCATGACATGATTATCCTCATCACCGCTGAACCATCGGTCGATTGTACAAACAACAACCTTCAGCGCAACCATTGCTGCCGCCTACAGGAAATTCAAGTGTTGTTTTACTACAAACAACACACCCGACAAATCGACCGGTGGGGCGTCGGCAATCTGCCTACATTATAATTGATGCTGCTATGCCCTGAAATGCAATCCGGTTGTCCCTTCAGATAACCGGCATAAACATTAAACATATCAATACACAGAGACGAGGAGCATTTCCTCACATGCTGCATAACATGTTCACCCTTGTCATCGATCGACTCTTCGATCGACAATTTCCAGAGTAGTCATAGCTGACTACCTACTATCGATCGAGTGTTGTTTTGAATAAACATGCATTCCTCCTATCCTGAGGCTCACAACACTTGGGACCAATTCCCTTTCATCGGTTATCAACCGATCATGGAATTTGGGCATGGATATGATCATTGTTTAGACAATCTTACCCATGCCATGCCCTATGATGACCCACGGCAAATCAAAACAAACACATAGTACCTCACTGCGTTTGTTTTGTTTACTAACCGCTGGTCCATGGTTCCCTTGGGTGAGACGTTAGCCTGCACATCTGCAGGTTAAATCCCTCACCACCATGAATAATTTCCCGCCTTGTGCTCCAGAGCCATACGGCTAAAACAAACAAGCCCCAATTCTTCGGTTGACTTATCGTCACCGAAGAAAGTATAGCCTGCAACGGCATGATCGTGAACGCCTAAGTAAACACGATAATGTTCCTATGTAGCATCGGCTAAACCATGAACAAGTGCAGGATCGTTCGTTATCGGTTTTTCAGAAAAAGGGGCATCGTACATTGACCTGTAAGGATATATGAAGAATCCATCTTTATGGCGGCTGGTGGAAGTTGATCTCGACGAACATCGAGGAGTCAAAATTCATCCGTCGAGGAGAGTCGTCGAGTCTCACCAGTCGTGCTATTCGTTCGGTTGTAAATTCAAAAATAACGGGGGTCAGATTTTCGTGTCTGGTTCTTGTCGAGAAACATAAGTTCTATGTAAAGTAAAGTAAATATAAGTAAATACAAATTTACTTAAATAATGATCACCAAATACGGATGTGACGTTGATTCATAGAGTTCGTGTACCACACCGTAAATAACAAGTGCACAGTGAAAATTAAAATCTCGTCTACAGAACAAATAAAGGAACAATAACATTAAAAATAACTTGCTGTGTTTTCTTTCCCTTTCGGAGTCGAGTTCCGTTTCTCTCGAAGAACAATTTTAGTGGAGGATTCATCGGTGGTGTTTTGTGGTTAACCCGCGTCCGTGCTGACGCATCAGACAAATACCCACAAGGTTATTAGCCTTGCGCCACTCACAATAAAATCACCACTTTTAAATTGTCGAATTGTCTGACAGGTCCTAATTTATGAAGCGTGTTCCCCATATCTTTCTACCAGCAAGCGATGACTTTCAACAGCATTTTTCTTTTGATTAAATAAGAAAAGTAATGCGTGCCGCAAATGTTCTTTTTCAGGCAGAAAACTCGACATAATCACTGAACGATAAAACAAAGACGCTAGTTTTTGGCGCACTCAACTTGTGTATGTTTGTAGTTAAATCTCAAACGGACAATATGACGTATGTGTCAAATTAACACGCTGCGTACTTTTCGCTGGCGCCATCGCTTAGTTAAATCGATGAAAGCTTATGCATACACCTGGTATATAAATATATATATATATATATATATATATATATATATATATATATATATATATATATATATATATATATATATATATACATATCGATGTGTATATGTATATATATATATATATATATATAACAGGTCAATTGAAAAGTCCCCGGCCTTCCATAGTAAAACACATTTTTTTGGCAAAATTCGTTTTTTTTTTATTCAACATAATTCCCTTCGAGGGTGATACACTGATTATAGCGACCTTCCAACTTTTCGATACCTTTTTTGTAGTACGATTTGTCCTTTGCTTCAAAATAGGCCTCAGTTTCGGCGACCACCTCTTCATTCGACGAAAATTTCTTCCCAGCGAGCATTCTTTTGAGATCTGAGAACAGGAAATAGTCGCCGGGGGCCAGATCTGGAGAATACGGGGGATGCGGAAGCAATTCGAAGCCCAATTCATGGATTTTTGCCATCGTTTTCACTGACTTGTGACACGGTGCATTGTCTTGGTAAAGCAGCACTTTCTTTTTCTTCAATTTCGGCGATTTCGTCCTTCAAACGGCCCAATAACGCTGTGTAATAGTCGCTGTTGATGGTCCTTCCTTTTTCAAGATAGTCAATGAAAATTATTCCGCGCGCATCCCAAAATACAGACGCCATAACCTTGCCAGCCGACTGTTGCATTTTTCCACGCTTTGGGGCGGGTTCATCGTGTGCAGTCCACTCGGATGACTGTCGATTGGACTTCGGAGTGAAATGATGGAGCCATGTTTCATCCATTGTCACATATCGACGCAAAAACTCGGGTTTATTACGCTTGATCATCTCCAAACACTGCTCCGAATCATCAACTCGTCGTTGTTTTTGGTCAAAAGTGAGCTCGCGCGGCACCCACTTTGCACAGAGCTTTCTCGTACCCAAATATTCGTGAATGATAGATGTACACGTTCAGTTGATATCTTTAGAGAGCCTGCTATTTCATTCAATTTCAATTTACGGTCATTCAAAATCATTTTGTGGATTTTTCTAATGTTTTCGTCGGTAACAACCTCTTTTGGGCGTCCACTGCGTTCACCGTCTTCGGTGCTCATTTCACCACGTCTAAACTTAGCATACCAATCCTTGATGGTTGATTTTCCTGGGGCGGCGTCTGGAAACTCGTCATCAAGCCAAGTTTTTGCTTCAACTGTATTTTTTCCCTTCAAAAAGCAATATTTTATCAACACGGGAAATTCCTTTTTATCCATTTTTTTCCCAATAACAGAAGTTGCTTCACTCAAAATACTATAATTCACAAACTAATGATCCGACATCTGTCAAATTTATATACGCGTCTTTTGAAGGTTAGGGCTAACTAAAAATCATGGATTCTAGTGCCACCATCTATGTGTCAGGCCGGGGACTGACCTGTTATTTGTATATATATATAAACATCCTGTGTAATCAACTCCACAATCGGCGACTGGACACCGGAAGTAGGCAGACGTTGGATTCTTGCTCTTGGTATTATCTATTGAAAATAAATTAATTCATATTAAAGATGAGCTCAACCTCAACCTAGACGGTCTCGTTGCTGTACTTAAAAGGAAATGCTCTTCCACATTCTCTCCCTCTCGCTCTCTCCTGCTGACAATGATACATAGTCTATCGCTTTCACAAGGTGAATTCCCGAACATTCGTAAAACCTCTTTTGTCACCCCTATACATATAAAGGAAACTAAATGTTTCTAACCACCGTCCCATTGTAAAACTATACTATATTCCAAAACTGGTCCAAACTATGAAGCGTTATGATTCAGTTGCCATTTCCTTTTCCCATCCAACCAGCACGGCTTTCCTACTGGTAGATCTATCACCACCAATCTAGTCAAATTTGCGGATTAGCAAGTTATACTAGCGGATAATTATAGTGCGTTCGCATTTGCCAGCTGTCAGCTACCAACTGACAACGGGTCGATGACAGTGTGAGAGAGAGAGAGAGAGAGAGAGAGATGTTTAAGCGCCATGCTTTTTCAAAAATTTCTCAGCGGTTCACCCATCCGCTTGGACTATGCTGGTTTTACACGGTTATCTTCATCCACTTGGACGCTGCTGGTTTTACACGGTTATCGTCCTCCGATTGAACGACACTGGTTTTTCATATTTATGTTCATCGCTGAGACTCTGTTGGTTATACGCGTTTACCTTCATCGTCTCGAACGCTTACTCTATTGGACCGTCGTCATCGTCTTGGACGATTATTCTATTGGACGATCGTCACTCTGTTAGACGATTACTCTATTGGACGCACCCTCAGCTCGGACGTTTACTATAACGGGCGGTCGTCATCCTCTTGGACGCTTTCGGACGCTCCGTCATTTTGGACCCTTACTCTATTGGAATGTCGTCCTCCTCTTGGACGCATCGTTCTCGTCCTGAACGCTTACACCTTTAGGCGCATCCCCATCACAAAGGTCGCATCTCTAACACCCTCTCTCATCAAACCAATTTATGGCTCTAACGAACCCATCTCGCGAATGTTACGGAGTTTCAGGTCTTACCTTACTACGTTAATAATTAATAATCCCTCCTAACGTAAAAATTCTAGAAAATCGAATATTTCGTATTTAAAAATCTAACCGAACCCGAGGTATCCGTCATAGAACCAAAATTCATCATCTGTATTAGAAACTAAAAAGTTAGAAAAAAATTAAAAATAATCCCTAACTTACGGTTTATTACTCTTTATTAATACTTTTGATTACACTCGGACATCCAAAATTGTCATTACCCTCGAAGACACAAAGACAAATCCATTAAGCTCGTATTGTGTGCACTTTACGGTCAAAGAAATTGCTGATTATAGATAAATTGCTGATTATGGATAAGACGTGCCTGTATCAGGAAATATTCTTGTCAGGATTTGTCGCCAATGTCAAGGATCCATTGAAAGGACAGACGACGACTTGTACACCATAAAACTACAAGTATAATGTTCAGTCATGAAAACAGAAAAATACGAAGGACATCAAAAAAATAAATGAATTACGCGACCAAAGGGAATATTTAGGCAAGAAAATGGGTCAATACATATTTCAACAGACCGCAGTTGTTAAGTACATATATGTTATGACATTTTGAAATTGAGCTTCTGTTTCATGGGATCCATTCTGACAAAGGCGTTTTTTTTTAACAGTCGTTTTTGACATAGCCTATAAATGGCATTGCTATAGAAGCAATTGCTGGTTGTCATGTCGACACACGTGTTACAAAGATACAGCCTATTTACACTAGAGGTAGTGTTTGTTGTTTAGGTTAAAATACGCATTTATTACAAAAAAAATTACAGTTTTTTCTTAAGATTAAAGTCCTATTTACATTTATTCTTCATATATGTCTTCTTCGGCTTACAATAATAACCGCACGTATTTGTGGTTCATCTACGGACGGCGCGAACATCCCTGCATCAGGACTCATTTAGGTACAGAGCGGAGAAGCATTGGAGCTGTGGAGCTATAGGTTCGCCTCTCCCGGGAGACGTATATTAAAAAAAAAGAAAAAGTATTTTGTTTTAATAAAATATATATGAATGGTCCGGGGGAGGAGAAACCACGGATGTCCTGTTATATTCGTTTTGAGAAAAACGAAAATTTAACTTTAAAGTCACGTGGACAAAAGTGCCTTAAAGTAAAACTACGAGGGTGGACTGAAAAGTTTCCGACCTAACAAAGATACAAGACATTTTTTATTAAAATTTGTTTTTATTTTTCTACATAGTCTCATTGTAACTATACCCACTTCTTCCAGCGATGCTCCCGTCTCTCTAACCCGTCTAAATATTACTCGCCATTTTTCTCTGCAAAATATCTGTTCACGAAGGTGATTGCCTCCTCATTTGACGAAAATCTCTGTCCTCCGAGCGCAATTTTTAGATTAGGGAACAAAAAGAAGTCGCTTGGGGCTAGATCTGGTGAGTAAGGCGGATGGTCAAGCAGTTCAAACCGTAATTCGTTGATTTTCGCCATGGTGACCGCTGAGGTGTGAGACGGCGCATTGTTTTGGTGAAACAGAATTTTCTTTTTCTGCAAATGCGGCCGTTTTTCCGCAATTTCTGCCCTCAGTTGGTCAAGTAATGATGTAAGCATCATGTGATGTTTTTTCCTTTTTGAAGATAATCGATTAAGATAACCCCATGACTATCCCAAAAAACAGTCGCCATCACCTTTCCAGCCAAAAAAAAACAGTTTTTGCTTTTTTGGAGCCGATACCCCTTTTGCATACCACTGTTTTGACTTTATTTTTGTTTCGACCGTATAATGGTGTTGTAGTGTTCCGGAAAGCCCTAACATTTCCTTACCCCATAGAAACAATCTCCTTTCCCTACATACAAATCCCTGCACCCAAATCAACATTGAATTCAATGTCATCCAAATCGAACTAAACGTTCAAACTCTCAAACATTGAATTCAATTCAATTCAAATTTCTACAAGATCAAAAGCCCAAAATGTGCATGTGTCTAAACAAAGGCATATCTATTTTCCGCCGGCACACAATTCAAGCAATCATAAACATCTTAATGCATATCTTCACATACCAGATGTTTTATGACTTATAAATGCACTAATTCAAAAACCAATACCCAATTCCCACGGATCGTGTGTTACCCATCCAAAGGACACGCAAACTCTTGTCTACATAAGCCAGACGGATAACAAAAAGCAAAAAACGCAAATTCCAATGCATATCATTATATGCACAATCGTTTCATGAGAACTCATAAAGCCGAACCATTATCCTAATGAGCACATTGAACACTACACCCGAAATCGAGATTTTCCATCTGAAACGTTCGTTTCAAGATACAAAATCTCGATTTGTTCTCATTTAAAAGGAAGATGCATCGCGATCTCCGCGCGGCAGTTGATAGGTGTACATGGTCCCTGGAGGAAGTGCTGCAGGAGACCAACATGATAGTAAATCCTGAACAACTCATAATAGACAAAATAAAGAAGACCCTGCACGCCCTAAAATAAAACGGAGTTTTATTCTTGACTGGTGAGTAGAGCTGTGGCTCTCGACCCTTTTAGTTTATCCACAGATTGTCAATGACACCGAGAATCACTTGCCCCACCGAAGCCCGCAGAAGACGCTGGCTGTTACCCTAGGAAGTTTGCGGCACTAGCTTCGTCTACGAACGGTCGCTACTCTTCCCTCAGGTTTGAGAAAGCACGGCGGCGACCGCAACGGGTCCCCTCAGGAGCGGTCTTAAAGAGATCCCTCATCCTTTTCAGGAGACACGCTACCTGGGAGCGAGGCCAAATACAACAGTGTATCCAAGTTTCATCGACAGTAATTAATCGGCGCCAAAACTCGGATTTATTGCGCCTAAATTGCGCCAACAGAACGCGTTGGAAATGTTCACTCGAACACGTTTGTGGTCTAACGTGAGCAAACACGGCACCCAACGCGCGAACAGTTTTCTCATGCCCACATCTTGATTTAATATGTGACAAATACATTATTTGGTCATTTTCATAGTCTCTGCTATCTCTCTTACTTTAATTCGGCGGTCGTCAAGCACCATTTGGTGAATTTCTACGATGTTATCGTCAGTTGTTGCAGTTTTTGAAGGTCCCGAACGTTCATCGTTTACCAAGCTCTCGTGGCTACGTTTAAATTCAGCTGCCCAAAATTCCACGGTGGTAAATGATGGTGCAGAGTCCCCATACTCAGAGCCCAACTCATCTTTGAGTTGCGTGGACATATTGCCTTTCAAAAACAAAAATTTAATGACAGCTCAATATTCAATTTTGTCCATTTTCACAAAAACACACATATACTCATTCATACGACTGTCAAATAAAAACTACGCATCCGAAATGGCTGAAATGTTGGTGAGTAACTGTCAAAAGATGCACAAGTACATTCGTGGCGGTTCTACGAACCACACAACCCACTATAGGTTGAGATGTCTTTTTCGCCAAGGAACATACTCACCTTTATCCATCACACGTGCCCACACACACGTGTCCCAAAAGTCCTTACTCCCACCTGAAACAGAAGGTAACATTTCACACACCAACATTGAATGCAATAGCAAAAATCAATCGAACTAAACGTTCAAAAGTCTCTAATATTGAATTCAACGCGTCCAATTCGACGCGCCAATCCAACGCATCCAGTCCAACGTATACAATTCAGGGCATCAATGCAATACATCCATTAAACGCGTTCTTCGTTAAACAAACCGAACAACGAATACCTCCGCTTGTCGCTAATAGCAATTAGCACCTAAATTCCTAGCACGACCCAAAACCTAAAAGGCACACTTGGCAAACAAAGGATAGCGATTCGCCGCCGACCAACAGTCATGCAATCATAAACATCTTAAGGTAGATCGCTCGCTAGATGTTTATGAATTGGAAATGCTAACCAAAACTACACCGATCCCATGGTTCCTTTGCACCCATCTGAAGCGCACAAGAACCCTCGTTATCTTGGACCAGATGGGGAACACAAACAAATCCCAAGAAAAGATGGGAAATTAAGCGGCGGTACGATCGATCGTTCAAACAAAGGAACAAGATTCTGATAAGGAAGACGAACGTTTATCGTCTCGCAATCTCAAGGCCACGTTTTAATTCAGCTGCTCAAAATGCCACTGTGGTAAATGATGGTGAGAGTCCCCACACACAGAGTCCAACTCATCTTTGATTGTCGTAAGCGTATTGCCTTTCCAAAACAAAAAATTAATAACAGCTCGATACTCAATTTTGTCCATTTTCACAAAAACACTCACATCCACTCACTCAAACGGGTCAAATAAAAACGACTCTTCTAAACTGGCTGAAATGTTGGTGAGTAACTGTCAAAATATGCTCAACTACATTCACTAGCTTTTATTGACGAGTGCTGCTATCTTCATGTTGAGGTCGGAAACTTTTCAATCACCGAAGTAACTACAGTTTTTAGTTGTAGGGGAAGATTATTACTTCCTACAATAAAGAATTTTTTCCAATTCTGCTTTGTATCCCTCGATATTCTGGACAAAGGCCTTCTAAAAAGGATAGTTTATGTTTTCTGGAAATTGATCTTTCATTTCCAGTTGTCGCAAAAACGTTTGATTCTATTGAAGTCATCTTGCAGAGGTCTGTTGATGACATCAATATTTTCTCCAAATCTATGCACCACAATGTTGTCTGCGTATACTATTGCATCCTTGAGAGAACTCATTCTCCCTGCTGTAGGCCATTTTTAATGTGAAAACTCTTGTTAGAGATTATATCTTCACAGTTCACCACAAATTGTTTAACCATTATCATATCGGAGATAATGTATGGCATATCTCGAGTTGATAACTTATATACAAGACCTTCGATATCATATGGTTAGAAATACGGTATCGAAAGTCTTTTCAAAGTCAACCAAACAGGCCTCTGTGGATTGTCGCTTCGGCTTGTTGCACTGTATGTCGGAAACAAGTTTTGTCGCGGCATGAACCGTGTCATGTTTCGATCTAAAACCAAACAGGTTGTTCGGAAAAATACCATTTTCACCACTTCAGCTTATCAATGTTCTATTTATAATTTTTTCAAATACCTTGCTGATGTTTGGAAGCAAACTAATCGAGTGGAGATTAGCGGGGTTGCTTCTGTCCTTGCCCTTTTTGGGGAACTGCAGTTTTCCAACACGTAGGGCATGCATTATTTAGAGCGTTGCTGAACAAAATAATGTAAACTTTCAGTAGTTCAAGAGAAAAATACTTTAGAACAACTTTTGGAATACTATCTATTCCAGAAGATTTCTTGTTCTTAATAGATTTAAGGAAGCCCGTAAATTCATCCTTGTGCACAAACATACTCACGTTTAGATTTCTAAGTGGGGAATCCGCTCTAATATTTCCGCTAAAAGTAATGAAACTTCGACTTCGAAACGCCAACTGTTAAGTTCATTGCGTAGCAAAATATGTTTTTTTTTTTAAATTGGGCAAAAATAGCCTTGCGTCGTAATGGACAACCCTAAGACAAGCTGTTCCGCTGTCGTGTGATTTCTTGAGCTATGTTTCCAACCTCGCCCCCACTTAGTAGAAACCTTGACGTGGTTCGGGGGCTTAAACTACAATGAATCCCTTAGGCTAAGCTGACGGAAGCATACGCTTCCAGTAGGGCCACCCATGTCAGACAGCCTAGCGAGGAGTAACAGTGTGATGAGCCGATACTACCATAAGGGAACAAATCATCAACAAAACACCGACTCGGCAAAAAGAAGACGTAGGAAAAAACGGAAAAAACGGGATATACGCGTCGGCACGTGGAATGTTCGAACGTTATATAAACCAGGCGCGATACAGACGGTCGTAAAAAAACGCATAACAATAGAAAATGGACACCGTCACGCTTGAGGAAGTCCGACCCCCACATAAAGTAATCGAAACCAACGGATTTACACTGGTGTGTGGAGGTACCGATACACATAACCCCGGAGCCGGATTAATCATAAGCAAGAAGATTACGCCCCATGTAAAATATGTGAAATTTATTAATGACCGAATGTCTGTTCTAAAAATACAGGGCCGATGGTACAATTATGTATTTATAAACTTACACGCCCCATTAGAAACTACGGACGAAGAAACGAAGGACACATTCTACGAGACCGTAGAGGAAGTATTTGATGGGATCTCATCATTCGATGTTAAAATCCTCTTGGGAGACCTCAATGCGAAAATTGGAAAGGAAGATATCTTCCAACCAACTATAGGTAAAGAAAGCCTACACGACGTTTCAAATGATAATGGTATTCGAATTATCACGTTCGCAGCTTCAAAAGATCTGGTAGTGAAAAGCACGATGTTCAAGCACAAGCAAATTCATAAGGCCACGTGGATATCACCCGGCGGCGTAACGCGTAACCAAATAGACCACTTCCTAATAGACAAAAGGCACCACTCGATAGACATAAGACCATATAGGGCTCCTCGATAGTATAGTGTTTAGTATACCCGCCTGTCACGCGGAAGACCAGGATTCGATTCCCCGTCGGGGAGCCTCTGGCGCAAGACTAATGACCTTGCCCGGAAAAAAATAATCATTATGGAAAATATAACAAGCCTCAGGACTGGCTAAATAAGGCCAAGACCGGTTCCTGGTTGTAGTACCGATGATGATGAAGACCATATAGAGGAGCAGACGCCGACTCTGATCATCTTCTTGTGATGGGCAAAATCAGGAGTCGTAAGACATTGATAAAATAAAAGACCTGCGCAAAAGGGCTGAATATCAAGACGAACTAACGAATAGATTTAGCATACTAGAGATCGGGAGCAGTGAGGAAGAGGAAGTCAATAGTGTGGACACTAAATGGACATCGATCAGAGACACAATAAAACAAACAGCACAAAAGGTATCAGGATTTAAGAAATCAATTAAGTTCGAACCTTGGTTTGATGATGAGTGCAGGGCAGAGATCGAACAACGTAAACGCATCAGAGTGATCCACTTAGAAAGATATGATGAAGTCAACGCAGAAAGATACGCAACGATTCGGAAAAATACAATGAGACTCTTCAAACGCAAAAAAACGCAAATGGGAGAAGACTCGGATCAAAAAAATCTTAGAAAATTCCAGAGCAAAGAACATCAGAGGTATGGATGCCGACATAAATTCAATTAGAAATGCCTACCGAGGGAGAGCCAAAATGATTTGAGACGCAAACGGCTGTCTGGTCACAGAAACAAACAATATCGTGACAAGATGGAAGCAGTATTTTGAAAATCTGTTCAATGTACGCACCCATCAACCACAAATAAACCCACCAGACGTACACACAGCCGAGCCTCAGATCCCAGAGCACTCTTTCAACGAAATTATAGACGAGGCAACCGCTCGAAAGATCCACCAACTCATCCAAACAATATGGGATATGGGAGTCACTCCGGAAGAATGGAAAACCTCAATAGTCGTACCCATTTTCAAAAAAGGCGACAGATCTGACTGCAAAAACTACAGAGGAATAGCATTGCTCCCAACCACATACAAAATATTAACAAATGTCATACTGACGAGAATCATACCGTACGCAGAAGAAATACTGGGAAACTACCAATGCGGATTCCGTAGGAACCGGTCAACAAGCGACCAAATGTTCACAATAAGGCAACTACTGGAAAAGAAGTGGGAATACGGAGAGACGGTTCACCAACTGTTCGTTGACTTCAAAAAAGCCTACGACTCAGTCGCAAGGCAAAACCTTAACCATATTGTAGTTGAGCTGGGAATCCCGAAAAAATATGCCGCCCTCATTCAAATTTGCATGAACGAAAACAAAGCGCGAGATAGAATAGAAAACCACCTCTCAGAACCATTTGAAATCCGGGACGGACTAAAACAGGGAGATGGTCTATCACCCTGTCTTTTTAACCTTGTGCTCGAGTATGTCATCAGGAAGGTACAAGACGACAACATGGCCGGATCCACCCTGAACGTGGTCACACAAGTGCTCGCATATGTGGATGACATCGGCGTTTTGGGCGACAATCTATAAACTGTAAGTAAAAATAGTGAAATCATCATGCAAGCGGCAGAAGAGGTGGGCCTAGAAATAAATGAAGACAAAACAAAATACATCATTATGGCAAGAGTAGTTGGACCTCAGAGATCACACATAAACATCAGAGCCAAGATATTTGAAAATGTCAAGGAATTTAAATACCTGGGAACAATACTGACGGCCAGTAACGAAATGTCGAAGGGTATTCACATAAGATTACACTCCGGCAATGCTAGTTGGCATGCAGTCAGTAAACTGCTGAAATCCAAACTGCTATCACGTAATATAAAGCCCCGTGCTTATAGGACCATAATCATGCCGATTGTTCTATACGGATGCGAAACATGGGCTCTCACAAAACGGGAAGAAAACAAATTCCGCGTATTCGAGAATAAAGTTTTAAGGGGTATCTTTGGCGGCAAATATGACGAGGAGGCAGGACAATGGAGGAAACTCCACAACCACGAATTGAAAGAGCCATGCGGATTAGAAGTATTATGCCGGACACGGGCACACGGTTCAGTTCTTCCTCATCAATCATTGTCACTAAAGTTCCGACACATCGTTCGCGAGCCAACAAACCGAACACCAAAATACGGAGCGGACAACACAGGAAATAACGCACAGGTTTAATTGGTGATCACCATTTTTATTTCTTTGATTCAACTCATATTAGTGTTAAATTGGTTTTTACTTATTGGATTTTAATACCCACATGGCGGACTTGATTTTAATTACTTTTAAAACTCCGGGCATTTTTACGCGTCTCTGCAGTGATGGAGAGCGGGAGCGGCATGACCATTGTGGTCAGCGGATGGAAATTGACTCAACGATATTTAATCGTTTTGGGGCGAGTTTTCTCAAGAGAGAAAATGTTTCTCTCGTGGTGAAAACATGGAATGGGCTGCTCGATAGTATAGTGGTTAGTATACCCGCCTGTCACGCGGGAGACCGGGGTTTGATTTCTCGTCGAGGAGCCTCTGGCGCAAGACTAACGACCTTGCCGGGAAAAAAAAAACAAATCGTTATGGAAAATTTAACAAGTCTCGGTACATGCTAAATAAGGCCAAGACCGGCTCCCGGTTGTAGTGCCGATGATGATGATGATGATGAAAACATGGAAGAAAGACTTGGCAATGTATGCGTATGTGTGAGGGAAGATCACATTGGTTTTTTTCATACACAAGGCCACGGGAATGAACCTGAAACAAAGAAAGGAAAAAGGGATCGGGGAGTTCTTTGTTTATGTGAGAGGTTACTGGGAAACGAATCCAGAACTATGTAGGATAAAAGGAATTTATGGCCTGAGAGTTCAACTGAGTAAACATTAGGTGGTAGGTGCATTTGGAATACTAGGATGATTGAATTGTTTGCGTATCGCCAGAATGCCTGCTGAAGGACAGCGGTATTTCGTTTACTCATGGTTCGAGTTAGTGAAATAGTCTCAACGTGGCTAAAAAGGTCGACAGCCGACGGGTGCACAGATAGTTCTTATGTACACATATTGAGGCTGGGATTAGCCAACTCAAGGGTAAGATTCTTTGATATACGGTCGTATGATATGCGAACTGATGAATTTTATTACAGGGAATTTAGGATAAGGTAAGAAAGAACTCTTACAGGAATTTGTATGCGAAAGGAATGCAAGAAAAGTTAAGAATTCTTTTACTGAAGCTTTTTAGATTATACCTTAGATAATCCTAGATGCGTAAAGCATTTAAGGTGCTAATGCGATTACATTAGCGAAATTATGTGATTGAATGGGAGTTATGGGGGTTTTTTTAGGTAAGTGAACCGTGGGGTTTGGCGGAATGGCCACAGAGCTATACCGCAAACCTACAATAGTGAGAGTCATCAAGTCGCGAAGATTAAGATGGGCCGGACATGTAGCGCGAATGGGCAACGATAGGACCGTGCGTAGAATTCTTGACGGTAGACCAATGGGAAAGAGACCGGTGGGACGGCCGCGACGGAGATGGGAGGACAATGTTAGGCTTGACCTCGATGGCGATGTCAAATCGGTGCGGTCATGAACTTCCGGGTCCCTACAGGCCAATAAATAATAATAATAAGGTTTCCAAACTCTAATTTGCAACTCCTCAATGAAAAAAATACGATATCAAGAGTTATCTGTTACCATCCGAGGACGCTGTCTTAAATTTAATTCGCATATTCAAGCAGGACCGCATCGGCATACTTGACTTAGAAGCTACAAGCTCAATTCAATAATGAAATTATAGAGTGAAGATATCATGCCTTTCTCTGTGCAACAAATATCACCATAAACATTTCACAACCTAATTCGGAAGATAGAGTTCGGCTCTCGAAATATTCGCATGCAGAAGTCGTCTGTTAGCGCATGCATATTGGTTCATACATTTTAACCAAAAGAAATCGTTCTTCAGTCGAACTGTGGGGGTTTAAGTATGGTGTACCTAACATGGGCACTAGATTCACTTACCTCCCAACACTGGTTCACTGAGATTCCATCTACTGTTCCACGAACTCGATAAAACAAAACATCGGTTAACTTGTTTAATTGGTTTTTTATTTGTCCAAATGGTTATTGTTAATTGGCTGAGTTAAACGGCTTCGATAGAAGATCGCACACCGGGATAAATTTAACTTGACTTCAACGTCTTATTACACTTCACGACGTTTTCTTTGTTGTGGTTTATTCAATTAAAATTGTACGCTCACTGAGATGATTCATTACCACGAAAACCCGCGAAGTTTCTTTACAGCGGTTTATAGTGTAAAACGCATTTTTCAGTTCAATTTCCTCACAAGAGATGTATTAATACGCGAGAATCGGACACATATATATTTCGACCAACACACGACCTCGAGATGTATCTCGTTAGATAACTCGCACTTGAGAAAACAAATAGGTTCGCACCCGACTGGTGATAAAATCTGACTCCTCGATGCAACTCGCATCCATCAGATTCAATGGTGGTGAATTGCCTCGATGGAGGAGGAGCAAAACGATCAACTTGGCGGCGGCCTATCGTGATGGAGCATGGGAGAATTTTCCTATACCGTATAGGCAAATTCGATGCCCCGCAATGCAGACATGATCAGTGGACAGCTGATCAAACAATGTACGATCATCAGGGGCCACGGCGATGTGGCCATAGATCGTTGATGATGTACGCCTGGGAACGAAAATAGGTTTTTGCTTCAAAGTAAACAAAAACGCTATTTCACAGGTCCTATGATGGGATGCACAATGTGCATGATGTGCCTATGTTGCAAAGGGTCATCATTGTATTTACATAAGATTCCAGGGAAATGCCGTTGTAGGCGATATCTCCTGGTGACGATAGTTCCACCAGAGATTGGGAATCTATTTGCTTTAGCCGAATGGCTCTATAGCAGAATAGGGAAAATTGTTCATGGACGTTAAGTCCACAGAAAACTCAGCGACTGTGGCTATGGGTTATTTGTTTGGGTTAGATGATGGGACTTCATGGGGCATGAACGTGGGTAAACAAATGATCATGTTCATGCCCAAATCAAATGCTCGGTTGTATAAAGATTAGGAAATAGGTCGCAACTCAACGAACTTTAGGGGATAGATAAGATATACGAGTATGTACGGTAGGAGGGAATATCGGTTGCAGCTGTGTCCGCAATACGCTGGCCAGCGTTTGTTTATCGGTAATTGCTGACAAGCTGAGCTGATAGGAGATGTAAACTGGTTCATGGAGTATGAACCAGAAAAGTTCGGAATTATGTATGCCGTCTGAGAGATTTCCTTTCAGGTATGAAAATTGCTGTGGGGAACTTGTGCTGCTCAAAATTGCAGGGAGGTATGGTGTCTTGTAGGTGAGGGAAAAGACAGGTTAAGTTGAGGAAGTGGGTGTGTAGGTTTTTAAGTATTGTGCACCGACGTACGGCGCTGATTCACCTAAACTCCACGGATAAATAAAACACGTCAGTAATCCTTTTGATTCACTTTCATTACTTTATTAAAAAGAACTGTTCACTCAGACACTACTTTACTAAGTCACAAGCAATCGTGAGCTACCTCCACTGCAGTTCGTTCGCGCTATCATACGAGACTCCGTATCACTGACAATTTCAACGATAAATGAACATTAATTTTGAACACAAATCCCGACTCAATTTACTTTATTAACTTTGGGTTGCAAACGATTAATCGACTTAAAATGATCCACCAGGCTCTTGACCGCGCTCAATGGGGGTAAAAAGAAAAGGTTTAACTCCGGTTCCTGCGTGTGCATGTACTTTGGTATATCTGATCTGACTAAATTCTATTCGCAACCATCAGGTCATCATGGCAGCGAATAGCTTCAAAAAGGGGAGGAGCGACGCGATCAACCAGAGGCAGCCAATCGTGATTGGGTATGGTGACATGGGGTGGATTTTCCATGTATGGGTATCCGCTACTGAAGGCCAGCAACGAACGAACATAAGAGGATGCGGGCATTGTTGTTGTAACCCATCGCAAGTATCATTAGAGGAAGAAATAGTTCTCTGCAATCTTATGTCAACAGAAACGCTATTTCCATGATCGAACGATGGGATACGCATTGTTTGAGTTCGCCAACATTACATGGGGTCGGCGGGTGTGTACACAATTGATTTGTGTAACGCTTGCCGGCGGCAGACCTTTCTGGTGTGAAAAACACACCGAAGATCCGCTTGCCCTAGGAGAGGTCATAAATCAACATTTAGTTGATGGACATGTTGTTTTCCGGGTCCGCGGGCGGTTGGCGGCCGATAATAAAAAATGTCGATGTACCGTAAACAATCCGGAAGATATGGATGCAACGTTTGGTTTTGCAAACGAATATAGGATGCAACCGTTGCCAGTTGTTTAAAATAAACACTTGACGGCCACATACAATTTGGTGCATGGGCGCATGTTGTTTTAGGGTATGTTAATCCCGTTGGTGGCACCGTCAGGCGAAAGTATCTGCTTGGGTGTTTACTTTGTGTAAACGAAAGCAGCTTCGATAGCCAGCGTGAGAATCGTGGCTACTCGTTGCTTAAGTAAATATTCCTGGTCATGACCGATGCTGGTGATCGTTCCCAGATACGGCAACGGATCATAAAATCGGTCATGCGGATAACCAAGCAAATATGGGCGCCTGAAAGGCCAATGTTTAATTTGATCTTGTCTTCCTTTGGAAAGATAGATCATAGAACATGCCGTTGAAAATCGGTTGATGCTGGATTGATGTCATGGCAAGATGATAGTCTTGTCATGAATTATGTTTCCAGGTATGACCGCTCGAAGAGGGCTTGGAACAGCCCTTAAAAAGGTAAGCTGCCTATGGGGTATTTATGTCGGTTATCCGTGGGGATAACCGAATTGATTCCAGCAAATTGGTTTGCAGTTAATGCCATAGCAAGGTTGTGTAATCTTGCCGAAAATTCAACTTTAAGGTAAGTTGTATTTGCTGATAATGGTGGGGATCGAGCGATGCGTGATGTAGTCACGAAACAGGTAAGGCAGATTAGGAGGAGGTTAGTTGGGTATGGGCGCGCGCCTGGGCGCACGTACGGGGGGGTTGTGCCAGTGGGGTAGGAGTCGTCTCAGTGGATGGGGTAGCTATTGCTTAATATAATATAATGGAACATGGGTAAAATTGTATAAACGATGATCATCTCCATGTCCAAATCCCATGATCGGTTGATAACCGATGAAAGGGAATTGTCGCAAGTGTTGCGAACCTAAGGGTTTAGGCGCGATATACAATTGTGACTATGGAAAGAATAACGGCTACAGCTATGTCAACAATATGCTGGCCAGCGTTGGTTTATCGTAATTGAAGACAGGCTGAGCCGATAGCAGATGAACTGATTCATGGAATATGATCCAGGGAAATTCTGAATGTGTGGATGCCGTCGGGTAGGTTTTCCTTTCAGGTATGATACTGCAGGGGAGCTTACGCTGCCCCTAATTGCAGGTAAGTGCTATGGCTTTGGAAGGTGGTTAATTTAAGAGGATGGGCGGTTCTTTGGGAATGTATTAAAGAACCGCCACAGGTGGTTCTTGGAGAAGACTTTGAAGAAGCCTTACAGAACCATAACGAACGCTTTGCTAAATCAGGTTTTACTCCAAGATTACAATTTATTGGCATTCAAGAGCAATGTACAAGGGTAATTCCAAAAGTATCTGAACTGATGATTACTATCCATAGTAGAGAGTACCAGCCTTATTTATCATACATTTTATGTTTAACGACGGTTCTTCGTTGGGTATTTGTTCGACGTTAACGGTGAACACTTTGAGTGAATGTGTAAACATAGACGAATTTGTGCTCAACCTTTTCACTGTCAGAAAATATCTACCACTGAACCATTTTTCAAGTTTGAAACCAGAAAATAGTAGTGGGAACTAAATATGGTATATGCGGAAGCAATTCGAACTTTTTCTCATCGATTTTGGAAATCGCGATGAAGAATGTTTAATTAACAAATTCAGTGTGAGTGAGTACATTTGACGACTGCCTTATTTAGGAAGTCCTGAGGGTTGTTAAATTGTCCATAATAATTTGTTTTTCCGGGCAAGGTCATTAGACTTGCGCCATATCAAACAGTATAGCATTATTAAATATCAAATGTAAGGTTTTTAAGGTAATTTTTAAGCAAAAACCGCCAGGTACTCGTCACTCTGGTACTTCTGAGATTACCCTCATATATCGATACTTCCTTTTCCAATTTACTCTCCCGTACTAAGTTGTCTTCCACGGATCCTTCAGCCATTGAAGTCATTATTTTCCTCACTTTTTTTCTATAATGCTGTTGACATCATCTCTATGACCCTGTGGCGCTAGGTGCACCTCAATTCCCTGATAAATCTTTAACCAATCACTATGTTATTCATGATATCATCCATCTAACTATTTGCACTGCTACCTAGCTCACTTTCAAGAAAATTGTCAATCTAATTCCGTATTAACCTTTCGGTTGTCTTCAATCATATGCACGATTAGGCAATGAAAACTTGTAATTAAACACTATATCAAGTTTCCAAGTTCATCAAGAACCGTTTGTTATATTAACCGTGTATGAAAATTAATTCAACAACCGATCAGAAACCAACAAAAAAACGTTGTTTTCGATCAAGGAAAATACATCGGAGGTGCAGTAGGCACTGCACCGTAAATAATATTGGATAGGCCTAGATGAAACATTGTAACGACTCAGAGCAATTGCTCCATTGGTCTCCTTGAATGTCAAAGTTGACAAATGCAATCCGCAGGCGAAACGATTGCAACTCACAATCATTGGAGAGCTCCAGATCAGTATAAAAACGCGAGGCCCACATCCAATCATCAAACAGTTACATATCGTCGATTGAACAACGGCCATTCGAATTTCTGAATAAATAACTCGCTTGAAAACTCCATTCAAAATGTACAAAATTGTAAGGACCTGAAATTTGATAGCCGGGGGAAGTGCTAAAGACCTGTGTACCTCGTTTCAGTTGTTAGTCCTTTCACTGGTCGCCATCGCTTACTCAGCTCCCGGAGTTGTGGTCGCCCCAGTTCCAGTGGCCCACAGCGCAGCAACTGTTCACCATACAGCAGTCGTTCACCCTGCGCCAGTTGTCCCGGTCCATACGGCTGCTGTTCATCACGCAGCAGTGGTCCCAGTCCACCACACACCAGTAGCGTAAGTTTTTCGTGTCGGGTTTCCATATACCGACATGCCTTAGACATTGACCTCCTCCTTTTCCTTTTTCTAGTGTTGTTCACAGTCCTGTTGTCAAAGCTGTTGTCCCTGCCCATCATGTGGTTGTTGCCCATTAAAGGACCTACGGCAACTGACCTTTTCTAAAGGTAATCTTTATTGGCAGATGCCTTCTGTCATATTGTTGATTACAATAAATAAAATAGAAGAGTGGAAAAATGACAAGTTAAAATAAAAAAAAATATGTTTGTATATTTTCGTATGCCTGGGTCTATCACTAACATCCGTTTCCGGTTTGATATGACGCTTATGTGTTGAAGATTTAATTTCCCTCATGCCTTCGCGACTTCCGCTTTGGAACCAGTTCTACAGCAATTCGCAAGTGGCGTACACTCGCCTTGTGCCTACAACCTTAACAACCGTCTGCCTCGGATCGCCGACATAAAGTTGTTGAAGGTTAAGGCAACGATAAATGGAGACGTCTTTCGAAGGTCCAGCTACGAAGGCAGTTTTGGTATGGGCGCGTGCTTTTTAGTAATTTCGCGCTCTACTTGACATTTAATGAAGAATGAAAATTACAGAACCAGTAGAGCCGGTTTTGAAGGATATTTTTCATGGGGATAATTGATTGCGCCAGCCTGGCTATCACTAGTTGTTCCATGTGATTTCGGATACAAATGGCTTTTGGGTTTATAAGATTGTTTTCTGAATTGACTATCAAGTGAGAAGGTTTTTTAATTTAAGTCAAGGAGACCAACAAACAGACGGGCATGTGGTTTCTTGTCAAGAGGCACGTGTTGTTAATAAAATCTGGAAGATTTTGCTGATGTGAAATTGAAAAATGAATGGATAATCCAATTATCAAAATAATTACTGGTGGTATCAAGGATATGATAAATATAGTAACGTTGAGTTCTCCTGCCAACAATAACTTTAAGAGATTGTGAAGTGAATGGATAATCAGATATAAAATTTGTGAACGGTGACCTTTAGACATATTGGTTCTTCTGAATGCCGATGAGGTCCACCGTGCAAGGATGTACAAAGTATGAGAAATCGTATCAGATTGTCAACTGATTATTCAACCAAATGGTAATTTGTGACCGCGTGTGATCGAAAGATAGTTGCCGAATTCACATGTTTTGGAAAAGTTACATTATTCCGAATGATTTGGGATTTGAAGAGCTCAAGGGTTTGGCAGCAGCAGCTGCCATAGACATACGGTTATTGAATCTCAACCAGCACAATATTTCTTTCGGTAAGAAGTGATATGGATGTTCGTGATCCCAAGACATGAATTTTAATGGGAGACGATGCTATAATCACATGAGGTAACTTGATGTTGAAAGTGCAATAAACTCCATGAAAGTATCAATCGTTGAGGCGTTATTAATTTCACAGTATACATCCGAGTTATATCGCAGTAATAGATAACTCTGATACAGTATATAGCTCTTTGCAACACATTAAAGGGTAACACCACTCTAGGAATAAATACAAGTTTTCCTCTTTTTTGTTGCTAGGAGATGGTAATAATACTTATGTATGTTACTAAACATATTTGATGTGTTCGAAAATGTTTGTGTAAAAAAATAATACAAACTGTCGGCGTTGGGCCAAGCCCTGTCAGTGGCGTATAATTTGAGGCGCTTTGCGACACACAGTCAGAGGTCAGAATGGTGAATCCTAAAAGGAATTATAAATTTTGCTTACTTAATACAGCTGCCGAAATACGTGTGATTTTGAAAACACAAATTTTTGAATGATGGGTAACTATATAAAAAACATCAATTTTATACCACGAAAATGGGTTCGAAATTTGTAAAAAAGCAACAACAAAAAATCAAATTATCGACAATCCTGTAGTATTATTGTAAAATTGTAGTTTTATTTGTAGGGAGACAGGACCATTGTAGTGTTAAGAAAGGGCAAGTCTGCTCCAATTGTGGTGTTGTGCCGACCACCGGCTGCAGAATTGTGCCAATTGTGGTGTTATCTCCGGTCACCGAATTAATCGAAATCAGATTTTTATAATTGTAGTGTCATACCGATGGTAATGGTATCTTCTGCAATGTGGAAATTAGCCAAATTAATTGTGACGAAATGTAGAGTTGTAATGTATGTATATATGATGTAAGTTGTAATGTAAAGCTGCCGCACCAGTTAGGACAGTTGAAACGTATATAATGTATACTCCAGATATAGTAGATTACAGGTGCGAAAAGTAATAGAAAGATGATCATCAGGTACAGTATATTACAGTAGTCGGACGTAACAGAAAGAAGATGCTTCAATGGAACGCTCCCAGAGGATGAAGATACTGGAGTCTTGGGCTGCGCTAGTGGTTACAGTGTACGCCGTTGGGGAGTGTTTTGCTGTATATTGTTAATAACATGTAATGGTAGCAATCGGCCGGCGTAAATTCCACGTTGTAGTTGTTCTACGAATCAGTCTCTATCAATCTAATTGCAGGGTTTTATTAAGTTCTTTCCTTGAATTAGATTTCCATATGACAATTTCTCATTTTCATCAAGGCCGAAAATGTCGAATTTTATCTCCTTCCACTTGCACAGTTACACCTTCATCAGTTAGGGCACCGCTACGGCAGCCCTTCCGTTCCTTTTTTAAACAGTCGCACCCAGTTATCGTCATTCTATCCCCTGCGAACAGAACATTAGATAAACACACTGGTTACCTGGTTGTAGCTGCATAGATTCCACCCGAACAGTGAAAAACGTAAACACCTCCAACCGTGGTTTACTTTCAATTTATTTGTCCTTTTTTCGCTTCAACACACAATGACAAACGCTTGCACAGGTATTTAATGTACTTCTTCACGACAAAGTTTATTACGTTTATTCGTTCATTCGATTAGACAACTTAACTTTACATTAACTATCCAAAAACCCGCTTATCGTTTTGTTCTTCATCTATTTTTTTTTTCTATTGGTAAAACGACATTTATATAAATAAATGTTAGTATAATGGAGTTAATCTTATTCTTGCTAGAGAAAAGGGGAAACAACGACAAACATCCCACTGAACCACAGACAAAACAAAACCAAACATTGCTCAAATCCACAGTCTCTCCTCCATTACGGCCCCAAGGTCTAAACTATCATCAAGCAACGGAGACCTGCCCCCCCATATGGGCTCACCACACAGCGATCCCTCATAGAATCGCAGCCAAGAGTTCGACCCTCCCAACTTCCAATGTGTTTTCGCAACTTCATGGCCTGATTCTACCTCCAGCACTGAGGTTTGCCCCTGCAGTTGGCGCTGGGAATGCGCCTACAGTATTAGGCCTGGCCTTAAAAACCTTTCAGTTAGACTCGTAATTTGGGTTTCCTCGACGAAGTCCTTTACAAGGTCGAAGATATCGGAGAGAAACCTGAGTCTGGCCAGTTAAATCAGGGGCTCCAAGTTTTAGGAAGGCTTACTTATCCTTTTTATATCGGGCCTTTCCCTTTTTGTCCACTGTTTGGGCTTTATTGGGACGATTACGATTACCCCCCACACGGTGTTGTTGTATTCCAGAATACTACCCTTATTAGATTTAACACTGAATCTCATTACTTTTCTAACACACCTTTAAAACCTCCTCTGTTCATATCTTATTCTCACTTAATACATAACATTAATAAACTTTCACAATATTCTATATCTAGCCTGTTACAGCACATTTCATAACATGCCCCTTTTCAAAACATGCAGCTTTTTTTCATTCAAAACATAGCACTTTGATTTTCGTTCAAAGTTTATTCAATTTAAAAGTCACAGAGACTAAAAGGAATACTTTGAGAAAATTTGTTTTGTTCACATTATAATTTCTAACCAATTAGAACAATAAGTAGCATAAGAATAGAGAAATTTTAATTGTAAAGTCAGTATTGAGTTTGAGTTTGGAGTCAGTTAGTTCTAATAGAGTTCTAATTGATTATTGAGAAAGTGAAAATTTCAGTTCAGTTTGAGATTAGAGTTTTGAGTTATCAGTTTGAATTAGTAAGTTGAGTTTAGAGATTGTAAAGAAAAAAGATAAGAATACAGATAAGAATAGACAGACGAGCAATGAAGAAGTTATTAAGAATAAAATAAACAGAAAGAAGAAATATAAAAAGAAAAAAAAAAACAAATTATTTATTCGAGAAAGAAGACGGACAGAAAGACCCGATATATTGGGTATTAAATTCGACGGATTCGTCTTACCATCCTCTATTTCATAAAAGGTCCACGCTCTTCCCTCGATAAAGAGGAAGCACAGCGCCGGACTATAACAGTATGGGTAGG
Source organism: Microdon myrmicae (assembly GCA_963931805.1). NCBI lineage: Eukaryota > Metazoa > Arthropoda > Insecta > Diptera > Syrphidae > Microdon > Microdon myrmicae. Next base: position 77,318,469 of record OZ007499.1, read on the forward strand.
GTCTCCGGGCGAGTACCGGCCGCAGTATCGACCTTGCCAGGTCCTTTTGGCACGGCTCCCCGTTCGGCTGCCGTTTGTTCAACCCTTCCCGTCTTATTGTTCGCAAAGGTTCGGGATTTACGGTCGTACGGAGAAAAACCAAACAACCACCCGGTCCATTGACCTTGCAATTTTTCGACAGGAAGTCGTACCCCAACAACTCATCTTCTCTAAAACCCGGTGTTGGCATACCGGGCGTGATGCCGGTTCACAACAATATTTAATTTAATATTTGTTTTTGTACTTACCTCCGGGCCGAATAATAAGATCTCTTTGCTGTTTTATTTTGTTATATTATTTTATTTACTCTTTGACGATATAAGCTTGTGACTGGCTGCCGCGACTGACTGGTATCGACTGCTTGGTGGTCAGTCGCTAAATGCGCCGCCCTTTTATGTTGTGGCAAATCGAGATTTGCATACAAGTGTTAATTGATTGTCGAAGCACAAACCCGATTATTTGTGCTTCAAATATAATTAGGTTTAGAGAATTGAATCAATGTGCAGCAGATTAACTTTAGGTTTGATCTGTCGCACATATGATTCGCTATGGGTGAATGGATGAGTGGATGGTGGACTTTAGGGACAGGTAAGTATTTTATATATATGAATGGGATAGGCCTCATTGAGGGTAGGTATTTCTAAGTGGGATATTAGGCTGGGGGGTTTTCGGTAAATAAGGATGGTGTGGCGATTTAGATTCGCTACACCGGCAAGGAGTCCACTCCTTGGAAACTGCAGGGAATCTCGTGGTGCAACACGAAATTCCCATGGCAGCATCCCCTCGACTTGCCTTTACCAAACAGTGCTTGCATTGTATGTTTATGCACATCCATGCCATGTTTAGGATGGAGTACATTCAGCTTCAACAGGCTGACCTCAGCGCCTGAATCCACGATAAGGCGCGTAGTGTTCCTACGGCCAATGTCCAATGGAAGAGTGACAATCGGGACTTGGGTCGGCGAAATCAGAGAACAGCTTGAGCTGGGTTTCTATTTTAATGCGGTCGGGGTGGATTTTCCCGACCCGACCTCTGGGAGTTTCCCGATTCTCCCAGTTTGCCTTATGCCCAAATACTGCCGCCGTGTGTGTGCGTCGACCGCAAAATTCGCACCGCACCTCGCTCTTCCGTTCAGGACCGTCCCGCTTGGAGGTCTCGGTAGACTCCGAACTAGCCGAACTGGAGGGGTTTTGGCCTACTTTGGGCCTACGGTGCCAGGGTCGCTGCTTCCGACTCCCTGCGGCCCTTGATGCCGCCTCGCCCCTCGCCCCTCGCACATGTCTTCATGGGTTCCGATTCTGCAGAGCTGGTGCATTCGTCGCCATGTTGCGGCCCGGGCGATCCTCGCTCGCCCCCGTTGACCTAGTCCGCCAACGCACCCGCCACGCCTCGGCCGTCGACCCCCCGTGGCCCCGCGATAACAGGCCCAGGTGCCGAGTCCGAAATCACTTCGCAGCCCTCCTACGGTTTCGTCGCCGTTATCTTCGGGGCCTGCCGCGCCTGTTTTTATTGCTCCCCCGAGCCTCGGCCCGCACCCTTAGTGTGAAATATAATCTTACAAATGCAGTGAACCTTTGAAATCGGTGGAATGAATTGCTTGAGTTGCCCTGAGTGGGGTTTTGATTTCTTTCTTTTGATTTCTGATTTCAGATTTTTGTTACCACTTATTTAACATTGGGAGTAGTCGTTCTGAAACAGTGCGATGCACGTAAAAACAGCCAGAAATCTTATCCTAAAAATGTTTCCAAGGGTTTTTTAAGGCAATAAACCACTGTAAAATTTTCAAAAAAAAAGTAAACCGTTTATTTTTTGCTCAAACGATGTTTTCGGGTTTGAAAGATGGTACACCAAATAGGCGATGAAAATATCTAAATGCCGTGGCAAATTGAAAGTACTTATAACTGTTAATACTTTTTTCTCGAAATTAACGTTTTCAAGCTGCAAGGAAAACCACACGTAACCGCAGTCAACGAGTAGATTTTAATGTCTTCAATTGCGTTGGATCGCCAAAAGATTTGTTGGTGTTGACGATCTTGCTTGGCAATCTCTATTTGACGGAACATCTTCTCGATGTCTGCTGAGAAGACATATTTATGGGTGCGCCAATGTAACAAGAGTTCGAAAATATCATTTTGAAGCTCAGTTCCAACATGGAGACAGTCATTAAGTGTCGCTCTGTTCTCCAGCTTAACGGAGCCTTTGAATATTGCGTGTACTCATGACTTTGACCACGCACTGTCATGATGGGGTGTGAGGAATTTGTGGCGGTTCCGAAAACGCCACTGCCTACTTGCCCAATTACCCCCAAGCTTCCTGTGCTGAAGCCCCTCAAATTCCATTGTTTCCTAATTGCTAATTGCATTAGCACCTGTAAAAAGAATTTCACATACAAGGGCATTTTCCCATGCATCAACGCATCGCCAAAAATGTTCCCAACAAAGAATTCTTAGCATTCATAATCCAATGCATCACTAGAATTCATAGGAAAACTATTCCGGCACTATTGTTTGCCAAGCAATTTTGTCCCTCATGTGCACCCTAATCTTCCCACATGCGCATATCTTGCAGACTCTTTGTCCAAGGGACAAAAGCAAATACAGGCATCTAGCGTCTAGTGCCATAAACTGAATTCCTTCGCATGTGTACGATCACACAGACACACCACTGCGTGCCAGAGATCACCTTTCAATTGGTCACCGGCAGTAAGGAAAGATGGCATTTCCTTTGGAGGCCACACCCTAAAGAGATTATTTTCTCTTCCTCCTCCATATCTCACCCTTAACTGAGGATTGAGGACAAGTTAAAATGCAACCCTCGGGAAGTCGTATCTTAACCACCAGATACGTCGGTTGTGTTTTTCCCTGCTCCACGCGACGGCGCCGGGGCGTATATATCCCGGAGTCGCGAGTTTAACAGAGTGTTCTGCCAAGTTAGAGCGAAGTTTTTTCCGTGAAAATCCATTTTCGCAAACGGCAGGCAAAGAAGGATCCAAGTCATTTCCCGTTCAATCCTACAGTACAGTGAGTTCGCAATCATAATTAAGCTAAAAGGGCCGTCAAACATAAACAATAAACCTTTACTAATCGGGACAATAAATCCAACCAAATAGCGTTAAGTTATGTAAAATTGTGCAAACTTGTGTAAAGTTAATAATTCATACAAAGTTATCAATCAACGAACATTAAATAAAGTTTAGACTCCGAAAACTATGTGTGTTTTATTTCTTATTCCTCCTGTTTTGCTTCTTGGTGTGTTGTTTGGATATATCAGTGTCCCCAACGGAGTTCCTCGGAGACTTATTGGTGAACGCAATTCGGTGATCGTTACTTGGATTTATTTAGACAGTTTAGAGATGATGGGGATAGAAGATAATCCGCGCCGCACGCCGGCGCACTTCTTCTTCCCCACAAATTTCCCCTGAGAGATGTCAATATTTCCAATATTCGTTTGGCTCATATAGTTGAGCGCGGTATGCCCTTCCATGATCCTATTGTGTCACTCATCGAATGGATGTTTATGCCTAAACCTCCTCTCCGTCCGTTAAAACGCGATGCAAGCTGTAGTCGTACAGACACCCAATTGATCGGAGTTCGTTTTGATAGGCAAGCGAAGTATGTACGTCACCTCGGTGAATCGATGCAAAGTGAGCTTCGCATTCCTCTTCATCGGCCGTCAAGGCAAAGGTTCTATGAGTGACTCTTCTTGGATCCTAAAGATCATGCAATTCGCGATCGATTTGATCGCTGCTCAGGGGTCTCGCTACGCCGGAGCATGATAGGTTCAAGAGTGTTACGCCCGTCAGAATCCATCCCAATTGGGTAGCCTGAGCAAATAAGTATTCCGTGAACCCTTCAAGATTGAGCGCAGGGTTGAGACCATGCTTATTCTAGATTTGCGCCCAATGAGAGATCCCGTGCCAACGTTCGTCGGTGTGCCATGTACATTCTGTGAAATGTCTACCCGGAATTTCTCAATGAAACAACAAATTTGAATAAAACATCAAAATTTATGTTATCGTCTTCAGTAGTTCATAGTAGGACTCTTCCGAGGTAATACACTTATGTCAACGATTCCAATCCAATTTTCCACACACATTTTATAGGCCGCGAACAAATGAATTTTAGGAAGGGACTTACTTGTAAAATGCCGAACCGCTGGTTGGCTGGCGATAACCGCTATCCTTGGTGCAGGGGGTGTTAAAGTCTTGAACCCTCTGTGTCTTCACATTAGTTCGGCCCGATATTATATGTTTATTAAAATTATTCACATCCAGATACTTCGTGTGCCAGGACAATTGCCTTTGTTTCATTTTTAATTCAGCAATTCACTAGTTTGGTCCATATGTTGTTTATTTATTAGTAGTATTAGTTATTTCGTTACAACTTTACGAAAGCACTCACTCCCGTTTTGCTTCACGTGCATTAAAACTTTCATCCTAACTATTAATTGTAGGCGAATTTTTATCTCTGCCACGGCGAACTTTTTATTTTAACTGAAAAACACCTGTCAAAGTTTTTCTCATTTTGTTTTTTTATTCACCGCCAACTTTTTATTTTAATTATTACCAAGTACAATCGTTTTTTTATGTTTTCTATTTGCTGTTATGATTGTTATTATTCTTTATTGGCCTGTAGGAACCCGGAAGTTCATGACCTCACCGACTCGATTGCGCCATCGTTCCCTGTCCTGTGCACTCTCCTTCCACGCTTGACCATCCGATCCGATCTACTCAGGGTCAAACCTAACATTGTTCTCCCATCTCCGCTGTGGCCGTCCTGTCGGTCTCTTTGCCGTTGGTCTACCCTCAAGAATTCTACGCACGGTCCTATCGTTGCCCATTCTTAATCTTCGCCACCTGATTACTCTCACTATCGAAGGTTTGCGGTATAGCTCTTCTAATTCGTGGTTGTAGAGTTTCCTCGATTGTAAAATTGCGAATCATCTATGTGAAGCAAAAACAAGGTTGGAGCCAAAATATAACCTTGAGGTACCCTTGAATTAATGGGGTACAGATCCGAAGACTCGCCGTCAACAACAACCCGGATCGATCGATTTTCGAAGAAGCTCTTCGTCCAGTCGCAAAGCTTCTGGGAAAGTCCACACGAAAGAAGTTTGCTCCGCAATGCTCCGTGCCAGACGCGATCAAAAGCTTAGGAAATATCCAATGCGATCGCCCTTCACTCAGCATGTCCTGTTCTGTGTACTCTCCTTCCACGCTAGACCAGCCGATCCGATCTCCTCAAGGTCAAACCTAACATTGTCCTCCCATCTCCGTCGCGGCCGCCCCACCGGTCTTTTTCCCGTTCGTCTACCGTCAAGAATTCTACGCACGGCCTTATCGTTGCCCATTCGCGCCACATGTCCGGCCCATCTTAATACCCGCGACTTGATTACTCTCACTATTGTAGGTTTGCGGTATAGCTCTTCCAATTCGTAGTTGTGGAGTTTCCTCCATTGTCCTGCCTCCTCGTCATATTTACCTCCGAAGATACCCCTCAAAATTTTATTCTCGAATACGCGGAATTTGTTTTCTTCCCGTTTTGTGAGAGCACATGTTTCGCATCCGTATAGAGCAATCGGCATGATGATGGTTCTATAGGCCCGAAGCTTTATGTTACGTGAAAGCAGTTTGGATTTCAGGAGATTACTGACTGTGTGCCAACTAGCGTTGCCGGAATGCAGTCTTTTGTTAATTTCCTTCGACATTTCGTTACTGGCCGTTAGTATCGTTCCCAGCTATTTAAATTCTTTGAGTTTTTGAACTATCTTGCCTATGACGTTTATATGTGTTCCCAGATGTCCACCTGCTCTCGCCGTAATCATGTATTTTGTTTTGTCTTGTCTTCATTTATTTCTAGGCCCACCTCTTCTGCCGCTTGCATGATGATTTCACTGTTTTTATAGCACCAGTTTGAATCACACGTTCTTCACTATCGTCGCAAACGCTATAATTTGTGACCCCGACGTGAACTGTGTACACACAGCACGATAATGATCACGACTTCCGCATAGAGCATCGGCACGCTCGCCTCCTCCGACGTTCTCTCGCTCGCTTGTTCCTCGCTCCGTCGTTCGCACACAAAGTTGATTGTAACAAGGTTACTGAGGAGGGAGTAGTGTGGCGTTTCTAACAGATATACACAATATGCAATCAAACAGTGAAGAACACAGAAAGGAAATTCGAATAAGCAAAACATCAGTGCCGTATACCATAGCGATAACATAACAATTCCACATCAGTTGAGTGTACTTGAGTTTAGAAAACGAATTCGTACACGCGGCAGTGGCCTGATTGCTTTGGTTACATTTTTAGTGATTCTAACCGTCATAGCGTCAGTTCGAATCACACGTTCTTTACTATCGACACAAACGCTATAGATCTTTCGAGCGATTGCCTCTCCTCCATGCTTCACAAGCTCTGCAGTCGACTCCGGGAGCATTGTTGTTTTTCAATCGATTTAGTGCGTCTATAATTTCGTTGAATCAGAATTCTGTGATCTGAGCTTTGGCTGTATGTACGCATCTGGTGCGTTTATTTGTGGTTGATGGGTGCGCACATTGATCAGGTTTTCAAAGTACTGCTTCCATCTTATCACGATATTGTTTGTTTCTGTGACCAGACAGCCGTTTGCGTCTCGAATTATGTTGGCTCTCTCTCGGTAGCCATTTCTAACTGAATTTATGCCGGCATACATACCTCTGAAGTTCTTTGCTCTGGCATTTTCTATGATTTTTTCGATCCGAGTCTTCTCGCATTCGCGGTTTTTGCGTTTGAAGAGCCTCATTGTCTCTTTCCGAATTGTGGCGTATCTTTCTGCGTTGTCTTCATCATATCTTTCTAAGTGGATCCTTCTAAGTCGTTTGCGTTCTTCGATCTTCGATCTTCGCTTTGCATAACTTGCTGTTATGATTAATGTTATTATTTATTAAGATAGAGAGGGGGTGTGTGGGGGTTTGGGGCCTAACAATCCTCGAAGCGGACATTATTGTTTGGGAAACAGAAAAAAGGTACAGACAATCACATCTGGTGAATACGGTGCTTGCTTGTACATTTGGATTGAGTTTTTAGTCAAAAACTCGCCCTTAATGGTAGCTTTCTGAGATGGTGCATTATAGGGCAAATCCAAGATTTGTCTTTCCACAAATCCGGCCTTTTCTTACGAACACTCTTTCGCAAACGCTTCATTACGCCTAGGTAGTATTCCTTGTTCAGTGGTTGGCGGACTATACTCCATAATTCCTAACTACCTATACTCCATAATTCCTATCTACCTATACTCCATAATATCTATCTACCTACACTCCATAATTCCTATCTACCTATATTCATAGTGTGATAATCGAAGAAAACAGTGAGCAAGACTTTAATTTTTGACGTTCCGGCTCGTTTCGGTAACGCCATTCGAATGATTGTTGACTTATTTGCGTATCATACTCGTGGAATCATGTCTCGTCACAAATTACAATGCGTTGCATGAATGCAGAGGCACTGGTGGCTTCAGCAACCGCTTTTTGATGTTCTTTTTGCAAAAAAATTCAGCTCTTTTGGAACAATTTCGACCAAAATCTTACGAATTGGTTCGTATTAAGTGATTATCTCGTGTGCTAGCTCTCTCGACCTATAACTACAATTTTCAAACATCAATTCCTTGACTTTAGCGATGTTTTCCTCTGCCACAGCTGCTCTTAGAGTGCTCGCGCGAGGCAAATCATTAACATCTTGGCGATCACTTTGAATGCTCTATACCATTCGTACAGGTTGTTTTTGACAGAACTGAGTCGCCATAGGCCTTAGCCAACATTTTCAACACTTCCGCACAAGAATTTCTGTTGGAAGCACGAAATTTAATGCAAACTCTTTGCTTAACCAAATTATCCATTATAAAAATCGGAAAACGTACTTGAGGTGGACCAACAAAATCAGCAGCCGTAGACAAACTAACTGACAGATAGCGCTCAAACTTGACGTCACTGCGGTACCAAATTAGTGGCAAAAAGAAATTTTACAATAGGCGTACGCTGGAATTTTACCTGATACATTCCAGGTCGATATTTGACAAAATGTAAGTTGGAACCGCGTCGAAAGTTGGGAGCTGTTAACGCGAGGCAGTATAGTGAACGCTATTTGGCAGCGAGCACCTCCAACCACGAAAACTTGAACGAATTATCAACATTTTTCTGTTCTTTTGCATCGATACCTGTGATATTCTAACATTATAATCCACCTTTACGCAGATGATTTAAATCTGTTCTGTGGTCGACCCTTAGTTCATTAACGAATCTACGACTGCTAATATGCCGATCTACTTCGATCTTCGATCACTTCCATGATGTTATCGACGTTTTCGAAGTCGAGTCTAATTGGACATCTTTAATGTCACTCGAAGCAATTTTAATGATTTTCAGAATGAACAAAGACTATTTGTAGCCCGGACAAAATTATTCTGAACTGCTAACAGTTCCTACAGACCAATAAATATAACAAAATAGAATATAGAAGGACGAACGCAACTGAAGACAGTAGCAAAGGATATATCGAAAAATCAAATCCTCAGAATCGTTTACCACAACAGTTAAAGTATCAACTACACAGCAATAAAATCGGGAATCATGTCTTCCACACGGTCGTTAATCTAACGAGTTGGAGTTTATTTTTTGGCGGCTTCTTTGAGGCCTCGATTTCCCGATGCTATAATTTCCTTTTAAAAATCTAAGGACGATCTACCTGTGGCATTTTAAAAAATGTTTAAAGAGTAGCGCACCTAATACTCGTAACACCGGAACAAGTTACTGCTTGATTAATCAATGCTTATTCATTGCGTTTTAAAATACGATTGACATTTTGAGAAGTTTTAATTGAACACGACTGCAAATTCACCACATGGCCATTCATCATTACACTAAATCGATCTTCCTGTGGCTTTTTCATAAATTTTTAAAGACCAACACACTAAATAACAAGGAAACAAATTATTGTTTGATTAATCCACTGTTTCTCTTCGCGTTTTAAAGTTGGATTGTCATATATAGATGAATTTATTACATGCGACTGCAAGTGCTATACATGGCCGTTCACGAACACACACACCCGCCTCTTAGTTTTATTTTATTAATAAACGCTAACGTTTTTGCCAGCGTATTTGGATGGAATTTCTAATTGGCAAATATGTGACCACCTTCGTTGACTATTTAATTTTGAGTGTTTGGCTAAAAAAATTATTGTTTGATAAATCTACGGTTGCTCTTCGCGTTTTAAAGTTGGATTGACATTTTAAGATGTTTTTATTACATGCGACTGGAAATGCTCCACATGGCCGTTCACGACAACACACACCCGTCTCTTAGTTTTATTGTATTAATAAACGCGAACGATTTTGCCGGCGTATTTGGATGGAATTTCTAATTGGCAAATACGTGACCATCTTCGTTGACAATTTAATTTTGAGTGTTGTTTTTTTAAACAAAAATGCCACTTGTTCGTGAAAGGAACCATCCTTATAAAATACGGCCATTTCGGTCTACGATTTCATTTGGACCTTTTTTTATTATAGACTTTGAAGGTCAACGGTTATTTTTAAATTTCTTTTTACTTTTAATTTGCGGCTCATTATCTACACTATGTACGCATGTAATCTCAATATCCTTTAAAATACAGCCATCGCAGTACATTCTTTGTTTCCTCAATATTTGGGACCAATATTTAATTTGTGCTTGCTCGGTGGCAACTATTTATTGTCGTAGGATGTCACTCTCCCATGCAATTTGTGCATACACAACCGTTCATTTGTTTTCAGCCAAACCAACGATTTTCTTAAAACTTATTATCAACGGAATTGTTGATTTTATGAGTAGCATTCTTTGTTCCGTAACGGTAAGTATGGGTGCAATCATCGATTTTTCTTCCAGATGTTGGCACCAGTATAATATGATTCATTGCTTTTTTATCCATTTAGGGCTTGTGCATTTCTACGGATTTATTCAAAAATAATTTCGTGTGCTAATTAACCACAAATTACCCAACTCGTAGAATTTCATGTTAAGTAAATCCAAATATTAGAGCAACGGCTCTGATTTCTAAGTATCTAGGTGTGGCAGTTTTTGTAACTAGTAAATTGGAATACGTACAAAATCTTCTGAAAGCAGATTTAGCATTTTATCTAAGAATATATATTGCGACGCATATGACAGTCAGCTGTGATATCTGGCATATTCTGGAATATTCTAGAAAGTACTGGAAAACTGGAGATTATGAGCAGTAGAAAATTCGAGGCTATGGAACGGGCGGAAACGAAACGCCGAACAACGATGATTAGCGAAATGCCAAGTAATACGTGGTTATCAAGAGTCTAATAAAGTGTTTACCAAGAAAAGCGATTTAAGGGCTCTCATTTATTAAAATCTCGCTACAATTGGTGTCAGAAGTGGGATTAATTAAGCCTGTGAAAGTGTGCTGTTACGATGTCAAATCGATATTTGGAGGATCTTCGCGTTCCTGAGTTGAAGAAGAAACTTCAGGACCGGAATCTGGATAGCAGAGGACAGAACCAAATTCTTCGACACCGCCTGCAAACAGCAATGGAGGAAGATGGTATTGATGTCGACACATATGTCTTTGCGATTGGGCCAGACTGTCCGGATGGAGAAAAAACAGCGAGTCAAGATGGTGCCAATGTAACGGAGAAAAGTTCGCCACAGTTGGACATATAGGAGATGTTCAGGATGATGATGACAAAATTCGACGCACAAGCTGCAGATATTAACTCAAAATTGTATGCGCAAGCTGCAGATGTTAATACAAAGTTGGATGCCCAAACGCAGTGGATGAAATGTAATTTTCAACACTTTAAGGAAGAAATTCAGTCAAAAATTCGAAACGAAGTAGAAAATGTGGATCTAAAAGTCGCCGATGAAAGAGACTTGTGTGTGTTGAGAGAAATAAGACATCGCCTAGCAATCAACATGACTACAAAGATACAAGGATGCAACCGCCAATCTTCGATGGAACGGGACCCTTCTCCGTATCTATACGTCAGTTTGACGCCGCGGCCAATTATAATAAGTGGTCGGATGAGCAAAAATCAACATCACTAATCTTGTCACTCCCCGGGGCGGCTGCAGAATTGCTGCAAACCATGCCAGCAGAGAAGCAAACAGATTTCCAAGCGGTAAGAGACGGCCTTGAAGCTAGGTATGGAGACAACCACATGCAACAGGTCTACCGCATGCAACTGCGAAGCAGAATGCAGAAACCTGGAGAAAATCTTCAACCGTTGCAGGCAGACATTGAGCGATTGGCAAACTTGTCTTATTCAAATATGACTAAAGAATTTCTGAAGGAGGTAGCAATGGATGCATTTACAAATGCACTCCAAGATCGGGACTTGCAACAGGCCGTTCGTTTGGCAGGAAAAAAGACGACTAATGAAATACTGCCGTTCGCTTTGGCATATAAGTCTGCTAAACTGTCTACCAGGAGTACATACAGAGTCCGAGAAATGTCCGTCCAGGAATGTTCCCACCGAAGAATCGGGCATGTACAACGGAGAACCCCGAGAACTGATATAAGTGTTGGACATGCGACGAAGTCGGCCACATCTCTGTTGACTGTAGAAAACGTCGACGAATGAATGAAACACCAAGTGAGTATGTTCATGCGCTAATCAGACGAGGAGACTATCAACGGACCAATCTGAGGTCAATAGCTCGGGCAACGTGTAAGGGCAGACTTTAAGGGGCGAAAGTCGCCTGGTGGAATGTGCAGCCCCAGCATCGTAACTATATCACAACTCCAACGGGATAACCAAAGTTTAGTTATAACTACGACTGTTAACGCAAGGACAACAACAGTGACAATCGACACTGGAGCAACGACATCCATAATTCGACCGGATGTCGTGAGCAAAATAGCCCTTAATAAAAATAGAAGATACACTTTGAAGACTGCCACAAGAGAATGTTCTACAGAATTCGAGAGCATAATATTGCTGGGCAATATTCCCATCTCCCACCAATTTTTGGTTGCCGATATTACGGACGAATGCATTCTTGGAATGGATTTCATGAAGGAGCATCAAGTTGTTCTAGATATCGGGCAAAGAACACTGCGAATTGGTAACTTGGAGATTGCTATTGCACTGCAGGACGAACAATTGCGAGGACTGAAATGTTATGTGCGTGAGGAGAATGAGATCCCAGCCCGTTCAGACTCGGTAATTTGGACCAGTCTCGAGAGTGATCCCGGTGACAATCGATTTTACATCACCGAAGCTGTACAAAACCAGCGTAAGGGGAACATTCTTGTTGGGAAAGCCCTTATCGACGCGAAGAAGTACATCATACCTGTCAGGGTACTAAATGCGTCCAAGGAGCCGGTCGCAATAAGAAAAGGAGAGGTAATCCCAGAATGTGCACCCGTATCAATGATAAGCTCAATTCAGACAAGGGGAGTGGACCATTCAATTTAACAGCCCTCTGGTGCATCCTCTGTGAGTAATAGGCTGATGCCCCAGAAAATCGGATTAACAGATGGAAAAAAGGCAAACATTGAATCACTCCTGAACGATTTTTCTGATATTTTTTTTTGACAGGAAATGATAAATTCGGACGCACCGGCATAGTTAAACATCGGATTGACACGGGTGAGTCAAGACCTATAAGACAGCCACCTCGTCGACTGCCGTTGGCCAAACAATCAGAGGTAGGCAACATGATTCGAGAGATGGAAGAGCAGGGAGTCATCGAGAAATCATCGAGCCCATGGGCTTCGCCGATAGTGCTCGTCAAGAAGAAGAATGGGACAACTAGATTTTGTGTCGACTACTGTGGCGGTCCCGCCAAATCCCACGGTTCTCCTTCCTGAAAAAACCCCCATCCATACAACCCAGTCTGCATAAGCTTTCTCTAATGTAATTGCATTAGCATCTTAAATGCTTCACGCATTATATAGATCAAATCTATAATCCAAAAAGTCCCTGTGAAAGAAAACTTACCTTCATGCATTGCTTCGCATATAATTTCCTGTAAGAATTTCTTTCTACCTATTCAAGAATCCCAGGCAGATTTCAATTTCCCATATCTGAAACATTTCCTTTTACAAGGACATTTGATGCTTTCAACGTGCTAGATAAAATTCCTAAATTTAGTTCCTCAATGTGCATATGCACCATAAATACACAACATTCGGCACCCATTGTTATCAATTGAAATACAACGTCGGGCGGCTTGTTTTTACAGCTGCAGCAAGCCGGCCGGCGATTCACCATCAATAGGCAAACAACATTCAATTTTGAGCTTTTCTAGAATTAGGGTAGTATAAGATTTAAGTTAAGTTAAGTTAAGTGCTTTTACATAAAATTAAAAATTAAAAAAACAAAAAAAAAAAAAAATTGACAAAGTTTTTCAAATTTTTCTTTGTCTTTCAAATAATTATAAGTACTGCCACAAAGTTCTGTCGCCGAAAGGCAAACAAAGTTTTTCAAATTTTTCTTTGTCTTTCAAATAATTATAAGTACTGCCACAAAGTTCTGTCGCCGAAAGGCAAACTATACAATTGTTAAGTAATGTTTAGCTTAGAGCGTCTGAGAAGGACCAGTAAGTTATTATATAAGATAATTAAGCTAGAATTTAAGCACTTTTTGTCTAGCCTTTAATTTAGAAACTAAGAATATAAAAAGAAAATAAAAAATGTTTTAAAAATGAAAATGAAAAATGAATCTTTAATTTTGTTCGTCGCCACAAAACGAATGACCCGCCTCATACAAAGTCATGGAAGGGAACCGTTTCTGCCGCCGACCCAGGATACGATATACAATTTCTATTGTATAAAGTATCGCATACCATTTTAGCACCTTTTTCCTTTTCCTAACGTCTATCATAGCGACCTTGCACAGCATAGACACAGCCTGTTTCGTTGTTCCACTGCTGTCGAGCACGTGTAAATAACATCGATCTGAACGATCGCGCACATACCACAGTGGGTTTTTTACGTAGGCATCAACAAGGACGCGGGGTCTATAAAAAATATCCACTGGTAGAACACTGGGGTGATTCCCACCTATAGAATGATGACCAACGACAACGCGGATGTTGTCGTTCGGCAGCAGCACACAGTCGTCAAAATGTCCGGGAAGTAATTTAAACACAAAACGGGAGAATTTGATTCAATCAATGATCTTTATTGTTCATTCAGGTTGTAATCCATAAGTTGCTGTATAATCGTTATAAAGTTACATTTGATGCTTTATTGCATGAACCACTAGTTGATTTAATTGTTTATAACTCCCAGTGACGCGGCAGCAATAGCAACGGGGACACTAACTACGAAGGTATAATGAAATTCTAACACGAACTCTCAAATAGCTGCTTCTATACGAGGACAGAACGCTAAACGCAAACTCACAACTCAGAGGACGCGATGACTTGGCACGTGTGCGCGGTTTGATAGATAATATCTGACTCAAAGTAATGTACATTTATCAGTTCGATGCCCGCGAATTTCATCGATAGGGGAGGATTGTGTATGTGTGCGTATAGCACAAGTACGTTGCCCTTCAGCCGGGATGTCGGCGACGACGAAAGTGCACCTAAATAAACATGGGCTGGCGCAATGAATTGGTATTATCGAGATATGCGATGGCGAAAAATCGCCGAAGGGAGAAATAGGGTTCTGTGTCTTAAATAAACAGAAACGCTATTTCGAGGGCCATAAATCTTTGATGACCTGCGCCTGAGACCGAAATAGGTTTTTGGTTCGAGATACACAAAAACGCTATTTCAAGGGTCACGATGATATGCACATGGTGTTTACTTAGGCGTTCATGCTAATGCCATTGTAGGCTATAGAGTTTTCGTGGCGATAAGCAAACCGATGGTTTGCTCGCCTATGACCTAGGTAGCTGGTAGCTTTTGTTTCTTTTACAGGCCGGAGCATCGTTAGCATGATTTGGGTTATGATTGTCTAACGTCAATCATATTAGTGCCCAAATCCCATGATCGGTAGATAACCGACAAAGGAAATTGGTCGCAAGTTTTGCGAACCTTGGGACTGGGGCAATAAATGGATATGAACCGTAGCAAGAAACCATTGGCTTCAGCTATGTCAACAATTACGCTGGCCAGCTAGTATTTATCTATTATAATTGCTGACAAGCCGAGCCGATGGAGATATGATACGGTTCATAAACGGAAAAATTCAATGTGATGCATGCCTTAATGAGGTTTAACTTTCAGGTGAAAAAGAATGAAGGGTAGCTTACGCTGACCGAAATTGCAGGTAGGTATGGTGGGTTTGGAAGGTGGTTCATTTAAGAGGATGGACGGTTCTTTGGGAATGTATTAAAGAACCGCTACACCACCATGACCTTTATTACAAGATCTGGTTTCCTATACCACCAAGAGAGACTTTACGTTTCTCTGGTGGTAGGTAAAAACGATATCCTTATAGGAGAGGATATCGGTGAGTCGTATAACAACCATCCCAGGAGTCAGTCGGGTCGCCTCCATCTCCGCCGTACCGTGCACACGGTACGGTGATTTACACACGCCATTTTTATCGCCGCACTCGGTAATGTTGTATCGTTGTCCGTCGCTTGATTGGACTCCTCACAGTGTTCTGTAGCCTTTAATCAAATAACAGTATAATTCAGTGTGTCATGTGACTAGTGATTTTAATATATAGATATTACTTAACAATAAAAACCGATGTTACTAAACTTTATGCTAAATGTTTTATTTTCCTCTTACTGGACGTTGGATTGTGGACCTTCGCTAGTGTTTTGTTCTCCTGCGCTGTGGTTTCCTTTCGGTGTTTCTCGGAACAATTAGTGACGGTATGATGTTGGAGGAAGTAGAACTCGCACCCATGCCGGTGCCACGACAGTGCTCCCCACACTACCGCCGGTTAAACGTTTAACGGCTCTCATTTATTAAAGTAATTAATCCAGCGAACCCAAACTCGCTACAATATAAATTTTTTTTTTATTTGTTGTAAAACAAAAAGTGTGTCTTTAAAGAAACTAACTAATTTGTGGTAACTAATCAGAATTATCCACAAGGTATTTACGTTTAATTATGATTGTTTGTACACATAATTTTGAGTTTGCTTTTACTGGGAAATTGTTATAATCTTAAGTTTATAAATAATACAATACAAAAAATTTATTACACATCATTTTCACGCGACACATTGGAAAAAAATTAATCTATGATCTCGTCACAACATAACTTAGAAAAAACTTATAAGAATTCAGAAACCGTTGAGCTGATACCTTATTGCGCGAGGATATAGAGTTATTAGCAAACAAATGAAATGATTGTTGCCCTTAAAATATTCGTTTCTTAAGCATCCTATTTGATGCTCACTCGGAGGAGATCCTTGAATATAAATCTCGACTTTCCACTCAAAATATCAACATCGCATTTTACCCGCTCAGATTAGCAGCCTGGCGTGGATTCGTCCATGTGATAATAATTCGTCTTTATTAACACTTACGAATACATAGAAATGTCTCATCCCCCAACATCCGATTCACACCATACCAGGTGACAATAACAAATTCCAATCCGGGTGGTCTCAAAGATACTTCCTGCCACAAGATATACTCTGGCGTGTGACTTAAGGGTTACCGATCGAAAAAGCTAATTAAATGTGCTTTAGTCGAAGGAAGTGGCAATTTCATGGACTGTTGCGTCCTTATCTCATTCCACCCAACTTTTCTTCATGACAGTGACGAACAGACGGAATATTCCTTTCTTTTCGCTACAAGCCATGACGTTAGAGGATACTCCCCTTCGTTTTAGACCTGCTCAACTGACAGGATATTGACTATTAGACCACATTATGGTGTATGCCAATTTTGTCATCTTATCGTGACAGTATGCGGTAAGATGAATCCTCCAAAAAATGCAAATTCAATTTTTAGTGACATGTCAACATTTTGTGTCATGTATACATTTTTAGAATTTTAGGGTTTTTTATTTTATAAAGTGCATACAAGAAAAGCCCATCGCACAATGATTGACGGGGGGTAACAGAGGAATATTGACTGGATGATTTAAAAATGTACGAGTGTTTTCCCTTCATTCCCTGCAACTTTCACATTTTCAAATTGTCCAACTATCGAAGTTCATTATTTTTTTTTTTTATTAGAGAAAAGCCATAGAAGCAAACGACATAAGCTACTGGTTAAACCTAAACCAACTTATCATAAGGATACGCTTTCTTTTATTCAAATCTGACTTATATATGTACACTGGTTGGAGGCTTTTGCAATACACTAACTACCATTTCCTAGTTGAAAGATCACAAGGAGGCGTGATATGTAAACTTCTTGGCAGATTAGACTGCCCGGGAAAATTCCTAATTGAAAGCAAAAGTTTGATGTCACACACTATTACCTCAAGCACGTAATATCCACAAGAAACTATGTGAGTAGGGAATGCGATGCCGGAAATGATTTTAATGAGGAAAATCTCGAAATTCCATAACGACAAGGATTTCACCTCCCTCCAGCAAAGCAGTTTTTGCTTTACGCCCATTCTTCACCCATATATGTAATTTCCAGTCATTCTGACTTGGGGATGATGGTGATTCCATTCTTGTCACTGTTCAAGGGTAAATTGTTTCTTTCAAGGTCACCGCTGGGGGGAGAGGCAGTCAAGTAGTAAACGCAGACAATGTTTCCTTTTAGTATTATATATATACAGATGCACATACTCACTCATCCCTGTGCGTTTAAACATCACTGCCGACGTTGGCGGAAGGAATCTAAATGAGTTTCACTTGTATTTGAATATGTTGTTTGGGTTATTTTTTCGCACTAGCTAAGTCAACTGTTCTAGCAACAGAGATGGGAAGGCATTTGGAAGAATTTCGCTACAGTAAATAACTGAAGTGTCCCATGTAAGGATGTGCTCTGGACTTGATGGATTAAAGGGATGTGATTGCTTCCGTGAAGTTCTATACTAAGTAATAATTAGACAACAAACACATAAAGATATTTTAATGCTGGTGAAGGAGGTAATCACACAATTCGGCCGCAATATTATAAGTAACGTTGGACCTAAGAGTGTAGTTATTAGGAATTTCCGCACTGATAAATTTACTGACAAGAGTCTTACGCACTTAGCAGAATCGCTGTTCCAGTGAATTATTAATAGCACAGTTTATGAGCTGAAACATTCTGTTTTATAGGATCAATTGAGATTATCGTTTACGATAGCTTAAGTGAAGGAGTTCGTGATGGTCTATCATCGTGTATTTACAAGCTAATTACCACTCAAACATTATCTTGTCCATCAAGAAGAGAAATCTTCATATGGACTATAGTGCCTTATAATATGAGGTACTACAAAATATTCTTGATTAAAAAAAGTCTTTTACATTACAAAGCGATTCTGAAGGAGTAAGGACTGTTTAAAGATAAGTTTACATGGATGCGGTACTTACCATATGTCGGCGTTTTAATCTCATTATTCGTTTACGAGGGCATGATGGCAAGTTCTTATCTTACGAGTAGTAGTAAATAAATCCGTTTTTTTTTTCTTTTGCAATATGTGTTCCCTCGTGAGTTCTATATACTTGGTCTAATAACATTTCGTTTATAACGGGATTACAGACTTAAAGTAAGAAGGTCTTCAAAGTATCTCCTAATTTAGAACCAAATTTTAATCACCACCACTGATGGTGATAATGATGTAATGTTATGCTGCTAACAGATACGTCGGAAAATTCTGTTAGCAGATTGAATGGAGAAATTTTCCTGCAGTATAGATACAGAGTGCAGATATTATGGGAAATTTCCCCCTGTGCAGATACCGATCGGTGATCTGAATCGGGATATTTTTTTTTTTGGCAGACAGATAGTCTAAATCGAGGAGCCGAGAGGAAGAGTCTTCATCAAACATCGTTATCGAACAGTCTATTAGAGTGAGTTTTTATCGGTCACAGGGAGTGAGAGAACAGTTCGAGAACTCGACGAGGAAGTCGATCCGCGTCGCGCCTTAATTTAATTCTTGAACGGCCCGCGAGTGTAGTTTCGCGACATCTATGTCTTAAAGTTTATGTGTAAATACGATAAAGAACAATGAACATCGAAACAGTATCCTCGGTCAGTTTGCGACGAAGAAATTGTAAAGTCTGTGTGTGACTTTGGAGATAGTTTTAATAAATCGCCACGGGCGTAAGTGGAGTAACTCCTTAGGTATAGAAAAGAAGGAAATAAAGCAATATAATAAAAAAACATTTCGTGTTTCAGTTTTGTTTGCTGTTTCGCTCCATAGCGTTCCTTGGGTTAGCAGTGTTCGGCGGAACACCGCAGCCAACAACATTCGACGAACGATTGAATCAACAACATCCGCCAAAAACACCTGCGCGGGGAGGGAATTCCACAACTTCCCCGCTCTGTAACGAAACGACTTCAGACGCAGAGATGTTCGCGACGTCGGGAGATGAACCGGTCAAATTGGTATATCCGTCGGATTGTCTTGTGGAGCACATATAAACCGAATTACGCGGAACAATGCCACGAATCTCCGAAGAACAGTACCCGCGGTAATATCTGTAAAACAGACAGAGGTCGGCTCCGCGCTTTCGATGTGATAGCGACTTAGTCCCGATGTCAGCACCGTGTCCCCGATCAGGCGGACCGCTCGTCTCTATGTGCTCTCAAGTAGGTCGAGTGTATGTTTAGGATCAGAGTTCCAAAAATGCGAGCAATATTCGAGCGCGGGTCTAATTTGGGATTTAGACAGGCGCAAAAGTTGAGCCGGAGTAAAATATTTTTTGGCTCTAAAAAGATAACTCAATTTTCCTGAGGCGAATCTGGACGTTGGCCTACCGTCAAGAATTCTACGCACGGTCCTATCGTTGCCCATTCTTAATCTTCGCCACCTGATTACTCTCACTATTGTTGGTTTGCGGTATAGCTCTTCCAATTCATGGTTGTGGAGTTTCCTCCATTGTAAAATGGCAAATCATTTATGGAAAGCCAAAACAAGGTTGGAGCCAAAATATAACCTTAAGGCACCCCTCAATTAACAGGGTACAGATCCGAAGACTCGCCGTTAACAACAACCCGGATCGATCCATTTTCGAGGAAGCTCTTCGTTCAGTCGCAAAGCTTCTGGGAAAGTCCATACAAAAGAAGTTTGCTCAGCAATGCCCCGTGCCAGACGCGGTCAAAAGCTTTGGAAATATCCAATGCGACCGCCCTTGACTCAGCATGCCGCTCAATCGCAGACTATATATCGGTTATAATGGTCAAAAGGTCTCCCGTGGACCGCCTGTCACGGATTCCGTATAGACGATCATTCAGAAGTCTGTGGCGACTCTAACAGATACACACACAATTCACAAGCAAAATAGTGAAGAGCACCGAACGAAAAATCGAATAAGAAAATACATCAGAGCCGTATACCGTAGCAATAACATAACAATTCACATCAGTGGAGTATAGTCTAGTTTAAAAATCAAATTCTAAAATCGGCCAGTAGCCTGATGGGTAACGCTTAGGTTCACTTTTTGGTGATTCAAACTGTCATAGCGTCAGTTCGAAACACAAGTTCTCCTTCACTATTATTTCAAACGCTATAAGACCGTTGCACTCCAAATACTTAATTAACTCGGCATTGATTACCTAAAAGGCTAATAACCTTGCCCGTAAAAATAAATTATTATGGGAAATTTAAGAAGCCTAGAAACTTTTAAGATAAACGAAAGAGTCCGACAGTCCTCTAGCACAGTTCCTAATGACTATTGCTGGTATTCCGTCCGAGCCGATTGCCATCCCACAGTCCAGTTCACGTGGAATGCATTGAATATTACGCGGCTGGAATCTCACATTGCGCATCGAAGACAAAAGGCCGGGATCGAGGTTTGAATTCGCAGAAAATAAATTCGCGAGCACATTAGCTCTATCTTTTGAATTTGTGACTAACGTCCCTCCGTCCGTCACTAACGGAGGGAAAAAAGAGGAACTGAAGTCATTGCTGACAGCCCTTGCCATTGACCAAAAGGGACAACCACCAGTTGGACATTCAATAACTTTATTGGTCACTCTATCGTTGTAAGCATTCTTCGGGGTATTAATCGCCTGGTTGCATGCGTTTCTAATTCTAACAAAATTCGTACTGTTAATATCGGTGGAATTGGAGCGCCATTGCTTAAAGGTTCTATTTTTAGCAGCTGTAATTTGCTCGTACTTCTTATCAAACCAAGGTTTATCAGATGAACTTTGTTTGATGAAATGCTGAATGCAGATCTCCATCCCGAGAAGAATAATTTCTGTGACCGACCCCGCGCATACGTTAACATCGGAGTCTCCAAAGCACACCTCCGGCCACGAAAAGGATACGAAGAAATCTCGCAAATCGTCCCAGTTCGCAGCCCCATACCTCCATAACTGGCGAAGCTGCTTAGTATGGTTATTTCGTTTGAGATACAAGTGGTTGGGCAACAGATACCAAGCAGTGTTCTGAGTTTCCCAGTGGCACAGCAATCTCCACGGTATAAATGCGCGGCTCGGATGTCAAAAACAGATCCAGGGTTTTCGTATAATCACCTCGGGTATCCGGCACTCGCGTAAGTTCCTCCACGAGTTGAGTCAGATTGCGGCTAACAGCGAACATCTCAGCCAGCCTCCCAGACTCGTCGGTTCTGTTAGAATCTACCAACCAGCCGGAATTGTGCATATTAAAATCGCCAAGGACGACAATTTCAGAAGCTGGGTGGTCGATCCGTATCCAGTCGACGATTCGTGAAAAATGTTCGAAAAATATCGCCGGTCGATCGTCATTCGGAGAGCGGTAAAGATAGCAAAGAAATTTAACAGAATTCCTATGTACCACCCTCAACCATATGATGTCCATGTTATTGGGGTTCTAACGCCTCCATCCTCTGGCAAACCAGATCGAACCGTGTGAAGACGCAGACTCTGCTCTTAAAACGGAATCTCGAATGTAAGTCGTATCCTGAACAACGAAGATATGTCGAATCAGTTGATGAA
The DNA here is from genome assembly GCA_963931805.1 of Microdon myrmicae. Classification (NCBI taxonomy): domain Eukaryota; kingdom Metazoa; phylum Arthropoda; class Insecta; order Diptera; family Syrphidae; genus Microdon; species Microdon myrmicae. The sequence goes on from OZ007499.1 coordinate 77,340,509, forward strand.
GCGACCCGGGTCTCCGTCAGGTTTCGCTGTTTGCAAATATTGGTGGGCGACGTTTACATTCGTATTGGTGAAACCGATGCCCCTGATGTTACAAAACGCCGTAATCAGTCGAACGTTGACAGAGCCTCGAGAACGAGACCGATTATGTGACGTTGAATTTCTTAAAGTTCGGTTATTTGTCATAATGTCTGCATGATGTTCCCCCTGGCATAGTTACCAGGGTGGCTTTGTGGATACCTTTACGCGGAAACCTGGTACTTGCAACGACCAAGTTTTTCGATGCTGCCAGTTCGATGACTCGTAGTCTATTGTCATTAGCGTTCTCATGCAAACTATGGGAACCAGTGTAGTGCCTGAAAACTGGCTCCCGACCTATTTTTGCATTCAAATCACCAAGAACGATTTGCACATCGTATCTTGGGCAGGCATTGAGGGCCCGTTCGACGTTCTCGTAGTATTCTTCTTTTTCGTCGTCAGGGGACTCCTCTGTAGGTCCGTGAAATTTTATGAGGCTTATGTTCTTGAACTTACTTCGCACGCGAAGAGTGCATAGCCTTTTATCTATTGCATTAAAGCCGATAATGGCAGGCTTCAGTTCTTGCTGACTAGAAAGCATATCCCGAGCGCATGCTGTTTTGCATGACAGCTGTAATAAATGTCATACTCTTTTATTTGAATAACACCACTCCCTGTCGATCTTATTTCTTGTAATGCTGTTATGTCAGTCTTATATTCGGACAGGGCTGCTGCGCAGATCAAGCTCTGTATAGTGAGCGTATAGCGTTTGGGATTGATAGTGAAGAACGTGTGATTCGAACTGACGCTATGACAGTTAGAATTACCAAAAATTGAACCTAAGTGCAACACATCAGGCTACTGGCCGTGTTTAGAATTCGATTTTTAAACTCAAGTATATTCCACTCATGTTAATTGTTTTGTTATCGCTATGGTATACGGCTCTGATGTATTTTCTTATTCGATTTTCGTTCGGTGTTCTTCGCTATTTGCTTGTTATAGTGTGCATATCTGTTAGAGACGCCACACCACTCCCTTGTTGTATTCCAGAATACTACCCTTATTAAATTTAACACTGAATCTCCTAACACATTCTTAAAAACTTCACTTAACATATATTACATTCTCACTTAATACATACCATTCATAAACATTCACAATATTACCAGTTACAGCACACTTAATAACCTGCACCTTTTGATTTATTGAAAACATAGCAACTTGGATTTTCGTTCGAATTGAATGTAAAAATGTCACAGAAAAAAAAGATAGATAGAAAAAAAAAGTTCAGTTAAAAAAGTTCGTTGGAGAGAAAAAATTCATTTCCGAATAGTTCTGAACGAAAAAAATTATAGATTGATTTTGAATTTAAAAAAAGAAGGAAGAAAGAAAGTAATTGAGAAATAAAGACCGAAAATATGAAGAAGAAATAAAGCAAGAAATAAGTAACTAAAAGAAGAACGGAATTAGATTAATACTTGATTTGTTTTACATCAATTTAATTGAAATAAGAAAAAGAAGAAAAGGAAAAGTAATAAGTCCACGCTCTTCCCTCATACCGAGGAAGCACGGCGCCGGACCTTAACACTGGTGGCAGCGGTGGGATCCAACCAAAGGATCCCAAATAAAAAGAAGAAAATAAGAAGAAGAAAAATACGTATGAAGAAGATACAGAGAAAAATTGAATCGAGACGGAGTGTGATTTCAATAACAAATGAAAAAAAGGTGAACGTCAAAGGAAAAAAGTGAAAATAAAATGAAACCAGATGAAAATAATGAAAAGAGTTAAATTTTAAACATTTTAATTAAAACTTTCATATGTATACAAATTTAAATAAAACCAGAAAAAAGTTAATATGGAGTGAAAATTGGATCTAGTCATCACTAATTCAGTGCGTTGCAACCGGTTTTGTCGGAGTGATATAGAAAATATTAATAAATCTTCGCCAGTGAAAACGGACATACAACAAAGAAAAAAAAAACAAGAGAAATAACCAAATAAGAAGAAGAAAAAAAATTTTTCAAGAAGAAAAGAGAGAAAAAAAAAACAGGAGAAATAACCAAACCAAAATAAGAAGAAAAAAAAAAAACCTCGACATAAAACAACGAAATAAAAAGAAAAAAAAAGGAAAGCAGCAAAGACCAGGATGAGCAATCAACTTTAGGACGTGAAGTCTGCCTGGCGTCAAAGAAAAAAAAAATCTAAAAAGAAAGGAACACAAAGAGGAACTCTACGACACAACAAAGAAGAAAAAAAAAAAGGACAACAATAAGAAATTCAACAAGACTTCTATCAACATCTAGAGTAGTAAGAATTTTTTTCAATATTTTGTTTTTTCTCTCTTCCTTTTTTTTTTGTAGGAATATTTTACTTGGAATTTTTTCCTTTTCAAAAAAAAAAAGTGTTTTCTCGATAGAAATTTTGAAAATTCTCTTTTCAGTTTTTTTCGACGACATTTCCGTTTCTTTTCCTTCTCGTCGAAAATTTTCTTTCTTTTCAGTTTTGGGTCCAAACCATATCGTTTCCATATATATATATTGAATAATAACATAAAGGCCATTTTTTCATAAACCATATTTTTAAGAATTGATAACAAATTTTCGCCATACTTTAATTCAAATTTTCAATATTACGAGCCCATATTACACGAGACAGGCGGCTAGGCAGGGGGAAGAACAATTCCACTATCAACAGATACTCAGTAAAACCCCTGAAATGGCTCTGTCTGTCGGAATTTCTGATGTTTTCAGAATCGTCCCTACCTTTGACGGGAAACCCTGCGACTTAGGTAAATTTATTTCCGGGGGAGACGTTTTATTTAGATCCATAAAGAAGGCAGACCCGGATATATACGAGACATTTTTAGATCTAGTCAAAAATAGACTAGAGGGTCATGCTTACGATCTGATCAGGTATAGCAAAATCGCTAAGTGGGAGGATTTAAAAGATAAACTCGAATCGGAATATAAAGAGGAGCAATCTCGGTCGACGGCACACAATGAGTTGATTTCTCTGAAACAACGCTACAGAGAAACCGTCCGGGAATACGGTGATAGAGTCGCGAATGCTCTAAGGACTCTAAACTCTGCCACGTGTGAAATAACAGCAGACGCGGTGGTTAGGGAATTCTTAATGGAAGAAAACAAAAAATTGGCCGTACAAACATTTGAAGATGGACTAATGAACGAACAGCTAAAGATACTAGCTAAAGTCCATGGGGGAAACAATTTAAAACAGTCGATTGCACATGTAGTGTCACATGCGGCTCGAATGGACAATTCTCCCAGGTCATATCAATACAATGAAAAACCTACATTCAATAGTATAGTCTGCCAAACCTGTGGTAAGCCAGGGCATACACAGGACACATGTTATCGGAACATGCAATCCAACTTTTTTCCGAATAGACAACCCATAAAAAGGGAATATAACATTGTATGTAATTTCTGTGGACGGAATAATCACACAGAGAATGAGTGTAGATACAAGATATCTAGGAATGGATCGGCTTCAACAAATTACCAACAAGGTACAACAACGCGTAACCCATTCCGAAATAATCCTACAAACTCTGAAAATCGTTTTGGTGAAAATTCTAGGAACACCAATAGACAAAACGATAGACAAAATGTTCACTTTTCTCGGGTGCAAGAGTCGGAAAACGAGGCCTGACGCCAACCAAAATTTATGGAAGACAGACCAAAGTTTTCTATTTACAGCATTAGATCTTTGGAAATAGATAACGACCATTTTAATGAAGCTCCTAGCCAAATTTACCCTGAGCCCACATACTCCTATAAACCAAGCCATATAAACGAAGATAATCCTGTCCCTAATATAAAGACTCCGATTCATACTCCCATTCTGGAAAACAATTCAGCAACACAGACTGAAAATCCGAAATTTTCAGCAGTATTAAAGACTGAAATCGCTAATATCTCAGATATCCCTATTGACAACGCAGACACTTCAGCAACCAAGACTGAAAACTCAGCAGTATTAAAGACTGAAAATTCGGATCCTGCAGAAAATATACAAACAGAAACCCCTAATATTCCGGCTATCCCAATAGACAACCACGGCACTTCAGCAACAAAGACTGAAAATTCAGCAGTGTTAAAGACTGAAGACCCAATAGTTGCAATAAAATTCGAAACCCAAGTCAGTTCAGCAGCTAATACTGATGAACAAATCTTTTCAGCAGCAAAGACTGACGGATTAAATGTTTCTACAGCAGATATAACTGAAGAAATAGTTCAAACAGCAAATAGGACTGGGAACCAAGATGTTCTAACAGCTAATAAGCCTGAAGAACTATACGAATCAGTAAATGAGACTGAGAAACTAAACGATCCATCAGCAGTGAGTAAGACTGAAAAGGTAAACGTTCCGACAGCAGTTAAAGCTATGGACAATGACAACACTAAGCCGAAAACAATAAATATTTTAAACAACGAAAACAAACACAAACACTTACTCAAACACGAAATAATAAATAATGAAAATAATAATTTAACTAAAATAGGGACGGAAAAGGAAAACCATATAAGTACATTACAAATTCTTTTTTTCAACAATAAACATTTATTCAAACACAAAATACAAAAAAATAAAAAGTTACACAATCATTTAGGACATTTGAAATCAGTTCTTAAGAAGATTTTTGGTATTATGCATTTCTATACAATAATCATAGTAATAGGCCCAGAAAGGTTTTGGAAACTTTTCCATAAATTTAAGGAAAAGATAAACACATAACCAATGGCCTTTGTTTTATTATTCAATATATATGAAATAATCTAACAATTGTAGGAAATGACGGAAATGAAAAAAAAAAAAAAAAAAAAAAAAAAAAAAAAAAAAAAAAAAAAGTTAATGAGGGGGACGAAAGAAAGAAAATTTTAGAGGTAATATATATTGGAAATTTTAGAATTTATATATATTCGAACGAAAAAGGAAAGAAAGGAAATTTTAGAGGTAATATATGTATTGGAAATTTTGGAATTAATATATATATTCGAACGGAAATGAGAATTTTGAATATAAATATTATATAATTAATATAATAAGTAATAATAACTTTTGGATAAGAAAACAAAAGGTTCCAAGGAGAAATATTTAAATTTAATTAGGTAATATGTAATGTAAATAGACTATTTTGACTATTTTTCTAGTGTTAAGAACTTTTTGATTATTGAAAAAATTTAGTTAATATATAATGTAAATAGATTATTTTTCTAGTATTAAGAACTTTTTGATTATTGTAACCTTTGATGAAAGATTAATTTTGAAAACCTTTGTAATGTAATTGAACGAAAATCCACGTTTTTAATTAATCTCAATTTAATATATAGTTACTAGAAAATTATTCTCTTCAAGGATAATTTTCTTTCTCGAAGAAGGGAGGGATGTTGTATTCCAGAATACTACCCTTATTAAATTTAACACTGAATCTCCTAACACATTCTTAAAAACTTCACTTAACATATATTACATTCTCACTTAATACATACCATTCATAAACATTCACAATATTACCAGTTACAGCACACTTAATAACCTGCACCTTTTGATTTATTGAAAACATAGCAACTTGGATTTTCGTTCGAATTGAATGTAAAAATGTCACAGAAAAAAAAGATAGATAGAAAAAAAAAGTTCAGTTAAAAAAGTTCGTTGGAGAGAAAAAATTCATTTCCGAATAGTTCTGAACGAAAAAAATTATAGATTGATTTTGAATTTAAAAAAAGAAGGAAGAAAGAAAGTAATTGAGAAATAAAGACCGAAAATATGAAGAAGAAATAAAGCAAGAAATAAGTAACTAAAAGAAGAACGGAATTAGATTAATACTTGATTTGTTTTACATCAATTTAATTGAAATAAGAAAAAGAAGAAAAGGAAAAGTAATAAGTCCACGCTCTTCCCTCATACCGAGGAAGCACGGCGCCGGACCTTAACACCCTCCTCACTAACTTCGTTACGATCAGCTTCGTTTGCGAATGACGGAACGAACGAGAGAACGTTGGAGCAGGCGAGTGTGCCTGTGGCTCTATGCGGAAGTCATGATCGTGTGTGAAGTTCTGTTCACTACGGGAAAGTGTGTGCTATGTGTACATATCACGTAGTAATCACCAATTATAGCGTTTGGAATGGTAGTGAAGAGCGTGTGACTCGAACTGACGCTATGACAGTTAGAATCACCAAAAATTGAACCGACGCGTAACACATCAGGCTACTGGCCGATTTTAGAATTCGATTTTTAAACTCAACCATATTCCACTGATGTGAAATGTTATATTATCGCTATGGTATACGGCTCTGATGTATTTTCTTATTCGATTTTCGTTCGGTGTTCTTCACTATTTGCTTGTGTATAGTGTGTGTATCTGTTAGAGACGCGAAAAGCGGACATTCCATGAGAAAATTCTTAAATCGTTTAGCCATTTTGGTTTCCGTGGTCGTCGTCGTGTATCCGGTCCATATCCGAGGCTTGTTAAATTTGCCACAATAATTCATTTTTACGGGCATGGTTATTAGCCTTGCCCCAACCTTTCTCAGGATGTCGCTGCATGCATTGGTTCACTACTTGGCGGGTGCGAAAGTAGCTGTCCAGGGGTGTCACGTGGAGACTGTATGTCAACTTGGATTGAACAGGCTCCTCGATAGTATCGTGGTTAGTATACCCACCTGCCACGCTGGAGACCGGGGTTCGATTCCCCGTCGGGGAGCATCTGGCGCAAGACTAATGACCTTGCCCGGAAAAAACAAATCATTATGGAAAATTTAACAAACCTCAGGACTTGCTAAATAAGGCCAAGACCGGATCCTGGTTGTAGTGCCGATGTTGATGATGATTTTCATAAGAATGTAGATGTTTGGAAACCCTTCAAGTGTTACATTACTATATATCTCAAATGACGAAAACAGAACGCTTTCAAATATTACTCACTTACGAGTAGAGCCAATCTCTCATATGTGTTTGATCGTTGCGTTCACCAGTCGTCTCTGACCATTTGTCTTGTTTTGATTGCCCTATACGTGTGGCAGAGATAATCGATAAATTCAACGGAAGTACACCTACACGTATAAGAAAAATCGCCACATCAACTTCGAGCGCTATTAGTTTTTATTCGTCCACATAACTATAACATTAAATCCAATGATATTATTTTCATATCTAAGAAAAGCGAATGTATTCCTTGCAGCAGTTTCTGTTTCAAATGTGAAGTACACTTATTTGCAAAAGTTGAAAAAAAAAATACACAACACGTTAGATATATGTTATTCGTTCTTTGGGTAACAAAATTACTATTATGCAACATAAATTGAAATGTATTTATCCTCAGGATATTATCTCCTCTCGTAATAGCACACTCCTTGGAAAAGATTAATCTCAATATGGTATCTTGTGTTTTGCAAGACTTGCAGGTCTTGAGCTTCCATCGACTATATGATTTGATAAGACATAACTGACTACCGCCGAAGTAGATTCATACTAATGGATACCGATGGGTTCAACAACTATTACAACTACCGTAAATATCTCTCTCCTACTTTCCCTATAGAAACTGAACTACCAACGCTCAAAAGATTACGAATTAAGTATGAACTTCTTAGCTTGAAAACTAATAGCAGTCGCTTGCAATAGAGAGGGATGTAAAATATGCACATTGTGTTTTTAAGATGAGAATTCTCAAAAGAGTTTTAACTGGCTTAACTTAGAAGCGAAAGATAAATTCCTTAAAAATTATAGAGGTACTCTGTCTCTGTCTAGTCCTTCCATAATAACGAGGGTTTCATTCGGCAGAACCCGTAATTAATCATTGTCAGTAGGAAACTGGAATTGAACCGCCTAAAAGGACGGGATGGTTGAAGAGGAGTATCGATTTTTGAAATAATAAGCAAGCTAAAGAGGTTTGAGATTTTTTAAGATGGTAAACGGTCTTGGCATAATTAATAATTCTTCGCTATATTAGAGTTTGTTTGAGACACTGAATGCAAAACTCTCTTGAAATTAATTTATATTTCACAATTTGATTCTATTTTACAGAAATATATAGTATCAACAGGAGCAGTAAACTCCTGTAACACGGGACATTAAATTAAACAAGCCCCTGTACAATCTCATTACCAACAACACCATTTACCATAATTCATGTTTCGTGAAGGGTTTGTGGGGAGGAAGTATTGTGCCAGGCATGGGCACTCCGTTCACTTCCTCCTCCATCATAAACTGTTCGCCGCGTAAAACACCGAACCGAAAGAACGAAACGCCGCCACGTTTGTTCGCAACCAGGAGTAAAGGGTGAGAGATAAACACCCAGGACACTGCGACACAGCAAGGAAACAAACCCGTTGAAATAAAACACCATGCCTTCACTGCACAGTAACTGAAACGCGTTAGATCGTTTATTAATTAAATGTTGTCTTTATTGTTACGTTTTAGTGTCAACATAAAAATCACTTTGTTCTCCGCCATTTTAAATATAATACTGTCTTTATACTTTATTTGAACTTATTATGATATTAAACGCGCTTTCTCGACTTGAAGGGTTTACGACTCGGGGGGGATATTCGCGTCACTGTGCGCACCGGAGAGCGGGAGATCGTGCGACCAGCGTGGTCAGCAGATGAAATTCGGCTCAGCGTTGCTCTGCTCGATGCAGAGCCACTTCGCAACCGGGTGTGAGTTTTCTCGAGAGAGAAGGTGTTCCTCTCGTGGTGAAAACGAGGAAAGAGGTTCTCACTGGTGAAGTCCTGTAGTGGTGTGCGTTGAGATCAGATTGCTTACATAACGCCTGCAGGTCAAAAGCGAAACGAAACCTAAACAAGGGATACAGACAAAGAAAAAAGCGACCTAATGCATCGTCCGCTAATGAGGGTCAGCTGAGTAAATATCGGCCACTCATTAGATGCTAAAAGGGATTGAAATAATAGAGATCGTATATCGTATCTCTGCCGACTGGAAGAATCGGATTCTTTTGTTTGCATATGTTTATGCTATTGAATCCAATCCGGCGGCTAAGCGCGACGTCGATGATTGTTTGCAGATTCAAACAAAGAAATATTTCAGCGAGAAGTACTTGCAGCTGTATCGATAGTTGCTAGTCACTGCGAAGCATTTCAGATGATTACACAATGACGGTTTGTATATACCATCTGTGTCAATTGAACATGGCATTGTAACGTTTTCCGCCACAGAAATAATATATATATATATATATATATATATATATATATATATATATATATATATAATGGGTTACCTTTCGTTATTCCTGCTCTCTGAGTTGGGCATCTAGTATTTCGTCTACGGAGATTTCTTTTAGCGGCAGCTTGGACTCTTCTTCTTGATCAACTTCGCCTAGAAGAAGAACATGAATCCTCTCTATGGTCCGGTGTAAAGCTAAGTTGGCAAATTGATCTTCCATAATGATCTGGTTCTCCGGACAAATTATTAAACACACGTCGTTTCAGGAAAGTTTCAATAATATTCTCGATTTATTGTCCTTCTTTTTCCTTAATTCTTTATTCTCAATTTAGGCACACAAATTTGTTACTGAATTTTGTCGCGATGATCATAAAAAAACTTAAATGTTATTTCCTACAAAGTCGGAGTCCTTTTTGCTGCACTCAATACGAATCAACTTTTCTTTTTTTTCAACTCAACTTCTATATATATTTTGTGGTGAAAACAATTAAGAATACGTTATAAAGTTTTTTATATATATTGTATATAATTTATTATTTATATACAAAGCCGTGCTATTATGACTAATCACGAATCAAAAAACAATCTTTTCTTTTTACAATTTTTTACACTCTTTCTTTTTACTCGAACCGGGACATTGCTGTTCCTTGCCTTCCAACTGTTAACACGAACTCACTAATCATCACTCTACCAACGGAACAAAAAAAACTTGCTGTTCCTTTTTCAGCTATATACACTAAAAACTTTTCTCTCTCTCTCTATCTCCATCCACTCCGAAAAGGTATCCAGCTTCCACACGACCCACAATCGAACAAAAGTATGTTCGTACATTCAACATGTGGATCGTGTGTTTTTTCACCACCTTACCATCTACTATTATATTATATTTAAAACTAAAAAAACGATGGGGATGGCGGAAGCCGCACGTAAAAGCATCTATGGCGACGCGAGGATCGAACTTTAGTGTGAATATCTACACTAATTGGAAATTCGGTTCCTGGTCACTAATGAGGGATGCATCGATATATGTATGAATGCCCTTGAAGGAAAAATTCTTAACAGGAATTTCGCGATAATGCGTTGTATGCATTAATGTCCTTGAAAAAGGAAAATGTCTTCAGGTGCCTATGCAAATGCATTGGCGGGAAACAATGGGAGTTGGGTTGAAATAATGGGGGTTCTGCCTGATAAGTTAAGAAAGAAATCTTACGGAGAATTGTATGTGAAGAGATACATGAAAGGAAATTTTTCTTTTCCAGGGGCTTATTTGATTACAGATTTGATCTCATTAATGTGTGAAGCATTTAAGATGCTAATGCAATGGCATTAGTGAAATTAGGAGATTGGGTGAAAGTTTTGGGGGTTTTTCAGGAAAGCGAACCATGGGGTTTGGCGGAACCGCCACAGGCTTACGAAACTCATTGCGTAAATAAGAATTCTGATATTCAATATGATAGTGATGGCTACTATCTTACATACATAGCCATCGAAACTACAAAAAGCATAATATAGTTCAGAAAAAAAGTGTCGCGCAAAATATTAGTTGGTAAACAAGGTAGCAGGAAACCGGTGGAGATTGTATGAGTACAATACAGAACGCGTGGAAAATACTGTTTTTTACAAGATTCTTTAATTGAAACGATGCATTTTCGAATAGGGATTTCTCAATGATGTTTATCACATGTGACTTGTGGTTATAAAACAGTTTGAGTCATCCTATTATACCATTTAATTATGGAACAGCACAACCTTCAACGACACTTACCACTTATTCGAATTTATTACTAAAATGTTCGCTCTGTTGTGTCAACTTTTCGTCCGTTCTCACACAATTGGTCGATATAATCGTCGCACAAGAAAAACTGTGGAATATATGCTGAACAATTTTAAGGCCTTATACCACTGTAGAGAAACGAAAACTGTATTATTTATAGAACGAAGTTTTCATGTTTTTATTTTTTAATTTTAAAAAAATACACATGGCTTCTTAAAATGTCTAGAGAATGCCGTACGACGATTTCAAAATTTTGATTTTTGAAAAAATAGCAAGCGTTTAAAAAATATCGATTTTTTCCGAAAAAAATGGCATTTGTTTATTGTTGCAGTACAGCAACATGAGTAAAACACCAATCAGCTCAAATGTTGTAGGTGTAGATGCAATAAACAAGACAACCAACCCGTTTGCGGTCTGTAGCAAGAAAAGATTCTTCAAATAAAATACATTCATGCACTAAGCGCCTAAGCTTATGCAGCAAAAAGGAAACACCCACTGGCAACATGACATGGTGATCTCCCAATTATAATCGTTGCCAATCGAGTGATCTGCTCTTCAGCGCTTTTGAAAGAGAGGGACTGCCATTGAACTCGACGATTGCTCAACGGGATAAAACGGAGAAACTGTTGTTTTGACTGGTGAAACCGGTGATTTAAATTAGGAGTGGAGTTGCTGTCTTAAAACGAACGGAGGAAGGCGATTCTGTGAAACTGCGTTGCGGTAAAGAAGCCACAAAAGTGCGATCGGTTGGAAAAAGTAAAATCAAAGTGCAGTAAATAATTAAATTAGTCTCATTCTGTTTTTTAAATATCATTCGTTTGTGTCAAGGTATTAATAAACATAATGAATAAATTGCGATAAAATCTCGTATCTTTTTTTTTTGTTTTTCGAGGAAATCTCGTACTAGATTATTTATTAATAACTTTTATAATTTTTATTATTTGGCAAAGCCCGCACGGCATATTCTGCGGAATCTAATTCAAAAGCTACAGTTAAAGTCCTAACTCAATCGGATAAAAATTGAGAGAGGTATCCTGCGAGCCGATTTAAAAACATAGTTCTGAGATAATCGCGTTAAATATTTTAAGTTCTGATTTCTATGCTTTAAACGTGAAAATTGTTGCGGATTCACTGGATGCAAGCAGCGAATTCGCAAGTGAACGCAACCATAACAACCAAATAACAAATGTCAGCTACTAGTTGACATATTCAATGTTGGTTGTCAAGGAAACGACAACAAAACAAACCTTCATAAACCTTGAGGCGACACAGTTCGCAGTAATTATAATCCGGTGAAATCAAAACAATAAATTTAATAAAGTCCATCTTTTACTAACAATAAACCAACTCGTTTTTTTCTTTTTTTTTTTGCTTGCTGGAGAAGTATTCGCTGTGGAATTGCTGCAGGTATTCTTTTCCTTTTCATTTGTTCACTTTTCTCAGTGTTTCAGAACATAACGCTTCCCCGACGACATTCCTCGGTCGGCGGAACTGCAGAGATCTTCTCCAACGAGATGTCTCGGTCGGCAGAGATCAAACATTTTGGTCCTTCGAGCCGGATCCAGTCTGTGGATCCAATCCACTGCTGCCAGCTCGCAGCATATAATAAGGTCGCGGGACATTAAAGTCCAGACGCAAAGACCCGCCAGGAGTTTGAATTTGAGAAGAAATTCGGTCAAATTCGAAGACAATGCCGGCGTCATCGACCAACGCCAGATCGAAAACGGCAAAGGCCGCATTGGGTGAACGCCAGAGCCTGACCAGAGTGGAAGTACATCCTGAATGCCAAGACAACGCTCCTTGCCAATCCGAGGCTCAAAACAATGGCCAGGATCGCGGGAATAAAGACCAACTCATGGCCGAACAATTAATCAGCGCCCAGTTCGCCGCCCAGGAACGGGTGTTGGGTGCATTCCGCACTCGGTAAAAGAGAGGTCCGCCAACGTTGTTCGCGGTGGAAATGCGCCAACATAACCTCCAGCTCGAATGGGAGGACATCCGAAGCCAAAATGAAGAAATAATCCGCCTGGCCAATCCAGAGACGATTAAGGGCCACCGCTACTTCGTGGAAGGATTCTATGGGGCAGCCGGCGAGACTTACATGGAAGCAGCCACCCAGCAGCCACGCCGAGGTATATCACGTCTTACCGCTGAGCTTCCGACCACGTCCAGGGCTACGACAGAAACTTTCAGTCGGTCACATGTCAGAAAATTTCCCCCGGTGCAGATGCCAACGTTTTCAGGGAAATATTCGGAATGGCGACCCTTTAAAGATCTGTTTCTAGCGGTACTGGCAGACCACCCCGAACTTGTGGAAGTGGAGAGACTATATTATTTGAATTCCAGCCTCCGGGACGCCGTCGCCAGAGCCATCCAGAACATTAACGTGACAGAGGAAAATTACCACCGAGCTTGGGATAAGCTGGTGGATCATTACGAAAATACTTCCGCCTTGGTCCACTCTGCCCTGACGACACTCCGCAACGTACCTGCCCCTGCTAAGGAGTCAGCCGCAGGCCTGCACACACTCCGCAAAACCACCAACGACGCGATTGACAACCTGGTCGCCCCGTCACCGCCTGGGATGATATCTTGGTCTACTTGACCACCCAGCGCGTGGACCCCCGACAAGTCGTGATTGGCATACCACACAGGGCAGCACAGCGGAACCACCGACCTACAAACAGCTGGAGGCGTTCTTAAAAACAGGGATTGGGGCGTTGGAGTTCGTGGAGCTGCCCCGAAGCAACATCGAGTACCCTCATCGGCCCAAGAGCGATCACCAGCCAAACATCCAACGGACGCGTCTCTCGGGCTACACCGCCTCACCACCAGCCCAGTGTCCTCGGCTCATCTCTCCACATTGCAGCTCATTACATTATTTAAGCTCCTGTGCAGGATTTAAAGAGCTCAATCTGGACCAGCGAAAGTCCCTTGTCAACCAGCGAAGGCTGTGTTTCAACTGCATGCGAACACATTTCCTCCGCGATTGTCCCTCCACCAGCCGATGTCGACAATGTCAAGGACGACACCATACCCTGCTTCACGCCACTACGACAGCATCACCGCCACGTCCAAACGTGGACACTGCCCCGATTCAAGATTGCCAGACGTATGGAGTGTCGTCGCACACCCTAACCGCCCATCAACCGCGGGAGACCCTCCTTGCTACGGCACGTGTCCTCATCAAATCAGGGGACCAACGCCGAGTGGAGGCCCATCCCCTGATGGACCCCTGTTCCGAGGTAACATTTATCTCCGAACCTCTCGCTCAGTGTCTGTGTCTCCGCCGTCGGACAACGTTAATCCCAGTTCACGGAGTCGGGGGCGCCCGCTGCCACACCGCGACGGCCCAGTCGTCAATAGCGAGACTGCCTCGTCACGATGGAACTCGGGGCTGGACAACCAACGCTCTTATCGTGCCTCATCTGTCGGATTGCGTACCACCCCCTCGATTCCTGCCTGGCGACCTCGCCGTCGCAGCAGGCCTGGGCCTTGCGGAGCCGGACATCCCCTTCTGAGAAAAGGCGGATGTGATCATCGGCGCCGACGTGTACCCGGCCATCATTAAGGCAGGACTGAGGAAGTTCCACCACTCGGACATCATCGCCCAGTACTGACGGGTGCAACTTTGCTAGGCCCGGGCACCTCCAACAGCAAACAACGCTTAACCAGTCCCATGACCGGTCCTCGGGGGTTGCGACTTTACAACTCCGACCCAGAGGAACTGGTCGACCATACGACTGCTAATGCCAGATCCCAGCAGGCGACAAATAGGAGACATTGTCGACGTCGACACCGAAGACACACGCGGTACATGCCTCCAGCTACCACCGAACCCCCTCCTGGACCATTCATCAGAAATGCCCCTCGCCCGCTGAACCGACGCATGGACAACGGGCAGTTGAAGAACTAGAAGCCTGCGCACCCAAAGTCTTCAAGACACCACTGGAAAACAGAAACTCCGGGTGGCGAAGCTACTGTCAAGGATGAGAATCACCGAAACCAACCGCTACCAAAAGCAGCTATTATAATAGACCTAACAATAGAACAAGGAGTGCGCAAGGTCTCGCTTGGCGGGCGGCGCCCCCCAATATCCGGGGACCGGCCGAGTCCAATCAACCAGCACTCGTCATCACCACTGGTCTCGATGTGGTGAGACCAATCAACAGCGACTACGTGGTCACTGATCGTGGGTTGCGACTTTACAACTCTAATCCAGATCTGGTGGCCAATTCCGGGACGATCAATAACGGCCTCCATCGACGAACAGGAGAGCGCAATCGGCATCCTTTCACTGGAGGAGGAACCCCCGACCAAGCTCCGGATTCCTGACGTCGAGTAGCTGGCCACCAACACGGGAAAATGCTTTGCCACAGCAATGGCGTCAGCAACACTGATGCCTGAAACGAATTGCTATTAAGATGAAGAAAGGGAACCGAATACCTTGAATTCCTGCAGAAATAAAATGAAACGTGTTGGTTTCTGTGTGAAGCCGGATTATAATTACTGCGAACTGTGTCGCCTCAAGGTTTACGAAGAAGTTTGTTTTGTTCTCGTTTTGTGTTTGAACAAATACTGCGACCAACGAATCTTTCTTTTTGAACAGCCATTTAAAATTTAAACGCAACTTGTATCTTTTGTAAAAGGACCAATTTAATACTTCGATTTTCATAACTTTGGAGGAGCTCTTCTCCTTACGCACGCCACTTACTGACTTTGGTTTCTAACTGTTTGCTACTCGTCGATTCCGACTCTTGATTCAGATTCTATCTGTATCTTTTTGTTATCTTTTCGAAATCCGGACGCATCGCCATTTATCACCGATCCTTTTTGGGGTTTATTTGTGTTATCCATCTAGCTAATGCAAACAAAAGTTTGCGTGCACTTCAGATGGGTAACACAAGATCCGTGGGAATTTGGGCGTGAAATTAGAATCTGGGAATATTGGTCGATTTGCATGTCATACGAGGGTGAGCTGAAAAGTTTCCGACCTCAACGCAAAGATAGAGGCACTCGTCAATAAAAGCTAGTGAATGTATCTTGGTGAACTTTAGCGATGTTATCGGCAGTTGTTGCAAATTTTGGACGTCCGAACGTTCATCGTCTCCCAAGCTCTCACGGCCATGTTTACATTTAGCTGCCCAAAATTTCACTGTGGTAAATGATGGTGCGGAGTCCCCATACACAGAGTCCAACTCATCTTTGATTTGCGTAGGCGTATTACCTTTCAAAACCAAAAATTTAATGACAGCTCGATACTCAATTTTGTCCATTTTCACAAAAACACTCACATCGACTCACTCAAACGACAGTCAAAAAAAAACTGCGCCTCCAAAATGGCTGAAATGTTGATGAGTAACTGTCAAAAGAGGCGCAACAACATTCACTAGCTTTTATTGACGAGTGCTGCTATTTTAATTTTGAGGTCGGAAATTTTTCAGGTCACCCACGTATAAATAGGAGCGGACCAAAGTGACTACCTTAAGCGACTCCTGGGGTGGCGAGAAAAGGATTTGAGAGAACGATTACTTAGATATGAAGAAATCCACTTTGTCAATACTGGTTCGAAGCCCAAGCAGGATAATTAAAAAAAAATTAAACCGTACGAGTCCTTATCGAAGGTTTTACTTTGTTGTCGATCTTTAGGACTAGGAGTGTGTAGGAAGTGAATTCAACTAAATTCGTGACGGTAGGTCTGTCTCCAAAAATGTATTGGTATCAACATTTATTATTTTATTATTTATTAATGAAATATTATTAATTATTTCGGCACCGGCACTATCCTGCCGTTCGCGCCAGATGTAATACCACCAATGTATGACTTTTAATTAGTGGTTTTAGACCTTACCTGACTATTGTAGGGTGGTCCGCCCTTACTGTTCACCGGGTCACAGTGGAGAGGGCTGCAACCTGTTACTCTGAGTTATTGACTGCTGAGACTGCTCCTTGCAACCACTCTTTATATACCCCAAAATCGGTTGTAGATCAGCAAACAATGCATTTCATTTAGCCTGGACTATGATCCAGAACGCATGACATGCAACAGACACCGATTTTCCCACACGAGCAGTCGATATGGCTCAATTATAGTTTAAACTTAATTGGCCTTCGCTATGTGCAATGGCTTAAACGTTTGCTGCACCAAATCACAAACGATTTACCAGTTCGGGTCATTTGCATCGCTAATGCTTTAACTGTTCCCGACAAATTGAAATATGATAGATTGCATACGCTCTGGGCAACGGATTGGCGTTCTGTTGTCAGTTATGACTACCACGCCGTGTGTCGCGGTGTCGGTTTTGTATTCGGTTTTGTTAATTCTGTTTCCCGCGGTAATGCTGCCGATGTCATGTTTCCAGCATGGGTCCCAGTATGTCAGTGGTGGATGTGAAGTCGCCGCTATGCAATCTGATGCCGTGGGGCCTGCGGCATTGGGCGCCGGCTAATTGGCCGTTAATGGGACTTTGGATCGCGTGCAATATGAGTATTTTTATATGATGAGCGTTTAGTTCTCGATAATGGGGCAATTACTGGGATATTCGAATGAATATCTGGCGCAAGGCTAATAACCTCGCCCGGAAAAACAAATTATTATGGAAAATTTAACAAGCCTCAGACTTGTTAAATAAGGCCAAGACCGGATCCCGGTTATAGTGCCGATGATGATGGCGAATGAATATCGTAACGTGTGCGATATGGACATTAATTGCCTATGGGAAGAGGCGTCAACCGGTTAATGAGTGGGTCTGGTTGATTGATGATTGAGGGGGGTTATGTAGCGAGATGTAACACAGGAATGGAGGAGGAGACTTCTTCATTTAGAAGTTCAATTTAAAAAAAGACAGATTCTTCCTTCACGACCAAGTACAACATTTAAAGGTTATTTGTTCATTTATTTTATTGAGTGCTGATAGTTTTAAAAATGAAATCAGGTGGATGATGTTCATTATTATCAATAGGCTGCGTTAATCGAACATATTTTGTTCCACTTTTTCTAATTTATTGAAGGCTATGTTGGCGACAGCTTGCCGAATGTTGGCCTTTAAATAAACCAGGGTCCTGGATGATTGTTATAAATACAATACCTGATTTGAAGTAACCCAGTAAACAAACAAGTCACAGGAAACTAAATCAAGCCACTGCACTGGCCGCAGCAAATCTCCCCTTAAGGAAATGAGCCATCTTAGCAAATGTTATAGCAAAACAGTCAGTGGCATCGAACATGCGCTCCACCTTCGTTCACTTCATAATGATGATTAAACCACACGAAAAAAGAACTTTAAATATCGAAGAAAATCGAAGCAGCAAAAGAAGATCGGAAAATAATTGTCAGATCCGTCTACCATATCAATTAACATCTCTTCAGCGGTAAAGAGAATTGGAGAAAGGTACTTTATTGTGCCATTGGTGTGATGTGTTAAGGCTTTGGTTCTAAAGATGCTGTGATCCTAACCGCGAGGGTTCGAATCCGATTCTTCATTATCATCGCAAAACACTCCAACCACTTTTTTATTTTGCAGTCTACAAACCGCACAAATCACCATAAGCTGAGATGTCTTCGTTCCACCAAGGAACATACTCACCTATAACCAAACTCCACGAACCGCACAAATCACCATAGGATGAGATGTCTTCGTTCCACCAAGGAACATACTCACCTAATTCCGAACTACACGTGCCCACAGACACGTGTCCCCAAAGTTCACCCGTTCACCCGACCAAAGGTGACATTCATACTGGTATTAACAACCCCACGTATCCACAGATACATGGACCACATGTCCCGAACAATTTTCCTACGCCTGCACGGCGATCGAAGGACATGACCTGTGGGGCTTTTCAGGGCCCGAAGAGCCATACATCGCTCGATCCCCACCTTTCCAGGCGAACGACTTACCTCTCGGTCGAACTTCAGCAAGGTTGCGTAACCTTGCTACGGCATTTACCCTCAGCCAAATCGCCGGAATTAATACGGTTACCCAATCGGATAACCGTTTTGAATTTATGTTAGGCAGCTTACCTATTCTGTAGGGGATTTCCTTCCAAACCCCTTTTTCTCCAGCATCACCACTGAAAACATTAAATCCACGGCAAAGCTTATCACCTTGCCGTGGCATCGAAAACTCACCCTCGGCCAGACCATATTCCCTAAAAAACATTAAGCCCACGGCAAAGCTTATCACCTTGCCGTGGCATCGAAAACTCACCCTCGGCCAGACCATATTCCCTAAAAAACATTAAGCCCACGGCAAAGCTTATCACCTTGCCGTGGCATCGAAAATTTACCCCCGAGGCGTACATCATTTCCTGAAAAGAACATAAGTCCATGGCAAAATCATCACATTGCCATGGCATCTGAAATCTTATCTTTAGGCATACATTCTGCCAGGGCATCTCGTTTCCATAGCCTTAAGCTATGGAAACAACAATCAACAAGAGTTCCTTGTGACTCGTTGTATTTGTTTACCCTCGGCATAACATGCATGCGGCTATTTGCCCCTATTGATTTGCTACCGCCGACAAGGTTTCTGCTGAAGCAAACCAAACATGTCCCTGATTACCAGCAATCGCTGGCTTCCAATTGTCGGTCCCCATGTTCAGAGATAGCATTCAAACAACGATCACCAGCAGCCAGAAAATGTTTACTTACAACATCTGGCAATGGCTGCACCCTATGTTCGTTGCAATGTTTAATCATCGGCAACCGAAGTGATGATTTATGGCCTTCCATTAGGATGACCAAATCATCGGTTTCGGGTTTTCACACCCCACATGCTAGTGTTTACTTTCTTAGAAAATGCACTAGCGATGTACCTCCATCCACCACGGTCGCCGAACGATCGTATGCATGGCATACCCACACATGCGTAATGTATGACTACCCCGTCCGGTCCAATCACGATTAACTACTTCAAGTTAATCGTGTAACTCCGCCTCCTTTCCAGTTTCTTTCAGGATTCTTTCACTTTAATGATTTCCAATGGGATTAGGCAGTCAGATTTCACCAGTCGAAGGAGTCACCCGCGTCGCCGTCGGAGTAATAAATGTGTCTGATTATATGACAGTGAATCCCTTCGTTACACATTCGTGTCCGAAGTGCCGAATGGTAGAGTACCAATTTTTATTGAATTGTTTTCCCCTGTCGTGTCGGGTGGTGTTGCGAGTGTTCCGTTTGCATCGATGTGAATTTAATAGACAAATAAGCTGATATAGTCGCAGACTAAAGGAATATTGTTGCAGCCATTGTATCACCAGTGCTTCCTTCCAAATAAAGAACATTCAACGAAACAACAACCAGTGTGTTTTTATTTCATTCTGTTCGCTCCGTTTGGGAAGTGTTTTATCCCGAGAACTTTGTTTCCTTTTCGCGGCGTGAAGTACGTGGTGCTGGATTGAATCCGCGTCCTTGTTGACGCACTAAAATAACACCACCACATTGGTGACCGCGACAGTTTTTTATTCGCGTTTTAAAAAAGTGAACACGCCACCTCCTGAACAGTGCACAAATAGACGGTCGGGTCATATAGTGCTTTTGAAAACCGGTGCGCGACAAAAACATTAAAAAGAATTTTTAAGGGCAAGTAGAGCCCCATCCCATCGGTTGCAGCGCTAACTAGCACCCAGTTAAAGTGACCTGTGCTACGTTAGTAAAAAGGACTAAAAGGGCAACAACCGCCCCAACTAACCAGTAAGCAGAAAGGATAACCACAACTCTAACAGAAGCACCACAGCGACGTCCACCTGACCGCAGCTATTTACGCCAGCAGCACACCTCACCAACAATACAACAGGTACGCTCAGTGTTTAACTTTTCACAGCTAAATCGGCTAAATTTGAACAATTTCCTTATCCTCAATTGCCATTTTGTAATTACATTCTAAAGCAACTATAAGAAAACATTTAATTCAGTAAAACTTTGAGTAGACATTAAAAGAAGTAATTAAATGATACGTTAAAGAAATAAAATCAAATGAAAAATATTAAAATTAACTGACAGCAATGTGTTCCTAGATTTTGAACCTTTTGGTACTGGTATCGTTTAGCAACAAAATACAAAATCCTTATTTTCAATTGTTATTTCGCAATTATATGAGTAAAAAAGAAAATTCCTTTTTTTTAAGAGCTTCCCTACGACAACTTATAAAGTAATTAATAATACTTTCATCACTCTTGTGTTATATATATATATGTACATTTTTGTCTTATCTTGGTTTTGCCTCTCGAGGGAATCCGAATTTTATATTAGTCACGGGAAACTAAATAAGCCAGTTACACGGAAATCACCATATATATGCGTACATAATCCAACAATTTTAACAGCCTTTTAAGAACCAATATTCCCACCTCACACACTATAGATATAAATTAACGAAACCACATTTAATTTTGCTTGAATCCGAAAACATTTAGAAATTAAATAAAAAAAGAAATCTACCCGGACCGTAACGCACGGGAATAAAATATATTTCCTATATCATCATCCCTCATATTTATTGCACCCAAAAGGCAGTAGTATCCCCTTATATAATAAAAATTAAAAACAAAAACCTTTTTAAAGTATTTGTAACCCTAATATAATTGAAACAATCAATTTCTATATTCCTTTTGGGATTAGGATCAACCATATTGTAAATTTACTAAAATAAAAATTAGCGACAGAAAACCGTGCAAAAACATAAATTTATATCGACAAACGTCATAGAAATAAGCACAGTGACACTATTTACGGCCAAGCTCCTCAAGCGAGGCATATTCTCATATAAATGTAAATTTATTCAGTTTTTTTTTTTTCTTTTTCCTCCTTTCGTCTGTGTCACTGCATGGAGAATTGCACTCTAAATTCGTTAGTCGTACGCATTAAGAAATACATTAAGAAAGCCGTGCAAAACACAAATCTTTACTTACTCAACATTCGGCACACTAAACGAACTTTGGCCACGAAAATAATAACAATTGTGAACCCCTTCAGGGTATTGATCGGCAAACATTTTTATTTCGGTGACAACGGCACAAACATATCACATTTAATAATAAACCACAAATAAATAAAGATAATATTACGTGTCGAATTGTAAATAATTGTTAAAATTCTACTTCGAATTAGCACAATATATTTCAGGATCGTACCAGAATTACGTAACCGCATTAAGTAAGAAAAACATTTTACATTAAATAGAAACGATCCGGAATTGAATAAATTTAATAAGCCCCTTCTGGGTACAAACAAGCACCAACACATTCAACTCCACTCGACTCGGCACGATTATCTTTTGACTCCACTTCCGACCTTCGCTCGACTCTCTTAAATTCGCACCCTCCCTTGGCGACTTTTCCCCAACTCCTCGCGTCCTCTTGTGACCCATTGGCCTCCCTTCACCTTTCTTCGCGTCCTCTTACGCTTTTAACTTTAGTTTCGCGTCATACAACCCACAATGGTCAACACGCGAAACGCCACGGCCAAAAAGGCTCAGGAACAACCCGAGCCCCTTGAATTTCACGACGCCTCCAGCGTCGATTTCCCCGCTGAGCAAGTCAATGCTGACCAAGACTTTCCGGCACAATCTACCCCTCTGGCACCACTGGTTGCCCCCAGTGTCGTTAACCGACCCCAACCTTCCAACGCTCCCCCAACCTCTTCTAACACCCCTAGTGCCGGCCAATTGGTGGATTCCGGCATTATCATGCCCACATCTCGCGCCGGCACCTCACAACAAATCCAAAGACCTTCAGAGTCCCAAGAATTCCACGATGCTTCCAGCCTCGGGAATGGGACTCGTCCTGCTAATATAGGGCTTCCCCCCTTCGATGAGGAGGACCCAGACCTTTGGTTTGCGGTAGCAGACCGCATCTTCCAGGCCTCAGCCTTGCACGACGAACAACTTCGTGCAGTCGAGCTGTTGAAAGTGCTTGACCGCACTCAGCGACCGCATGTTGCCCACATAATAAGGTCGGCCGGCCGCAACCCATATAGCAACATGCGTGAAGCTCTGCTCGACGCTTTGGACGAACCTGGAAGTGTGCGGCAACAACGCTTAGCCGCTGTAACCAACCTTTCTGGGATGAGACCATCTCTTTTCCTGACCCATTTACGCTCTATAGCGGGGACCAGGATTGGGGACGACCTAATAAAGCCTCACTTTTTGAGGTGTCTTCCCCAGCATGCCCGTTCGGCACTTATAGCCCAACCCAATCAGAGTTTGGGCTATTTATCCAAAATTGCGGACGCAATTATGGAAAGCTCAGATCAATATTCTGAGCCTCCTGCGTACCAAGTAGCGGCGGTTTCTCAACACGCCGCCCAGCCTGCACGGCACACCCGTCTGCCTTTCCCAGCCCCTCAATTGGTCCCAACCCTTGATCCTCCTCAAACCCAATTACCTCTTAGAAGGCCCGCCTCAACCAATTTCCCTCAGGGGAATCCAGAGGCAGGCCCCAACGCATTCAACCAAAGAAGTTCGCCCACACAACTAACTCCTGCTGACCTCCGGGCGCTCCAAACCTCACTCCTCCGCGAGATAACTCAATTGCGTGCGGAGGTGAGGAACAATCCTCGAAGCGCCCAGAATCGAGCCATGCCGAGCCGTCCTCTCAATCGGCAGAATTTCTACCAAAATGCCCCTCAGAGGGCCTATATCCCCCAAAATGCCCCACAGAGGGCCAATCCCACCCAAAACGGCCCTCACCGGGCCAATTCCCAGCGAGCTCCGGCTCGACCTCCCCGTAACGGCAATACTAATAGGCAGAACATACCTGATAATGCCGTTACTCTGCCTTGGTGCGCCAATCACCAGCGATATGGTGATCGCGCATTCAATTGCAAAGCGCCTTGTGGTTGGACGCAACCTCCCACCAACCAGAGGCGCTCTTTAAACTAATTTTGCCGACCGACACCCTCGCGCAATCGGCCGACACCCCTACGATAAGTCGCTTAACCATCCGGGATTCGAAACTGAATATCGCTTTTACTGTCGACACCGGCGCCGATATTTCAGTCCTCCCGCGATCGTTTGCTCCGCGTAACCGCGTGCCAGCCGCACTCAAATTGTCAGCAGCAAATAATACGCCGATACTTACGTACGGACGTAAAAAGCTGACACTGCAATTGGGTCTTTGTCGTCCGATCACTTGGCGTTTCGTCATTGCGGACGTGAATGAACCCCTGATAGGTTCCGACCTATTAGGTGCACATAATCTGTTGGTCGATTCGACCCATAACAGACTTGTGGCTCCAACCGCACCCCCCTTGCCCATGACGGCATCACCAGCGGCAACTTCAGGGGCCACAGAGTGCTTAGACCCATTCCAGGTTATGGTACAGGAATTTGTGAGTACAACAATTCCTCTACCTAACCAACGCCGACATAAAGCCACGGTGTTTCATCATATAGAAACACGCGGTCCCCCGGTGAGCCAGCGTCCACGTCGACTGGCTCCCGAAAAATTACGTGCGGCGCGCGCGGAGTTCGAGCATATGATCGAACTAGGTATCTGCCAACCGTCGGACAGTCCCTGGGCAAGCCCACTCCACTTAGTGAAGAAACGTTCTGGTGAGTGGCGCCCATGTGGCGATTATAGGCTGTTGAACGCAGCAACTGTCCCGGACAGATACCCAATTGCACACCTCTACGATTTTTCGTACAAGTTACGAGGGTGCAATGTCTTCACAACCCTGGATCTCACCAGGGCATACCACCAAATTCCGGTGGCACCTGAAGACATCCCCAAGACCGCAGTCATTACACCTTTCGGACTCTTCGAGTTCAAAGTGATGACTTTCGGCCTCAGGAATGCCGCACAGACATTCCAGCGGTATATCGACACGGCTTTACGAGGTCTTAATTGCTGCCATGCATACCTTGATGACATTCTCATCGCCTCCAAAGACCTCGCCGAACATAAACACCACTTACGTCAGGTCCTAGAGCGCCTCCGCGAATTCGGTCTTGTCATCAACCCAGAAAAGTGTCAATACGCCAAAGAGCAAATCACCTATCTGGGTTATGTCGTTGACAACCAGGGCATTCGCCCACTACCAGACCGTGTGGAGGCCCTCA
The DNA here is from genome assembly GCA_963931805.1 of Microdon myrmicae. Lineage (NCBI taxonomy): Eukaryota > Metazoa > Arthropoda > Insecta > Diptera > Syrphidae > Microdon > Microdon myrmicae. The sequence continues at coordinate 77,365,567 of OZ007499.1, forward strand.
TGAAGTACCCCCGGCCTACTAACGTGAGTGAGCTGCGTCGATTTTTGGGCATGCTTAACTTTTACCGCCCAACCCTGAAGAATGCCGCTCAGATTCAAGCTCCCTTAAATGAATTTTTGAAAGGAGCTAAGCGCAATGATAAGCGCCCCATTAATTGGACAGAAGTCTCAGATCGAGCATTCCAACTGTCCAAAGAACAATTGGCAAATGCCACCTTACTCCGATACCCTCTCGAGGGAGCGGCACTTTCTATCCAATGCGACGCATCGGATACCGCAATCGGAGCCGTCCTCGAACAGGACATTGAAGGCCGTCCGGAACCACTTGGTTTCTTTTCAAGGAAGCTGAGTCCCACTGAGCGACGCTACAGCGCCTATGACCGTGAATTACTCGCGATCTACAGCGCTGTTAAGTACTTCCGTCATATGATAGAAGGTCGCTCACTCTCCATCTTAACAGACCATAAGCCATTGGTCTATGCGTTCCGGAAGAAGTCGGGAAATGCCTCCCCCCGACAAGAGCGTCAATTAGACCTCATTGGGCAATATTCCACGGAGATAAGGCATATCTCCGGTAAACAGAATGTCACGGCGGACGCCCTTTCTCGAATCGATACGATTCATTTGCGTACCGCCTTGAATAACGCTGATCTTGCCCTAGCTCAAGAGGAGGATGAACAGCTCAAGTCCCTCCTAACTGCCGATACGGCACTAGAGCTTAAGAAAATTACCCTTCGCGACCCCTTGGGCGAAATCTGGTGTGATGTCTCCACTGGAACCGCTCGACCTTACATTCCCGAGAAACTTCGTAAGGGCGTGTTCCAGGTTTACCACAACCCAGCCCACCCCAGCGGCCGAGCAACAGCCGCTGCTGTCCGTCGCAAATTCATTTGGCCCCGGATGAACAAAGATCTCACCGGTTGGGCCCGTGCTTGTCTCCAGTGCCAGCGCTGCAAAGTAGCGCGACATAATGTACTGGAGCCAGCGCAATTCAAGCTTCCCACGGCACGCTTCGCCCATGTCCACATAGACATAGTGGGGCCGCTTACTCCATCAAGAGGATTTTCTTATATCCTCACTATGATGGATCGCTGCACGCGATGGCCAGAGGCGACACCTCTCCGGGCAGTTACTGCCGAATCAGTCGCCAAGGCCTTTTACTCAACTTGGGTCACACGCTTCGGTGTACCAACCACCATAACTTCGGACCGAGGTCCACAATTCGAGGCGACAATTTTTAGGCAGCTAACAAATCTTCTCGGCTGCCAAAGAAGTCGTACCACCGCCTACCACCCGCAATCAAATGGGATGATAGAGCGCTGGCACAGATCTCTAAAAGCCTCACTCATGTGTCATAATGACACACAATGGTTTGACGCCCTACCAACCGTCCTCCTCGGCCTGAGGACAAGTATTAAGGAGGACCTAGGTGCTTCGGCAGCAGAGCTTACCTATGGTACCAACCTCCTTCTTCCAGGAGAACTTTTCCTGAATGGCGAAACACCGCGTGACCAACTTCGCGAATTGGGACATCTCCGTGACCTGCTACGTAAGGTTAGGGCAACCCCTGTAACCAGGCACGGCTCCAAAAAACTTTTCGTCCACCCTGAACTGCACAGCTGCACGCACGTCTTTGTCAGGGTGGATAAGGTCAAAAAACCCCTCGACCCACCTTACGATGGCCCATTCAAAGTCTTCCGCCGCATCAGTGACCGCGTCTTCGAGATCGACATTAGAGGCAAGCGATCCACGGTCAGCGTCGAAAGGCTTAAGCCCTGTTTTCTGGAAGCTTCCGCTCCAGAATCACCTCCATCTACCGACACCGCTCCTACTCCACCAGCACAACCTCCCCGTACTCGCGCTCATACGCGCGCCCATAACCAACTAACCACCCCCTAACCTGCCTTACCTGTTTCGTGACTACGTCACGGGGGGGGGAGTGGTGTGGGGCTTTTCAGGGCCCGAAGAGCCATACATCGCTCGATCCCCACCTTTCCAGGCGAACGACTTACCTCTCGGTCGAACTTCAGCAAGGTTGCGTAACCTTGCTACGGCATTTACCCTCAGCCAAATCGCCGGAATTAATACGGTTACCCAATCGGATAACCGTTTTGAATTTATGTTAGGCAGCTTACCTATTCTGTAGGGGATTTCCTTCTAAACCCCTTTTTCTCCAGCATCACCACTGAAAACATTAAATCCACGGCAAAGCTTATCACCTTGCCGTGGCATCGAAAACTCACCCTCGGCCAGACCATATTCCCTAAAAAACATTAAGCCCACGGCAAAGCTTATCACCTTGCCGTGGCATCGAAAACTCACCCTCGGCCAGACCATATTCCCTAAAAAACATTAAGCCCACGGCAAAGCTTATCACCTTGCCGTGGCATCGAAAATTTACCCCCGAGGCGTACATCATTTCCTGAAAAGAACATAAGTCCATGGCAAAATCATCACATTGCCATGGCATCTGAAATCTTATCTTTAGGCATACATTCTGCCAGGGCATCTCGTTTCCATAGCCTTAAGCTATGGAAACAACAATCAACAAGAGTTCCTTGTGACTCGTTGTATTTGTTTACCCTCGGCATAACATGCATGCGGCTATTTGCCCCTATTGATTTGCTACCGCCGACAAGGTTTCTGCTGAAGCAAACCAAACATGTCCCTGATTACCAGCAATCGCTGGCTTCCAATTGTCGGTCCCCATGTTCAGAGATAGCATTCAAACAACGATCACCAGCAGCCAGAAAATGTTTACTTACAACATCTGGCAATGGCTGCACCCTATGTTCGTTGCAATGTTTAATCATCGGCAACCGAAGTGATGATTTATGGCCTTCCATTAGGATGACCAAATCATCGGTTTCGGGTTTTCACACCCCACATGCTAGTGTTTACTTTCTTAGAAAATGCACTAGCGATGTACCTCCATCCACCACGGTCGCCGAACGATCGTATGCATGGCATACCCACACATGCGTAATGTATGACTACCCCGTCCGGTCCAATCACGATTAACTACTTCAAGTTAATCGTGTAACTCCGCCTCCTTTTTAGTTTCTTTTGAGGGTTTTCCGTTTCTTTGGTGAGCTGGAGTCATTAGTCAGATTTTAGTCACCAGTCCAGAGGGACGTCACCAAAAAAAATCTTAAGCTGGTAAGCTGAGAGTAGATGTGCGTCGATAAATTCGCGAGCGGAAAGTTGATTTTAGTTGCAAAATTCGGTGTTCCTAAGAAAAGTTCGTTTGTTAAATTTCCCAAGCAACATTTTATTGAATCAATGTAATGTGAGACAGTAAAAATATTTTAAACTAATTTAACAAAATTCAGAAATATGTACTCTAAGGAATAAAAATTTAAGAAAATTCAGTGCGGCGTAATAAAACGAGTATGAACTTTGAATACTGATCGTGTGTTTTATTTTCCTCTTTCTGATGAACTTTGTTTCCTTTTCGCGGCGAGTTGTACGTGGTGTTAGTACTGAATCCGCGTCCTTGTTGACGTCAAGTAGCTAATAACCCACAGACCCACCATAGAGATTGTGTATCGATCCATCAACTGGCTAAACACAAAACGGTTGGCACTGCTGCACCAGATGTCGACAAACATCACAAACCCGGCGATAAGCAAATTGCCGGAAAACCAATCCGTCGACAAAAACCGTTGTCCCTGCCGCAACGCACTTCGCCTAAACAAAGGCCATTGCGGAGCAACAGCAATACACGAAAACGCTGTTCCCATAGGACAAAGTAAACATGATGATTACCATTATCCCAGGATCGCCTAAAATAAGCCACACACTCGATTGTTTGCATAAGTCACGCGACAGAAGTGTGATAATTCTGATGATCACAGAATGATCTACAGCAAACAGACAGCAATCTCCACGTCTGTATGTGTGAGCTCGATCTCCCCTGGCGGAGAGACTCTCGATTGAGAGAAAGCGCCACCCAGGGAAAGCGACAGGAGAGAATGTCGCCACCTAGGGAAACCGAAAGGAGAAAGAAAACGAGGGTTGAATGAAATCATTCCCCAGAGAAGAAAGTTAGTCGAAATAGAGAATCCGCAAGAAGTAGCTTCATTCCACGTCTGTATGTGTGAGCTCGATCTCCCCTGGCGGAGAGACTCTCGATTGAGAGAAAGCGCCACCCAGGGAAAGCGACAGGAGAGAATGTCGCCACCTAGGGAAACCGAAAGGAGAAAGAAAACGAGGGTTGAATGAAATCATTCCCCAGAGAAGAAAGTTAGTCGAAATAGAGAATCCACAAGAAGTAGCTTCATTTCACGTACGGTGTGTTGAGACCTAGTTCCGAAAGGTTTACGTTATAGTGCCATTGCGAATCTGTTTGGTGTCGTTTTAAAGTAACGTCGAGTGCGAACGAAGTTGTGGTTCAGCGAAGTGTTCCGAAGTGTAAACAAAAAGTACAGACAAAAGTTATAATTTGGAGAAGTTTCCTGATTGCTACCGTGCCATCAGAATCTCGAAAATGCTCACCAGGAATTTAGTTCGAACTGTGTTTTTATAATTAATTGACGTGAAAAGAGTTTTATAGACTAGCGACGGTTGGTCAAGTATATCAAAGCCTTAGTTATTGTAACGATTTAAATAAAACAAAGAAGATAAAACAAAATTTAAATAAAGCAAATTATACAATAAAAAAAAACATTTGTTGTTTCACTTGTATCTGTATTCGCTGCGTTGTGTTTTCTTTGGAACAGTCTTCGGCGGAACACATCAGCCCTAGACATTGACTAAAATCCGCCAAAGTCTCTAGTAACGAAACGAATAAAAATCGAAGCTGTTTTGAATGTGGTGAGTGCCAATTATAAAGTTTTTTTGATATAGAGTAGATTGCTCTAATTTTGATTTATGTTCTGCACGGATAGATGTTGACGCGAGTGAACGTTCGCAGCTTGTCTATTGTCACTGTCCAGATTTATTAATTTTATTGTTTCTCGCGATACTAAAATTTAAAATCGTGCATTATCAAAGAAAAATTATTATCACCAATAATAAACATAATATGTTAGAATAAACACCAGGAGATAGATTTCAAGAGGATTGGATGATCGTAGAGGAATACGATATATACCACCAATTCCATACCGTCAAGTAGAATGAACCCATTAATTCATGAAATCACCTCGGCTTTACCCTTTTAACTCTGGCGTCACCGACGAGACTCTATTTTATCTTATCATAATAGAATTTAAGTAAACGAACATCAGACTCCGCCAATAAAATACCATTTGAAATCCACATAATTCCACGGAATGTCTATTCTGTCCAACGCCTATCTCAGTATACCATTTCATCCCACATATGTACTCTACAGTACTTTATCTACTGAACGGACGCAGTCTTACAATTTAATCAGATAAAATGCATTTAGCAAAGTAGTTCAAGCAAGACACATAAAGACTCAGACTAATCTAAGATGAAAAATAAATCGTTAACAAGAATTGATCCAGATCCAAACGTAAACTCGAATCCTAGATGCTTGGAATGATTGCATTGCAGCCGCCCATTGAGAAAAAGTACCTCTTCGCAATCCGTCGAAAAGACCAACAAAAAAATACGGTTAGGTCATTTATTTGAAAATTAATTTATCAGTAATTCCCTCTCAAGAAAACTGGCGAACCGTCGAAAGCTTATTGAAGATTAAATAACAAGGTCCTTACTTAAAGAGATACTCAGATACCATCCTTCTCTTGTGTTTAAATATTGACTTTGAAAGATTCTCCCACCCTCGCCAACAGCTTTAAGATGCAAATATAAATATGGCTTAATTAACAGCATCCCTAAAACAAACAGCTCTTCCTTTGTCAGGAGTAAACCGATTGAGATGGATTGTTGTGTACGAAGGAAATATTTTATATCTTATATGGACCATGCGATGCTGTACAAACAGCTTTCTTTGCCAAGGATGGCAAGTGAGTAACAGTGGCAAAAGTGGGCCAATTTGCAGAGGCAAATTGAGGGCCATAACCAAAGTTTCCATCCTCCCGACAGCTATATAACCATCTTGTATGTAAATACAGTGTATAGAATTTAATCGTTAGTGATTTAATCGTGGATTTTCGTATACCATGGAATAAAACATAACTGGGGCGTCTTGGCTTCATATCGAGTCAACTGCCAAATGAACAAAATACTATAAATCATCTGACACAGTCACTGGAAAAAGAGTTTGTGCAGTTGCCTTGAAAATATCCATTCAACGGATACATCTCTGATAAGAGTTCATTACACTAATAACCAGGAAACAGGAACTGTAACACATCGATAAATCATTCATACGAGTACAAACTCAGCTACAAGACTCATATAAGGTCAAAGAATTCACATCGGTATAACAAAGATTATATTTAAATACTTATCAAGAAATGTGTGCTTTTAATTTGACTAAGTGAATGGAAATTCAAAGCAGGGGATGTGCGTATTCAGAATACTTTTAGATTCATGCGACCCTTCTCGAATCTCACATTTTATAAGCTCAGAATATCGCTTGAATAGAAAATTTAAGCCGTTGACATGGGTCATTAGCTTTTTACGATAGTATTAAAAGGTTTCCTTTAATCTACGAGCAGATTTATTTTCCACTTATGGAATAAAAACCTTTATCTCATTGGCCGTAAATAAATTGAGGTTTGAAATGAATAGAAAAACTGCCCAAATGTTAAACGATTGTTATCGAGGTAAGTGAAAAGCATTAGGATTATCCTTTTTGAGCGTCCTTTTACGTCGGTTTTTTATAGTTTTTTCTTAGCTGGTAGGGACGTTTACTGAGAAAATTACTTTCCAGATTCGGTTGATGTCTCCCTATCTGATTTAACATATTGGATGTATACATTTTTACGAATTACCTCCAATGTATGAACTCCAACCCCACTTGCTTTCATCCTTGATAATAATGGAATCTGCAAGTCTACGGTTTTATTATCATCCGCTTTTTTCATGTGTTTTTTTTTTTTTTTTTGACAAACCGAATATTATCCGGACACATTTATAACAATTTTTTGATAATTAATGCACGTTTTCTTTTCGCCCGTGAAAAATTTTTATTAAAAAATACCGAGTGTATTCCACAACTTTTCAAGATTCGACTAATATTATAAGAACAGAACATCGATTAAAACTGGTGATGGTTTAGTGGGGCAACCACCTCATTTATTGGCTTAATTCAAGCAACATAAGTACCTACATCTAAAGTATATCTAAATTACAAACTAGAGAGCTTAAGAACTACCTTAACTAGGCTTAACTTAAGGTAACCAGGACAAAATAAGAAGGAAGCAGAGGAGGCGAGGGGTGGGGGCAGGTTATAGTCGAGTGTAGAAGCCCCGCTTAAGATTGGTGGTGAGAATAGTTTAGGAGGCGGTGCTTGAGAGAGGTCAAAGTCGAACAAGGTGGAATTGGAATTGACATTTCTCAACATCCGTGAAAGGGGTTCGTTCAGACCATAAGAGGTCCGGTGGGGGCGAATGGGGAGAAGGCGGGGATTACGCGTATTTCGAGGGTTTGTGTGTAGAGGAATTAAGTTAAGGAGGTAGGCGTATGGGGTAGGAAGTATGGGTGCCGTCGTTGGCACGGGTTCTACTCCTATCCCACGCTGTCGTTGCCCGGGATTGTCACCAATGTGGAGTTTCATGGATGTTGTGTTCCTTCGGACTTCGTTCACGCAAGAAAAAAGAAATGACACTCTCTGGATCTGGTCTATGGATTATTTATTTATTTTGAAGTGAAAGATTAATATACGAGGGTTGCCTCTTATGTTTCGGGATTTGGCAACCCTAGTGTTGCAATCCGGCAATTGACAGCTCTGTCGTAAAGTTGGACATTTTTGAAGTTATACGCACTCAGCACGTTTTGACATACGAGCGCTATTTGTGTTGTTTACAGTAACTTAAAAGATTCATCTCGGCCCAAAAATGGAATTAAATCGTCAACATTTTCGTGTGATTATTTTTTACAACTTTCGGCGTGGATTAACTCAGCAACAGTGCATGGATGAACTTAATTCAATTTTTGGCGATGAAGCTCCATCAAGGACCAGTGTTTATCGATGGTATGGTGAATTCAATCGTGGTCGTAGTTCACTCCAAGACGAATTTCGTGATGGTCGTCCAAAATCAGTTGTTGTTCCGAAAACCATTGATGTTGTGCGCGAACTGATATTGGAAGATCGTCATGTGACCTATCGTGAGATTGAGACAACCTTAGGCGTTAGTGGGACCAGCATACATTCAATATTGCATAAACATTTGACTGTCAAAAAAATTTGTTCGCGTTGGATCCCACACAATTTGTCAATCGCCCAAAAAAAGGCTCGTGTCAATTGGTCGAAAGAAATGCTCAAAAATACGGTCGCGGTGCTTCGAAACACGTCTATGACATCGTGACAGGTGATGAATCGTGGATTTACGCGTATGAGCCCGAAAGTAAACAGCAGTCGACTGTCTGGGTGTTTCAAGATGAGCCAAATCCAACAAAAGTTGTTCGCGCACGAAGCACTTCCAAGCAAATGGTCGCCTGTTTTTTCGGAAAAACTGGACATGTCGCAACCCTACCACTAGAACCGTCAATTCTGAGTGGTACACAACCATTTGTTTGTCAGTTGTCTTCCAAGAAATCAGGAAAACCAACCGCCGAAGACGAATCACTCTTCACCACGACAATGCGAGCTCTCACACATCGGCTGCGACAACTGCATTTTTGAGCACCCAAAACATCGATTTGATGGGTTATCCGCCGTATAGTCCTGACTTGGCACCGAACGACTTCTTTTTATTCCCGTACGTAAAAAACAAACTGAGAGGTCAACGTTTTTCGACACCTGAAGAAGCGGTTGCTGCATTCAGAATGCATGTGTTGGAGATACCTCAATCAGAGTGGCAAAAGTGCTTCGACAATTGGTTCAAACGCATGCAAAAGTGAATAGATCTTCATGGGGAATATTTTGAAAAACAATAAAGTGATTTTCGATGATCAATATTTGTTTTTGTTCTCTAATCCCGAAATACAAAAGGCAACCCTCGTAATAAAGGTTAATCTACATGGTGATCTTTTTTTATGGTATTATGAAATGTAAGTGGTAGAACGTTGTAACATAACTAAATTAACTGAGGGGACTCCATAATTTACTGTTTATTGAAATGTTCTTTGATATGTAATAATTAATTGTTAGAGTAACCAAGGATTGGTAGGCACTGATATCACTCGTTAGTGGCGTTCTTTAACATGTAATTATTAATTGTTTTTTAATAAATGACTTCATGTGGTGTTCCGTCTGTTGGTCGAACGTGGTTCGATACGCGCTCGGCGAGGGTTGAAATTTTAACTTAATAACATGGACTGGTACACGCACTGTGGTTGAGTTACGACTCACGGTCTTCTGCGTTTAACGTGGGGCCCGGCTTACCTCCATGGAATCGGATTTACGACTGGTTTTATCGACCAACAAAAACCACCATCCGTAAAAATAAAATAAAATAAAAGAAACAGACTAAACATTTCGGATGCGCACTCACATCCTCGATTACCCCGGTTAACCATGCTGAGCATCCCTCAGTATGCGAACCGTAGAAACATCGATGCCCCATATCCACAACGAAAGATACGCTTGTTGCTCAGGTAAGCCATAGATCACGCAGGTGTTTATATTAACATATCCGTGCACAGCGCTTACGTTGGTCATGCCTATTACCAGAACCGAACGGAGGGTCGAACTCTCCGATGCATGTTTGTGCCAATGAGAACTCTGGTTCCCTCGGTAGCCAGTCGCTAAACATGATACTTGTTGCAGATAAGTAAAGATCGAACATAGGGAGTGATATTTAAAAGGGTTGCAGCTGTGCACTCGTTGTATTGAGGGATGTTGGATGTTTATACGATCGGCTAATGCGTACAGCATTTCCGATGATAGCATATCCTTAGATGGCAATTCATTGGTGTTGCCCCTTGCTTTGTATTACTTGTGCCGCCTGGCGTGTTTTTTCCAAATTGCCTGTCGCTCGGCTAAGCGACCGAGATGTTTGGGGCGACAAAGAAAAGAAGAAGTAGCTCCTGCACGTGCGCGCGGGATTGGACAGGAGATATGCGCGCCCAAATATATTTCAAGTTGTATCGGTTGCTTAGTGATGCGACCGTATTTCTTTCTTAGGAAGATGATGCGCTTGATGTAATCATGCTTTTAGGTAATATTGATGGCGCCCCGCGGTGGTGCCATAAATACATGAATACGATTTCTCTTCCTAGGAGTTTTCAAAGATGCGCTGAACGCATCTTGTAGGGGAAACTCGTAAAGGTAGGAATTTCTGCAGGTAATTACAGGTGATGAAAGATTTTTAGGTGGAAGACTTGGTATGCCTACATGCCAGGTAAGTAATGGCGCTCAACTGGAACTGCCCAATACTTGTTTTATAGGGTTTTTGTAATATTGGTTGGAAGTCCTCGAATTATTGATGGGAAGGTAAATAGTGGCGTTCGAAGGAACCGCCACAGGCGCGGTCGGCCAAGCCGGAGAGGACCCGATGAATAAATATTATGTCACCCACGACCCTGCGCTCCTCAAGGATTCTGAGGTTGATTAATTTGAGGCGGTAAATGTACGGGGAAGGATTAAGATTTACCCATCCTAGCTCTCGGAGAGCGAACCGAAGAAAGCGACGTTGAATACTTTCGATTCTACAGATATGGATCTTGTGATAAGGAGACCATACCTGGCTAGCATATTCAAGCAGTGGACGGACGAGGGTAAAGTAAAGGAATCGAGTAACGTAAGGGTCGGAGAATTCCTTAGACCATCGTTTCACGAATCCGAGGGTAAAATTGGGTTTCCGGATCGTCTCATCAATGTGAGAGAGGAAGTTAACCTCCCTGTCGCAAAGGATCCCAAGATCTCGAATACATTGGACAATGGTGTTATGAACTTTTATTTCACCACACACCTTGCACATCACACACACTTATTTATTAATAACAACACACTTTGTTCTTTGGTATGGGGCACGCCGACTTCCCTAAGTTCTGCCGCGTCCAAATTTTCTTACGAATATTTTTTCTTTCAAGCCGAGAAAAGAATCCACAGAGTCCAAAGAGATACAAAACACCTTTTGCTGTTTGTGCTTTATTTGAGTTTATTTATTGGACACTTAACTTACGTTTAATTACATAAATTTATTGGTTCTTATTGTTTTTCACAGTATTACGAGTATGCACTTAACACTCGTTCACTCCACTCACTTCACCAATTCTTCTTTTATATTTAAATTATTTTAAAATAATTTTAAATTCAACAAGAGAACACACTGCACCACTTTACTCAAAATGCACCTGTGGCGATTCCGCCAGATCCCACGGCTCGCCTTCCTGAATAAACCCCCATAACCATAACCCGGGTCTGCACCAGCTTTCGCTAATGCAATTCGCATTAGCATCTTAGATGCTTCACGCATCAAACAGACCCAATTATTATAACCCTAAATTCCCTATAAAGAAAACTTACCTTCATGCATCCCTTCGCATACAATTTTTCATAAGATTTCTTTGTTTGCTTATTTGGTATTCTGAACCAATTCGGTACCAGACAAATACCATAAATATCGCGCCGTCTATTTTCCCCAGCCGCGCCATATACCTTTTCATATACATTGCCTGGCAACCTTTTTTTGTTTGTCTTATCAACAAACAACCCAAGCAGCTGCATATAATTAGCGCAATATACGCTGAAACCAAATTCTCCAGCATTTCCTAATGCAAATATGAACCCGGTTTCTATTGTAGCCAGAGATGCCATAAACATCCAATTTGCTTTTAGCACCTTTTTCTCCTAACGTCGAAAATAGCGACGAGGCATTGTATAAACATGACCCTCATTAAAGAGCGAACCATTTGGTCGCCTTTTCTTTTGTCCTTGCCTGTTTCGCTGTTCCTCTGCACGTGTGAATAGCATTGATCTCAACGATCCCACCTATACCACCATGAGAGACTTTACGTTTCCCTGGTGGTAGGTAAAAAACGATATCCTTATTGGAGAGGATATCGTTTGAGTGTCATTCCATCACCAGACCAAGTCGGTCGGGTCTCCACTACGCTACCTTTGCGCTCGGTACGCGTAGATACGATGGGCCACCCTTTTACCATCGAGGGGTGCGTCGGAGTTCGCACCCCCGTGAGTCGTGTGTGTTTTATTTTTCAACTCTAGGAAGTTTTAGTTTATTTATCCTTAAGTTCATACGAAGTGTTCAATAGTTTTTGGAAAACGAACCAATCATACAAAAATCTTTAATCATGTTTTAATAATTGCTCTAAATTAATTATATCCATAATTGGCTTCATTATACCATAATTACGTTCATGTATTGCTAAATCAAAACAACAAACAAACCAAATTACAACAAGTGAACAATAAAAATAATTCAGAAACTATGTGCAGCGTGATTCCTTTCATCGGTATTTAATTTTCCTCCTGGAGGGCGGTGCGTTGCTGAGGTTCGTGTTTGTGCGTTGTATTCGGTGGAACATTTAGTGAATGATGGGGATGTGAAGTGAACCAGAGCAGTACGCCCGCACAACATACTTCCACCCCACATTGGTGACCCCGAGTCGGAGCAATCGCGCCTTCTGACCAATGGACAGTGACTTCATGGCGGTAATCGGTTTTTTTTTTTTTTTTTTTTTTTTTTTTTTTTTTTTTTTTTTTTTTTTTTTTTATTTAAACGGTGCAAAAGTGCAAAAAAATTAAAAAAACAACATCACCGGGAGCAGCCGTTTAAACACCATCACACACCGGCGGCAGACACCACCTGGCTAGGAACAACAGCCAAGGACTCCAGATAAGTATCCTTCTTTCTTTTTTTTTTTTTTTGTATTCACCAGCCTTTCAAGTGAAAGAGTTGTCGGGACTAAGCCAATCAGATGCCTTCGAATTAATACACAATTAACAGAAGACAATTAAAAGGATACCCACTACCCAACACCGCTTTGCCAACGACGTCCCAGCGATGCAGCGTAGCCACCTGTATCACCGAACAGCAGCACAGGACACATGCTCAACATCACCAACGTAAACAAGACACGCCACTAACGACACACAGACTAAACGCGTGTATAATACCCCTTGGTGACATTTTGACCAGTATGGAATTTTATGCCAACAGCTTCCTCGAAGAAGGCTACAACGTTAATATTACCGGATGGCTGGAAACAAAACCGAAAGGCGCATTACCAGCAACTGGAGCAAAATTTTACTTTGTCCGTCTTACCAAATGACTGGAACGGAAATTTGGAGCAACAAATGTAGACGACAATGAACCGGAAAGCATCGCTCCAACGTCCCAGCGACACCACCTGACTCAACACTTTATCCAACAACATCGCATCACAGGTTTGCCTTTTTTTTTTTTGTTCATTAGTTTCATTTTTATTGTAAGCTCCTTCTGAGCGAAATCAAAATTTAAAAATTTCAATAATACTTTTAAGAATTAAATAGTGGGTTATATCCAATACAAGGAAACATAGATATAATTATTAAGCTTGTTTTTTTATGCAGAAATTAATTAGTGATTTGAAGTGCAAATTTTTGAATACAGTTCTCGTTGGTTAAAACCTCTTTAATTTATTTATAAAAGATATCGGCATTCGTATAGATGGATATATGTCCGGAAATATATTCGTTTGTATGAGTGCGTTTCTTTTATTTTCTTTTGAAATGTACAAACCAACATGAACAATTGGAAATATCCAACAGCACGTATTCCACATAGATCTTCCTTATAATAAATATGCAAAGGAACTTCTATTATTATTATCATTTTTTTGTTCTTCTACTAAACATATACATCACTTATATAAAGATACATACATACAATCAATTCTTAGTCAACTTAACCAAGTTAAAAGAAATCATAAACAATTGAGGGGAAGTATATATTAAAATACCACCTTGTTTAGTTTTAATATAAAAATGGAATCTTACATATGTACCCACATATACATAATTATTCATCTAAATGAGTAACATAAGACCAAGAGTTATGTACTGATTAATTTTTGATTTCCCCTGAGAGTACTTTATATCCTAATTACGCGGCATTATGTTCTTCTCCGTCTTTAACATAATTTTTACTTTGTATTAGCATTAACAATGAAATAAAACAAAAAAACAATGTACCCCTACCACGAAAAAAATTATAATAATAATAATAATTATTATTATTGTAAACCCCTTCTGGGTACAGCGCAATATGTAATAATAATAATTATTGTAAACCCCTTCTGGGTACAGCGCAATATACAACCCTTTCCAGTACGCACACGACTTCCTTCAACTCGGTCGACATTATTTTTTTTTCTCAACACTACTCGACCTTTTTGGACTCCATTTCGACTACATCCAATCTATCCACCTCTTCCTAAGATATTGGCGCATAATGCCATCACACACACCCGACTTCACCATAGACTCCATACACTGTTTCGACATTTTTCACTCAACCGACCCCATTGGCATCATGTTCAACCCTTTTGACTTCACTCGACACCTCCTATTCGACGTCATCAAACTCCTTCGACTCATTTTCAACGTCCTTCGGCTTCACGCCACCTCACACCCGACTTCTTTTCACCCTTATCAACTTCGCTCGGGTTTATTCAATCCCGACGCCTTCTCAACATATTGGTGCACATGCGCCAAGCGCAGTCTTCATGCAACTTCGCTCGCCTCTATGCGACCCTGTCCGCCTACTCTCGTCTATATACATTTCTGCAAGCCGGCTCCTTAAGTAACAACAGCTACTACGCGTAGCATATAATCTATAGGACGCCGGTTTTGTCTCGTGTGAAACACCCTCACCCTTTTCTGTCTCTTTTCTGAAGGTTGGCGCTCACGCTCGCCAACCACAGCCTTCACGCAACCCCATGCATCCCTTCTCGACTCTGCTCGACCTCTCTACCCGATTTCAGCAAGCCAGCTTCCCTCGTTACCACAGCTACTACGCGTAGCAGCACCCATCAGGGCACCGGGTTTTGCCCCTTTCTTTAAATTTCAGGACATTCGTCCTTAGATCTCCTACGTCTCCCAAATGTCTCAGCAACACCGGTCCACAAATCAAACCGATACCACCGGGCTGAGACAACATACCTGTTTCCCCAATCCTTTAGCCACCATGGCTCCCCTTTAGCGGCAACTAAAGGCTATACACGCCCCTCTTCGCCGCCTCAAATACCTAGGTGCATAATACTTCGGAGAGTGCAGCAGTTACTCTAGGCCGCCTTGTGGTTAGACACAACCAACCATACCCCAGGAGCCCCGTAATCTAAGTCGCCCAACTTAAACGAGCGCGATTGGCCGGCACTCCCAACAAAGCGCCGCTTGGTCGAGGTTGCGGTCGCCGTTTATCAAGCTCCGGGGTCGACACCGGAGCCGATATATCGGACCTCCCTCGATCGGTAAGCCGCGCAACTGGAGCGCCCGCCCCCCTTTTTACCAGTCACAGCGGCAAACAATTTGCCATACAAACGTATGGGCAAAAGACACCCGCTCTGGACTTGGTCCCTTTCCATTCCGCACACGGCAACCCGTCACTGCGGATGGGAATTACCCTGGGATAAGTTCCCCTCCTTCTCGCACACACTATTTCGTCACTGCGGATGCGAGCGGATTTCCGATAGGTTCCGACCTATTCGGGCGATAAGCCTGTTGGTCCACGAGACCCATAACAGGCCGATGGACCACGCCGCACACATTTGCCCTTGATGGCATCAAGCGGTAACAACTGTGTCCATCTTATCGATAACGGCCCAAACAATAACCAGGAACTGGTCACAACGATAGTCCCGTAACATTACCACAGCGCATTCCGAAGCAACCTCCCTATCATCACAGCACCCACCATCGAGCATCCCCTCGCCCCTACCTTTTTTTCGTGACTACGCCACTGGGAGGGGAGTACTGTGGCGATTCCGCCAGATCCCACGGCTCGCCTTCCTGAATAAACCCCCATAACCATAACCCGGGTCTGCACCAGCTTTCGCTAATGCAATTCGCATTAGCATCTTAGATGCTTCACGCATCAAACAGACCCAATTATTATAACCCTAAATTCCCTATAAAGAAAACTTACCTTCATGCATCCCTTCGCATACAATTTTTCATAAGATTTCTTTGTTTGCTTATTTGGTATTCTGAACCAATTCGGTACCAGACAAATACCATAAATATCGCGCCGTCTATTTTCCCCAGCCGCGCCATATACCTTTTCATATACATTGCCTGGCAACCTTTTTTTGTTTGTCTTATCAACAAACAACCCAAGCAGCTGCATATAATTAGCGCAATATACGCTGAAACCAAATTCTCCAGCATTTCCTAATGCAAATATGAACCCGGTTTCTATTGCAGCCAGAGAACCATTTGGTCGCCTTTTCTTTTGTCCTTGCCTGTTTCGCTGTTCCTCTGCACGTGTGAATAGCATTGATCTCAACGATCCCACCTATACCACCATGAGAGACTTTACGTTTCCCTGGTGGTAGGTAAAAAACGATATCCTTATTGGAGAGGATATCGTTTGAGTCTCATTCCATCACCAGACCAAGTCGGTCGGGTCTCCACTACGCTACCTTTGCGCTCGGTACGCGTAGATACGATGGGCCACCCTTTTACCATCGAGGGGTGCGTCGGAGTTCGCACCCCCGTGAGTCGTGTGTGTTTTATTTTTCAACTCTAGGAAGTTTTAGTTTATTTATCCTTAAGTTCATACGAAGTGTTCAATAGTTTTTGGAAAACGAACCAATCATACAAAAATCTTTAATCATGTTTTAATAATTGCTCTAAATTAATTATATCCATAATTGGCTTCATTATACCATAATTACGTTCATGTATTGCTAAATCAAAACAACAAACAAACCAAATTACAACAAGTGAACAATAAAAATAATTCAGAAACTATGTGCAGCGTGATTCCTTTCATCGGTATTTAATTTTCCTCCTGGAGGGCGGTGCGTTGCTGAGGTTCGTGTTTGTGCGTTGTATTCGGTGGAACATTTAGTGAATGATGGGGATGTGAAGTGAACCAGAGCAGTACGCCTGCACAATATACTTCCACCCCACACACCCTGACCGTCTCGGCCAAAAATCAGAAACCAACTCGTCTCTATTTTTTTTTCTTTTTTATTTTCCCTCCTCTGGATTTCATTTTCCCTCCGGATGAAACTCTTTTCTTTTGTCCTGCAGATAAAAGGATATCTCCTTTGTTCTGCCTGACCCATTTTCCTTTCTTTATCTTTTCCAAAATGGGATCGATAGAGGAAACACACAGGAAAAATCAATAGGAAATCGTGCTAATGCACATTTATGATTCTCTACGTTTTTGTGCGCTTAGGCGAACGTGCAGTTCATTTTATGGTGCCAGTTGTTTGTTTCAACTTGGTTTGGTTAAAACGGAAACCGACACTGGTTGTGTTAATAGTTTTAGGTAACCTTTTTTCTAAGGGATCATAAAATTGCTGACGCGCATTTTATGATTCTCAACGATTTCGTTTGAAGAAATGCATCTGGTCCGCACATTTGGATCTTAGGGGATTTTTGTGGAGAACCTGCGGTTCGATTATCCTGTCTAAGTTTTCAATGTGAGCAAATTGAACGTTTAGTTCGATTTGTTTGGTATCAATTTATGTGGGACCATTTGATGTATGGGGTAATGCTCTGGCTTGGGTAGTGTATCATCCTCCAAGTGGATGTTTTAGGCGTGTATCGTAATTAGTGGTGGAGACTGGCTCCAAAGGGTAAGTATTATGAGATGGGTGGTTGTGCCCGTAACAATAGTCAGGGGTTGGTTATGAAGGTTATAAGAACGTGAGGATGAGTAAATACACTTACAGGAAAAGGTTATAGATTGGCACTTGGCGATGTTAAGTACAAAGCAATTTTTATCACGCCAAGTCGAAAAGCTGTCAAGATCAGATTGCAGCAGTGCAGAATCAAGGGGAGACTCAATGATCTTGTATAACATGGTATCATCAAGCTGGAATTCTTAATGACCTTATCGATGTCATTAATGGCCAGTGTTAATAGGAGAGGACCCAGATGGCTACCTTGAGGGAACCCAGAGGTGGCAAGGAAGGGGTTGGATATCATGGACCTGAACCGAACGGAATAAAGTCTATCCTTTAGATAGGAAGAAATCGATATCAGCAATCCAGGTTCGAAACCGAGGGCAGATAATTTGAAAAGGATTAGATTGTGGGAGATTTTGTCGAATGCTTTACTGAGGTCGGATGAAAAGACCATATCGACCTCGTAACCGTGCTCTAGTGTGAGAGTGTAAAGGAAGTGAACTCAACGTGGTTGGTTGTACTTGATCGGCCCTTAAGAAAACCATGTTGCCTTGGTGAAATAAAAGATTTGCAACGAAAACTAAGAGATCCGTACAGAACGCTTTCGAGAATCTTAGGTAAGTGGGACAGTTTGGCGATGGGGCGGTAGTTCGCGACATCGTTTTTGGGACCCTTCTTGTGGAGAGGGATGATGAAAGAGGTTTCCCAGATGTGGGGGGAATACGCCTTGAGAGATTAAGAGATTAAAGATCAGTGAGAGGGAAGCAGAGAGAATGGATGAGCATTTTTTGAGGAGAATTGCAGGGATTCCATCAGGGCCCGGTGTAAACTCGTCTTTGAGTTCTAGTAGCTTGGATTCAATTAAGGTCGGATCAAAGAAGTTGTGGAGAAAGGGCCCGAGGGAAAAGTTAGATAGGTAGTTAAAGTATGACGGGTCAGGAAGAAAGGAGTCATGAGTGAATGACTGCTTGAATTAAGTGACGAAGCAGTTGGCAATAGTAACAGTATCAGATGAGGTATGAGAGTTTAAGATAAGCGATATGGGGTATCCGTCGGATCTGCGTTGATGATTGATGAACTGGAAGAATGTTTTGGGGTCATTTTTGAGATTAGTCTGAGGTTTAGTAAGATAGTTGCGATAAAGGGTGTTAAAAATGTCCGCGAATTGGAGGTAACAGCCAAGAAAGATGGAGTAGTCAGGTATAGTAATATTGCAAGAGAAGATGATCCATAACTTATTCCTTCTATTATGCAGGGATGTACCATGGAGAGGAAGAGTTTGATGTTCTTTGTCTAGAGTAGGGAACGAACGGGGAAATAGAGTAAAGGATTTCGGTATATAAGAGGGTGATGGCATCTTCAACGGATAGGTGATCGTAGTTGAACGAAAGGTGGCCTAGATCGTCGTTGGTGGGGCGAAAGTTAGCTTTATGGAAATCGTAGGCGAAGTGATTGGGGGGGGGGGGGGGGGGGGGGTGGCGAGTGGACTGGGAAGAAAGTCACGAGAAGGGCGGGTGGTGGTTGCCTATAGATGTAAGGATTTTTTCTCCTCTCTACCGATACTCTCAAACACCGCCTCCTAAGCCATTCTAACCACTAAACTTAAGCGGCGCTATCTACAATTTCCTCTCTAACCTGCCCCAACCTCCCGCCCCTACTCTTACCATCATAATATGTTCTATTACCGTAGGCTAAGCTTAGTTAAGTTAGTTCTTCCGTTCTTTAGTTTGTAAAGTTATATTATAGTATATACTTTAGTTGTAGGTAATTATATTGCTTGAATTAAGCCAATAAATGGGGTGGTAGCCCCACTAAACTTAAACTACACCCCACAAGCAAGCTCACACAAATTTTAAGATTTTCCGTATTTTACCCTTGCCCAAATTTTATTGACATATATTATAAAATTAATCATTGATTCTTTAACAATTGACTTTTACAATCATTGTCATGTACCATAATTTTATGTTGGTTTTTAAGTTATATATAGTTTGTTTTAATCCGAATATATGGGGGTTCTGTAGCCGTTTTTACTAGGGCGTCAACACGGACACAGGTTCGATAAAAACGCCAATGATTGTCACTACTGCAGTTCTCTGGAAATTTTGCGAGGCACACTGATCTTCCCAAGTAATTACTCAAAACTTGTGCGCAGCAGAGGAATGGGAATTAAACACAGGAGTTTCTTTATTATATATTTAAAGTTTTCTTTATTAATTAGTACTTCGTTGGTTGTTTTACACTAAGTTTCTTTAAATACAATTTGCTGTTTCATTGTTCCATTCATGTTTACAATCAATCTGCTTTTTAATCACTCAGTCTGGTCCTATGAGGTCTGTTTAACTCTAATGAACGGAACGGATTCGAAAACTATCGCGTGATTAGTCGTTGTTATAATCGAACTTTATATCCAAAACAAAACTCGATCTTCAACATTAAATTAAGAATGCAACCAAACTAGATCTCTACCATTAATTAAAAACGCAACCGCACCGTTTGATTAAGACTCGTGCAAAGCGTGTGTACCCATCGGGGCATGAGCTTGGACTCCTATCGTGGATACTTCTCGACTATGATGGCGACGACCTTGAAATGTCTGCCCCGATGGACGGTAAAGATCTGACTCTTCGAGACTTTGAGTCAATCGTACCACCAGTCGCAACTCGGGTGGATTTTCACCGCTGTGGTGAGAAGCGAATCAGATATTTCTTTCTGATGGCGACCAATGAAAAATCGGTTTGGTTTAATTGGAAGGATTTCCAATATGATCGTTCAGATCTGGTTGGGTGTCCATACACTGGAAGTGAGGACAAACGATAATGCATCGGCGGTTGAATGTGAAAGAAGAGAGATCAATTATGCAGCTGTTCAAACAAATGAACATACGAAGAGGGTGAAGGAATTGCTATCGTAAACGATAGAGGGTATATTGGATATACAATCCCACAGACCAGCGCTGAAATGGACATTTGTTTGTATTAGCGAACGAACATGGGACGAGACCGTTGCAAGTTGTTTGAGGTAAACACATTAGGGTCGCGTCCAATTCGTCGCATGTTTATCGTTTATGCAACCAGTCGGGGATAATTGGCTACAGCTGCTGAAAATTCGATGTAACAGGGAACATAGGATGGGTACACGATCACGGTTGTGTATACAACTACGTCAGTTGTATTTGGCCTCCATCGCGCCTCAAGGGTCGAATTCCGGTGAGGATATTTACAGAGAATTCGGCTCTTGGCAGCTAGGCGCGAATTGCGCTATACTTTGATGGTTGGACGAAAACCGGCGTGGGTACAGATAAACTATGAAAATCTGCTGCGCACGTGTGGGACAGAAAACGTAGGCAGACGGAGGTTCCGATGATTGTTTCATAGTTTATTGCAGTTACCTAGTACGGCAGCCGAAATCATTTTCTTTTCAGATCAATGCTGAGATGCATTGGTGTATGCGGTAATGGCGAACCGATTTCTTTCAGGTTAGAAATGGTTGAAAGGGAGCTTGTACTGCTCGTATGCAGGTGCGAGGAAATGCTTAGTAAAGTTTTGCAGTTTGGGAATGAGTTGGGTTAGGAGTATGGATGGTTCTTCAAGCGAGCCCTAAATGCAGGTTCGATAAAAACACCCACGTAGTTTGCAGGAAATCGTCATTCGAAGACCGACAAAAAAAATTGAGCTGACGAACATTGGCTTCAGCACTCAAGTTCCTGGGGTCTGTGCACTACAAAACAAAACCAAATAAAAACACGATGTCGTTGTTCTATTGAAAGTTCTTTTATTTTAGTTAGCTCCTTGATGGTTTACAGGATTGTCGGCAATTTAACGCTCGCTTTATTTTTGAACAAACTTTACTTAAGTATTAATGTTGTCTTAATGTTACCGCAACCACTTTATTTTAAACAAGACTTTGCTTTAATGATATTACTTCAGTAGAAAGCGAATTGGTCGCCGACCCTTTGACTCCGTTTATCAAGAGTTCGACCGATGTGTAAATCTGACTCTTCTCGATTTTGCCGTCGACATCCACTAGTGGTGATCGTGATGAATTTCCCGGGAGGGTTTTCCGTATGACCATACGGTCAAGTATGATGCCCCTTTCCCTCGAAGTATCGACAACGAACGACACTGCACCTGAATAAACAAAGGAACGAGCATAAGGGACTGCAGGCAATCTGGTCATAAATCCTCGATGACCCACGCCTGAGAACGAAATAGGTTTTTGCTTTAAGGTAAACAAAAACGCTATTTTAAGGGTCAAATGATGGGATGTACATCGTTCAAAATCTGCCTATGTTGCATGGGGTCGTCGTGGTGTTTACCTAAGAGTCCAAGGGAAATGCCGTTGTAGGCGATATCTACTGGTGATGGTAGTCCAACCAGAGATTTGGGTTATTGTTTGCTTTAGCCGGGTGGCTCTGTAGCACATGGGGGAAACTTGTTCATGGGCGTGAAGTCTACAGAAGCCTAAGTGACGGTGGCTATATGGCTATTTGTTTGGATTTGGTGATGGGTCATCATAGGGCATGAACATGGGTAAACAACGATCATATCCATGCCCGA
This sequence comes from Microdon myrmicae, assembly GCA_963931805.1. Lineage (NCBI taxonomy): Eukaryota > Metazoa > Arthropoda > Insecta > Diptera > Syrphidae > Microdon > Microdon myrmicae. The sequence continues at coordinate 77,387,966 of OZ007499.1, forward strand.
ATCCCATGTTCGGTTGAATGCCGATAACAGGAAATTGGTCGCAACTGTGGCGAACCTTAGTGGATAGGAGGAATGCATGTTTATTCATTGGTCATTGCGTACAGCATCAATTAGCTTGTACGAGGTTTGCCTCTTATGTTTCGGGATTTGACAACCCTAGCGTTGTAATCCGGCAATTGACAGCTCTGTCGTAAAGTTGGACATTTTTGAGGTTATACGCACTCACAACGTTTTGACATACGAGCGCTATTTGTGTTATTTACAGTAACTTAAAAGATTCATCTCGGCCCAAAAATGGAATTAAATCGTCAACATTTTCGTGCGATTATTTTTTACAACTTTCGGCGTGGATTAACTCAGCAACAGTTCATGGATGAACTTAATTTAATTTTTGGCGATGAAGCTCCATCAAGGACCAGTGTTTATCGATGGTATGGTGAATTCAATCGTGGTCGTAGTTCACCCCAAGATGAATTTCGTGAAGGTCGTCCAAAATCAGTTGTTGTTCCGAAAACCATTGATGCTGTGCGCGAACTGATATTGGAAGATCGTCATGTGACCTATCGTGAGATTGAGACAACCTTAGGCGTTAGTGGGACTGTTGGGGTAGAAGTAATGATGCCAACGTATGGCACGGGATTCACTGTACACCCCCGACACTTGTTACTCCGAAGGAAGAAATAAAAAAAAAAACACGTTCTTATTTCTTTAAATTTATTTCTATTTATTTATTGGGTAAAATTGGTGAATGGCACAATATAGATTGAACTTAATTACACAGCTACCAATTGGGTCTTAATTGAATTTGCCAACATGAATCACAGCCTCACTGGATTAATCAGAATTTCAAATAATTTACTAGTTCACTTCTGTCAAGCAGGGAATGCAGTACGCGACGGGAACTAAAGAACTTTAACTGTACACTTACTCTATCGAACGACTCCTTGGGCTTTTTTTTCGTGAACTAAACGAACTAGCAATTCCGCAGATACAACCAGGTTCAGATACAAATAGCGACTCCCGCGGCAGCGTGACTACACGCGATGGTGATTGAATAGTGACTAGTGTGAATTGGGGTTGAAATTCATATTTCATTCACACAGGACAACCAAAAGAGACCACGCCTCTACTCTCTCAACCTCACGCCCGTCAAAGTGTGAGTAACTTTTGTTAATAGGGTAATTGACGGACATGAAGAATGAGAGAACAGAAAACATGATATGCTGTGATCTCGTGGTAGCTTTGGTTGTGTGTGTTGGTATCAGATGCAGCTACTGACACGACCTGACCCAGTGGTACGGCTATGGTGTAGTTAAAGCGCATTGAGCCGTGGAAAGAAATACGAATGAGAGAGAACCCTAGCTGATGTTACGCCCCTGCAAAGAGAGATCGTTGATCCCAAGCGAATGGGTGATCTGAGGGAAAGTCGATAGGACGCCGCTGATGTTTGGGAAATAATTCGCGTGAGAACCAGACTCTAAGACGCTGAAATTACCCCAGCTATTTTGCTATGTTGCAACAGCGTCGTTCTTTTAGACTTGTTGTTGCTAACCGACATTATGAGATTTCCGATGGGAAACTCATGATTAGCAAGAATGGAGTTGCCGTATGACATTTATGTAGCTAAACTCAATTATGCATTATCTGCAAAGGATGATGAGTTTAGCTATACATCCGTTTGAAATGTTTTACAGGGGAATACATATAATGGAAATTGGTAAGTATGACGCACTGAAAGCGGTCGAAATTAGGTGGAAATGTTGGTTGGAATTGTGGGTTGTTTCTCATGTAGAATAGAGAAACCCCCCACAGGACCAGCATACATTCAATATTGCATAAACATTTGACTGTCAAAAAAATTTGTTCGAGTTGGATCCCACACAATTTGTCAATCGCCCAAAAAAAGGCTCGTGTCAATTGGTCGAAAGAAATGCTCAAAAATACGGTCGCGGTGCTTCGAAACACGTCTATGACATCGTGACAGGTGATGAATCGTGGATTTACGCGTATGAGCCCGAAAGTAAACAGCAGTCGACTGTCTGGGTGTTTCAAGATGAGCCAAATCCAACAAAAGTTGTTCGCGCACGAAGCACTTCCAAGCAAATGGTCGCCTGTTTTTTCGGAAAAACTGGACATGTCGCAACCGTACCACTAGAACAACGCAGAACAGTCAATTCTAAGTGGTACACAACCATCTGTTTGCCAGTTGTCTTCCAAGAAATCAGGAAAACCAACCGCCGAAGACGGATCACTCTTCACCACGACAATGCGAGCTCTCACACATCGGCTACGACAACTGCATTTTTGAGCACCCAAAACATCGATTTGATGGGTCATCCGCCGTATAGTCCTGACTTGGCACCGAATGACTTCTTTTTATTCCCGTACGTAAAAAACAAACTGAGAGGTCAACGTTTTTCGACACCTGAAGAAGCGGTTGCTGCATTCAGAATGCATGTGTTGGAGATACCTCAATCAGAGTGGCAAAAGTGCTTCGACAATTGGTTCAAACGCATGCAAAAGTGTATAGATCTTCATGGGGAATATTTTGAAAAACAATAAAGTGATTTTCGATGATCAATATTTGTTTTTGTTCTCTAATCCCGAAATATAAAAGGCAACCCTCGTACACAGATTGCCAACGTCCCATCGGTCGGTGTGTCGGGTGTGTTGTTTGTGTTAAAACAACACTGGAAGTTTCTAAAGGCGGCCAGCAATGGCTGCGCTGTAGGTTGTTGTTTGTACAATCGACCGATGACTTGGTGATGAGAATGAACATGTCATGCACATGTAAGGGAAAATGCTTCTTCGCCTAGAGCATTGGCATGTGCATGCATTATTGCTGGTTACCTGATGGGGTAGCCGAATTATCTTTCGGGGACATGATGCGTTGGATGCGCGCATGCCCCGAGGTGAAAGTCTGATGTCCCGGCTAGATGATAGTCTTGCCGTGGACCTATGTTTTCAGCTGTGAGGAAATGCGGGTAAGTAGGAGACAGGTAATTTGGTATGAAATGGATGATTCTTATGGAGTGAGGGAAAAGGCAGATTAAATTGAGGTAGTGAGTGGCTCTTAGGGAAGGTGTGGTGTTAGGAGTTGTGTGCCGGGCATGGGCACTCCGTTCACTCCTATCCCCATCCGACTGTCACTAAAATGCCGACACGTATCGTTCGCAAGGAAGGCAACACAAAACAAAGCTTCTCAACACAGGAAACAAGTTAAATGAAACACAAGAATTAATTGCTTATCACATCTTTTACTTTTATTGTTTCTTAACACACGGTATGAAAAATTTACTTAATACATTAAACGCGCAGACGACTCGCAGGACTTAAACACGCTTTTTGGTGTTGAACACACCGTACCAGCGCCGGTACGATGGATGGCATGCGACCCGATCGCCTTGTTGGTTGAAATACGGCTCAACGATATTTTATATATTTTTTGGAGTTTACCCAAGAAGAAAAATGTTTCTCTGTGGTGGAAACAAGGAAGACAGACTTGGCAATGAATGTGTATGTGTGAGTAAAGATCACACTGGTTTTTTTTCATACACAAGGCCATAGGAATAAACCTGAAACTTAAGGACGGGGCATAATGGGCATCCAAGAGATATGTGTTTGTTGAAACAAACGAATTGCATCTCGTCGGATGCTAATGGCTTTGTATTTGTTTATGCATCTAGTTCGTGAGAGAAAAGATTCGGCGAATTAAAGGACAAGGGAAATATGACCTGATGCATAGTTCGGTAATGAGGGTCGGCTAGATAAATAGCAGCCGCTCATTAAATAGAAAATGTGATTCGGATACCACAAACGATATGAATTGTCTATGGTATCGCAGGAACCTATGTAGGAAAAAAAAGAGATTTATGACCTGTGTCTATGTGTGGTGCGGATGCGTAGGTAAATGTATCGCCATTAGGAAGAAGCGCTAATGGTTTTTCTATTTACACAATGGGAAATGTGTTAATGGCATCGCTAGTAAGGGTAGTTATTGAGTTCCTATCTGCATTTAAATATGCTGTAGGATTTAATTGACGCAAGAGACGCGAAATGCGTATTTGCTTTGGTCCTTAGGGTGTAAGTCGCCAGCCAATGTGTATGTAGGTGGGAATAGGTGACGCCATGATAATTATCTCTGGCTGGAATGGTTACATAATATGTGAACCGAGGGTTTTTCTTTTCAGGAATTTGTCTGGTACCGAATTGGTTTAGGATATCAGATAAGCAAAGAAAGAAATCTTACGAAAAATTGTATGCGAAGGGATGCATGAAAAGGTAAGTTTTCTTTATAGGGATTTTAACATTATAGATGGTGATCTATATAATGCGTGAAGCATTTACAGGTACTAATACTGTTGCATTAGCGAACTTAAGAAAGTTGGGTAGTAGTTATGGGGTTTTTTTCCAGGTAAGTGGACCGTGGGGTTTGGCGGAACCGCTACAAAGGTTTTAAAGAACCCCCACAGAGTCACTAATGCGAAACTATGAGTAACAATAATCATAAGATAGTAACGAAACAAAGTTTAAATTAAGAAAGTGTGTTTAGTTTTATCAAACAATGTGTGTAGATACAATGTGTTATAACTTTGGAAGAAGAGCAGAAATGTATGGGAAATTTTTCCCGCACTTCATTCTATGAAATTTCTTTTATTCACATCAAAAGTATTCAGGAGTTTATTCAAATTCAGAAAAGATGATTTTGACCTCGAAGATGAACATGTTTTATTGTTCGCGAATTTTTGGACGGAAAAAGTTTTACAGGGTTTAATTTCGAGAGATCAACTGCATTGCGCCACCTAAAGAAGATGGGTTATTTTTAAGTTAAAAAGCATGCAAGAGGGTTTGCACTCATATTTAGATTTTGGTGGTCGACTAGCCTCTGAATTCTATTTGAATCCAAATATTCGAAATAAATAAGTCACTTTCGTTACCGCAGGCTTGCGGGATTACCAAATGTAAGCCGCAATTAATTATTAGCCTATAAGAAATCTTCACGCAATCATATTAACCTATCCCTATTTCGTTTTTGTGATTCATTTCAATCGAATCTGTTTACTTACAACAACTTCAAGCCACAACAGCAGTGCTGTCATCATAATTATGCATAAATTACTGAAATAGCTTCCCAAAGTCTTAAGACCCCTTTCCTGGTTTTACAAACAAATTTCAAGCAATGTTACATTGCAATTAGCGAGTGCGAAGCCTCCAGTTGTCTCATTGTTGTGGTATTTCTTATATGCTTAGCATATTTTTTCGAGTCGTTGATCCGTCTTGGGACCCACGTTCTGAAAAAAGCAAAAGTACAACGTAAATATTCGCTTTATCTTCGCCACCTAAAAAAGTAAATGTCATAACACGACTTTATGTACCAACTTCGATAAAAGCGAAAACCAATGAAATACTAAAATGGAGACAGGGGCCATGCTATTATAACAAGAGCCTATTTATTGGGAATCAAATAAAAAGAATTGTGCGTCATATCAAGTGTATAAATTTAGTAAGAAGGATTTTGATCCCAACAAGACGTCACAAAGTCTCGAGATTAGGAGAATATAAATAAACTTTCAAAATGAAATAGACAGATGGCTATACAAGTTTTACGGCCTCCGATGTATTGCACGATATCCTGTATATTCATATGCATACTTGGTGTTATGATTGTATGCAACAATATTAACTCCTTCCTACTAACTGAAGTTTTCCATTTTTTCATCATGATCGACTAGCAATATTGAAACGTTTTGCTGGAAACAAGACTTAACTCTAACTACCATACATCGTATGCTAACCCCAAGAATACTTTCCTAAACATAAGTTTGTTGATTTATCCTTTCATTTCAGATTCATTGCGATTTGGTGGCCTCTGAAGCAGATGACTAAAAGCCGAGCACGTTTCATGATATTTTGCATTTGGGTCATTGCATTGGCATCGACAATACCGTGGGTATTGTTTTTCGATCTGGTACCGGCTTCGGAAGCTTTCCCAATGGCACCGGACATGTTTCTGTGCCAAGAAGTCTGGCCACCGGGTACCGATGGGAACTTGTACTTTCTGTTGGCCCACCTCGTTGCATGCTATCTACTGCCAATGTCACTGATAACTTTATGCTATGTTTTAATTTGGATTAAAGTTTCGACACGTTCCATTCCGGGTGATTCCAAGGATGCCCAAATGGAACAAATGCAACAGAAGTCGAAAGTGAAAGTTATTAAGATGTTGGTGGCAGTGGTGATATTATTTGTGCTATCCTGGCTACCATTATATGTGATATTTGCGCGGATTAAATTTGGTAGGAGCTCATAACATATAATATATTTAATTATGTAAATACGATGCATTTCATTTATTGTTATGGTGCAGGCGGAGAAATATCTCAGGAGGAAGGAGAGATTTTGAATACTATAACTCCGATAGCCCAATGGTTGGGTTCGTCCAATTCTTGTATCAATCCAATTTTGTATGCATTTTTTAACAAGAAATATCGACGTGGTTTTGCAGCTATTATTAAGTCACGTTCATGTTGTGGACGTCTACGGTACGTAGGAAGGTATATTGTATGTCTGACTGTAATGATTTATAACTTGTTCCTTGTATTACTTCTTTCCAGCTATTATGACAATGTAACACTTGTTTCTTCATCTACCAGCACTCGAAAATCATCTCAGTATCAGCATAATTCAAAAAAGAGTCCCGGCAGCCCAATACGTAAACCAAATGTTGTCTCGTATATTTACGAACAGAACGCGCTACGGAAGCACAATTTGATTATCAAACGGGACAGTAACTTATCACAGCAAATGTTACTGAAGCAAGATTCGCATGGATCACGACAGATGCTCATTAAACAAGAAAGCGCCTCTAGTGATGGTTCCAGACGATTACTTTGCAAACAAGATAGCAATGGTTCTAAAATGTCCTTAACCAAGCAGGATTCAGTAATTTCGTACATTGAAGCGAAGCGTGGTTTAATATCACAACAGGATCGCAATGATTCGTTCTCCACACAGGATACGATCTCTATTGATTCTCGTCGAGGAACTTTGTCAAAACAGGATACTCAATATTCTTACATTGAGTACCGTCGAAATGGCTTACACCACCAGGACAGTACTCCTTCGCCGTTGGAACTTAAACGACAAAAGCTTCAAAAACAGGACTCGGTGATTTCTTTTGCTGATCAAAGACCTGGTAAGTAGTAAACTCATCTTTTCTACATTGATTGTGATACATGGTTGAACTTTTGGGCCTTCACATTTTTCGTCTCTGTATTTGTTTTCCATAATCCTTAGAACCAAGAAGACACCAATTGGTTAAACAAGATTCGGTGATTTCGTTTGCTGATCAACGACGCGGTTTCCTTCAAAAACAAGATTCAATTATTGCATGTCCTAGTCGAAACGAAGGCACACCTGTTGGTCATCATGTATCCATTTTAAAGAAGACCGATTCGCTATCCAGCAATGGTAATTCACCTCGCAGAAATATCGAGTTCTCCGAGTGAAACTCCATACAAATGTTTTGGTATCATGGATAAACTTACAAACCACATCAACCGTGTGGTCTTAATAAATAATAATACAATCTAACAAAAGTAAAAACCAACCAACATATTTTATCGCTACCGTTCACAACTAATATAGTCGGCTCAGGGAAAACGTTCGGTAAGAAAGTATTTTGATTACTTAATTTAAGAAGGCAACAAAAGAAAATAAAAACAATATAGGAAAATAAAAAACAAAGACAAAACACAACATCAACAAATCAACAAATTGTGATTTCGTTCAAAATACTTGCGAGTTCTCGAGAAATGTACCTAATTGTAATTTTGTAAAAGTTTGTAAGTGAGAAAATAAAAACCGTAAAAAAATGAAGAAGCAAAGAAAAAACATAAACAAAACAAAAACGAAACAATAAGTAAAAGTAACATAAAATAAATGAAAAACATTTGTACTAACATTAGAAGGCAGCACGAGAACGAGTTGAGTTAGCAGAGAGATAGAAAAGAGCATCAAAATGTGTAAATTCCAGGCCCCCACTTTGTTGGGGGTTCCAAATTACTCCATTTGCAAGGCAATTGTGATCTTCATGTTTTAATTTAAATTTTGAACTTTTAAAACTTAATACATTAGGGAATCACAAGATATGACTTTGGTTCATTAAGGGTGCTCCAGAGAATCGGTAATGTTTGTCTTGTACTGGAAGTTTGAGAAGTCTAATAAAAACGTTGATGTGTTCCAATGAATCTTTTGGGGGGAATGTCAAAGAATCAGCAACAAGAAAGTATCGATATGATGCGCAACACAAAGGGAATATCAATGTGGATATGTATGAAGAAAACGCATTCTAAGAAAAGAAAGTGAAACATAACGAGCATGAGATGAAGTGAAAGTAGGGGGACTGAGCGGAATAGGAGGAGATGTACGGTGTTGGATGGTAGGCAGGGGGCGGGGGCGGGGGTGGGGGGGGGGGGGGGTGGAGTTGAAGTTCACAGAGCGGTCCCAAAGGTGGCGTCGTAGAAATGGAGTCGTATTGATAGTATAGGGAATGACGAGGTATGAGGTTTAAGAGATTGCATAGGAGGGGATGCAGTAGAAGCCAATCGAGTAGAAGCAGGTCGAGTCGAAACAAATGGAGTAGAAGTATATGGAGTAGCATATTATCTTAATAGAAGGTAGAGTAATACGGGCGGAGTAACAAGGGTCGAGTAGGAGACGATTAGAGAATAAGGTGAAAGTAGACGTGGAGTAGGGCCGTTTGGAGTAGGAGGCGCCGACTAGGAGAAAGCGGGATTGGATTGGGTAAAGTATAAGGGGTGAGGTAGTAGGGGCGGAAAAGACAAGATTGAGCAAGAATAATTGAGTAAGGGGGGCATAGAAAAGGGTAGGCAAATGAGAGATGCAAACCGGTAAGAGTGTTAAAGATAATTTTAACAATTATTTATCTGGTTTATAGTGTCCACAAAACTTACGCCTGTGTGTTCTTGTGTTGAGTCGTTTTACTTTCGGGTGAACAGTTTTTTTCTTCTGAGGTCAATCCAAATAATTCTCAGCCATCACTTATTACTATTCGCAGCACTTATTACTATTTGTAGCATGTATTATTTTAGTTAATCATATTATCTTAATTAATCCTTTAATTGGCGATAGTCACGCTTTCCTTAAAATTCGATGACAGCGACCACAGGGAAATTGCGACACAGACTAGCGAATAATAACACATTCGTCATTCTTATTTTAATTACTGTCACTCTTATTTTAATTACTGTTTTATTATTTTTCTTTTTCTTTTAATTTGATATTTTCTATTTCTATTTTACAACTTTTACTTCTTCCCGTGAGTGAACTCAACCGCACGCGTCAAATACTTAAAACCACAAGACTTAATTGAACAAGAACAAAATCTAATTTTAATCTTTCGTTATGCGGAGCGACCGACTACACTCACTCAACGCACGTTTAACAAGAACGAATCTCGCGTCCTTCGTTTTCATATCCTCTTGTGTTCCGCTTCCACGATTGTTATTTCTAGGAAGCGGAATTGGCTAATAGGGGGCTGGGCTATGGACGGTGGGGAAACTGTGGGTAATAGAGAGAAAAGGGCTATGTACAATAGGATTGAGGTTTTTAAATAGGGGTTTTACTTTATTTAAATTATTTAACTATTGTATTTGGGGATATTCTATTGTAATGGGAAATTGGTGATTTGGGGGGAAGGGTGCATGTGAAGACACGAGATGTTAATTATTCATGGGGGGGGGGGGGGGGGGTGATAATTAAATGAATTTAATTATATAGCTGCCTATCCTTCCCTTCCCTACGCGATGTTAATTATTCATAGAAGGGGTGATAATTAAATGAACTTAATTATATAACAAGAGGACAAGTAAGAGGCCTGGGGTAAGAGTTTGGGGTTAAGAAGGTGGAGACAAAGTCAAAGAATTTACTGTACGAAGGGGTAGCGCAAGAATTGGAGAATAAAAATATGGAATTAGGGAAAAAGGTGAATATTATGTGGTGAAATATTAGAGGATATAAGCAGAAGGAGAATAAGTGCAGTGGGAGTAGGGGGAGTAGAAGGAAGTAAGAGGAAGTGGGGAGGAAGGATTCATTGAAATAACAACATTTGAATCGGAGCTATTGAAAATTAGGTCCTGAAAAAACTCGGGTATTAAGAGATTTTTAAGATACAAATAAAAAAAGAAAATGATAGAACATCGTTCAATTGATCGGAAGAACTTGGAGTGGGGAAACACGTAGCAGGATTAGAAAGAGAAATAGAAGGCAACGATTGGGAGAGTGAGAATACAATACGAAAGAAGATATAATGAAAGAGCATGTGGGTAAGAAGTATTAAACAGCTGACGTAAATGAAATGAAAGAAGTGCGAGTAAGAAGTATTAAACAGCTGACGTAAATGAAATGAAAGAAGATCTGGGTAAGAAGTATTAAACAGCTGACGAAAAAGGAACATGCTTCAAAAAGTTATTCGTAATGTCAGAAAAGAGCAAAACAATACATGAACGGTTTATTTTAAAAGTGGAGCGTGTTGATTTATCAACAATAAAAAATCCAATTAGGTTTGACTGTAAACTCAATTCGATTCTGTTTTTTTTTCCTTAAAATGCAATTCATAATGATAATTATTTAAAATCACTAAAATGTTGTCAAAAATAAATTACCTGGGTGATGGAATGTTAATAGAATCATAAATTCAAACCCTTGAATGTGTTTAAAATATATAAACTTACACCACGTTCAACACAAATGGTTCATGTGCATATGGGAAAAAAATATCTTCCAAAGAATTTGTTCATGCTCGTGCGATAGAAATTACATTTGGTGAATGAATGGTTGAAATGAATATATTAGGAGATTGGAAAGACAGAATTGGATTTATAAAATGTAGTAGAGGGAAAGCAATCTAGAGTAAAATAAAGAGAAAAATATGAGAGGCATACAAATCTAAAAATATTACACACTATCGACTGATAACACTGAGTTTAACTCACACGTATAGCTGGCAAAAATTCGCGCAGTATGAAAAAAGGCACTCTCTAGAAAACATGTATCTTCACAACTAATAGCAGGATTTCAATGAAATTTGGAAAACAGGTAGCACATAGTATTTCAAATGCATAGCCGAAATTAAACTAATAATGAAATTTTCAATATACTTTTCTACTTCTTCATTTAAGGGGATATTCTAGTCTAGAGGCAGGAACTTCGGGCGTTTTTTCGAGCTCTGTAAAATTTAGAATATTTTCACTATCCATTAGTTTATCATTCGTTTATTTATATTTTAAGAATATATAAAAAACTATAAAAATATCTAAACATTCGAAAAGTTATTAGCCGGTAAAGTGTAAGTAAAGTCCAGAAAAATGGAATGTCCTGGCGTACATGGTTCCAATTCTTCGGGTCATCTGAGACAAAAAAATCCAACGGATCTTAATCAGTAAAGATGTCAGTATCGCCCCTACTTCCGAGAAGTGAAAAGAATTTATTTTTTACAAAACGGCGGCCATTTAAAAAAAAATATTTGGGTTTTATTAATAATTACAAATATTTTTAAAATAGTAAAGAAATTTTTTACTTTAGTCCGCTACACGACATAGAGGGATCTATTGCTTCACACAAAATTTCAAATAAATCGGTTCAGTAGAACTTGAGATATCACGCACAACAGCTTGAAAAAAGTGGTTTCGAGAAAATCTCGTTTAAAGCTCACACAAAATTTCAAATGAATCGTTTCAGTAGAACTGGAGTTGTCACGCACGATTTCAATAGAACTGAGATACCACCCACGCCAGCTTGAAAAAAAGTTGTTTCGAGAAAAATGCGTTTAAAGTTCACACAAAATTTCAAATCAATCCGTTTCAGCAGAACTTGAGATATCGCCAACGCCAGCTTGAAAAAAGTAGTTGGGAGTAAAAGGCGTTTAAAGTTTTGAATTCCGTTCGGACCCGTTTAGTTGTGACATCACAAAAATCGCTGTAACTCTGTAAATAATTGTAATTTTGAATAATCTCGTTGAGGACATGCTCTTGAATGAAAAAAACCTCTAAACTTTGGAAATATAATAAATAAAAATAAAAACAATTTCGATTTTTTCAAACTTCTGTCTAGAATATTTTCTTAATGTATAAAATGTTACTACTATTTATTGGCTTGTAGGAACCCGGAAGTTCATGACCTCACCGACTCGACTCCACCATTGTTCCCTGGCCTGTGCAGTCTCCTTCCACGCTTGACCATCTGATCCGATCTCCTCAATGTCAAACCTTACATTGTCCTCCCATCTCCGTCACGGCCGTCCTGTCGGTATAAAATAGTAAAGAAAGTAAGAGAAAAGCGTAATAATGTTTAGGAACATTTTAGTATTCAATTTATTTTGTAGTAATTTTATTTAAGCTAATTTTCTTTTTAATGTGTGATACTGTTGAAATACGTACAACTATTCCGTCGTCGCTAAAATGAGTTTAACTAAATTGTGGGAAATCATCACCTGAATGTATTGATCATTTATCAACGAACACGTCATTATCATACCCGTAGTACTTGGTATCCTTTTCAAATATAAAAAAAAGCATTGGCAGGTGCTTTACTAACGCTGAGTGTGCATCCTGCATAAAAAGTACTCGTATTAACATCCTTCCCGCCGATAGAGTGCTAATAGGGCCGAATGTAAAAATTAGGTGTGACTGAAGTTGTAAAACGGGAATAGTAGAATTTGTGGCGGTTCCCCCAAACCCCACCGTCTACTTACCGTAAAACCCCCATAACATTCAGCCAATTTCTTAACTTCACTAACGCAATCGCAAGATCAAATCTAGAATCTTAAAGTCCCTGTAAAGAAAACTTACCTTTTCATGCATCTCTTCGCATACAATTTTCCGTAAGATTTCCTGCTTTACTTATCTGGAATTCCAAACCAATTCGACACCTTCGGTACCAGACAAATTCCTGTAAACAAAATGATTCGGTTTGCATACAATGTAACCGTCATGACAGGGACTATAAATATTGCGACGTCTATTATCCCAGCCTCAATATCCGTACAAAAACTATTTACACACACATCGGCTGGCGACCCCTTTAGCCAGCAATAAATAGTCCAACTATAATCGTATTCCCAGCATTTCCCTATTGACAGACAATCTTCAATTTTTTTGTCGCCACAAAGCGAATTATCCGACACATACAAAGGCATGCAAGGGAGTCGTTTCTGCCATCGACCCAAGATACGATATACAATTTCCATTTTATAAAGTATCGCATCCCATTAGCACATTTTTTCCCTAACGTCTATCATAGCGACGTTGCACAGCATAGACAAAGATCATGAATCTCCTTTATCTTTGCCGCCTGCCTGTTTCGTTGTTCGACTGCCTTCGAACCCATGCAAATAACATCGATCTGCTCGATCGTGCACACACACCACTGCACTGAAAGAGTGCATTTCCTTGGCGGCCGCACTCTTAAGAGAAAAGTTCTTCTCTCTCTTCTTTTGTTCTTAACCCTAACCTAGGGTGGAATTTATGTCAGAGTTCTATCCTCGGTGAGTCGATTTCCGTCCGCCGGCCGCCATGGTCGTTGCTGACTTCCACTCTCCGGTGCGCACGGAGACGCGAAAATCACTGAGTCGAGTGTGTGTAAAATTTTGAAACAATAAAATAACAATCATGTGCCTCATAGACATAACTCGCATTTCCCACGTACAGTGTAGTGTCTGCAACCGCCGTGTCGAATATAATATTCGCTGCGTCGATGGTTGTGTTTTTATTGACTTCACATTGTAAAATTTCACGTAGTGCTACCGTAAAATAAATAAAAATAAACAATAGAAATCCGCTGTTTTATATTTTTACTTGTCCGGTGTTTAGTGTTTTATTTCTCTCGGCCGGCATCTGCGTGTCTTGCTGCGTCTTGGACTTAATCCTTGTCAATCCGGTTTGGCTGAACCTTGATAAACAACGGAGCGTTTGTGGGAACGACGTATAACTCGCACCCAAGCCGGTGCCACGACTTCGTCCTCCCCACAAAACTAACAGTGAAACTTATCTCTAGTTCATATCTTGGTTTGAATTGCATTTTGAATAAACTGGCGCCTTTCACTAAATGATATTTCAACAATTAGTGTGCTCTTTTCTGTATCTCCCCCTCTCCCACTCGCCCCTCTCTACTCAACCCCCGTCTCTATCTGCCCCTCTCTCTCTATATTACCAATCCCTGTTTCTCCCACTGTGAGTTTCTCTATTCACCTATCCCATGACATTGTCTGTCTCTGTTTTGTCTCTATGTAACGGCGTATCTCATCCACCTACACTCAATCCTCATTTTTTAAGAAAAATAAATCGCATTTCGCGAAATTGTGCTTAATGATATATACTATTTTTCAGAATTTTACGTCCCTTCATTTTCCTTTTCTTTGGCAGCGTCTACTTGTTTTTCTCTCTAGCTTTCCTTGCATATGTTGCTCTTTGTCGCACTTTTTCCCTCTGCCTTTCTCTTTTCGGTTGCCCCTTTTTCCCTTTACATTTGTCTCATTTTCCAATCCTCCCTCTCTACATCCGTCATATTTTCTTTTTTCAGCTTCTCGGAGGCCTTTAATAAAATCTTTTAGAACTTTTAACCTAAAATTCCTTCACCATTTGATGCTAAGTCCTCTCGCTATTTTTCCCCTTCGGCATTTGCTTTATTTTCCTTTTTCCTCTCACTATTTCTTTCCCTTATCTTAGCTTTGTAGGTATTGAAGTCACAGCTGTAAGAATTGTCTATCCTGGAATGTTGTTTCTTTGCGCTCTTCATCAGCGTATTGAAACAATTTCCGTACCATAGTCTCCTCTTTACCCAGTTTTCCAGCTTTTAATATTTTATATGGTTTGATATATTGCATTGGCTTTCTAGGGATATATCTCTGTCCTAGGAATATTGCATAATCTTTGGAACAATTTTGAAAAGCCAAACAAAAAAAGTGGCCCTTCGCTCCAGCTTTATAATTTTTTGTACTAGATGGGCTCAAAAGTCTCGGGATTTTTCAATAGGTGGCACCACTAGAAAATGAGCATGACTCATTTCGAGAGGCTTATCTGTCACTAGTTTATGTACGAAGATTCGTGACATTTCGTCCATTTCTTTACAAGCTACAGTCGTTTGAGTGACGCTACTTTCGCCTTCGTAAAAAATGGAGATACAGTAATATCACGTCTTGATCAGGCATTGTTTTCTGATGGGAAAAACTTCTGAACAATCTCTGCAACGGATACAGAAATGTTATCCCACATCTGTTCCTTCGAGAACAACAGTTTACCGTTGATTTAGTAAATTTAGAATGGGTCGTACAAGCACCGACGATACACCTCGCTCTGGAAGCCCAAACGAGTTTACGAATGCAGTCTTAAAGCTAATACACCGAATCGTTTTGAGCCATCGTAAAGTGAAGTTGCGTATTCTCCGAACTTGGCCCCCAGCGACTCGTATCTGCTCCCAAACCTAAAGCAGTGGCTCCAAGGAAAGAGATTCAGATCGAATGAAGAGGTCATCGTGGAAACCGAAGCATATTTCGAAGGCTTGGGAGTTTCGTAGTACAGAAAGGGCATCGAAATGTTGGCAAATCACTATACCAAGTGTATCGCCCTCGAAGGCAACTATGTTGAGGAATAAATATAACTTTGCCAAAAACGCTTGTTTTCATTAAAAATCTGGGGGCTCTCAACCGATGTCTTTTTTATTTATTATTATTTTACTTCTCCCAGGAAAGGCGAACCTATAACGCTGAGTCTGCGCCCTGGGATGCATATTCTGCATCGATTGCGATGTTTGCAGATATCTCAGATGTGGATCATCTTTAACGTGTTCTTGGCCCTCTTTGAACATTTTATATCCACTCGACACTCTTTAAAAATTTTATTTAAATGTAAAAGTTTCCATCATAGTGGGGTCATCGAAGGCTTTCTGCAATATGTTCAATGCTCATGTACGCCTTAGTGACATTAGCCCGCTGTTTCAAATAAAGCACTATAGTGTTTGCTCAAAGCCTCGCTGATAGGTTTTTCAACTTGTCTTTCGGTGTTGCTCTTCACTATTTGCTTGTGTACTGTGTGTATATGGTACCTGTTAGAAACGTCACACTACTCCCTCCTCAGTAACTTTTTTACGAAACGAAATTGGTTTGGGAACGACCGAGCGAGAAGCGAACGAACGAGAGGACGTCGGATTTCGATGTCATCCAGTTTGGTACTCCAAGGCTCTGGGCGTCCTGGTCTACGCCATCCCTCCATTGCAGACAAGTTCTGCCACGCTGTCTCCTTACATATTTCGTGCCAGAAAGGTCTTTCCCGACAGGGTCCTCTTCGCTCATTCGAGGTAGGTATCCCGCCCACCGGAGTCTACCGAGGTTGATTTTTCTTACAACATTAGCTTCAAGGTAGATCGCGTACAACCCATGGTTGTAACGTCTCCGGAATCGCCCTCCCTCACATACGGGGCCAACAATTCTCCTTAAGATCTTCCTCCCGGCCGCGGCTAAGAGTTCCGAATGCTTTTTATTGAGCACCCAGGTCTCGGATCCATACATGAGTACTGGTAAGACCATGATCTTGTAGTAACTTGGATGTTCCGGATAAATTTCGGGATTTAAAGAGCCTTGATAGACCACAGTAGGCTTTGTTAGATTTGATCAGCCGTTCGCGTATTTCTTCTTCCATATTGTTATCAGCTGCTATACTATTGACCCAAGGTAGTAAAAGGATTGCACTACTTCATATTCGTGCTCCGCTACCCTGATAGTTTGACCAACGTTAGGTCTTCTCTTCGCAGAAGTTGCCACCACGTACTTAGTTTTTCCCCTCATTAATGTGTAGTCTCAGTTTTTGTGCCCCTGCTTGATCTGGGTGAAGGAGTCCTGTATACCCAAATCAGATCTACTGGTGATGTCGATGTCATCTGCGCAGGCAAGTATATGGCTGGACTTGGTGACAGTGGTCTCTCTAGTTGTAACGCCAGAGTCACGGATTGCTTTCTCCAACGCCAGGTTGAGAAGGAGGCAGGACAGACCGTCGCCTTGTCGGAGTCCTTTAAAGCTGTTTATTGGTTTGGACAGCAATCCGGCTAAGTTGACTTGACTAGTTACGTTGGTCATGGTCAACCTACAAAGTCGTATCAATTTATTCGGAATGCCGAATTCTCTGCCGAATTATATAGTTCTACCCTGGCTATGTTGTCGTAAGCGACCTTAAAGTCTATAAATACAATAGATGATATAATGGAATCTTAAATTCCAGACATTTTTCCATCGCCTACCTAAGGGTGAATATCTGATCAATTGCTGATTTGTCTGGGACACATCGATATTCACCAATGATGACTTTAGCGTATGGAGCTATCCCGTCTTGTAGGATAGAGGAGAATATCTTATAGGCGGTACTCAGCAATGTTATACCCCTATAGTTGCTGCACACTGTGATATCTTCATTCTTATTTATGGGGCAAGTTAATCCGGCATCTCCTCTTGCTTCCATACTTGCACCACGATCTCATGAATTACGTAATGTAACGCTGTCCCTCCTTGCTTGATTAGCTCAGCTGGTGTGCCATCAGCTCTGGGGGCTTTACTTGATTTGAGCTGTCTTATGGCTTTTAATGTTTCCTCAATGCTTGGTGACGGCAGCATTTGGTGTTGATCTTGCATTGGTCGAGCCTCCAATTCTTCTGTAAGCTGACCATTTAGCAATTCATTGAAGTGCACTTCCCATCGCTTCAGAATGCCTTCAGGATCGGTGATCAGATTACCCTCTTTATCCTTGCAGTAAGTGCAGTGTGGTGTGTACCGTGTCATACTACGGAGTAATTGGTAGAACTTCTGTACCTATTGTGGACCTCGCTCTCAATTTTTTCTCTATTTCACAGATAAGGTTTTTCTCCAGGCATTTTTTTTTTGTCTATGAAGTTTTTTTTCAGATCTTCTGAGCTTTTGGGTCGCTCTTCGCGTACCCGCGTCCTATGAGAGTAGTATTCTTACGTTTAGTCGCTAGTTTGCACTCATCATCAAACCAGTCGCTCCCATCTCTACGACTACTGCCTAAGATGAAGTTGGCAGTACTAATGACAATATTCTTAAGGCATGTCCATTTCTCTCCTATGCCCGGCATTCTGGCCCCAGGACTTACTCTCCCTCCGTCGAGCTCTTTGAGGGCGAGTCTTAACGCATGACCAAATGTGTAACTGGTATTCTCATTGCGTAAGGCAGCCATGTTGATACGAACCTAATCCGCGGATGCAATACGTCTCCGTAAGACAATCCGCGCTCGGAGAACTGTATCAATAAGATAGTGATCTGAACCGACATTGGCACCTCGGTACGTTCATACGGCGATCTATCAACACGTGGTCAATTTGGTTGCGAGTGGCTCCATCAGCTGATACCCAGGCTTTATGGATATCTTTACGCGGAAACCTGGTATTCGCAACGACAACATTTTGAGACTGCTGCGAGTTCGATGACTCGTAGCCTATTGTCATTAGTATTCTCATACAAACTATGGAAACCTGTGTAACGCCTGAAAATCGGCTCTCGACCTATTTTCGCATTCAAATCACCAAGAACGATTTTCACATCGTATTATGTTCAAGCATTGAGGGCCCGTTCGACGCCATCCCCCCTTTTTTTTTTGTCGTCAGGGTCTCCGCTGTAGGCCCGTGATCGTTTATGAGGCTTATGTTCTTAAACTTGCCTCGCACGCGAAGAGTACATAGCCTTTCGTTTATGGCATTAAAACCAATAATGGCAGGCTGCAGTTTTTAACTGACTAGAAACCCTACTCCGAGCACATGGTGTTTTGCATGACAGCTGTAATAAATATCATACTCGTTTCTTTGAAAAATACCACTCCCCATCCATCTTATTTCTTGTAATGCTGTTATGTCAGCCTTGTATTCGAACAGGGCATTGGCTAGGTGCTGTGCAGCTCGAGCTCTGTTTAGTGGGCGGACCTTTCATGAGAAAATTCTTAAATAGTGTAGCCATTTTCGTTGGTGGTCGTCGTGTATCTGGTCCATATCTGAGGGTTGATACATTTTCCATAATAATTTGGTTTCCGGGCAAGGTTATTAGCTTTGCGCCAACCTTTCTCAGGATGTCGCTGCATGCATTGGTTCACTACTTGGCGGGTGCCAAAGTAGCTATAAAGGGGTGTCACGTGGAGACTGCATATCAACTTTGATTGAACAGGGACAAGGATCGTCGGAACCGGGTTGAAAGCAATCAGAGACTTTACCCTCTATGTTCGCCCCCAACCCCCGCCCTTTAGTGTTCAAGCCTACCGAAAACTTCCATTGTGAGCACTTATTATAAAAACTGATGTACATGTCTATCGGTATAAGTGAGGGGCGACCACTTTAGTCAAACTAGATATAATGCAAGAAATTTCCGCTCTGTAGCAAAACGACTTTAGGAATAGAGAGATATTATCGTATGAGACGTTGAAAGATGAATTGCAAATTGGTGGGATCTATCGTTTTATATTGTAGGGCACAAAAAATCAGCTTCTTTGAATTGACATTACGTATCTTTAATGGACAGTTTCTAAGTCCGGGATAAAGGAAACAATTATTCGAAGCGACGCCACTATTGAAGTTTCGTCCAGGATTCGAACTGGTACGATAGAACTTCAAAAAAGGACACAAGCAGCGATCAGCTACTGTGTAAGTCATCATTTACGACGAAAAGCGTTCTTGTTCGACATAGAGAATCAGTCGCCTTCTGCATTCGGAGTCGTGGTGAGGCGTTTTCCTCATTTTCCTTCACCTCCTTAGATTCGTTTTACCATATTATTTTATTTCTTACTTTCTGTTCCATCCCGTTTCGCGTTGACCCTCGAAGCGCTTTACAAATCGCGTCTTTCCTAATTTCTCCGCGTAAGACAGGAGGCTCACGAATCCCGGAACTCTGTGCCTATTCATTTCTGTTCTCGAACATCGTGATTCTGCCCCACCACATAGACCCACGTCGTCTACTAAGTTATGAATTTTTGTGTAATGAAAAAATATTTTTGTTTAACGGGTGATTCATATACAATATTTAAAATATTAAAATAAAAAAATATTTAACAAAAAAACAAAAAATGTTATCGGATAATCCTTTATTGACATTGTGTGGGGGGGGGGGGGCGAAATCGTGGCACCGACATGGGGGCAGAGTTCTACTCCGCCCCCACAACTTCCACTAAGGTTCCACCAAGTAAAACGCCGAAGGAAAAGGACGAAACGCCACACCTTTGTCCACAACCGGGAGTAAGGAAAAACACTGTCTACCGATGGTGCTCGAACTTCACGACATACCGTCCACAAGGAGGAAAAGTTAAACACACTGTCCACCAGAAGTAAATACGTAAAACACACTTTTGTTTATTCTAGAGAGGTTCTTTTTATTTAAAACAAATCGGTCTACACTTAATTAGGTTACAGTTTACAGATAAAATTACACAGGCGACGAACGGATGCACAAAAAAAAGGAAATATACGACAGTGTACACTACTGGTATAACAAAATTACTTTTTAATTAATAGCCCGATCACTCTACGCGACTCAGAATATCTACGTCCCCGTGTGCGAAGCGGGGAACGGGAGAGACACGACCTCAGCGGTCAGCGGATTGAAAACGACTCAAAGATTCAACTTTCGTTTGGGGTGAATTTGTGGTGTGGTGGTAGATATCCCCTCCACTAAGGATATGAATTTACTTACCACCAGAGAAACGTAAAGTCTCTCTTGGTGGAATAGAGAACCAGATCTCGTAATGGAGATCATGGTGATATGCGTGTGATCGTTCAAATCTGTGTTGTTTACATAACGCTTGCAGGTCAAAAGCGAAACGAAACCTAGACAAGGGGTACAGACAAAGGAAGAAACGACCTAATGCATCGTCCGGTAATGAGGGTCGGCTGAGTAAATAGCAGCCACTCATTAGATGCTAAAAGGGATTGAAATAATGGAGATAGTATATCGTATCTCTGTCGACTTGGAGAATCGGATTCTCTTGTTTGCATATGTTTATGCTAATGCACTTAAGGTGCTAATGCGCTTGCATTAGCGAAACGTATAAGTTGGGTCGAAGTTATGGGGGTTTTTCAGGTAAGCGAGGTGTGGGGTTTGGCAGAACCGCCACAACATTGTGACCACTTTTAAAGAATATTTCTTTCAAGTGTTACCCGTAGCTCCGTCTAACATGTTTCAATCTGAAGTTGGACTTGAATATTTCGAATGATATTTGACAATTGACGCGAGTAATGCTAGTTTCCAAATTCACCAATCAAAGCCAGCTTATTCGTGTAGCCTTGAACGTTACGTAGCCATAAGGGAAAAGTTCAGAGATGTGATATCACATGACAAGATGGGCAACACAGATGTGAAGCGAATTATTCCCTCCATAACGCCAAGGTTTTACGGGCTTTGTTTTACGAACTCAAGTGCAAGGAGGGTCTTTGAGGTACCCTTAAATGTCATAGCATCTGAAAGAAGAGGTAGAGAGTAATGTCGCAGTAACACCATCTTTTTGGAACCAAATATCGTCGAGACCCAGGGCTTCAATCTCCAGCGTTAAATACTCTGTTATCATGGCGCGATAACGGGCGCCATTCGCAGTTGCGTTCCAGTCGGCCTCTTTTTTTAGAAGATATTTTTGAGAGTATGGATCGATGGTTTCATGCGCCCATAAACCACACCAACTCGCTGCTTTGTCTGGATGTAAGGCGGGTTTTAAACCTCCTCGGGTTGCTTTTCATTCCAAAGATGGACATATTGCTTTTCGACGTAGTCATTAAACCGGAAATGGACCTCATCGTTGAACAAAATGTTGGTCAAAAAGAAACCAAAGGTTGAAACCAGCGATTTGAAAGGTCGGTCGGCGAATTGAATTTTGTATGGTTCTTCACAAAAATGTTTATGTCAATGCCAAGTTAACTATAATTCTGAAAACGACGCCGAATCATTTTATGACAATAAACCCTCAATAACTGTCACTATATTTTCTTTCTTACTTGTTGAATATAGTCTATTTAGTTGCGTATTATCCAATAATGAAAATTGGATCTCAATTGACTTGTGCGTTCGGCGGACTGTTTATGTGGACAATAAGTTGCTCTAAGAACAAGAAATACATCGCTGGTCAAAATATGGCTGAATCATTTGTAGATGCTGTGCTGAGCGAAGTCTTTCTAAGATGAAATGTCAAACAAAACTAAAATGCCATGACAGTTTGACATTTGATCTGTCATAAAATCCTTACTGGAAAAAGGTCAAATAATTCATCCGATAAAAGACGAATGAGATAATGGTGAAAGTATGAAAAACGATAGTGAGAATGACAAAAGTGTGTGAATGAAGAAAGCATAGAAAACGGAAGTGTGTTTGACAGAAATCTGGAAAATGGAGGTGCGAATGACGAAAGGGTGGAAAATGGAAAGGTGATTGACAGAATATGGAAGATGGTGTGAGGGATGAAATTGTGGAAAACGGAAGTGTAGAAGACTGAAGTATGAAATTCCAACTATAGATGTGAAAAGAACGTAGATGACGGAAATGTAGAATTGTGGAAGTGAAAACGGCAAACGTAGGGTGAGGAAAAGTATAGCAGAAGACACTGTTGACGATAGAAATGTAGAAGACAGTAGCTTGTCAAATAAAATCAGAGGACGAAAAGTTAACAATAGAGGGAAACGAAATAGATACCAAAAGAAAGTTAAGAAGTTGAAGATGTGAAGGAGCAACGTGGAGATAGCAGAGATTAAGAAATCATTAGTATAGGGATATAGAAGATGGAATAAAAAAGAGTGAACCTACATTGTTGACAGATAAAATGTTAAAAGTGAGAATACAAAGAAGATGGGTGGAGAAGAGGCAGGCATAGAAATAAAAGGTGCAACATGTTGTAATATTTGAAATGCAGTTATAAAAGTCAAATATGTGCAACACGCAGTAAATAAAAGACATTTGCAAGGAAAACAGGGAAATAAATATCGGATATCTATATCGAAGGGGAAGACACATATGATGATGATTACATATATGTAGATGATAGAAATACAGAAGACTGAAGTACGAAATTCGGAGGGGCAGAATAAAAAACATATGTAGATGACGGAAATGTATAAGACTTAAATGTAGAAGACTAAATGTAGAAGACGTTAAAGTTTGGAGGATGGCAATGTAAAACTCAGATGTGTGAAAGAGGGAACTGTTGAAAAATAAAGTGCAGAAAATGATGAGGTAGAAGACTGACGTATGAAAGACGGCGTTATACAAGACAGAGGTCAAGTTACTGAGAATATTCTATAAGGGATGTAAAAAAACAGAACTTACACATTTGGAAGAAATTTGGGATGAAAATTAGAAGGTGTGGAAGAGCGGCTTGTGTAAAACACATTACGTTGGGATTTAATGTCGAAGAAATTGAAGAGCGTTATGGCAGAGGAAGTTGTATTATATAAGATACAATGAAAAAGGTGTGGGACGATTATACGTGGGAGACTAAGAACTAAAATATGTAAAGCTAATTAATATCATGATAAATTATTAGGCTCGTAAATTATATTTTTGTCACCAATGTGGTCAATTGCATGACACCTGAGTGGAGTAGGGACTTATGTCATAATTCAGAAAAGTTGACTTTAAGGCCTATTCAATCAAAACCCA
Organism: Microdon myrmicae; assembly: GCA_963931805.1. NCBI lineage: Eukaryota > Metazoa > Arthropoda > Insecta > Diptera > Syrphidae > Microdon > Microdon myrmicae. The sequence continues at coordinate 77,411,661 of OZ007499.1, forward strand.
ACCAATAATAACTGTATTTTAAGAATGACCTCTATTACTTTATTATTTTTTTTCCATTATTTAGGGTTTTCAAAAAGAGTTCAGATTTATGACAATCTTTTACATATCTTTACTTGGCGTGTCACGTTAGTCACGATTAACTTTCATAGTCATATAAATCTATCTGGAACACCAACTTATGTCATATCTTTATGCCTCTCTAGTCTGACTACACTGTTTTAAAATCTATGGAGAGGTTATTGGGATTTTGGTAGAGCCAAATATTTTTTTAAACGCCTGCCTAATGGCATTCAGCTCTGTAATGTCACATAGGTTATGGTTAACTTAAAATCTATGGAGAGGTTATTGGGATTTTGGTAGAGCTAAATATTTTTTAAACGCCTGCCTAATGGCATTCAGCTCTGTAATGTCACATAGGTTATGCTTAACTTAAAATCTATGGAGAGGTTATTGGGATTTTGGTAGAGCTAAATATTTTTTAAACGCCTGCCTAATGGCATTCAGCTCTGTAATGTCACATAAGTAGGTTATGGTTAACTTAAATAATCACTTCAGCGTAATTATAATAACAAAATCCCTCATAGCATCGTATAGTTTTTGTTTTGTTATGCTATTAGAAGTGAAGAGGACAGCACAAACGAGAGAGGAAAAGGAAATCATCGGAGCCGTATATCAGATATTAAGAACGTATCAATCCGGAACTTAAGTATCAAGTTGAAACATACTCGTTCACATGAGACGATTGTCTGATGTGATAATATGTTGATTTTAACTTCTTCACAGCGTGGGCTCGAATAGCGATATACAATTCATCACAACCTACTTTAAAGTCTACGGGATTAGAGTTTTGGAAACCTTAACATTTTTCGGTTGTTTATCTAAGGAAAAAGTCGAATTTTGTTGGCCTATGCTGGTATGCAATACTGTAGAGCAGGGAATCTTATACGTGAATGTTCATTTATCGTGCATCAATATCTTGGATTATAAAATGCACATCTGCACATCCTTTATCTATGGTTTTCAGCCAAAATGCATTTACATCCTTTTACCATGAATGTTCATGTTCCTTTGATGAATATCTCAATCCCAAACTATAAAAAACAAAATAGTGCAGTAACGCAGTACTCAACAACATTACAATGAGATAGGGCTTTACACGGTCGTGATATTTTTGTTCTTTTTTTTTCTGTAAACATCGATCGGTCATCCACTCTTTGTCATTGCAGCATGTGCAAGTTGCAACGTTCCGCTACAAACTGAACAAATATTATTTGTTGAGGGACCGAAACGTTTAGATTTCTAGCAAAATATATTGTTATCTACTCGAAAGTATACAGCTTTCTATAAAATGACAGTTTTTTGAGGGTCGATTTATTTCTTACGTGAACTTGTTAAATGGTTATGTAACTGTCCTTCGCGGTTGTACCATTCAAATATATTTAGTAGAGCAATAATTAAATTATATAACTCATTTTTTATTGATTTATGTGTAAACAATTCAAGGAGGCATTATGGATTTATATACGAAATGAGTAAAAAGAATTATGGATTGAGATTTAAATAATTAATTTTATTTCTATATTAATTAATATTTACCACAGGCAATAAACGTTGAGAACAGATATAGTTCAACGATTGAAATGAGTGGTAATCGTGAAATAATAGAGAAAATAGTTCAGAGGTTATTAAAAATCATTATACCGATTAATTTCTGGGTCACCCTTTATACTATGTTATATATCTCATTAAAATGTTCATTGTATTCACTTTTAGTAAAATCGTTCAAAATCAAAATAAACAAAATTAAATTATTCGTGAGAAGCCAATATGATCACGTTTTTGCTCTGTCGACTATAAACACTGCCAACAATGAATAAAGAAATTTAAAAAAATTAAATAAATTAATTTTAAAAAATTATTGAATAGTAATGTAATTTTTTAGAATAATCAATTGAAAATATTATATTTATTAATTCGTTGCATATATTACAATATTAATCGAAATTAAAATGTAACAACAAAAATAAAACAATTTTTAGGGGCTTTAAAAAAAAAACAAAAAACAAAGAACATAAGTACCCACTGAAATAAGCAAACCGTCTTCGAAAACAAAATATATAATATCTAAAAAGTAAAATTCAATAAAACATATATTCTAACGAAATACAATATACACAAAACATATATATTATATATATTTTTAATAAATTGAAAAATAGAAAACAAATTATACTTAAATAAAATCATAATAAAATATGAGAAACATAACATTAGAGCTTTTTCCTAGTTTGTTAAACAAATGGTAAAAAGGATATAAAATCAAATAACAATTATTTAAAATAAAACTGCATGTATTCATAAATTATTATCAACCACTGCAAAAAAAAAACAACAATAAATCATAAACACTGGTTAAAATGTAGCTGGCGTCAAGCAAACATATTAGCATTAGCAAGAATTTTATTATTTTATAATTAAAAAAGCAAAAGCATATAATATATATTAAATATATAAAAAATAACATAAAACAAACTGCTTCTATAACGAATATATACTACTATTACGTAAAACATATTCAAACAAATTATCTGAAAGAGTTCAACATATTTTTGTTATAAACAAAATTATTCGAATGAAATAAGAATAAATTAAGGTAACGCCGTCATTGTGGCATTTTTCGTGTAGGTCATGAGATAGTAGAGTGCAGAAGACACAAAAGACACAAAAGAATTTTAGGATTGTTCTTAGAACATTAGTACATAAGAAATAATGTTTTAGATTAAGATTACATTGCGCGTCTAGAGACCTTCAAAAAATAATAGAAGCAACTCATTTTGAAACTCCGGTTTTACGCACAAACTTTTTTACCACAATGCTGGGGGTGAATTGAGGAAATCTGAAAAAAAAACGAATGATCCTTTCTAACAAATTATACCATCAATTTAAGATATTGATGAAACAACTGACAAACCTATCAATAAAGGAAAGACTAAGAAATATGACATTAAACGATTCGTATTTAAAGAGAAAAGTTACATATAATTTTATAGATGGAAACGGTTACAAAAGGTAGAAATATTTAGTTGCTAAATAATGAAAAGAAAAGTTTGCCTAAATTTCTCAATTAGATTATCGGCTTAATAAATAAGTGGTAAGAAAGCTTCAAATATTAATGATTTAACTTACAGTTTATTATTTAGCAATGAATGACTCGGTGTCAAACAAAATAATATGTAAAAGCGAAATTTGAAAAAGTGTTCTATGAAGTGGATCTCCATATATATTTTTTTTCTTTAGAGGAGTTTAACTCATCTTTCTTCATTTTTTTTATTCAGCCTTATTTACAGTTCAAGTTGTGCCGAAATTTTTAGTTACCATTCTGGGCTTGACTAAACATATCGTACAAATCATTCAGAAGAAGGGAACCACTGAAGGACTTCACTCATCTTAGGTACGAGGAAACCAAAACTAGTTAGAAAAAATAATAAACCAAAAGCTCCATATGAACAAAAAAATTATAACATATCTTTTTAGATCAACCCCGTAGATAAAGCAGCTCAAAGTAATTAAAAATAATATCGTTGCAACATATAAATAATAATGTTGAAGAACAAATTCAACTACTCATTGCTTTTGTTAATTCTACTGTTGTGAGAATATAAGTCGGTAAGAAAAAATAACATAGCTCTAAAGGTCGAAGTGTTCAATAATAATCCTTACTTGAATTATTTACTAATCACAGTCAGCAACATTGGGTTAAGAGGCGGAACAGTAACAAATCTGTTGGGTCGGGAGGCATTCCCTTATATCACAAAAGTTATTCCATTTAGTCCCATTCAACTGGTCAACCCCCAAATAAATGGAAATTCGACGAATATCCAACCCTTTCCCAAAAAAAGGTGATTCATCATCCCTCACTTGCTATCAACCTGTTGTACTCCGCGCTGTGCTTTATCGTAACTCGAGAGAAGAGCGCGAAGTGTTGTGGTTGAAAAATAAAAGACCAAAAGGATTTAGTTAATATAAAAGTAGTTAATTTTAATGGTATTCAAATCAAAGGTATGTTTGACCGGACGTACGGCCAGCGGTTCGGCCTCTGTAATTCTACTGATCCTGAAATTGAAAACCAGTGCCCTTTTATAGTTTTTGTAGTTGAGAATTGTCAACTATTTTATTGTCAAAATTCCCGGAAGCACACATAAGACTTTGTGCGTTTCAATTTTAGTTGTGTTCTGGGAATTTATTGGAGGTTTTAGTTGGATAGGTTCTGGGAAGGGAAATCATGAAATGCGTTTTGAATTAAGCATTTCATGATGTCAAGGTTTTGGGAATTGAGTCAATGTACGACGAATTAACATTTGGTTAAATTCGTTGTTCATGTGACTCAATATGGAATTTAAATATAAGGCAATAGGGAATTTAGGATTTGGGTTATGATTTGATAATATTGGGGATTTGGATGGGCGTAGTGATTTAGGATCGCTACAAACCCATAGCACTAACTTCTATTCTATCGAGGTTATGGAATCAGTGGTTAGCCATTGTTATATATGTTTCTATACAACAATTACCTCTTGTTACCTCTTCCTACTTAGTTAAGCCCGTGTGTAAGTAGCTTCCGACTCGTAGAGTTCGTAAGTGGTTGTAGGCCCTGGTCGGCCGAAGATTGCAGGTTCGAGTCCTCTTATAGCTTCCGGCATGTTGAGCCCGTGGATCAACCGGCTGGTTTTGATTTTGCGCTAATTTGGTTGCCTGATAAAGTATCTCGTATGCGGTGTCTGTTCGTCTTACTACTCCAGTAATTATAACTCTGTTGCTCCTTCCAAGGGGTTCAACCTGACTTTAGAAATTTGAGCGTACTCACCGAGTACACACACACAATATAACACTGGTTATTTTGCTTGAATCGCGGTGTGACCATTTATTTTATTCTCTTTATTTTAAGTTTAAATTTTTAGTTTAAGTTTTAAATACAAGTTAAGTTTCAGCAGACTACCGCGGTTGTACCCAACGGTCAAATGGCTCGGTTCAATATCTCAGTTCAGTATAATAATAATGATGCAACCCTTGTGTCGTCGGATTCTAATTGATTAATTCCTACAACAGAACTCCCTGTTTATACCCCAAAATTTAGTCCGAATCCTACATTCTTTCCCAGGATCGCATCGCTCACCTTAAGACAGTTACCCGATGCTAGCCCCAGTCGTAGGCCATGCCAACAACGATGGGAACTGCAACGTTGCAATTCTGGCGCCATTCACTTTGAGGTGGCAACATTACACCTACTCTGGCTGCAGCTCAACCCCAAGGCCTTGGGGAAATTTCGATTCAAGGTGATGAGTATTTTTTGGTTTGCCCATAGCAATTAGCATGCAATATTAGGGCATGTGCGGAATTACCTTGAAGTTGATGGGGTATAAGGTGATCATCAAGGTTATAAGAATTTTTGGTTTGCCCATGGCAAATAGCATGCAATATTAGGGCATGTGTATGGGCATGGGTGGAATTACCTTGAAGGTGATGGGGTATTGGGTGATCATCAAGGTTATGAGAATTTTTGGTTTGTCCACAGCAAATAGCATGCAATATTAGAGCATGTGTATGGGCATGGGTGGAATTACCTTGAAGGTGATGGGGTATTGGGTGACCATCAAGGTTATGAGAATTTTTGGTTTGTCCATAGCAAATAGCATGCAATATTAGAGCATGTGTATGGGCATGGGTGGAATTACCTTGAAGGTGATGGGGTATTGGGTGATCATCAAGGTTATGAGAATTTTTGGTTTGTCCACAGCAAATAGCATGCAATATTAGAGCATGTGTATGGGCATGGGTGGAATCACCTTGAAGGTGATGGGGCTCCTCGATAGTATAGTGGTTAGTATACCCGCCTGTCACCCGGGAGACCGGGGTTCGATTCCCCGTCGGGGAGCCCCTGGCGCAAGACTAATGACCTTGCCCAGACAAAATAAATCATTATGGAAAATTTAACAAGCCTCAGGACTTGCTAAATAAGGCCAAGACCGGTTTCCGGTTGTAGTGCCGATGATGATGATGATGGGCATGGGTGGAATTACCTTGAAGGTGATAGGGATTAGGTGATCATCAAAGTTATAAGAATTTTTGGTTTTCCCATAGCAATTAGCATGCAATATTAGGACATGCACGGAATTACCTTGAAGGTGATGGGGATTAGGTGATCATCAAGGTTATAAGAGTTTTTGGTTTGCCCATGGTAAATAGTATGCAATATTGGAGCATGTGTATGGGCATGGGTGGAATTACCTTGAAGGTGATGGGGTATTGGGTGATCATCAAGGTTATGAGAATTTTTGGTTTGTCCACAGCAAATAGCATGCAATATTAGAGCATGTGTATGGGCATGGGTGGAATTACCTTGAAGGTGATGGGGTATTGGGTGACCATCAAGGTTATGAGAATTTTTGGTTTGTCCATAGCAAATAGCATGCAATATTAGAGCATGTGTATGGGCATGGGTGGAATTACCTTGAAGGTGATGGGGTATTGGGTGATCATCAAGGTTATGAGAATTTTTGGTTTGTCCACAGCAAATAGCATGCAATATTAGAGCATGTGTATGGGAATGGGTGGAATCACCTTGAAGGTGATGGGGTATTGGGTGACCATCAAGGTTATGAGAATTTTTGATTTGTCTATAGCAAATAGCACGTAATATTAGAGCATGTGTATGGGCATGGGTGGAATTACCTTGAAAGTGATTAGGTGATCATTGCGACTATGAGAATTTTAGGAATTGCGTAGCTCCACTTTGCATGTTAGAACATGGGCATGGGCACGGATGGGACGTGGGAATTACAGAATTGCAATTTTAGTTATGGGGCTCCTCGATAGTATAGTGGTTAGTATACCCGCCTGTCATGCACGAGACCGGTGTTCGATTCCCCGTCGGGGAGCCTGTGGCGCAAGACTAATGACCATCCCCGTAAAAAACAAATCATTAAGGAAAATTTAACAGGCCTCAGGACTTGCTAAATAAGGCCAAGACCGGATCACGGTTGTCGTACCGATGATGATGATGATGATGAATGTTAATTATGAGCATTGGAAATGTATGCATCTCAAGGTGATGAGAATTTGATTTGCCTATGGCAAATAGCATGCAACATTAGATGCAATATTGCAGATGTGTTTCACGTTGCATTGTGAGAATTTTGCGTACAGCTATTTGCATGGAATACTATATATTTGTAAGTATGGAAAATATGCTATTATGCGTATAGCATACATGTTATACGTAAGTAACTATTAAAATATTGGAATTTTGCATACAGCATACATGAGTACGTATGTTATGAGTACGCAAATATTAGAGTATGGGATACATGCGTATAGCATACATGTTATATGTATGTAAATATTAGAGTTTGGGAATTTCATGTAACACCATAAACATTCAAAGCATCTAAATAAATGATTTTTTTGCCATTTTTTCTTGTGCGGTTACTGCCAAGCGCAACAATAAAACGTTCATTGTCGCTTTATATTTACTTTCATTTTCTTTAATTATAGTTTTATATTAAATACAATTGTTTTGTCATTATTCCAATAAGTACACCATTTATCTGAGAACGTAAATAATGAAAAGAGTTACAATATGGGCAAGCAAACCGGTGGCTCTGGACCGGGGGTGAAACAGTGTGAACCGAGAGCCACGGCCTTTGGATGTTGGGTTGGTGATCGCTCTTATGTCGATGAGGGTGCTCGCTGTTGCTTCGGGGCAGCTCCACGAACTCCAACGCCTCAATCCTTGTTTTTAGGAACGCGTCCAGCTGTTTGTAGGTCGGTGGTTCCGTGGTGTTACCCTGTGAGGTCTGCCAATCACGACTAGTTCGGGGGTCCACACGTTGGATGGTCAAGTGGACCAAGATGTCATCCCAGGTATTTACGGGGCGACCAAGAGCATCCAGGCTGTCAATCGTATCGTTTGTGGTTTCGTGGAGTGTGCGCAGGCCTGCGACCGACTCCTTAGCCAGGGCAGATACGTTGAAGAGCGTCGTCAGGGCAGAGTGAACCAAGGCGCGAGTATTGTCATAATGATCCACCAGCTTATCCCAAGCTCGGTGGTAATTATCCTCTGTCACAGGAATGTTCTGAATGGCTCTGGCGGCATCGTCCCGGAGGCTGGACTTCAGATAGTAAAGCCTTGCGACATCTACAAGTTCGGGGTGGTCTGCCAGTACCGCTAGGAACAGGTCCTTAAAGGGTCGTCATTCCGAATATTTCCCTGAAAATGTTGGCATCTGGATCGGGGGAAGCTTTCTGACATGGGGCCGACTGAAGACGTCGATCGCAGCCTTGGACGTGCTCGGACGTTCGGCGCTGAGGACGTATCTTGCCTCGATGAACTTGGTGGCCTCATTCAAATACGTCTCCTCTGCCTGGTCAATAAACCTTTCGTCAAAGTGTCGATGGGCGATGGTCGTCCTTGGGGCATATGAGCTAAGTATGACTTCGTGCCTATTCCTTATAGCTTCCCATCCTGCATGCAAGCTACGCTCGCGTGCTTCCACAGTGGATGGAAATCTCATGGGCTAGCAAAAATGGAGTTGCCGTATGGCAAAAAGGTAGCTGAATTCAATTATGCATTATCTGCATAGAAGAATGAATTCGGCTATGCGTCCATTTGGAAAACATGATATTTCAGGTGAATAGCATGAACGGTGGGATAGGGGTTGATGTGACGCGCTGTTAGCGGTCGAAATTAGGTTAGGATTGTGGGCTGGTTCTTCATGTAATATAACGAATCCCCTGTTACCTGTGATCCAACTCCTGTTTTTGCCAATCACTAGAAGATGGCCGGAGTCGCAATGTGCTCGTCTGTATCATCTTATGTCAAGTACATTGGAGTGGTATCTTTTGTCTGTGAGGAAGTTGTCTATTTGGTTACGCGTTACGCCGTCGGGTGATATCCATGTGGCTTTATGGATTTGTGCTTAAACGTCAATGTTTGGGATCACTAATGTTTTTAATTTTTGAATTAATCGTTGAGAATCTAAAATATTCAACAACATTTTTTGTAAAAATTGCGAACTATCGCTATCAAAGCTTTATTATATTTATTGGTCAACAATAAAAATTTGTAATCCTTCTCCTTTTTAATAAACCCGGACTGTCTTGAGTTCAACTCTTGAATTTTGGAACACTCTTTTTAGTTAACTGTATAGATGAAAGCTCCCAATCGACTGTCCATAAGCAAATATATTGCTTTGTATGCAAATATCTGAAATGTTAGAAATGCAACACATATACTCAAATGGCAATTAAATTCCATCCAACTTCTAATTTCTAGCATTAAGCAAATGACGGGAGCAGGAAATCAATCATCCGTACCCCGTGATCCGATAGAATGGCAACAGTATGAAGTGTTTTCTGATTTGCGTGAAATGATTGTGGTTCGTAAGGAATTTTTACGACAGGACTTTTAATGCCGAATACTCAGTTCCAGACAAGCACTAAAATGAGCTGGCATACGTGATTTTGTATGAGTATTGACTTGTTGGCGCCGTTTGAATCTATTCTGTGACATTAATGCCAAATCGAATTAAAAGAAGACCGACAATGGAATTAAAATGAATAAGTTATGCATCACCCAACATCAGTTACACCATAAATGTCTTTGAAATGATGACAGTGATATTCGTGAAGGAAACTCCAATACACATGCAGATCCCAGGAGACAATGGCCAAGCATTAATTAATGGCCCCCTCCTACACACGGACGTGTTGTATGTAGTACAGAGTATTGACCCCCATTAATTTGCACCTGGAGTTTTGCTTCTGAGTGTATATGACCTATATTCACTTGAAAAGGACAGGCTGTGGAGTGCTTTCGGAAGTGTATCTCGTGTGCTCTTTTATTAGCATTGACGGTACACCTAGCACGAAGATGAGGGTAAAGGTAAAGAATGAGTAAACGGAAATATATATTGTATGACTACATGTCCCATTTTTAATACAAAAGGATAGATATAAATTCCCAAGCGATTTGAAAGAGGCCTATATAAAATGACGCAAAAAAGCCCTTTTAAGAAAAACAAATTTGAATTCCTAGTTTTTAACTAAATGAACATTTTTTTTTGTTTTTGCAACATTTTCAAATTCATTTATTTAGATTCTAAATTACGTCCTTGACAAAAAATGTTTAAATTCTAGATTAAGTATCTTACATTCTAACTTACTGGTTCTACGCGGACGGCCTGAGTTAAACATAGTTTTGCCTTTCGGTGGTGATTTGTCTTATTTATTATGTTTAATTTTGTTACAAAGGAACTTGAGTTTAAGATACGTCGTTTTTTCTTTTTTACTAAACTTAACTCACTCCTAGTTTTTATAATCGTCTTTGGTACACGGGGCGTTATTTACCATTCAACCACCAGAACTGTTGGTACTATTTAACAATACCTTCCCGATATTTTTGGGAAATAGCCCTACTGAATCGTAAACGCTCTTCTTTGATCTGACTTCGTGGCACAATCGCCCGTCCACGAAAATCTACGTACAAGATAAATCAGAAGAATTGCGGATTCACCCTGTATAAGACAACTCATATTAAACTCGAGAAACGCCTCTAGTGAAACAAAGCCTGTCGCGGTTCCGCCAAACCCCACGGTACACTTACCTTAAAAACCCCCATAATCATCACCCAAGACGCATAAGTCTTCGCCAATGCATCCGCATTCGGCACCTAAAAATGCTGCACGCATTAAAGAGATCAGTAAAGTCCCTGTAAAGATAACTTACCTTCGTGCATTCTCTTCGCATACCACTGCTCCTTAAGATTTCTTTATTAGCTTACCAGGAATTCCCAATCAATTTCGGCATCTACGTCGCCAGTAAAATTTCCTTAGATGAATTCCAGTAAACAAAATAATTCGGTTTACATACATTGTAACCTTCATGACAGGGATCATAAATATTGCGCCGTCTATTTTCCCAACTTCGCCAAGTAAATTTCTTTACGTACACATCGGCCGGCGACCTTTTTCTTCCAGCAATAAAATTCCCTAACTCGCACCATGTGCAAATCGAAGATTGCTGTTCCTACATAGGTTTCCTGCGATACCATAGACGATTCATATCGTTTGTGGTATCCGAATCACATTTTCTATTTAATGAGCGGCTGCTATTTGTCTAGCCGACCCTCATTACCGAACTATGCATCAGGTCATATTTCCCTTGTCCTTTAATTCGCCGAATCTTTTCCCTCACGAACTAGATGCATAAGCAAATACAAATCCATTAGCATCCGACGAGATGCGATTCGTTTGTTTCAAGAAACACACATCTCTTGGATGCCCATTATGCCTCGTCCTTGAGTTTCGGGTATGTTTTTATGGCCGAATCCTTGTAAAGAACCAAGTACACACACGTGTGTATCGTAACGATCTCCTCTAAGAGATCCGGTTATCAACACCGTAAAAGTGAATACATCCACAATTTGTTCTAACAGCGATTTAATATCAGTGAGTCGTCTTCCATCCGTCAGTGCGAGCACATCTTTTTCTTGGTGTTATCATCCCCCGTAGGGTGTGCATCGGAGTCTGCACCCCTGTGGGACGAGCCCCTTGCGAGAGTCAACTTTTAGACTATGTTTTTCCTTATCTTTGCATGTGTTTAGTAAGCGCACATTATTCCCGTGTCAACCAAACTTTAAAAACAACAACCAATATACAACAAGTAACAATTAAATACTGAGTGTTCCATTTAACTCGTCTCCTGTGGTGCAGCTTCCCCTAGTGTTTTAATACTCCGGTTGAAGTTCCTGAGCGTTTTCCTTTGTACTTGTCACTTGTGCGTCCAGGGTTTCGATCTCTCGGCGATGTAATAGCGATTTCGGTTAATTACGGAACCGATGAACCTTCTAGTTGTGGTAGAGACGAAGTAGAACCCTGGGACCCTGCTGGTGCCATGACTTCGCCACCTACAAGCCGTTGCGACGCATCCTCTCATATTGCAAAGTATTTATGTAATTATCATCATCATCCTTGGCACTTTTTTTTTTACACTAACGCGCGCACAAAAGGGGATTTTGAAATACCCTTAAATGTCAGAGCAGAGTGTCAGCGGATTGAGAGGAAGTGGATAAGGAAAGGAGGTGTCGATGTATATTGGTCTTGAATGTCTGGACATCACAACGACCAGGAAACACATGATCAGTCAGAACATTCCACATTCGTGTGGTTCGGCTAAAGAATGACTCTCTATGTTTATATGTGCACCTGAAGTCCACTTTCAACGTGAACTGATGCGCATTCACAGATTGACGGATATCGCGGGAAGATGTCTGAAGGGGCGGAACGCATTCAGCAAGTTCAGTTGAGCAACGACCGTGATAATACCTATAGAAAAGAGATAGGCATGATACGTTGCGCCTGTGTTCTAACGACGGAATTGGTCGACTTCCGACTGGGTCCCCAATAAGTTTCACTGCTCGTTTTTGCATCCAATCGAACACGTGTAGTGCAGTTTTGGAAGCGCCTGACCAAATATGGGAGTCGAACTCCAATTTTGGACGAGTATACGCCTTGTAAATATTGGCCAGGTTGGATGGAGTGAAGTATCTTTTGCATCTCTTAAGGAACCCCATACATTTTGCTGCACTTTTCGCAGCTTCAAATATGTGGTTATTCTAGTTAAGAGTCGAATTAATCCGAGTGCCGAGGTTTGATAATTCCTTGGCTTCGTCGATGCAAGTGACGTTCATAGACAGTATATTTATTTTGGGGCTCGCCTTCGACGACAAGAGACAGCACTGAGTTTTTAGGGCATTGAATTCTACTCGGTTAGTTTATGTATCAAGCATAAGTTGCTGGTTGTTAGTGACGTTCGAAGAGTTTGGACAGGAGTGTTGGTATGAGTATGAGAAACTCAACGTGCTTTCATCACCAAACGAGTGAATTGGGTTGTGAGTAATGAACAAGAGATCATTTATAAAGATGAGGAAGAGGGTGGGTGAGAGTACCGAACCCTGGGGAACACCTGCATTAATTTGATGGGAGACAGATTTAACACCATCAAGAACCACTTGATTGAACGGCCAGAAAGATAGTCTCTTATCCATTGGATCAGAGAATTGTCCAGTCCATAGGAATGTAATTTTGACAAAAGGGCCGGATGCCAAACTCTGTCGAAGGCTTTTCAAATGTATAATGCGACTACCTTGCTTTCAACGAGGTAGTGGATGGAATGGCTCCACTTTTCGGTAAGGTACGCCATCGGGTCTCCTGTGCTGTGACCTGTTGCGACGAAAGCCATATTGGCGGTCATTGAGAAGGTCATTTGATTCCACATATTTCGAGTTGGCGGTTGATAAGAGATTCCATTAACTTGGAGAGAATAGAAGTTAGTGCTATGGGTCGATGAGAAGAAAGGGATGATTTGTCGCCCTTTTTGGGAATTGGCTGAATGTTCGCTGACTTCCATCTATTTGGAGAACGGCCAGTAGAATAAGACAAATGGAAGAGTTTCCGCAGTGGTTTAGCGAGTGAATAGGAACATCTCTTCAAGAGGATTGGGGGAATGCCGTCCGAACCAGCGGATTTGTGTGCATTTAGCTCTTTGAGTGCGCGGACAACAGTACGCGTTCGGAAGCGAATCTGGTTCATGGTGTGCTGCTTATGCTCAAGTTGAGGTGGAACTGATGTGGCATCAGGCAGCGTTGAGTTGGCTGCAAAATGTGCAGCAAGTAGATTCGCCTTCTCCACTGCAGTGGTGACTGGTTTGTCATCGACTATAAGCGATGGAATGGATGAAGAGACTGAGTTTTGAATGTTTTTCACGAATGCTCAGAAGTTTATACTACCTGTGGGAGAGTGTAGTATTTTCTGTCTCACTCTCTGGTCATGCAAGAACTAGGCGCGTTGAATATACGCATTGCAGTCATTCCTAGCTCTCTTAAATCTTTTCCGGTTTTCCACAGTGTTGTTTGATTTACACAACCCAAAGCGCGACTCTTTGGCCTTAATGGCTTCTCTGCACCCGGAATCGAACCACATATTTCTCTTGGGTTTGATACTCTTTACTCTGTGTGGAATAAAAGTCCGCATGCCAAGTAGACTCGTGTCTGTCAATGTGTCCGCTATAGAGTTAACATCGTTATGGAGGAAAAATAACGACCAATTTAACTTCCTAAAAAAGTCGCTCAGAACTTCCCAGTTGGCTTTCTCGTAGAACAATACTGTTCTTTTGGGAGCTTTCTCATTAACGTTACTGTTGGTTAGAGGAAATTTAGCTGACACGACACAGTGGTCTGAAGTGTCCAAAAGCGAAGAAACTTAAATTGTGTATTTGTTTGGGTGGGAGGTGAGAAACAGGTCCAGTGTGTTGGTGACAAGTTGAGTTAAACTATTTGAATCAGCAAAAAGCTGGACATATTGACCTTCAGGTGTTGTTGTTCCGGAATGACGAAGCCACTGAGAGTTATGCACATTAAAATCACCCGCAATAACGATTTCAGTCTGCGGATATAGGGTCAAGATCTTATCGATAGAATCAGACAGAGCATCAAGTTCGTTAAAGGAGGCATTTCTATCCAAGTTTGGGCTTCTGTAAAGAAAGCAGTAATGTATGATATCCTTACGAACGTGTAGTTTTGGCCACGAGAAATTAAATTTTGCATTGGAGCAGAGCCCATATTGTGGCAGAAGCTGATAAGGAATATCATTTCGAATGTATGTGGCTATACCACGATGTGGAAAAAACAAAGGCACTAAGTTATATCCAGGTAGATTAAACTCGGAAATATCTGTACTAGCAATTACCTGGGTTTCGCTAAGTGCAAGGATAGTTTGTTTCTGGTTAGAAACGTGGACAGACACAGAAGAGAAATTGCATCTCAAGCCGCGAATGTTACACAAATCAACGCGAAATTCCCGTTCCATTGAAATGGCCCTATATGTTACATAAAACCAACACCGCCTCGGGAAAGAATGCATACCGGGACCAACAATAGATAAGCGAAAGCAACCACTACAGGTGTTATGCCCTTGTAGTGGGTGCCCCACTAGATCCGTGCCGAAATCCAGGTCACATACCTTCTGTGATAAACATTATGCCACTCAGACACAAAAAACTCTCCAGAGATTATTAATCAATCGAGAGTATCCATGGCTGAGGGACGCAAACAAAAGTGCGAAAAAAAAGAAAAGGCACAAGGGATGGAAAGGGTAGAGGGTTTTCCCGCACTGCACATCAGTCGCGTGTATATTCTCGCACTTTTCACAACGCTAAGACGCCTGTGTGGACATCCGTTTATTTGCATAGGATCGCACAGAAAACTTTGCAGTGCACTGGACGCGTGTGTGAATATCCGTTTGTTTGTTTAGGATCCCACAATAAGACTTCGCGCCCGAACCGATAGTCCAATTGGGTATCTTATGTGTACCTAAGATTCACAAAACGGATAGCACAATTGATCCGATGGTATGGATTACGAGGCAGAAGCGCACGTGCTGTCTCCTTGGCGGTTTTAAATCGACTACAACCTGATCCGGTCTTGGCCTTATTTAGCAAGTCTCTCCACCGGTATCCGGTCCATATCCGAGACTTGTTAAATTGTCCATAATAATTCGTTTTTCCGGGCAAGGTTATTAGCCTTGCGCCAAGGCAAGGCCCATACAATATTAAGTTATTTAGTTAGTTCGTAAGTTAATGCTTTATATTATATTCGCCTGTACTAAGCAAACTAAAAGAGGGTCCCACCCCCAATTCAATTCAATTCAATTCAATAGCATGCGGAAGTGTGCCTAATAAGCCGCTAATTCTTCTTTTGACAGGTTGATGTCTTTCATGCGTAGTTCTCTTGTTAACGAACTGGTAAACCGTGGCCATTGTATTGCCTCTTAGTTGTACTATAGAGTTGTGGACCATGAATTTCTCCAGTTCTGCCAGTTCATTCGGAAACTTTATTGCGCCTGTACATGCAGAGTGGCCACTGTAATGCTCCGCGCCGTGCTTTAACGGTAAACCCGAGAGAAGAGCGCGAAGTGTTGTGTGTGAAATGAAAGAGCGGAAGGGTTTTCTTAGTGTAAAGACACACTAGTTTTATTGTATTTGGATCAGAGGTTTAGACATGGTAAACGTGGACACTTTCGTGCATCTGGCCAGCGGTTCGGCCTCCGAAATTATACTGATCACGAAATCGAAAGTCACTGCCCTTTTATAGTTTTTTCCGTTGACTTTTGTAAATTATTTTAGTGTCAAAATTCCAAGAACCACACGCAAGACTTTGCGTGCTTCAATTGGAATTTTGTTCTGAGAATCGTTTGAGGATTTTGTTGGATAGATTCTGGGAAGGGGAATCATGAAATGCGTCTTGAATCAAGCATTTCATGATGTTAGGATTTTGGGAATTGAGTCAATGTACGACGAATTAACTTTTGGTGTAATTCGTTGTTCATGAGACTCAATATGGAATTTGGATGTATTATGTGGAATTGAATCAATGTGCGACAAATTGACTTTTGGTTTAATTTATCGCTCATTGATTCAATATGAAATTGGGATTTGCGTTATGGGATTATTTGATGATATTGGGGATTTGGATAGGGGTACCGATTTAGGATCGCTACACCACTGTCGTTCTCAATTATCCGTAAACAGTTTCTATCTCGTCTGTGTCAGTCGTGAGTCAATAAGCAAGGTATGGACTGTATTTCAAATTAAATATAAACTACAAAATGGTTGTACTTAATTCGTTTCTTTATTTATTCTGACGACGCAAATCTTTCATATATATGATAAGTAGGATCTATCTCTAGGGATCAACATTTTTCCTTGATTTCACCGGATATTGCCAATATGTGGGAACTGAACATAAGAATATGGATTAACTTAATAGACGAATTTAGAAATACATATAAGCGTACAAACCATACTCGTTATTCACTGGTCGCTATTATCATTACTATCCTTTCAAAGTTTTTTTTTTTAATTAAAAATGTTGATGTTAAATAAAAAACATTTACATACCAGAGGAATTCGCCTTTCGCGAATTTTCTTTTTTCAGAAATCGCATTCCCATTTGATTTCTAATAATTCTAAAAATAATGAATAATAATAAATTTCTACACGAAACTCTTGTTTCTAGTTAATTAATGAAGGTTACAAAGAGGCTAAGCTCATTCCTATATTTGTTCCTACATAGAGCATCAGTTGGAACTGGTTTCGTACTTTCGAAATTTGTTCCCGTTTAATTCGACAGTTAGTTTTTAAATTCGAATCGCCGCACCAAATGTAAGGATTCTCGTCTTCCGTAACTAATGCCACAAAGAACAAATAGCAATGCACGAAAATAGTACTCATGTGCTTTGTAATCAGCTGTCAGAAGCATACATAATATATAATGCACTGTTAGTTACATAGTGTGTTTTAGATCAATAGGTATTTTTTATAAGCCTCTACAAATGTCAAAATGCTTCCTAGGCGAAATCGGAAAACTATAATATTTTTCCGCTCAGGGAAATTATATTGGTATCCGGGAGGAGTGCTGGAGAAATGTTGTCGTCCGAATAAAAAGCTTTTATAAAATGCGAGGATATTCATATCTATTACTTTCGAATATATAAAAAAGTGTTCTCCTCTGCGAATGGATAATTTATTTTAGGACCCTGGAAAGCTTCCTCTGAGTGTACCTCAATCACTCGTAGCAATATGATTAAAGTACCCTTAAATGTCTGAGCACAATGCGACGGACAGAGAGGAAGTGGTTAAGGGAAGGAGGACATTAATGTATATTGGTCTTAAATGCCTAGACATTACAACGATGAGGAAACAGATGATCAGGTAAAGCATTCCACATTCGAAATTTGTTCCCGTTTAATTCGACAGCTAGTTTTTGAATTTTAATCTCCGCACCAACTATATTATCTCTGCTTAGTTCTTATCTATGAAGAGATTTTGAATATTCTAAAGCACCGGTGTACCAGACCATATCTGCGTGTGATGCGATACTGTCTTAACTTGTTACATAAAATGTGATTGATATGAAAATTTGCCGCATGCAGCGCTGATGATTTTTCCGGTTCTTTTTCAGTTAATCTGTTATTAATATTTGATTATGATATACTCGTAACAACGGAAATCCGTTTCTTTTTTTTTAATTGTCTAAATTTTTCTTATGACACTCTTTTCTCGTCATGATTTAAAGGCAGGTTGACTGGAGAAGTAAACTCTGAGGGCGAAAAATAAAACAAAAAAGTGAGCATCATGGCATATTAAAATTAAAATTTAAATCAAAATAGTATAGATTGTTTCGGAGTGCAAAAACGGAATGCCAGAATTAACTTAAAATTGTTTAACCTCATGGAACAGAACCACGAAAAAGTTTCTCTGAAAATAATGGTCGGTCAGCTCACACATACAGGGCTTTCGTCGGACGGCCCAATTTTCTATTATAACTTCGGAACTGCTTAAAATGTTTGCAATCTGCTTTGATTTAAATGAGCCCAAAACTGTTGTTGGCGCAAGGCTAATAACCTTGCCCGGAAAAAAAATTATTATGGAAAATTTAACACGCCTCAGGCTTGTTAAATAAGGCCAAGACCGGATCCCGGTTGTAGTGCCGATGATGATGATGATTATGAAAACTGTTGAGAACATTAACCTATAAAAAAACTCGAATTTTTTTAAACTTCTGAACGTGTATAACAAGATCAAAGCATGATTCTGATATCAAAATTGAGAAAAGAAGGTATAAGAAATGTTTAAGCTAAAAAGAGAATCCCCTTTGCCAAATTCAAGTATTGGATTTACATAATGAATAACGCTTGGTACAAGTAATCTAGTACCACATTATAAGACGAGGTGTCCCAAAAGTTTTTATTAAAACAAAACTTCTTTAATAAAATAGTGGATAGATTTAAAGAATCAAGGTTTACATTTTATTAAAGTAAGTCCTTTGCCAGTTATTTCATAAAAAAGTTATCTCGCCTAACGTGCTTTTTTGTAATCCATGTACATGTTCTGCGTTATCGTCCCCATTTCTGATTGGAAATTCACCTTTAGTTGATACAGATACCGATAGGTACGTTTGTGTATATCTTGGGTTTTAGGTAACTCCAAAGCGAAAATCCCTCTGGTGTTAAGTCGGGCCTATACGCATCCCAATGAAAGTATGTAAATTTTCCAGATAGAATTTTACGAACAACTGTGAAATGTGTAGCATATGGCTTCATCCTGCTGAAACACGTAAAGCTGGACTGAAAAAGTTGTTAATTATCGCTCCATGTCGGTTAGATAAGACTCATATCTTTTGGCAGTGTCTCCGACTGATTCACGATATCCACATTTTCCTCGTTTGTCGACCGTTCTTGATTTGTCGTTTGTTTAACCACGCTGTTCACCCGCAAGTTGTGTACTCGATATTTCTCATCATCATCATCATCATCATCGGCACTACAACCGGGATCCGGCCTTGGCCTTATTCAGCAAGATCAGAGGCTTGTTGAATTTTCCATAATAGTTTGTTTTTCCGGGCAAGGTTATTATCCTTGAGCCAGATGTATTTGATACAGATTGAAAATGTTCGCCGGGCAATGACGGCAATATTATTGGTTTTGAAAAACTGACGCACACACAACGTTCATGCGAACGCTCCAAAGTGACAAAATTCTCAACGATATGACCGCATATGCCCGCCAAAGAGTTACAGTCATACAGGGAGCAAACAAAACAAAATGGAAACGACTTTTGGGACATTCTTGCATTTTGGACTTATAAAAAAATTTAATATTGTTACATGCATGGTCTGTCCCGAAAGTAATGCAATGTTTAAAAAATAGATTTATGTAACATATTTTTACAAACGTTTAAAATTCCTCAAGATAGGGCCTACGCGCATCTTATTATATGACACCTCGTTGGGGTGTAAATATTCCAAGTAAAATTTTACGAACAACTGATAAAGATCTGGGGCCGTCCTTCGTGAATCCTGACGACAGAACTTGAATGAAAAGCTGTTCTTGCCAGAGTGTCATTGGATTATTAATGTTTTTATAGTGTTCCCCTTGTCAAATGAGAGTGGCACCTGGACCCCTCTATTCATCTCAGAAACGGAAAAAATCAACCTTTCACTGTTACTATCCAACTGATAAAGATCTGGGGCCTCGACATCCTCTCTTTTCACCGACTCTGCCGCCCATGGTGCACCCTCTTAAAGGCGTCACTCTGGCTTGGATTTCTTCTATGACCCCCGAAACGGACTTCTTTTAACGATGTTTTGATTTTGGGAGAAAGGAAAAAGTCTTCCGCTCAAGTATGGACTATAGGGGAGCTGAGGCAGCACTGCCAAGTAGTGTTTGGCAAGAAGCAAGCTCACGCGCAGAACGGTGAGGCTTGGCGTATTGTCATGCTGGACCTCATGGTAATTTCGGTTTCTTTTCTCATTCGAACGACGATTATAGATAACCATGTCATGCGCAACTATTTTGGAATGTTAATCAAACACTTAATCGACAGTAAGAATACAATAGAACACGCACTCGGTTCAAATTACCGTCTATTGAAGTTTTCGGTGACTGTCAAGAGCGGGGTCCAACATCTACATCTTCCCGGCCTCTCTTAAACCCCATCATCATCATCATTATCATCATCATCATCGGCACTACAGCCGGGATCTGGTCTTGGCCTTATTTAGCAAGTCCTGAGACTTGTTAAATTGTCCATAATGATATTAAATCCCTTCAACTATCCCGAAATTCGCAAGATAGGATAAAGCAGAGTCCTTGTAAGCTACCCTGGTCATTTCATTGGTCTCGGTGAAAGATCTTCGGAGGAAAAACTTTATCGTATAGCGTTGCTCGATCGACGAGCTCATCGCGATTCATTACTTCGGCACTGAACAGAGGTTCACAGTAACAGCGATACACACGAGTTATGGTTTTATGTACTCACCGACATCATAATCACGACACCAAAGGAAACAGCGACCAAATCTTCCCTTTTTTCCTTTTTTTTTTAGTTTTCTCTTTTTTTTGTTTTCGCCAAAATTCAAGAAATCAATATTCAAAGTCACTCATTAGTTTTCACCCACTTTTATTTTTCCTTTTTCTTCATTTAATTACAATATCTCTTCTAATTCCTTTAGAGTGTTTTCTTCTTTCTTTGCTTCTTAGTTCTACCTTAGAAATTTAACATAACTGTTCTTCACATTAAATACTTTCTTAACACAATTTGTTAACGTCTCATTTTATATTTTACAATTGTTATTCAAGCGGAGGTTCGCTAAACACTTTATTTGTCTTTATACTTAATTTTCTTTACAATTTTTTATTTCTTTCACTTTACTTTACAATTTATCTTTATTAGTTTAAATGATCCCGGAATTGCACAGACATTCTCCACTTCGGGACACACCTTTCTTTCTTTTACTCTCTGCACATCCACCTCGTAACAGATTCACTACCAGATTCCTTGACCAACAACAGACTCACTCCTAATTTGTTTTCACCTCCTCTTGACAGCTCGGGGTCAATACCTCCCGATTACGATAATGCAATTTCATTTCGCAATGACCTAGTTTCCGATTTTCAAATTCAATTCGCATGTTGCTTTGCACTGTGGTGTCAGCCAATATTTCTTCGTCGATTTGCACCACAGTTCAACATCCGCAATTGCGAATTGACCCAATTAATTTTTTTCCAATTACTTTCTTCGTTTTGTCGTTCGTGCCGAAATATGCAATTAGTTGCTTTTCCGTGATTTGTTAATCGTTCCGGAATATGCAATTAATTGCTTCTGTATTATGTGGTAATCGTTTCGGAATATGCAATTAATTGTTTTTATGCGATTTGTCAATTGCTCTAAAATATGCAATTAATTGCATTAGCGTTCTGGGGGTCATCCAAGTTTAGAATCGCGTGGCGTTTTTCTGTTTGAGTGTATCAATGACCTCATGTAAGCCATCTTTGTCCATGGTGTCACTGACACACACAACTGCTAAGAGCACCCTGAATGAGTTGTCGCTGGAAAGCTGAGAGTAATGCTTTTCGCCACCATCAAGGGAATACAATTACATTTGGTTAAGTGTCCATTGCTTGTTCATGGTCTACTCCATTGAATTACTAATATAAGTTTGTGGTATTTCTAACAGACACACACACAATACACAAGCAAATAGGACAAAACACTGAACGAAAATCGAATAAGTAAAAGCATCAGCCGTATACCAAGCAATAACATAGCAATTCCACATCAATTGTGTGTACTTCAGTTTAGAAATCGAATTCGTACACGCGGCAGTGGCCTGATGTTTTGAGCATCGGTTCCATTTTTAGTGATTCTAACCGTCATAGCGTCGGTTCGAATCACACGTTCTTCACTATCGCCGCCAAATGCTATAAGTTCATAGTAAATTATCACTGGCGCATATTGAAGTAGTTGGGTAGATGCACCCAATACTAAGTACAACATAAATAAAGAAGACTAGAAATATGAACATCGAGAACTGAGACAGGATCAGATGAAGTTTTAAAGGCACACAGGGTACCTAGGCATATCTGGTGAATACGGTGCTTGTTCGATCATTATAGTTCAGTTTTCCGCCAAAAATTCGCTCACAATGGTAGCTTTATGAGATAGTCCATTATCGTGGTGCCAAATCAAAGATTTTTCTTTCCACAACTCCGGCCTCTTTTGACGAATACTCTTTCGCAAAAGCTCCATAACACCTTGTTCACTGTTTGGCCTTACGGAAGAAATTCGTGGTAATCGAAGAAAATAGTGAGAAGGACTTTAATTTTTGATAGACTTTGTCGTGGTTCCGTCTCGTTTTGGTAACGCCATTCGGATGATTGTTGACTTATTTGCATGTCATACTCGTAGACCCATGTCTTGTCAACAATTATGATGCGTTGTATGAATGTAGAGTCACTGGTGACTCGAAAAAGCACGTCTTCAGCTCCTTTTGCAAAAAATTCAGCTCTTTTGGAACTCGCATTGCTGCGACGCGTCTCATCTCAACAATTTCGACCAAAATCTTACGAATTTATTCGTGTGAAATGTTTAGCTCTTGTGTTAGCTCTCTCGCGCTATAACTACGATTTTCAATCACCAGTTCCTTCACTTTAGCGATGTGTACCTCAGTGGCAGTCGTTTTGGAGCGCTCGCGCGATACAAATCATTAATATCTCGGCGACCACTTTTGTATGCTTTGTACCATTCATATAGTTGAGTTTTCGATACAATTGAGTCGCCAACGGTCTTACCCAATATTTTCAACGATTCCGCACAAGAATTTCCGTTGGAAACACAAAATTTAATGCCAACTCTTTCCTCAACGAAATTTTCTATTATAAAAATCAAAAAACCGAATTGAGGTGGACCAACAAACTCAGCATCTGTAAGCAAACTAATTAACAGATAGTGCTCAAAATTGACATCATTATATCTCACAGTGATGCCAACTGAGTGGCATTATTCGAGAGAATTTGAAATTAGAAATTCCGGGTAGAAATTTGACACAATGTGCACTATCTGTTGCGCAAATCTATGTCGACAGGAACAAAAATGTCAGAATCTCTGATCGAAATGTGTAAAAGAGAAATACAGGTTAACCAATTTCAAAGACCTAAATCACCAAACGTATCAAAACTCAAGCTTAAGAACAACAACTTTGATTTTACCTTGCAGTTCATCTTTCACCATTTATCTTTCTTTTTGTAAAACTACTGCCACTATATGCAACATATCTCATCATCCAATGACTTACTTTTTACAAAATAAGAGAAAACTATAAATTGCGAACTTGAAAGCTTTTACTCTTTTATGAAATCAGCTCTTCTGCATTCTACCCTCGAAAAAAGGCACATTCATATATAGAGGCTGGAAATGTGTTAAAAAGAAGAGAAACACACTAAACACAGAAATTGCATATTTTAGACGTAAGATACTGTGAAACAGGAAATATTTTTTTAAACGAACCTTTCCTATTCCTCTATGTAAAAGATATATTTATTTAAGTTTTGGAAATAATGCAACCAACCTACCTAGTTACTAGCCGAGTAAAAAACAAAAAAAAAACAATAAAAAAAACAAAAGACAAAAACCTACAATCCCACTTACACCTTTTGTACTACAATTATTTCCTAAGAAATATTTAGATATTATATATATACATATACAATACATTTACTTATATAATAAATATTTGTAAAAGACCGTTTTTTTTTCGTCTCATTATATCCTGTCGCGTTCACTTATACAAAAATATTCGCAAAGGAATTATATTTATATACATCACACATCGAATTATTTTTTTAACGCTGACATCATGTTATAATTAAAATCAAAACAAAACAATTAATAATAATTATTAAAAATAAATTTGTTAAACAATAAGTAACAACAGCAAGGAGGATATCAAAGCACACAACCAAACAAATAGAGATTTTAAAGGAAATAAAAAAAAAACATACAATTGATGAATTAATTAATTATTAGAAATAATATGCATAATGCTAATCCAATATTTTAGTAATGATATACAATAACTATATTTATATGTTTTATAATAATTGCAGGAGCATAATAAGCTATGTAAAAAAAACAAGAAATACACGGCCACAAGTTGCACAGAACACTTTACACAAACAAACAAAATTATCAATCAATACACTGAATTGAGGACAAAAATCAGA
Organism: Microdon myrmicae; assembly: GCA_963931805.1. Classification (NCBI taxonomy): domain Eukaryota; kingdom Metazoa; phylum Arthropoda; class Insecta; order Diptera; family Syrphidae; genus Microdon; species Microdon myrmicae. Next base: position 77,436,335 of record OZ007499.1, read on the forward strand.
CAAGAGCACGCAATAACATAACGTATAATAATACATAGAGAAAAAAATAAAATGGTGTTTTTGTTGTAATAAACAAAGATTAGAAAGAGCACAAGCAACTCGGCTACACTATACACGTCCATCCACACATACATATTCCGATGCGAATAGAAACGCAACATATATATTTAATAAAACAAAAATTAAAACTATACTTAGTAAATACAAATGAAATATTATGCTAGCACAAATGCGTACTTATAAGAATTGTTATTATATTACATGAAACCAACAAATTATATACTATACCTATATAATAAAAAAAAAACTATTTAAAAAAAAAATTGTACCTCTTCTTGGTGAATAAAGAAGGTTTTCTGTCGGTCACGCACTCTGTTATGGTGAACGGCGTCTTATAGTGTTGGTAATTGCGATGGGACACCCGTAATTCTTTTGTTTCCAACACCTTTTTTTTCAGCGCTAATTTGACCAACATTACCTCTTCAGTCCTTAGTATATTTCAAAGTACACAACTAATGAATTCAACTATACCTTTATTTGAAGTTCGCATACGGTTGTGGGGGTTCTCTATACCACACGGAGAACCAACCCACAATCCCAACCAATTTTGACCGCTAACAGCGCGTCACCTTAACCCAAATCCGTAATCCATGCGCAAACATGCAAAGAACACATCCCAATATGCAACAGCATCCGTCCCCAAATCTGCAATTGCATACATCCCCAAACTTACCAAGAATCCATTTCCCAAGCTGTTTTGACCGCTAACAGCGCGTCACCATAACCCAAATCCGTAATCCATGCGCAAACATACAAAGAACACATCCCAATATGCAACAGCATCCATCCCCAAATCTGCAATAGCATACATCCCCAAACTTACCAAGAATCCATTTCCCAAGCTGTAATAAATGCATATTCAAATTTACATCGGAATACTAATCATCTCCCCCAACTATACCAAACCTCATACATTTTTCCAAAAACCGCTTCGGTTAATTTCTTATGTAAATTAAATTCCCTGTTCGCAACCAAGCAATTCTAATTTCCCCCGAAAATCATTCCGGCTCACTTCCTGCATAAACTATTTCCTCGCTTGGTTACAAGCAACATTTAGTTCCCCCGAAAATCATTTCGGCTCCCATCCTACCCAATACCAATTCTCCTTACTGGCAAGTTACCAGCAGAAGCGTTGCATATCCGTGAAACAACCATTGCAACGACCAAGACCCATATTCCTTTGTCTAATCGACAACTCATGCCCATACTTGGTCGTGTTTCCAAACCAATTTCCTCGTATACATAGCTCCAGAGGAATTTAATCCAGCCTGTATGGCAGCGATTCTCCGGAACTAAATTCCCTATGCAAGCATAGCAATCCTTTTCAAAGTTCCTAGTAAGTGGCAGTGAGTTTATTTAGCTATGACTCCGCTGTCACGATGCGATGGACTTTTTCTCGCTGGTAATGAGTCAGTCGCGACTCACCCACCGCTGCGTCCGCACACGCACAGTCGCTTAACAACCACCGCTGCGGGCACACGCGGAGTCGGGTTCTAAAAACGAATCAAGAGGGGACGTCTTTCAACCCCCGTCGCCTATACAGGCGTATTAACAGCCAATCGATATCCAACTACCACCGCGTGCACACAATCACCACCGCGGGCGGTCACGTCAAAAAAAGTCGAGTTTTAGCAGCCACACGAAGAGGATCTCTCGCCAAACATTGGAGAGCCCACACGCCACGTCGGGCGTTAGAGTAAAGTCGGTATATAATCGCTAGCCGCGCACCATCGAGCGGGCGAGGGTTGACGCGCGTGTTTTTCCTTCAAGTCGAGGACCCTTACAGTCGTGAACCGAACTTCGGGACAAACTCGGAAAACTCAAGCGTCGATTTAGGTGCGACTGTGGCAAAGACAATTATTAATACGGCTTAGTGTCGCACGCTTGGAAATATGTGACGTTTCTAGCAGATACACACACGACTAGTGTTGGCGATGCAATTTCCGGGCGCACAAGCACTCAGCACAACGACCAACCAAAACCACTCAAGAGGGAAGACCAACAAAAACCACTCAAGAAGGGAGGAGCATGACAGCCAGCGGTATACCAGTCGCGATAAATCACCCAACAAGAAACGAGTAATTTATGGAAAACAAGCGAACAAGGAGATAGTTGCAGGAAATAAAAGGCGAGCGCGGCGGTGAAACGGCAGGAGTCGTCGAAGGAACTCCTCCCCAATAGGTCTTGTTCAAGACCAGGTACAAAGAGAATAACAGAAAAATAATAAAGAAATATTCGAATAATATTAATTAATACAGCATTAAGCAACGATCAATTCAAAATAAATAAAGAATTAGCAAAGTCTCGTTGTGAATCGTACTTGGCGCGTTTTGTATTATTTCGTCATCGTTTGGCTTGTCTTCTTTCGCTGGTCGTGTTGTTCACTTTCCATTGATCAGGGATTTGTACTGGGCAAGACAAAGACGCCCGCCAATCCAGAGAAGAGTCCGGCTCTGGAGGTGCAATCCCTCTGAATAGAAAAAATCATCGTTCGTCGGCCAGTGCCGGGAAAAATACAGTCCACTTAAAAGAGAGACTGAGGCGTCGCTGGAATAAGCACCGTTTGTTCGTTTCAGTTTTTTCTTTTCTTTACAGCAACAACTAGTGAAGAACAACACCACCAAAAGCACATCCATTAAAGCCGTATACCATAGCAATAATATAGCATTTCACATCAGTCGAATGTACTTGAGTTTAGAAATCGAATTCGTACACGCGGCAGTAACCTAATGCGTTGAGCTTTGATTCTATATTTTAGTGATTCTAACCGTGATAGCGTCGGCTCGTATCACTCGCTCTTCACTATCGTCGCAAACGCAATGAATATACCTTCCTCTTGAGGTGGACTATACCGTCAAAGCCCATCGAACCCGCGGGTTACGCGCAGAATGTGAAACTTGGTATCGAAATCGGAGCAGCAACCCAAACCAAGTAAAACTTTAACAAACCAGCAGGTGTGATTTTAAGTTATCCGGAGTTAAGTGCGAACCAATCCGCCCATTGTCCTCCATCACTACCCTTGTCCCTAACTTATATTGCGACCATTAAAATCGCCCACATCCACGAGAATGTTAGGGTCGGTCTTCAGATATGTGAAAAGAAGTGGATCGTACAGAGGGCGTCTCTAACTACATCGATGGAGTGATGGTAAAAAGGAATTCATATAGGTCTGATCGATCGAATGTAATGCTCTCAAAGCCCTACCATCTATTTTCCTCACACACGAAAATTCATTCCCCCGATCTAGTAAATTCCCGATAAATGAATCAAATATTCGTTTATCGCCCATACACCTAATCCCCCATAATGCTTAACTTAAATTCAAAAATGCATTCTCCCAATCTAGTAAATTCCCGATAAACGAATCAAATGTTCGTTTATCGCCCATACACCCAATTGCCCATAATCCCCAGATTAAATCAAACGGATGGTAAATTGAACCAGATGTTCAATTACCATTCACAAACAAAACCCTTATCCCAGTGCATATCTTCATAAGCCATACATATCCCGGTTGTAGTGCCGATGATGATGATGATGATGATCCCAAACTTCCAGGAATTCGTTTAACCGAATTCCTAACACAACTTCCCAGTACTCGACTCCAGCCGAAATACTTTTTCGAGATTTTGCCTACATCTCGATGCATTCGCGACGTAAAATCTCGATCAGATTCTGTTTATAAAGGGACATGCATCGTGATCTCACGCGTGAGTATGTCAAGATTAATTATCCCTGGTGGAAGTACCCTAGGAGAACAGTATTGTAGCTAGCTTAGGGTTCACTGGATTAATTATTCTCAGGAAATAAGAGCCGTGAAATCAATTTGCTATTTAAAAACTTTATTAGCCCGCTAATGACAACCGTTACTTCATTTGTTGGGGTTCTTTTAAGCTTACCCGAAGAACCCCCCCATAATTGCAACCCAACTCCCATTGTTTTTTGCCAATGCAATTACATTGGCACCTGAAAACGTTTCCTTGTCCAAGGACAATTAATGCTTCCAACGCATTAACTAGAAATTCCTGAAAAGAATTTCACCAACAAGGCCATTTTTCCATGCATCAACGCATCGGCAAAATTTTCCCAATAAAGAATTCTTAGCATTCATAATTAAATGCATCATATTTACTTTCCTAGAAGAATTCCTTAAAGAACAAACATCATATCCCTGAAAGAAAACATATCGGTTACAGTACATGTAACCACCATAATCAGGGATAATGATAATCGAGTCAGCTATTCCCAGCCTCACCATGTGTACAACAATGTTCCCCACATACACATTGGCTGGTGACTCTTTTCTCCAACGACAAAGCAACTCCAAGCAGCTTATTGACGCAACTGCAGACAATTAGCGCAATAGCCGCTAAAACATAATTCTTTAGCACGCATCATGTGCAAACAAAAGAACGTTGTTCTTCCGCAGGCATTCTGGCGATACGATAAACAATCCAAATTGTTTGAGGTATCCCAAATGCATTTCCCATATAATGAGTTGCAGCTTATTTATTTAGCTGACCTTAATTACAGACCGATGCCTTAGGTTGCTTCTCCCTTTGTTCTTTTCCCCTCGTTGTAGGTTTCGTTTATCCTTTGCTGACATGCATCGATAAACACGGTGATGTGTACGATCACACATGCACACCACTGCATAGAGAGATCGCCGTCCATTGGTCACACCCAGTAAGAAAAGATTGTATTTCCTTGGTGGCCACACCCTAAAGAGAAAATGTTCTCTTTCTCCTCCTTATCTCACCCTTAACTGACGATTGAATTCAAGTCAGAGTTCGATCCTCGAGGAGTCTGATTGCATCCATCGTCCGCGCCGGTCGGTTTTTCCCCACTCCCCGTAACCCTCACCGGGACGCGCCCATCCCAGAGTCGCGAAATTCGCAATCCCGAGTGTACAACGAAACTTAACGGAGTCTTGTGTCGAGTTAGAGTCGAGTCCTTTTATAAACGGGACATTTCCCAATATATTTTGTATTTCCTACAGTGCAGTAAAGTCGCATAATTATGTGTTCAGTCAATTGACAATTATTATTAAGTTCAAAATAACGCAGAACATGAACAATAAACTTAATTAAATTCAGTGAAACCTTCCGTGTTTTATTTCCTTTTGCATGGTGAGCAGGAACACTCGAATAAAATTCCGCAGCAATTTTGTGAATTTGCAATACAGGAAAAATAACGGAGAATAATAAAGAAACATCAACAACCAACAATCGAGTGTTTTATTTTTACTTGTGCGACGTGCAGTGTTTCATCAGCGAACTTAATCGTGGGGACGGAGTAGAACTCTGTTCCCATGTCGGCGCCACGACTTCGTACCCCCACTCATTTCTCCCCGGAGTTTTTGTTGTTCCATCCCGGTGACACTTCTCTCACTGGCGAATTAATGGTTTTACTGCTCAAAGTCTCCTGTTTTCCAATACTTTGTTTTGGAGACCTGCCAGATGTCCAGCTGATTGTCATATGCGTCACACTACCCTCCGCCTAGATTAGTTCGTCCCGAACTAAGTTCACTGGTCCTCTCGGTTAACAAAAGTTGCCAGTCGGTCACGATGTACCACTTTCATCTTGGCGTTCGGTGATGGAAGTTCTTGACCTTCTTCCAAATTTTCTAATGCTCTCTGTTGCAGACGCAACATCCTATCAAACAATTCAAACGACTCGGCGAAGTATCAACTTATAGCGCCTCAGATTATGCAGCGATAAAGTTTGCATCATAAAATTTTGTAGTGGCACTGAATGCTGCTAGTTGCTGAATAGCCGAGAAAGACAATTGTCTATTCATTAACCGTTTTGCATTGTTACTGTTTTGACACAGTTTTGGTTTTGTTGTACTGTTATTAGACACAGCATGTTTTTAACGTTTTTGATCGAAGATGTATACGGTACCTTCAACACCTGTTTTGTGACACTGTAAACTTTTTTCGTGTAATAAAAAGTTAATTTTGTGTGTTTTAAAATGAGAGTTTCATTTCTGCCCACTGCGGCAGTAAATTTGCTGTATCCATGGCGACACATTTTTGCTATTTGCTGGGCTATAACGCAAACATCGCTTTGCTGGGCTACCACGCCATCAACATCATATTTGCTGTTCTCGTCGAGGAGGAGCTCAACGCAAAACATACCTTTTGCTGTTCCCAGTTGGCGAACTGCATGGAGTTGCTGATCTCAACTGGCGAAACACTCGATCTCGCGTCAGCTCTAACCTGCCGCAATTCTTCCTATGCCCAACGAAGGAATTCCTCTTGCATTTTAGGGATCTCATGCGAATAGTATAAGAGAAAATGCATGTGTACATCCTTAAGCTCTTCTGGAGTTTGCACATCACGTAAGCGTACTAGATCTTCATCTTTAATCACCCGCATATCATCTGGTATTGGAGCATCTGTCGATTGCATAAGCGTATCCAACTGGTAGTTCCGCATCTTTTCAAATAACTGGAGAAGTTTGTTCTTTCGAGCTGACAGTAAACCCCAGCGTGCGTCGTAGTAATATATTTTCCATAGATCGTCGCACGTTAATTCTGGTTTTACGTATTTTTTTCTATAGAACGCAATGAACGGCACCTCTAGCTGTTGATTACGCATAAAATCTAGAGCTTGCCTGATCTGTGGGGGTTCACTATACTACATTCAGAACCAACGCACAATTTCAAACCTTATTGCGATTGCCTTCAGCGCGTCATTTCAACCCTTATTCCCCCTACAAGCTATTCCACCAGCAAAACACGAGTTCCAAAAGGACGCATAGCTAAATTCATTATTCTATGCAGATAATGCAAAATTGACTTTAGTTACCTTTTCGCAATACGGCAACTCCATTTCGCTAACCCATGAGATTCCCTCCGGAAATCGCATTTCATGTCGATTAGCAACGGCATAGTCTGTCCAAACGACGCGGTTGCATAATCATGCAACCGCTGGGGAAATTATCAAAGTATTTAATTTAGGTCCCACGATCAGAATTCCCTAGCCGATTCGGCGTCCTATTCACTTTCCGCAGACACTCCATTCGCTGGGGATTAATGATCTCTTTTTTACAGGTGAATAGCTACAAAACATTTTCCTCTCCTTCCCATTTTTATCTTCCCCGGGTTCATTGCACCCTGAGATCACCACAGTCACCGCACTAGTTCAGTGGGTCATCCTCAGAGACTGCATTGATACAAGCACACAAGCTAAGTCAATCCCGAAGTTATTGCGATCTCTCTTTTGTTCTTTTCATCCTTCGTATGCCCAGCCACTGTCGAATTTATGTGCAAGTATTATTCACCTCGCTGAGACATGCAACTGAATGGATTCATGAGAGAGCGCGATGATGATTGGCTAATAGCCGTGCAAAGCCCAAATTCCAAATTTCATCCCTAATTGGGATCAGTAATTACTCAACCACAATCGAGGTCGAACACGCGCCGCTACTTTGAACGTTCAAAACCAAGTAGTAATTCAATCACCCAAAGAGGACGGTCACGCTGTTAAAGTTCCTTTTTCATTCCCCGTGGCGCGCACACACGATAAGTGTATTAAAGTGAGTCGAAAGTGGCCAACAAGTGGTTGTACAGAGCTGTGTCGTGTTTTCTTTAACTAAGTCTCCTTTTTGACATCACACTATTTTCATCGTCAACACTAAATAAAAATCATTAATCAAATCAACAAAAAGACAGAAACTAGTTAAGCTAACTTACTTCGATAAGTGTTGCTGAATTTCCATTGGACGGTGTTGAACATCTCGGTGCCGGACGAGGAATGTCGTCGGTCGAGATCCTTTGTGTTCCGCCGAACGAGGAATGTCGTCGGGGAATAGCGAACGATGAGCGCGGTGCGAGGAATGACGCAATGGCGTCCGAAACCAACGTTGCCTGAAACCAAATGGGTTTATAAATTTAAAGAACAGTAATACCTTTTTTTAATATCTTTCGGCTTGAAGTTATCGCTAGATGCATGTATTTGATCAACTTGTTGTCCCTCCGTATGCAGTGATGACTTGCGTTGGGCTTCAGCAGCGAATCCAGACTTTGAGGCACGGTTTGTGGACAGATTTGTATATGAACTCATCAACTTGCGAAAACTTAAATAAATCGTGAACTCAAATTAAACTGATAAATTCTCGATTGACTTATCGATGAACACAACTTTATTCGTTAAAAAACAAAAAGCCACATGGTGGCGTGCAAATTAATCCATAGAAATTACAAATCCAATTACATTGATCATTAACCGTCGATCATGTTAAAAATCGAGCACCAAAAGCAGTAAACAATGAACGTTACAATTGACAGTTTCTCATGCACTGTCATCGTGTTGCCGGCAGGTGTGGTGAATATTTATCGAGGAGAGTACTAGACGATGTATTAGATTCTCCCCGAGCACATAATTGTAAATCCGCAACAGATGGAAATACGCAAAAATAAAGTGATAACCAAAAATACAAACCAAAGCAAAAGCAAATGAATTCATTATTAATTTAAAAGTAAATCTAAATTAATTACAATCCAAATTAATTATTATTACTTCGAAACCAAAGAACAACTGTAACTCAAACCAAATTAGAAAAATATAATAAAAAAAAAACTATTTCAATCCATAACAGTTTGTGTTTATTTTCTTTCCTCCCTCGTTGGTTGCGTTTCGGAATGCTATTTGCTCAGTGACGTGTTGGGGATTTAAACGAATCGCGTGCCCCTACTGGTACAACACATTTAAACCCCCACAGATCTTTCCCATCGTATGTGGTGGCTTACGATAGCGGTCTCGACCTCCAGCGTCAGCTGATTTCTCTTGTTCGGAAACAGTTAATTTACAAAACGCCTGCTTGTAAATCCATACCGCTTCATCTTGTAGTTCATTGAATCCCTCTGAAACAGGCGTCACCGGAACTTCGCGCACTTGCATTAGCTCAGGAATATCCGTTTTACAGATTTCATTGTCCAAATCCGTAAAGTGACCTCTTTTCAATTCACTAGGTTCGTATATTTCAAAAATAGTCTTTCGGGTAGATTTCTTTTTGGTTGATTTCTTAGGTTGTTTTTCACGTTCCCCAATACCGTCTTCCTCTTCGTAGTCATCACCTTCCCATTCGGGTTCATATTCTTCCTCGTCATACTTAGTGAAATATTCATAGTCGAAATCTACACCGAAAATGCCCTGACCTTCAATGACGCATCAGTGAATAGAAGTCTTCTTTTCTTCTTCTTCTCAGCAATTGGCCTTCCTTCGCCGTCTACAATAAAATCATAAGCATCAGATTCCGATTCCTCATCATCTTAGAAATGTTCTGCAGCCTCAGTTTCCCTGTGACTACGTTCAGAGCGGCGTTCCACATCGTTTTCGTCGTCGAATAGCTGTTCGGATATAGCCTCACGTGCTAAAACTTCATCGACGTGCTGTACCTCTCCATCACTTTCTTTGTCCTGTATACGACGCAGACGCTTGAAACGCTTTCTGCGTTCGACTTTCAAACCAAGAGTCTCTTCAATACGGTCATAGTCGTCGCTCTGCAGTCGGTCGTGCAACTCGTCATTATCATCACTTTTTCTTCGTTTCTTGGAACGGCCTGAAGCATCAGTATCTTCAACATCACTGCCGTCATCTTCAATCGGGTTATCATCGATGAGATCCTTCAGTTCTTCACGTAACACCTCATCGTCCTCTTCCTCCTCTTCCTCACTGGTGTCGGCCATAGCTTTGCTTTTCCTGAGTTTCTCCCTTTCATGTGGCTCCAATTCCTCCTCATCCTCAGATTCTTCCGCTTCCGAGTCCAAGAATCTTTCATCCACTGCGTTCGGGCACCCAATTTTGCATTAACATCTGCAGCTTGTGCGTCCAATCCTGTCATCATCGTCCTGAACATCTCTGAAATGTCCAACTGTGGCGAACTCTTCTCCGTTACATTGGCACCATCTTGACTCGCTGCTTATTCTCCATCCGGACAGCCTGGCCCAATTGTAAAAGACATGTGTCGACATCAATATCCTCTTCCTCTATTGCTGCTTGCAGACGCTGTCGAAGAAGTTGCTTCTATCCTCTGCTATCCAGGTTCCGGTCCTGAAGACCTTCCTCAACTCAGGAACGCGAAGATCCTCCAAATGTCGATCTGCCATCATCACCACACACTTTCGCAGACTTATTTCTTCACTGATAGTTAATCCCACTCTTCTGACACCAATTGTAGCGAGCTTAGGGTTCGCTGGATTAATTATTCTCAGAAAAAAGAGCCGTGAAAACAATTTGCTATTTAAAAACTTTATTCGTCCGCTAATGACAACCGATACTTCATTTCTCCCCTGATTTTTCCTTCCCGGTGACACTTCTCTCGCTGGCGACTTATCGTTTTTACTATTCATAGTCTCCAGTTTTCCAGTACTTTGTTTTGGAGACCTGCCAGATGTCCAGCTGATTGTCATATGCGTCACAGTATTATAAAATAAAATAAAACCGGTTAGATACTCTAATAGTGCGTTTTTGAGTTTTGGCTGCTCCAACACGAGCGAGAGCTGTTGAGTAGAGCCGTAGCACACCCACAAAAACACTCCTTTTCTGCTTTGCCCTTCCTGAGCTTCACCTGCCCCACGGAAACCAGCGGAGGTCGTTGGGGTTGCTCTGCGCAGGGACGCTAATTCCACGAACGATCGGTCGTTGCTCTTCCCGGTGAACTCCGGAAACACGACGGCGACCGCAACGAGCCAAAAAAAAAAAAAATGGGGTGGCGAGAGGCCGACTTTAGGGAGACTGTGGTGGTCTGATCCGAAGAGATCGAAAAAGAGAAGGGTCAAGAACGCAAGACTCCCGTACAAGTGGGTTCTCGCTGTTCTGAATGCTTTCGAGGTACTTATATGCTAATTGTAGCAAGTACTCATCGATAGGGATAATGGAGGCACCTTCGTATAGATGAGAGTTCGGGTAATTGCGACCGCCAGGCCTCCTAAAGTGGTTGGTGCATATTCTGAGGAGTTTTCTTTCAAAAACTCGAAGTCTTTCCATTTGGGCCGAAGATATGCAGGACCATATGGGAAAGGCGTATGATATTCCAGATCGGATTAGCTGCTTATAGCAGAGAAGCTTAACTTTGGTGTCAACTTTGTTGCTCCACTTCAAGATTTTGTGCAGTTGCTTAGACCGTCCGAGGCCTTTTTGAAGAATGTGGGTCACATGTTTGATGAAATTCATTTTTGGGGTATAGATGACCCCAAGATATTTCATCCTGTCCTGTGGTCTAATCGTAGTACCTCCTATTTGTATTCGGATATTCTGTGAATATCGAGAAGTAGGTTGGGAGTGTTTACTACTCAGAATTGTAGCTACTGCTTTAGATGGGTTAAGTCGAATTTTCCATCGACTGTAATACTGATACAGTTCGTCCAGATGACGGTTGAGTCGGTTTGTTGCGAGCTTTTGGCTTTTAGATGACGTGTACACTAGGACGTCATCCTCATAGCCAATCTGGTTTACTCTACCATCCACAGGGCGAGGAATATCTGAGGTGTAGATATTAAATAAGATGGGGCCTAGAATGGAGCCCTGTGGTACGCCTGCAGCGGCGTTGAAAGCTCGGGAAAGCTTTCCATTCACTCGAACTTGGAAGGTTCTGTTTAAAACGAACTGGTAGATGATACTACACAGCGTTTTACTGAGGCCAGTATTCAATTATTTAAAAATGAGACCTTCGGTTCAGGTTGTGTCAAAAGCCTTTTCAATGTCCAAGCTCACCGCAATGGTGGGTTCCTTATTAAAGAGGCGCACGCAAACGTGGTTTTGAAATATGTTAAAATCCATGGTGGTGCTGTGCGCTCTTCTGAATCCCAATTGAAAGTCAGGTATTAAGTTACTGACACTGATAAATTTACTTAGCTTCTCGTATATGAACTGTTCATTTTTTTTTTGCTGATGCAGGTGAGGAGCGAAATAGGACGAAAGCTTGAGGGGTGATAATTTGGCTTCCCACCTTTTGCTATTGGGCAGACAACAGCATGCTTCCAAGCTTGGGTAAAGTACCCCATATTGTAGGCATGGTTGAGCAGAATGGAGAGCTTTATAAGGAATAAAGCAGAAAGCCTTCGCAACGAGTGGTACTACATATTGTCGATACCGGGTGACTTCTTGGGGTTTCGAGATTTAACTAGGTTCTGTAGGGTATTTGGTGTGACGAAGCCGTGACTGTTATCACGTGTGTCGTCGAAGTGTGCACTGTTAGCTGAGTTAAAGACAACTATTGGCTCGTTAAAGGTCTCTAATTTATTGTGGACCTCTGAACTAATTATTGCATTCGTTTCCGGATCGGCATCCTCGAGAGTGAGCTTGTGATTATTCTCCCGATGGTGTTTGCTTTATTGGCGTCATTATTGACAATAAGACCGTTGTGCATGATTGGTCCAGTGATACGAGGTGCCACATATCTTTTTAACATTTTTATAAATGTTCTGGTCCATCTGAATACCCTTCAGTTTGTCTTCCAATTGTCGGGTGCGATTGTTTTGGATTCTTTGTTTTATCAGTGTGCTAATATTGTGAATAATGGCTCGCAATAATGGCTCCCTTTGCGTAAAGCGGTGACGATATCTCATTCTGCCGAGTGTTTTACGCTCCCGGATGAGACGAAGATTGAGGTCGTCAAGGGGAATTTGATAAATCTTTTCAAGTTTGTACTTCGGGACATGAGTCTCAGAAGTTTCAACTAGAATCTCGTGAAGTCGAGTTGCAGCGTTATTTATCTCAACCGTCGTTAGGTTCCTGTCAGTGGGGAGAGGGAGTTGGTGGAGTTTTTCGTTCAATGTAATATTGAAGTTGTCCCAATTTGTGCGCCCATAATCGGGTATGTATCTGACATGAGCCCGGCATGCTCGATAGCCGCGGATGAACATAGTCACTGCGTTGTGGTCAGATACACCCGCCGATACTTGGGGTGGAGTGATTTGGGGAAGTAAGTCTTTGGACACAATTAAAATGTCCAGGATGGAGTTACCTCGGGTACCACCCGTAAGTGCGACTATTTCGATGTTGAGGGCATGGCAGTTTTTGGTGTACCATTGGAACAACTTTGTCCCGTTTGGGTAAGAGACGGAATTGTTCCAGTGGGGATGCCTGGAGTTGAAATCGCCGCCTATGATGAAGGGTGTATGCCCCGAGGACGTTATTAATTGGCCGATATCTGCTTTTATGTGAATGGTATACGGAGTATATGTTCACTCTACCATTATTAGCTAGATACAGTTCAACCCCGGAGACCTCTATGGACTCGAAATGTGGGAGGTCAATAGCTTCATGGCGAAGTTCGCTATTAACTAGGATACAGGTGCCACCTCCGTTGATGGTGGGGCCGCCAGTGGGGGTTCAATCTCTTCGAATCATTGAAAAGTTTGGGAAAGTGGGACGGTGACATGGATGCAACCTAGTTTCGGTTACAAGAACCATGTCCGCCCGTGTTTCACGCTCTGGTGATGGCAAAAGTCAACTCCAATAGTTGGTTTAGGAATAGCAATCAAATTAAGCTCCAACTCCAATAGTTGGTGCGGGAATAGCCATCAAACTGAACGCCAACTCCAATAGTTCGTTCGGGAACAGCAAGCACATTAAACGCCAACTTCAATAGTTGGTTTGGGAACAGCAAGCACATTAAACGCCAACTCCAATAGTTGGTTTGGGAACAGCAAGCACATTAACTGCCAACTCCAACAGTGGGTTCTGGGGACAGCAAGCACATTAAACGCCAACTCCAATAGTTGGTTCTGGGGACAGCCTTTTACACGTTTCCATAATGTGGTCAAAAAGGAAACTTTTAATTCATTTAATTTAAAATAAGTTACTTTATTTTTCACTATATTTAAAATTTGCCACTTTAACGGCCACTTGAATACTTTAAAGTTTAGATGATACGATGATGCCGAATTGCACAGCACAAACGATAAACGAAGAAGAAGCATGTTTCTGCGTCGAGAATCCTCGACGAGACAGCAAAATGATGATGATTCGGGCTCCCCTCGAATTGATAGCAAAAATGTGTCGCCATGGACACAGCAAAAACTACTGCCGCACTGGTCAGAAATGAAACTCACATTTAACACACAAATTTAACTTTTATTTTTACCACGAATTTTAAATCGACAGCGTAAAACCACAGGTGCTGAAGAACACCATATAAAAACATCTTATGACGTTAAAAAACAAACTGTGTAAGTAAGAACTGAAACAAAACTGTATAAAAATAAAAAACTGAACGAAAACTGTGTTACTCAGTAACGATGAAAAACTGTTAATGAGAAGTCATTTTTTCCTTCTCCTTTATTCAGCAATTGGTGGCATTCAGTGCCACCAGAAATTTCTGTTGTCAGCTCATCCTTGTATTTTTTATTGAAGAATAAGCTCAGGCGCTTACGGCTTGAAAGAAACTGTGGAAAATTGATTGGTAATTTGCCGAGCAGTGCATCTCAGATCAATTTGTCGTTTCGCATCACTGCTGGCATTTCCGAGTGACATTTGAGGCTGCTTGGTAGTTTAAGGTTTGTTGCTGTACTTCAACAGCCCGGTTATCCTTTATGAAGTCAGAGACCGCAACGACCCTTCTCAGGAGCGGTCTATTAAAGAGACCCCCGTCCTTTTAAGGACAAGGAGACGAGCTCTCTGAGAGCAAAGCTTTTACATCACTAACACACACAGATTACGTCTTTGGCGTGTGATAATCTGCGTCTTTGCTGGTGTATATTTGTCTCATTTTTTACTGTTTGTGTGTGTGTTAAGTCAATGGTAGATCCTATGAGATGGGTCTAAGAATTATCTATTATAGAGAGCCATATTGCCTTAGCTCAACACACAACTCGATCTGTTCATCTGTTTTGCATGCTTGTTTCAGAGGTTTATTTCATCTATCTATCGAACGGTGGCATCATCGTCACAGTGTTTCCTATGAAATTCTCGTATCCAGAATAGATACTTTTCAACATGGACCTGGATGCGTTGCGTGCACCCCTTCCCTCTGCCAAAGAGATTCACTATTCTCATAAAACTGTTTTTCTTTTTAGCTCTCGGACTCCTAAACCGCTCCTCTCAATCACATCCCCAGTCTTAAGCGCCGCTTCCTATAACTAAACAGAATTATACCCTGAAAATACTATGGCCGACACCAACAGACACAAATGGGGGAAAGTGTCTTACTACTTGAGGTTTCGTAAGGACAAGCCTGTAAGCAGGATGTGCGTGCTATGTTAGCAAAAGAAGAGGCAAACGGCCGAACGCCAACAAGCAAGGAAAAACTTTAAAAAAAAAAAAACGACAACGTAGCATTTGAATTCTCCAAAACCGCGACAGATGTGCTTAGACTGCTTCAACGAATATCATGCGACATAGATTATGATGCATTTTATCCTAAATATAAATTAACAAAAAATATAGTATATATAAAAATATAGTATATATATTGATTCTCCCCATAGCCCACAAACGTCTGCTGATTGTTTCTTATGACACATGTAATGCTTCTGCTAATTGCCGTTGAGTTTGGGTTGGGTTATCATCCAATAACTCCTGCAATTGCTCGTCTTCACATTTTTGTGGTCTACCAGAGCGCTCACTGTCTTTCACATTGAAATCACCACTTTTAAATTGTCGAAACCATCTCTCACATGTTCTAATTGATGGGGCGTGTTCACCATATGTTTCTACCAGCAAACGATGACTTTCAACAAGCTATTTCTTTTGATTAAATAAGAAAAGCAATGTCTTGGAGACGGAGCAGCACACGACTGCCGACTGGCGGATTGAGCATCGGACATTTATAGCAGTTGCTCTCTTTGTTCCTGTGACAATGTGCGAACGAAGGAGCGGGGACGAAAAAGTGAATATAAGCAGTGGCAGTTGGGGAGTGCTGGACAATACAATGCAAGCACTGGGCAAGGCAACAACGCCCGTCTTCCAGAGCAGAGCCCAGTTCTGGAGGTGCGCAAAATTGCAAGGAGATCTTATTCAGAAATAGTATTATATTTAAAGTAAATAAACTTTCCAAACTTTCAAAACGAATAAAACGAGTTTACAATTTGGTCCTTCGAGCCGGGGCTGAGTCATCGAAGGAAAGACAGCAGCTGTCGACTGGACAACACAACGTCTCCCGTGTGCTATGTGGGATCCAAGCGTTTCAACCGCAATGCATTGAAGCGCACCCGCTGCGACCATGCAGCAAGACAGGCGGTCGTACAGCCGATCAAAGCCAGCTACAAACATCAGCGCACTTAGTTGCGTAAGCTACAGCCGATCGACAAGCATCGGAGTCAAGTAGCTAGTGCGTCGCTTCGACGATCGAAAGGGCAAACTAATATGCTATGGCTACCAGCGATTCGCCAAGTAAGTCAATGGCGGATCACATTGTTCCGGCACTCAAGAAAAGACGAGGAGTCGTCAAGGGATTCCTCACGCGATTGGGGGAGTTCGCGAAGAAATCGAATGAGATGTCTTCATGAGATGAGGTCGCGAGCAGACTCCGCAAACTGGAGGACGCGTTTAAATCCTTTGAGCACCTACAGGAATGTATCGAGGAGAACGACCCGGACCTGGACATCGACAAGGAGAACGAGGAACGAGCAGCCTTCGAGGGTCGATACTATTCTCTGCAAGGCATGCTCACTCAGCGGTTAAAAGCATCAACAGGCACACGTGCCACCGTATTGGATACTTCGGCAGATACCCTGGGACCGTCAACTACACCAACGCTAACAGCGGAGCAATAGGGTATGGAGAGGTTGCTTGACACGCTTAATTCCAGCCAAACCATAATGAACACTTTGGTGGAACAACCAGTTACCCGGGCAGCGGACCTGACATCATCGGATTCCATGGGTGGAACTGCAACCCGACCGATCAAGCTGAGGAACGTCGACGTGTCTACCTTCGATGGGGGCTATAAACAGTGGGTAACGTTCCGGGACCTGTACAAGCCGCTCATCCACGACAACCCCCAGTTATCAGTGGTACAGAAATTCCAATTTCTCCGGACTTCCTTAAGAACGGACGCATTATCGTTGGTTCACAATGTTCCGGTCACGGCGGCAAACTATCAGGAGGCTTGGGCGGCACTACTCTCGTGGTATGACAAAGATATCACGAAGATCAGCGCGGAGGCACATCTTCAATCACTCATGTCGATTCCAGCTATCCAGACATCAGGTACTGCGAAGTTCGGCAGATTTATCAATGGCCTCTTCGAGCGGGTTCGGGCTTTGCGGGCATTGGGGCTGCCAGTGGAGCACTGGGGTTGTTAGCTGGTTTTCACTACAGTCGAGAAGCTCGATAGTGAGGACGGGCTGTTATGGATTCGAGACACCAGCAGGAACGAGATGCCGACATTCGAGGAGCTGACCGGCTTCCTGGAAGCCCGACTCACTGAACTAGAGATCTTTCCGACAGGGAAGCACAGTTCCAAGGGTCGTTGTGTTCGGAACAAAAGTATAGCAGCCGGTAGTATAGCCCATGAAGACGTACTCGGCAATCACATCACTAGTGCCGGCTAAGTGACGAGAGGTCAGCCAGGCGGTCGGGCGTGCTCGATGCTGAGGAAGTGGGGGTGGCCACACGCATCATATTGCGAACGGCTCAGACCGACTCGTTCGAGACGGACCTGACGGGCATTAGAGGCGGAAGGCAATTGTCAAAACGAAGTGAACTGGTTGGGCTCGACCCATTCATCGATGACCATGATATCCTCAGCATGGGCGGAAGACTAGAGGCAGCAAAGATGGAATATGAACGCCGACATCCGCCAATCTTACATCGACAACATCACTTTACAAAGATCATCGTAAGGGACTTGCACTTAAGGCCAATGCACGCTGACAGCCAGTTACTGCTCGCCGCAGTGAACTCCCAGTACTCGAGGGCTGTCGAGGGCTGCTCCGGAGGGTCATCGCCGAATGCACGATTTGCGTTCGTCGCAAGGGCGGGTGTTATCGCAACAGATGGTGGTATTGCCAGCCAGTAGGATTAATTCCGCACGGCCATTTAGTAACACCGGGGTTGATTGTGGGTGTCCTATCACTCTTAGGACATGGAAAGAACGCTGCGCAAGGCGAGTCAAGTGCTACATCTGTCTCTTCGTATGCTTGGCAACCAAGGCAATACATCTCGAAGCAGTTAGCGAGCTGTCCAGCGAGGCTTTCCTGGCAGCATTGAGGAGATTACTCGCGCGTGGGGGTTTTTGTAACACGCTATGGAGTGATCATCATCATCATCGGCACTACTACCGGGAACCGGTCTTGGCCTTATTTAGCAAGTCCTGAGGCTTGTTAAATTTTCCATATTGATTTTTTTTCCAGGCAAGGTCAATAGTCTATGGAGTGATACTGGTGTTAATTTCGTTGGGGCGTGTTGAGAACTGTGAGAAGTTTATAAACACATAAACCGGAAAACTACCTGGGACCAGATCATGACGGAGTTGACCACCAACAGGATCAGTTGGAAATTCATTCCGCCGGCAGCCCCCCACTTTGGAGGCTTTTGGGAGGCAGGAATCAAGTCCATAAAGCATCCTCTTAAGTGAGGAAATGCGTTCCTGGCGTGCGAGGAGTTTACTACCGTATTGCCCCAGATCGAGGCTTGTGTGAATTCCCGACCCCCGGTTGTCCTGCCAATGGGCCTGGCGACACCGAGGTGTTAACCCCCAATCATTTCTTCGTTGGAAGACTGGCTATTAGCGCTCTGGAAGTCGATCAGGGAGATACAATGATCACTTGGCGGTCCAGATGGTAGTATTTGCAGGCATTACATCGAGCATGTTGGTCCCGGTGGAAGAACGAATACCGCCACACGTTGCTGGCTCGCAACAAATGGTATAATCCGGAACCAAACCTAAGAAATCCGGTCGTGGTGCTTCTGAAGGACGAGCAACTATCTCCGACCTATTGGCCCATGGGAAAAGTTGTCGAGCGTAATCCTGGCAGAGATGGCGAGGTTCGGGTGGGAACTGTAAAGATTCGAGGGGCGACCCGTCACGAAGTTAGTTCTACGGTTGCTCAGGATGAGACAGTTGAACCGACAGTTCAAGGTGGGCGGAATGTTGGAGACGGAGCAGCACACGACTACCGACTGGCGAACTGAGCATCGGATATTTATACCAGTTGCTCTCTTTGTTCCTGTGACAGCACGGGAACGGGGGAACGTAGACGAAAAAGTGAATATAAGCAGTGGCAGGTGGGGAGTGTAGGACAATACAACGCAAGCACTGGGCAAGACAACAACGCCCGTCATCCAGAGCAGAGTCCGGTTTTGGAGGTGCGCAAAATTGCAAGGAGATGTTATTCAGAAATCGTATTATATGTAAAGTAAATAAAGTTTCCGAACTTTCAAAACGAGTAAAGCGAGTTTACACAAAGCGTGCCGCAGATTTTCAGGCACAAAACTCGATATGATCACTCAACGATAAACCAAAGACGCTAGTTTTTGGCGGACTCAACTTGTGTGTTGGCGCAAGGCTAATAACCTTGCCCGTAAAAATAAATTCTTATGAAACATTTTTACAAGCCTCGAGATTTTCTAAATAAGGCCAAGACCGAATCCGGCTGTAGTGCCGATGATGACTATGACAACTTGTGTGTGTTTGTAGTTAGATCTCAGGCGAACAAAATGACGTATGTGTCAAATTAATAGGCTGCGTACTTTTGGCCGGCGCCATCTCTTAGCTAAACCGGAAAAAAACGTATGCATACGCCTAGTATGTATAGATATATATATATACATATATATATATATATATATATATATATATATATATATATATATATATATATAGAAGTTTTTATATTATGTGTGTATATTTTTGATATTGTTGTATCCCCGGGCAATTACCCCATTCCACAATCAATTTAATTCATAACTCATTTCAAACCAATTAAATTAATATCGCACACGGTGCAATTCCTCGTTAATTGCACACCTGGCATGAGACGTTCCCGCTTCTCAAGCTACACGCTATCACAATTTATTGTATCGTATCCAAAAACAAGCGTCACACCTGGCAAGAGGCATTGTCACTTCCCAAACTACACGCTATCAAATTGCAAATAAATGTTTGCAACGTATCCATGCCACACTTGGCATGGGACACTTGCGGCTTCTTGAGAGGCGATTGTCGTACCATTTAACGGAGTTTCCATCGAAATGCTGAGGTCTGCGAAGGACAGGCATAACAACGAAACGCCAATTGAAACGATGCGAATTGCTTGAAGGAAAGCTATTGTACTTTAAATGGATCATTCAAATGCGAATATCAATTAAGAGATACAATTGCTTAAGCCAAAGCCACCGCACCTCAAGTGGATCTGTGGGGGTTCTTTTAAGCTTGCCCGAAGAACCCCCCATAAATGCAATCCAACTTCCATTGTTTTTCGCTAATGCAATTGGATTAGCACCTACAAAGCTACAAGCATTAAGGTTATCTAATGCATAACCTAAGAGTCTCTGTAAACAGAATTCTTTCATTCATGCATCCAAATACATTTCCTAAATTCCCAGAAAGAATTCTTTAATCCACATTCAAAATGTCTGAAAAGAATTTCTCCCACAAGGGCATTCCCACATGCATCAATGCATCTCAGCATTAACAACCAAGAACCGAATTCTATATTGGTGTAAATAGCCTTGAGTTGCCATAGATGCCATTTACAATCGATATAGATGTTATACACAACCGTCATTGTGTAACCATCAAAATTGCTTCATAATTACTTGCAAGTATTGATTCAGTTGCAAGCACTTCTCCCAGAAATGCTCCTTTGTTTGAATCTCTAAACAATCACGAAATTCCCGCTTAGCTGCCGGATTCGAATTCAATAGCATAAACAAATGCAAATAAAGAATCCGTTTCTTACAACGACTGAAGATACGATATACAAATTGTATGATGCATCCCAAACCTTTTAGCACCTTTGTTTTCTCAATAGCAATGCAGCTATTTACTTAGCCGATCCTCATTGCACTCGATGCCGTTGGTTTCTTCAATTTTACAGCTTTGTTTTCCCATTAACCTTCTCGCATGAGTAAACAACACAGATCTACACGATCGCACACATACATCGGAATTTAGCCAGCAAGATTCACTTACTGGTTACCCCATAGCGAGAAATGTTCTCTCTCTTCACCATTGGTTATGAAAACTCACCACCGAATTGAGGGTGAATCAAGTGTCAGATTCCAACCCTCGATTGAGTCTTTTTCCATCCACCGACCGAGCCGCTCGTTTCCAACTCCGCTCCCGTAGCGCTGCTGGACGCGTAAATACGTGGAGTCCCAATTCAACGGCGAGTCGATTTTCGCCCATTGTAATAATGTTGTGTTGTTGTGACGCGTTTTATTAACTCTAAAACTAAGACCAGAAATAAGATTTAATTGCTCTAATATTCCATTGTAATAATGTTGTGTCGATGTGACGCGTTTTATTAACTCTAAAACTAAAACCAAAAAACATAGTTTGGACAACAATCTTAATTATCAATAAAGAAACAAATAACAAACAGTCAATCCAGTGTGTTTCAATTAATTTCTCCTGTATGTGATGTTTTCTCTTCAGCTATGGTGGTCGTCTTTGCAGCGCAACTCGACAGAACAACGGTAGGTGACAGTGAACAATTTGTGAGGACGAAGTAGAACCATGCGCCCATACCGGCGCCACGACCTCGTACCCCCACAGATCAATCAAGTGGCGATAACAATTAAGCAACACAAATGACTCAGGCAATTTGACTCAATATGAGTCATACATTCGGGGTCATGCCAGGTGAAGATGCTCCGTTTGCCATTCTGCCCCAATAATTTGGGTATATAAAGAGTGGGTGCAACGGGATTAAAGGCAGAATTAATCCAACAGAGTAAAACGTAGCAGCCTTGCGATGGAACAGCATGCCTTTTATTCTGAATAAATAAATAAGAGTTAATTCAGTACACAAAACGGGCCTCTTCCTTAAAATGATTAATTAACAGTTTAATTTGTAAAAACGAACAAGAAAGCAACATCGTCAAGTAAATGAAAAGGTAGTTAAAAAAAATAGTATATTGTTGCGAGCTTAGGGTTCGCTGGATTAATTATTTTTAATAAATAAAAGCCGTAAAATCGATTTTGAATTAATGTAACAGTTTATTAGTCCGTTAATAACAACCGTTACTTTTACCGGACACTTAATGATTTCTTGACTTATTGCTTCCGTACTTATCGCGTCTTTGACTCATTACTGCTTACTTCACTGCTTACTGCTTACTTCTTACTCTCTGATCTGCGTGTGACATATTTATACCGTTTGTTCACTCTGATTCGGTGTTTCGTTTCCATCCACCTCGAATTTTCTACTGGCCATAGTCTCCAGTTTTCGAGTACTTTCTAGAATGTCCTAGTACTTTGCTTTGGACTTTCTAGAATATTCTAGTACTGATTGTCATATGCGTCACAATATTTTCATTCTAACTCTCCACCGGGGCCCCAGGGCAGCAAGGGCAAACCGCCCACCTGCCACAGATAATATTATCAAAATTAACATTAAAATTTGGCGCAGCTGGTACGATACTCCCGCTGCCGAATAAATAACTATAACATTTTTATGTTGATGTTAAGATACGTAACCTAACGTTAATGGCGAGGTGCGTAATCCTTAACATTAGAATATTATATATGCATATTTTTGATGGGACTCCTCGATAGTATAGTGGTTAGTATACCCGCCTGTCACGCGGGAGACCGGGCTTCGCTTCCCCGTCGGGGAGCCTCTGGCGCAAGACTAATGACCTTGCCCGGAAAAAACAAATCATTATGGATATTTTAAGAAGCCTCAGGACTTGCTAAATAAGGCCAAGACCTGTTCCCGGTTGTAGTGCCGATGATGATGATGATGATGATGATGATGATGATGATATTTTTGATATTTTTATGATATTGTGACGCATATGACAGTATCACCAGCATAATCAGCATTGTTGAAACAGTTTAGCTACATTTGATTAACATAGTTATATATGATACCGTGATTAATAGTAGCTCTGATGTATTTAAGTATACGCTTCACTGCATAAACATCCACATCACTTGGTTGTTTTAAATGTCTGCTTACACAACTATCGGCAAAGGAAATATTAGATCTAGTGGCAACAGTCAAGTACATCAGACTACTGACTACTTCTCTAAAAGGAAGAACTCCATGCTAAATACCTTTGTTAAATCCATTGGATTGTTTTTCGGAAAGTGTTGAAATGGCTTTGGCATTTTCCATATTAAATTCTCTTAACAGTTTTTGAGTGTAAGCAAGTTGGTTAATTAGCACGGCCCCATCCTTTTTACGTTCTATTTCCAGACCTAAAAATAGTTAGCAACACCGTAAACTACTTTAATCACTTAAGGAACACATCCACTTCTTCTCTGCTAGAAGCACCAATTAATTCCATGTAAATCGCCAACAACATTTTCTTTCATTTGGAATGGCTGACAAATACACATGGATGAGACGTACTCACCTTGAATTCGAACTTTTGAAGAAGGTTGCTAAACCTTCTCAAAGATTATTTTAATCCATAGAGGCTCCGTTGCAGTTTGCACACCTTTCCGCTATTGTCATCATAGTCTTTCGGCTGTTTCATATTAGTATCTTCACTAAGATCACCATTTAAAAGGCGGTTTTTATGTATAACTGAAACAATTTTAAATTTCGTACTGCAGTCACAGCTAAAATAGTTCTTAATGAGAAAAACTGAACTGAATGTTTCCGAGTAATGTAGGTCATATTTTTGATTAACCCATATTTGGGTTAATTACCCCCCCCCCCCCCCCCCCCCCCCCCCGCGCTAATCATTAAATTGATGCGTATTCTTTTTGGGTTAAAACAAGCGCCATTCCTTGATCTCGCACATAAAATTTCCTACCTGAAATCAAAATTCCATGCTAGTTGGTAACAGAGCGTGGGTAAGCGACGCTGTTGCTACATAGAGAAACAGTTTCGTGTATCGCAAATTTCTTTTGCGCATTCCCACGCCGAGATGATCCCAAGCGCCATTCGCGTCGTCTCCGTTTATCTTATGATACAGCCATTCGCTGGGGAACAAAACCAGCGTCGGGTGAAAAATATGCATGTGTATACTTTTCTACCCATTTCCCCTTCTCGGAGTGCATTTTTGGTTCTGCACTCTGACAGCAATTCCAACATGAAACGGGGACATGCGGTCACCCTAAATCTCCATGCTTTCCGTTGCAATTTTCCCATTTACCTTGAGTTAATTGCCTGTTGAGTAAATTAGCAAGAGTTTATTCACCTCAATGGGATGGGAAAGGGGAGAATGAGCATGAGCATGCGATGGAAAAGGGGCGATCTTGGGAAAAGTACCTGTTAGGTAGGAGTGGGTCAGGAGTATTTTTTCGAGTCAGTCAGTAATCGAGAGTATAAGTGGGAAGTCCGTCTGTGCACCTGAAAACGTAACAAGTCAAGTTATATGAAAACGTAAAGAGTCAAGTTATTGAGAACTTAAAAAGTCAAGTTATATGAAAACCTAAAAGTCAAGCTAAATGAAAACTTAAAACTACAAGTGAATTGAAAGTAGTTGATTGCAGAAAAAAAAGAACATATGTGTATGGTAAACTTAAAAAGTCAAGTTAAACGAAAACTTAAAACTTTAGTTGAATTGAAATCAGTTATTTACTTTCAAACAAAAAAAAACCAAGAACATATATGAAAACCAAATAAAATAAAGAAGTGTGACCAGTAACCATATTCTTTTTCTTCCGGTGGTGCGAACTGAAATTTTGGAGTGTATTAAAGTTGAAAACGTAAAAAGGGAAAAAGAAGCTGGAAAGAGAGGACCATCAACCTCAACAGCAGCAGCCACGTAAATACCCTCCTCAAACAATAATTAATAAATCTATATATAATAATAATGAATGACACGGAAGAACAGTGTCACAATAAAAAGTGTTACAGGGCTCCGCTTTTCTTGTTAAAATTAAATAAGATATTCAGTTGGATTTTTAAAAGGAATTTAATGGAATAAGCACTGAATTTTAAATATAGAATATATATTGTAGCGAACTTGGGGTTCGCTGGATTAATTATTTAAAATAAATAAGAGCCGTTAAATCGATTTTGAATTAATATAACACTTTATTCGTCCGTTAATAACAACCGTTACTTTTACCGTACACTTAACGAATTTTTTTTTTTTCCAAAACTGTATTTATTAACCATAATTAGAATTCGTACATTTAAGTAATACAGTGACTTAAAATTAATTTTGTAACAATTGCTTACATGTAGTTATTATAATAATGTATACATTTTCCGAACAATATTTTATGAGATATAAGATAGATGCGTGTTTATAAATTTAGTGGTATTATCTTCCTGGAAAAGGTCAGAAAACCAGGAATTTGTTTTTTCAACTTTACTTAATCTAAACTTAATCCTAATTATATAAATAACTTAACCTAATTTAGCCTGATTACAGTATGATTTTCATAAAGCCATAAACAAAGTTTTATAATTAATGGGATATATGTTATGAATTAAAGGATGTGGAATGAGGTCAGTTATGGGTTAGAGGTAGAGTATTTCTCCCCGGTTGTTCGTTGGACACGCGTAGGATGTTGGAAAATGGTTGGACGTTACAGTATTAGAACTGGTTAAGGGTAACTTCGGTGTTGTGGTATATGATCTCATTTGAATCATTTACCAGTCTGCCTGAGGCGAAGATAGCTCTGGTGTGGAGACAGTTGGGGTAGTTAGTTCGGATATCTAGAGGGTTCTCTAAGAGCGAGGTTATTATGGGATTGGGATTATTTTGTAGGTTTTCGATAAATTTGATAGACAGTTCGAGGAATCGTCTATCGAGGCGTTCGATACCAGCGGTATTGTAAAGTTCGACGTTACTATAGTACTTATAGGAGTTAGGACGACGATGTAACCCAGAGACATACCTAAAGCATTTTCTTTCGAATACTCGTAATTTCTCCATTTGGGAGGGAGTGATATGGTACCACAATTGGCACGCGTACGTGAGTGTGGGCCTGATAATTTGTTTGTAAATGAGCAGTTTGACTTTGTGAGAGAGACTATTAGGTTTCCACATTACTCTTCTACAGAGATTAAGCTGAATTGTGGCTTTTTGAAGGGAATTTTTAATGTGGGAGGAAAAAGACCAGTTATTAGAAAAAGTGATTCCCAGATATTTTAGGGTTTTGGAGGGTTTTATCAGAGTGTTGTTCAGTTGAATCTTAATTTTGTTGTGGCAGCGTCTAGTGTTGTTTCTACAGTGCTCGTTTTTGCCCTTGAACACTATGAGCTGCGTTTTATTTGGATTAAGGTGGATTTTCCACTTATTAAAGTATGTTGATAGGTTAGGGAGGAAGTTGTTAATGCGGTTTCTTGCAGCCTTAACAAATTTGCTGCTAGAGTAAATTAATGTATCATCAGCATAATTCAGCATCACAACATTAGGAGATACGGGTTGAGGAATATCCGCTGTATATAACAGATATAAAATTGGCCCTAAAATAGAGCCTTGGGGAACACCCGCGGTTATGTTGCGAGTTTCTGAGA
This sequence comes from Microdon myrmicae, assembly GCA_963931805.1. Classification (NCBI taxonomy): domain Eukaryota; kingdom Metazoa; phylum Arthropoda; class Insecta; order Diptera; family Syrphidae; genus Microdon; species Microdon myrmicae. The sequence continues at coordinate 77,462,943 of OZ007499.1, forward strand.
CGGAAGAATTTATTCTCATAACGAATTTTCTGTCAGAAAGATAAGAGGCTAAGAGCTTTGTTGTGTGAGAGTTTAAATTAAATATGGAGTGCAGTTTGTACAGCATCCCTGAGATCCAGTCGCAATCAAACGCCTTAGAAATATCGAGAGATATACTCACAGTAGGGCTTTGGTTTTGGAGACCAGTTGTAACATCGTGTGTAAGTTTTAGTAGAGCATGACATGTGGATTGTCGCTTACGAAATCCGAACTGACAGTTAGGGATGAGTGCATTCTCATTGGCAAATGAGAGAAGATTTTGGTAGATCTTGCGTTCCAGTATCTTACTTAATGTACTTAATAGGGATATTGGACGATAATTGCAAGGGCTATTACTACTACCGGGCTTCTTAATAGGAATTACTACCGCAGTTTTCCAGTTCTCTGGGAAGTGCGATGCATTAATTATATGATTAAGAAGAATGAGGATGGTAAGTAGATTCTGTGGGCGTAGCCTTTTAAATAGAAGGCGTGGGATTCCATCTAATCCAGTTGATTAGTTTTGTTATTTCCTGATCTTACGATCTCGGATAATTCGTCTGCAGTTAGAAAATTTGTAGTATCTAAGGGGTGTGAACCTATGTTCGTGTTGTTAAATTCACCGATGAAAGGAGTAAAAGATGTGAATAATCTGTTTGAGATGTATTCGTTTACTGTGTTCTCGAAGCCAGGAGTTGATAGAGAATTATTTTGCTCATGAATCTTTGCAAAGTGTTCTGCGAGGCAATTTGCTATGTCCGTATCGGACTGGGCAATATTATTGCTGATTGGGTTGATGAGATGATCAATTCGGGGTTTATATTTACGACCAGTTAATTGATTGATGTTTTTGAAAAGATCCCGATTTGGTTTGATATTTTTAAGTGTGGAGATGTAGTTTTCATCTGCAAACTTTTTCAACTGCTCAGTTATCAAAGTGGATAGGAGTTGGATTTGGCTTTTAATAAAGGGGCAGTATCTTGTATGAAGTTTACGGCGGAGCTGCTTTTTAAGGCGCAATAATTTGGTTAGGATGCTGGGCAAAGGCTTTCCTAAATAGTTATGAGGAATGGTTGTCGGGGTGTTTTTGCTGAGAGCCTCCTTAAGAATTTGCTCTATTCTTAAAGATGCTTGATCGATTTCAGTAGGGAGTAAGTTAGATGCTTCAGGGATATACAAGTCGGAGAAACTTATCGCTATGTCCCTATTGACTTTTCTCCAATTTGTTTTGGTGAAGTTTGGGACAGGGTTTGGCGAGTATAGTGGATCGAAAGAGGGGATTTGGATCGTGGTGTGAACGGAACCATGATCAGAAGGAAATATAAAGGAGACTGTAGGTGGACCCGCTGAATAAACATCGTCGGACTTGAGGAAGAAGTCGATTGTTGCCTGGCTGAGCTAGAGAAACGAGTTGGCTGTAATGGGGAGTCAATGTAAGTATATGGATAAGACTGGAGGAGGGCTAGCAATTGGCGACCATATTTGTTGCATTTATTATCATTGAATGCTGTGGGACGAGCATTCCAGTCTCCTCCGATTATAAATGGAGCGGGAACGGACTGTTGGATAATCTGCGAAATGTCAGTATCTAGGAAATCTGGTTGTCGTGAAGGGTGAATATAAATGGATGCTAAGACGAGCACTTTATTGTTCTCACAGAAAAGTTTTACTGCTGTGTATTCAATGCTGGATACACAGGTGAATCTAATTTCATTGAATAGAAATTTTTTGTGAATTAATATGCCGGTACCTCCATAAGATCCATTAGTTCTGGGTTTAGAAACTAAAGTATAATTGGGAATTGAAACTCGGGAATTTGGTTTGAGCCAGGTCTCTGAAAGGAAGAGGATATCTGGGGAAAACTTTTCAAGAAACAACCGGAGGTGTTGCTTACGTATGTTAGAGTAAATGGATTCTGTGTTGAGGGACACTTAACGATTTCTTATCGCTTCCGTACTTATATTCTTCACTTATCGCTTGCTTCGCTTTCTTACTTATTACTCCTCTCCATGATCTCTGTGCGACGTATTTATACCGTTCCCTCGTTCTGATTCGGCGTTTCGTTTCCATCCGTTCCATACCCTTGAATGTTCTACTGTTCCTAGTCTCCAGTTTTCCAGTACTTTATAGAATATTCTAGTACTTTGTTTCGGACTTTCTCGAATATTCTAGGACTGATTGTCATATGCGTCACCCTACGCTCCGCCTAGATTAGTTCGTCCCGAACTAAGTTCACTGATCTCCTGGGTTAACAAAAGTCGCCAGTCGGTCACGATGCACCACTTTCATCTTGGCGTTCGGTCTTCACTGAATCCTATAGACAACGTCGTTAATTCTTGTGAGAATCTTATACGGTCCTTCCCAATGTTGCTGCAACTTCGGAGACCTTCCTTTTTGCCGATGAGGGTTATAAAGCCACACGTTATCGCCTGCATTAAATCCGGATGCGTTGGCTCGAACGTCGTACCCTGTTTTCATCCTGTCACTTGATACCTTGATTTGCTTTCGAACCAAATGATGAATCTCGTCGAGGCGATTTCTCCATTCGGCTACGTAGTCTTCGGTCTTATCTATGGCGTCTGGAGGTATTCCGAATCGCAGATCGGCTGGTTATCGTATCTCACGTCCAAATATAATTCTTGCTGGAGAATGGCCCGTCGTATCGTGATTAGCCGATCTGTAGCTCATGAGAAAGTTTTGAACATATTTGTCCCAATCTCGTTGGTGATCACTAACGACCTTCGATAAGTGCTCTTTCATTGTTCGGTTGAACCTTTCGACCATTCCGTCTGACTGCGGATGTAAGGGTGTGGTCCTGGTTTTCCTTACGCCCAGTGCCGCACAGATGCCTTGAAATATCTGTGATTCGAAATTTCGGCCTTGATCGGAATGCAGCTCACAGGGTACTCCATATCTGCTGATCCAATTATTGATAAGCTGCTCAATGACGATTGTTGCTTCTTGGTTTGGAATTGGAAGGACTTCCACCCACTTGCTGAAGTAATCCACGATGACCAACATGTATTTCTTGTTGTCGTTGGTTTTTGGAAATGGTCCTGAGATATCAATCGCAATTCGCTCGAAAGGGGCACCCACGTTGTACTGCTTCATAGCGCTCCTTGGTTTTGCTGTTGGTCCTTTGGTCGCAGTGCAAGTTGTGCACTTCCTACACCAAGGCTCGACGTCATCTCTCATGTGAAGCCAGTAGAATCGAGATCGTAATTTTGAAAGTGTCTTGTTAACTCCCAGATGTCCACCGGAGGCCCCGTCGTGCATTTCTGTTAGTACATCCTTCACTTTTGATGGTGGGACTAGAATCTGCATTCGATGGGATTTTCCGTCCACGGCTTTCCATTTACGCTTTAGAATTCCATCTTCCACCAGTAAGGAATTCCATTGTGCCCAATATGACTTAAATGTTCATTCTTGTCGCCCAAGTTGGGCGCTCGTTCTTTTCTTTGTGTTCCAGGATTAGCGACATATCTTTATCCTGAAGTTGAGCTGCGCGTATAGCATCATTCGTCCACCCATCTAGTACTTCTACTTGTACATTTCGCAGGTCGTACGCCTCTTTTTTCTCTTCCGCTTTATGACAATGTTTAAAATCTGGCTTACATCGTCTTCTTGATAGAACATCAGCGTTATTATGCACCTTCCCTTGCTGAATTGAGCTTATCATTGATACGGGTGCACATTCTGCGGTTAACTCTCCTTTTCTTATTGCGACCGGCTCTTCGGACGCATTTAGTACTCTGACAGGTACAATGTGTTTCTTCACCTCAGGTTGTTCCGTTGATAGTCTCCTCTTATGACAAGCGCATGAACAACAATTCTCACTCGATGTTTCATTCATTCGTCGACGTTTCCTACAGTCAACAGAGATGTGGCCGACTCCGCCGCATGTCCAGCACTTCATAACAGGTCTCGGGGTTCTCCGTTGTACATGCCCGATTCTTTGGCAGGAACATTCCTGGACGGACGTTTCTCGGACTCTATATGTACTCCTGGTAGCCAGTTTAGCAGATTCATACGCCAATGTGAACGCCAGTAGTTGCATGCGGTAGACCTGCTGCATGTGGTTGTCTCCATACCTAGCTTCAAGGCCGTCTCTTACCGCTTGGAAATCTGTTTGCTTTCCCTGCTGGTATGGTTTGTAGCAATTCTGCAGCCGCCCCGTGGAGTGATAAGATTAGCGATGTAGAGTTTTTTTTTGATCCGAGTCTCTGTGGGGTGTGTTAGATAGTAGATGCCGACGTACGGCGCAGGTTCTCTATTACCCACCGACGATTTTTGCACAAAAATTGCCTTCCCAAAAGGAAACCGAACACCGAATGAAGAGACGAATAAAAGGCAAATAATTATTTTGATGTTAACGTTCTTTATTTGTCCTTGGTGATTTTCATATTGTACATTCGTTTTAACACTCAACATTAAGGAGCTCAATTTAAAAGGTGTTCGTATCATTAAGTTACTGATTAAATATGGTTGAAACTCTTTCCTAACCTGTCTACTTTAGATTCCGCAAATATTTAAAACTGCCTCTGGGTGCTATGTTGTTATTTGAGCACTAATAATTCGCGCGGTCTTCCCCTGCTGCTATGTTGTTATTTAAGCACTAATAATTCGCGTGGTCTTCCCCTCGACTCGATTGCGTTTGGACCGGGCGGTGGTTGGGTATCGGCTGGTGGCAGTCGCAAGAACGATGTGTGTTCGGTGGCGGTTGGACAATGACTAACTAATGAAATCGAAAATTCATTTCGTTGTGGCAGTGGGGTTATAGTTAAAGTGAGCTCGCTGCCACTTACTAAGAATTTTGGAAGAGTTGCTATACCTGCATAAGAATTTAGTTCCAGCGAATCCTTGCCGTATAAGCTAAGTTGGATTCGTTGGCTGGGTGTACCGGGAAATTGCGCGAGCAGGTATGGGCATGAATTTTCGGGGGAAATTGGAATTGCTTAGGTGCAAGCAAGGAATATCGTTTAGATAGAATTGTGACGCATATGACAATCAGTACTGGAATCTTCGAGAAAGTCCGAAACAAAGTACTAGATTATTTTAGGAAGTACTGGAAAACTAGAATAGAAAAGTCGAGATTGTGGAACGGACGGAAACGAAACGCCAAATCAGACTGAGAAAACGGTATAAATACGTCGCACGCAGGTCGAGGAGCGATAAGACCCCAAAAATGAATTTCATCAAACATGTGACCCACATTCTCCAAAGGGGCCTCGGTCTAAGCAACTGCACAACATCTTGAAGTGGAGGAACAAAGTTGACACCAAAGTTAAACTTCGCTGCTATAAGCAGCTAATCCGATCTGGAATATCGTACGCCTTTCCCATATGGTCCTGCATATCTTCGGCTCAAATGGAAAGACTTCGGGTTTTCGAAAGGAAACTCCTCAGAAGATGCACCAATCATTCTAGAAGGCCTGACGGTCGTCATTACCCCAACTCTCACCTATACGAAGGCGCCTCCATTACCCCTATCGACGAGTACTTGCTTCAATTAGCATATAAGTACCTCGAAAACATTCAGAATAGCGACAACCTACTTGTACGGGACTCTTGCGTTCTTGACCCTTCTCTCTCTCGATCTCTTCGGATCAAACCCCCACAATTTCTTCTTCAGTACAAAACTGAAGAAAGCACCCTTCCCAACAACATTCCCCTCTATAATAGAGGATTCCTGGACCCATCCCATAGGGTCTACTATTAACAAACCAAGCACACGAACGCACAGTACAAGACGGCACAAACACAAACATACACACCGACCAAAGAGCAGATTATCAGACGCCAAAGATGTGATCTGCGTTTACTACCGCACCCAAGACCCACCGGTCTTGTATGATTTCTTTCCCACCATCCCTCTATAAAAGTAGTTAGAGAACACTTGGACTAACACTGTCCACACTATCCTTGGATACTCCCCCTTTTTTCTTCTCTTTTCAGATGCCGCGAGACCGAGCCCAACATCCTCACGGATGTGGGTGATTCTGGTTATCGCAAGATGACCCGAAGTCAGAGACAAGATGAAGGACACATATGTCCTGTCTCGCTAAATTCAGCCTTCTCGCCACAATTTTTTTTTGAGGAGCGATAAGTAGAAAGTGAAGCAAGCGATAAGTGCGGAAGTAGAAAGTAATAAGTAAGAAAGTGAAGCAAGCGATAAGTAATAAGTAAGAAGTAATAAGTGTGGAAGCGATAAGTCAAATAATCGTTAAGTGTACGGTATAAGTAACGGTTGCTATTAACGGACTAATAAAGTGTTATATTAATTCAAAATCGATTTAACGGCTCTGTTGCGGATTGGCAATTAAATGTGCTGGAATGTACTGGAGAAATCTAGTACATTCGCATGTATACCAGTTGCGCAGCAGCTGGCACCAACTGGCCATCATTGTCACCACGATGATGTCATGGCGTCACTTTTTGAATTGGCAGTTGTGCCATTTCGTCAGTCTGCAGTCAACCTTCAACGGGCTCGTTACAATCATCGTCTACCATCAGCAGTCAAAGAGGAAACACCATCGTGTGCCACCAAGAGCTATCCACCAAACAATTAAGGAAACACCATCGTGTGCTACGTAGAACCAACAAACAATTAGTATTGAATAGAATCCTTTTAATTTGTTTTCTTTTTTGGTTTTTGGAAACTTCACAATTTCTACAAGCAACATCCACAGAGGAAACACCATCTTGTGCTACGTAGAGCTACTCCCGAAAACATTTCTGGTCCTTCGAAACGGATCCAGTGCCGATTTGGATCTACACCATCGCCGCCCAGTTCGTGGCACAACATACCTGTGACAGGTACACACGACAAAAGAGCGCCAAAACCACAACACAAAAAGATAGTGCACCATCAGTTGTAGACTGCAACTAGATCGATAACTGCCAATCACCTCGACACATCAAGGAACTGAAGCTGCAACATTCAAGAAATCATAATATCTGTAGGATGTGAAGGTATTACTAAACGTTTTGTATCTGTTATTCATAATCAAGCAAGCAGCAATATTGGCTGAAGTATCAATTTAATTTTCAATCCAATCGTCTGTGAAACAAACACAAGATGTCTGACTGGGACACAGTTACGGTTTTACGTAAACGGGCTCCGAAATCACCTGCCCTCAAAACAAAAAGTGCTATTAATCAGGCACGTCGTCAGGGCGTTCAAGCGGATACTCAACAGAAACTTGGTGCCGGTACTAATAAGCAGCACATCAACACTAACAACACGGCTAAATTGGACAGGGAAACTGAAGAACTTAAACATGAAAAAATACCTTTAGAAGTCGGCAAGATCATTCAACAGGAACGTCGAGGGAAAGGATTGAGTCAAAAGGACTTGGCAACAAAAATATGTGAAAGGAAACCACAGGCAAAGGTAGAAGCCGATCTATCGAAGCTGCGCCCAGTGCAGCAGCGAAGGCTGGCAATATCCGGACAAAATGCTGGTGAATCCCCGAAGGGAACGGAGAGTGCTCAAAGGAAACGAGGAAAGGAACAGGACCCTAAGCCTAACCACAGTGAGAGTGACAAGCAGGAAGAAAGTGATACATCGAGTGAAACTGGTGACGGGGAAAGTGATTCGACGTCGAAACCTGGTAACGATGCTCCTCGGACTGGTGCACCGGCCATCTCCCCGCCAGCAAGTCGTTCGCCGCCAATGATGTTCCGGCCACCTCTACGGCGCCCGGAAACTCCGTCGGGACTTGACATGCGAATGACGTCCGGCCCAACCACGGTTCGTCCCTGCCTTGGCGGCTTGCTTCGGCAATTAGGAGAAAATATGCCGCTCGGCCCTCCACCCGGATTGCCATCACGGATCATGCACCCGGAAAATTCCCCCCGTAGGGACAACAGTTCCCCGACGACATTCCTCTGTCGGCGGAACAATAAAGATCTCGACCGACGACATTCCTCGCTCGGAAGAGATCATACGTTTTCTCGCTACACTATGCGCAACGGAGCCGACAATCACCACGGCAGTGGTGGCGGCGGCGACGGCGACAACTTTGACAACGGTTCCCCGATGACATTCCTCAATCGGCGGAACAGCAAAGATCTCGACCGACGACATTCCTCGGTCGGCAGAGATCATACATCTGTTCATCACCAACCCGAGTTGAGTACAAATGTAAGGACATGCACAAAAGAAGATGACAGTTCCAAGGATTCCTTAAGTCGTGGATCAGAGGACAGCGGCCGCCAGATGATCATTGCAAATCAAACGCTAAGTGATTTGTTGGAGAAAAATTCAATGGAAACCGCTGTTGATGCAAAACGAAAGCAGGATGACGAACTTTCTACAACGATAGTTCAAACCAACGTGTCTTTGACAGCTGCTCCAATACAACAACCGACCACGATTAAGGAACTCATCGCCGCTCAGTTCGCGGCACAGGCCACCATCTCCGGTACTTTCCTCAACATACAGGAAAAGGGTCCGACAGCAATCGAGGCAACCAAATGCGCACTCCGCGCCGAATGGGAAGCCTTCTCCAAGCGGCACTACGACATCTTCTACCTGGCGGCACCTGAGGATCAGCAACACGCGTACTTCGCGGATGATTGTTTCGGCGAAACCGAAGAGATATACCTCGAGGAAGAGACGAAGCTCCTTGAGGCCCAGTACGCGCTCAAAGCAGCCTCCTCAACCATGGTCAACAGCACCAATCGCCTCCACCCTAGCGAGCTACCCCCAGTGCAGCTGCCAATGGCCGACATCAAGCCATCAGAAACGGAACTGCACCCCAGAACAGTGGATAAGAGTCAGCAGGCCACCGACCAGAGTGCCGCCTGCCCAAAGCCCAACATACCCAAGGTCCCGATGATCGATCCAGTGCCGAAGCCGCCACAGAAGACGATGCCGCGCACGCATTGTGGGGCACACCATGACATAGCCGTTCCTCGTGGGTTGCGAACTTACAACTCCGACCCAGAGGAACTGGCTACCATCGCACGGACTCCAGAGCAAGCAGCGGGCACGGCGTACATAGGATACGCGTCAGATTCAACGCCAATGCCTTCCACGAATTCGACTGTTCCAGCAACAGTAGCCGGCCCGATGACTAACCAGCCCAGTGTCCCGATGCACAAAACACCGCCAACACCCGTAAAGCAACAGGGCGCCTGCACATTCTGCAGGGCCGCACACACCATTTACACTTGCGAGGGCTTCCGATCACTCACACCTGGCCGTCGAAAGTCCTTCGCACACAAAAGAACCCTGTGCACCAACTGCTTGGGTCGCCACCGCCTGCGCGACTGCCACTCCAACAAGACGTGCCGTCGATGCCAGCGGAGACATCACACCCTGCTGCATGTCCGGTCTACCGCCATCGACAGGACAACATCGCCGCCACAACGAGCCAAAGGATCCGCCCCCCGGATCGACCGCCAGGAAAGAGTCTGCGCACATACCATCAGCACCCCTTCACAGCATTCCGCGTTGCTGCCAACAGCCAGAGTCATCGTGACGTCGGAGACCGAACAGAGGATTGAAGTCCGTGCTCTACTGGACCCCTGCTCCAATGGCACCTTCATTTCAACATCACTCGCCCGAAGGTTGCACCTCCGATGCCAAGCATCACCCGTCCCCACCTGCGGTGTTGGGGGCACTCGTGGCCTTGCCACCAGGACTCAGGCCGCCATCAGAATCACTTCTCGCCTCCACGGCTCGAGACAATGGACACTGAGGCCCTTCATCCTGTCCGGGCTCTCAGTGTATACACCACCACCAGGATCAACGACAAGGGATCTCTCGTTCGTGGCGGATCTGGAACTTGCAGATCCGAACATCGCCTCCGCCGAGAAGGTGGACATCATCCTTGGGGCAGACATATACCCCAACATCATCGTCGAAGGTCTCAGGAAGGACCAACGTTCCGGCCTCGTCGCGCAGGCCACTGAACTGGGATGGGTGCTAACAGGCGCAGCACCCACCACATCATCCAGCGCAAAGGTGACAAGGCCTGTCACCAGCCATCATATGGCCATTCCTCGTGGGTTACGAATTTACAACTCCGACCCAGAGGAACTGGTCGTCCTTCCGACTGAGGGCCGCGGCTTCCATCAGAGAACCCAAAGGACGTCTCGCCGGCATCGGCCGCGGTGGCCACATACGAAGCCCATTCAACTACCAGCCACCGATCACTTGCGCGACCCAACTACAAGACATACCCCCCGCCCACTGAACCATTGCAGGGGCAAGGGGCAATCGAGGAACCAGGAGCCTACCCACTCGAACACTTCAAGGCACCCCACCACACCCAGGACACCACGTGGTCAAGCTCCTGCCCAGCTCCAAAGCTACCCAGGCCAACCGCTACCATCTGTAGCCACCACAACAGGACCAGGAGCGCGCAATGCCCCGCTTGGCGGGCGGCGCTACCCAGCAACCAGCGGTCTCTCGAACTCCAGCAAGAAAGCATGCCCCTCTGTGCATCCACAGAGGCTGCATTCCGACGACCCCGGGAGGAACTTGGCCCGTGACTGCCACTACGAAAGGACACGCGGACAGTGCCAGGGTAGACACCGCACCCGACTCCACGTCACAGCACACACCCCCAACGGTCGCAACCTGCCGGCCACTCACTCCAGACGGGCGCCAACGTGCGCAGTACATGGCACCACCACCGGTCTCGACATAGCTAGACCCATCACCAGTCATCACGTGGTCATTGATCGTGGGTTGCGACCTTACAACTCCAACCCGGATCAACTGGCCGGTCCCGCGACCACAAGAGGCAACGGACATCAGCGATGGGAAAGAGGTTCCTGTCGCCATCGCTCATACGGGCCATCCCAGACCCTCAAGCCACCAGCGCTCCTCAGGGCGGGCGGCCCCCTCTCAACCGATCATCAACGTGAAAGTGGACAGCCGACCAAGACCAACCGCCACCAGCAGACCGCACACTCCCGGCCCTTGGCCACCGTCCCCTGGAACGAAATGATTCGCCAATGATTGGCGAAGGCGGGCGGAATGTTGCGGATTGGCAATTAAATGTGCTGGAATGTACTGGAGAAATCTAGTACATTCGCATGTATACCAGTTGCGCAGCAGCTGGCACCAACTGGCCATCATTGTCACCACGATGATGTCATGGCGTCACTTTTTGAATTGGCAGTTATGCCATTTCGTCAGTCTGCAGTCAACCTTCAACGGGCTCGTTACAATCATCGTCTACCATCAGCAGTCAAAGAGGAAACACCATCGTGTGCCACCAAGAGCTATCCACCAAACAATTAAGGAAACACCATCGTGTGCCACCAAGAGCTATCCACCAAACAATTAAGGAAACACCATCGTGTGCTACGTAGAACCAACAAACAATTAGTATTGAATAGAATCCTTTTAATTTGTTTTCTTTTTTGGTTTTTGGAAACTTCACAATTTCTACAAGCAACATCCACAGAGGAAACACCATCTTGTGCTACGTAGAGCTACTCCCAAAAACAGCTCTTATTTATTCAAAATAATTAATCCAGCGAACCCTAAGCTCGCTACAGAATATTAACCGAAGCCGTTTCGGGGAAATGTATGCGGCTTGGTATAGTTGTTAATGTTCCGTTGTGGATTTGAATATGCGTTTTGTTATGGCATATGTATTTCGGGGAAATTAAGATTGCTTGGTCACAAAGAGGAAATATGAATTATGTGGAGAATTGACCGAACCAATTTTGGGAAAATGAATGCGGGGATGATTAGAACATATTCTGTTGAAGGTTTTGGAATGTAGTTATTGGGGAGTTAGGAATGTATGGAATTGCGGATTGGTTTTTACATGTTTGCAGGTTAGAGTTGTGGGTTGGTTTTCCGTGTGATGTAGAGAACCCCCACTTCATCTCCCATTCGTTTTTTTTTTTTGTGTTTGAAAAGTCTCGTTGTCTCTTTCCGAATTGTCGCGTATCTTTCTGCGTTGACTTCATCATATCCTTCTAAGTGGATCATTCTGAGGCGTTTACGTTCTTCGATGTTTGCCCTGCACACATCATCAAACCAAGGTTCGGATGTAATTGTTTTCTTAAATCACAATACCTTTTGGGTTGTTTGTTTGATTGTGTCTCTGATCGATGCCGAATTTTGGTTTTCTCTTCCTCACTACTCCCATTCTCTAGGATGCTAAATCGGTTGGGTAGTTCCTCTTGATATTCAACCCTTTTGCGTAGGTCTTTTAGTTTATCAGTGTCGAACTTTTTGCTCGTCTCCCGTGACTGCCAATGTGGGTTTGCTGCGAGCGGACTCCTTATTTTGCCCATCACTAGAAGATGATCGGAACCGCAATCTGCCTTTCTATATGATCTTACGGCAAGGATATTCGAGTGGTGTGTTTTGTCTATGAGGAAGTGGTCTATTTGCGCGTTACGCTGTCGGGTGATATCCATGCGGCTTTATGGATTTGCTTATGTTTGAACGTCGTGCTTTTCACTACCAGATCTTTTGACGCTGCGAACGTGATAATTCGGATACCATTATCATTTGAAACGTCATGTAGGCTTTCTTTGCCTATAGTTGGTTGGAAGATATCTTCCTTTCCAATTTCCGCATTGAGGTCGCCAAGGAGGATTTTAACATCGAATGATGAGATCCCATCAAATACTTCCTCTAGGGTCTTGTAGAACGTGTCCTTCATTTCGTCGTCGGTAGATTCTGTTGGGGCGTGTACGTTTATAAATACATAATTGTACCATGGGCCCTGTATTTTTAGCACAGACATACATCTTTTACATTGGGCGTAATCTAAAGTCTGCACATAAAAAATTTGCTATACAATTTTTTCAAAACAAAAATGCTTTTATAAAATGATTGATATTTTTCATGAATCAAGATTCACTTTTTATAAAACATGAGCAATTTCATAAAAATTATGTCATTTACCTGAGTTCCGTTATTTTTCTGATACTCTTCTAAAATATAACTTAATAGAAAACATGTAAACCCAAGTGAATTTTTCGAACTGTCACTGTCACATTTTTCCTTTTAACCGGTCACTAATATAAAAAAAAATTATTTTCTGATTCTATCAATAAAATTAATTCGGAATTATTTAAGGTTTGTACAATCAATGATTCGTCAAGCAGTTAAACTGCGGAATTTCATACCAGCCCGGAATTTCAGCGTTCTTGGGAATTATCATCTTCCTACTTTGGAATGCAGACCACCGGTTACATCAATTCCAGATCCATTTTTAAATCTTAAGGAAGTTCATATGAGACATTTTTCCTCAGAAGCAGAAGGGATAATCACATCAATGAATATTTCAACAGTAACTTATAAGGAAGTTAAAAGTTTGCCCAATGAGCCGGACAAATTATTGGTCGATGTCCGGGAACCAGACGAACTTGCAAGAAATGGCAAAATTCCAACATCAATTAATGTTCCAGTAGACAAAATATTTGAAGCATTTTCACCAAAAGTGGACGCAGCAGTGTTCCAAAAGAAATACGGCAGAAAAAAGCCTAGCTTGAATACAAACATTATTACCCACTGCCAAAAGGGGGTAAGAGCTAAAGCGGCTGCCGAACAACTAGTCAAAATGGGATACAAGAATGTAAGTATCTATAGTGGCTCCATGGAGGACTGGAATAAAAATGAAAAAGGCGCCCGCTGAGGACCTGTCAGAGTTGGACAAATTTGTTATATATTATGAAATTTCATTTTTTAACGTAATAAACTGAATTTTTATATTCTAGGCCAAATTACTACCATTTTATATATTGTTGTCGGGTAAAATGTGGAATCCTGGTCTTACTCAAAAACTAAGTGCAGATCACAATTTGTTTTTAAATAAAATTAAACATCCCATAGTTCACACGCGCTCCCCGGGACTAATTTATTGTCGTACAATTTACCCAATTCGATACTTGATACAATAACTTTCACGAGAACAGCCTTCAAAACAAAATTGAAGAAAAACTATTGAAACCATGAAGGAAGACAACGACAAAAACTTGAATTTATAGGATTAAAAGTAGAGTGGGTTTGTTCCAACCAGTTTCGCGTGAATAAGACTAGAATCCGTAAATTATCTTCCACAATCTCACCCACCGGCTATAAACAGTTAGGTTATTAACGAACCGATGTAACACATGGGAATAGAACAGCTACCAGACGAATAGGAAGACCAACATGTAGGTTGTACAAATACGTGGCGCTAATTTCTTCTGGCGGCAAAACCTTAGCAGCGTGACGATGTACATTTGGTGATTTCATTGCGTTTCTTCGTATTTTCCCAATTACCTGAAATGCCTTTGATGGATCTAAATTTTTTTAAAAAAAATGCAAGCTTTGCGACAAATTCTCGGGGATCACGATGATATCCTTCGTTGACGACGTGGGCTTCGCCTTTTTGTAATTCCCTTAAGGTTTGGATCTTGTTGTTTTAAACATATTGTAGCGAGCTTAGGGATCGCTGGCTTAATTATTTTTAATAAATAAGAGCCGTTAAATCGATTTTGAATTAATGTAACACTATTAGTCCGTTAATTACAACCGTTACTTTTACCGTACACTTAACGGTTTCCTGACTTATCGCTTCAGTACTTATCGCATCTTTGACTGCTTACTTCAAAAAAAAAAAATGGGTGGCGAGAGGGCCGACTGTAGCGAGACAAGGACAGATGTGTCCATCTTGTCTCTGACTTCTGGTCATCTTGCGATAACCAGAATCACCCACATCCGTGAGGATGTTGGGCTCGGTCTCGCGATATCTGAAAAGAAAAGAAAAAGGGGGAGTATCCAAGCATAGTGTGGGCAGTGTTAGTCCAGGTGTTCTCTAACTACTTTTATAGAGGGATGGTGGGAAAGAAATCATACAAGACCGGTAGGTCTTGGGTGCGGTAGCAAACGCAGATCACGTCTTTAGCGTCTAATGATCTGCGCTTTGGTCGGTGTGTGTGTGTTTGTGCCGTCTTGTACTGTGCGTCCGTGTGTGTGGTTTGTTAACAGTAGATCCTATGGGATGGATCCAGGAACCCTCTATTATAGAGGGGAATGTTGTTGGGAAGGGTGCTTTCTTCAGTTTTGTACTGAAGAAGAAATTGTGGGGGTTTGATCCGAAGGTATCGAGAGAGGGAAGGGTCAAGAACGCAAGAGTCCCGTACAAATAGGTTCTCACTGTTCTGAATGTTTTCGAGTTACTTGTATGCTAATTGAAGCAAGTACTCGTCGATGAGTTGGGGTAATGACGACCGCCAGGCCTTCTAGAATGATTGGTGCATCTTCTGAGGAGTTTCCTTTCGAAAACCCGAAGTCTTTCCATTTGAGCCGAAGATATGCAGGACCATATGGGAAAGGCGTACGATATTCCAGATCAGATTAGCTGCTTATAGCAGAGAAGCTTAACCTTGGTGTCAACTTTGTTGCTCCACTTCAGGATGTTGTGCAGTTGCTTAGACTGACCGAGGCCCCTTTGGAGAATGTGGGTCACATGTTTGATGAAATTCATTTTTGGGGTATAAGTGACCCCAAGATATTTCATCCTGTCCTGTGGTCTAATCGTAGTATCTCCCAGTTCTTACTTCTTCGATCTGCGTGCGACGTATTTATACCGTTTCCTCATTATGATTCGGCGTTTCGTTTCCCTCCGTTCCATAACCTCGAATTTACTACTGCTCATAGTCTCCAGTTTTCCAGTACTTTCTAGAATATTCTAGTACTTTGTTTTGGACTTTCTAGAATATTCTAGTACTGATTTTCATATGCGTGACACTACCCTCCGCCTAGATTAGTTCGTCCCGAACTAAGTTCACTGGTCTTCCGAGTTATCAAAAGTCGCCAGTCGGTCACGATGTACCACTTTCATCTTGGCGTTCGGTCTTCGCCGAATCCTATAGACAACGTCGTTAATTCTTGTGAGAACCTTATACGGTCCTTCCCAATGTTGCTGCAACTTCGGGGATCTTCCTCTTTGCCGATGAGGGTTATAAAGCCACACGTTATCGCCTGCTCTAAATCCGGATGCGTTGGATCGAACGTCGTACCTTGTTTTCTTCCTGTCACTTGATGCCTTGATTTGCTTTCGAACCAAATGATGAATGTCATCGAGGCGGTTTCTCCATTCGGCTACGTAGTCTTCGGCCTTATCTATGGCCTCTGGGGGTATTCCGAATCGCAGATCGGCTGGTAATCGTTGCTGGAGAATGGCCTGCCGTCTCGTGATTAGCCGATCTATAACTCATAAGAAAGGTTTGTACATATTTGTCCCAATCTCGTTGGTGATCACGAACGACCGTCGATAAATGCGCTTTTATTGTTCGGTTGAACCTTTCGACCATTCCGTCTGACTGTGGATGTAAGGGTGTGGTCCTGGTTTTGGCTTACGCCCACCCTTGAAATATCTGTGATTCGAAGTTTCGGTCCTGATCGGAATGAAGCTCACTGTGGACTCCATACCTGCTGATCCAATTATTGATAAGCTGCTCAATGACGGTTAGTGCTTCTTGATTTGGAATTGGAAGGACTTCCATCCACTTGCTGAAGTAATCCATGATGACCAACATGTATTTGTTGTTGTCGTTGGTTTTTGGAAATGGTCCTGAGATATCAATCGCAATTCGCTCGAAAGGGGCACCCACGTTGTACTGCTTCATAGCGCTGCTTGGTTTTGCTGGTGGTCCTTTGGCCGCAGTGCAAGTTGTGCACTTCCTACACCAAAACTCGACGTCATCTCTCATGTGAAGCCAGTGGAATCGAGATCGTAATTTTGAAAATGTCTTATTAACTCCCAGATGTCCACCGGAGGCCCCGCCGTGCATTTCTGTTAGTACATCCTTCACTTTTGATGGTGGGACTAGAATCTGCATTCGATGGGATTTTCCGCCCGCGGCTTCCCATTTACGCTTTAGAATTCCATCTTCCACCAGTAAGGAATTCCATTGTGCCCAATATGCTTTAAATGTTTCACTTTTGTCGGAAATATTGTTCCAAGTTGGCTGCGTGTTTTTTTTTTTTTTTTTGTGTTCCAGGATTAGTTACGATCAATTTCTACTTCCGAATCCTGAAGGCGACGCTTTAAGGTCAAAATTTCAGCTTGCCTCTGCTAGATTAGTTGATAAACGATTGTTCTCCTCAATGACCTTTTTTCGGCTGGTCTTAAGAGCAATTATCTGTTGATGCATGTGTGGCGGTTTCGCTAAACCCCACGGTACGCTTTCCTTAAAACCCCCCATAATACCCATCTTCCCATATAATTTCACCAATGCAATCGCATTCGGCACACAAAAACGCTGCACGCATTTAAGAGATCAAACCCATGATCTTTAAGTCCCTGTAAAGAAAACTTACCTTCATGCATTCTCTTCGCATACCACTGCTCCTTAAGATTTCTTTATTAGCTTACCAGGAATTTCCAACCAATTTCGGCATCTACGTCGCCAGTCAAATTTCCTTAGATGAATTCCGGTAAGCAAATAATTAGATTTACATACATTTGTAACCTTCATGACAGGGATCATAAATACTGCGCCGTCTATTTTTCCCAGCCGTGCCTTGTGTACAACAATGTTCCCTACATACACATTGGCTGGCGACTTACACCCTAGGGACCAAAGCAAATACGCATTCCGCGTCCCTTGCATCAATTAAATCCTACAGCATATTCAAATGCAAATTGGAACTCAATACCTACCCTTACTAGCGATGCCATTAACACATTTCCCATTGTGTAAATGGAAAAACCATTAGCGCTTCTTCCTAATGGCGATACATTTACCTACGCATCCGCACCACAGCATAGACACAGGTCATAAATCTCTTTTATCCTACATAGTTCTGGATCCGTTTCCCAGTAACCTTCTCACATAAACAAACATCTCTACGATCCTTTCCCTTGCTTTGTGTTTCAGGTTATTCATCTTAGCGTTGAGCCATGAAAAGAACCGACGTACACACACACTTGTGTATCGTGAAGATCTCCTCTATGAGATCGGTTTGCTTACTCAAAAGAGAGATTTTACGTCTCTCTTGGAACAGGAAATGCACCCTTAATTTAAGAGAACCAACTTCACAGCTGAATTTCTTTTAACAACGATTGAATATCGTTTTCCAACCTTCGACCGAACAGGTCGCATCACTCCTGCTCCCCGTGGCTCCACGGGGACGCATACATCCCAGCGTCGCGTAATTGAAACCTATCGTTGTTGAGTGTCTGTTGTGTTAAGTCAAGTTTACCAAATTAGTCGTAACGTGTAAAGCCACTGCAATTAAGTGAGTTCGTGATCGTAGTCAAAAATTTTACAACATTATGATGTTTCATGTAATCTACAGAAAACAATAAAACAAGCTGCATGTGTAATAATCAATCCCCTGTGTTTAAATTTTTTCTCGCTGCCTTTGTGATTAATTGTGTGTGAACAATTGCTGCGGATGAACTTTGTTTCGGTGGAGATGGTGGTTAGGAGTGAATTCAGTACCGTACGCCGGCGCACTAGCCCTAACACCACACATGGATTTACATTCGGTCGTGGTGCTGTCCAAGTCTGAATCACCCTGAAGGCTTCTCTTGTGATTAGTGCATGAATAACAATTCTCCCTTGATGTTTCATTCATTCGTCGACGTTTCCTACAGTCAACAGAGATGTGACCAACTTCGCCGTATGTCCAACACTTCATATCAGGTCTCGGGATTCTCGGTTGTACATGCCCGATTCTTTGGCAGGAACATTCCTGGACGGACATTTCTCGGACTCTATATGTACTCCCGGTGGCCAGTTTAGCAGATTCATATGCCAATGCGAACGCCAATATTTCATTAGTCGTCTTCGTTCCTGCCAAACGAACGGCTTGTTGCAAGTCCTGATCTTGGAGTGCATTTAAAAATGCCTCCATTGCTACCTCCTTCAGAAATTCCTTAGTCATATTTGACTAAGACAAGTTTGCCAATCGCTCAATGTCTGCCTGTAACTGTTGAAGATTTTCTCCAGGTTTCTGCGTTCTGCTCCGCAGTTGCATGCGGTAGACCTGCTGCATGTGGTTGTCTCCATACCTAGCTTCAAGGCCGTCTCTTACCGCTTAGAAATCTGCTTGCTTCTCTGCTGGTATGGTTTGTAGCTATTCTGCAGCCGCCCCGCGGAGTGACAAGATTAGTGATATTGACTTTTGCTCATACGACCAGTTATTATAATTGGCCGCAGCGTCAAACTGACGTATAAATACGGAGAAGGGTCTCGTTCCATCGAAGGTTGGCGGTTGCATCCGTGTATCTTTGTAGTCATGTTGATCGCGAGGCGATGTCTTATTTCTCTCCACCCACTCAAGTCTCTTTTCGATTTGCGTTATTCCATCGGTGACTTTCTTGAATTCAGCTTTGTTTTTTAGATTCAGATTTTCTACTTCGTTTCGAATTTCTTCCTTAAAGTGTTGAAAATTACATTTCATCCACTGCGTTTGGGCATCCAACTGTGCATTAACATCTGCAGCTTGCGCGTCCAATTTTATCATCATCATCCTGAACATCTCCGAAATGTCCAACTGTGGCGAACTCTTCTCCGTCACATTGGCACATCTTGACTCGCTGTTTCTTCTCCATCCGGACAGTCTGCCCCAATCGTAAAAACATGTGTGTCGACATCAATACCGTCTTCCTCCATTGCTGCTTGCAGACGCTGTCGAAGAATTTGCTTCTGTCCTCTGCACTCTCCTCCCACGGTTAACCATCCGATCTGATCTCCCCAATTTCACACCTAACATTGTCCTCCCATCTCTGTCGCGGCCGTCCTGTCGGTCTCTTTCCCGTTGGTCTACCGTCAAGAATTCTACACACGATCCTATCGTTGCCCATTCCCGTCACATGTCCGGCCCATCTTAATCTTCGCGACTTGATCACTCTCACAATTGTAGGTTTGCGATATAGCTCTTCCAGTTCGTGGTTGCGGAGCTTCCTCCATTGATCCGCCTCTTCGTCATATTTACCTCAAAAGATACCCCTTAACACTTTATTCTCGAATATGCTGAATTTGTTTTCTTCCCGTTTTGTGAGAGCCCATGTTTCGCATCCGTATAGAGCAATCGGCATGATTATGCTTCTATAGACACGGAGCAGTGCTTCAGTGACCGTTGAATGAACAACATCGTTTGTCGTTCGTCAACGAAAAATAAATAAAATCATTATTCCCGTACACGTGTGTGTATGGGTGTTTTTTTTTTTTTTTTTTTTTTTTTTTTTTTTTTTTTTTTTTTTTGATGTGCCAACGCATGTGGAATCTTCATAGATACTAGCAGCCCGTGCTACTAGCATGCACGATTCGTGTAACTGGAACGACAGTTCCAAGTCGCACGCCTGCGTACAAAACCATACCCTCGCTCCCGTCAGCCACTCTCCCCGCGGGACGTTAGGTATTACTTTGCGGGGCTGGTTAGCTTTATGCTTTTTTAAGCTGCTCTCTCCATCTCGGATATTTGTGCTTGCCTTACTTTCTCGATTCTTCTAAGTTCGAGCTGCATTTTGGTCACATATGCGCTTATCTCCATCCAGTTGTCCTCGGGGCATAGCATCTGCTCTATGAGTTCTTGCGGGCCTGGGGGATTGGGTCTTCCTTCATTGAATCGACTACAGTAGAACACCACATGCTCCGTATGCTCCTCTTGGTTTGGACACAACGATGAGATGCTGTGTCCAAAACGGTGCAGATATTCGCGATATCCACCATGGCCGGTCTGGAACTGGGTAAGATGGCAGTTGCGGGCACCGTTGTCTCTCTTCATCCAGGTGGTGATAGATGGGATTAATTTGTACCTCCATCTGCCTTTCTTAGTGTTGTCCCATCGAGGTTGGGAAGAATGGCTTGGCTGAAGCGGTTCGTCGATAGCAGTAGCTGCAAAGGGGAGAACAGGTCAGCCAGGCGGTCGGGTGTTCTCGATTCTGGGGAATTGAGGATGGCCACATGCATTGTATTGCGTGTGGTTCAAGCTGAATCGTTTAAACGGACTTGAGGCCATTCGAGCTAAGAAAAAAATTGTCAAAACGAAGTGAACATCCACCAATCTTACATCGACAACATCACCTTGCAAAGGGACTTGCACTTGAAGCTGATGCACGCTGGAAGCCGGTTACTACTCGTCGCAGTGAACTCTCGGTACTGGACCATAGGGAGTCGAAGACTTGTCCTTAGAGTCATCGCTTAATGCACGGTCTGCGTTAGTCATAATGGACGGGTGCTATCTCAACAGATGGCGGCATTGCCAGCCAGTGGGATTAATCCTGCGTGGCCATTTAGTAACACCGGCGTTAATTGTGGAGGTCCTATCACTCCTCGGACAATGAAAGGACGCGGTGCAAGACGAATCGGGGGCTACATCTGTCTCTTCGTATGCTCGGCAAGCAAGGCAATACATCTTGAAGCGATTAGCGAGCTGTCCAGCAAGGCTTTCCTGGCAGCTTTGAGGAGATTACTCGCGCGTGGGGGTTTTTGTCACGCACTATGGAATGATAATGGTACCAATTTTGTTGGGACATGTCTAGAACTGCGAGAAATTTGTGAACACATAAACCGGGACCAGACCATGACGGAGTTGGCCACCAACGGGATTATTGGAAATTCACACCCCCGACAGCCCCCCACTTTGGTGGCTTGTGGGAGGCAGGAATCAAGTCCGCGAATCATCATCTTAATCAGAATTATCCCCCCCAGTTCACTTACCCCGTCCCCTACCATTCCCTACGCATACCGTTCGCTGTCGCTGTCTCACAAATGCCGCATCTGCCACCCCTACAGACACTCGCTCTTCCACAGCATCCTACCTCCCATATCGCCCAGTCCTCTTCACCTTCCTGGTTTTTTCTCCTTTTTTCGTTTTTTAATTATGTTGGAATTACTGCTTTAGATTTTAAGTTAATCTATAGGGTATTATAATAATTTAATTTAAGCTTGGATTAAGCCTAATAAATGAGAGTTCTACCCTCACTAAAGTAAGCGAGCTAGTATAAATGCGTTGCTGACTTTCGAGGAGTTTACTACCGTATTGGCCCCCGCTTGGTAGAAACCTTGACGTGATGCGGGAGCTTAAAGTACAATGAATCACTCAGGCTATGCTGACGGAAGCATATGCTTCCAGTAGGGTCACCCATGTCAGACAGGCTAGCGAGGAGTAACACACAAAGATCTACCACCCCTAATCCAGGGTGTTACGCGTCACCGTGCCCATTGGATGGTTTGCAGCCAGGGGTACACCAGCTGTATTATAACGGCGCCTCTCTGACACCGGGTCGAATCAGAGCAGTAAGCAGACCTTACCACATCAAAACGGGGCTCTGATGTTTTTTTTTTTTTTTTTTTTTTTATTAGACTTCTCTCGGGAGAGGCGAACCTATAGCGTCGAGTGGGCGCCCCGAGATGCCATCAAATAACTGTTGCAGTTCTTTTTGAACAGTTGCAGGTTGTATCGATCCGGGAACACTCGCGTGGGAAGGGAGTTCCACTGCTTCCCCGCTCTGTAACGGAACGAGTTCTGATACAGGGATGTTCGCGCTGTCGAGAGATGAACCACAAACGGGTGCGATCCGTCGGATTGTCTTGTGGAGCGCATATAGACCGAATTGCGTGGAACAATGCCAAGTATCTCCGAAGAACAGCACCCGTGATAATATCTGTAAAACAGACAGAGGTCGGCCACGCGCCTTCGATGTGATAGCGACTGTAGTCCCGACGTCAGCGCCGAGTCCCCGATCAGGCGGATCGCTCGTCTTTGTACGCTCTAAAGTAGGTCGAGGGTATGTTTAGGAGCCGAGCTCCAAACATGAGAGCAATATTCGAGCGCGGGTCTAATTTGAGATTTATATAGGAGAAGAAGTTGGGCCGGAGTAAAGTATTTCTTGGCTCTAAAAAGATAACTCAGTTTTCCTGAGGCTGATCTGGCGATACCCGATACGTGTTTATGCCATGATACATTCCCACAGACCGTGACGCCGAGCAATTTCAAACTTTCCCCAGCCTCGAGGGCCCGGCCATTCGTCATCAGCTGTGGAACCGATGATCCAGTTTTCTTTGTGAATGTTGTATACTGGGTCTTCGTTGCGTTGAAGTCGACAAGATTGGCCTTTCCCCACTGCAGGACTTTATCCAGATCCTGGTTCAGAGAGTCAATCTGTCTACATCTCAGCTGGTGCGACGTTGATGCACCAATCGGCCGATCACTCGAAAAGGAGGAAACAAGCGTACTATCATCCGCAAAACTGAACACTTTGTTATCCGTTGTCTCCAACAAATCGGCGGACTATTTGAAACCCCAAGTCTCGTGGGATCAAAAATGAATAAACAATATACAAAAAACAATCCCACGAAAAACCCGGTAGGCGTAGGTGTGATGAGCCGACCCTACCATAAGGGAAAAAAATCATCAAGAAAACACCGACTCGGCAAAAAGAAGACGTAGAGAAAAACTGAAAAAGCGGGATTTACTCATCGGCACGTGAAATGTTCGAACGTTATATAAACCAGGCGCGATACAAACGGTCGTAGAAAACGCGAAACAATATAAAATGGACATCGTCGCGCTTCAGGAAGTTCGACTCCCGCATCAAGTAATCGAAACCAACGGGTTTACACTGATGTGTGGAGGTACCGATACACATAACCTCGGAACTGGCTTCATCATAAGCAAGAAGATTACGTCCCATGTAAAAGATGTGCAATTTATTAATGACCGAATGTCGGTGCTAAAAACACAGGGCCCATGGTACAATTATGTATTTATAAACGTACACGCCCCAACAGAATCTACCGACGAAGAAACGAAGGAGACATTCTACGAGACCCTAGAGGAAGTATTTGATGGGATCTCGTCATTCGGAAGATATCTTCCAACCAACAATAGGTAAAGAAAGCCTACATGACGTTTCAAGTGATAATGGTATTCGAATTATCACGTTCGCAGCGTCAAAAGATCTGGTAGTGAAAAGCACGATGTTCAAGCACAAGCAAATCCATAAAGCCACATGGATATCACCCGACGGCGTAACACGTATCCAAATTGACCACTTCCTCATAGACAAAAGACACCACTCGAATATCCTCGACGTAAGATCATATAAAGGAGCAGATTGCGACTCCGATCACCTTTTAGTGATGGGCAAAATTAGAAGTCGGCTCGCAGCAAACCCACATGGACAGTCACGGGAGACGAGCAAAACGTTCGAGATTGATAAATTAAAAGACCTACGTAAAAGGGCGGAATATCAAGACGAAGAGGAAGAGGAAGCCAATAGTGTGGACACTCAATGGGCATCGATCAGAGACACAATCAAACAAACAGCCCAAGAGGTATTAGGATTGCGAGCCAAAATAATTCGAGACACAAACGGCTGTCTGGTGACAGAAACAAAAAATATCGTGACAAGGTGGAAGCAGTACTTTGAAAACCTGCTCAATGTGCACACCCATCAACCACAAATAAACGCACCAGACGTGCATACAGCCGAGCCCCAGATCCCAGAGCCCTCTTTCGACGAAGTTGTAGACGCGATAAATCGCATCGGATTGCATACCGGCAGAGCTTGAGAAGCATGGAGGAGGGGCAACCGCTCGAAAGATCCACCAACTGGTTAAAATAATATAGGGCAAGGAAGTCATTCCGGAAGAGTGGAAAACCGCAATAGTGATCCCCATTTTCAAAAAAGGCGACAGATCTGACTGCGAAAAATACAGAGGAATATCATTGCTCCCAATCACTATTTAAAATAAATAAGACCCGTTAAATCGATTCTGAATTAATGTGACATTTTATTAGTCCGTAATAACAATCATTACTTTTTACCGTACACTTAACGTTTTCTTTATTATCGCTTCCGTAATTATCGCGTATTTTACTGCTTACTTCTCGCTCGAGACTTATCGCTTGTTTCACGTTCTACTTCTTACTCATCACTATGCTCTGTGTGCGGCGTATTTATACTGTTTCAGCGTTTCGTTTCCGTCCGTTCCATTGCCTTGAATGTTCTACTGTTCCTAGTCTCCAGTTTTCCATTACTTTATAGAATATTCTAGTACTCTGTTTCGGACTCTCTAGAATATTCTAGTACTGATTGTCATATGCGTCACAATATTAACAAATGTCATACTGGCAAGAATCACACAATACCCAGAAGAAATACTGGGAGACTACCAATGCGGATTCCGTCGGAACCTGTCAACAAGCGACCAGATGTTCACAATAAGGCAACTGCTGGAAAAGAAGTGGGGAATACGGAGAGACGGTTCACCAACTGTTCGTGGACTTCAAAAAAGCCTACGACTCATGGTGCTAATAGGTTTAAGACGCGAGATGCGTATTTGCTTTGGTTTGCACATTGTGCGAGTCAGGGAATTTAATTGCTGGGAGAAAAACGTCGCCAGCCAATGTATACATAAAGAAATTTATCGAATACATGAATGAAGGTAGGAATAGGCGACGCCATGATAATTATCCCTGGCTGGAATGGTTACATGATATGTGAACCGAGGATTTTTCTTTTCAGGAATTTGTCTGGTACCGAATTGGTTTCGAATACCAAATAAGCAAACAAAGAAATCTTACGGAAAATTGTATGCGAAGGGTTGCATGAAGGTAAGTTTTCTTTATAGGGATTTTATGATTACAGATGGTGATCTATATAATGCGTGAAGCACTTACAGGTACTAATACCGTTGCATTAGCGAACTTAAGGACGCTGGGTAGTAATTATGGGGGTTTTTAGGTAAGTGGACCGTAGGGTTTGGCGAACCGCTACAAGCTATTCCGCAAACCTACAATAGTGAGAGTGATCAAGTCGCGAAGATTAAGATGGACCGGACACGTAGCGCGAATGGGCGATGATAGGACCGTGCATAGAATTCTTGATGGTAAACTAACGGGGAAGAGACCGACAGGATGGCCGCGACGGAGATGGGAGGACAATGTTAGATTGGGCCTCGAGGAGATCGGATCGGATGATCGAACGTGGAAGGAGAGCGCACAGGACAGGGAAAAATGGCGGAGCCGAGTCGGTGAGGTCATGAACTTCCGGGTTCCTACATGCCAGTAAATAATAATAAATTGGCCCAGATCGAGGCTTGTGTGAATTCCCGACCGCTGGTGGTCCTTCTAACGGAGCCTGGCGACTCCGAAGTGTTAACCCCCAGTCAGTTCTTAGTAGGAGGACCGGCTATGAGTGTTCCCGAAGTCGATCTGGGAGATACAATCATCACTTAGCGGTCCAGAGATAAATATTTGCAGGCATTACATCGAGCATTTTGGTCCCGGTGGAAGAACGAATACCTGCACACGTTGCAGGCTCGCAAGAAATGGTATCATCCGGAACCAAACCTATTGTCCCAAGGGAAAGGTTGTCGAGCTTCACCCTGGCGGAGATGGCAAGGTTCTGGTGGCAACTGTGAAGATTCAGGGGGGAAACTTAAGCGACCCGTCACGAAGTTGGTCCTACTCCCGGTTGCCTAAGATGTGACAGTTGAACCGACAGTTCAAGGTGGGTGGAATGCTGGAGACGGAGCAGCACACAACTGCGTAGTGGCGGACTGGGGATCTATTTATACCAATTGCTCTCTTTGTTCCTGTGACAAACATGCGAACGGGGGAACAGGAACACAAGAGAGAATATAAGCGGCAGCAGTTGGGGAGTTTGCGATAATACAACGATCGTACTGGGCAAGACAACAACGCCCTTCGTCCAGAGCAGAGTCCGGTTCTGGAAGTATGATACGTCAATCAAATAATCATGTTCGAATCATGTTCTTCACTACTTCACGATACACTATATTTGGTGATTTTCCGTGTAAACTTTGCGGCACCTCAGCACAAAAGACTGTTAAGCGCTACTTCACTCTCCACTAGTTAATCATCCAGTCACTGCTTATTTGTAAGATAGTTACTGTGGGTGGAATAATGTGGAGTTTCCAATAAAATCAACCATAGCCTCAAAACAAAATCGAAAAAGAATTAATCATCAAAGTCATATACCAGAGCATTAATATAAGAATTCCCAGCATAAGTAGCGAATTGAAAACATACTCGTGCACTCACATCCATGATCTAATGCGCTGGTGCTTTGGTTTTAAGAATTGCATTTTATTACGGATTACTTTAGATCGCTTTTCGAAGATCCTAGACGTTTCGGTTATAGATAAATTCCTCGATGGCTGTGTTTTCTCGTCTCTTCGTTCGACTCGAAACCCACATCTGTGAGTTAGATCTCGTAAGATATTTTCATGGCGGTCTCTTTATTTGCCAGCTCTTTAAGTTTGACCTCACGGAGTATCTTCTACATGTCATTTCTCTTTTACAAAAAAGAAATTTGTAAATATTGTTCACGTGTTAAACAATGGTTGTAGATGAAATGTATCGTTTCGTGATAAGAGAAGTAAAAAATCCACATTAGATTACTTTTGGTTTCAAGTACCCAATGCCATAAGTTAATCTTATTAGTTTAAATGTAAAAGAAAAACTTGGCTGGCATAAGATTGAAAGGTCATTTTTAGCACACAATTTATGGGACACAGCTGTGATGCAGGTCACTCCATTGCTGGAAGAATTTTAATTTTATAATGCCAAATAAAATCCAATCACTTCAATTTCACAATTTTGAACAATATTTTTACATCGCCTTATCCTGGACGAATTTAAAACAAAATTGTGCTGTCAAAATATATTCAGTCGTTTTTGTTTTTTCAGTCTAGAAACCTTTCAAATTTCTCCGTTAACCAATGTATCTAAAGATTTTATTTCCGCCTAACTATTTTCGTCATCTCCTTCTGTATAAATTTCCAGTGCATATTAGAAAATTAAACTTTTTATACTCCATTCGTTTGTTTACGCCAATTTCTTCAGATTTGCTCGGTAAATGTCCAGTACCTTTTAGAACAATTACTCATTCTCGGTGCAATAGTGCTGCTACCCCTCCGTCCACCCCACCTACTTCGCTAAATGAAAATGTTGAGGTTATTAATTTCGATGCCGTACAAGAGGCGATCAATTGCGAGGGTTATTATATAATAGACGTACGGGATCGAGAAGAGACATTAACCGGAAGGATACCTAATTCGATTAACATTCCTTTAAGAGAAATTGTTGATTACCTTGGAGAGGATTGTTGTGATGACGAATTTGAGGAAATCTTCTGTCGGCCTAAACCTTCAATGGATTCTCCTCTAGTAGTGCATTGCAGTTGCGGATCCAGATCATATTCTGCTGTCGCGAAATTGGGTGCTCTTGGCTACAAGAATATTAAGTACTACGCTGGGTCGTGGCTGGACTATGTTAAGCATATTTAGATGATTGAACTGAAGATATTGATGTTACAGATGGGTGAACTGAGTCCGGATGAATACAAATACAATAGTGTTCCCAACTTAAATAATTTTAAATCCTTGTTTTGCGTTCCACGAATGATAAGTTATGCGTAATACGAAATAAACATTTGAGATCCATCCAACTGGCAATGCCAATTACTATTTTTTCGGAGTAAGTCTGAAGAATATTAAATTGTAACCACACTGTGAAGAAGTGTTTGTGTTTAGTTTCCAAAGAACTTTGAATAATATAATATGATATTTCTTTTGTTTACTTTTAGTTATAACGAGGTATCTTCTTCGAATATGTGTAGATGCCGTACTTTTTAAATGTCAACTTATTTATTTGTTTTGAAAATATTTCATTTTCCTTATTTTAAATTGAAACAATTACTGCCTCACCCACCAGATTCGCACAATGGGTACCATCGGTTTTCCGATTGCGGTTAGAATTAATGGATAGTTCAATCCATATACTGCCTCAATCCTGTTCATTTTATCTTGCGAGTCCTCCAGTAATTAATACGTATCGTCGGATGGGACACTTTCCTACATCTCCGCCCAGCAGAACTCAATATTTTCCGAATAGTGTGGGACTCACACATGTCACTATGATTTTTGCCTAATCGACAGGGTGTTCCAAAATTTGTTTTGTTCTCTATAGGGATCCAAACGCTGGGGCATTTGCCGATAGATAATCCCTTTGTTGAAAATCCAGTCACTAAGGGGTGTGTCATGGAAGCGAAGCGCCCATGTTGTTTGCTCGCACCTAATTTGTTTAATTTATCAAAATATATGTGGAAAGAGCGAGCTAGTCCTTCCAAAATGCGAAAAACATGGTCGCACCTGGAATACGGTGAAAGGGGAGTCAAGAGCGTGTCTGAGGCGCGATTGTTGAGGAATGGTTAGGGTTGAAGGCCGATGAATCGACTGAAAGATTGCCAACGCTGGCCGGGCTTCCCAAGAAAAGGCAGTCGCGCTCAGATGCCAGCAATATACCAATATATATTCTTCGCATCCTTTCCATGGTCGGAGGTGTGCTTCGGAAACTCCTATGTTAACGCTTGCGCGGAGTCGGTATCAGAGATTATTCTCCTGGGGATGGAGATGTATATTCCACATTCCATCAAACGAAGTTCGTTTGATAAACCTTGGTTTGATAAAAAATGCGAGCTGATTACAGCGGCAAAAAATAGAGCTTTTAAGCAATGGCGCTCCAATCCCACCGATGTTAACAGAACGAATTTTGTTAGAATCAGAAAC
The DNA here is from genome assembly GCA_963931805.1 of Microdon myrmicae. Classification (NCBI taxonomy): domain Eukaryota; kingdom Metazoa; phylum Arthropoda; class Insecta; order Diptera; family Syrphidae; genus Microdon; species Microdon myrmicae. The sequence goes on from OZ007499.1 coordinate 77,492,489, forward strand.
GCGTGCAACCAGGCGATTGATACCGCGAAGAAGACTCACAACGACAGGGTGTTCAATAAGCTCCTTCAGTGCCCAACTGGTTCGCGCTCCTTCTGGTCAATGGCAAAGGCTGTCAGTAGTAACTTTGCTTCCTCCTTTTTCCCTCCGTTGGTGACAGACAGCGGGACGTTAGTCACGAATCCAAAGGATAAAGCTAATGTGTTCGCGAATTTATTTTCCACGAATTCAAACCTCGATCCCGGCCGTTTGGAGTCACCTGTGATCTCGCCGGTACAGTCTTCGATGCGGGATGTGAGATTTCGTCCGAGCACTATTCAACGCATTCTACGTGAACTGGATTGTAGGAAGGCAACCGGCCCGGACGGAATACCAGCAATAGTCCTTAAGAACTGTGCTCCAGAACTATCGCCGGTTCTTGGCAGACTCTTCCGCTTATCTTATGCACGGAGGACCTTTCCTGCCTGCTGGAAAATCGCTCGAGTTCAGCCAATCCCAAAGACGGGAAAAAGGTGTCTCCCGCAAAATTACCGCCCGATGGCATTACTGTCTATTTTATCTAAGGTAATGGAAAAAGTCATCAATACAGAGTTGGTTAAGTATTTGGAGTGCAACGGTCTTCTGAATGATCGTCAATACGGATTCCGTGGCAGGCGGCCCACAGGAGACCTTTTGACACTTATAACCGATATATGGACATCTGCCATTGAATGGCATGGTGAGTCAAAGGCGGTCGCATTAGATATCTCCAAGGCTTTTGACCGCGTCTGGCACGGGGCATTGCTGAGCAAACTTCGTTCATATGGACTTTCCCAACAGCTTTGCGACTGGACGAGGAGCTTCCTCGAGAATCGATCGATCCGGGTTGTTGTGGACGGCGAGTGTTCGGATCTGTATCCTGTTAATTCGGGGGTGCCCCAGGGTTCTATTTTGGCTCCAACCTTGTTTTTGCTTCACATAAATGATTTGTTGGAGACAACGGATAACAAAGTGTTCAGTTTTGCGGATGATAGTACGCTTGTTTCCTCCTTTTCGAGTGATCGGCCGATTGGTGCATCAACGTCGCACCAACTGAGATATAGACAGATTGACTCTCTGAACCAGGATCTAGATAAAGTCCTGCAGTGGGGAAAGGCCAATCTTGTCGACTTCAACGCAACGAAGACCCAGTATACAACATTCACAAAGAAAACTGGATCATCGGTTCCACAGCTGATGATGAGTGGCCGAGCCCTCGAGGCTGGGGAAAGTTTGAAATTGCTCGGCGTCACGGTCTGTGGGAATGTATCATGGCATAAACACGTATCGGGTATCGCCAGATCTGCCTCAGGAAAACTGAGTTATCTTTTTAGAGCCAAGAAATACTTTACTCCGGCCCAACTTCTTCTCCTGTATAAATCCCAAATTAGACCCGCGCTCGAATATTCTCTCATGTTTGGAGCTCGGCTCCTAAACATACCCTCGACCTACTTGAGAGCGTACAAAGATGAGCGATTCGCCTGATCGGGGACTCGGCGCTGACGTCGGGACTACAGTCGCTATCACATCGAAGGCGCGTGGCCGACCTCTGTCTGTTTTACAGATATTATCACGGGTGCTGTTCTTCGGAGATTCTTGGCATTGTTCCACGCAATTCGGTCTATATGCGCTCCACAAGACAATCCGACGGATCGCACCCGTTTGTGGTTCATCTCCCGACGGCGCGAACATCCCTGTATCAGAACTCGTTCCGTTACAGAGCGGGGAGGCTGTGGAACTCCCTTCCCACGCGAGTGTTCCCGGAGCGTTACAACCTGCAACTGTTCAAAAAGAACTGCAACAGTTATTTGATGGCATCTCGGGGCGCCCACTCGACGCTATAGGTTCACCTCTCCCGAGAGAAGTCTAATAAAAAAAAAAAAAAAAAAAAAAAACTGATTTAGTTCATACAATTTTCATAAAATAAAGAACCAAATGTCAAATTTTAATAAAGCATAAATCTTGATTTTATTTTATTGCAATTTTTTTCAGTGTAACTATTGTACTGGCGGGGGGGGGGACATACAAGGCAAAGTCTCTTTGCTTTCAACCCGGCGAAGGCCAGGACGATCTGTGGGGAGGAAGCGTAGTGCACCGGCGTACGGCGCTGATTATCTTCCTCCTCCATCATGAATTGTTCGCCGCCCAAATCACCGAACCGAAAGAACGATAAACACCGAACGAAAACAGCACGTCACCAGTGATCAGGAAAACACATTAGAAACACTCAGGAACTGCAGCCGGAATATTAAATGTCTTTGGTCTATTGTAGAGGATGCTCTTTAATTTATTTAGTGGGTATTTTTTGTCCTTTTCAACTATTTTCACTATCGTATTTAAACAAGGGGTCACAAGAAAAGTTGCTTTTAATTGAATATTTTGTTATTTACTTAATTTGACTTAATTTGCGTTAATCACAATTTTCACATTTTTTCAAGAAGGATATTGACACTTGACAGCGACTTAAGGTAAATGCACCGTACCGTGCGCGGTACGGTGAGTGGCGACGCGACCGCCTCGATCGGTGGTTGGTAAAGGACTCAACGATCGTCATCTCATGCAGAGATGATTTCGCTAAGAAAAAAAAAGGAAGAGAGAAAATTTTTTCTCTTAAGGGTGTGACCACTAAGAAAATGCGATCTTTTTGGTGCAGTGGTATATGTGCGTGATCGAACAGATTCAATGTTGTTGCACGTGTTCGAAAGCAGGCAGGCGGCAAGGACAATAGGGAAAAATGACCAAATGCGCCGTTGGTAATGCGGGTCATTGTTTACACGATGCCTCGTCGCTATTTTCGACGTAGGGAGAAAAAGGTGCTAAAAGCAAATTGGATATTTATGGCATCTCTGGCTGCAGTAGAAACCGGGTTCATATTTGCATTAGGAAATGCTGGAGAATTTGGTTTCGGCGTCTATTGCGCTAATTATATGCAGCTGCTTGGGTTGTCTATTGATAAGACAAACAAAAAAGGCTGCCAGGCAATGGTATGAAAAGGTACAGGACGCGGCTGGGAAAATAGACGGCGCAGTATTTATGGTCCCTGTCATGAAGGTTACAAATGTATGTAAATCTAATTATTTGTTTACCGGAATACCTCTAAGGAAATTTGACTGGCGACGTAGATGCCGAAATTGATTGGAAATTCCTGGTAAGTTAATAGAGAAATCTTAAGGAGCAATGGTATGCGAAGAGAATGCATGAAGGTAAGTTTTCTTTACAGGGACTTAAAGATCATAGATTTGATCTCTTAAATGCGTGCATAATTTACAGGTACTAATACTGTTGCATTAGCAAACTTAAGGGAGTTGGGTAGTAGTTATGGGGGTTTTTCAGGTAAGTAGACCGTAGGGTTTGGCGGAACCGCTACAGATCCATGTCCCTGTTCAATCCAATTTGACATGCAGTCTCCACGTGACACTCCTGGATAGCTACTTTGGCGCCCGACAAGTAGTGAACCAATACATGCACCGAAAACCTGAAAATGGTGGCGCAAGGCTAATAAACTTGCCCGAAAAAAAAACTATTATGGAAGATTAAACGAGCCTCGGATATGGACCGAATACACGACGACGAACACGGAAACGAAAATGGCTAAGCGATTTGAACATTTTCTCATAGAACGTCCGCTCACTATACAGAGCTTGAGTTTCACAGCAGCTAGTCCGAATATAAGGCTGACATAACACCGTTACAAGAAATAAGATGGACGTTGAGTGGTGTTATTCAAAGAAACGAGTATGACATTTACTACAGGTGTCATGCAAAACACCATGTGCTCGGGGTAGGTTTTCTAGTCAGCCAAAAACTCAAGCCTGCCATTATCGGCTTTAATGCTGTAAACGAAAGGCTATGCACTCTTCGCGTGTGAGGCAAGTTTAAAAACATAAGCCTCATAAACCTTCACGAACCTACAGAGGAGGCCCCTGACGACGAAAAAGAACAATTCTACGAGAACGTCGAACGGGGCCGCAATGCCTGCCCAAGATATGATGCGAAAATCATTCTTGGTGATTTGAATGCTGAAATAAGTCGGGAGCCGATTTTCAGGCCCTACGCAGGTTCCTATAGTTTGCATGAGAACACTAATGACAATGTAGTACGAGTCTTCGAACTGGCAGCATCAAAGAATTTGGTCGATGCGAGTACCAGGTTTCCGCGTAAAGATATCCACAAAGCCACCGGGGTATCACCTGATGGAGCCACTCGCAGGCAAATTGACCACGTGTTGATAGATCGCCGCCACTCCTCGAGCTTGATGATGGTACGAACGTGCCGAGGTGTCAACGTCGACTCGGATCACTATCTTGTTGGTATAGTTTTCCGAGCGCGGATTGCCTTACGGGGACGTATTACATCCGTGGATCAGGTTCGGATCAACAGGGCTGCCCTACGCAATGAGAACAACGGTAACACTTTTAGTCATGCGTTAAGAATCTCCCTCGAAAAGCTCGACGGAAGGAGAGTAAGTGTTGGTGCCAGAATGCCGGGCATAGAAGAGAATTGGACACGCCTTAATAATACTGTCATTAGCACTGTCAACTCCATCTTAGATGGTAGACGTAGAGATCGGAGCGACTGGTTTGATGATGGTTGCAAAGGAGCGAGTGAACGTAAGAATGCTACATGCCGGGCAATGCGGCAGTCTCATAGGACGCGGGTACGCGATGAAAAATCCAAAAGCTCAGAAGATCTGAAAAAAGACTTCACAGACCAAAAAAAATCTAGTCTGTGAAATAGAGAAAAGTAGAGAGCGAGGTCTGCACCAGGCGCGGAAGTTCTACCAAATAATTCGCAGTATGACGCGGTACACACCACGCTGCATTTACTGCAAGGATAAAGAGGATAATCTGATCGCCGATCCTGAAGGCATTCTGGAGCGATGGGAAGTGCACTTTAATGAATTGCTAAATAGTCAGTTCACAGACGAATTGGAGACTCCACCAGTTCCGATTCGGCTGCACAGGACTCCTTCAGCCAGATCGAACAAGTGACACAAAAACTGGGACTGCACATTAATGAGGGAAAAACTAAGTACACGGTGGCAACTTCTGTGAAGATACGACCTAACCTTGGTCAAACTATTAAGGTGACGGAGCACGAATTCGAAGTTGTGCAATTCTTTAACTACCCTGGGGCAATAGAATCAGCCGATAACAATATGGAAGAAGAAACACGCGAACGGCTGATCAAATCCAAAAAAGCCTACTATGGACTATCATCATCATCATCATCGGCAATACAACCGGGATCCGTTCTTGGCCTTATTTAACAAATCTCTCCACCGGTCCCGATTTCGAGCCGATGTCATCCAGTTTGGCCCTCCCAGCCTCTGGGCGTCCTGGTCTACGCCATCCCCCCATCGCAGACAAGGTCTGTCACGGTGTCTTCTTCCATACATCCTGCCACAAAGAACTTTCCGGGCAGGCTCCTCTTCACTCATTCGAGCTAGGTGTCCCGCCCGCCGGAGTCTACCGAGCTAGATTTTTCTTACAACATTAGCTTCAAGGTAGATTGCGTACAACTCATGGTTGTGGCGTTTCCAGAATCGTCCTCCCGGGGCCAACAATTCTCCTTAAGACTTTCCTCTCGAACGCTGCTAAGAGTTCAAAATGCCTTTTATTGAGCACCCAGGTCTCGGATCCATACATGAGTACTGGTAAGACCATGGCCTTGTACAGTAGTAGCTTGGACGTTCTGGATAAATTTCGGGATTTAAAGAGCCTTGATAGACCGTAGTAGGCTTTGTTGGATTTGATCAGTCGTTCTCGTATTTGTTCTTCCATATTGTTATCGGCTGATACTATTGACCCAAGGTAGTTAAAGGATTGCACTACTTCAAATTCGTGCTCCACTACCCTGATAGTTTAACCAACGTTAGGTCTTCTCTTGGTAGAAGTTGCCAACATGCACTTAGTTTTCCCCTCATTAATGTGCAGTCCCAGTTTTTGTGCCCCCTGTTCGATCGGGCTGAAGGTGTCCTGAACAGCCGAATCGGATCTACCGATGATGTCGATGTCATCTGCGTAGGCAAATATCTGGCTGGACTTGGTGACAAGCATGTCATCTGCGTAGGTTAGTTTGTGGCTGGACTTGGTGACAATAGTCCCTCTAGTTGTAACGCCAGAGTCGCGGATTGCTTTCTCCAACGCCAGGTTGAAGAGGAGGCAGGCCAGACCGTCCCCTTGTCGGAGTCCATTAAAGATGTTTATTGGTTTGGATAGCAATCCCGCTATTTTTACTTGACTAGTTACGTTGGTCATGGTCAATCTACAAAGTCGTATCAATTTGTTTGGAATGCCGAACTCTCTCATGGCATTATATAGTTTTACCCTGGCTTTGCCCTCGTAGGCGGTCTTAAAGTCTATAAATACATGATATAATGGGACCTTAAATTCCAGACATTTTTCCATCGCCTGCTTAAGGGTGAATATCTGATAATCGCTGATTTGCCTGGGATGAAGTAACACTGATATTGACCAACGTTAGGTCTTCTCTTGGTAGAAGTTGCCAACATGTACTTAGTTTTTCCCTCATTAATGTGCAGTCCCAGTTTTTGTGTCACCTGTTCGATCTGGCTGAAGGAGTCCTGTGCAGCCGAATCGGAACTACCGATGATATCGATGTCAACTGCGTAGGAAGGCATCTGACTGGACTGATGAATATCTGATAATCGCTGATTTGCCTGGGATGAAGCCACATTGATATTGACCAATGATGACTTTAGCGTATGGGGCTATCCGATCTTGTAGGATAGTGTAGAGCATCTTATAGGCAATACTCAGCAATGTTATACCCCTATAGTTGCTGCACACTGTGACAACTCCCTTTTTATGTATAGGGCAAATTATACCACGACGCCAATCTTCCGGCATCTCCTTTTGCTCCCATATGTGCACCAGTCCGATCTTGTAGGATAGTGGAGAGTATCTTATAGTCGATACTCAGCAATGTTATACCCCTATAGTTGCTGCACACTGTTATATCTCCTTTCTTATGTATGGGACAAATTATTCCACGCCGCCAATCTTCCGGCATCTCCTCTTGGTCCCATACGTGCACCACGATCTCATGAATTGCGTGGTGTAACGCCGTCCCTCCTTGTTTGATCAGGTCAGCTGGTATGCCGTCAGCTCCGAGGGCTTCATTTGATTTGAGCTGTCTTATGGCTTTTGCTGTTTCCTCGATGCTTTGCCTTTATAGCATTTGGTCTTGATTTTGAATTGGTGGAGCCTCCAATTCTTCTGTGAGCTGATCATTTAGCAATTCATTGAAGTGCACTTCCCATCGCTCCAGAATGTCTTCAGGTCGGTGATCAGATTACCCTCTTTATCCTTGTAGTAAGTGCAGCGTGGTGTGTATCGCACCATACTGTGGATTATTTGGTAGAACTTCCGCGCCTGGTGCGGACCTCGCTCTCTACTTTTCTCTATTTCACAGACAAGGTTTTTTCCCCATGCACTTTTCTTTTGTCTGTGAAGTCTTTTTCAGATCTTCTGAGCTCTTTTTATTTCTCCTCGCGTACCCGCGTCCTATGAGACTGCTGCATTGTCAGTATGCAGCATTCTTACGTTCAGTTGCTAGTTTGCACTCATTATCAAACCAGTCGCTCTGATCTATACGACCACTGCCTAAGATGTAGTTAGCAGTACCAATAACAGTATTCTTAAGGCATGTCCGTTTCTCTTCTACGCCCGGCATTCTGGCCCCAGGACTTGCTCTCCTCCGTCAAGCTCTTCGAGGGCGAGTTCTAGCGCTTGACCAAAGGTGTAACTGGTATTCTCATTGCGTAAGGCAGCCGTGTTGATTCGGACCTGATCCGCGGATGCAATACGTCTCCGTAAGGCAATCCGCGCTCGGAAAACTGTACCAACAAGATAGTGATCCGAGTCGACATTGGCAACTCGGTATGTTTGTACCGTCATCGGGCTCGAGGAGTGGCGGCGATTTGTCAACACGTGGTCAGTTTGGTTGCGAGTGACTCCATCAGGTGATACCCCGGTGGCTTTGTGGATATCTTTACGCGGAAACCTGGTACTCGCAACGACCAAGTTTTTGATGCTGGCAGTTCGATGACTCGTAGAGTTAGACTACGGTTGAAAGAGATTTTGGTAGAACATTTTGCATTGACGCAAAGTTTGTGAGAGGTGGTCGCTGCTATTGTTTCCGTTAGGAAACGTTCACTGAAGACCGCAAACAGCAACGTGTTCAAGCGGACAGTGAATTTCTTGATCGCTTTGCAGAACAGCATGAAGAATATTTGGTTTCAATTGCCACTGGCGACAAAACCTAAACAAGTCTTGTCAGTGGCCGCATCCGATTTCAACGAAGCCATGAAAGCCTCGTATTTTGCCTACGGCCACTAGAAAATCACACAACAATAGCACAAATATTAATGCCAAGCCATCAAGCAATGTGGAAGGTAAAAGGCTGGTATAGTTTTTACTCACTAACCCTGGAATATTCTACCAATTTTATTCTAGGATACACAGAAGCGGTTTACCTACCAAACCAACATGCTGGGGTAAGGACATACCTATTATCATCAATCTTAAGTATCTTCTCCATCGCCTATGTTTTGACCAGACTTACACTCGGCCACATGAGAGATAAAAAATATAAATGGTTTGGGCACAATTCAGGGTGTGATCAGGTGAAATTAACTTGTATTTCATTTGGGCTTGTTTTGGAAACCCATTGAATGTGGCTGAGTTGTGGTTAAAATAAATACTGCGGGCGTATAAACCCTGTTTCTTTTCGGCGGTGGTGGCTTTGGCTAGTGTCGAAGTCGACCGCCGTCGAAGATAAATTTTCGAAGAAACGGTGATGAGAGAGCAGGATGAGGAATTGACAGTAAGTGCAGAAGAGGTGCCGCAGCAGTAAAGGTGGAAGGTTGTTAGCAGAAAAGAAGTTTTTTATCGTTGTTTAATTTTTGTCCCAAGAAGGGAGTATGTTTTCGGTGAATCGTCGACGGGAAAAAGATAAGAAGAAAATTTGTATTTTGTTTGATTGCGTCAAGAGTTTAAAAGAATAGTGTTGTTCCTTCTCACGTTCGAAGACTAAGTAATTAAGTTTGTACCCAGAAAATCAGAATCAAGACTAGAGACGTGAATAAACTGTACAGTAAATTAAGAAAACGAGGTGTTTTTGTTGAACTCGAAGACCCATCCAGTGGAGGTTGCTCCTACTAACGAAGGCAGGTTACAATAGATGATCAACGGCACTCTGACAGGCTACGGCGGAGATAAACTCTAGCAGGATACCACGATCAACTCTTTGTCGTCAGGTAGACCAACATTGCACGGCTAGCGTAAGTGGCATCCAGGTACTTTTCTGTTTAAACTTCCTTAAAATTAATTATTTGGCCAGAAGTCCATAGCGAAAATAACTACCACACCCAACTGTTCAACCGTATACTGAAAATTGGAAAGGAAGATATCTTCCAACCAACAATAGGTAAAGAAAGCCTACATGACGTTTCAAATGATAATGGTATTCGAATTATCACGTTCGCAGCGTCAAAAGATCTGGTACACAAGCAAATCCATAAAGCCACATGGATATCACCCGACGGCGTAACGCGTAACCAAATAGACCACTTCCTCATAGACAAAAGACACCACTCGAATATCCTTGACGTAAGATCATATAGAGGGCTCCTCGATAGTATTGTGGTTAGTATACCCGCCTGTCACCCGGGAGACCGGGGTTCGATTCCCCGTCGGGGAGCCCCTGGCGCAAGACTAATGACTTTGCCCAGACAAAATAAATCATTATGGAAAATTTAACAAGCCTCAGGACTTGCTAAATAAGGCCAAGACCGGTTCCCGGTTGTAGTGCCGATGATGATGATGAAGATCATATAGAGGAGCAGATTGCGACTCCGATCACCTTCTAGTGATGGACAAAATTAGAAGTCGGCTTGCAGCAAACGCACATGGACAGTCACGGGAGACGAGCAAAAAGAGATTGATAAACTAAAAGACCTACGTAAAAGGGCGGAATATCAAGACGAACTAACGAATAGATTTAGCATTCTAGAGAGTGACAGTAGTGAGGAAGAGGAAGCCAATAGTGTGGACACTAAATGGGCATCGATCAGAGACACAATCACAAACAGCCCAAAACATATTAGGATTTCAGAAAACAACTAAGTCCAAACCTTGATTTGACGATGAGTGCAGGGCAAAGATCGAAGAACGTAAACGCCTCAGATTGATCCACTTAGAAGCATATGATGAAGTCAACGCAGTAAGATACGCGACAATTCGGAAAGAAACAACTAGACTTTTCAAACGCAAAAAACGTGAATGGGAGAAGACTCGGATCGAAAAAATCATAGAAAATGCCAGAGCAAAGAACAGCAGAGGTATGTATGCCCGCATAAATTCAATTAGAAATGGCTACCGAGGGAGAGCCAAATTAATCCGAGACACAAACGGCTGTCTGGTGACAGAAACAAAAAATATCGTGCCAAGATGGAAGCAGTACTTTGAAAACATGCTCAATGTGCGCACCCATCAACCACAAATAAACACACCAGACGTACATACAGCCGAGCCCCAGATCCCAGAGCCCTCTTTTGACGAAGTTGTAGAGTCGATAAATAGACTGAAAAACAACAAGGCCCCCGGAATCGATTGCATACCGGTAGAGCTTGTGAAGCATGGAGGAAGATCCACCAACTGATTAAAACAATATGGGATAAGGAAGTCACTCCGGAAGAATGCAAAACCGCAATAATCGTCCCCATTTTCAAAAAAGGCGACAGATCTGACTGCTAAAACTATAGAGGAATATATCATTGCTCCCAACCACATACAAAATATTAACAAATGTCATACTGGCGAGAATCATACCATATGCAGAAGAAATATTTGGAGAACACCAATGCGGATTACGTAGCCACCGACCAACAACTGACCAAATGTTCACAATAAGACAACTAGTGGAAAAGAAGTGGGAATACAGGGATACGGTTCACCAACTGTTCGTTGACTTCAAAAAAGCCTACCACTCAGTCGCAAGGCAAAGACTCTACCATATTGTGGTTGAGTTGGGGATCCCGAAAAAATATGCCGCCCTCATTCAAATCTGCATGAACGAAAACAAAGGGCGAGTTAGAATAGAAAACCACCTTTCAGAACCATTTGAAATCCGGGACGGACTAAAACAAAGGGATGGCCTCTCACTATGCCTTTTTAACCTTGTCCTCGAGTATGTTATCAGAAAGGTACAAGACGACAACGCGGCCGGATCATCCCTGAACGGGGTCACACAAGTGCTCGCGTATGCGGATGACATCGCCGTTCTGGGCGATAATCTCGAAACTATAAGTAAAAAGTGTGAAATCATCATGATGGTGATAGATTTAACGGATACTCTGTACTTTAATTAACTTGCTCCCCTCTGTTCTATGCTGCTTTTACGAGTTTTTTATGTTATCAGTTCTGGTGATTTATGTTTTATTGATTGGAACGCAACTTGGTTGATTTGACTTATTTAATTGAGGCCGCAATCAGTCATTACCTAAAACATATTCTACAATAGTTAGATATTTGTGAACTGAATACAGTTTTTTAATAATATTTTGTTTCCTTTTGTAGATTATATTTATCCAAGAAAGCGGAGACTTGATTTCTGTTATTATTACGAATTTATTTAATAGTCGTTTAAAAATTATATTATCGAACCTATTTTAACAATATTTAACCTATGGGGAGATGTTTCTTTCTGCCTTGAGATGACTTTGCAATTGTTTAGGATGGACACTCCTAAAATAGAATCACAGGTTTTACTGGTATTTCCCAGAGTGAATTTGATTTATTATTTTAGTTAAACGTTATAAAATGTAATCCGGATATGAGGTCCAACTTCCAAAATTCAGTTTCAGTATTTATTTTATTTTCCTAAAATAATTTTTTTGTTTTTGTTTATTTTATGTGCGTATTATGAATGCCTTGACTTTTCTTTTTCTCTCGCCTGGTAAACTTTGACAGCGAAAACTCAAATAGCAACCGAAAGTTAGGGCTTCTTAATACAAATTTTGAGAGAGGTGTTTCCCACTGGATTTGGCTGGAGCTTTAATACATTACAATCTCTTGATTATTCACTGGCACTGCAAAATGACAATTAACTATATATTTGCAAATGTCAGGACAATGGAGGAAACTCCACAACCACGAATTAGAAGAGCTATTTCGCAAACCTACAATTGTGAGAGTGATCAAGTCGCGAAGATTAAGATGGACCGGACACGTAGCGCGAATGGGCGATGATAGGACCGTGCATAGAATTCTTGATGGTAAACTAACGGGGAAGAGACCGACAGGACGGCCGGGACGGAGATGGGAGGACAATGTTAGATTGGACCTCGAGGAGATCGGATCGGATGATCGAACGTGGAAGGAGAGCGCACAGGACAGGGAACAATGGCTGAGTCGAGTCGGTGAGGTCATGAACTTCCGAGCTCCTACAAGCCAGTAAAAAAAAAAAAAAAAAAAAAAAAAAAAAAAAAAAAAAACGAGGAGAACAGTTTAACCGTCCAACTGAATTGCATTGGTACAGTATCGGCCACGCATATCCCCCTCTCACTACCTCTGCAGTAACCTAACATTTAACATTCAACATTCAACATTTAACAGTCAACACCTGACAGTTCGCTCCAGTAATTCAGCATACAGCCTTGCATATTGCGCAACGCTGCTCTAAGTATACACCAACTGGCAATTTGCCTAGCAAAAGGTCATATAACAAACTGGCACTACTGTCTCATAAGGAACATAGGACACAACACTTCTGGGGTTACAATTGACACCCTATCGCTTGGTACAAATTTACCATTCCATAACACCATAGTACCTGAAGAGCAACCGGCACTGCGGACTGTTGCGTAACAAACTTGGTGCAACATATGTCACAACTGGGACAGCGGATTAATTATACAAGGACCGGTGCTGCGGACTGCAGCTGAAAATATTATATAAGGAACGTTCATAATTTGCCATATAAGAACTGAATATATTTCATAACTTTTCACATAAGAACTGACGCAATCAATCATATGTAACAACTGGCGCTGCGGACAGGATTGCTCCAATGGCCAATCAACTTACATAAGACCTTAAAAAACAACATATTGATATATAACAACTGTACAATCAGAGGAAGTTGCACAATCTGCTGTTATTTTTAGGGACATATTTTTTTCAAGTAGTCTCGGTTTTGACTATTATTATTTTCAATCAGAAATCCTTTATTAAGGCAATAAAGTTATTCTGTACTAGAAGTAACCTATACTTTCACCATTCTTATTGCTATATAGAAAATCTTAAACGAAGTTCCGAATAACATATTGACAGTACATAGAATACAACGACTTTACTTGAGAGCTTTCCGTATATTTCCATAAATAAAAAATCAAGTCGAAATTCCGTCTAATTCAGAGATGGAATTAGTGATAGCAGAGTTACGTAATTTACTGTCGATCCCGATAATGCACAGCAAATGACAACTTTGCATGACCTCTTAAATTTAATTTCAAAAAAAATAAAAGATTAAAGGAACAAAAACTGAAAGCTGTAATAAAAGAATAAAATTGCGAAAGTTACATGCATTTTCCATCAGCCAGTTCAAGTTGGCCCATTCTAAGTAAGTGAACTAGTTGATACTAACGTTTTGGAGTAAATTTAAACTGCATATTTAACGAATAATAAGAAGATCTGTTACTACCCTTTTATTTTACCTCTACTAAACACTGCAACGCAATTTTCTTATCGGACTATTACCACGTCTTAGGTATTATAATAACACTGTCAACTGTTTCATATGAAATATACAAATTGGATTCAATCCTGAAGCACCAAAGTTCAAGATCATGTTCGTGTATGCGATACGAAGGCAATGATCAGTATATTTATTAAACATGACTTAAATACCACGATCGACCTTAACACACTCCTATGGTGTTTGTCAATCTACCATGGTTATCAAATTTCAAATTGACCTTGTTAGAGTGCATTGAAGGGCTGTTCAAGAAAAGAAAACAAAAAAGTAAAGAAACAATGTCTGCCCAGAACAATTCCCGTGTGATTAATTAGTCATGTTTACGCTATCAACATATTTGTTTTGTTTATGTTTTGCCAAAAGGGAAGTGATAAGCAATCAGTTCGAGGTCAGAAAAGTCTTCGGAACCGGATCAAATACTGTCTCCTCACAATAAACGATCCCGCGCAAAAGCGGGTGCAATGTATATGTATACAAAGTAAAAGGGTTACGGATGCGGCAAGAGAAAGTAGGTCAATAAACTCTAAAGAAATGAATATATATCGTTCATTACAGTTGATATGAATAGAGACGCCAAGTGCTAAATGGCACCAATCTCATCACCGTTTATTACATTTAACTTCAGATTGACTCTGAAATAATACAATATTATTTTATTAATGGGAAGTAACATAAAAGTCTATATTATAAATAATTAATGATAAGAAATAAAGATGACACGCCACTTAAGTTGGCGACATCTTCCCTAAATTATGGTCACCTTGACACCTGTATTTTAATGTGCTTATATATTTATTATGTATTATTAATGGCCACGATCTTGTAATTTGTAGTGGTTCATTGATACATAACACATCCGGTTAAGCGCATGGTTGAAATAAATTCAATTGAGTCGAAGTAGCAAGTTCTTTGCGTATTTATTATGTTTCTGTCATCGATTATCTCTAAAGTGATGCAATAATTGTTAATGAAAATGAAATATGCGTGGTCTAATTTTCCGGGAAATAATACGCACTAAGTGACTAACCTTCAAAAACAGAAAACAAAAAAATGTTTGCTTCTTCTGCTTTAATATACGGTCGAGTAAAATTATAAATTGTAGATTCAGTCTAGATCACACAACGTTTCGAATATTTTAACTCAATAATCGTTTTGTTATAGATTTTTGAACTAATAAATATATTTGGCAATGATTTTGATCCAGTAAACATGTTAACATCACCATACCGAGGTATCCCCGCTTATTATATAACGGGACGGTCGCCACTCTTCCCTAAGAGTAGGAAGCACGGTGGTTGATCGCACCGAGCAACTTAGGAGCAGTCTAACAAGACACCCTTGCCCTTTTAAGGAAAAGGAGACGCGCTCCCTAAGACCTTGCAACTACACTAACCCCTGCCCATTACAGAATCCTCGCCTATTCGAGGCGCATTTTATGGTTCCTGCGAACAAATGTATCTCTCGAATGTGTGGTGTGTCAACTTTAATATAGTCTCTTTCGACTTCAACTCCAGCATTTCCATTCTAAAACTTCGTCCCCCAAATCATTCTTCCCAACAATCCACAATTTACATGCGTATACAAACTGTAAGTAGACGCACACTTTTAAGCAGCAATATTGTTGAATGATCTCGAATCATTAGTGGGTTTGTGGGGGTTCTTTGAGGCATTCCCAAGAACCACCCATTCCCTTTAAATTAACCTGTCTTCCACTTATCTTTTAAAGTCATTTTACTTACCTGCAAATAAGCAGCATAAGCTACCCCGCATCATCTTCCACCTTAAAGCAAAGCCCTAGCATGCATACACATCATTAAACTATTTATAATATACGAGCCATTCCATACCCCCTATCGGCTCAGCTCGTCAGCAATCATAATCACCAAACATACGCCAATCTTTCAGCATGTTCTTGTTCCTACAATCCGTTGGTCCAAGAAGACACGCCGACCAGCGTACTTGTTGACACAGCTGCCGCCAATAGTTTTCCTACCATTTCGTAATTAAATATTGCCCCCATACCCTTAGGTTCACAACAATTCCAACCAATTCCCTTTTATCGGCCATCAACCGTTTATGGGATTTGGGCATGAACATGATTGTTACTTAAACAATCATACCCACGATCATGTCTTATGATGCTCCTGCCTGTAAACTAAAACAAACACACAGTAACCTTACTGTGTTGATTCTACTTACCAACCACTGGTCCATGGCCACCCTGGGTGAGACGTATGCTTGCACATCTGCAAGTCAAATTCCTCACCATCATACTCATGTACCAGCACATTTATGTAAACAAATCTCAAATCTTCGGTTGACCTATCGTCACCGAAGAATTTATAGCCTACAACGGCATGATCGTGAACGCCTAAGTAAGCGCGATAACGTTCCTATGTAACATCGGCTAAACCATGAACAGTGTGCATCTCATCGTATGACCCTCGAAATAGCGTTTCTGTTTACATAAGACACAGGAACCTATGTCTTCCTCCGGCGATCATTGCGATGATTTGCAACAACAATGCCTGCAGTCCCTTATGCTCGTTCCTTTGTTTGAACAAGTGCAGGACCGTTCGTTATCGGTATTGCAGGCGAAAGATCATCGTACTTGACCTATACAGGCATATGGGAAATCCGCTCATTTAACTCCAATTCGATCGCCCATTGGGTATCACCAAGGAGAAGGTCGGACGGGCTACCATTAGATCGAAAAATCCATCTTTATGGCGGCTGGTGGAAGTTGACACGACGATCACCAGATGAGTCTGATTTCAACACAGTAAGTGTGAGCACGCGATTCATAGAGTCGAGTCTTTTCCATCATTAGCGGTCGAGCGATAACGCGTTTTAAGTATAAATTCCAGTTACGTCTCTTGTCGTCTAATTAATAATAGTTTTGTGGCGAGCATGTTTGTGAAGAAGGAAATTAATAATAAGTAACATTCATACGGATACAATTAAAGAAAACAAGTTCCAGTTTTAATCCGGTACATCCATTGTATAAAAGGAAACCTTTTTCCTTCATTCATTTGTGAAGCTTGGAACCCAGACATAGTGAACATTTATATCGACTAAAAAGATTTAAATAAAACAAGTTTCAGTTTAAATCCGGTATATATATTGTGTAAAAGGAAACCTGTTTTTCCTTCATTCATTTGTAGAGCTTGGAACCCGGACATAGTGAACATTTATACCAATTAAAAGAATTAAAAAAAAAAACTTTAATCATGCAAAACCAAAGGAACTATACTCAATAAAGTGTAACCAATTAATGTAACAAAATATCTGCGTGTTTGTTTTTCTTTGTTTTCTTCGAGGATCGACTTGGTGTGCTCAGTGGTGTTGTGGGTTATTTTACTGAATCCGCGTCTGTGCTGATGCCGTAGTCAATATCCCCACAGGTTTTTGGCGTGAGTGTGGCTTAATATTCACCGGATCCGTTGCGGCAGCTACTATGAGGACACAATTAGAGCTCTCAACCCTAAGAGAATGACAATGAAGCTGGGATTCTTCCACCAAATGAAGTTGGACCCACACCATGATACCTGATGCAAAAACCTGGGTGCAAAGAAAACATGGCGAGCTGAATTACCACCTGGCTCAGCTAATATCAGGACATGGATGCTTTCGGCAATACTTGCACAAGTATAAAAATATATTCAACTCCCTAAGCGAACCCCAATAAAGGCCAACACGACGCCACAAATACAAGCCGCGGTACAAAAGCCTCCGAGGGGACAATCCTCAATGCTCGAGAAACTACTTCATTTCTCCCGCCTAATTGAAGTTATTCGCTTCCGATATAAAAGGCTAACAACGGAGGCTGAGAGGGATGCACTCCTTTTCACGGCATGTGCAAGACATACCCTCCAAAATGATGGGTTGAATTCCATATCTAAAGTTATTCTTATAAATGTCAACTCCCTTGTTTCGCTTTCAAAGCGCATGATAGTCTCTGACTTCATAAAGAATAAACAGGCGGACGTGGTTCTTGTAACCGAAACTAGGTTGCACCCATGTCACCGTCCTGTATTCCCAAACATCTTCATGATTCGAAGAGATCGAACCCTCACTGGCGGTCCCATCTTCAACGGAGGTGGCACTTGTATACTGGTTAATAGCGGAGGTATTGACCTCCTATAGAGGTCTCCGGGGTTGAACTTCATCGGGCTAATAATGGTAGAGTGATTATGTACTCTGTATCATCATCATCATCGGCACTACAATCGGGAGCCGGTCTTGGCCTTATTTAGCAAGAACTGAGGCTTGTTAAATTTCCCATAATGATTTGTTTTTTTCCGGGCAAGGTCATTAGTCTTGCGCCAGAGGCTCCCCGACGGGGAATCGAACCCCGTACTCTGTATACCATTCGCATAAAACCAATAACCAATTAATCCCGAAAATATCGGCAAATTAATAAGATCCTCGAGGCATACACTCGTCACCATAGGCGGTGATTTTAACAACAGACATTCCCACTGGAACAACTCCGTCTCTTGCCCAAATGGCACAAAATTGTACCAAAACTCTCATGCCCTCAACTTTGAAATAGTCGCACCTGCGGTTGGTATCCGAGGTAACTCAATTTTGAACATCTTTTTTGTGTCCAAAGACTTCCTTCGCCAAATCACTCCTCCCCAAATATCGGTGGGTGTATCTGACCATAATGCTGTGACTACGTTCATCCGCGGCTACCGAGCATCCAGGGCTCATATCAGATACATACCCGATTATAAAGCCCAAATTGGGACAACTTCAATATTACATTGAATAAAAAACTCCACCAACTCTTTCTTCCCACTGACAGGAACCTAACGACGGTTGAGATGAATAACACTGCAAGAGGACTTCATGAGATTCTGCAGGGTGGCGCAAATTAATCACCCTATCGGAAGATGTTATAATTTTTGCAAATGGCGTCGTATGTCAATCATATTTGACATTTGCGAACTAGACAGCTGCAGAATACAAACAGACAAGCAACCGAGGCCGTGTGAATTACTGTCATGCTATCCTTCATCTCAACAACGAAGAGGACGATTTTGTGTCGAAATTCATTATGAGCGACGAAGCTCATTTCTTCTTAAGCGGTTACGTCAATAAGCAAAATCTTCATTTTTGGGGCACTGAAAATCCGCATGTAATGCATGAAGAGCCATTATATCCACTCAAGCCATTGTGTGGTGTGGCGTTCGCGCAGGAAGTGTGATTGGGTCGTACTTTTTTTAGGACGCCATCGGCAATACGGTCACTGTTACTGGCGAACGCTACAGGACCATGATAAACGACTTCTTACTGCCGGAATTGGATAATCGGGGCTTGATGAACATGTGGTTTCAACAAGACGGGTCAACCGACACATACAGCACGAGCCACAATGGATATTGTAAAGAAATCGTCTTCTGGTCGTGTAATCTCCCGTTTTGGCGATTTGGCATGGCCAGCAAGATCACCCGCTTTAACCATCCCACACTTCTTTCTTTGGGGCTACTTGAAGTTGCGGGTTTACGGCAACAAGCCTCCGACAATTGCAGCCCCCAAGGAGAATCATCATCATCATCATCATCATCGGCACTACAACCGGGAACCGGTCTTGGCCTTATTTAGCAAGTCCTGAGGCTTGTTAAATTTTCCATAATGTTTTATTTTTTCTGGGCAAGGTCATTAGTCTTGCGCCAGGGGCTCCCCGACGGGGAATCGAACCCCGGTCTCCCGGGTGACAGGCGGGTATACTAACCACTATACTATCGAGGAGCCCAAGGAGAATACTCGACAACAATTCGAACAGTTACCACCGGAAATCTTGCGGAAATTTATGGAAAATGGGGTAAAGCGGGTACAAATGTGTATCAACACTGGCGGCAGCCAGTTGACGGATATCATCTTTTCCACTTAACAGAACAAATTGTAAAGGTCCAAATAAAGATTTCCATCATTTTTTTTATTTTGTAAAAAAGTATGATTAATTTTGCGCGACCATATAGTTGAAACTTCAGAGAGTCATGTCCCGAATTACAAGCTTGAAAAGTTTATCAGATCCCCCATGACGACTTCACTCTTCGTCTCATCCGGGAGCGTAAAAAGCTCTGCAGAATGAGATATCGTCACCGCTTTACGCAAAGGGAGCCATTATTGCGATCCACCATTCACAATATTAGTACACTGATACAACAAAGAATCCAAAACAATCGTACCCGACAATTGGAAGACAAACTGAAGGGTATTCATATGGACCAGAACGTTTATAAAAATGTTAAAGAGATATGTGGCACTTCTCGTATCACTGTCCCAATCACACACAATGGTGTTGATGTTAATAATGACACCAATAAAGCAAATATCATCGGAGAGACCTTTGGAAACAATCACAGACTCACTCTCGAGGATGGCGACCCTGATACTAATGCGATCATGAGTTCAGAGGTCCACAATAAATTAGATAACTTTAACGAGCCAATTGTTGTCTTTAACCCAATTAATAGTGTATACTTCGATCATCATCATCATCGGCACTACAACCGGGAACCGGTCTTGGCCTTATTTAGCAAGTCCTGAGGCTTGTTAAATTTTCCATAATGATTTATTTTGTCTGGGCAAGGTCATTAGTCTTGCGCCAGGGGCTCCCCGACGGGGAATCGAACCCTGGTCTCCCGGGTGACAGGCGGGTATACTAACCACTATACTATCGAGGAGCCCTGCATACTTCGATCACACACGTGATTATGGTGACGATTTCGTCACACCAAATACCTTGCAAAATATAGCTAAATCTCGAAACCCCAAGAAATTCACTCGGCATCAACAACATCTCGTACCACTCGTTGCGAAGGCTTTCTGCTCTATTCTTTTTAAAGCTCTCCATTCTGTTCAACCATGCCTGCAACATGGGGTACTTGCCCCAAACTTGGAAGCATGCTATTGTTTGTCTAATAGCAAAAGTTGGGAAACCAACGTATCACCCCTCAAGCTTTCGTCCTATTTCGCTCCCCACTTGCATCAGCAAAATATATGAAAAATTCATATATGAGAAGCTAAACAACTTCATCAGTGCCAGGAATCTTATACCTGATTTCCAATTTGGATTTAGAAGAGCGCATAGCATCAGTATTGCTCTCAACATATTTCAAAACGACGTCTGCGTACGCCTCTTTAATAAGGAACCCACCATTGCGGTGAGCCTGGATATTGAAATGGCATTTGACACGAGGTGGATCGAGGGTCTCGTTTTTAAATTATTAAATACTGGCCTCAGTAGAACGTTGAGTAGTATAATCTACCAGTTCGTTTTAAACAGAACCTTCCAAGTTCGGGTGAACAGAAAGCTTTCCCGAACTTTCAACGCCACTGCAGGCGTACCATAGAGCTCCATTCTAGGCCCCATCTAATTTAATAACTACACCTCAGATATTCCTCTCCCTGTGGACGGGAGAGTAAACCGGATATGCTATGCGGATGACGTCCTGTGTACACGTCATTCAAAAGCCCTAAAATTGCAACAAACCGACTCAACCGCCACCTGGACGAACTATATCAGTATTACAGTCGATGGAAACTTCGACCTAACCCATCTAAAACAGTAGCTACAGTGTCACCTGGGAGACCGGGGTTTGATTCCCCGTCAGGTAGCCTCTGGCGCAAGACTAATGACCTTACCCAGAAATAATAAATCATTATGGAAAATTTAACAAGCCTCAGGACTTGCTAAATAAGGCCAAGACCGGTTCCCGGTTGTAGTGCCGATGATGATGATGATGATACGGCTTTAATGGATGTGCTGGGGGGTAAAGGTATTTGTGCCGACGTACGGCACGTGATTCACTTTATCCCCAACGACGTTTCGCCAAAAATTGTTCGTAAGGATATCCGAGGGAAAATAAGCGGACACAGGACCAAAAGAATAAACACTCGTTTGATGTTGTTTTAATTAGATTTAATTTGGTTTAGGCTATTTTATCTTATACATTGTCTTAATGGATAGTTTGTAACCCGATGATGTAATTGGTTAGTGTCTCGGCATTCCACATAACTTTTAAAAGATTTACCGTTTGACCGACTCTTAGCGTTCTTAATCACTGATCCTCCGGGGGAGGTGGCATGTAGCACCAACAAACATAGAAATCAATAAAATGAATCAATTCTTTAAGGTCGTTCCACCAACACTAAGCCGATTGATATTTGTAAACTGTAGGGTAAACTCGACTGGGGTGGTAAACCGACTCTGGCGTGTGTGCACGCAGCGGTGGTTGTATCTCGACTGTGATTAAAAGCGAGGAAAAGTTTATCGCGTCGTGGCAGTGGAGTCATAGCTAAATAAACTCACTGCCACTTACTAGAAACTTTGAAAGGGGTTGCTATGCGTGCATAGGGAATATAGTTCCGGAGAATCGCTGCCGTACAGGCTGGGTTAAATTCCTCTGGAACTATGTATACGAGGAAATTGGTTTGGAAACACGACCAAGTATGGGTTGCATTGGCATTGAGTAGGATGGGAGCCGAAATGATTTTCGGGGAAACTAAATGTTGCTTGGTTACAAGCGAAGAAATAGTTTAAGCAGGAAGTGAACCGGAATGATTTTCGGGGGAAATTGGAATTGCTTGGTTGCAAGCAAGGAATATAATTTAAATAGGAAGTTAACCGAAGTGGTTTTTGGGAAAAATTATATGCGGTTTGATGTAGTTGGGGGAGATGATTAATATTCCGTTGTAGGTTTGAATATGCATTTTATTACAGCTTGGGAAATGGATTCATGGTAGGTTTGGGGATGTCTGCGCAATTGCAGATTTGGGGATGGATGCTGTTGCATATTGGGAAGTGTGTGCTTTGCATGTTTGCGAATAGATTACAGATTTGGGTTATGATGATGCGCTGTTAGCGGTCGAAGTTAGGTAGGAATTGTGGGTTGGTTTTCCATGTGATATAGAGAACCCCCACAGTGCTTTTGGTGGTTTCGTTCTTCACTATTGGTCGGGTGTATCTGCTAGAAACGCCACAGGTCTACTGATAACACGCCACACACACGCACGCACAGTACAAGGTGGCAGAAACACATACACACACCGACCAAAGCGCAGATTGTCAGACGCCCTAGACGTGATCTGTGTTTACTACCCCACTCAAGGCCTACCGGTCTTGTATGATTTCTTTCACACCATCCCTCCGTCCAAGTAGTTAGAGAACATTTGAACTAACCCTGTCCACACTATCCTTAGATACCTCCCCCCGTTTTGTTTTTCAGATATCTCGTGACCGAGCCTAACATTCTTAAAGATGTGGATGATTCTGGTCATCGCAAGATGACCAGAAGCCAGAGACAAGATGAAGGACACATTTGTCCTTGTCTCACCTAAGTCGACCTCACCACACCCCTTTTTTCACAGCACTGTAAACGTTCAACAGGAAACAAAAATGGGAAATGAAATTCATTTCACACCCGGGGACAAATCTTTCAATCCCACCACTGAAATACAATTGTAAAGGCTTTTCACTCCGTCTCTTTTTTTATAGATATTACGGCAAATGTTGGGCAAGTGATTGACCTTAAATTCATTCGACGTATTCAACTATTTTTTACGCGACATGTGTCATTCCGAGTTTGAACCGATTCTCTTTAAGGATGTATAGCAGATTCATTTTACATATTAACTTTAACATAAAACAGAGAATCCTTTAGCTAAACCACACGGAATGAACCAATGTTCACACATACATGTGTACCACTTCAATCTTCTCTATGAGATCTGGTTACCTTCCCCCAAAGAGAGACTTTACGTTTTTCTTGGAATAGAAAATGCATCCTTAAATTAAGAGAGCCAGTTTCACTGGCCGAATTTCCTTAGCCCGCGAATTGATATCGCTGTCATTTTTCATCACCCGACCGAGCCGATCGGGCGGTCCGCCTCCCGCTCCCCGTATAGCCGCAGGGGACGTGTACACCCTTGTGGTCCCGGATCTGCAACCCCGAGTCGTTTACCAACCACCATCGACCGTGCATCGCGGTCCCTATAAGTAGAGTGCGTATGGGGTGCGTACCGGAGCGAACCCCAGAGTCAAAGTCGGGTTCTTTTCCTAAACATAAATCAATAAGCAGTGCCGTGCATATAGACCCTGTTAAAGAAATAAGATGTAACTTAAAATCATAGTGCTAAAACAAAAATTAACTATTACAACAAACAGAAAACAATAAAAATTAATTAATCAATAAACAGTGTGTTTCTTTTCTGTGCTGCATATCCTAGTGGTTCATTTTCCTTTATTTTCTGGTGAACGGTTAGTGGCGGAGCTTTTCTTATTTTGGTGAAATTTTCGGCCGAAGGATCGATGGCGTCTCATTGTTCCTCATTCGTGCGGACCGCGGATGAACACAACTTCTTTTGGTGTCCGGAGAACTCTAATTTATGATGGAGGAAAGAAGAGAATCAGCGCCGTACGCCGGTGCACTATGCTTCTTCCCCACAGTACTGCCTGATGCAAAGTACATTAATACCTGCTGTCCATATACTCTCCATTTTTATCCGGCTGGACTGACTTTAACGTTGAAAAGGGCACTTCAAAGTCCTTCTTGTGTTGCTTGTTATAAAAAGAAAACTAAAAGATCATATTTCGATGTTGGTGTCATTCAGCAGCTGGGTATAGTGGACACATCGCTTAATATAAAGTGCATGATATTAATTGACCAACATCGATGCGGAATAACCTCCAAGTAGAGAAAACGTATTGACACAAAACATTTCTTCACTATACACAAAATTTGCGTCAATTGAAATTCATGACTTCTCCACGTACTTGGAAGAATAACTGTTATAAATTACCGCCCACGATAAGAAAGTCATTTTCCGTACTTATTGGTGATTCGATTTTATTAAATATCTAACACGGCACAAGGCGTAATTACATTAGTATAATTAGTTCCACAGAGGAATTCCATTCCATGAGGAACCAGTGATTATAAATATTTTGTACAATACAATGAAGTCACATCGAGTAGCCTTACATCATTCCATCAAACCATACAAACCATAGGCCGTATGCCTATGTACCTCGATGTTTCATGTGTGTCCTAAGGATTCTCCCATTCGAATAGTTTGTCCTTGTTGGATGTCAAATTTGAAGTTCACTGGAGCTTCAAACAGCAGCACTACTGTGCTTCCCATGTTGAATTGTCCTAGGATGTCACCCTTCTCTAGTTTTGTACCAGGAGGTAGAGTCATTTCTTCGTAATCCACATAAGTAGTTTTGTATGCACCAACTTTGAGACCAACCCAACGATTCGTCTTTAGATTTTCGTCCACGTAGATCTGGACAGATCCCACGTTTGTGGCTCCAACTGCAGTGAAACTGAAGAATCCATGTATCCATTTGCCTAAATACAACGCTCGTTCGTTAACACAGAAAAGATTTGGTAACCAACTCGCAATTCTCGGACTGACGGACAGTAATTCTCCTGTGAAGTGTCGTCGTATTTGTGGCTCCCAATTCGCTGGTGAATGGAAACGATGATAGTCTCCTGGAGCTAAATATATAACGCATTGAAATAAGGCAGTTTTTTTCATATTTTTCTGGCATATGATCTGAGCATAATCAGAAGTCTTGTCAATACTTTTATCCTTAATCCAGTTCGGTGGTCCCAAAAACTCTTCAATTCGATAATTAATACCTTTCACTTGCTCCACCATAGAATTAGCAGCTGTGCCGAAATGTAGAACCCGCCCATCTGCGGGTGAAACCAATTGACTTTCCGGATCTATAAATCGCACTCCATTCTTCAAAGGTCTCGTAAAGAATTCAGCCAAACTTCGATAATGTTTCAGATCCGAATATTTTGCCTCGTCAAGGTTCACATTGAATGCACTGGAATATAAACCATAGACATATGGACGAAAATAAGTGGGTATATAACAACCTGCCAGCCATCCCCAGCATCGGCTCAGAATGCGAAGCGGAAGTGAGCAGTACACTTTGGCTTGAAAATCGGATGCTATTCTCAACTGTTCCTCTTTTTGTACTTTGTACCTATGGACCTGCCATTCGATAGCTCCAAAAACACAAAACCCTACTGGAGCCCATCGTAACAGGTAACCTGTCCACCAGTACCATGTTCTCCGTTGTTTCTGGTATGAATTTGTGCTTGTGTTATTTATTATTTGATT
Source organism: Microdon myrmicae (assembly GCA_963931805.1). Taxonomy (NCBI): domain Eukaryota; kingdom Metazoa; phylum Arthropoda; class Insecta; order Diptera; family Syrphidae; genus Microdon; species Microdon myrmicae. The sequence continues at coordinate 77,518,436 of OZ007499.1, forward strand.
ACTTTGGTTTTTTAAGAGTGCTGAAGCACTACTGAGACTGTCACCTGGTTTCGTCGTTGCCATTGTGCGGAATGTCGTCCCTCGCTCTATACATCTTCTTTGTTTCAGACACGAACGAAGATTACCAGCTTGCACGAGAAACCTATTTCTTGATATAAAGTATGGCACCATACCTAAAGGAGGGATAATGTATACATCACTTGTTGCTTTTCATGTATTCCAAATCAACAAAATATATTTACTTTCCAATAAAGAATTTCCAACTAGTTAAAGCTCTATACTTTGCTTGGTTCGAACTCTATGTTAGACTATCAGCTGTACAAACTCACCCACTTGACTCAGGTGGTGAATTGTCACACCAACACGAATAAACTGTTGGTCATGTAGTGGGGGTTTTGTCGTATTGGCGTTGTTGAAATGTTTTATACATTAAAAATTTGTATTAGCTATTAAATAGGTGTGACAACTTGGAGCTTGGAAGGAACAATTGATCGCCACAAGTGAAATTAATTTAGAATACAATTAAGCGAGTTGAAAATGTTCCACTTGATTCCAGTGTATTCCGGACTTCATTCGATTCATTTTGCGGACCGAAATGTCAATTCACATAACTTCGATCTAACAAATGATTCACTGAATGCATTATTTGATGACGAAATTTGACAGATACCGAAGGGATTTATTCTCCAAATGTTTTGCCACTTGGTCCGTCTCTGGGAAGTATCGTAAAAATTGCAGAAGGAATACTATAGATATTTAGCTCTAATTTCATTTATAAGTGAACTATATAATAAACATGGTAATTTTTATAAACCACTAGAGGAACATGATCATTTATACAAATCTTGTTAACAGATTCGATTCATCCTTATCCAGAACCGAGCTGGAAAGACTCGTCTTGCAAAGTGGTACATGAATTTCGATGATGACGAAAAACAGAAATTAATTGAAGAAGTCCATGCAGTGGTCACAGTTCGAGATGCGAAACATACAAATTTCGTTGAGGTATTTGTTGGTGGCTGAAATGAATTATTTTTACATTAATCGAATTTTATTTGTTGGGCGTATTCGAGTGATAAGATGGCACGGGTTCCATGGACTCAATATCTTTACGATAACGTGCACAGAATTAAGTTTAGATTGTAAATTAAATTTTTGTTTCAACAGTCTATGCTGATACTTAATTACATCTTCGTCTTGAATTTTATACCGGGATACTTAGGTGCAAAAACCGATATTTATTCCACACAATTTGGCAATTATACACCCTCTGAACTGATGAGTAATTGAGTTGGCACACATTTTGGATTACCAATGGATTAAGTAACAGGAAAAGCTTGTAACACGGTGGACAAGACGAGAAAGACCAACATTTGAAATTTTGAAAACTAGTCAGGATAGGACAGTAATATGTGATGATTGTTCTATAAAGATCCCTCTGTTTCATATGGCATCTGGTTTCCTTGTTTATTTGTCGAGTTAAAAAAAAGTGATAGTATTGCCGTCCAATGAAGTCCAATTTAACATACTTCGGTATTGCATCCCAACAAAATCCAATGTGATACATTCTAGGCTCCATGACTTACCAATTTTACTGGAGTACACAATAAGTTTATTATCCACACACTTCACTTGTATGGCCGTCAACACGCACACGAACGCACGCAACTACCTTACTTTGTAACAAAACCTCAACAGCTTTACCTTATAAACCTTAATATTTTTATGGAAATTAAGGAGCTCAGCTAAAATGCTCCTTAGTGTCTTCAGTGAAGAATCCCAAATCATATTTATTAATTATTAAGATAAAATACTCATAAGATAAAATATTGAGAAAACAAGTACGAATGTACCTCGACGACCGTAAGAGATCATTAGTCATCTGTAATAAACGCATAAAATCCGGTGACATCCTTGATTACAACTTCATTGCTAGACCTTTAATCGACCCACTAATACCCTCATCTGTCAAACTCACTCAGCAAACTATTCATTCTTCTGACAACCGGTATGTTATTATTATTATTATTTATTGGCCTGTAGGAACCCGGAAGTTCATGACCTCACCGACTCGGCTTCGCCATCCTTCCCTGTCCTGGGCACTCTCCTTCCACGCTTCACCATTCGATCCGATCTCCTCAAGGTCAAACCTAACATTGTCCTCCCATCTCCGTCGCGGCCGTCCTACCGGTCTCTTTCCCGTTGGTCTACCGTCAAGAATTCTATGCACGGTCCTATCGTTCCCCATTCGCGCCACGTGTTCGGCCCATCTTAATCTTCGCGACTTGATTACTCTCACTATTGTAGGTTTGCGATATAGTTCTTCCAATTCGTGGTTATGGAGTCTCCTCCATTGTCCTGCCTCCTCGTCATATTTACCTCCAAAGATGCCTCTCAAAACTTTATTCTCGAATAGACGGAATTTGTTTTCTTCCCGTTTTGTGAGAGCCCATGACATACAACCGGTATGCCTTGTCTAAATTTAGGAACAACACGACCTACGAGAATGTTCGCTTCTTTTATCTGCCATACCTCCACGACAAATCTGACTCTGTCTGCTATGAAGGTAAAACGAAAACCAGCGTATCGGCCTCCATACAACAGGAAGGTCTACCCACCGCCTTTCCTAGCCTCCGCAGCCTGTTCGTTAAGTTCCATAAAAATCTCGATATGCTCCCTAATAAGGTGCTAAAAGATCTCTCGGCATTTCGCCAATATATCGACAACAAAATGATCTATCCCAATAATGGCAAGCACCTTTGACCCTAATCAGTCGCCCTCTCGTCTCCCCTATCATCTCAATACCCCCAATACGCTCCCCCGTATACTATCAGAATGTTAGAGGTCCTCGCTCCAAGCACATTCGACTCTGGAAAAGGCATATTCCCCCCCCTTCGACATATACGCGCTGACTGAGACCAACCATATCCCTAGTATTAATAGTCTTGAACTACCCCCCCCCCCCCCCCCCCCCCCCTCCTTCAATGTTTTTCGTGATGATAATGCTAATCGAGAAGATTCCAATTCCCCATACCGTGGAGTGCTGCTTGCCACTCATAACAGACTCGCTTCGTCTCTAATTGCCATCTCTTCTCCTCCGGATCTTGACTACGTCGCAATAAAAATCGACAAGCGCCCTAAGTCTCTTTTCATTATCTGCTTCTATATATCTCCTTCGTGACCCAGTGTGTCATACGTACTCGCAATAGAAGCGGTAGATAACCTAACCGAGTTAAGCACCTCAATAGACGATATCGTCGTTCTTGACGATTTTAACCTCCCCCATCTCCAATGGACATTGGCTGACAGACAAGCCTTCTACGTCTCAAACCCCACTAGCTCCAACGAACGTATTTTTATAAACGGTCTCACCGACTCGTGCCTCCATCAAGTAAGCAATGTCCCAAATCATATGGGGAGACAACTGGACCCCGTGTTCACAACGGACCCACACAAGTGCTCAGTTGCCCCTAGTCCACACGCCCTCTCCACCATTGATAATTACCACCCCCCGCTGCTCTTATCCAGATATCTTGATCATGAAACCCATCCTTCTCTACCTCATGACAGCTTTTCCTACAACTTCCACAAAGCTAAATTCCGCCTTTTAAATGTGCATCTTAGCAAAACAGCGTTTTGATCAATTGGGGGTAGAAGAAGCTACTGCCACTCTCTATAAGGAGATCTACTATGCCGTCGCCTTATATGTTTCATCGGTTTCATCGCCGCCATGGTACAACCGCACACTCCGCGCTCTTAGAAACAAGAAAAATAACTTGTGGAACATTTTCCTCAAAACGCGTTCCTTCCAAAACTACTCCAACTATCTCGGTTCCTTTTATAAATTTTCCGAGCTCTACAACTCCCTCTACACCAACTACCTCACAAAAACACAATCTAATTTGATCAATGACCATAAATCTTTTCTCCGACGCCTATCCTAACTCCCTTTCTTATGGCGCGACTACTTTAACCGACCCCCTAACTACTGCCAATCTATTCGCTTCGTTTTATAATAAATCCTTCACAGACATCTTCGAACCCAATCCGTCTCACTTCAAAGATTTGCCCGAATTCTCCCTCGGCCCCTTCACCCCTCAAATTATTCAGCGGCACGTAGTCGAGGAGAAATTAAACTTACTCAAAGACGAGTTCAGCCCTGGGCCTGATGGACTTCCGGCTGTATTTTTAAAGAAATGTTCCACTTCTCTTTCTCTCCCGATATCAAAGATATTCAATCTATCCCTTCCACAAGGGATCTTCCCTAGTATTTGAAAGTCGTCCTATGTCACTATAATAAGGGACCTAAAAACGATATAAGCAACTACCGTCCCATCGCCAAACTGTCTCTTTCCGTTGTAAATCCACCATCTCATCCAACCAGCATGGTTTCCTTTCGGGTAGGTCGACCACAACGAATCTGATCGAGTTCTCATCCCATACTCTCCGTACCTTAGAGAATGGCAACAAAGTCGATGTAATCACCACCGATTTCAGCAAGGCGTTTGACAAAATCTCCCATAATCTCATCCTTTTTAAGCTGTCCTCCCTAGGTTTCGAACCCCTATTGATCAAGTGACTATCTTCTTATCTGAAAGATCGATCCTACCGTGTCAAATTCAGATTACTCTTGTCCAATCCTTTTCTTCCCACGTCAGGGATTCCGCAAGGCAGCTCCTATTTATCCTTACCATCAATGATGTTGACTCCATTATTAAATCCTCATCCATCTGCCTCTATGCGGATGGCGCCAGACTCTACAAAACGATCATCTCTCCTCTCGATTCCTCACTTCTCCAAACGGACCTTGACAGCTTCTCAACTTGGTGCCGTAATAACTGCCTTGAACTCAACGTTGTCAAATGTCACTCCATCACCTTCTCCCGCAAACGTCCCCCTGCCCTCCACGTCCCTACTTGCTGCTAAACCAGCAGATCTCATCTGTACCCTCGATACGCGACCTCGGGATCTTATTTGACAGGGAGCTTAGTTTCATCCCGCATATTGATGATATTATTCTTAAGGCCAACTCTGTCCTTGGGTTTGTGAAACGGTGGTCTAAAGAATTCTCTAATCCTTACGTTTCCCGTTCTCTCTACATAGCCTTCGTCCGCCCCCTTCTTGAATACGTCAGCCAGGTCTGGTCTCCACACTATAATTATGCCATAATTATGGAACCGGCATTGAGTGAGTTTGGGTATGCGACCCGTAACAATACTTCCCCCCACCCAATAACTGGTAGCTTAATTCTTAGAAGAGGTATGAAGCTCATAACTTTGTTTTTTCTTTACACAGTTGGTCTTAGCACTGTCTTTAGTGCACTAGAATCCGTTCTTTTTTGTGGTTCACCTATTCTTGGCCTCCTTTATTCGTAATAGGGCTTCAGCCTGTTGTGTGCCATCACATTCCTTCTCCTTACCTTTATTACGTTATTCACCGGGCCTGTTATCTCACTACTTTATAAGGACCTCTCCATATGGGAGCTAATTTTCCTTATTTCTGCGCGTTCCGTATTAAAACTTTGTTGCCCATATGGAACGTGAATGGGCGTGTCTTACGGTCGTAGTACACTTGGAACTTCCTTTTGGAAGTTAATAGGTTACGCCTTGCTATATCGTACGTATGCTGAAGTTTGTACTTCAATAGCTTATGGTAACATTCATGGTTATACACCGTTTCCGGAGGTTGTTTTATACTAGTCGGTACCTCCGGGGTGAAACCAAAGAGACAAACCATTGACGTAAGTTTAGTATCTTCGTGTACGTAAGTGTTGTATACGAATGATGCCGTCCTTAGATATTGATCCCATGACCGAGAATTTCCATCCACAATACTGCACAGTTAGTCTACGAGTGGACGATGGGCTCGTTCCAGAGCTACATTCGATTGTGGGTGGTACGCTGAGGTCTGAGGTTTTTTAATACGGAACAGTTTGCACACGCATTATAACAAACTGCTTAGGAAGTTGCTTCCCTGATCGGTGACTAGTTGCTTCGGAACACCACACCAAGCAACTAATTAGTCAAAGAAAACTGTGGCCACCGTTTCTGCTTCCGCATCGGAGAGGGGATAGCAATCTATATCATCATCATCGGCACTACAACCGGGATCCGGTCTTGGCCTTATTTAGCAAGTCTCTCCACCGGTATCCGGTCCTTATCCGAGACTTGTTAAATTGTCCATAATAATTGGTTTTTCCGGGCAAGGTTATTACAACCTTTCTCAGGGTGTCGCTTCATGCATTGGTTCACTACTTGGTGGGTGCCAAAGTAGCTATCCAGGGGTGTCACGTGGAGACTGCATGTCAACTTGGATTGAACAAGGACAAGGGTCGTCCTGGCCTTCGCCGGGTTGAAAGCAGACACTTTTGTCTGTATGTTTTATGTCGCGCATCATGTTCTTCCACCAAAAATGCCACGTAGTTTATTATATGTTTTACTCACTCCTTCGTGTTCGCCCAAAGGACGATCATTGTACTCCCGAAGTAGGAACTGGTTGCCGTCAGGATTTGTTATCTCCATTCCTTTTTCGTGCAGGCCGGAATGGGATCCTCGTAAAGAGAAGACTTGTCTTTTGGCTTTTCCTGAGTTCCTTCGCTTGCCCTTAGCATCTTAGTTGGGCGCGTGTTATTACATTGCATATAAAACATAAGAAATTGCTCGTACTTGTTGCATTAAATCGTCCTTAATATAACGTGAGATATTATTTTGTACGACGCGTTACATTTATACTTGATTTAAAACATAAGAAATTGTTCGTACTCGTTACCTTTACACTTGATTTAAAACATAAGCATACCACAGTGGCGAAACCTTGACTCCGACTGACTTAAACTCGACGTTTTACGTGGAGGGCACGACTAGCCTCCACGGAATCTAAGATGAGACTGATTAATTGTAGGAAATCAAATATTACTTTCGCTCGTCGACCAATAGGGGATGATCTTCTATTTCTTGGTCCCAGCAAAGGGCGCGAAACACACACACGACGACCGCTTCGGTTGGTCGTGATGTGTGTCCTTGAGTCTGCGAACCGAAGATCAAACAATTCCCTAGGGGGAAAACAACATAGGGAATGTTTTGCAGCTGTGGAATACATTGTATAAAAGGGACGATGGATGTTTATACGATCGGCAACTGCGCACCGCATTTACGCCGATCGTATATCCCCCTTTGGCGACTCATCGGTGCAGCATTTTCACTGGTGCTATAGTGATTTGCTTTTCTTGGGCAGCCAGGCGCGAGTTATTGTATAGCTTGTCGATCGGTTTACCGACCGATGTGCTGGCAGCTAAAAAGGAAAGAAGAATATCTCCTGCATGTTTGTGGCAAAATTACTAGGAGGCATTCCATCGATATGGTTCGCATTTATGTCGGTTGGTTGGTGTTGCAACCGAATTGGTTTTACGGATCATGATGCGACGCATGCCACCATGTCCCTGGGGAATATGTTTGTTTGATGCTAATGCATTTGTATTAGCGAAAATTATAGATTTAAGTACCTTAGGAGAAAGTTCTTATGTAATTATTAGGAAAATTAGGAATGGCGTTCGAATATAACCGCCGTAAAATATTGTTTTTAGGTGCTCTGGCTGCTCCAAGAAAAGGTCTTTCGTGGTAATCGAATGAATGGTAAGCGGCGGCGTTAGGTGAAAACGCCACAAATTCGCAGAGCTTTACAACTCTTTACTACAATTATCTCACAAAAACACAAAACAACCTGATAAATGACCCCTAATATTTTTTCCGCTTTATTAACTACAAACGTAAATCTGACGCCTATCCCAACTCTCTTTCCTATGACACGATTACTTCAACAGCGGCTACGAAGTCGATGTAATCACAACTGATTTCAGCAAGGCCTTCGACAAAATTTCCCACAATCTCATGCTCTTTAAGTCATCCTCCCTTGGCTTCGAACCCCTACTGATTAAGTAGAGTTCTTCCTATCTTAACTATTGAACCTATTGTGTCAGATTTAGATCCACCCTCTCCAATCCTTTTCTTCCCAAGTCAGGGGTTCCCCGGGGCAGTCATCTAGAACCCCTCCGATTCATTCTTACTATTAATGATATAGACTCCAGTATCAAGCACTCCACCATCTCGCTATACGCGGACGACACTAAACTCTTCAAGGCGATCAGCTTTTGTGTCAACTTCTCACTTCTCCAAATAGATCTCGACAGCTTTTCAACTTGGTGCCAAAATAACTGCCTCGAACTAAATATTGCCAAGTGTCACTCAATCACCTTCTCCCGTAAACGAGCCCCCTCCCCACTGCGTTCCCATGTCTAACTCAAACAACAGATAACACCTGTACAAACGATTCGTGACCTTGGCATCTTATGTGATAGGGAGCTTAACTTCATCCTACCCCCAACCCACATGCCTCAGTTTTTAAGGTAGTTCGTAAGTCTATTTATAAATTTATATTTTTATACGACTTGTACTAAGCGATGGCGCAAGACTAATAACTTTGCCTGGAAAACAAATTATTATGGACAATTTAACAAGTTTCGGATAAGGACTGGATACCGGTGGCGAGACTGGCTAAAAGACCGAACCCCGGTTGTAGTGCCAATGATGATGATGTTGTACTAAGTGAAATAAACTGAGGGTTCTGCCCTCTATTCATTCATTTATTCATTCAACTAAGGTATATATAAGTTACAAACTAAAGAGCTTTAGAGCTGTCTTAACTAAGTTTAACCTAAGGTTACCAGGACAAATTAAGAAGGCAGGAGTAGGGGCGAGAGGTGGGGACAGGTTATAGTAAAGTGTAGAAGCGCCGCTAAAGATTGGTGATCAGAATGGTGTAGGAGGGGGTGCTTGAGAGTATGAGTAGAGAGGTCGAAGTCGAACAAGGGGGAATTGCTTCTGAGATTGATTAATTTGAGACGATTAATGTACGGGGGAAGGATTAAGGGGTTTTTTCCTCCTAGCCCTCGAAGAGCGAACCGAAGGAAGGGACGTTGAATACTTTCGATTCTAAGGATTTGGATCTTGTGATAAGGAGGCCATACTTGGCTAGCATATTCAAGCAATCGATGGACGGAGGTAAAGTAAAGGGATCGAGTTACTTAGGGGTCGGAGAATTCCTTAGACCATCGTTTCACGAATCCGAGGGCAGAGTTGGCTCTCCGTATCGTCTCATCAATGTGAGAGAAAACGTTAAGCTCTCTGTCGCAAACCATCCCAAGATCTCAAATAAATTGGACAATGGGAATAGGGAGGTGAGGATGAATGAATGCGCCTACTGGAAAAGGTTATAGATTAGCATTTGGCGATGTTAAGTACAAAGCTATTTTTGTCACACTAAGTCGAGAAGTTGTCATGGTCTGATTGCAGCAGTGGTGACTCAAGTGGTGACTCGATGATCTTGCATATCTTGGAGTCATCAGCGTATAGGGACAAGCTGGAATTCTTAATGATCTTAGTGGTCATTAGTGGGAAGTATAAATAGGAAAGGACCAATGTGGCTACCTTGACGGACCCCATGGGCGGCAAGGAAGGGGTTGGATATCATAGACCTGAACCGAGCGGAATAAAGTTTATCCTTTAGATAGGAGAAAATCCATTTCAGCAATCCAGGTTTGTAGCCGAGGGCTGGTAATTTGAAGAAAATTAACACAAGTCACATATTGATGACACTATTCTGAAGGCCAACTCTGTCCTTGGTTTTGTGAAACGCTAGTCGAAAGAAAGCTCTAATCCCTACGTTTCCAGATCGCTCTATAGAGACATTGTCCGCCCCCTTATTGAATATGCTAGTCATGTTTGGTCTCCTCACTACTCGTCCCAAATTCGCAAGGTCGAAAGCATGCAACGTCGTTTTTTGCGATTTGCCCTCCGAGGATTGAATTGGGAAAATCCACTGATTCTGGAGTGGACTTGGAAGAAGGTCTTGGAAGAGGGCGCGGTGATTGTCCGTAGATGTAAGGAGGAAGAGGCTGGGTGAGATAGATGTATTGATAAGGTATGTTGTAAAGATAAGGTCAAGCTGCCTACCCAAGGGGTTTCGAACGTTGCTGATCTGACAGAGACAATAATCATCTAGTCGATCGATGATGTCGTCCTCGGAATTACTCAGCTCGATTATATTGTCGATAGCATTGAGATCTACCTCGTAAATTTCAATAGGCTGAGATGGCAGGATGCGGGAGACCGGGGTTCGATTCCCCGTCGGGGAGCCTCTGGCGCAAGACTAATGACCTTGCCTGGAGAAACCACCACCGAATCGAGGGTGAATCAAAGGCCAGGTTCCAACCCTCGATTGAGTCCAATTACACCCGCCGACCATCACGGTCGTGCCGCTCCCGCTCCCCGATGCGCACGGGACGCGATAATGTACAGAGTCGTTGGCGTAAAGAGTTGTGATCGGTTTGTCGTAATAAAAATTAGGCCGTTAATTGGTGCAAATGTCGGGAATATGCATATAAGACAAATCAAGTTATAATAACACAACTTGTAATAACAAATCGTTACAGATAAAAGAATATGTATAACGTATAAGGCTAATAACCTTGCCCGGAAAAACAAATCATTACGGAAAATTTAACAAGCCTCAGGACTTGCTAAATAAGGCCAAGACCGGTTCCTGGTTGTAGTGGCCGATGATGATGATGAGATGGCAAGATATATAAGCACATGACAAAGATTGATTTCCGAGGAAGAGTGATTTTGACAGTCACATAGTTCAGCTTGAAGGAGGTAGGGAAAGTGACAAGTGACGGCTCGATGAGCACTCCTCGGCTGGGAGAAAAGTCGGTAGTATGATTGAGTAGGTCGTCGCGGAAGATGGTGAACGTGGGGGGAAACAGTTCCTGCTTATGAATGCTGTGGATTCGTTTCACTTAAAGCGAAAATGTCGACAGGTAGAGGGCATGGGAGTTTTTCAGAATGGATTGGGTCTTTGAGCGAAGACCTCTTACGTTCTGATAATAGAGGGTAAGAGGAGACATATTGTCGGTATTGGGACGGGGTTGGAGTGGTAGGAGCTTAGGAACGGAAAAATTTGTTGATGACGGCCTCACTACTTTGAAGATGTGATAACATTCTGGAGTGAGCGAAGCGGCCGACAGTGGCTTTTAGGTCATTCGACACTTTATGAGGGGATACATTGAAAATTACGTGGAATTTTACGAATAATTTATGGAGACTGAGGACGTCAGTTGAATAGAGAGTTTGACATCGGTTTTTGTTTTGCCTTTATAGCAGACAGAATCAAGATTTGTCGTAGAGATGCGCTAGAAAGAGACGAATATTTTCATATGTTTTTCTGTCTCTAAGTTTGGACGGTGCATAGCGGTAATCAGATGTTTCGGGGGTAAGCTGTGTGCTTTTTACTGCGGGGGAGATAATGGGTCAAAAATGGACTGAGAGCGAGGGCTTTGGGCGGTGGGGGGGGGGGGGGGGGGGGGTCGTGAAGAGGGGACGTGATGAGTGGTAGAGCTGGGAGGGTAAAAGGACTTGGAAAATGACTGGTGTGATAGGTTAATAGAATGGGCTTTGATGAAATTGGGCTATTTGTTTGGTGTTATTGTGGCGGGGAGTGGGGGTTTTGGGGCGTTGAGAAGGGTGGGGTTAGGTTCAAAAGGGATTATTGGAAGAAAGTTTGAAGAAAAACCTCTTTTTACGAGAAAAGTTGTGGTAATCGGTTTTCCGTTTATTGGAGAAATAAGGGTTGTCTTGATTAGGTCGGGAAGGCGCTACTGTGGGGTTGGGGCGGGCAGTATGAAGAGTGCCCTCGAAATTGGGGTATGAATTGGCCGGTTGGTAGATTTAGGGGTTGGGTGTGATAGTGGGTTTGGAAGATCGGCTGCGTCATGGTAAAAAGCTATGTTGGTGAGAAGTTTTGGGTGGGTATCTTGTTGAATTGCAGTGACGGGGGTAGGGATGTTTACGAGAGGGGCTATTTTTATGGATAATGGAAGTGTTGGAGTTAGTATCGTTTTTGAAAACGGAAAATCTGCCCAGTTTAAGAGCGCCATCTGTCGGATAATGAAATAGCCGTTCGTAGGGAGAGGGGATGTAAAAACAAAATTACTTGGAGGCCTGGTTTGGGATCTGGTTGACGTTAATGATGCTAATTTCGTAATTCTTTAGGAAGAAGTTGTATACCCAGGACTCATCACTAACATCTAAGATATCCCTTTGACTAAAGTTATAAGTAGATGTGTGGGTAGAAAGGAGTATATTGTGCCAGACACGGGGACTCGGTTCACTCCCATCCGTCTGTCACTAAAGTTCCAAAAATGTTCCGCCAAACACTGAAAGAAAACTGTTCACCCGGAAAGTCATCACCCGAACAAATAAAACACTGGCGCATGTTGTTTGACGTTAGTTCTTTATTTAAACATTTATTTATTAACATGTACGTTGACCATGGTATTGTGTTGACATCCAGAACAAATGATGCAGCGAGAAAAATCTGAATTAAGATTAATTTATGAAATCACACGTTTCTGGTTGATGCACACTGTTTTTATGTTTAAAAGTACAAAAGATGCAGCGAAAATAATATCCACTTGATCGTTTACTTTATCCGCGACCCGTATACTTCCAATAACGGGATTTAAATTAAATCACTTATATTAAAGCGCGTTTTCCCGACTCGACTTCGGTTATATGCGTCTCCGTGTGCACCGGGAGGCGAGAGATAACACGACAAACCTGGTCGGCGGATGGTAAAGTACTCAACGATAAACGGCTCGTGCAGAGCTGACTCGCCAATGGGGTGAGTTTCCCCGAGAGAGAAAGTCTTCCTCTCTACTAAGGATACATTGTACCTACGTAAAGTCTCTCTTTGTGGAAAAGAAAACCAGATCTCGTAATGAAGATCATGGTGGTGTGTGTGTGATCGTTTAGATCTGTGTAGTTTACTCATGCGCGAAGGCGATGGATAAACGAAGCAGACAGGCGGTAAGGACAAAGGGACCGTGAAGATCGTTGGTAGTACACATGCATGTGTGTACATGGGCTCTTTCATGGGACAAACCATGAGAACGAACCTGAAACGACGGAAAGGGCATAGGGTGTATTCATGAGATGTGAGTTCGATAAAGCAAACAAACCGAATCTCCTTGGATACTAATGGTTTTTGTTTGCTCATGCCGCTGCTGATGAGAAGCAGGTCCCGAAATATGAGAAGACAAAGGGACCGCTTAGGTCTTTGTCTAAGGTCTTTGTCTTTAGACTACGACTAAATAAATAGGCGGCAATGCAATGTGGTAATGCGCTAATCGGTTTTAGCTTGATTACCGGGAAATGGTGTTTATGGCATAGCTGGTAAGGGTGTGTATTCAATTCCTATTTACATTTGCCTGTGCTGTAGGATTTAATTGATTCTTTAAGACGCAAGATGCGTATATTTGTCTTGGTCCCTTGGGTGTAGGTCGCCAGCGAATGTGTATGTATGGTGATTTATGATACACTTGGTGAAGACGGGAAATAGGCGACGCAATGTTTATGATCCCTGTTATGATGGTTACATTGTATGTAAACCAAATCATTTTATTTTCAGGAATTCGTCTAAGCGGGTTTACCTGGCATCGAAGGTGCCGAATTGGTTTTGGGATTCCTGATAAGTTCGGGAAGAATTTTTACAGGGAATTTGTATGCGAAGAGATGCATGAAAGGTAAGGATTCTTTACAGGGATTTTTAGATAAATAAACTGGGTCAATTTGATGCGTGAAGCATTTAAGATTCTAATGCGATTGCATTAGCGAAAACGTATGCAGATTAGGATGATGTTATGGGGGTTTTTCAGGTAAGTGGGCCATGGGGTTTGGCGGAACCGCCACAGGACTTTCATTACAATAGTGAGATGGCTCAAACGAATTAAGCCTATCGAGTTAGTGTAGTGAAAGGAATTCGTCTAGGGGGATTTGCCTGGCACCGAAGATACCGAATTGATTTGGGATTCCTGATAAGTTAGGAAAGAATTCTTACAGGGAATTTGTATGCGAAGAGATGCGTGAAAGGTAAGGATTCTTTTACAGGGACCCTTAGATTACACATTTGATCCATTTGATGCGTGACGCATTTACAGGTGCCTAATGCGATTGCATTAGCAAAAACCTATGCAGACTGGGATGAAGTTATGGGGGGTTTTCAGGTAAGTGGGCCGTGGGGTTTGGCGGAACCGCCACAGATGTCTTCTAGCTAAAGGTGTAAGACGACAATGATAATGCAGCTATAGCGTTTGAAATAATAGTGAAGAAGATCGTGTGATTCGAACTGACGCTATGACAGCTCGAATCACGAAAAAAAAATTTACCTAAGCGTTACACACCAGGCTACCGACCGTGTTTGGTATTTGATTTCCAAACTCGACTATATTCCACTGGTGTGAATTATTTTAATTTATCGCTTGGTATACGGTTCTGATGTATTTTTCTTATTCGATTTTTCGTTCGGTGTTCTTCACTATTTTTGCTTGTGAATTGTGTGTGTATCTGTTAGAATCGCTACACCACTCCCGCCGCAGTAACTTCGTTACGATCAGATTCGTATGCGGACGACGGACGAACGAGAGAAACGAGGAAACATCGGAGGCTGTGCTCTACGCGGAAGTCGTGACCGTGTGTGAAGTTCTGCTTTACTATGGGAAGTGTATGCTGCGTGTGTGTACAGATCACGTCGGGGTCACCAATTATAGCGTTTGAAATAATAGTGAAGAAGATCGTGTGATTCGAACTGACGCTATGACAGCTCGAATCACGAAAAAAATTTTACCTAAGCGTTACACACCAGGCTACCGACCGTGTTTGGTATTTGATTTCCAAACTCGACTATATTCCACTGGTGTGAATTATTTTAATTTATCGCTTGGTATACGGTTCTGATGTATTTTTCTTATTCGATTTTTCGTTCGGTGTTCTTCACTATTATTGCTTGTGAACTGTGTGTGTATCTGTTAGAATCGCTACACAGCATGGGATATTTGTTTATAAAAAATGAAGAAATGATGAATTACTACCTATTGTTAACATTAAGAGGCTATTTATGTTTTCGTACTTTGGATAAAGGAAATAACATCAATAATCCTCTGTGGGTAATGTACACAAACATCTTGTCAGTTAATTAAACTTTTATACCGGGCACTGGATTGTACGTCACCGGTTTTGGCTGATTATTATTTAACAGTGTTACTGTTTTTTCTTGCAGCGGACATATGCAAAAGTGTCGAAACCTCATGCAATGACTTGAAAACAATTTTTTTTCTATATTTACTAACTGCCATTTCTATTCTGAACTCAACCTGCGCTGCGATTTTAGAACGAAAACGAAATTGGACTTTCCTTTTACATAAGAATATTATAGAAACTACTACTTTCACATGTTACTTGTTGTTCCTTCTATTCGGTTGCAATCGGTGTTTGTTTAGGAGTATGAAAACTGCAAAACTTTTATAGGATATGTCTGTATTCAGCGATGTGATATTATCACAATCATTGCTTTTTTGAATCTTCTATATGCAAAAGTATATGGAAGTTTTTCTACGATATCCGCCAATCAAGGGCTGATAACCAGTTTGCCGTAACGGCAATTTCCGGCGCAGGAATGTCCACTGAAAATCGTTCTTCAGTCGAACCACAAGCTCTCCCTATTTCTTAATCATTTCTAGCTTCATGACCAATATGTCTCGATACTTCTCATATTCCCACACTCTTCTCCCACTGTAATGAGCGTTAACATTTAAAAGTTTCATACAACCATTTTGCATGCGCACGACATAAATACTCAATATATACACGTTGTTACAATTTGATTCTGATTAAATTACGGAGAACTGGCAACTATGACTGGAAATAAATTCACTAAATGGGTTAAATAATATTTTGAATTTGTATTTGTGTCTGTAATTTATAAATTAAAATATTATATTACTAACTGCATTTATATAATGTACTTTCTTCCTTTTAGTTCCGCAACTTTAAAATCGTATACCGCAGATATGCCGGTCTTTATTTCTGCATATGTGTCGATGTCAATGACAACAATCTCTGCTACCTCGAGGCCATACATAACTTCGTCGAAGTGTTAAATGAATATTTCCACAATGTCTGTGAACTAGATTTAGTTTTTAATTTTTATAAAGTCTACACCGTTGTTGATGAGATGTTTTTGGCTGGCGAGATCCGAGAGACATCTCAAACAAAGGTCCTTAAGCAACTACTCACATTAAATTCCTTAGAATAAATACGGTACCAAATATTTCGCGTAAGTTAAATTAATTATATTATGCCTCCGAATAATATATTGTAGAACTTGTTACGAAACCCTAATAATCTTGTGAGGTCGTGGTGCCGCAACCGATTATTCAAATACTTCGAGCGAACCTTACAAATCATAGTCGCCCTATGCCTGTATATTCTTTGTTGTTATGTATTCCTACAGATAAATCTTACAAATATTTAACAAAATAGTATATGTAATATACACTGGCGTTAAGTGTAAATTTAATTGGAATTGTATTTAGCTGCATTCTAGAACAAATAGATAAATTAAAACTACGGCAAAAGAATGCAGTTTTCCGTGGTGAATACCTTATATATACTTCTATATACTGTGAACAATAAATTTATTTCATTCCAAGGACGAATTTTTATTTTATAGCTACTGGCTGGTAATGTCAACATACGTCAGGAGCATATACATGTCCTGAAAACATTTTGGGGATGAGTATTTCAGTGTTTACCAACAAGAATTATTTATATACAATTAATTCATTTTTTTACTAAAACGGCTTTAACAATATTCAAATTAATTATTTAATGGGTTACTCCAATGCTTAAGTATTAAATATTGGCCATACACTATTTAGATTGAAAGCTTCGTCGAAGAAAAACGGAGCCCTCACTCCAATAAATTATTATTTACTTAAAAACTGCACAGATTACTTAAAACCTACAGGAGTTCAAGAAGTTTCCACTATCTATTCTTTTATTGATCTTTAGCATTTTCACAACGGCCTACATAAAAAATGGAAATCTTGGAGGAATGTTTTTTTTTTTTTTAAGAAATAATAATTACTTATTGTAAGAATGTGTCCAATAGCACTTTTCTTACAGTCTCTAATTAAGGCGAAGACAATTTGTTCTTGTGTTCTATGTTAGTAGCACTATCACTTTCACTACATTAGACTATTTTTAACACTACACTAACTCGATAGGCTTAATTCGTTTGAGCCTTCTCACTATTGTAATGAAAGTCCTGTGGCAGTTCCGCCAAACCCCATGGCCCACTTACTTGGAAAACCCCCATAACATCATCCTAACCTGCACAAGTTTTGGCTAATGCAATCGCATTAGCATCTTAAATGCTTCACGCATCAAATTGACCCAGTTTATTTATCTAAAAATCCCTGTAAAGAATCCTTACCTTGCATGCATCTCTTCGCATACAAATTCCCTGTAAGAATTCTTCCCTAACTTATCAGGAATTCCAAAACCAATTCGGCACCTTCGGTGCCAGGCAAACCCGCTTAGACGAATTCCATAAAACAAAATGATTTGGTTTACATACAATATAACCATCATAACAGGGATCATAAACATTGCGTCGCCTATTTCCCGTCCTCACCAAGTGTATCATAAATCACCATACATACACATTCGCTGGCGACCTACACCCAAGGGACCAAGACAAATATACGCATCTTGCGTCTTAAGGAATCAATTAAATCCTACAGCACAGGCAAATGCAAATAGGAATTGAATACCTACCCTTACCAGCTATGCCATAAACACCATTTCCCAGTAATCAAGCTAAAACCGATTAGCGCATCACCATATTGCATTGCCGCCTATTTATTTAGCCGCAATGCACATCTTAGACAAAGACCTAAACGTTCCTTTTGTCTTCTCATATTTCAGGATCTGCTTCTCATCAGCAGCGGCATGAGCAAACAAAAACCATTAGTATCCAAGGAGATTCGGTTTGTTTGCCTTACCGAACTCACATCTCATGGATACACTCTATGCCCTTTTCGTCGTTTCAGGTTCGTTCTCATGGTTTGTCCCATGAAAAAACCCATGTACACACATGCATGTGTACTACCAATGATCTTCACGGTCCCTTTGACGTTACCGCCTGTCTGCCTCGTTTATCTATCGCCTTCGCGCATGAGTAAACAACACAGATCTAAACGATCACACACATACCACCATGATCTTCATTACGAGATCTGGTTTTCTTTTCCACAAAGACAGACTTTACGTGGGTACAACGTATCCTTAGTAGAGAGGAACACTTTCTCTCTCGGGGAAACTCACCCCATTAGCGAGTCAGCCCTGCACGAGCCGTTTATCGTTGAGTCCTTTACCATCCGCCGACCAGGTTTGTCGTGTTATCTCTCGCTTCCCGGTGCACACGGAGACGCATATAACCGAAGTCGAGTCGGTAAAGCGCGCTTTAATTTAAGTGATTTAATTTAAATCCCGTTATTGGAAGTATACGGCTTGACGTTACCGCCTGTCTGCCTCGTTTATCTATCGCCTTCGCGCATGAGTAAACAACACAGATCTTAACCATCACACACATACCACCATGATCTTCATTACGAGATATGGTTTTCTGTCCTACAAAGAGAGACTTTACGATAAGTTAAACATATCCTTAGCAAGAGGACATTCACCACCACCGAATCGAGGGTGAATCAAAGGCCAGGTTCCAACCCTCGATTGAGTCCAATTACACCCGCCGACCATGACGGTCGTGCCGCTCCCGCTCCCCGATGCACACGGGGACGCGATAATATACAGAGTCGTTGGCGTAAAGAGTTGTGATCGGTTTGTCGTAATAAAAATTAGGCAGTTAATTGGTGCAAATGTCGGGAATATGCTAATAAGACAAATCAAGTTATAATAACAAATCGTTACAGATAAAAGGATATGTATAACGTATAAGACTAATAACCTTGCCCGGAAACACAAATTATTATGGAAAATTTAACAAGCCTCAGACTTGTTAAATAATGCCAAGACCGGATCCCGGTTGTACTGCCGATGATGATGATGATGATAACGTATCGTATGTGTAATTATGAAATTCACCGTGTCTACTGTGTGCGTAAAATAAAACAAATTATAACGAACCAACTAGTGAGTTTCATTTCTTCTGGGTGTGATGTTTCCTCTGCTGCTATGGCGAACAAGTGGCAGCGGAATTCCAAGGAACGATCGGCGAGTGAAAAGTGAAAGGTTAGCGGAACGAAGTAGAACTCGCACCCATGCCGGTGCCACGACTTCGTTTCCCACAGTCCCACCGTGCTTCCGGTTCTCCGGGAAGAGTGGGCTACTGTTGTCGTCTTTAGTTTTCAAATAAAAGGTCCTTTGATTTTCTCACTTTGTTTTTTTTTTATATTTAATATTTTTAGTTTACATGTACAGAACTGAAGCTTTCCGAATTATAATACACCGTTTCTTTGACGTACCGACTCTCTTCCTTTTATGTTTTTAATAATATCGAAATCGCGATATATCTTGCCTCGCACGGCATCCCATCTCGACTCGTCTGCGGCTAGCGTCGCCCAACACCAAATCTAGACTGTCTCAAATGCCGCCCGCCATTCATTTGTTTTGTTTAACCTTTGGAATTAGGATCACAAAATGGAAAAGAAAGAAACAAAGGTCATAAATGTACTTCGGCAGGAAAGAATAGACAAAGGATCTTGCGGATGCGCATTTATGATCCTAGATGTTGATGCGCGATAGAATGAACATGTGGTCCTTTTTATGGCGCAATTGGTTTTGAAAGATGTAAATGGATATGGAGTTGTGTGCGACCAAACTTGTGCAAACAAATTCTTCATCATCATCATTATCATCGGCACTACAACCGGGATCCGGTCTTGGCCTTATGTAACAAATCTCTCCACCGGTCCCGATTTCGAGCAGATGTCATCCAGTTTGGCACTCTCAAGCTCTGGGCGTCCTGGTCTACATCATCATTATCATCATCATCGGCACTACAACCGGCATCCGGTCTTGGTCTTATTTAGTAAGTCCCGAGGCTTGTTAAATTTTCCATAATCATTTATTTTTACGGGCAAGGTTATTGGGCTTGCGCCGTATCCTGGTCTACGCCATCCCTCAACCGCAGACAAGCTCTGCCGCGCTGTCTCCTTCCATACATCCTGCCACAAAGGAGTTTCCGAGCAGGCTTCTCTTCGCTCATTCGAGCTAAGTTTCCCACCCACCGGAGTCTACCGAGCTTGATTTTTCTTACAACATTACCTTCAAGGTAGATCGCGCACAACTCATGGTTGTAGCGTCTCCGGAATCGTCCCCCCTCACATACGGGGCCAATGATTCTCCTTAAGACCTACCTCTCGAATGCGGCTTAGAGTTCAGAGTGCCTTTTATTGGGCACGGAGGTCTCGGATCCATACATTAGTACTGGTAAGACCATGGTCTTGTACAGTAGCAGCTTGGATGTTCTGAATTTCGGCATTTAAAGAGCCTTGATAGACCATAGTAGGCTTTGTTGAATTTGATCAGCCGTTCGCGTATTTCTTTTTCCATATTGTTATCGGCTGACACTATTGACCCAATGTAGTTAAAGGATTGCACTACTTCAAATTCGTGCTACACTACCCTGATAGTTTGACCAACGTTAGGTCTTCGCTTCGCAGAAGTTGCCACCATGTACTTAATTTCCCCCTTATTAATGTGCAGTCCCAGTTATCGTGCCGCCTGTTCGATATGGGTGAAGGAATCCTGTACAGCCGAATCGGATCCACCGATGATGTCGATGTCATCTGCGTAGGCAAGTATCTGGCTGGATTTGGTGACATCATCTGCGCAGGTAAGTGGCTGGACTTTGTCACAATAGTCCCTCTAGTTGTAACGCCAAAGTCACAGATTGCTTTCTCCAACGCCAGGTTGAAGAGGAGACAGACCAGACCGTCCCCTTGTCGAAGTCCATTTAAGGTGTTTATTGGCTTGGACAGCAATCCCGCTATTTTTACTTGACTAGTTACGTTGGTCATGGTCACCTACAAAGTCGTAGCAATTTGTTTGGAATGCCGAACTCTCTCATGGCATTATATAGTTCTACACTGGCAACGCTGTCATAGGCGGCCTTAAAGTCCATAAATACAAGTATACGGGATCGCACCCGTTTGTGGCCCATCTCCCGACGGCGCGAACATCCCTGTATTAGAACTCGTTCCGTTACAGAGCGGGGAAGCTGGGAACTCCCTTCCCACGCGAGTGTTACCGGAGCGTTACAACCTGCAACTGTTCAAAAAGAACTGCAACAGTTATTTGATGGCATCTCGGGGCGCCCACTCGGCGTTATAGGTTCGCCTCTCCCGAGAGAAGTCTAATAAAAAAAAAAAAATACACGAATGTCCGAAGAGCAGTACCTGTGATAATATCTGTAAAACAGACAGAGGTCGGCTATGCGCCTTCGATATGATAGCGAGTGAAGACCCGACGTCAGCGTCGAGTGTATGCTCTCAAATAAGTCGAGGGTGTGCTTAGGAGCAGAGCTTCCAATATGGGACCGAGGGTCTAATTTGAGATTTATACACAAGAAGAAGTTGGGCCGGACTAAAATATTTTTTGGCTCTAAAAAGGTAACTCGGTTTTCCAGAGACCGACCTGGCGATGTTCGAGACGTGTTCATGCCACGTTACGGTCCCACTGACCGTGATGCCGAATAACTGCAAGCTTTGCCCAGATTCGAGGACGCGGCCATTCATCATCAGCTGTGGAACCGATGATCCACTTTTATTTGTGAAAGTTGTATACTGTGTCTTCGTTGCATTGAAGTCGACGAGATTGGCCTTTCCCCACTGCAGAACTTTATCCAGATCCTGATTCAGAGAGTCGATCTGTCTAGATCTCACCTGGTGCGATGTTGATGCATCAATCGGCCGATCACTCAAAAAGAGGAAACAATCGTACTATCGTCCGACAAACTGAACACTTTGTTATCCGTTGTCTCCAACAAATCATTTATGTGATGTAGAAACAAGGTTGGAGCTAAACTAGATCCTTGAGGCACACCGAAATTAACAGGATACTGATCCAAACACTCGCCATCCACAACAACCCGGATCGATCGATTTTCGAGGAAGCTTTTCGTCCAGTCGCAGGGCTGGTGGGAAAGTTCATATGCATGAAGTTTGCTCAGCAATGCCCTGTCCCAGGCGCGGTCAAAAGCCTTGAAGATATCCAACGCGACCGCCCTTGACTCACCATGCCGCTCAATCGCAGTTGTCCATATATCGGTTATAAATGTCAAAAGGTCTTCCGTGGACCGCCTGCCACGGAATCCGTATTGACGATCATTCAGAAGTCCGTTGCACTCTAAATATTTAATTAACTCAGTTTTGATGACTTTTTTCATCACCTTAGATAACATAGACAGTAATGCTATCAGTCGGTAATTTTGTGGGAAACATTTTTTTCCGTCCTTAGGATTAGCTGAAGTCAAGCGATTTCAAGCAGGTAGGAAAGGGCCTCCGTGCATGAGATAAGCGAAAGAGTCTGCCAAGAACCGGCGATCGTCCTGGAGCACAGTTCTTAAGGACTATTGCTGGTATTCCGTCCGGCCCGATTGCCTTGCTACAGTTAAGTCCACGTAGAATGTGCTGAATAGTACGTGAGTGGAACTTCGCATCCCGCATCGAAGATCGTACCGGCGCGATCACAGGTGGCTCCAAAAGATCGACATCGAGGTTTGAATTCGCGAACACATTAGCTTTGTCTTTTGAATTTGTGACTAACGTCCCTCTTCCCCCCAGTGACGGGGGAAAGGAGGAGGAAGCGAAGTTACTGCTGACAGACCTTGCCATTTATCAGAAGGGACGCGAACCAGTCGGGATCTCAAGGAGACTACTAGTGATCCTGTCGTTGCAAGCCCTCTTCGTAGTATCAATCGTTTGGTTGCACGCGTTTCTGATTCTAACAAAATTCGTTCTGTTAACCTCGGTGGGATTATAGTGCCATTGTTTGAATCCTCTTTTTTTGCCGGTGTAGTCTGATCGCATTTTTTATCAAACCTAGGTTTATCAGACGAACTTCATTTGATGGAATGCGGGATGTAGATCTCTATCCCAAAAATAATAATCGCTGTGACCGGGAGAGTAAACCAGATATGCTATGCGGATGACGTCTTAGTTGTAAACGTTATCCAAAAGCCCTAAACTCACATACCATAGAGCTCCATTCTAGGCCCCATCTAAGTTAATAACTACACCTCAGATATTCCTCTCCCTGTGGACGGATATGCTATGCGGATGACGTCCTGTGCACACGTCATTCAAAAGCCCTAAAATTGCAACAAACCGACTCAACCGCCATCTGGACGAACTATATCAGTATTACAGTCGATGGAAAATTCGATTTAACCCATCCAAAGCAGTAGCTACAATTCTGAGTAGTAAACACGCCTAACCTACTACTACTAAATCGAATAAGAAAATGCATCAGCCGTATAATAAGCAATAACATAGCAATTCGACACCAGTAGAGTGTACTTGAGTTTAGAAATCGAATTCGTACACGCGGCAGTAGCCTGATGCTTCATTGTTTCGATTGCCAACCGTTTCTCGTTGTGTTCAATTCATCATCTTCACCATCCTTGCTTAATGCGATAATTGGTGACTGCGACGTGATCTGTACACACAGCACACACTTTCCCGTAGTAAACAGAACTTCACACACGATCATGACTTCCGCATAGAGCAACCGGCACACTCGCCTGCTTCGACGTTCTCTCGTTCGCTCCGTCGTTCGCAAACGAAGCTGATCGTAACGAAGTTACTGAGGAGGGAGTAGTGTGGCGTCCCTAACAGATACACACAATACATAAGCAAATAGTGAAGAATACCGAACGAAAATCGAATAAGAAAATACATCAGAGCCGTATACCATAGCGATAACAAAACAATTTACATCAGTGGAATTTACTTGAGTTTAAAAATCGAATTCTAAACACGGCCAGTAGCCTGATGTGTTACGCTTAGGTTCAATTTTTGGTGATTCTAACTGTCATAGCGTCAGTTCGAATCACACGTTCTTCACTATTATCCCACATGCTATAGCCTTGCCACGGGGACTCAATCCGCCATAAGCATCACTCCTCGCCTCCACGGCTCGAAACAGTGGACACTGAGGCCCTTCATACTGTCGTGCCTATCGGGGTATGTACCACCACCACAATCGGCGACGAGGGAGCTCTCCGAACATCGCCTCCACCAACAAGGTGGACATCATCATTGGGGCAGACCTGTGGCGGTTCTTTCGAACGCCACTACTTACTTTTTCATTTACCACCAGGTAACCGTTCCCTCGCGCGTCCTAATACATAAAAAGCGCGTATTTACCTGCCTTAGTAATAGCATAACACAAGATAAGCCTGTGAAACATAATTCCCACTGACATGAAATTTCATCAGCAAAAACGGACATTACCACAAGGGCATAGTCGCACGAAACGCACCCATGCCCCTTAAATGCAATACGGTTGCAAATAGAGCAAACAACATTGCCTAAACCGTACCAAAGAAGTACCTCCTAATGTGTCTGCCACATACCACGGGAGATATTTCCTATTTCTTGTTATTTTCTTTATGCCCACATCAGTCGGTCACACGAACACATGCACATGGTGGCATAGGGCGATCATCACCCCAGGAAGTCGAGCTTCTTGAAATGGAAATTTACCAGCAAGAGTTCGTTTGCTGGGGGTTACCGCCAATAAGTGCATGATCAGCAAAAATGCAGGACGCTGGCACTGATCATGTAAACATTAAGTGTGATGCGACGATGTGTGCGCACCGGCCGCAACCATGCCAACACACACACGGTCAGCAACAATGTTTCGTATAACCGCTGATCGTGTAAGCACTTCCAACCCTTTTCTGAATGACTTGTCCCAGCTGCGGATGTTGTTTATTTTTATTTAATTGTCTGTTCATGGTTCGCATGCTGGGCGACACACGCGATGAGCAGCAAAAGGGATCATCGTATGTGTGTGTTTCAACCCTTCTGCTAGTGGAACCAAACTCAGAATGGGTAAATTACCTAATATGGTCATCGAAGCGATGAATGGATTTTGGTAATTCTGTCGCTTCGGTGGCGATACTTAATCGTGTTCGGGATTCCGTGGTGGCAAGTCGGGCCTCCACGTCAAACAAGCTAAAAGTCGGTCGAGATCGGGCGGTCAAACATGTAGAGTCACATTGCATCCCTCGTGGGAGTCGAATGAGAGCAGCATTTTGAGGTGTCGTTGTTTGTGCTGAACCGTTATTGTTTGACGGAACAACTTGTGATGTATTGTTAATCCAAAAGGAGAGGAACTTAAACGGAGTAATGAAGCTGTGTATTATCTAAGTGTAAAGAAAATAACTATGTATATATCGTAAATATTACTAAACTTTGAATGGAGTCCAGATTTGAATAGTGAACACTAGTTACGTTTATTAAAAAAAAAACTGAAATAAAAAGTTGTTTTCCACCAAACCGGTGCGTTTCATTTGGCTCCTGTTTTCGGCATCGGAAAGACCGGTACCTAGTGTAACGAAATTAACTCTGTAGTGGAATCCTCATAGAACCAGTGCTAAAGCAGGCACAAAGGCGAAGGTAAACAGCATAGATCTATACCCCAACCTCATCCTCGAAGGTCTAAGGAAGGACCAACGTTCCGGCCTCGCCGCGTAGGCCACTGAATTGGGATGGGTGCTAGCAGGTGCAGCATCCACCATAGCATCCAGCTTTGATGTGACAAGATCTGTCATCAGCCACCACATGGCCATTCCTCGTGGGTTGCGAATTTACAACTCTGACCCAGAGGAATTGGTCGAGCATGCGACTACAGATCGCAACACCTTTGAGCATCACAAAGGGAGGTCTCGTCGGCATCGACCCCGGGGGCCACACACGTGCCCCATGCAACCACCCACCACCGACCACCTTCGTGGCCCAACTACCAGACATGCCTCTCGCCCGTTGAACCACCGCAAGGACATCGGACATTCGAAGAGCCCCAAAGTCTTCAAGGCACCACCTCACACCACGGACACCACGTTGTCAAGCTCCTGCCCAAGAAGACCACTACCGCCGAGGCCGACTGCTACCACATGTAGCCACCACAACAGGACCAAGAGAGCGGAATGCCCCGCTTGGCGGGCGGCGCTCCCTAGCAACCAGCAGTCGCTCAAACCTCAGTCAGAAAGCACGCCTCTCAGTGCATCAACAGAGGCTGCACTCCAACGACCCGGCGGGGGGCTTGGCCCGCGGCTGCCATTCCGCCAGGACACACGGACAGTGCCAGAGAGGACACCGCACCCGACTCCACGCTACAGCCACACACAGCAACGGCCGCATCCCGCCGGCCATTTACTTCGGACGGGCGCCAACGTGAGCAGTACTTTTCACCACCACCGGTCCCGATGCAGCGAGACCCATCACCAGCCAGCACGTGGTCATTGATCGTGGGTTGCGACCTTATAACTCCAACCCAGATCAACGGGCCGGTTCCGCGACCAAAAAAGGCAACGGATATCAGCGATGGGAAGGAGGTTCCTGTGGCCATCTACCCTACGGGCCATCCCAGACCCCCAAGTCTTCAGCGCTCCTCAGGGCCGGCGGCCCCCTCCCAACCGACCATCCACGTGAAAGTGGACAGCAACATCCGACCGCCAGAGACTCAACGACCAAGAGACTCAATGATCAAACTTAAAATGTCAAATAAACTAACTCAATCTCATATAAAGTAAATTGAATTGTTGTGCGTTATTGCTGAAAAGTAAACCACTGAATTGTAAATCTGTCACGTTATCTTATAACCTGACCGGCTTTTCTCTCCCCCTTTGTGCCGAACGAGTTCGACAGCGATTGTTCGTTGTGACCGTCCATCGGCGGCCAACGAAACGCGCACACCTTTACAATACAAGATTAATGATAATAAATTGGCTCACAAAAGTAATGATAACAAATTGATTTTCAAAAATAATGGCCTGAAGTCACAAATTAAATTAATTTAAATAAAATAATTATATTTAATCTGCTTTAATTAGCCATAAACCACTATGGTCATTAACACAACTATTTGCCAAAGTCTTCTCGCATCCGAATCTCTTTAAGAAGCTCCGAGATCATTGACAATTTTACGATATATAAAAATGTCAGTCTATTTTTGTCATTATTATTATTCTAAATAAATTCTATAGTATTTAGGTCTAATGGCAGCAGCTTTTAAGACCAAACGTATTTATTTTATTACATCACTTTCTTGTGATTTCGATTGAGTTGAATATACGCCAGTTCCTCTTTATTGTGGTAGTACCCAAATTGGCAGTCGATTTGTTGGCATTGGGAATCTCACCACAGAAAATATACAGAATGCCAACCCCTGCTGTGTCAGACGAGTAAGCGGGATAACACGCTAAGTGAGTGAGATCAGCAGCGTATCTTTTTTCCTACATCATTCGTGAGTAGTCGCCATTGTTCTTTACTAAATCGAAAAAGAAAAACATCATTTTCCAAATAGTCGGCCAAGTCATTTACGATTTAGTCATCTGCAAACGCGTCTCATTACTCCGTTAAACCACAACGACGGTTCCAACCAAAAGCTCAGTGTTAAAGTACGTGCGTTATTGTGTTTACGAGTGCGTGATACATCAAGGGGAGAGTGAGCTAATCCCAGATATTATAATACCGTTTTGTGTCTGACCAGGAACCAAGGAAATGGCTATGAATCCAGAATAGTAAGTGACCTTGCGAATCAAAATAAAATTGCATCTTAAACATCCGAAAATTAATCCAACCGCCCTCAAAATCTCGTAGAAAGTTTGCAATTTCTTTGTTTCTACTTTAGACAGTTTTTTTTACGTTTCACTGCTTGTCGTACTGCGCATTTCATAATTAATTTCAAAATGAATTTCACATTCGAAGATAGTTGGTCAATTAGAAAAAAAAACCTTTCTCATGTTCGCTAACTGAAGTTCCCGTCATGCTGGTGACTCATTAACGAGACACACGGGGGATGGAGCAATTAGAAGTTATGCTGTTTGAAAATGGACTCAATGTATCTGGAAAATGTAGTTTCTTTGTTGGTCAGGCGATGCATCCGAAATTGGGCGCAGCAACAACAATGTCAGCGAGAAAGTGATTGCGCTTGAGTCGCACTGCCAACAAAGCCAAAATCATGATGTTGCTGTTACGAATTGGGCGGAATAATGACCATTAACTTGTAAGATGTCTGCAAATCTCCCATTGAGATACATTAAGAATAAAGTGTCTGTGCTCGGAAGTGGGCGTGTGGTAGTTCCTCGAAGAATTTCCATCGACCCGAACCTAACCTAAAAGTTGACGCTGTCGTCATCGCTAGTGGTGGTGGTGGCTATGCTCTTCTGGCTCATTTGTTCGCCCCAGTTGATTCGCTGATTAATGGTACATGCCCACTACCTCTAGATCTAGTTAATTTGTCGTTAAGTGTTGATAATTAGCTGTGGTGTTGTCTCTGATTTATCAGCAGTTCTGATGAGTATTTGTTTACCTGCGAGTGATAAAAAGGTATCTGCCTGGATATATGGGGCAGTATGATTTACATACGTGGCGGTAGAGTGCCGATCGTTCGCAGTGCTGTTGAATGCTTCTGAGGGAGACGCATTGCTAAGTTGATACCGGCTTATCAGGCCGTTTCGTTGGTTGGTTCGTTGACTTAACAACAATTCGTACAAACTATTGCAATTATCTTGGTTTTCACATGCAGAAAAGAACGTTCTTCGCATATATTCTTTCAAACCGGATATCTGTACATTTTCAGTGCCTAGTCAGTTGCGAATGGCACGGTGAAAGAAGTTCACCCCAATTCAAAACTCTCATTGTGATGTGGATGCCTCACGAGCTATTCAACATTTCACTCCTATTGTTAATATATAGAGTTAGATTATATCCGATGAGTTGGAATATTTCTGTTTTTCCTGTTAGAGTTGACTGTGTACTTCCAGTGTGTGCTCTGTTGCAAGGTGTCAGCATAGGCTTTGTATTTATACCTTAGTTAAGTAGTCTTCCGGAAGAAATACTTACTTGAATGTTACCTTTTTATTCTAGCGCTGTCATGATTAGGAATTCATGGCTTAACGAATATGTATAATAATTATAAAACATTATGACCAATCAGAACGTCGACAAACGAAAAGATTTACTATTTTTATTTTCTTGCTCTCATGGGCATTTTGAATATTATGGCGATTCTCGCCAATTTAACGAATTCTCTTTACCAAACTTGGCAGATATTTTTATTCGACAGGATTCTCTTTTATCCTTCAGGAATCATTATTATTCAAACCAGTCAACAAAACCCTTATGTCTATAATTCTAACATCTGATAACAGATGTAAAACGCTTTGGTAAACAAATAAACAATTTTGGAAATCAATATTGGGTTCTCGGTGAGTCAGGTTTTGAAAAGCGAAATACGGCTTGTTTTTTATTTTCTTTTTACTTTTATTTGCATCTTCATATCCTTATAAAACGCGAATGGAAGAAGACTGGGATCGAAAAAATCATAGAAAATGCCAGAGCAAAGAATATCAGAGGTATGTATGCCGGCATAAATTCAATTAGAAATGGCCACCGAGGGAGAGCCAAAATAATCCGAGACACAAACGGCTGTCTGGTGACAGAAACAAAAAATATCGCAACAAGATGAAAGCAGTACTTTGAAAACCTGCTTAATCTGCGCACCCATCAACCACAAATAAACGCACCAGACGTACATACAGCCGAGCCTCAGATCCTTCTATCGACGAACTTGTAGACGCAATAAACCGATTGAAAAACAAGGCTCCCGGAGTCGATTGCATACCGGCCGAGCTTGTAAAGCATGGAGGAGAGGCAACCGCTCGAAAGATCCTCCAACTGAATAAAACAATATGGGATAAGGAAGTCATTCTAGAAGAATGGAAAACCTCAATAGTCGACCCCATTTTCAAAAAAGGCGACAAATCTGACTGCGAAAATTACAGAGGAATATCATTGCTCCCAACCACATACAAAATACTAACAAATGTCATACTGGCAAGAATCACACGGTACGCAGAAGACATATTGGGAGACTACCAATGCGGATTCCGTAGGAACCGGTCAACGAGCGACCAAATGTTCACAATAAGACAACTGCTGGAAAAGAAGTGGAATACAGAGAGACGGGTCACCAACTGTTCGTTGACTTCAAAAAAACTTACGACTCAGTCGCAAGGCAAAGACTCTACCATATTGTAGTTGAGCTGGGAATCCCGAGAAAATTTGCCGCCCTCATTCAAATCTGCATGAATTAAAACAAAGGGCGAGTTAGAATAGAAAACCACCTCTCAGAACAATTTGAATCGATTACTCGTCTCTGAATACTATCGAATAGGTCAAGGGTATGCTCAAGAGCAGAACTTCAAACATACGCATATACTCGCGCAGGTTCAATTTGGGAGTTGTAGAGAAATTGGGCCGAAGTATTTTCTTAGCTCTAAAAAGAACTCTTAGCTTCTTTGAGGCGGATTCAGCGACATTCGCAGTGTGTATGTGCCAGGACAAATTCCTACTGGCTGTAACGCCGAGCGTGTTGTCCTGGAATTAAATAATTTGGTCGTCCATCAAATCTTGGGGAACTGACGTTTTTTACCTACAAATTGTCCGAAAGATGAGGAAAGTGGTAACCAACCATGACGCGTAGGTTTTTTGAATAAATCACCTTTTTTCATTCTTCTAATTTCAAAGTTTTTGTTTTTCCAAAAAAAAAAATCACATTTTATAGCACCACATACGATATAAGCATATTACTATTTTTTACTATTTATTGGCCAGTAGGAATCCGAAAGTTCATCGCCTCGCCGACTCGACTGTTCCCTGTCCTGTGCGCTCTCCTTCCACGCTTGACCATCCGATCCGATCTCCTCGAGTTCCAACCTAACATTGTCCTCCCATGTCCGACGCAGCCGTCTTCTCGGTCTCTTTCCCGTTGGCTTACCGTCAAGAATTCTATGCACGGTCCTATCGTTGCCCATTCGCGCCACGTGTCCGGCCCATCTTAATCTTCGTGACCTGATTACTCTCACTATTGTAGGTTTGCGATATTGCTCTTCCAATTCGTGGTTGTGGAGTTTCCTCCATTGTCCTGCCTCCTCGTTATATTTACCGCCAAAGATACCCATTAGAACTTTATTCTGGAATACGGGGAATTTATTTTCTTCCCGTTTTGTGAGAGCCCATGTTATTATTATGGTTCTATAGACATGGAGTTTTATATTCCGTGATAGCCGATTGGATTTCAGCAGTTTACTGACTGCATGCCAACTAGCGTTGCCGGAGTGTAGTCTTTTGTTAATTTCTTTCGACATTTCGTTACTGGCCGTCAGTATTGTTCCCAGACATTTAAATTCTTTAACTTTTTCAAATATCTTGCCCCTGATGTTTATGTGTGTTTTCTGAGGTCCACCTGCTCTCGCCATAATCATGTATTTCGTTTTGTTTTCATTTATTTCTGGGCCCACCTCTTCTGCCGCTTGGATGATGATTTCGCTGTTTTTACTTACAGTTTCTAGATTATCGCCCAAAACGGCGATGCCATCCGTATATGCGAGCACTTGTGTGACCCCGTTCAGGGATGATCCGGCCATGTTGTCGTCTTGTACCTTTCTGATAACCTACTCGCGCACAAGGTTAAAGAGACATGGTGAGAGGCCAACGCCCTGTTTTAGTTCGTCCCGGATTTCAAATAGTTCTGAGAGGTGGTTTTCTATTCTAACTCGTCCTTTGTTTTCGTTCATGCAGATTTGAATGAAGGCGGCATATTTTTTCGAGATTCCCAGCTCAACTACAATATGGTAGAGTCTTTGCCTTGCGACTGAGTCGTAGGCTTTTTTGAAGTCAACGAAGAGTTGGTGAACCATCTCTTCGTATTCCCACTTCTTTTCCAGCAGTTGTCGGTTGTTGACCGGTTCCTACTGAATCCGCATTGGTGGTCTCCCAGTATTTCTTCTGCATACGGTGTGATTCTCGCCAGTATGACATTTGTTAGTATTTTGTATGTGGTTGGGAGCAATGATATTCCTCTGTAATTTTCGCAGTCAGATCTGTCGCCTTTTTTGAAAATGGGCACGACTATTGAGGTTTTCCATTGTTCCGAAGTGACTCCCATATCCCATATTGTTTTGATGAGTTGGTGGATCTTTCGAGTGGTCGCCTCGCCTCCATGCTTTGCACGCTCTGCCGGTATGCAGTCGACTCCGGGAGCCTTGTTGTTTTTCAATCGATTTATTGCGTCTACAACTTCGTCGATAGAAGGATCTGAGGCTCGGCTGTATGTGCGTCTGGTGCGTTTATTTGTGGTTGATGGCTGCGCACATTAAGCAGGTTTTCAAAGTACTGCTTTCATCTTGTCACGATATTTTTTGTTTCTGTCATCAGACACCCGTTTGTGTCTCGAATTATTTTGGCTCTCCCTCGGTGGCCATTTCTAATTGAATGTAAGTATACATACCTCTGATATTCTTTGCTCTGACATTTTCTATGATTTTTTCGATCCTAGTCTTCGCCTATTCGCGTTTTTTGCGTTTGAAGAGTCTCATTGTCTCTTTCCGAATTGTCGCGTATCTTTCTGCGTTGACTTCATCATATCTTTTGTAAGTGGATCACTCTGAGGCGTTTACGTTCTTCGATCTTCGCCCTGCACTCTTTGTCAAACCAAGGTTTGGATTTAATTGTTTTCTTAAATCGTAATACCTTTTGGGCTGTTTGTTTGATTGTGTCTCTGACCGATGCTCATTTAGTGTCCACACTATTGGCTTCCTCTTCGTCACTGGTCCCATTCTCTAGGATGCTAAATCTATTCCTTAGTTCGTCTTGATATTCAGCCCTTTTGCGCAGGTCTTTTAATTTATCAATCTCGAACTTTTTGCTCATCTCCCGTGACCACACCGATGTGGGTGTGCTGCGAGTCGACTCCTGATTTTGCCTATCACTAGAAGATGATCGGGGTCGCAATCTGCTCCTCTATATGATCTTACGTCAAGGATATTCGAGTGGTGTCTTTTGTCTATGAGGAAGTGGTCTATTTGGTTACGCGTTACGCCGCCGGATGACATCCATGTGGCTTTATGGATTTGCTTGTGCTTGAACATCGTGCTTTTCACTACCAGATCTTTTGACGCTGCGAACGTGATAATTCGAATACCATTATCATTTGAAACGTCATGTAGGCTTTCTTTACCTATTGTTGGTTGGAAGATATCTTCCTTTCCAATTATCGCATTGAGGTCCCCGAGGATGATTTTAACATCGAATGATGAGATCCCATCAAATACTTCCTCTAGGTTCTCGTAGAACGTGTCCTTCGTTTCTTCATCTGTAGATTCTGTTAGGGCGTGTACGTTTATAAATACATAATTGTACCATGGGCCTTGTATGTTTAGCACCGACATTCGGTCATTAATAAATTGCACATTTTTTACATGGGGCGTAATCTTCTTGCTTATGATGAAGCCGGTTCCGAGATTATGTGTATCGGTACCTCCACACGACAGTACAAAACCGTAGGTTTCGATTACTTGATGTGGGAGTCGGACTTCCTGAAGCGCGACGATGTCCATTTTATATTGTTTCTCGTTTTCTACGACCGTCTGTATCGCGCCTAGTTTATATAACGTTCAAACATTTCACGTGCCGACACGTATATCCCGCTTTTTCCGTTTTTCTCTACGTATTCTTTTTGAGTCGGTGTTTTCTTGATGATTTATTTCCTTATAGTAGTGTCGGCTCATAACACCTACGCCTACCGGGTTTTTCCTGAGATTGTTTTTTGTATATTGATTTTTAATTTTTGTTCCCACGGGTCTTGGGGTTTCAAATAGTCCGAAATGAACTCCATGAACTAAAATACATTTTGACGTGCTCGTTCGACAAGTCCATCAATTTAATTATATGCCGTCTTTTGGGATGTTGTTGAAAATGCCGGTAGTCGGTCGTTTTTTTGATTGTTTTTGTTTTTGTTGTTGCTTTTCCACATCTGGTGACCGTCATTCAACACTTTGACAATGTGTGATTCTATTCCGGGTGCAGAGCAGCCACGAAGGCTAACGAGTTGAGCTTGCGGTTGTATAAATCAAACTATACTGAGGAAAACCGGAAAAGATTTAATAGAGCTAGGCATTACTGCAACGCATGCAATGTATATTCATTGTACCAAGTTTTTGCATGACCAGAGAGTGAGACAAAAAATACTACACTCTCCTACAGGCAGTAGAAACTTCTGGGCATTCGTGAAGAACATCCAAAACTCGGTCTCCTCATCCATTCCTTCGCTAATAGTGGATGACAGACCAGTCACCAGTGCAATAGAGAAAGCGAATCTACTTGCTACACATTTTCAGCGAGCTCAACGCTGTTTGATACATCAGTTCTGCCTTAACTTGAGCATAAGCAGCACACCATGAAACAGATTCGCTTCGGAACGCATACTGTTGCCCGGGCATTCAAGGAGCTAAACGTAAACAAACGCTGGTCCGGGTGGCATTCCCCCAATTCTCTTGAAGAGATGTTCCTCATCACTCGCTAAACCACTGCGGAAACTCTTCCATTTGTCCTATTCTACTGGCCGTTTCCCAAATAGATGGAAGTCAGCGAACACTCAGCCAATTCCCAAAAAGGGTGACAAATCATCCCTTTCTTCTTATTGACCCATAGCACTAACTTCTATTCCCTCGAATGTAATGGAATCACTGATTAACCGTCAACTTTCGAAATATCAGGCTTAAATTACCGCCTCAATGACCGCCAATGTGGCTGTCGTAGCAAGCGGTCCAGAGGAAATTTGATGGCGTACCTTACGAAAAAGTGGAGCTATTCGATCCACTACTTCGGTGAAAGCAAGGTTGTTGCACTGGCTATTTCGAAAGCCTTCGACAGAGTTTGGCATCCAGCCCTTTTATCAAAATTACATTCATATAGAGTGGTAATTTCTCAGATCCAATAGATTAGATACTATCTTTCTGGCCGTTCAATCAAAGTGGTTCTTGATGGTGTCAAACTTGCCTCTCATCAAATTAATGCAGGTGTTCCCCACTGGTTAGTGGGGATAATCCAGGTTCTGTACTCTCACCCAAAATAAATGGCGTTATATGATTTTTAATAACAATTTAAATAAGGGTAAATAAGGGGAACGGGACTTACTTGTGTGGGATGTCAGACCTCTTCGTAGGTCGACGCTGCAGGTATTCCCGTTGCGGGTGGTGTTGAGTGTTGATCTCCCTATTGTCTTTAATTATTGTTTCTTTGTAGTGTCCGTTCCGTAAGAGATCGTCTAGTCTTTTAATTCTCCTTGTTAATTTCTTAATTTACTCTCTGTAAATTTTTAATTTTTTCTTTGCTTCTTCTCCAGCTGCTTGTGAACGTTATATATGTCTCTCTGTCCTTCTCTCGCTTATGAATTGGGATTCATTTATTGATTTTCGCCTTTGACATTTATATTTATTTTATTCCGCGCCAACGCCGTTTATTATTGTTTTTACTGCCAAGTAGAATTTGCATAAAGTAGTTTATGCAATGTGTAGCTACTTGACGATTTTTCCTATTTACATGTAGAGAGGGAAAATTAAAGTCGTGGAGATTAGTTGTTGGGCGAGGGCATGGACACGAGGTCCGTAACAATGATATCTTGTCCATTACCCACAACCCAATTCACTCGTTTGCTGATGGTAGGGACATTGAGTTTTGGATACTCATACGAACATTCCCGACCAATCTCTTCGAAGGCCAATATCAATCAGCAGGTTATGCTTAATACATTGAATTCCGACTTCAACCAGATATATCAATGGGGATTATCTAACCGAGAAGAGTTCAATGCCTTAAAAACTTAGTACTGCCTCTTGTTGTTAAAAGCGAACCCTAAAGTAAATACACTGTCGATGAGCGGCACTTGCATCGACGAATCCAAGGAACTAACAATCCTCGGTACTCGAAATATTTCGACTCTTAGTTGAACATATCTGAAGCTGCGAAAAGTGCAGTCTAATGCATGGGGTTTCTTAAGAGATGCAAAAAATACTTCCCATCCAACCTGGCCACTATTTACAAGGCGTCCTAAAATGTAGGTAAACTCCCATATTTGGTCAGGCCCATTCAAAACTGCACTACATGTGCTCGATATAATGCAAAAACGAGCAGTGATACTTATTGGGGACCCAACTGTAATTCGATCAATTCCGTCGCTAGAACATAGCGTATCATTCCTGTCTCTTTTCTATAGGTATTATCACGGTCGTTGCTCAACTGAACTTGCTCAATGTGTTCCGCCTCCTCAGACATTACCCGTCAATCTGTGAATGCGCATCAATTCACGTTGAAAGTCAACTTCAGGCGCACAAATAAACATAGAGACTCATTCTTTAGCCGAACCACACGAATCTGGAATGCTGTACCTGATCATGTGCTTCCTCGTCATTTATTGTCCAGGTATTTAAGACAAATGTACATCGATACCTCCTTTCCTTATCCAATTCCTATCCTTCCACTCGCACTGTGCTCTCACATTTAACGGTACTCCAAAATCCCCCTTTGTGTGTGCGTTTGTGTAAAAAAAAAAAAAAAGCGAATCGCCTGCATTTGAAACATCGTCTGGGTGGGATGTGTTCTCGTAGTCTGCATTTCCCCCATCCGACCTGTAGGAAACCGGTAGCCAGCAATATGCTAGCGTTTTCTCTTGGTATGCGGATAATAGCAGCTTGCGTGCCATCTAGTTTCCTTCTTAAGCTCTTTAATGCTTCCTTTGGGATCGCGTTCAGTGCAGGAAGCTCTATAGCGATCGCTGTCAGGATTTCCTCTACAGTGGTAACCTCATCTAGATCACAACACTCAACTGTGATTTCCCGTGTCACTGCACGAAAAACCATTTTTACCAATTGAATAAGGCTGGAAACAAAAAGAAGCTCGATGTATGGGTGGTATACGGGTTAACGTGAAATAACCTCATGCACCGAATTTCCATCTACGGATCACTGCTGAATCGCAACAAAATCGACCCATTTCTAAGTGAATAGTGACTGGTGATGAAAAGTGGGTTACTTGCGAAAGCCCCAAGCGAAAACGGTGTGGTCGAATCGTAGTGAGCCGGCGCAAACGGTGGCCAAGCCGAGATTCGCGGTCAGGAAGGTTTTGATGTGTGTTTATTGGGATTGGCAGGGAACCATCTACTATGAGCTGCTCCTCTACGGCCAAACTTTTAATTTGAACGTGCACTGCCAACAATTGGACCCTCTGAAGGAAGCAATCGCCCAGAAGCGGCAAGCTTTATTCAATAGGAGAGGAATTGTGTTCCATCAGGTGAACACCAGGTCACAGACATCGATAGCGGCTCGCCAGAAGTTCCGGGAGCTTGGTTGGAAGGTTCTTTGCATCCACCTTATAATCTGGATCTGTCACCAAGTCATTACCACCTGTTCCTGTTTATGGCGAATGATTTTGCTGGTGAACATTTCGCCTCAAGAGAAACTTGTGAAAATGGACTATCCCATTTTTTTGCCAAAAGGGGCAAGGGTTTCTATGAGAGAGGTATAATGAAATTGCCCTCGAAATGGCAACAAATTATTGAAGAAAACGATGCACATTTGACCTAAATCCGATCATTCTAACAATGCTAAATAAAGCCTTCAAATGGAAAAATAATGGAAATAACGACTCTTCCACATCACACCCCGCTAAGGCATTCATTTGCTCGGCGTCATAAGATCGCCTATCGATTAATGCGGTCTTTGTCAAAGATATTTCACATTGACACAACCACTGTTCCACAAAACCCAAACTAGACTAGCATCATCATCATCATCGGCACTACAACCGGGAACTGGTCTTGGCCTTATTTAGCAAGTACTGAGGCTTGTTAAATTTTCCATAATGATTTATTTTTTCTGGGCAAGGTCATTAGTCTTGCGCCAGAGGCTCCCCGACGGGGAATCGAACCCTGGTCTCCCGAATGACAGGCGGGTATACTAACCACTATACTATCGAGGAGAACTAGACTAGCGCTAGAATACTATTCACATATTAACACTTTAGTTCCAAAGACCTTCTCGAGATCGCACAAAGAATGGTAATCTGGTTAATTGAGAATACGTCACTTAAGTCAACGCTCTGGTTAATACCACATGGAAGACTCATGGCACCTTTACTTTTTTATCGAGAAAATGTTGGTTTAGGTGGTAGTCCCAAGGTGAGATACCACCTCGTTACGCTGTATATTCCGCGATATCGTCGAGAGAAATCTTCGACGGTGTTCCGGATGTGTGGCAGATGATCCGGACTGACATGGAGATAAGTCATGATGGTACCTTCTGATATAAAGAATTCCAGAGATAAACTAGTTTCCCACTCGGATCTCCGAGGGGGAGTATGTCAGGGGGAACATCATGCAGATATGATAAATAACCATACATTAAGAAATTCGTCATCGTATAATCGGGCTTGCTCTCGAGGCTCTGTCCACACTCGACTGGTAACGGCATTTTGTAGCATC
Organism: Microdon myrmicae; assembly: GCA_963931805.1. NCBI lineage: Eukaryota > Metazoa > Arthropoda > Insecta > Diptera > Syrphidae > Microdon > Microdon myrmicae. The sequence continues at coordinate 77,556,961 of OZ007499.1, forward strand.
AGGGGCATCGGTTCCGCCAATACGAATGTAAACGCCGCCCACTAATATTTGCAAACAGCGAAAGCTGATATCCCTGCCCTAACTGAGACCCAGGTCGATTCATCAACTGATTCGACATACCTTCGTTGCTCTGGATACGACTTACATTCGAGATTCCGTTTTAAAGGCGGAGTCTGCGTCCTCGCGCGGTCCATTCTAGCTTGCCAGAGGATGGAGGGGTTGGAACCTAATAACATGGTCATCATATGGTTGAGGGTCGTGCTGAGGAATTCTGTTAAATTTATTTGTTGTCTTTACCGTTCCCCAAATGACGATCGACCAGCGACATTTTTCGAACATCTTTCACATACCGTCGACTGGATACAGATAAACCACCCAGCTTCTGAAATGGTTGTTCTTGGCGATTTTAATGTGCATAATTCCGGCTGGTTGGTACATTATAACAACCCACGGGGCTGGGAAGCTGACGGAAATGTTAGCCACAACTTGACTCAACTCGTGGAGGAATCCACGCGGGTGCCGGATTACCCAGCCGATTATGCGAACACCCTGGATATGTTTTTGACATCTGAACCGAGTGTTTATACCGTAGAGGTTTCTGCGCCACTGAGAAACTCACTGCTTGGTATATGTCCCGCAACCACTTGCATTTCAAGCCAATAACCGACCTAGGCAGCTTTGCTGTGTATGGAGGTATGGTGCTGATAACTTGGACGATTTGTCGGTCACAGAGATTATTCTTCTCGGGATGGAGATCTATAGTCCACATTCCATCAAACGAAGTTCATCTTATAAACCTTGGTTTGATAAAAAATGCGAACACGCTACAGCGGCAAAAAATAGAGCTTTTTAATCAATGGCGCTCAAATCCCACCATTGTTAACAGAGCGAATTTTGTTAGAATCAGAAAGCTCACAACGACAGAGTGACCAATAAACAACGCATTCTACGTGAACTGGACTGTAGGAAGGCAATCGGGCCGGACGGAATACCAGCAATAGCCCCCCCCCCCCCCCCCCTCCGCTGCCTTTCTTATCCTTATACCACGACTACTCGCCCACTGCACACCTCCCACCTACCAGTTTTCTTTCAACATCCGAAAAGCCAATTTCCGCCTCATAAATGAGTACCTCAGCAATATCACACTGCGCTTAAATGATATAAGTGTAGAGGTCGCTACAGCCTCGCTCTACACAGAAATCTACAACGCCATATCCCTATATGTCCCATTTTCCCGACACAGGTTATCATTCCCTCCACAAACTCCGCACCCTTCGTAACAAGAGGAATAAGTTGTGGAATACTTTCCTAATTACGCGTTCTCCCCTGGACTACTCCAACTATCTCGGTTACTTTTACCAATTCACCGAGCTTTACAGCTCCCTCTACCACAATTACTCTGCCAAGGCTCAATTCAACCTGATCAACGACCCCAAATCTTTCTACCAATTCTTCAACTACAAACGGAAATCTGATGCCTATCCTACCTCTCTTTTCTACGGCTCAACTACTACAACTGACTCCCACACCATAGCCAGTCCTTTCGCGTCCTTCTTCAAACTATCCTTCACAGACGACTCGTTCGAGCCTAATCCCTCCTACTTTACTGGCATGTAAAGCCCTCTCATCATTCTACACATTCAACAACACCAAGTTATAGAAAAACTTGAACAACTGAAAACGATTTCAGTCCCGGCCCAGATGGACTCCCTGCTATCCTCTTAAAAAAATGTTCCTTTTCTCTCTCTCTCCCGCTCGCTTCAATCTTCAATCTATCCCTTGCACAAGGTCTATTCCCTGACATTTGGAAATCCTCTTACATAACCCCCATACATAAAAAGGGGCAAAAAAACGATATATTCAATTATCGTCCCATTGCTAAGCTTTCGCACATTCCCAAACTGTTCGAAAGCCTTCTGTATGATGCGTTATGTTTTCGCTGCACACCCATTATCTCTCCTAACCATCACGGCTTTCTCTCCGGCAGGTTCACTACTACCAACCTTGTCGAATTCACATCCCACACACTCCTTGCCCTTGAAAATGGCGATGAGGTCGATGTAGTCACTACCGACTTTAGGAAGGCCTTCGACAAAATCTCCTATAACCTCATTCTCTTTAAGTTATCTTCCCTCGGATTTGAACTCCTGTTGATTAAGTGGATCTCATCCTATCTCAATTATCGAACCTGGTGCGTACGATTTAGATCCACCCTCTCCGATACTTTTTTTCCAACCTCAGGTGTCCTCCAGGGCAGTCATCTCGGCCCCCTCCTATTTATCCTAACCATAAACGACATAGGCTCTTGCATCAATCACTCCTTCATTTCGCTTTACGCCGATGATACCAAAACTTTCAAGACAATCCGCTCACCCCTAGAGTCCTCACTTCTCCAATCGGATCTGGACAGCTTTTCGACTTGGTGCCAAAATAATTGCCTAGAACTGAATATCACCAAATGTCACACAATCACCTTCTCTTGGAAGCGCTCCCCCACCCAGGTACGCTCCCATCTCTTACTGAACCAACCGATAACATCGGTTGAATCGATTCGCGATCTGGGCGTCCTATGCGACAAGGAGCTCAAATTTACTGCACATATTGATGACATAATCCTTAAGGCCAACGCTGCCCTTGGGTTTGTCAAACGCTGGTCGAAGGAATTCCTAGACCTCTACGTCACTCTACACAACTTTTGTCCGGCCACTACTGGAATATGCTAGTCAGGTCTGGTCCCCATATCAATTGTCTCACATTCGCAGGATTGCGCTTTGCCCTCCATGGACTAATCTGGGAAAATCTGCTGACTCTACCACCATACACAAGCCGGCTCCCTCTAATCAATCTAAACACACTTGAAGAGCGCAGAATCCATGCCGATATTGTGGGGGTTCTCTATACTACATGGAGAACCAACCCACTATTTCCGCCTAATTCCGATCGCCAACAGCGTGTCCAACCAACCCTAATTTCCCCTACTTATCTATTCACCTGAAAAGCATATTGCAAAACCGGACACATTGCTGAATTCATTATTCTATACAAGTAATGCATAATTGAATTCAGCTACCTTTCTGCCATACGGCAACTCCAGTCCTCTAACCATGAGATTTCCACCGGAAATTCCAACTCATGTTGGTTAGCAACAATTAGTCGAATCAAACGACGTTGTTGCATAATCATGCAATCGCTGGGGAAATTATCAAAATACGTAATTAGCTCCCACGATAATATTACCCTAGCCAAAGTAGCGTCACTTCGACTTGCCCCAGACACTCCATTCGCTGGGGATCAATGATCTCTTTTCACAGACGAACAGCGCCAGCTACATTTTCCTCTCCTTCACGGTTCTGTCTTCCTACAGTTCAATGCATTCTGAGATCACTATATTCACCGAATTAGGCCAGTGGGTTATCCTCAGAGCTGCATTGATTCATGCACACACAACCAAACCCACCCCGAGTTCATAGTACATTGTGTTTCTGTTCTCATTCTCCCATGTTCGTCGACTATCGAATTAACCGAAGTGTTCACCACACCTCGACGGGCGTGGCACACGAGAGAGCAGACGCGTTAAGATGATCTCTATTGGTTGTCCGGTGTGCAAAATTAAATTACCCATCTTCATCCCTAATTCAAGTCAGTCGCTTGTCATTTCTCACCGTGGTCGGTCACGCCGCCCCGCTAGAGTTTAATTTAATTCTTCGCCGCATGTAGTCGTTACACAAACATCATCGCGGTCGGTCACGCCGCCGCTCAATAAGTCGAGTCTAAAATTTCATTACTGCGGTCACAGTGTCGAGAAAGAAGTGTTTCATCTCGTATACAATTTATAAAATTCAATTTAATGATATTAATTATAAGTTCTAAGTGAAAATAAGGAAAAGCATCATTTGACAATTAAAAAGAAAAACAATACGCCAGCGTTTTCATTGTTGCCTGCCACTCTTGGATATTTTACGAACTTTTAGCAACACTGTTGGACCAGTGACGGTCGGGGATAAAGTGAATCCGAGTCATACGTTGACTTCTATACTTCTTACCCCCACGACATCATCTTCGTCCATCGCCTTCTGTCTGGCTCAATCAATTGCCCAAGCTTGCTCTCCACTTTAACATTTCATACAAACCCCCGTAACGTACGTAACCCTCGACTGTTTTACGTGCCCGCTCATCACACTTACGGCGCTAACGAACCTGTGGGGGTTCTCTATACCACATGGAGAACCAACCCACAATGCCAACCAATCTTGACCACTAACAGCGCGTCACGTCAACCCAACTCCCCATTCAAAACCTGCAATACACACATTCGCAACCATGCAAAGCCTGCAAGCGCACCCATCCCAATATGCAACAGCATCCGTCCCTAATCCGCAATTAGATACATCGCCCAATTTACCAGGAATCCATTTCCCAAGCTGAAATAAATGCATATTCCAATTTACAACGGAATATTAATCATCTCCCTCAATTACATCACCCCACATACATTTTCCCAAAATCGCTTCGGTCAATTCTTTACTTAAGTTATATTCATATGCTCCTCGATAGTATAGTGGTAAATATACCCGCCTGTCACGCGAAAGACCGGGGTTCGATTCCCCGCCGGGGAGCCTCTGGCGCAAGACCAATGACCTTGCCCAGAAAAAACAAATCATGGAAAATTTAACAAGCCTCAGGACTTGCTAAATAAGGCCAAGACCGGATCCCGGTTGTAGTGCCGATGATGATGATGATATTCATATGCTGTAATAAAACGTATATTCAAACCTACAACGGAACATTAACCATCACCACCAACTACACCGTGCCGCATACATTTCTCCGAAATTACTTCGGTTAATATCTTATCTAAACGATATTCCTTGCTTGCACCCAAGTAATTCCAATTTCCCCCGAAAACCATTTCGGTCCATTTCCTCCTTAAACTACACTTCTCGCTTGCAACCAAGCGACAGCTAATTTTCCACGAAACAATCACAACGATCAAGACCCCTGATCACACTTGGCTATGCCGCCGATACCAATTTCCCGGTATACACAACCAACGAATCCAACTCAGCTTATATGGCGAGGATTCGCTGGAACTGAATTCTCTATGCAAACATAGTAATCCCTTTCAAGTTCCGAGTAAGTGGCAGTGAGATTATTTTAGCTATGACTCCACTGCCACGACGCAATGAACTTTTACTTGCCTTTAACCGATCAGTCGCCATTCAACTACCAACGCGCGCACATCAAGTGGATATCCAACCGCCACCGGGGCCAGACACATATCGAGGAGTCGACTTCTACCAAACCCGGGGTGTCGTGCTGAGCCGCTGAATTCGATTTTGTTCCCTTGTTTTGTCTTGCGTTAAGTTAAGAATTGATTTTCGAGCCAAACAAAGTTAAGCAAAAGCAATATTGTACATAGCAAGTCCCCAAGCGTGTTCGGCCTAACTTTAAATGAACGAGATTCTATTGTGTAATATATTATTAAGTTTTGAGCCTAGTCAGTTTAGTTTTCAGTGCACTCCTGCATTCAATTAAGCTAATCTGTTCCTTTATACCAAGGTGTATCGCTTTGTAAACATAGTTTAACAATAAAAATAAAAAAATATAACACTTGACAGTAAAACTTTCCAGTGAGTTTTCATTTACGCTCGTTCCCTTTTGGTGAACAACGTTCGGCGGAACTTTTGATTGTTGGGGAATAGGAGTTAACCAGTGCCCGTGCCGGCCAGCAACACTTTCTATAACCCCACAAACCCATCTCGCGTATGTTAAGGCAGGACAACTATTTCCCCACCTCCTTCGATTTCAACCTCTCAAACGACGTCTCAGCAAAAACCCGCCCTAATCCCCGCCCCCTCTCTTCAATAACTCCTCTACCCTGCAATCCTACCTCTCCTCTCCTCCCCTTAAACTAGTTCTCCCCTACACCTTTCCAACCCCACCCACAATTTCAACCTCTCCCCCCCAGCTCACTAACCCCGCCCACCCAATCAGTCCGTACACATGCCCTTCACTGTCTCACAAATGCCGCATTTACCACCTCCACATACACTCGCTCTTCCCTAGCCCCCTACCTCCCCTATCGCCCAGTCATCTTCATCATCATCATCGGCACTACAACCGGGAGCCGGTCTTGGCCTTATTTAGCAAGTCCTGAGGCTTGTTAAATTTTCCATAATGATTTATTTTTTCTGGGCAGTCATCTTCACCTTCCTGGTTTTTTCTCCTTTTTTTTGCGTTTAATAGTGTCTTAATTTACTACTCTAGATTTTAAGATAGTCTGTAAGGTTTTATGTTAATTTAATTTAAGCTTGCATTAAGCCAAATAAATGAGGGTTCTGCCCTCATTAAACTTACGTTGTTGTAGTCCAACGCCCTATATCCATTGAAGCGGATATTTGTGCTTAGTCTTGTTCAAAATGCGCGGAAACTAGAATAAAATTAATTTCTTCACTTCAGGTAGTGTGGGGGTGAAGAAGTATGATGCCCTCGTATGACACAGGTTCACTCCTATCCCCTACACTTCACTGGTTAAAATGGTACTGCGTTCCGTTGCAACTTAAGGTAGAATAAAACGCCAAGAAATATTTTACTCCGGCCCAACTTCTTCGCCTATATAAATCCCAAATTAGACCCGCGCTCGAATATTGTTTTTATGTTTGGAGCTCGGCTCCTAAACACACCCTCGACCTACTTGAGAGCATACAGAAACGAGCGATCCACCTGATCGGGGACGCGGCGCTGACGTCGGGACTACAGCTGCTATCACATCGAAGGCGCGTAGCCGACCTCTTTCTGTTTTACAGATATTATCACGGGTACTGTTCTTCGGAGATTCGTGGTATTGTTCCACGCAATTCCGCTTATACGCGCTCCACAAGACAATCCGATGGATCGCACCCGTTTGTGGTTTATCTCCCGGCGGCGCGAACATCCCTGCATCAGAACTCGTTCCCTTACAGAGCGGGGAAGCTGTGGAACTCCCCCTCCACGCGAGTGTTCCCGGAGCGTTACAACCTGCAACTGTTCAAAAAGAACTGCAACAGATATTTGGTGGCATCGCAGGGCGCCCGCTCGGTGCTATAGGTTCGCTTCTCCCGAGAGAAGTCTAATAAATAAAATAAAATAAATAAAAAAAACTAGGAAATTGATTGTAATAATTGTTTGATTTATTCTTACTATTACTTATTAACTTATTGAATAATATTGCACAAGAATGTCTGTTATCCTTTTTTCTTGATGATTTCCTTTAGCTTTTAACTTAACATTTAATTTGTTTTTTTTGATTGTTAGCTAATTTTGTGGTTACTGAAGAAATCGAACTTGTATATATATTTTTTTGATTTAATATAAAGGGATCTAAACCGATTGTTTTTGATTTAAGGCGAAGGTGTTCTTTTAATTTTTTGTGTGTCTTAGACTGTTCTCCAAACGACACTGGTTTTAAACTGTTCTCTAAACGACACTAAATTTAATTTTGTATGTTTGAACCATTCTCTAAACGACACTGGTTATAATTTTGTATGTTTTAAACTGTAATGAACGTTCAAGGAAAGGAAAAAGACTCAACTCGCGATTCGCTTGGCGTGTGCGTGCGCTGGTGATTAAACATAGACTCTACCCAAATGAGAGATGATTATCGACTCGGTGCGGTGTGACCGTCACCGGTGGTGGATGTGAAGCAACTGATCCCAATTAGGGATGAAATTTGGATTTTGCACACCGATCAGCCAATGGTAATCGCGCTTTCCTGTGCATTCCTCAATTCTCTCCGCCCATTGAGGTGAATAAATACTTGTGTATTCGTTCGACGGTCGATGTAGAAAAGATGAAGAAATCAAAAGGAAAAGCACAATAACCCAGGGTTGATCTGGCTTTGGTGTGCTTGTATCAATGCAGCCTCTGAGGATTGTGGGGGTTCTTTAATACATTCCCAAAGAACCGCCCATCCTCTTAAATTAACCACCTTCCTCTTTCCATGCAAAGTCATAGTCATCATCATCATCATCGGCACTACAACCGGGATCCGGTCTTGGCCTTATTTAACAAATCTCTCCACCGGTCCCGATTTCGAGCCGATGTCATCCAGTTTAGCACTCCCAGGCTCTGGGCGTCCTGGTCTACGCCATCCCTCCATCGCAGACAAGGTCTGCCGCGCTGTCTCCTTCCATACATCCTGCCACAAAGGACTTTCCGGGCAGGGTCCTCTTCGCTCATTCGAGCTAGGTGTCCCGCCCACCGGAGTCTACCGAGCTTGATTTTTCTTACAATATGAGCTTCAAGGTAGATTGCGTACAACTCATGGTTGTAGCGTCTCCGGAATCGTCCTCCCTCACATACGGGGCCAACAATTCTCCTTAAGACCTTTCTCTCGAACGCGGCCAAGAGTTCAGAGTGCTTTTTATTAAGCACCCAGGTCTCGGATCCATACATGAGTACTGGTAAGACCATGGTCTTGTACAGTAGTAGCTTGGATGTTCTGGATAAATTTCGGGATTTAAAGAGCCTTGATAGACCATAGTAGGCTTTGTTGGATTTAATCAGCCGTTCGCGTATTTCTTCTTCCATATTGTTATCGGCTGATACTATTGACCCAAGGTAGTTAAAGGATTGCACTACTTCAAATTCGTGCTCCACTACCCTGATAGTTTGACCAACGTTAGGTCTTCTCTTCGCAGAGGTTGCCACCATGTACTTGGTTTTTCCCTCATTAATGCGCAGTCCCAGTTTTTGTGCCGCCTGCTCGATCTGGGTGAAGGATTCCTGTACCGCCGATTCGGTTCTACCGATGATGTCGATGTCATCTCCGTAGCCAAGTATCTGGCTGGACTTGGTGACAATAGTCCCTCTAGTTGTAACGCCAGAGTCACGGATTGCTTTCTCCAACGCCAGGTTGAAGAGGAGGCAGGCCAGACCGTCCCCTTGTCGGAGTCCATTATAGATGTTTATTGGTTTGGACAGCAATCCCGCTACTTTTACTTGACTAGTTACGTTGGTCATGGTCAACCTACAAAGTCGTATCAATTTGCTTGGAATGCCGAATTCTCTCATGGCATTATATAGTTCTACCCTGGCTATGCTGTCGTAGGCGGCCTTGAAGTCTATAAACAGATGATATAGTGGAATCTTAAATTCCAGACATTTTTCCATTGCCTGCCTAAGGGTGAATATCTGATCAATTGCTGATTTGCCTGGGATGAAGCCACACTGATATTGACCAATGATGGCTTTAGCGTATGGGGATATCCGGTCTTGTAGGATAGTGGAGAGTATCTTATAGGGGGTACTCAGCCCAGTTATACCCCTATAGTTGCTGCACAGTGTGATATCTCCCTTCTTATGTATGGGGCAAATTATACCACGACGCCAATCTTCCGGCATCTCCTCTTGCTCCCATACGTGCACCACGATCTCGTGAATTGCGTGATGTAACGCTGTCCCTCCTTGTTTGATCAGCCCAGCTGGTATGCCATCAGCTCCAGGGGCTTTATTTGATTTTAGCTGTCTAATGGCTTTTAGTGTTTCCTCAATGCTTGGTGGCGGCAGCATTTGGTCCTGGTCTTGCATTGGTGGAGCCTCCAATTCTTCTGTGAGCTGACCATTTAGCAATTCATTAAAGTGCACTTCCCATCGCTCCAGAATGCTTTCAGGATCGGTGATCAGATTACCCTCTTTATCCTTGCAGTAAGTGCAGCGTGGTGTGTACCGCGTCATACTGCGGATTATTTGGTAGAACTTCCGCGCCTGGTGCGGACCTCGCTCTCTACTTTTCTCTATTTCACAGACAAGATTTTTTTCCCAGGCACTTTTCTTTTGTCTGTGAAGTCTTTTTTCAGTTCTTCTGAGCTCTTTGTATTTCTCCTCGCGTACCCGTGTCCTATGAGACTGCTGCATTGCCCGGTATGCAGCATTCTTACGTTCAGTCGCTAGTTTGCACTCATCATCAAACCAGTCGTTCCGATCTCTACGACTACTGCCTAAGATGGAGTTGGCAGTACTAATGACAGTATTCTTAAGGCGTGTCCATTTCTCTTCTACGCCCGGCATTCTGGCCCCAGGACTTACTCTCCCTCCGTCGAGCTCTTCGAGGGCGAGTCTTAACGCATGACCAAAGGTGTTGCTGGTGTTCTCATTGCGTAAGGCAGCCGTGTTGATTCGAACCTGATCCGCGGATGCAATACGTCTCCGTAAAGCAATCCGCGCTCGGAAAACTGTACCAACAAGATAGTGATCCGAGTCGACGTTGGCACCTCGGTACGTTCGTACCGTCATCAGGCTCGAAGAGTGGCGGCGATCTATCAACACGTGGTCAATTTGGTTGCGAGTGGCTCCATCAGGTGATACCCAGGTGGCTTTGTGGATATCTTTACGCGGAAACCTGGTACTCGCAACGACCAAGTTTTTCGATGCTGCCAGTTCGATGACTCGTAGTCCATTGTCATTAGTGTTCTCATGCAAACTATGGGAACCTGCGTAGTGCCTGAAAACCGGCTCCCGACCTATTTTCGCATTCAAATCCCCAAGAACGATTTTCACATCGTATCTTGGGCAGGCATTGAGGGCCCGTTCGACGTTCTCATAGTATTCTTCTTTTTCGTCGTCAGGGGACTCCTCTGTAGGTCCGTGAACGTTTATGAGGCTTATGTTTTTAAATTTGCCTCGCACGCGAAGAGTGCATAGCCTTTCATTTATTGCATTAAAGCCGATGATGGCAGGCTTCAGTTTTTGGCTGACTAGAAAGCCTACCCCGAGCACATGGTGTTTTGCGTGACAGCTGTAATAAATGTCATACTCTTTTCTTTGAAAAACACCACTCCCCGTCCATCTTATTTCTTGTAATGCTGTTATGTCAGCCTTATATTCGGACAGGGCATCGGCTAGTTGCTGTGCAGCTCGAGCTCTGTATAGTGAGCGTATGTTCCATGAAAAAATCCTTAAATCGTTTAGCCGTTTTTGTTTCCGTGGTCGTCGTCGTGTATCCGGTCCATATCCGAGGCTTGTTAAATTTGCCATAATAATTCATTTTTACGGGCCTGGTTATTAGCCTTGCGCCAACCTTTCTCAGGATGTCGCTGCATGCATTGGTTCACTACTTGGCGGGTGTCAAAGTAGCTATCCAGGGGTGTCACGTGGAGACTGCATGTCAACTTGGATTGAACAGGGACAAGGATCGTCCTGGCCTTCGCCGGGTTGAAGGCAATCAGAGACTTTGCCCTGTATGTTCGCACCCATCCCCCCAAAGTCATAGTACTTACTTGCAATTAGGGGCAGCGTAAGCTCCCCTGCAGCGTCATACCTGAAAGGAAAACCTACCCGACGGCATCCATACATTTTGAACTTTCCTGGTTCTTATTCCATGAACCAGTTCATCTCCTATCGGCTCAGCCTGTCTTTAATTACGATAAACAAACGCTGGCCAGCGTATTGTTGACATAGCTGTAGCCGATATCCTTTCCATAGTTCACTATTGTATATCGTGCCTATACCCTTAGGTCCGCGACAGTTGCGACAACCGATCATGAATTTGGGCATGGATATGATCATTGTTTAGGTAACCTTACCCATGCCATGCCTATGATGACCCGCCTGAAATCTAAATTAAACATACAGTATCTCACTGTGTTCGTTACTTAGGGGCATATTAATTCAAACATATGGCCATCCAGCCTGACCCTTGGCCGCCGTCGACGAGGGTTCTGCTGACTTATGTCAACAAAATAATTTGCCTCCTTGTGCACCGGAGCCATACGGCTAGATTGGATATTGCCTATATCGGTGTTTCCAAGGAATCTTGGGCAAATACCATGACAACTCCTTTGTATCATAGGCACATCATGTACGTCATGTGTGCCACCATTTGATCTGTGAAATAGCGTTTTTGTTTACTTTGGAACAAAAATCTATTTCGATCCCCGGCATACATCATCAACGATGTATGGGTACATCGCCGCAGCCCCCGATGATCGTACGTCTGTTTAATCAGGTGTCCACCGATCATCGTTTTCATCGCGGGGCATCGTACTTGTCCTATACGGACACATATAGAATCCTTCCCTATCGATGCAATTCGCGGCCATTGAATCTGATGGATGTGAGTTGCATCGTGGAGTCAGATTTTAACATTTGAAGAGTGCGCATGTGCCACGGAGTCCCATTTTAACCCTTATGTCAATGACCGGGTAACCGGGTACCCATTTCGTCGCAATTTCACGATTGCTCGGCCTAGTAGACGAATTTCGGCCCCATGTCTTAGATCATCTCCATTCAAACGTTTCTGAATGATAATTACGAAATTTCAATGAAAAAAATTTTTTTTTTACTTTCAAATTGACATTTTAAAAAATTGTATTCTGTATCCCACGACCGGGTACCCGGGTACCCGTATTTAAAAAGGACTGAGAATGATGAAGAATGATGAAAAATTGAATGTTAAATAGTTAATTAATAATTAATTATTGATAATTAACTATTTAAATAACTAATAATTAATGAAAAACAATAAAAATGCATTTAAATTAACAAACAAATTTATTCAGAAGGACTTCTGTGACATGCATTACATTCAACCAACGTAGTTGCGTGTTCGTCACAAACCGGCATTTCACATTGGCGACACGCCTTTCTCGTTTTCTAAAAACAAAAATACAACAACAAAATTATTTAATATTATTAAATACATTAACAATATTAATTTTAATATTATTACCTGTTGAATTGAGCACGTGTCAACAAAGTCCTCATTTTGAAGATGCTCAGATGCACAAAGGACGCTGACTGAACCACGCTTTCTCTAATGCCGGATTCGAATGGTTTCACCATAAACTCGCAAGTTATAAATAGAAAGTTGACCGTACAAGTTATTTGTCAACCGAATACTCGAGATCCCTCTAGCAGGTATAACTGAATTTGTTACACATCTGCCGATCCTGACCTTGCTCTGCGACGATTTCAATAGGCCTTTTGCTATTTGCTGCAGATAGTCAAAATTCTTTAAATGTATAAAAAATAATTATATAAAATACATAAAATATTCACAATATATTTGTTTCTGATAAACAAATTAAAATCTATTGCAAAATATTTGTTTTAACATTGTTAAAACAATGTTTCTATATGTGGGCACCCGGGTACCCGGTCATTGACTACTGTCGGTAAAGTTGGTCATTGACATAAGGGTTAAGAGTACACGCACGTTTGTGGTCGAGTCGGAAGTTCAGTTCTTTTGTCAGTTTTAAGATTTGAAATCGCAGTTCAGTTTCCTTTTGTCCGTTTCTTAAGAGTCGTGTGCGCGAAATACCATCATCATCATCATCGGCACTACAACCGGGGACCGGTCTTGGCCTTATTTAGCAAGTCCTAAGGCTTGTTAAATTTTCCATAATGATTTATTTTTTCTGGGCAAGGTCATTAGTCTTGCGCCAGAGGCTCCCCGACGGGGAATCGAACCCCGGTCTCCCGGGTGACAGGCGGGTATGCTAACCACTATACTATCGAGGAATATACTAACGTCTAATATGCAGCCCATTGCGCAGGAATTCTGAAGGAACATTAATGTTGTGTTGGAGAAGTACGTTTTGTTCGTGATTCAAGTGTCTAAAAACCGAAAATAAACATATCGTTAGCTGTTCGTGTTCAAAGACGATATACATACGTCACCCACATCGTGTATTGTAAAAGATATATGTAAAGTCAAAACAAAAAGAAAACTGTGTGGAAGTTTAATTAAATAAAGCGAACTTTAAACAACAAGATATCACCAGCGAGTTTTTTATTCCTATTGCTTTCTCTTGTGTTTGGTGTTTCGTCAGCAGTGACAATCAGTGGTGTTGTTAGTGAATCAGCGCCGTACGCCGGTGCACCCTACTACAATAACGCACAGGATGACCCACTGACCTAGTGCGGTGACTGTGGTGATCTCAGAGGGCATTGAACTATGGGAAGATAAAAAACGGAAAGGAGAGGAAAATGGTTTTTGCTATTCACCTGTAAAAAGACATCATTGATCCCCAGCGAATAGAGTGTCTGGGGAAAGTCAATAGGACGCCGCTGATGCTTGGGAAATAATCAGCGTGAGAACCAGACTCAGACGCTGAAATAACCCCAGCGGTTTTGCTATGATGCAACAGCGTCGTTTGGTTAGATTTAGTTGTTGCTAACCAATGTGCCGTTGAGATTTCCGGTAGAAATCTCATAGGGTTAATGATATGGAGTTTCCGTATGGCAAATGGGAGCTGAATTCAATTCTGCATTATCTGCATAGAATAATGAATTCAGCTATGCTTTCCTTTACTGGGAAAATAGCTGAACGGTGGGATAGGGGATAATGTGACGTGCTGTAGGTGGTCGAAATTAGGTTGAAATTGTGGGTTGGTTCCCCATGTAGTATAGAGAATCCCCCACAGTAGCACTCGCAAAAATATCGTGTGTTCATTCTGTTCCATTGGATTGTTTGTTCACTCTTTCTAGATTCCTACATATATTTTGTGGTTAATGAGAAGAAATAAATGTGGTCTATTTAAAAGTAAAAAGTTTAATTTCTTATTACATGCAATAGCCTAGCCGTAAGTGTATTCCTACTGTCACATATTTTATAAAGAAATAAATGAAAACAGTTTTGTAGCTTAATCCCCTTGGAATGTTTTTTTAAGTTAAACTAAATGCCATTTTCATAACTTTCAGTGATTATCTTTTTAAATTGCTTTTGATTGGTGATTCGGGCGTTGGAAAATCATGTCTCTTGCTTCGCTTTGCCGTAAGTAAATAATTTTGTCTCTGAAGCATATCTAAAGTGACGATGTCTTTTAACAGGACGATACCTACACAGAAAGCTACATCAGTACAATCGGTGTGGATTTTGTAAGTTTTTTCTTAGCATCTCTTGCCATGCCCATCTTTATTGTATTTGTTTTCTATCCTTAGAAAATTAGAACAATTGAATTGGATGGAAAGACAATTAAATTGCAAATCGTAAGTATAACATTATGATTATAACTATTTCGTAAACTACACTGAAAATGTCCAACAGTGGGACACTGCTGGCCAGGAAAGGTTTCGTACGATAACGTCGTCATATTACCGTGGCGCCCATGGTATAATTATAGTGTACGACTGTACGGACCAGGAGTCATTCAATAATGTTAAGCAGTGGCTGGAGGAAATAGAGCGTTATGCATGCGAGAATGTAAATAAATTGCTAGTAGGAAATAAGAGTGACCTAACTACTAAAAAAGTAGTTGATAGTACTACTGCTGATGTAAGTTTATTTGTGAAATATTGAATACAGTGATTATTATTTTAAGAAAATGCCTTTTGAATAATTTAAGGAATACGCAAACCAGTTAGGCATTCCGTTCCTTGAGACATCAGCTAAGAGTGCAATCAACGTTGAACAGGCTTTCATGACAATGGCAGCTGAAATTAAAAATCGTGTTGGACCACCGTCAAGTGCCACCGAGCCGGCCAGTAAACTTAAGATCGATCAAGGGCGTCCAGTGGAACCCACTAAGTCTGGTTGCTGCTGAATAATTTAATTTAGTAAAGAAAAAAAAAAAAGAAAAATTTAACAAACCAACAAAAACAAAAAAAGAAGATAAAAGGTATTTAAAAAAAGGATAAGGAGGGGATATATATACACAAACACATTTATTATTTTATAAAACATCCAAAGAAATAATAAAAAGTGTATTAAAAACATTAAAAATCAAAAAGAAAGGAGAAAACGGACAACTAATAATATTGCAACATAAAATCGACCAGCCAATAAGCGTTTATCTTTTAACAATAAAAAAAAAAATAAATAGATAAAAAAAAGGAAGCGCCGACAAAGCCAACGACTAAATTACATCAAGATCTTAGAAGTGCATTCTCCTAAGTTTTGCACAATGTTCAGTAAAGAAAAATAGAAGAGAGAAGATATATATATATACATATACATTTAAAACAAATTGCTAAGAAGTAATAATTTAAAAGGATTATATTTATAGTGTATCATTTATTCCGCTTTGAAATTAGTTTAAAGTCGGACTAAAATAATAAACTTAATCTAATACCTACATACAAACCATATATTTAAATTTAAATTTAATACATGGAGCAACACAACCACCACCACCAATAACAACAACAACAACACTGATTCAAATAAAACGTCCTAATGCTAGTTTTTGTTTTCTCTGCGAAAAGACTACAATTTGTTAATGAAAATAAAATACACAAAGGAACGAAACAAAAAAAAAACAGACATTCAACACATGCGACAATTTTGTTGTTAAAGTTGCATTCCATCGCCGTGTTGGTTATTCACCAACAGCTTCTTTTATTTATGTTATTTATGTTCCCTTTTGTCATTCGTCTATAAATTAATCTATGCGACAATTCCATAAAATATCGTTGCAGTAAATGTTTAAATATAAATTCTAATTTGAATTGTCATTAAACATTCTTTCTTCTTTAATAATTTATGTTGCCACAAAAAAGATTCTCGTATTCTATAAAGTATATAAACATACTTCGTTTATTTTGTTGTCTTTTATGTTAAGGATAAAAATGCACTATTCAACTAATCGACATTGGATTTGTCAAGAGAGAAGCTCATAAACTACAAATAATTTTCCTTTAGTTACTTTTAGTATTCGTTTTACAAATGTACTTCTCTCTTGTTTTTAATCTAATCAACGGCGAAAGTAAATTAAGATTAAACAAAAGTAAAAATACAAATGGAATTACCAAGAAAAAACAACACAAAATGCAATAAATGTGCGAATAAAATGATATGATGAAGAAAACACTTTAATGTAGTAACATTAATTTACCACATGAATTGATGGGTTCGTTAGCAAGAGAATTAATTACATGGAAAAATAAAGTAAGTTTTAGTGAAAGTAAAACGTGAAAACAAAACAAATTTTATGTTTTTAAAAAAAGTAATAAAATGAATTTTCTTCTTTAATAAAAAAAAAAAAAAACAGTGTTTCTTATTAATTCAAGACTTTAATGGTATTTTATAAAAAGAAACTATTACTATTACTATTGATTGGCCTGTAGGAACCCGAAAGTTCATGGCCTCACCGACTCGACTCCGCCATTGTTCCCTGTCCCGTGCGCTCTACTTCCATGATCGACCATCCGATCCGATCTCCTCGAGGTCCAACCTAACGTTGTCCTCCCATCTCCGTCGCGGCCATCCTCTCGGTCTCTTTGCCGTTGGCTTACCGCCAAGAATTCTATGCACGGTCCTATCGTTGCCCATTCGCGCCACGTGTCCGGCCCATCTTAATCTTCGCAAATTAATTACTCTCACTATTGTAGATTTGCGATATAGCTTGTGGGGAAGAAGTATTGTGCCAGACACGGATACTCGGTTCACTTCTTCCACCATCATAAATGTTCCTCCGCAAATTGTTCGCGACTGAAAAACCGAATGAAAACAACACGACACCGGTGATCAGGAAAACACATTCGAAACACTTTCCAGCCAGGGAACAAAACTGCACAACAAATCGTCCACCAGAAGTAAGGAAAGCGCACTTTTTATTTATTATAAAAGGTTCCTATATTTCAAAATACCTTTTTCCTATTTTAGTTAGATTACTGGCTGCACAAGAAAAATTAATTCTTACTCGTAACGGGCTTACTCGACTTGACTTAATTATCTTCGCGTCCCCGTGTGTACCGCAGGGCGGGAGCGGCACGACCGTGGTGGTTGGCGGATGTAATTGGACTCCGCGTTGCTCTTCTCAATGCAGGGCCACTTCGCAACTGGGGTGAGTTTCCTCTAGAGAGTAAGTGTTTCTCTCCACTAAGGATACGTTTTACCTACCACAAGCGAGACGTGAAGTCTCTATGGAACAGAAAACCAGATCTCGTAATGGAGATCATGGTAGTATGTGTGCATGGGTGATCGTGAGGATCATAATATTCAACACACGCGCGAAGGCGATGGATAAACGAAGCAGGCAGGCGGTAAGGACAAAGGGACCGTGAAGATCGTTGGTAGTACACATGTATGTGTGTACATGGGTTCTTTCATGGGACAAACCATGAGAACGAACCTGAAACGACGAAAATGTGAGATGTGAGTTCGGTAAAGCAAACCAACCGAATCTTCTTGGATGCTAATGGTTTTTGTTTGCTCATGCCGCTGCTAATGAGAAGCAGATCCCGAAATATGAAAAGACAAAGGGAACGCTTAGGACTTTGTCTAAGATGTGCATTGCGGCTAAATAAATAGGCGGCAATGCATCAATGGCGGCAATCGACTTTGTGGTTGATAAAAGGTGTCCGCCGCAGTCTTGTAAGCTGTCGGACGGTCGACGGTGACGGCGTGCCTTGCCTCAGCAAGCTCCTCAGCCTCGTCGATGAATCTCTCTTTAAAATAGCGTTGGATGACGGTCGTCCATGGAGTTACCAGACATATGAGTCGTTCATGCCGCTTCCGAATCTCATCCCAGTCCAGCTGAAGGCCGCGCTGTTGCGCCTCCACTGTGGCCAGCGTTGGTTGCCCTCTCTTATTGAGATTCTCGAACGTGCCCATCATATCCTCATGTCCGGCGAACTGGGCGCTGATGAGTTGTTTCGCCAATGTAGCCTTCGTCATGTGTGACTTCGCTGACATTGGTGCCGGCACCTCCTTGTAATTTGGATGCATACGTCTAAATCCTCTAGTATGCCGCGATTGGCGGCGGCCGGTCCTTAGGCTGGACCCTTTAATATGCCGCGATTGACTGGTCGGTCCTTAGGCTGGACCTTTTAATATGCCCCGAATGACGGCGGACGGCCCCTAGGCTAGACCTTGGGGCCGCGAACTGGGCAGCGATATGTAGCTTTAGTTGGGGCAGCTTCGGTTACTGCGCCACTGCCTGGCGGCAATATTGTAACTACCATGTGGGCAGCTCATGGTTGCGCCGTGAACTTGGCGGCGTTAAGGTAGCTGCACTGGGGGCAGCTCGTTGATTACACTGCGAACTGGCAGCAGTGGATTGGATCCGGCTCGAAGGACCAAATCTTTGCGTTCCACAAGCGTCGAACGCAACTTCCACCAACAATTGGATCTTTTGGTGGGCCGTGGGGATGACGTCAGGAACAATGGTGTCTCCTGGGGTGCAGCGACGTTGGCTTGCTTTGGCTGCAACAATGACGACAAATGTGTGGCTGTATGTTATGATGGCATCAGCAAGGATGCGGGTTCTGTAGCGTCCTACGAACGCACAATTCCGCCCAGGTAAGGTTCCAAACCTTCAAGGAACTTACTTACCTTATCCAGTACACGTGCCCACGAACACGTGTCCCCAAAGCTCTTAATCAGGCCTGTAACAAGGGCATAGGAAGCTGAAACAATGTTGAACCCGACATCAAAAAAAAACAAGGAACTTAACGTTCAAAAACTTTCAGCATCGAGTCAATGCATCCATCCATAGTATGCAAAAACAATTCCAGATTACAGGCCATAAATCTTCCATCCAAAGCATCTGCACGATGTTTACCAGGAATTACATTTTTGGTAGATATATAACAACGGATGCATACGCTGGCAGCTAAACGCAAGAAAGCATATCGCCTATCCGCGGCCAAAATTGTAAACAACCGTAATTATCCCAACAAGATAATTCGGAAGATTTACAAGTCCAACGCCAACAAAGGAAATACTCCGGTCCCACGATTCCTTTCTAAAAATTTCACACCCATTAGAAGGATCTAATGGAATTCGGTTGTGTTTACAAAGGCAAACAACCACGGGCTGTACGCCCGAACAATCATCTCCGTTGTGCGCGCCAGATGTTTTATGCAAATAGAGGCGGCACACAATCGACAGGCGTCGATCCGAACTTCGATCACCACCACGGATGGTGATGATGATATAAGGATGTATGCGTCGAGGGACTTTCTCCTTTTCAGGCACCTAAATTTCCCATGTGCATTAATAACATGCCGCTAACAGATACTGTGGAAAATTCTGTTAGCGGATGAAATGAAAGATTTCTTCTGGAGACGTAGATACGGTCGGTATCAGGTTTTGGGTTTCGGATGGAGATAGTCAGTAAGATTTCGATCGTCAACGCGACGAGGAGGACACCGAGAATCCAACGAGGAGGCCAGTCCGCGTATTGAATGAAATAAAAGAAAGGAACGTCAAGTGTGTGATCGGGCGTGCGAAATTATGCCTAGTGATTTGTCCGTGTAAACTTTTTTAAACAATAAAAATAAATCCACAGGTTAAGGACAAATATCCTTGTGTTTCATGTGTTCAGTGCCACATTCGTCCCGGTTTCGTTTTGTGTTTTAAAATTTTTTGCGCACAGTGTTCGGCGGATCACTGCCTCAACTTCGACATAGACACAAACAGTCCGCCAAAGTTCCACAAAACACCACCGCTATTACGCTGTAAATTGTTTAACCACGAGAAACAGAAAACCCAGAATTGATCACAATGAATGAAGTCACGAATAAAACATTGATGTTGATGTTCTTTAGCAGCAAACAGTTGGTGAAATATTCCGTAGGTAAATAAAACACTGAATTGGCGAATGTTTATTAACTGGTAGGTTTATTGTATGGCACTTGCGTTATAATTGTATTACAATGCGTATGAACTTTTTTCTTAATATTGAATTAGTCCCGTTTTGAATACTATTAATTGTCTTAATAACAATTGTTAAACGACGAAGAGAAAACAAACACAAATAGTCGCGTACAGATGTATTAGACACTGAATAATATTAATTTTAAAAGGGACATTGAATAATAAATCGCGGCACAGCGACAAGAAAACAAGGTGAGAGAGTTTACTTGGTGACATTCGTTCACTAATGACGGCTTAATGTGCGACTCGACTATCGACTTTCGAATATACTTTATTTTAAAACTACAACTGTGGCACGGCGTGCGGAATTCAGCGATTCAAATCTAACTCCGAAAGGAAGGTGCGCGTACCACAATGGTTATTAACAGACTCCGGGAGAAATCGTCCTCAACATTCCTTGTAGTATCGGATACCTCTGGCGTACCAGGGAAATTCCAATACACATCTGGTCAATTAGAGGGACGGAAATTTAGGCTGGCAGAAAATGCAGTCATAAATCATGAGAATGGTTTTCCCATGATGGTGATAAAATATCGGCAAAAACCCAAGGCTGCCTGAGAGCATGAATCTTTTGACTACATTGTTTATGTAGGAAATTGCCGCCTGAACGAAAATGTTTTCTTTTGTCTACGTCGGATAGACAGACGTTTTTCAGGTAGCATAATGGAACAATGCTGGCGGCGGCAATTGGGTCTTCTGTGATGTAAAATTCACAGAAGATCGCTCGCCATAGCAACTAGAAGAAAAAGGTTTATTGGTCTCTGGGATTATCCCACTCATTATGTCCTAATGCAGGGCTATTAGAAATCTGGCTTGCAGATGTGCAAGCCAGCAAATAGCCCGGTATGTATTGTTGGACGCTAATGGGCATGGAGACGGTGTTTGTATACCCTTTTCTCTGCTCAGCCTATAACATCCCATCTGGTCGATGGGTCTGCAGATAAAGGGTAAGTATGCCATGCCGAATATAGAGAAAATGCTACACAGCCCTGTTCGGGGTATTTATGTCGGTTATCCGTGGGGATAACCGAATTGTTTTCAACAATTTTAGGACAGTAGTGAATGCTATGGCAAGGTTGTGTGATCTTGCCAGTGATTCGACTTAAGGGTAGATATGGGGTTTATAGGATTTTTATGGCGTTAAAAATGATGCGAGGTTCTTCGGGCCCTGAAAAGCCCCACAAATGTACTTAAAAGGAAAGATTACCTTGCTTTGTAACACCAACTGTTGTTCTCCAGCAAATGAAACTCCGTTGAATCTTCCTTTATATCCGAACTAGTTATTTAATTTCTACTGATTAATTAGATTTTCTGGATTACAATTGCTAACCCTATGTCGCCAAAAGGTTACAAAGAAAGAGAAGGTTGTCAACATTGACAGCTCGAAATTATATATTCATATCAGCTGTTTGCTGACATTTGTTATTGTGTGAATGGCTGCATTCCATTGCGAACTCGCTGGTTGCATTCAGTGAATCCGCAACACTAATGATTTTTTCTTCGCATTGGGTCAGCGTTCTTGGTTTACAGAGTATTTAGATGTAATTGAAACGTTGGGGGAAGCTGTGTTCTTTAGGGTGGTAATAGTGTAAAATTCTTTGATCCAAATAAATATATGGCAAGCAGAAGTGTGAACTTTTAGTGATGATGCAGTATCAATGTATGATAAAAATACCTGGTTCATTTGATGATCTATGTATTTTGTGATGTCACCAGCGTGATGTAAATGACAGTACAATACTTTATGGGTGATATTTATTTATCAATGGCGACATCGGTAGCAATGAGATGGAATCCATTTTCTCACGGAATCGCTCGTATTATGACGAGATTGAAGTCACCTAGTGCGACAAAGTCGTCATTCGCATACATTTGAGTAATTCCACTATCAAGAAGTTGTGTAATACTGCGCCATTAAATTTATTTAAAATGAACCACAAAAGTAGTGGCGCTACTTATATTTTGGATGACATGACAGAAAAACTTTTGAAGGAAGGCAAGGAAAGAAAATGAGGACCGGCATTAATTCAAACAATCAAAAAAATCATATAAAAACAGTGTTATAATATATTTTAGATCTGTCATAAGTTTTCAGAGAATCATCACAATTTACAATTGTTGACTCATTAGCATTTTACATCATAACGATCCTTAAGAGCCTCAAAAAATGCATCCTTGTCGTCTTGAAGATTGTCGATTTGCAAGAGAATCCTGTCTATAACTGTGGCCTTATTAAAACTTGTAATGTATACATTTACAAATGCGCCCATCAACAATTGACAATCGAAACGATCGACTACGCCTCCGTGTCCAGGAATAATGTTTCCATAGTCCTTGATATTGCAAGCTCTCTTGAGTCCCGATGCAAAGAAACCTCCAAATGGGCTAATTGTGGAACTGAACAAACCCAGAATTAATGAGTGCCATACAAACGGGTACATTTTAAACTGGTAGTCGAGTACTGGCAAGGTGTATAATCGTTGCTTGAACATGTCCCCAGCGTCGCAATTCATATCAATGTTGCCATTGACGGTAGGACACAGAAAATACTGATATTGACAGAGAACAAACGATAAGATGGATCCAAATACAACTGTACACAATCCTCCGCCAATAAAACCTTCCCATGTCTTGTTTGGACTCAGTTCGATGAGTGGTGATCTGCCAAAGAACAATCCGAAAAGATACGCTGCAATGTCGTTGCAAATTACCATACACATCGGGACGATGAACCAGATGAGACCAGTGAATATATTCTGGACTATTAAGAAACTAAAAACTAGCACCTGCAATGCAACCAGATGAATCCAGGCCAATATGCTGAACTTTTTTATATAGAATTTTTTGCCCAGACTTGCAACAAACCGAGTAAACCCAATGCAGTACAATCCGAAGCATATTAGATCGTGGTGATTCCAAATGAGCTGCAAATAAGGTTTTTGGTCATTTGACGCTACGAAATGTTCGATGAAGAAATCAGCGAAGAAGAAATAGTTTCCAATTATGAGGAAGTACCATGCCATATACACATATCGTTGTCGTCCTTTGAATGAATTCAATTGGAAACCAATCGAGATTACCTCGTAGAAGTATCTTCCTTGGACTAAGAACACCATGATTGTTAGCGCAATTGCTCCGCCATATGTAAGTTGAATAAATCCGGAAAGCATAAGAACACAGAAAAGTGCACGCACGCGTACATTGTGCCATTTGGATGATGAAAAGTCCTTGGCAGCGGCGAAGGACTGTGCTTGACTCAATTTATTAAGAGCTGGGATAATATTCTTCTGGTGAGTCTTGTCACGTTTCACACAACGAAGATCCGATCTTCGTCTCCACATCTGGAAGCCAAGAGATTTTAGTAAAGGATAGTTTTCTGATCAAAAGACCGAACTTACCTTCTGTATTATACAACTGATCACGAATTGATTGATTTATGTAACTAAATTGCAACCGTGTTTCTATAAGCTAACATGTCGTCGCCTCCTTGACGATTTGCAGTAATGCTTTTGAATGATAGCAGTTGAAAAGAGCCAAGTGTGGTTTTACTTTATGTATAATAATAATAATTCAATTATTTAATTTTATAGTTTATAATTATTTTATTTTTATTTTCTTAATTTCATGTTTTTTTATTTTTATATTTTTATTAACTATTTTGGGGGGATGGGAGTAAGCACACAGGGCAAAGTCACGCTTTCAACCCGGGGAAAGCCAGGACAATCCTTGTCCCTGTTCAATCCAAGTTCACATGCAGTCTTCACGTGATGCTGTGGCGAACGAAGTCAATGTGCCGGCGTACGGCACAGGGTTCTACTTCGCCCTCACCGAAGTTACTACAAGTCCATCGGTGCCGCCATTAACCGATCAAGGATTAAGACCAAAACACAGAACAAATGCGGCACAGCGAATAAAACACACCGATGGAAGTTACCAAGAAAATAAAACGCACTGCTTATTAAATAATTACTCTTTATTGTTTTCTGTTGGTTGTAATACTTAAATTTTTGTTTTAGCACTATGATTATCTATATGCACGGTACCGCTTATTGATTTATATTTCGAAAAAGAACCAGACTTTGACTCTAGGGTGCGCTCCGGTACGCACCCCACACGCACTCTACCTAGGGGAAACGCGGTGCACGCTCGATGGTGGTTGTAATACGACTCACTGAGGTTCGAACTCTGACATGAATTCCATCCTAGGTTAGGGTTAATAAAAAGAAAGAGAGAGAAACTTTCCTCTTAAGGGTGTTGCCGCTACAGAAATGCACTCTTTCGTTGCAGTGGTGTGTGCGCGTGGTTCTTTCATGGATGAGAACACACCTAGAACAAAGAAAGGGCATTAAGTGCATTCATGGGATACGATTTCGGTAAAGCAAATAAAACCGAACTCGTGGGATGCTAATGGGATCTTAGTTGGAAATGTGCTAATGGGTTTTAGCTAGGTTACTGGGTAATGGTGCTTATGGCATCGCTAGTAAGGGTCGGTATTGAATTCCTATTTGCATTTGTTTATGGTGTAGGATTTAATTGATGTCAAGAGACGCGGAATGCGTATTTGCTTTGGTCCCTTAGGTGTAAGTCGCCAGCCAATGTGTATGTAGGGAACATTGTTGTACACATGGCGCGGCTGGTAAAATAGACGGCGCAATATTTATGGTCCCTGTCATGACAGTTACATTGTATGCAAACTGAATCATTTTGTTTACAGGAATTTGTCTTGTACCGAAGGTGCCGAATTGGTTTGGAATTCCAGATAAGTAAAGTAAGAAATCTTACGGAAAATTGTATGCGAAGAGATGCATGAAAAGGCGTTTTCTTTACAGGGACTTTAAGATTATAGATTTGATCTATATAATGCGTGAAGCATTTTCAGGTACTAATGCGATTGCATTAGCGAAGTTAGGAAATTGGCTGAAGGTTATGGGGGTTTTACTGTAAGTAGACAGTGGGGTTTGCGGAACCGCCACAATACCCCTGCATAGCCACTTTGGCACCCGCCAAGTAGTGAACAAATACATGAAACGACATCCCGAGAAAGGTTGTCGCAAGGCTAATAACCTTGCCCGCAAAAACAAATTAATATGGAAAATTTAACAAGCGACGGATATGGACCGGATACACGACGACGACCACGGAAACGAAAATGGCTAACCGATTTAAGAATTTTCTCATAGAACATCCGCTCATTATACAGAGCTCGAGCTGCACAGCAGTAAGCCGATGCCCTGTCCGAATATAAGGCTGACATAACAGCATTGCAAGAAATAAGATGGACGGGGAGTGATATTATTCAAAGAAACGAGTATGACATTTATTACAGCTGTCATGCAAAACACCATGTGCTCCGGGTAGGCTTTCTAGTCACCGAAAGACTGAAGCCTGCCATCATCGGCTTTAATGCAATAAACGAAAGGCTATTCACTCTTCGCGTGGGAGGCAAGTTTAAGAACATAAACCTCATAAACGTTCACGGACCTACAGAGGAGTCCCCTGACGACGAAAAAGGAGAATACTACGAGAACGTCGAACGGGCCCATAATGCCTGCCCAAGATACGATGTGAAAATCGATTTTGGTGATTTGAATGCCAAAATAGGTCGGGAGCAGGTTTTCAGGCACTACGGAGGTTACCATTGTTTTGCATGAGAACACTAATGCAATGGACTACGAGTCATCGAACTGACAGCATTAAAAAACTTGATCGTTGCAAGAACCAGGTTTCCGCGTAAAGATATCCAAAAAGCCACCTGGGTATCACCTGATGGAGCCACTCGCAACCAAATTGACCACGTGTTGATAGATCGCCGCCACTCCTCGAGCCTGATGGCGGTATGAACGTACTGACGTGTCAACGTCGACTCGGGTCACTATCTTGTTGGTATAGTTTTCGGAGCGCGGATTGCCTTACGGAGACGTTTGCACCCGCGGATCAGGTTCGAATCAACACGGCTGCCTTACGCAATGAGAACACCAGTAACACCTTTAGTCATGCGTTAAGACTCGCCCTCGAAGAGCTCGACGGAGGGATAGTATGTCCTGGGACCAGAATGCCAGGCGTAGAAGAGAAATGGACACGCATTAGGAACATTGTCATCACTACTGCCAACTCCATTTTAGGCAGTAGTCGTAGAGATCAGAGCGACTGGATTGATGATGAGTGCAAACTAGCGACTGAACGTAGGAATGCTGAATACTGGGTAATGCAGTAGTCTCATAGCGAGTACGCGAGGAGAAATACAAAGAGCTCAGAAGATCTGAAAAAAGACTACACAGACAAAAGAGAAGTGCCTGGTAAAAAACCTTGTCAGTGAAATAGAGAACGCACCAGGCGCGGAAGTTCTACCAAATGATCCACAGTATGACGCGGTACACACCACGCTGCACTTACTGCAAGGATAAAGAGGGTAATCTGATCTCCGATCCTGAAGGCATTCTGGAGCGATGGGAAGTGCACTTCAATGAATTGCTAAATGGTCACCTCACAGAAGAATTGAAGGCTCCACCAATGCAAGTTCAAGACCAAATGCACTCGCCACCAAGCATTGAGGAAACAGTGAAAGCTATAAGACAGCTCAAATCAAATAAAGCCGCCGGAGCTGATGGCATACCAACTGAGCTGATCAAACAAGGAGGGACAGCGTTACATCACGCAATTCATGAGATCGTGGTGCACGTAGGGGAGCAAGAGGAGATCCCGGAAGATTGGCGTCGTGGACTAATTTGTCCCATATAAAAGATGGGAGATATCACACTGTGCAGCAACTACAGAGGTATAACATTGCTGAGTTCCGCCTATAAGATACCCTTCTCTATTCTACAAGATAGGGTAGCCTCATACGCTAAAGTCGTCATTGGTCAATACCAGTGTGGCTTCATCCCAGGCAAATCAACGATTGATCAGATATTCACCCTTAGGCAGGCGATGGAAAAATGTCTGGAATTTAATATCCCATTATACCATCTATTTATAGACTTTAAGGTCGCCTACGAGAGCATAGCCGGGGTAGACCAATATAATGCCATGAGAGAGTTCGCCATTCCAAACAAATTGATACAACTTTGTAGGTTGACCATGACCAACGTAACTAGTCAAGTAGAAATAGCGGGATTTCTGTTCAAACCAATAGACATCTTGAATGGACTCCGACAAGGGGGCGGTCGGGTCTACCTCCTTTTCAACCTGGCGTTGGAGAAAGTAATCCGTGACTCTGGCGTCACAACTAGAGGGACTACTGTCACCAAGTCCAGCCAGAGACTTGCATACACAGATGATATCGACATCATCAGTAGAATCGAATCGGCGGTACAGGAATCCTTCACCCAGATCGAGCAGGCGGCACAAAAACTGAGACTGCACATTAATGAGGGGAAAACTAGGTACATGGTGGCAACTTCTGCGAAGAGAAGACCTAACGTTGGTCAAACTACTTAATTGATGATGACTAAAATTTACTATGGCAACGACTCCGTTTATTATCGCGTCTCCTTGCGCACCGGACCGCGAAAGTCGGCATGACCGTGGTGGTCAGCGGATGGAATTTGACTCCTGGTCGATGATGTTTCAGGTCCTGGTGTGTGTTGGTTGCAGTTGGGGTACTTCGTTGGGGCTCTGGTAGCCCTTTAATAGTGTTTTAAAGAAAAATTTAGCGCTGGTCACCGTCTTTTGGAATACTTTACGTTCGCTAAGGGGTCACCAGATTACATTGTTTCTGCTATCTAACCAATAGTCACTGTTTATAAAACAAACTCTGTGTAGCGCAGACGTTCACAAATCGCGAATTCAAAAGGTTGCGCGTTGACTCACAGCTAGGTCACCAATGTGGGGAGGAAGTATTGTGTCTAACACGGATACTCCGTTCACTTCCATCCCCATCGTCTATTGTTCACGCACTAAGGAATGCAACACCAAACAAAACTTCACAACACAGGAAACAAGTTCAAAATACAGAGCGGACACAGCACAGGAACAATGAAACGCACTATTTGTCCTATTATGATCGCTTTATTTTTTATGACAACTACATTTAATTTTTAATTCACTACTGGTGTTTCTGCCGCGGCGATGTCTTTATTAAACTTCTAAGGTAAACTCCAGGTAATGTTGCTATTCACTTAATTTATTCACATCGTATATACGTATAACTTTGAATAACTTTTACTAAACACGACTCCGGTTTAATTACGCTTCTCCACAGCCGGTGAAGAGCGGGAGGAGCATGACCGTGGCGATCAGCGGATGGTAAAGAACTCAACGATATTCAATCGTTGTTAAAAGAAATTCAGCCAGTGAAACTGGCTCTCTTAAATTAAGGATGCATTTCCTGTTCCGAGAGAGACGTAAAGTCTCTCTTTAGGGCAACCAAACAGATCTCATATAGAAGATCCCCCCCATTACACATGTATGTGTGTACACTGGTTCTTTTATGGATCAAAGCCATGGGAAAGACTCTAAACAAAGAAAGAGGTAATGTGCATTCATGGGATGCGAGTCTGGTAAAGCAAACAAAACCGAAACTCGTCGGATGCTAATTGGGTCTTTGTTTGAGATGTGCGTCGCGGCTAATTAAATAGACGCAACGCATCGAAGAAATTCTGTTAATGGATTTTGGCGAGATTACCGGGAAATGGTGTTTATGGCATCATTTGCATTTGATTATGCTGTAGGATTTAATTGGTGCCAAGAGATGCGTGTATTTGTTTTGGTCCCTTGGGTGTAGGTCGCCAGTCAATGTGTTTGTCGGGTAATTTATGATACACATGATGAAGCTGGGATGAGCCACCTCAAGGGTAATATTTCCTGATTATGCTGTGGTATTATATACGAACCGATGAATTTTCTTTCAGGAAATTTATGATAAGCTTGGAGAGAACTTTTATAGGGGGTTTTAAAAGCGAAGTTATGCATGCAGGTAAGAATTCTCCTTTCCAGGGGCTTTTTAGATTATACCATAGATAATCTTAGATGCGTAAAGCATTTAAGGTGCTAATGCGATTGCATTAGCGAACGCTTATGCAAGCTGGGTTGTAGGGATGGGGTTTTTTTAGGAAAGCGAACCGTGGGGTTTGCGGAACCGTCACAGGAGCACGAATTTGAAGTAGTGCAATCATTTAAATACCATGGGTCAATAATAGCAGCCGATAACAATATGGAAGAAGAAATACGCGGATGGCTGATCAAATCCAACAAAGCCTACTATGGTCTATCAAGGCTCTTTAAATCCCGAAATTTATCCAGAACATCCAAGCTACTACTGTACAAGACCATGGTCTTACCAGTATTCATGTATGGATCCAAGACCTGGGTGCTCAATAAAAGGCAGTCTGAACTCTTAGCCGCGTTCGAGAGGAATTCCGGAGACACTATAACCATGAAATGTACGCGATCCACCTTAAAGCTACTGTTGTAAGAAAAATTAAGCTCGATAGACTTCGATGGGCGGGACACCTAGCTCGAATGAACGAAGAGAGAAGACGGAAAGCCCAGAAAGACCTTTGTGGCAGGATGTATGCAAGGAGACAGCCCGGCAGACCTTGTTTGCGATGGAAGGATGGCGTAGACCAGGACGCTCAGAGTCTGGGAGTGACGAACTGGATGACATCGGCTCGAAATCGGGACCAGTGGATAGATTTGTTAAATAAGGCCAAGGCCAGATCCCGGTTGTAGCGCCGATGATGATGATGATGATGAATATTAAGGCAACAAAGAAGTAATAAATTGGCGCAAGGCTAATAACCTTGCCCGGAAAAACAAATTATTATGGACAATTTAACAATTCTCGGATATGGACCGGATACCGATGGAGAGACTTGCTAAATAAGGCCAAGACCGGGCCCCGGTTGTAGTGCCGATGATCATCATCATCATCAAAGAAGGAATAAAAGAGTTGATATAAAACAAATAGAATTTCTGCGTTTGATTTAAGACCCAAACCACTAATACAGTCCACAAAAACACCACATCACCGTGAAATAACATAAGGATATCTTATAATATTGTGACACATATGACAGTCAGTACTGGAATATTCGGGAAAGTCCAAAACAAAGTACTAGAATATTCTAGTAAAGTACTGAAAAACTGGAGACTATGGATGATAGAACATTCAAGATTATGGAACGGACGGAAACGAAATACCGAATCAGCATGTGGGGAACTGGTATAAATATGTCGCACACAACTCATGGAGACAAGTAGAAAGTAATAAGTCTCGAGTGAGAAGCAAGCGGTAAGTAAGAAGTAAAATACGCGATAAGTACGGAAGCGATAAGTCAAGAAATCGTTGTGTACGGTAAAAGTAACGGTTGTGATTAACGGACTAATAATGTGTTATATTAATTCAAAATCAATTTAACGGCTCTTATTTATTCAAAATAATTAATCCAGCGAACCCTAAGCTCGCTACAATATATATATTCTTGTCATTGCTAGTTGCAACTGCAACATGTGAATTACTTTTCAGTCTACCCTCAAATAAAGTTATTCTGTGGCCAATTGGAATCGATGTAAGGCCGCAATCCAAATTGCGAGACATCTCCTACCTGGCACTTTTGGAACAGACGGGATATCTCGTGGTTGGCAGTGAATGGGTTAATGGCCAAACTTGGTATAATTTACAGAAAACTCGCGCCTCTTTCATGTGCATATCACAAGATAGTGTTAATCGTACGTTTTCGTTTCCAGCGACACTAGTACCAGTATTTACTGAACATCCTTGGTAACAGAAACTGCGACCTGGGGAGTAAGATAAATGCAATTAATATGGGGTCATATTGGATATCGCCAAGTTGTTTATGATCAATGCCTACCATAAATTTATAACATTCTGCTATCAAATTGTAACTACAATTCTTGGGAATTAAAATGTGAAAGATTGAGAAATATAGATAATGAATTTATTCCCACCTACAATCAATAAATTAAATGAACGAGAATTACAATGAATGAGGCAATAAAATGTCAACAGTCAAATAAATGAATATTTTATAAAAGTCGAATAAGTCGATAATTTTTTGGTCGATAGTTTCCGCTAGTAAGAAATGGAATGCCGACAGATAGCTCGACGGAAGTAATCTTGAAAGGGGTGTAAGAATGGAGTAAAACATCAAGTGGTAGCTTGAACTTCAGAGTTTCAATAGACCCATGATTAAAGGATTGATAAATTTTGAATTGAATCGGTTTTGGATTGAATCGGCTGCAGTAGGCATATAAAAGGTTTTTATAAATAAATAACACATATAATTTTTATCTTGTAGTGACAATATCGGAAAAAATAATGTAATCGAAGAAAAAGCTATTTAGAAAATACGAGTGGCTTTGTTAAAAAGACATTGTAATGACTCAATATTTACATGGTCCCTGATTCGCCCAAAACATTATTATGACTTTATAAAGTTAAAAGAAAAGAAACAAAACCTGCCAAAAAAAAATTGAAACAGCAATACGAAGAAAACTTTCTACGTTAGATTATTCCAAGCTCACCGTCTAATAGGTATGAGTACACACTCGTGATAGAACTACATGATTCAGGCTTCTGGTCTTGCATATCATGAATTACAAATGACATATCCATGAAGTTTCCTGGCAGATTTGTAATTTCCATCCCAACAAAGTTTTTCAATAACCCATTTAGTAGTTAGGTATATTTATAAGGCAGGTGGCAACACTTGTGGCAAATATGTTGCAGAGGAGTTGCAAACTTGTTAACTGTCGTGGATGTTAGTATTGAACAAAGTGATGAATTTTAGGGAGATCCACTGCACTTGCTTGAAATGTATTTCCGAAGAATAGATGGCGAGAAACCAAGGTATTGAGTATGGCATACGATTATGACACTTTCGATTGCACACAAAAATATTTCCAGTGTACCTTTGTCCTACTGATTTTGAATAAGTTTTCTTATTTAAAAATCTGAACTTGAAAGTAGAATAAGAGACAGAAAAGAAAAAAATTTAAAGACGGCCATAATTTGTTGTCCTTCGTAATTGTAATGCTGTAACAAGTGCATACATCTTCTAATATTTGGCTTCATAAAGAAACAAATTATAACAGAATGTCATTTGACGGAAATAAACTGTTCTCAATTTTGTTGTATTCCAGAATACTACCCTTATTAAATTTAACACTGAATCTCCTTACACATCCTTAAAAACTTCCTTTAACATATATTACATTCTCACTTAATACATACCATTCATAAACATTCACAATATTGCCAGTTACAGCACATTTAATAACCTGCACCTTTTTATTCATTCAAAACATAGTAACTTTGATTTTCGTTCAAATTTTATTCAATTTAAAAGTCACAGAGACTTTGTTAAAAGTTGTTTTGTTCATGTTATAATTTCCAGTAAATTAGAACACAATGTTCTATAAGTAGAGTTAAAATTCAATTGTAAAATCAGTTAGTTTTGAGTTGAGAAGAGAGAAAGAGTTCAGTTCTTATTGAGTAGTTTGAGACAGAAGTTGAATTTGAAAAGTAATAAAGTAGTAGTTGAGTATCAGAGACAATTTGAGTTTAGTTTGAAAGCAGTTAGAGTTTAAGTAGATGAAATTAAGTTCCAGTTAAATAAATAGAGTTAAATAAATAAAATTGAAGAAATCCTGCGTTTTAATAAGTCTACAAAATAAAAGGTCCCTGCTTTTCCCTCATTCCGAGGAAGCACGGCGCCGGACAATCAAAACTGGTGGCAGCGGTCCAGGATTATGAAAGGAGAAAAGAAAATTTTTTCCACAAAATAAGAAGAAACTAAAACGGAACTGGTGGAATTCCGATGACGATGATGATGATGCTGATGATGAGGACACTCGAAGACTGGCGAGATCCTCGAAAACTGGTGGAGCCCTAAATAAATAAATAAATAAAATAGAAAAACCTAAAACGACATAACAAGAAAAAATCAAATCAATAGAATTATTAAAGAAATGGAATTAATTTAATTAAAATTTAAATCAACAAAATTAAATAAACAAAAATAAAAAGAAAATTCCTATAGAGAAGAAAGGAGAAAAAAATATAAAACAACGAAAATAAAAAGTGATGTAAGTAGCAAAGACCAGGATGAGCAAGCAACTATAGGACGTGAAGTCTGCCTGGCGATAATCAAAAAATTTTGTAAAAAAGTGAAAAAAAAGAGAAAGAAGAACACACAACAATAAAAAACTCAAGACAAAGACTTCTATCAACATTACGTATGACAGCAATCAACATTTAGTAGAGTAAGAATTTTTTTTAGCGACTTTTCTCTCTAATTTCTTTTTGGAATATTATTATTTGGAAGCATTCCTTTTTTTCGATAGAAATTTCTTTGAAAGTTCTCTTTTCAGTATTTCGACGACATTCCCGTTTTTTTTTTCCTTTCTCGTCGAATTTTCTTTCTTTACAGGTTTGGGACCAATTTATTTTTCTTTTTCATATATATATTGAATAACATAAAGGCCATTTTTGTTCATAACCAAATTTTTAAGTGATAACAAATTTTTGCCATACTTTCTTCTAAAATGTTCGCTATTACGAGTCCTTACTACACAAGACAGGCGGCTAGGCAGGGGGAAGAACAAATCCACTCTCAACAGATACACAGTAAACCCCCTGTCGGAATTTCTGATGTTTTCAGAATCGTCCCTACCTTTGACGGGAAACCCTGCGACCTAGACAAATTTATTTCCGGGGGAGATGTTTTATTTAGATCAATAAAAAAGGCAGACCCCGATATATACGAAACATTTCTGGAGCTAGTCAAAAATAGACTAGAGGGTCATGCATACGATCTTATTAGGTATAGCAAAATCGCTAAGTGGGAAGATTTAAAAGACAAATTAGAATCGGAATATAAAGAGGAGCAATCTCGGTCGACGGCACACAATGAGTTGATTTCTCTGAAACAACACTTCAGAGAAACCGTTCGGGAATAGGGAGATAGAGTCGCGAATGCTCTGAGGACTCTGAACTCTGCCACGTGTGAAATAACAGCAGACGCGGTGGTTAGGGAATACTTAATAGAAGAAAACATAAAATTGGCCGTACAAATATTTGAGGATGGACTACAGAACGAACAATTGAAAATACTAGCTAAAGTCCATGGGGGAAAAAATTTAAAACAGTCGATTGCACATGTAGTATCACATGCTGCCCGAATGGACAACTCTCCCAGGTCATATCAATATAATGAAAAACCTAGATTCAATCGTATAGTCTGCCAAACCTGTGGTAAGCCAGGGCATTCTCAGGACACATGTTATCGGAACATGCAGTCCAACAATTTTCCGAATAGACAACCCATAAAAAGGGAATACAACAGTTTATGCAATTTCTGTGGACGAAATAATCACACAGAGAACGAGTGTAGATACAAGATATCTAGGAATGGATCGCCTTTAACAAATTACCAGCATGGTACAACAACGCGTAACCCATTCCGAAATAATCCTACTAACTCTGAAAATCATTTTGGTGAAAATTCCAGGACCACAAATAGACTAAATGATAAGCAAAATGTTCACTTTTCTCGGGTGCAAGAGTCGGAAAACGAGGCCTGACGCCAACCAAAATTTATGGAAGACAAACAAAATTTTTCTATTTACAGCATTAGATCTTTGGAAATAGATAACGACAAATTTAATGAAACTCCTACCCAAATTTACCTTGAGCCAGCTTATGATTATCCTAACCATATGACTAATTCCAATAAAGCTATAAATACAAATATAAAAGAAGAAAATATAATGACTCCGATTCAGACTACAATTCTGGAAATAATTCAGCAACTAAGACTGAAAATTCGGAAATTTCAGAAAATATACAACCAAAAATCCCTCATATTTCGGCTACCCCAATAGACAACCCCGACACTTCAGCATCAAAGACTGAAGACCTAAAAGTTGCAATTAAAATCGAAACCCAAGTCAGTTCAGCAGCTAACACTGATGAACAAATCTTTTCTGCAGCAAAGACTGAAGGATTAAATGTTTCTACAGCAGATATAACTGAAGAAATAGTTCAAACAGCAAATAGGACTGGGAACCAAGATGTTCTAACAGCTAATAAGTCTGAAAAACTATACGAATCAGTAACTGAGACTGAGAAACTAAATGATCCATCAGCAGTGAGTAAGACTGAAAAGGTAGACGTTCTGACAGCAGTTAAAGCTATGAAAAATGACAACATTAAGCCGAAAACAATAAATATTTTAACCAACGAAAACAAACACAAACACTTACTCAAACACGAAATAATAAAAAATGAAAATAATAATTTAACTAAAATAGGTACGGAAAAGGAAAACCATATAAGTACATTACACTTTTTTTTTTTACAACAATAAACGTTTATTCAAACACAAAATAGAAAAAAATAAAAAGTTACACAGTCATTTACGACATTTGAAATTATTTCTTAAAAAGATTTTTGGTATTATGCATTTCTATACAATCATCATAATAATAGGCCCAGAAAGATTTTGGAAAATTTTCCATAAATTTAAGGAAAAGATAAACACATAACAAATGGTCTTTGTTTTTTTGTTCAATATATATGAACTAATCAAACAATTGTAGGAATTGACGAAAACAAAAAAAAAAAAAAAAAAAAAAAAAGTTAAAAAGGGGGAATAAAGAAAGGAAATTTTAGAGGTAATATATATATTGGACATTTTGGAATTAATATATATATTCGAACGGAAATGAGAATTTTGAAACAATAATATTAATATTATATAATTAATGTAATAAGTAATAATAATTTTTGGATAAGAAAAGAAAAGGTTCCAAGGAGAAATATTTAAATTTAGTTAATATATAATGTAAATAGACTATTTTGGACTATTTTTCTAGTGTTAAGAACTTTTTGATTATTGAAAAAATTTAGTTAATATATAATGTAAATAGATTATTTTTCTAGTATTAAGAACTTTTTGATTATTGTAACCTTTGTTGAAAGATTAATTTTGAAAACCATTGTAATGTAATTGAACGAAAATCCAAGTTTAATTAATCTTAATCTAACATATAGTTACTAGAAAATTATTCTCTTCAAGGATAATTTTCTTTCTCGAAGAAGGGTGGGATGTTGTATTCCAGAATACTACCCTTATTAAATTTAACACTGAATCTCCTTACCCATCCTTAAAAACTTCCTTTAACATATATTACATTCTCACTTAATACATACCATTCATAAACATTCACAATATTGCCAGTTACAGCACATTTAATAACCTGCACGTTTTTATTCATTCAAAACATAGTAACTTTGATTTTCGTTCAAATTTTATTCAATTTAAAAGTCACAGAGACTTTGTTAAAAGTTGTTTTGTTCATGTTATAATTTCCAGTAAATTAAACACAATGTTCTATAAGTAGAGAAAAAATTCAATTGTAAAATCAGTTAGTTTTGAGTTGAGAAGAGAGAAAGAGTTCAGTTCTGATTGAGTAGTTTGAGACAGAAGTTGAATTTGAAAAGTAATAAAGTAGTAATTGAGTATCAGAAACAAATTGAGTTCAGTTTGAAAGCAGTTAGAGTTTAAGTAGAAGAAATTAAGTTCCAGTTAAATAAATAGAGTTAAATAAATAAAATTGAAGAAATCCTGCGTTTTAATAAGTCTACAAAATAAAAGGTCCCCACTCTTCCCTCATTCCGAGGAAGCACGGCGCCGGACAATCAACAATTTGTTTGGATTTGCCTATCTTTTCCATTTTAATTCTAACACTGACAATTAGGCTAATAAGTATTGGAAAGTATATAGAAGTCTAATAATAAAATTAAACTTTTTATAATAGATTAAGAATTGTTTAACATTGAGTTATTGAAAAAGACTATGATTGATTTATGTGCATGGGTCTATTCATTTTGTGGTTCAGAAAATATACCATAGCTCCGTAATTTTGATATTTGTCAAAGTTGTACTTATGTTGTCAATCTTGTAATTGCTCAGTTGAGGTTTGCCATTGTACAATATCGATCGTTTAACCAACAAACAACGTATTAGAATTGTTAACATTTTTTAATAGAGATTCTACCATAGCCACGCGTTACACCAATGGATTATAATCGGTATAACCGTCCATTAATTAGCTGTCTAGATAATGAGATTTGTCCACGTTAAACTTTCTTTTTGTTGGGCTATCCGAAACATCGCATCTACGCTTACAAACATCAAATTCTTGGGAAGTTAAAAATCAAAAAATCATGGGTGAAATATCAGAATATACGGAAAAGTAATTGATTCGTGATAGACATTTAAATTATCTTTTAAAACATTTAATGCCAGATACGAGGTTAGTTTGATATGTCAGTGACCTGTTGAATAAAAGATTTTTTTTTCGGGAAGGCACTTTATTTCTCGACATAGTCTTCTTTTAGCTCAATACATTTAGGCCAGCGTTTTTCCAAGGTTTTTATTCCTTCCAAATAACAGGTTTCCTTAAGGCCGTCAAAGTAGGCGTGAGGTTCTGTGATGACAACTTCATTTGACCCAAATCTCTTCCCGGCCAGTAGTTTCTTCAGGTTTGGAAACAGGAAATAGTCGTATTAGACTAAATCTGGAGAATATGCTGGAGGGGGTAGTAGTTCGAACCCTAATTCATGGATTTTGCTGGATTATGCTTGTTACGGACCTCGCGTCCGTGGCCTCGCTCAACACTCACTAATTTCCTCAAATTTCCCCTCTCTACTTGTAAATGAAATAAATATCGTCAAGTAGCTAATTTGCATAAGCTACTTTATGCAAATTCTACTTGGCAGAAAAAATAATAAAAAAGGCGTTGGCGCCAAATAAGTAGTAAAAATGTCAACAGCAAAAAAATAATGACAATTACACAGAAGGCCAGAAATTTTCTGTCAGCAAAAAAGGAGCACAAGAGAAAACAAAAATTAAATAAAATTAAAAATTATTTGACGTACACCTATTGCAAGAACGACTGTAACAGTTGGGTATAAGTATAAGTATCAGAAGTGCGACCGCACCGGGTTCCACTGCAATTCATTACAAAAATCAGGATCAATTATTGTCAAGATTATCAACATCATCAACAGACTAGTCAGCTGAACAGGGGGTCACTAGGATCAACGTCCCCTGCACCCGGAATACCGATTAACAAGCAACGACCGCTCTACGGTCCGATCCCAAGTAAGTCCCGTTGCATTAGTTTCATCATTTTCATCATTTATGTGCTTTTATTCATTACTTAAATTAAATTGTTTATATTATATTAAAACATGCTCAATCAGTACACGAAATTAGCTTTTTACATTTTCGTTAAAATTCACAAGGTTGTCTGCTTTCAATGACTGCCAAACACAAACTGAATGACGCAGCTTCCTCAAACTTTGACAGTAGCCTAGTTACCGGAAGCAGTATTGGATTTAAAGTTACTGCCCGGGAAATTCAAAAAGTCACTGACTTATCAAACTACCCACGTAATAAAATAAAAATAATTCATCGAAATCTGAATCCTTTGTCTGTTTTTTTTATACTTTGCTTTACAAAGTAATATACAATTTTTTTTCATGCCTTCTAGTAATTCTTAAGTCAAATAGCTACGAACTTAGGCTGAAAAGTAATGCACATGTGCTTGTGAACCTCGAACAAACACGAAATAGCAAGTCCGGGCAAGAACTATATTAAAGTAGAGCTGTTAAGCTCCAGAATCAAATACGTACTTCTCAAGTATAAGTACAAGTATCAGAGTGCGACCGCACCGGGTTCCACTGCAATTCATTACAAAAATCAGGATCAATTATTGGCAACATTATCAACATTATCAACATTATCAACAGGCTAGCCAGCTGAACAGGGTGTCACAACGATCAACGTCCGCTGCACCCTGAATACCGGTCAACAAGCAACGACCGCTCCACGGTCCGATCCCAAGTAAGTCGCATTGCATTAGTTTCATCATTTTCATCATTTAAGTGCTTTTATTAATTACTTAAATTAAATTGTTTAAATCATATTACAAAAATTTTGGCGCAGCCAATGAGCACCAGCTGAGGTTCGTGTCGGATCCATCGTGGATACAAATCCAGTGGTGGGAAGAAGCCCCGACGCTCTAACGTCCCAACGCCGACTAGCGGAACTAGCGTCTAGGATTAAAAAATAGATAAGCCGTTATAAGTAAATAAAATATAATAGAAATTGTTTTATTTTTCTCAATTTACAGGAGAGAGGAGGAAGGAAAGAATCGACGTTGGGTTGGGAAATAAATAAATTATTATACCCAAATATTTTCTGGTGTTTCTTGTGTCTATTTCCAGGTTTTTGTCTTCTCCTTTCTTTCTTTTCTCTTTCCACTTTTTTAGATTGGGTCTTGTCATCGTTGGCCGATTATTCCTTAACCAGCTAATAGCGAACCAAGGTTAGATAAATCCGGGTAGTTATTTACGACATAGAAATAAACGCGTGATTTTAATACTCCGCGATGCAAACGAGAAGCAACTCAAGGAGGAGTTCCGCGGAACGGGCATCGGGGGAACCCATCGCCGTTATGTTGGGTCCCAAAAAGATCTTAGACCTGGTCCAAAACAATGTGGCAGAGTTCAGTGGCCACAAAGGTCCTAATGCAGCGAGGGAATTGCATAACTTCCTCGAAAGCTGTGACAGGATCTTATATTGTTTATCCGCAGCGGAGAAAAAAATGTTCTTGCAGTGGCCACCCGTGCGGTTAAGTAGAGAAGCTCGACGCATTTTTAAGGAAAACCTCCCAGCAACTTTCGACGAGTACGAACAATGACTCCAAAATACACTACTGCCACACGCTTCGTATGAGAAGTTACACTCGAAACTCTCTCATATGCGACAATCCCGCGTAGAGGATGTCGCAGATTTCACGCACCGGATAACTCAAGCGGTAACGGAATGCAATGAGGCAGCAATTCGTAAGTACGGATACAACAACAGCACAGCATTCGCCATCCAGATCGAGAGATTGGCAAAGTTGGTAGTGATGGTAGGGATCAGGAACGACCAAGTCCAACATCTGATACTAGAATTAGAAAGGGATCCACTAGATAGGGTTATTGCCAGACTTCTCCAAATAGAGAAAACCCAAAATGAGATGAGGAGCAACAGGGTAGACACATACCATGACCTGCCACCTTCACCTGAAAGGAACGAGACACATCTCATCTAATAGACAAACAATTTTAAGAAACAACCCTTTCTATTATTAGGAGGATGAATCAGATCCCCCAGAGGAAACAAGTAGGGTTTCAGACCAGAATTAGCCGAAAACATGGGAAAATCCACAGGGATCGAGACACAGGTAACATAGACTTGTAAACGATGCGTCTCAGGTAGTCGGGACCGGTTATAGGAACACCAACACTAGGTTCACAGAACGATCCCACCCTGTTACAGGCCCCCAACCCGGCAAAAAAAAAAACCGTTTAGGTCAGAAACACCACCGCATACTCCTAGAAGACCAATAGAGTCTAACATAAAACAGCCTGGGGTACCATGGTCCCATCAGGGAGACGAGGGGACTATCAAAGTGACTCACCCAGTCAAGGTCGGGATAAACGTGCACCACAACCATGGATTGCACATATGACATGCAGCTTCTGTAAAAGGAAAGGACACATATGACGAGTGCCTGCGACGCCGGAACACCATTGTATGCGAAGTGCAACCAATATAGTCACGATGCCTAAGACTGTCGTGCACAAAGCACACAAATGAAGGTAGATAATCCCGAGCATCTGTGGCACTTCTAACAGATACACACACACAGCACACAAGTCCAACAGTGAAGAACGCCGAAAGAAATTTGAATAAGCAAAAGCAATCAGAGCAGTATACCATAGCGATAACATAACAATTCCACATCAGTTGAGTGTACTTGAGTTTAGAAATCGAATTCTTACACGCGGCAGTGGATTGATGCTTCAATGCTTCGCTTTTCACCTATTTCATCGTATGTTCAAATCACCGTCTTTACTATCCTTGCTTAACGCAATAACACGACGTGATCTGTGTACATACAGCATACACTTTCCCATAGTAAACAGAACTTCACGACACGAATACGACTTCCGCATAGAGCACCGGCACACTCGCCTGCTCCGACGTTCTCTCGCTCGCTCGTTCCTCGCTTCGTCGTTCGCACACGAAGTTGATCGTAACAGAGTTACTGAGGAGGGAGTAGTGTGGCGTTTCTAACAGATGCACACACAATACACAAGCTAATAGTGAAGAACAACGAACGAAAATCGAATAAGAAAATGCATCAGAGACGTATACCATAGCGAATAACATAATAAATCCACATCAGTTGAGTGTACTTGCGTTTAGAAGTCGAATTCGTGCACGTAGCATTGGCCCGATGTGTTGAGCATTGGTTATATTTTGTAGTGATTCTAACCGCCATAGCGTCAGTTCAAATCGCACGCTCTTCACTATCATCGCAAACGCTATACCTCCACGACCAAGGTCGCAGAACCAATAGAAGTCACCCGTGAATACCTCAAACCAAGGACAGGAATAACCATCTACTTCGAAACAAGCAACAGCATCGAATCATAGAGTGTACAGCATTCGATGTTGTTGTGAGTTTTGTGGCCAAAAGGGTAACACGTGGGACGAGTGCCATTGCAAGGCAATGTGGGTACAATCCCAAAAGCCAACAACAGATGCACCCAAAGTGGTTAAGCCTGAACTCCGCGACCACACCCCTGCATGGTCTACACTGAATGGCAGACAGTCCAAAAAAAAAATCGAAGGACCATAGGCAGCCACACGACAAAGGCGGTCAACAGGCACGGACCAAGAGCAGTACTAGTTCCAGCAGTACTGAACATTCTGAGGCTCGAAAATTGAAACAACATCAGCAACAAACACAACGCCGTCGACCCGAGTTGAACCGTAGCCAATCAAACTCTATCGCAACTGACGCGTCAGAGACTCCAA
Source organism: Microdon myrmicae (assembly GCA_963931805.1). Classification (NCBI taxonomy): domain Eukaryota; kingdom Metazoa; phylum Arthropoda; class Insecta; order Diptera; family Syrphidae; genus Microdon; species Microdon myrmicae. Next base: position 77,599,447 of record OZ007499.1, read on the forward strand.
AGCAGGGACATCGGCGACAGAGAAACGGTCAATGGTGTACATTTTGCAGGCCACGGGCAGTGTGTCGACAAAGAACAAAGTGGGAGAAGTCGGGAAACTGCCAGAGGTCGGGTCGGAATTCTCCAACCCGACCGAACTAAAGTCGTCAACTAATGAAACCTGTCCTCAGCTCCCACCAACGAACGTTCCAGTTGTCCAGCTCCCATTAGACATCGGTTGTACGAATAGAAACACTACACGTCTAATAGTGGACACAGGTGCGGAGATCAGTATTATTAAGCTGAAGGCACTCCAATATGGAACCACATTGGACACAGAAAAAGCAACCACTCTCCAAACGCTTTTTGGCAAGGGCAAGTCTAGGGGATATTGTAAGGGGATATTCAAAATACCCCAACAAATCTCCAGTAGTTTTCAGGTGATAGGCTCCCTACCGGGATTATTAGCAGATGGGTTGTTAGGGAACGACTTCCTGTCTAGGAATTGTAAAGTTAATGGACCGGGAAACTGTTTGGAATTTTCCCAAACAAGATTAAATCCGGTAAGCTTTTCCATTAAGTTTACAAAAGACAGGAAGCGGATGTCAGGACATAAGGCAGCCAGTCGGGAACCCCCACCAAGAGGTCCAGACCGCAGTCGGTAGTATACCGGATACTTTATCCAAACAGGCGAAAGGCTGCGAAAACTTGTCGGACTCCAAGTACGCCAACCCAAGATGATGTCCCACAAGCCGAAAAAAGCTCAAGAAGAAGAAGCATTGGCGGAACACTCATTGCCAAACCCTTCGGAGGTAAACATTTTTCTGAGACCGGTAACAATACTGGGACGTTCACGGTAGTGACGGTAGAAAAGAAGACACATGGTGAACAACAACAGGCTGAAACCCTACTATGAATAGAGGAGGCCAAAAACGGACAAGCCATGACAAACAAAGGTAAGTAACGCACCACAGCCGGTGAAAGGTTTCACGCTACACTCTATACTTTTGTAGCCAATCTTCATTACTCTTCTAAGAATGAAGCTACCACTATTTAAGGCGGGAAGGTATTGTTACGGTCCTCGCGTCCATGTCCCCGCCCAACACAGCAGTATAGGATTTAAAGTTACTGGCCGGGAAATTCAAAAAGTCACTGACTTATCAAACTACCGACGTAATAAAATAAAAGTAAATCATCGAAATCTGAATCCTTTTGTCTGTTTTTTTATACTTTGCTTTCAAAAGTAATATAAAAATTTCTTTGATACATTCTAGTAATTCTTAAATCAAATAGCTACGAACTTAGGCTGAAAAGTAATGCACATATACTTGTGAAGCTCGAACAAAAACGAAATAGCAAGTCCGGGCAAGAACTATGTTACAGTCGAACTTTTAAGCTTCAGAATCAAATACGTATTTCTCAAGGTAGTCACCGTTGAAAATAATACATATCTCCCAACGTGTTTCAAGTTTTTATCCCGTCACTGAAAAATTTCTTAGACTCTTTTTCGAATCCAGGAGTTGATAGCGGGTCTCACCTCTTCGTCCGAGGTGTAATGATTACCCCTGAGGCCGCTCTTGAATAGAAGAAAAAATAAAAATCACATGGCCCGAGATCAAGGGAACAAGGTGGGTGTGTCATCGGTTCAAACTTCAAGTTTCGCAGAGCCTCTTCAGTTGGGCGGGAGGTGTGTGTACCGCATATTGCGACGATAGTGAAGAATGTAGCGATCCTAAATCGCTACTCCCATTCAAATCCCCAATAACATCAAATAATCCTATCCAAATCCCCAATGCTTCCCATTAATACATGATACACATCCAAATTCCATATTCAGTCACATGAACAACGAATTAAACCAAAAGTTAATTCGTCGTACATTGACTCAATTCCCAAAATCCTAACATCATGAAATGCTTGATTCAAAACGCATCTCATGATTCCCCTTCCCAGAATCTATCCAACAAAATCCTCAAACGATTCTCAGAACAAAATTCCAATCGAGGCACGCAAAGTCTTGCGTATGCTTCTTGGAATTTTGACACAAAAATAATTTACAAAAGTCAACGGAAAAAACTATAAAAGGGCAGTGGCTTTCGATTTCGTGATCAGTAGAAATACAGAGGCCGAACCGCTGGCCGTGTGCACCAAAGTATCCACTTTTACCCTCATGTAGAACCATATCTGAACCTCTGGTTCGAATGCCAATAAAACTAGCGTATTTTTACATTAACCAACCCCTTTCGGTCTCTTTCATTTTACACAAACAACACTTCGCGCTCTTCTCTCGGGTTTACCGTTAAAGCACGGCGCGGAGTACTACAAGAACGTGTGATTCGATCTGACGCTATGATGGTTAGAATTACGAAAAATTGTACCAGTGCTCAACACACAAGGCCACCGCCGCTTTTCTTTCTTCTTAGGAATAAAGAAAATGAAATAAAATAAACGACGTGTTTTCGGGTTTAAATGCAATTGCCTTTATTGCCAACTTACAACTCAACTTATGCATTAAACTTCACAGGCTTTTATATTTAATTATTGTTGATGCTGTAGTTCCCAGGCTCGCTTGTCTGTAGCGCTTCTCGGCTCTTGCTTATTGCTTCTGCAGGTGAATCGTCAGGTACGATGTTGATTCCGTTTCCTGTCCTTGGACATGAATCGTCATGGACCATGCTGTAGGTGTCGGATTCTGTCTGCGGTATTTGCTATGCAGCTTATAGCTGGCGATGATGTTTAGTTGCACAATCAACCGCATCACACAATTTTCTTACCAACTCAGCTATTGGCGATTACTTCATCATTTTAAACCGACACAAAGCTGCCAAATGACCAACGCTCGGCCGGGAAAATTATGGCAACCGTGTTTTGGATTGCGCGCAATATAATCTTCATCGATTACCTGCAGAGGGGAAGAACAGTCACAGGAGAGTATTATGCAACGTTATTGAATAAACTGAATTGCAAAATAAAGAAACAACGGCCCCGTATGGCGAAGAAAAAAGTTCTGTACCACGACGATAACAGCGATGGCCAAATTGGATCAATCATGATTTGAATTGGTTGTTCACCCACCGTGTTCCCCATACTTGGGGCCCGGCGACTATTATCTCTTCCCAAACCTCAATCGATGGCTCGAGGGAAAGAGTTTCAGATCAAATGAGTTAGTCATCGCGGGAACTGAGGCGTATTTCGGATGGTTAGAAGTTTCGTACCTCAGAAAAGCCATCGAAATGTTGGAAAATCGCTATACCAAGTGTATCCCACTCGAAGGCAACTATAACGTGTAGTGCTCTAAAAAGCCCTACCGCCTTTTCTCCATTGAAAATTATTTATTTATTTATTGAATTCTAAAGTAAACACAACATCTCACTCAGGATACCCAAAAATCGAGATTGTTGTACGAAAATGTGTATTTTCGAGATACAAATCTCGATTTGTTTGCCTTTATAAAGGAATAGTGTTTCGGATTCAGGATTATATGCTCTGGGAGAATCTATTACATCGGCTAGTACTCTCCCCGACACATATTCATCACACATCCCAGCAACACGATGACAGTGGAGAAACTGTCATCTCATGTTTGTTTACTGTCGTTGGTGGTTCGGCAATTATACAGAAATTGAATTACTGTCATCTACGGTGTATTGCTGCTTGAGTGAAAAGAGAAAAATCTTGAAGTTTGTTTTTTGTACGAAGATATTCTTCCTTTTACATTTTGTTTGTGATTAGACCAAATTTCTGAGCATTAAAGGACATTGTGGATTATACACTGGTTGTATCATTTGGAATTTCTGGATCACCCAACCCAGAAACTAACAGGAGACCAAGTAGCACATCGGATTCGTGCTCATTAGCGGTCTACAACGGCTTGGTTTTGCACAACGTAACAACCACATTCGTCAAATACATCCGTTGATCGCGGATGTCTGGATTCGCTGCTGGAACCCAGCGTAACTCGTCACGGCACACGGAGGGACCGTGATCATCTTCTACATGGCGGCTTGAGATCAACAGGTATTGCTGTGCCCTTCCGTTTTTCTTAATACGAATTTGTTTCAGGCATCGTTGTGTAGGACGCCATTGCGTCAATCCTCTTTTAGCGACGTAATCCACCGTCGCAATTCCCCGAACGACATTCCTCGTTCGGCGGAACATCAACATATAGGATCTCGACTGACGACATTCCTCGTCAGGATCGAGATTCTCAAAACAAATAGTAAAGTGATCTCCGGGCCGCAGTTGAATATCGAGATTTGTCCCTGAAGGCAGTCCCCAGGAGAAGGGCCGCAGTAAAACATTATTATTTGTCCCGATAGGACATGCTTTAGAAGTAAGGCCGAATTACACTGGACCCAGAATGAAGTAATCGCAAGGAAAATCTTTAATTTGACATAATAAAAACGCTTATGCTTAAGGGAACAAAGCAAACCTTGTTTTCATTTGTTACCTAACACCGGGTAAGTACCGCCGTGGAAACTCCATAAAAGGTAAAATTTGCAGATTCGGAGTATCATCTGGCCCCCACGGAAAACCAGCGAAACCAAGCAGTGAGGCCAAATCAAGGACGTTGCTCTTCCCTCTGGATCAGAGGAAGCAAGGCGACGAGCCCTTTGTAGGACGGTTTTTTCAGGAGCGGTCTATTTTAAGAGATCCCACATCCTTTTCAGGATAAGGAGACCCACTTCCTGAACCTGAACCCCTACAGAACATAACATTTTGGTGGCAGCGATGTGGTATTATCCAACAATCCCCTACCAAGAGGACGGGGAAACTGCTGAAGGTACTTTCATCTGGCTTACTTCTTACCGGACCATTCCGTCTTAATTCGTGCCCACTGCGTCGAGTAACAAGTTAATTCAGGAGGATACCGAAGACTGTTGGGAGATAACCATAAACAACAAAGCGGATAGTGAAATTTTTAAAGCGTATTCCGGGGCTTAGACACCGGATAGTGAATTTTTAAAAGCATTGCCTGGGGCTTGGACACCGGCAACGTGAAAAACACAACAAGAAAGTGTTACGTGAACCGCCACGAGTCCCGTGGAGAAGAGGAGAAATGTTTCCTTGTATAACACCCGACAAAATCAAAATATTAACAGGGTATCTAATCAACAACAGGGAAACGAGCTCACTCGGGCAGCGAGCAACGGCAATCCTTCTCGAGTTCAGACAATCGCCGATATACACCCCATCCCGATGTAAGTTTTCAAATGCGCGTATTTTTCTGCCCTGAATGTAAGGAGCCAGGAATATGTGTAAAATTTAAACCATCGGGTAGACTTTACTCCACTTTCCTTATTGACACGGGCGCAGACATCAGTCTGGTAAAATTAGACAACCTATATATTGAACAATCTGTAGAAAATTTACAGCCAGTGACTATATCCACCATTGCTGGAAAACCGGTCAGCACATGCGAAAAGATATTGGGGAGTTTCGAATTTAGAACTGACAGGCACTCCATACCCTTTAAACATAACCTTTTTGTAATGGGAAGCAACGTAGACTTCCAACACGATGGCATACTGGGAAGCGATTTTCTGGCGAAGCACCAATGCCACATTAACTTTGAGAAGGGGTTCCTTAAATTCGCTGTGAAGAAGAAAATCATGGTAGAACTCGAGCAGCTTTTAGGAAATAAAAATGAGGTCAGGGAAAATATTCAGAATGCCACGCCTTACGAGGTGTCTTGCACGGAAAATACAGGCATTCTTGAAAAATTGGATAACACCGTTCGTGAGTCAACATCCGAATCCGTTTGTCTACGGGCCGGATCTGATGCTGTGACAAACACAACAAAACCAACCATCCTTGAATCTTCCTTTTCCCATTTAAACAAAGTTTTTAGTTCAGGAAAACATGAACCTGAAACTTCAATACCCTCAGTAAAGATAACACAAAACGCCACGGTTGACTGCATAAAATTGCATCCACGATCACAATATAGTGTGAAGATTCACAAACATAGAATACCGGCAAAATGTAAGCCTGAGGAGCAAGTACTCCCAGCAGATTGTAAGCCCGAGAAACAAGAAATTTCAGCAAAGTGTAAGCATGTGGTACTAAGAGTCTCAGCAAAATGTAAGACTGAAAAACAACTAATTTTCTCGTTAGAAAAGAATAAGCTTGTGGATAACAGTCACATCCAAATTGCACTCGAACACATTCCTTCTTTCAGTAATTCGTTTGTCCACATTCTTTCTCTCGTTTTTCCCATTATCCAAATTTTAAAATGGGTTTTACAAACAAAATCTAACCAAAAGATCGTACCTCTGTGGGGTTTCTCTATATTACATGGAGAACCAACCCACAATTCCAACCACAATTTCCACCTTATTTCGACCGCTTTCAGCGCGTCATACCTACCCATTTCCTTCATATGTTATTCCCCTGTAAAACATGTCAAACGGACGCATAGCTAAACTCATTATCCCATGCAGATAATGCATAATTGAGTTTAGCTACATTCTTGCCATACGGCAACTCCATTCTTGCTAACCATGAGTTTCCCATCGGAAATCTCATAATGTCGGTTAGCAACAGCAAGTCTAAACGAACGACGATGTTGCATCATAGCAAAATCGCTGGGGTTATTTCAGCGTCTTAGAGTCTGGTTCTCACGCTGATTATTTCCCAAGCATCAGCGGCGTCCTATTGACTTTCCCTCAGATCATCCATTCGCTTAGGATCAATGATCTCTTTTTCCAGGGGAGTGACATCAGCTAGGTTTTCCTCTCCTTCGTATTTCTGTCTTTCCACGGTTCAATGCGCTCTGACTACACCATAGCCGTACCACTGGTTCACCAAGTCATGTCAGTAGCTGCATCTGATACCAACACACACAACCAAAGCTACCCCGAGATCACAGCACATCATGTTTCTGTTCTCTCATTCTCCATGTCCGGCAATTACCCTATTAACAAAAGCTACCCACACTTCGCCGGGCGTGAGGTTGAGAGACCAGAGGCGTGGTCTTTTTTGGTTGTCCTGTGTGTGGAATGACATACGAATTTCACCCCTGATTTGAGCAGTCGCTTGTCGTTCATCATCACGGGCAGTCACGCTGCCGCGCAAAATAAGTAAATTAAATCGGGTTTATTGTATTCAATTGCCATCGCGGTCAGACACGCATCTGTAATAATATTAAACGCCATCCATCATACTGGCTGCAGTCCTCATAATGCTTTTAGTTCTTTGTGGATTATTTGCCAAAGCGCACCTTTTTGATAGTTACATTGAGTTGTGATCCTTTTCTGTGTAAACACAGTGTTCTTCTATTTAAATCTAGTGATAAGTTATGTTACATATAAGTTGAACCTAATCAAATAAAAATAATTACCCAAAATAAAAAGAACTCCTAAATAAAATAAAGAACATAAAAAAACCGTGTTTTCTATTCCTGGATTTTCTTCGGGCGAACATTTGTTTTTCGTAGTGACGGTGCAGTGGGGAAGAAGTGAATCGTGTGACCGTGCTTGGTGCCATACTTCTTCACCCCCACACCTCCACTTACGAATAAAAGAAAGTATCAAATCTTAATCTCGAAACTTTATTATTCTTTTAATATATTGTCGCTCGGAAGTTTGAACTATGTTACACAGCCAAACCCGAAGAAAGCGTGGGGAGTCTTCCACAAATTTAAGGAAAAATTTAAAACGAAACAAATCGACTTCCCACCATTATTATTCAAATATATATATACATATTTAAACAAGTAAATAAACATATTCTCTTCTTCCCGAAGATTTTAAATATTTAAACAACCACAACAAGAAAATAAAACCATACTAGGCAATCACGAAAAAGAAACTCCAAAGAGTAAAAGTCAAATGGAAATAAATGCATATATGTTTGGAAAATTTCTAAACAAATGAAAAAAAAACTACAGGTAAATTAAATATATCTATAAAGAAAAATATATATACAATTAATAATGTTAAATTCCCCTCTTAACAAATTATTGTTCAAAAACGAAATAGATACATGTATATAATAACGAAAAAAAAATTTTTTGTCTACAATAAACAAAGAAAATTTATAAAATAATACAACTGTATTAACAATTCAGGAGATAATAAATAAAATATAACAGAAATTAAATCTCCACATAACTCATACATTTGGAAGATAAAAGTTCCAAAACCATATTATAAACAAATATTGACGATAAAAAAAAATGTATTATACAAATATTTTAATTAATACTTAAATATATAAACCAAAATATTGTAATAATAAGTAATCTTAATTTGAAAAGAAAAGAAAAAACACATTATATATATATATATATATATATATATATATATATATATATATATATATATATATATATATATATATATATATATATATATGAAAAAAAAATGAAATAAATAAAACGAAACTTACGATACGATATAATATTAAAAAAAGAATTTCTAATATTTATATAAGTACAAAACAGTTTTCAACTAATAAATAATAGAATATAAGAAAATGTTTGTATAATTCAAAACTAAAAAGAAAAAAAGTTGTAGAATTTAATTGTACGTTCAAATACATAAAAAAATTATATAAATAAATAAACACACGACAAATAAGGACAATGAAAAGTCCTCACAAAAAAAAAAAAACAGAAATATGCTCTGTAAATAATGAAAATTCCTATGTAATACACAAATCCTATGTAATACACAAATCCTATGTAATACACAAATTGTAAAGGTAAGCCGTAAAAACCTTACTCAACACTTATCTATATTTCCTTGTACAAAGTTATAATAGTACTTTATAAACAAAAACAAAAAACCCTTATAAAAAAAAAAAAAATATATATATATATATATATATATATATATATATATATATATAACTCACAATTGTTATTAATTGTAATGAAAAAACAAAAACATTGTAAATAACACTTTTGATATATGTACTTACAACATAATCATTGATTACTTCAAATTTCAAAACTTAGAAATTTGTACCGTAAGCTAAGAAAAGTAAATATTGTATACCTAAAGCTCCTATGTTAGAAAAGCTCAGGCCTATGTAACGGAATCACAATACCATCATCCTTTATTCTCAATCACACCATTTTCCAGAAAATTAATCTCATAAAGATCAATTTTCTTTTTTTCAAGGAGGGGAGGATGTAGTGCTCTAAAAAGCCCTATCACCCTTTTCCCCAATTCCTATCAAAACCCGAAAAAAACCAAACATGATCCAAAATTCGCAATAAATGAATGAAACATTTCTTTTTCGCCTAACATTTGCGCCCACGGCTTAATTAAATCCAAAACCATAAATTAAAATCAAATTCACAATAAGCGAATCTAATATTCGTTTATCGTTTTACATTTGCCCCACGGCATCAATCGAAAACCAAAATTCAGAGATCGTTATCTCTATCTGAAAATTTTCCATTAAGAAAAACAAATACAAAACCAAACCAGATACATTCCCACATCTGCGAAATAGTTTTGTAAGAATTCAAGAAATTGAATTCTTATCTAAAGTAAACACAACAGCTCACTCAGGATACCCAAAAATCGAGATTGTTGTACGAAAATGTGTATTTTCGAGATACAAATCTCGATTTGTTTTCCTTTATAAAGGAATAGTAAAGTGATCTCTGGGCATTCACTCGCCGATCGTTCATGCGGACAGACGTATTCATCGTGTGCTCGTTGACGAATAAAATTGAAAAAAAAAAAAAAATTGATTCCGTAGACGTTAAGTCGTCGACGATCGATCGCGTTCACACCGAATCTTGTGTGATAAATTGCGACTCATATAACACTCGCAAACACGTGTAATTTTCGGTGGATGCCGTAGTCGAAATCTGTCTTCACAGATGCCAGACAACGATCCGAGCGCTACCCGGGAATATTTATTGGAGCGGAAGAGAAGAGCCATTGAAACTCTTCAAAACTCATCAAAGAAGATCACAAAAATGGAAAATCCAGGAAAACAGATTGACTACCAACAAAAATTCCACGAAGCCGTGGAACACATCCAACAGCTTACAACAGATGTGAAACAACTCCGGGAGGAAATTCACTCTCTAAAGCAGCCCAGCCAAAACAACGACGATGCCAGTATGGAGATGACGCCTTCTCCCAGCTTAATCCAAAAAACATCTCCACCCAAACAACTATCATCAGCCCATAAGGAAGCCACCAAGCAAACCAAGCCAGCAGCGAGTTCCCTGCCTGCCCAGCACAAAAATGTTAGACCACCACCAATCTACATAAAAAATGTGACCAGTATAAAGGGAACAATTCTAATACTAGAAAATGCACTAGGACATCGCAACTTCACCACAAACACTAAAGGCTCCTCTGTCTCCATTGCAACAACAACTCTGGTTGATCACGAGAAAACCGTTAGAAAACTTGCGGAACTACAACACCAATTTTTTACGTTCCAACACCATCAGCTCAAACCAACAACGTTCATCATTAGGCACATTGACCCAACTTGGACCAACGAAGAGCTAGCGTCGGAGATCATCAGGATTTGCCCAGAGCTGAAAATCCACAGGCTGGACTATTTTCAAACTCCGTACATGCGGGAAAATAACTTAAGGAACCTACGGATTATCCAAATCGCTCCAAATGAAGACGCCAACAAGCTCAAACAAATTAAGTACTTGTTTACCCACAAAATCAGCATCGAGGAGCCTCATAAACAAAGTATCCTTCATTGCAAGAGATGCCAAGGCTCAGGACACTGGGCGGTGGCTTGCCACCTAAATATATGATGCGGCAGATGTGCCGAAGAACATCAAGCAAGAGAATGTAAGGTCAATCCACATGGTATGGAACCAGAAAAAATCCAAACCACAAACCCCGATGGATCAATTACCACTAAGGAAATCGCTGTAACGTGCTGTAACTGCGGAGGTCCACATCCGGCCAATTTCTCCCAGTGTCCGCATAAATTGAGAGTTCTCCAAAGAAGAACAAAACCAGCAACAACCAACAAATCCGCACCAACCAAATCCACATCGCAGAACACATTACCACAACATACAAGGCCAGGAACATCATATGCGGATGTCATCAAGAACAATCAAAACACGCCGACGTTAAACAACCCCAACTCCATTGGCCTCAACCTGGACATCATGGGCTACATCAAGAGTCTACAAACTATGCTTCCTACATTGAAGCATATGTCGGATATCGAAAAAAAAGGTGAGATTCTTTCACTTATAACCTCCCGTATTCTTTCTCTCAATGTCTGAACTAACTATAGCCGCCCTCAACGCAGAGTCTATATACTCCAACATCCGTAAGCAACACTTACGGTTGTTTGTTAAAACCTTCTCCCCAGACATCCTTCTCCTCTCAGAAACGTGGCTTAAGTCCAACTCCCGAGTATCCATCCCCAATTATACATTTATTTCCAACCCCAGAACTACTGGATCCCATGGAGGTACCGGCATCCTAATAAATAATAAATTTCAATTCACCGAAATCAGGTTCGCCAATGTTTTCAATATTGAATACACGGCAGTTAAACTTTTTTGTGAAAACAAAATGTAATCATAGTAACATCCGTTTACATCCACCCAACACGAGAACCAGACTTTCCTCACTCTGACATATCTCAAATAATCAGACAGTCTCTCCCCGCACCATTCATAATCGGTGGAGACTGGAACGCTCGACATACAGCATTCAACGACATAAAGAATAACAAATACGGCTGCCAACTTTTGCACCTCCTCTCATCTCACCAATATACGTATATCGACAGTCCACTGCAGCCGACTCGTGTCACCAACTCGACGCGGTCAACAATTGACTTCTTTCTCAAGTCGGCTGATGTCTACTCAACGAGCCCCCCCCCCCCCCCCCCCCTCTCCAAAGTATCCTTCCTCTTTCCCTCTGATCATGGTTCCGTTCACACTTCGATCAAAGTTCCCTCCTTCGAACTGCTCTACTCACACAGTCCTGTCCCGAACTTCTCCAAGACTAACTGGAAAAAGGTCAATAGAGACGTCGCCGCGAGGTTTTCTAACTTGCAAATCCCCGAATCTTCTAACCTAATCCCGGCTGATATCGATCGAGCAGCCCTAAAAATTGAGCAGACACTCAAGGATGCCCTCACCAGCAATACACCCACCACCATCCCTCATAATCATCTAGGAAAACCTTTACCCAGAATCCTAATTAAATTGCTGCGTCTCAAAAAACAACTCCGCCGAAAACTTCACATAAGATTCTGTCCTTTTATTAAAAGTCAGATCCAACTCCTGACCACCTTAATAAATGAACATTTAAAAAAGTTCGCGGATCAGACTTATACCTCTACACTTAACAATATTAAACCCAATCGTGATCTCTTCAAAAACATCAACCGACTAACTGGTCGGAAGTTTAAACCGCGACTCGATCACCTTATCAGCCCACTCACCAACAATATTATCCAATCCGACACGGACATAGCCAATTGCCTCGCTGACTACTTCTCAAAGATCCATCAACAAAATGATTCCCTCTCAGACCCTAATTTTCGAAATACTGTCAACGAATATATTTCACACAGATTACCTGCATCTTATACTCCTTTCATCGGAGAATTTAACGACACAAACAAGGCGTCACATCCTTCAGACACCACCACATTTTTAACCACAGATGAACTCATCAAGTTCATAAAATCACGACCCAACAAAAAATCTACCGGTATAGATGGAATACCACACCTTCTATTTAAAAGACTTCACCCGCCAAATCTACTTCCCATTTTAGTCCTTCTTAACCACATCATAAATGCTTCACATTTCCCAGAGAACTGGAAAATTGCGGTAGTAATTCCCATTAAAAAGTCCGGCAGTTCCAATAACACATCCAACTATCGTCCAATATCTTTATTGAACACCCTAGGCAAAATATTGGAATGTAAGATCTACCAGAACCTTCTTTCGTTTGCCAGTGATAACGCTCTCATTCCTAATTCTCAGTTTGGCTTTCGTGAGCGACACTCTACTTGCCATGCGTTACTAAAACTTACATACGATGTCACAACTGGTCTAGAAAACCAATGCCCTACCGTATGCATATCTCTCGATATCTCCAAAGCATTTGATTGTGTCTGGATCTCAGGACTTCTTTATAAGCTGCACTGCTTATTTGGTCTGAATTCCAATATCACAAAGCTCCTAGCATCTTATCTTTCTGGGAGGAAATTTATGGTCAGAATAAATTCTTCCCTCTCACAAACTCACAACATAACCGCAGGAGTTCCCCAAGGATCCATTCTTGGACCACTTTTATATCTTCTATACACATCCAATATCCCCCAACCTCCACCTAGTGTTGTAATGCTAAATTATGCTGATGATACTTTAATCTACTCTAGCAGTAGATTTGTCAAAGCGGCAAGAAACCGCGTTAACAACTTCCTCCCGCTCATCTCAGCATACTTTAACAAATGGAAAATTCGCCTCAACCCAACCAAAACCCAGCTAACAGTGTTTAAGGGCAAAAACGCTCACTGCACAAACAACACTAAACGTTGCCACAACAAAATTAAACTAAATCTTAATAACACCCTCATAAAACCTTCCAAAACACTAAAATATTTGGGAGTAACCCTTTCCAACAACTGGCCATTCTCAACCCACATCAAAAATTCTCTTCAAAAAGCCTCAATACAGCTTAACCTGTGCAGACGAGTGTTATGGAAACCTAAAGGCCTCTCTCTTAAAGTCAAACAGCTCATCTACAAACAGATAATCAGACCTACTCTTACATACGCCTGCCCATTATGGTACCACATCTCACCCTCCCAAATGGAGAAATTACGAGTGTTTGAACGAAAATGTTTCCGGTTTATCACTGGCTTACACCGCAAAACCAACTCATATAGATACCATTGTAACAACGACCTTTACAACACCGCAGGCATCAAACGACTGGATAGACGGATCCTAGAACTGTCGATAAATTTCATAGAAAACCTTCCTAACAATCCCAACCCGATAATAATGGACCTACCATCACCCTCCTCCAATATGGGAGCTCACTACCGTAATTGTCTCCAAATTAGGACCCTCTTCGCCGCATGCAGACTGGTTAACGATCTAAACGAGATCGTGTACCACAACACCGAATTGGCACCCAATCATTTCAAATACAGCAACATCCAACCATTCTCCAAGATCCTTGCCTTTAACACAGAACCGAATGGCTCTCCCCTCCTTCAAGAACTTACCTGATCCTATCCCTTACTATCCTCAATCCCAACGAGAAATCCTACATCCATAACTAAAAATTGTAAATATTATTTTTAAGTCAAATTCGAATTGTCACTATCATTGCAATATCAAATATTGTAAATTGTATATAAGATCAGATTAAGTTAGATTAAGTTATGTTAAGTAATTTAAAGTAGGCTAAGTTAAAATAAACAGAATTCCTGGTTTTTTCTGACCTTTTCCAGGAAAAACAAAATTACCAATATATATAATTCCCAGTAAATCTTAAGCACATATAAAAAGAATTGTTTGAAAAATGTTAACAAATAACATGTAAACACTTAATATGTAACAAATCTATTATAAGTTAGCTGTATTACTTATTGTTACTATTCATTTTTGGTCAAATAAATACAGTTTGGCAAAAAAAATTATCTCCGGGCCGCAGTTGAATATCGAGATTTGTCCCTGAAGGCAGTCCCTAGGAGAAGGGCCGCAGTAAAACATTATTATTTGTCCCGATAGGACATACTTTAGAAGTACGGCCGAAATACACTGGACCCAGAATGAAGTAATCGCAAGGAAAATCTTTAATTTGACATAATAAAAACGCTTATGCTTAAGGAAACAAAGAAAACCTTGTTTTCATTTGTTACCTAACACCGGGTAAGTACCGCCGTGGAAACTCCACAAAAGGTAAAATTTGCAGATTCGGAGTATCACCTGGCCCCCACGGAAAATCAGCGAAACCAGGGACTGAGGCCAAATCAAGGACGTTGCTCTTCCCTCTGGATCAGAGCAAGCACGTCGACGAGCCCTCTGTAGGACGGTTTTTTCAGGAGCGGTGTATTTTAAGAGATCCCACATCCTTTTCAGGATAAGGAGACTCGCTTCCTGAAACTGAACCCCTACAGAACATAACAAACGCACTGTTGCACAGGTCTTGAAAACGATGGCCAAATGGGACCAAATACGATTTGAATTGGTTGTTCACCCACCATATTCTGCAGAGTTGGCGCCCAGCGACTATTATCTGTTCCCAAACCTCAAACGGTGGCCCCAGGGAAAAAGATGCAGATCGAATGAGAAAGGCATCGCGGAAACCGAGCCATATTCCGAAGCCTTGAACATTTCGTACTATATTGAGGAATAAATATAACTTTGCCCAAAAAACGCTCGTTTTCATTAAAAATCGTGGGACTTTTTAGCCCATGTAGTATATGTCCTATAAACCAATGACCACACAAACATTATTAAAAGATATTATAGATTCAATAGAAGGAGAAGAAGAAATATTAAACCAATACTTTTTATCAAATGAATTAGAAAAGTTTATTATGTTGTCATACATACACAGAGGGCTTCAATACTTTGAAACTGTCTCTAAATCCTAAGTAACTTGTATTCGAGTTCACTGTTTTATATACTTCAATATATAACATAGTAAGAAAATGTCCTTAGAGCATTAAAGAAAATGTTTGTGGAATACTCATCCGAGAGCGGTAACGACACCAAACAACTTTAAAACTATCCTCAAAATTTTTAAAACGGTGAAATGCACAGCCACCCAAAAACACATGGCTTAGAGTGGTCTAACTCGAAGATGAATTAGTGACATTTGCAAATCTTTAAAACGTCGTTCACAACGTCACGAATAGGTACAACACATCGTCCCAGTACAAATGCGATATCAAGAGTATTGTCCTTGAACAGCAGCCGTAAAGTGTCCTGGTATTATTCATTAGATATTGTCCTATGATAGCCGTTTGGATTTAGTCTCACATTCAAAATCACGAACGGAACGTGTTTCAGGGTAGACCTACAAAAATTCAAATTAGACCTGTCAAATATTAAGAGTACTTGAAACTTATTTAACGTTTTACAATTGCATAACAACAACAGATTACATTGGTGACCCAGCACAATTCAAGGACGAAGGACAGTAAATTACAAGTCTAGCAGGACCAACTCACACCAAAAATGTTTTTATATACGTATACACTACGAATATAATCAGAAAAGTTGTTTCCTGTTTCACACAAAACATTCCGTGGAATAGCAATGAGACGACTCACGAGGATGAATCAAACAATAAAACAGTACGGCAATAAACCATTGTATTGTGAACACCTTGCCTCTGATTTATTACATTCCCATCTCGGGAAAAGACACACATGTTCTTACAAGTCGGGTGTATCCATGTGAAGGGTAATTAAATGATCACGTCACACGTCAAATACAACTTAAATTGGCGGTGTATTATTCGAATCAACGTAGTCGAATTAAACGCCGAAGAGAAATGCACTACGGTTTAAAGATAGTCACGAAAGACGTTTCTCATTTGCTCTTCCTGTCGCTAGATGTCACGCATGTCTTACCTTCCATAATTTAAGGCGAAGAAGAATTTAAACTCCCCATCCGTTGGTCAGAGGCAAGGAGAGAACAACTTATTAACATTGAACTCTAAAACATGCGATTGCCAGTCTTTTATGGTCTTACGAGTAGCTCAAACCAGCCAAAACAGTCGGAACTGCTGTTATGAACTTTGATTGTCCTACGCGAGCGAGTGCTGCCCGATAAAATGGTGGGAGACAGATTAGTGTTCTGCGAGATGCCTTGAACACAGGAAGTTTTTTTCTCCGTAGAGCCAAACTACTGCATACAATGAATGTTCTGAATCTTTTTCAAGCTCTTCGTTTTATGGACTAAGAGGTGAACTGTCGTTTCCCTAAGTTTAGTTACTAACAATTACCGTCACCGAAGGCCAGGACGATCCTTGTCTCTGTTCAATCCAAGTTGACATGCAGTCTCCACGTGATACCCCTGGATAGCTACTATATCACCCGCCAAGTAGTGAACCAATGCATACAGCGATATCCCGAAAAGGTTGACGCAAGACTAATAACCTTCCCCGGAAAAACAAATTATTATGGACAATTTAACAAGTCTCAGATATGGGACCGGATACCGGTGGAGAGACTTGCTAAATAAGGCCAAGGCCGGATTCCGGTTGTAGTGCCGGTGATGATGAATTACCGTCATACCCCGATAGGAATTGCATTTTTTTTGCACCAGCGCGCACATTTTGAAATACCCTTAAACGTCAGAGCACAGTGTAATTAGAAGAAGAGAGAGTGGATAAGTTATGAACATATCAGTAGTATCGATGCGTTTTTAATCGTTTCCTCTTTACTTGCCCACCTGTGGCTCGCAGTCATTTCCCACAATCTCGCAATATCCAATTACGAGCACATTTTTTTCATCGTATCATATATCGTCATTCATATGCAAAAGTAAACGCCACACCTGGCATGGGTGTTTCCCTGGCAATTGCTGGCGCCTGCAACAATGCAACGCATGCAAAAATGCAACGGAAAATGACAATTACCGTACCCCAGGAATTCTCATAAAAATGCATATGCCTACGAATGAAAGGCACATGGATAATAACGGAACGTCATCTGGCGATTTGAAGTAACGAAACGAATGCTTGAACTAAGACCACTGAACTTCAAGTGGATCGAGTAGGTGGAAATAGCTTTTTGCACTCGATATGGGTCAAAGTCGACTGAGTGGAACTGCTGCAGGGTAATTTACTTGCGTTTGAATTCATGCCAAGCTTCTTCCTCGATAATGCGAGTATAAAAGGAGCTGTTGCAAAGGGAATTAGGCAAAGTTAATTTAATACAATAACGAAGGCCTCGGTAAATAAATAAAGAAGTAATCAAAGCAAAAGGTCACAGCCTCGCATAAGTACAGCTGGCCTTTTGCTTAAGAATAAATGTTAAATAATTAATAAAAAAATCATAAAACAATAAAAAGGTATAAGTCAATTAAAGAAGAAAAACGTCTTTTGCTTATCCGCCTATTCGCTCTTCTCTCGCTATTGAGGGCGGATCGCTCGTCTTTCTATGCTCTCAAGTAGGTCGAGGGTATGTTTATGATCAGAGCTCCAAACATGAGAGCAACATTCGAGCGCGGGTCTGATTTGAGATTTATACGGGAGAAAAAGTTGGGGCGGAGTAAAATATTTCTTGGCTCTAAGAAGATACCTCAGTTTTCCAGAGGAGGACCTTTCGATGTTCGATACGTGTTATGCCACTATACATTTCCCCAGACCGTGTGGCCGAGCGATTTCATGCTTTTCCTAAACTCGAATGCCTGGTCATTCATAGTCAGCTGGGGAATTGGTGATCCACTTTACTTTGTGAATGTTGTATATTGTGTTTTCGTTCCATTGATGTCGATGAGATTGATGCTGCCCCACTGCAGGACCTTATCCAGATCCTGATTCAGAAAGTCAATCTGTCTACATCACAGCTGGTGCGACGTTGATACACTTCTCTGAATACATGGAGAACCAATCCACTATTTCCGCCTAATTTCGACCGCCAACAGCGTGTCAAACAAAACCCAATTTCTCCTACTTATCTATTCACCTGGAAAAGAATGTTGCAATAACGGACGCATAGCTGAATTCATTATTCTACGCAAGTAATGCATAATTGAATTCAGCTACCTTTTCTGCCATGCGGCAACTCCAGTCCTCTAACCATGAGATTTCCACCGGAAATTCTAATCCAAGTGGTTAGCAACAACAAGTTGAATCAAATGACGCTGTTGCATAATCATGCAACGGCTGGGGTAATTCCAAATTATTCGAATTTAATTCCCACGATAAAATACCCTAGCCAAAGTAGCGTCACTTCGACTTTCCCCAGACACTCTATCCGCTGGGGATCAATGATCTCTTTTCGCAGGTGAATAGCACCAGCTACATTTTCCTCTCCTCCGCGATTCTGTCTCCCTACAGTTCAATGTACTTCGAGGTCACCACAGACATCGCACTAGGTCAGTGGAACACTTCGGAGACTGCGTTAATACACGCACACTAAGTCAGATCAACCCTGTGTTATTGTGCTTTCCTTTTGATTTCTTCATCCTTTCTACGTCCATCGACGTCGAATGAATACGCAACTACTTATCCACCTCGATGAGCGTGGGGAATTGAAGGATGCACAAGAAAGCACGATTACCATTCGTTGAACGTTGTGCGAAAGCAGAAATTACCCATCTTCATCCCTAATTCAGTTGGTCGTTATTAAAGTACTGCAGCGTGTGCACGCTGGTGCACACGCTCGCGCGCGAAGTAAAGGGAAAGTGTTGTCAGACGAACGTAATGTCCCGTTAGTCAATCGAGAAAGAGAAACGCGCTGCTCTTTTAAAATAGACTGGTTACAACTACTTATTTGGCGAATCGACGAGATATTAATTTGACACGTCCACCTTACATCTATTTGTTAAAAGTGTAAATTCGAATGAACAATAAAGAACGATAAAAACTAATTAAACGACACCAGCGCATTATCATTTATTGCCTTCTTCTGGATATTTTTTTGAAGTGTAGGGGATTGAAGGAACCGCGTGCCCCTGACCGGCACATACTTGAACCCCACAACACTAATCGACTGATCACTCAAAAAAGAGGAAACAAGCATACTATTATCCTCAAAACTGAACACACAACCCGTAGATTCCAATAAATCATTTATGTGAATCAAAAACAAGGTTGGAACCGAGGATACAGATCCGAAAACACCCCGTCCCCAAGAATTCGTTTCTATCAATTCTCGAGGAAGCTCTTCGTCCACTCGCAAAGATGCTGGGAAAGTCTGTATGAACGAAGCTTTCTCATCAATGCCACGTACCAGACGCGGTGAACAGTCTTGGAGATGTACAATGCGACCGCTCTTGATTTACCATGTCTTTCAATCGCAGATGTCCATATATTAGTTATAAGGCTCAAACGGTCTCCCGTGGACCCCCTGCCACGGAATCCGTATTGACGATCATTCAAATATTTAACGTTCCATTTCAAATATTTAATTAACCTGGCATTTATCACGTTTTCCATCACCTTGGATAACATAGACAGTAATACTGCTATCAGACGGTTATTTTGTGGGAGACACTTCTTCCCCGTCTTTGGGATTGGCTGAACTCGAGCGATTTTCCAGCAGGTAGGAAATGTCCATCGTGCATAAGATAAGCGAAAGAGTTTGCCAAGAACCGCCGACAGTTCTGGGGTATAGTTTCCGTCCGGGCTAGTTACAATCAATTATAGTCCAATCTGTTGAATAGTAAGCGGGCGGAACTTCGCATCCTACATTGAAGACTGTACCGGCGCGATCCCAGGTGGCCCCAAAATACCGTTATCGAGGTTTTAATTCGCGGAAATTAAATTCCCGAACACATTAACTTTATCTTATGAACTTGTGATTAGTGTCCCGCTGTTCGTCACTAATGGAAGGAAAGAGGAGGAAGCGAAGTTACTGCTGACTTCCCCAATGACCAGAAGGGATGCAAATCAGTTGGGCACTCAAGGAGTTTATTGGCCACTTTATCGCAGCTTTCTGCGGGTTACTAAACGCCTGGTTGCACGCGTTTCTGATCCTAACAGAAATCGTTCTGTTAAGCTCGGTGGGATCGGAGGGCCATTGCTTAAAGCTCTATTAGCAACTAGTTTACCTCCGGAATTCTTTATCTCAGAAGGTACCATTATGACTTATCTCCGTATTAGTCCGGGCCACCAGCCATACATCCGAAACATAGTCGAAAATTGCTCCCGACTGTATCGTGGAATGTTCAGTGTGACGCCCATGGGACCGACTCACCACATAAACCAACCTTTTATTGAACCGGTCCATTAGCCAAGTTTCGAAAGATGGCCAGGGATTTCTCTCAACCATTTGACAGAGACTATAGCTTGATAGGGAGGTATTTCAGCGGGCGGCAGGGCGATGGGACCCCACTTACAACTCGGCCTTTAGTGGCATCTTATGACAAGCCGGCCCAGCTTTAAGTATATTTTAACGCCTTACTCACAAGGCAAAAAATAATAATAAAAACATCTTATGGGTATTGTTTATGGTGCGATTTTAAAATAAATGTCTAATAGCAATCCATCAAGCGTCGATATAAGCAGACGAGCAAAGTAAGGTCATAAATTTAATCTCTGGCTGTGTTACATTTGTAGTCGTTTTCTGGTCGTTTATTCCACGGCTCAAATATGTGTTTTCGAAATGTCTGTTGTTTTGATTTGTATCCATGAAATTATTGTAAGCATCGAGTTATGTGACGCGGAGTTACCATTTAAGAACAAGTCAGATATCACAAAGCAAAAAATCCCGAATCATAATTATTTACCAAAAGTCCAATTAAACGCGCTACATATGAATGTGAATGGTCTATCAATTTTGACACAATGATTCTATCAGTTTTCGTGATAACGATACCATAAAATGTCCACTAAAAGGATATTGCTACATTGTCCTCGACATAACCAACAGCATCTATGAGATAGATTAAGGGGACATGTTTAAATCAAGCTCAATAAAACTCCTCACAAGGATAATTTGAATTAATTTAGTCTCTGGAAGGCAGCGTTACTGCTGGTCAACGCAAGATACTCGGAAACCAATATCGGTGCTTCCTGCCATTGCGGAAAAATCCGTTCGTGATTTATTGTGGTATTACTGTGAACAGGGTTCGTACTCTCACAACTGGAGAACGATTTAAATTCTTTGGAATTGATTGCCAAGATGGATTATGTATAGGGCTAGTTAAGTGGGGCATTAATTGTGCAGTATTATCCCTTATTAATCAGGGTCCACCAGGGATGGAAGTTAGATAAACTATTACGGAATCAAATGGGAAGTAAGGATGTAAATAAATTTAGATTGAGTTGGCATAATAAAGCCATTAACTACAATTTCTGGTTTTCTGATGAGTGATTGTGTGATATCTTTGGGGTTAACTAATGTCATTTAATTGTTTATTTAATAAAATATGATGTTAGGCATGCCCTCTTGTCTTAAGAGACAAGTTTTTTCCTAATGGGTAGAGTGTTATATTGATTTTTTCTTCGGAATTATTTGAATAAACTTGAATAAAATGTTATTTAAAAAAGAAAATTTTTTTCTCTAGTGTGTGGGTGGAGGGGGGCGGCATCAGATAGTAGTATCTCCATTAAAGTCGATCATGAGAAAGTAATGTGCGTAGAAACGAATCAAATGGGAGCTTTCTAGCAAACACTTGCTTTCAATTTTAAAATGTATTTATTAATCACACCTTTTCATATTGTACAACTTAACACTTAGTGAAAAGTTTTATTTCGCGATGTTTCTTCTTATGAGGGCAGGTCAATAAGTCCTTAGAAATGCCTACGATGGCACTCGTAGCATCGCTAATGGTCTGTTTTTAACAATCATCATTCCCCTCGAGGTATGTGTCAATTTTCAATTTGTTTCATGTTTCAGTTTTGCATGATAAATTGGGTATGAAAAAAATTTCGGCGAGGTGGGTCTCTTAGCTGAGAACTTTTAAAATGCATGCGTCGCAACCCAGATGAGTTTCTGTGCAGATTAGTGACTGTAGACGAAACCACTACACTCCCGAATGAACAGTCAACAGTAAAAGTGGACTATTAAAGGCGAACGGGCTCCAAAGAATGTAAAGACGATGAATCCACTGGGAAGGTTAAGGTTATTGTGTTTTGGGATGTGTGGGGGTTCTACCGACGCCACTGCTACCTTTTCCATTTACCTCCAAATCTTCCTGCCCTAAAGTTCTAGAGACCTCATTGTTTTCCGGTTATCCCACTGACCCCATAGTTCTTCGATTATGCAATCGCCTCCAACACCCTCAAGCATTTTCCCATCAAGGACATTCACGCAATCAATGCGTTATATCATTTTTCCTGGAAGAAATCGGTACGCCAGTACCGCATACATCAATGCATCTCAGCATTGTTCTAAAAAAAAAACATTTCGGTTGCCATACTAGATAACCGAAATGGATTATAGAAACAATCAGCAGAACCCGTGTCTGCCTGCGTTTGCTGTCCCACACGTGCGCGACAGATTTTTATAGTGTATCCGTACCCAGGGCGGCTTTTAGTCAATCTACAAAGCATAGCGCAACTCGCGCCTAGCTGCCAAGAGCCGAATTCTTTGCAGTGTAAATATTCACACTGGAATTCGACGCCTGACTTGCTATGGATGCAATACACAATCGATGTGGATGTAAACACAACCTCATTGTGTAATCATCCCAACCGCATCCTAATCCCCAGCGCAATATTTAGACAGCTGCAAACACTTCTTCCAAAGATCCTCTTTCACGAATTTTCATTCCCATGGTTCGTCCACCCATAAGCTCGCGTCACGAGCAAACAAAGTGATCCGCGCGTAAGTGGACACACCCTCGTTAGGATCTATGTACCGGAGATCCACCCTGATTGGTCGGTCTCAAAAGGAAAATTTAATTTCCTTTTCACCACACCACCAAACTCACCCCAAACGAGGGTGGTATCATTGAGTCGTATTCCAACCATCAGATCGATCGGCCGAGCCGTCCATCATCCCTTGTAGGGTGTGCTCGGAGTGCATACCCTAGAGTTGTGAGTTTTCCATCAAAGAGTGCGAGTCGCGAATAATAGTAAAAGTGGAGATTTAAAATATAATAAAACAAATTATAATGAACAGCGTCGTTGTATATACCACGGGTAATTAACAGTGTAAATCCGATAAACGTATAAGCTATGCGAAATACCACCTAAAATGCTTCTTAAACAATAAAATAAAGATTTAATATTGACTAGACAGAGCGTTTTAATTTTTTACTTCCCTCTGTTGCAGTTTCCACCAGTGATCGTGATTGTTAGATTCGGCGATCCTCGATGTTTTACGCGGCGAACAATTTATGATGGAGGAGGAAGTGAACGGAGGGTTCGTGTTAGGCACAATACTTCCTCCCCACATTGTTGACCTAGCTGTGAGTCAACGCGCAACCTTTTGAATTCGCGATTTGTGAACGTTTGCACTACACAGAGTTTGTGTTATAAACAGTGACTATTGGTTAGATAGCAGAAACAATGTACTCTGGTGACCCCTTAGCGAACTAACGTTCGGTGCAAGTTTTAAGTATACCAAAAGACGGTGACCAGCGCTAAATTTTTCTTTAAAACACTATTAAAGGGCTACCAGAGCCCCAACGAAGTACGCCAACTGCAACCAACACACACCAGGACCTGAAACATCATCGACCAGGAGTCAAATTCCATCCGCTGACCACCACGGTCATGCCGACTTCCGCGCCCCGGTGTGCAGGGAGACGCGATAATATACGGAGTCGTTGCCATAGTAAATTTTAGTCATCATCCATTAAGTTGAGCGGTAGTTTGTCGGGTATTTGATTCCGAAGGATTTCGTTAAAGTATACATTTCATCGACGGTACAAAAGAAATTCATTAATGAGTAATGACCTTGCCCGGAAGAAAACAAATCATTATGGAAAATTTAACAAACCTCAGGACTTGCTAAATAAGGCCAAGACCGGTTACCGGTTGTAGTGTCGATGATGATGATGATGATGATGATCACGTCCGATATCGTTAACTAGAGTAGTGTTTTTTTTTATGTAAAGAATAAAACTAAACATAGCGGCACCAATAAAAAAGGAACATTTACTTCACCAACCAACACTAGTGTTTTATTTCTCTCGGCCGGCACCTGCGTGTCTTGCTGCGTTTTGGACTTAATCCTTGACAATTCGGTTTGGCGGAACCTTGATAAACAACGGAGTGTTAGTGGGACGAGGTAAAACTCGCAGCCATGCCGGTGCCACGACCTCGTACCCTACAGATGCACCTGGTATTATTTTCATTGACTATTTGAAAAGGGAAAGACGATAACTGGACAGTATTATGCATCATTATGAGATCAGCTAAATGAGAAAATAAAAGAAAATCGTTCTCATTTTCTAAAGACTTATTGACCTAACTTACTAGCTCTTTCTTCAATAATTCTAAATTACGCACTCAATATTTTTTATGCCTTTCCACGTACTATACTATAGTTCTTTTTAATTTTTTCTTCTTCTTCTTCGATTATGCAGATTAAGGGATGCAATATGAGTTTTTACTAACCCTTTGTTTATGGCTCTTTGGCGGATGGTGTATTTCCACTTTGTATTATCTTTTGGAAGTGTTCCGCCGAACACTTTTTACGCGCCTCCAAGAAAAAAAAAAAAAAAACAACCGACACCAGTCCTCAAAAGTTGTTTACTTTATTGTTAGCTTTGTTAGTGCACTGAGGTAAAGTCTTAATTATTGTCCAACGCCACGTTCACAAACATTCACACCATTCTCTGTACATACGATTTAACTCGGGACTTTTTTTTACTTTATTAAAGTCTAAATAGAACGACGATTGCGCGCAGATTTTTTGTTTCGTCCGCAACTTTACACGTCCATCCGGGAACCAAATTTTTTAACACTGATTAAAATTTTTCTTAGGGGATGCCACGACTCACCCGATTGTTCTCTTTCCTTTTTCGTTTCCCTTCTTGGTGATTCTCTCTTAATCGCGAATCTCTCTTAAGCGAGAATATCTCCCCTAGAGGAGATCGCACCCTCCATCTGTGTCCTGCGAGTTCCTGTTTAGGATTAGGAGACGCGGATGTTGCTGCCTGTGTGGCCGGCGATCTTCCTAGGATCGCCAGAATTTTCACATCTTCTGCGGAATCGATTTTGTGTATATTCCAGTGTGTGGTTTATTATTCTTGGCGATCTCTGGGATCATGATAATTATCGTCGGTTACGATAATTGTATTTATTTTTCCCTATGGGAACAATGTTAGCTAGTTTATTGCTGTTCCTCTGCAATGGCCTTTGTTTAGGCGAAGTCTATTGCAGTAAGGTCAAAGGTTTAGCCAATGGATTGTTTTACGACAATTTGCTTATCGCCAGGGATTTTATGCTTGTCGACATCTGGCGCGGCTGTGCCAACCACTTGTGTTTATCCAGCTAAGGGGTCGATACACAATTTCTATACTTGGTCGTGTCCTTCGATCGCCGTGCAGGCGTTATGAAATGTTCGAGACTTGGGGCCCACGTATCTGTGGATACGTGGTGTTGTGTACACCAGTATGAATGCCACCTTTGGGCGAAAGGGTGGACCAATGGGGGCACGTGTCTGTTTAGGCTAAGGTGAGGTTTAGGCTAAGGTGAGGTTTAGGCTAAGGTGAGTATGTTCCTTGGTGGAACGACAGGTGTTTCAGCCTATTGTGGTTTGTGCGGTTCGTGGAACCGCCACAGCTCTATTAGGGCACACACCCTGTTGAGGTACTGATACCCCCAGTCCTACGGGTGTAGACCCGCTTGCTGATTGAAATTGCTGTGGTAGTGAGTAGGAGTTAAATGGGTTTCTCACAGGTTGTATATTCATATGTTTACTCAATGCAAATGGGACCAATACTCGTACTTCCACTGCGATCCTTGATTGTACTTGTGTATTGTTTACTGTAGATGTGCGTAACACGATCCTTAGGAAATTGTATTTACACAAATGTCCATTCATAGTCAACGATAGCAAAGATATTTTATATATTATCTTGTATCGTTTCCATGCAATTGGTTAATATTATTGTGAGTAGCACAATCGCTGTTATTTGTCTTGCTTTTTGTGCTGTAATAGTGTTTCCAGATGTGATATTTGGATTCCGTGATTTACCTGGGTATGCACTTTACGTTGTATGGACTTTTACAGGTATAAAAATAATTTGGTATGTTGATTAAGGTGAATCCACGTATGGATATTCAGGTTGCTGAATGCGCTTAATGGTGTGTGGAAGCCCCGACTTAAAGTATTTAGGGGTGGCAGATTTTGCGTGTAACAGTGTTGCCAATCGCCAAGTAATCCAAACAACATCTACATTGTGTCATAATAATGAAAATAAACAAGTTGAAGGGCGACATTTACAG
Source organism: Microdon myrmicae (assembly GCA_963931805.1). Taxonomy (NCBI): domain Eukaryota; kingdom Metazoa; phylum Arthropoda; class Insecta; order Diptera; family Syrphidae; genus Microdon; species Microdon myrmicae. The sequence goes on from OZ007499.1 coordinate 77,626,445, forward strand.
TCGGGGTCATGAATGTAAAAGAAAAAAAATGTGTCCCTCTTGAATAAAAATAGCTATATAATTTTTGTTTAGTTCAATCTAATAATGTAGTACCTTTTTTCAGGAAGGAATGCCTGATGTTTTTAAATTAATTTGTCATTGCATTCCAGTGAAATTTTTGTCCACCAATAGCTCAAATTTGATTGTTGAAATTTTGCTGAAGTAAAAATTGAGAAATATTTTTAAGCAAAGTAAAAATTATACAATATGTCTTTTTATGTTCCTTTGCCTTTCGGCGTACAATATTTTCACAATTAACATTTAATAATATATATTACTACTAATATTTATTGACCTGTAGGAACCCGGAAGTTCATGACCTCACCGACTCGACTCCGCCATCGTTCCCTGTCCTGTATAATCTCTTTCCACGTTTGACCAGCCGATCCCATCTCGTTAAGGTCAAACCTAACATTGTCCTCCCATCCCGGTTGCGGCCGACCTGCCGGTCTCTTTCCCGTTGGTCTACCGGCAAGAATTCTACGCACGGTCTTATCGTTGCCCATTCGCGCCACATGTCCGGCCCATCTTAATCTTCGTGACCTGATTACTCTCACTATTGTAGGTTTGCGGTATAGCACTTCCAATTCGTTGTTGTGGAGTTTCCTCCATTGTCCTGCCTCCTCGTCATATGTATCGCCATAAAACTTTCTCGAATACGCGGAATTTGTTTTCTTTCCGTTTTGTGAGAGCCCATGTTTCGCATCCGTATAGAGCAATTGGCATGATTATGATTCTATAGACATGGAGCTTTATGTTACGTGATAGCAGTTTGGATTTCAGCAGTTTACTGACTGCGTGGCAACTAGCCTTGGCGGAGTGTACTCTTTTGTTAATTTCCTTCGACATTTCCTTACTGGCCGTCAGTACCGTTCCCATTTAAATTCTTTAACTTATCCAAATATCTTGCCTCTGACGTTTATATGTGTTCTCTGAGGTCCACCCGCTCTCGCCGTAATCATGTATCTTGTTTTGTCTTCATTTATTTCTAGGCCCACGTCTTCTGCCGCTTGCATGATGTTTTCGCAGTTTTTACTTATAGTTCCTAGATTATCGCCCAGAACGGCGTATGCGAGCGTTTGTGTAACGCCGTTCAGGGATGATCCGGCCATGTTGTTGTCTTGTACCTTTCTGATGTACTTGAGCACAAGGTTAAAGAGACATGGTGAGAAGCCATCGCCCTGTTTTAGTCCGTCCCGGATTTCAAATGGTTCTGAGAGGTGGTTTTTTATTCTAACTCGCCCTTTGTTTTCGTTCATGCAGATTTGAATGAGGGCGGCATATGTTTTCGGGATTCCCAGCTTAACTACAATATGGTAGACTCTTCGCCTTGCCACTGAGTCGTAGGCTTGTTTGAAGTCAACGAACAGTTGGTGACCCGTCTCTCGTATTCCCATTTTTTTCCCAGCAGTTGCCTTATTGTGAACATTTGGTCGCTTGTTGACCGGTTCCTACAGAATTCGCATTGGTAGTCTCCCAGTATTTCTTCTACGTACGGTGTGATTATCGCCAGCATGACATTTGTTACTATTTTGTATGTGGTTGGGAGCAATGATATTCCTCTGTAATTTTCTCTGTAATGTAAAAAAAAATCTGCTCCTCTATACGATCTTACGTCAAGGATATTCGAGTGGTCTATTTGTTTACGCGTTACGCCGTCGGGTGATATCCATGTTGCTTTATGAATTTGCTTGTGCTTGAACATCGTGCTTTTCACTACCAGATCTTTTGACGCTGCGAACGTAATAATTCAAATTCCATTATCATTTGATACGTCGTGTAGGCTCTCTTTACCTATAGTTGGTTGGAAGATGTTGCTTTCCAATTTTCGCATTCATGTCCCCGAGGAGGATTTTAACATCGAATGATGATAAACTCCAAAAAACCAATAATCTGGGCACTAAATGAGGATCGATAAGAGACACAATCAAATAAACAGCCCAAAAGGTATTACCATCTAAGAAAACAATTAAGTCCAAACCTTGGTTTGACGATAACTGCAGGGCGAAGATCGAACAACGTAAACGCCTCAGAATGATCCACTTACAAAGATATGATGAACTCAACGCAGAAAGAAACGCGACAATTCGGAAAGACACAACGAGACTTTTCAAACGAAAAAAACGCGAATGGGAGAAGACTAGGATAGAAAAAATCCTAGAAAACGCCAGAGCAAAGAATGTCAGAGGTATGTATGCCGGCATAAATTCAATTAAAAATGGCTACCGAGGGAGAGTCAAAATAATCCGAGACACAAACGGCTGTCTGGTGACAGAAACAAACAATATCGTGACAGAATGGAAGCAGTACTTTGAAAACCTGCTCAATGTGCGCACCCATCAACCACAAATAAACGTAATAGACGTACATACAGCCGAGCCTCAGATCACAGAGCCCTCTTTCCACGAAGTTGTAGACGCAATAAACCGATTGAAAAACAACAAGGCTCCCGGAGTCGATTGCATACCGGCAGAGCTTGTAAAGCATGGAGGAGAGGCAACTGCTCGAAAGATCCTCCAATTGATTAAAACAATATGGGATAAGGAAGTCATTCCGGAAGAATGGAAAACCTCCATAGTCGTCCCCATTTTCAAAAAAGGTGACAAATCTGACTGCGAAAATTACAGAGGAATATCATTGCTCCCAACCACATACAAAATAGTAACAAATGTCATACTGGCGAGAATCACACCATACGCAGAAGAAATACTGGGATACTACCAATGCGAATTCCGTAGGAACCAGTCAACAAGCGACCAAATGTTCACAATAAGGCAACCGCTGGGAAAGAAGTGGGAATACCGAGAGACGGCTCACCAACTGTTCGTTGACTTCAAACAAGCCTACGACTCAGTGGCAAGGCGAAGAGTCTACCATATTGTAGTTAAGCTGGGAATCCTGAAAAAATATGCCGCCCTCATTCAAATCTGCATGAACGGCATGTTAAGGGGTATCTTTGGAGGTAAATATGACGAGGAGGCAGGACAATGGAGAAAACTCCACAACCACGAATTGGAAAAGCTATTCCGCAAACCTACAATAGTGAGAGTAATCAAGTCGCGAAGATTAAGATGGGCCGGACACGTGGCGCGAATGTGCAACGACAGGACCGCGCATAGAATTTTTGACCGCAAGCCAACGGGAAAGGGACCGACAGGACGGCTGCGACGGAGATGGGAGGACAATGTTAGGTTGGAGCTCGAGGAGATCGGATCGGATGGTCGAACGTGGAAGGAGAGCGCACAGGACAGGGAACAATGGCGGAGTCGAGTCGGTGAGGTCATGAACTTTCGGGTACCTACTGACCAATAAATAGTAATAGTAATAGTAAGGGGTAGGGGTTCTTTTAATGAACAATTCCTAGTACTTTTTTGACGAAATGTACACTAAGCTGTTCGAAGATGTCTGTATAAAAAGCAATCATGCTGTAGCTAAACTTGGATGTTCGACAATCATTTGTATAAACTTTTCTTCGCACAGCCTTGTCTCAGTCTATTCTGAAAGCGACTTCTTCAACAATTCCTGCTTCTATTAGATGATCATGGATGATATCTTGTTGAACAAACTCTTGTATTCAAACCGCCTTACCATTTTCAACTTCACTGCTTTAGATTCTATTGACAGAGCTTATAAATGCACGGGGATCGCCAAAGATCATCTAGAGATAAGACTTCTCTTATTGCCTTTGTGTAATACTGTGGGGCTTTTCAGGGCCCGAAGAGCCATACATCATTCGATCCCCACTATTCCAGGCGAAGCGACTTACCTCTAAGTCGAACTTCAGCAAGGTTGCGTAACCTTGCTACGGCATTTACCGCCAGCCAAATCGCTGGAATTAATACAGTTACCCGATCGGATAACTGTTATGAATATCTGTAGGCAGCTTACCTTTTCTGTGAGGGTTTTCCTTCCAAACCCCCTTTTCTCCATCACCATCCCTGAAAACATTAAGTCCATGGCAAAGCTTATCACTTAGCCGTGGCATCGAAAATTCATCCTCGGGCAGGCATTAACATCTGAAAACATTAAGTCCACGGCAAAGATTATCACATAGCCGTGGCATTGGAAATCTCATCCTCGGGCATGCATTGCACCCAGGGCATCTCGTTTCCATAGCCTTATGCCATGGAAACAAAATCAACAAAGAGTTCATTGATTACTCGTTGTTTTTGTTTGTCCATGGCACCCCTAGCATGCGGCTATCAGGTCCCATCGGTTTTCCACCGCCGACAAGGTTTCGGCTGATGCAAACCAAACATTTCCCTAATTACCAGCAATAGCTGGTTTCCTATTATCGGTCTCCACCGATCAGGGAACGTAAACAAGCAACGAATTGGATGCAGCCAGCAAGTGTTTACTTTTAACATCTGGCAATGGCTGCACCCTATATTCGTTGCAATATCTAAACATTGCATTTGCACCACAGATTGTTATGGTATATACAATTCCCTATTAACGGCCGCCATCCGTCGGCGGACCTAGGGAAATTCACACCCATCAACCTAAATGTTGATTTATGGCCTCTCCTAGGATGACCAGATCTTCGGCTCGTGTTGTTTTTACCCCAGATGTTCCTTGTTGCCGGCAAGTATAGCACAATCTATTGTGTACACAGCCGCAGGCCATGCTTTGTTGGTATTCGTAGGAGATGCAATTGCGACGTTCGCAACCACCATCGATCACCGGACGATTGTATGCGATGCATACACATACATACGAAATGTATGCCGTATTCCCCGGCCCAATCACGATTGACTGCCTCGAGTCGATCGTGCAGCTCCTCCTCTTTTTGCGGTTTTCTTTGCGGTGTCCTTTTTTTCGTGGGCAGCGAATAACGAGTCAGAGTTACACATCGTAAGAGTGCGCACGAATCCACCACGGTCGGAGTCCGGATTAACGCAGTTAAAGGGTGAGCGCCTGATTCGCTTTCTTCTAAGTAAATCGTTAAAATAAAGTTCGTTGAAATACATGTTACACTAACGCAGAAACAATAATTCGCCTTTCTACAATGTAAAGTTATTAAAGTAATGTATTGCTTAAAATAAGTGTTTGTGGCTACATTAAGACTATATTAACATCTAAGTAAAGTCTGTTCGAAAATTAAGTGAGCATAAATTGTCGATTAAATCTGGAAACCATCGAGGAGCTGAATAAAATAAAAGAACAACTTATCAATCTAACGATCCCAGTGTTTTTCTTTGTCGGATTTACTTTTCTGTGTCTCCGGTTGGATTCGCTTAGTGCAACAGCGGTGGTGTTTTTTGTTGAATCCGCGTCCGTGCCGACGCCCTAATAAAAATACCCACATTGGTGACCACGACCAGTGAACGCGCACCTTTTCACACAAACTTTGCTTTGATTGAAGAACTCGCAATCCTTGGAACAAGAAGCAGTGCAGTGCAAGTGACACCAACATATAGCCGGACGAAAAACACCTTTAGTCAGCTGTAACCCAACGCAGCTGACCACTCCACAGCAGTCCCTACTCCAAGGGCCCAGTAACTGCCGTAGTAACAACACCACACCAGTTCCGGAAAACCTGGACAAAGCGCAAGTTTTAAATTTTTTTTTTTATTTTATTTTGCTTGCATTATTTAAAGACCTTACTGAAACAACTTTTGTCATTTAATAATTAGACATTCATTAGTTTTTTTTTTTTTTTTCAATATTAGAAACCATTATTTTCCTTTGTCACGTTTAGTACACATAATTTGTCTTACGTTATTTTTGAGATTCCAGGAATGGAAATATATGTAATTGACTAGGCAGTAACAATAAATAAAAATTCGACATAAGTGACAATATTAATAATTGTAGAATATAATATATAAATATATAAGTGAAAAACTTCTTCAACAAAAGCCAAACTTCCAGTCATAACATATCTATTGGTTCAAAACCCATGTAAAAAATGTTTTCTGTTTCCTGTGGTGTCATATCATTTTAAAGATTTGTATAAAAATACATAATTAATTCTATTAAAAATTTAATCGATTGACCGTATTACTAATCACACACCAGACAGTCCAAAAAAGAGCAAGAGAGAACCACCTCCTTGTTAGAAAAATATTCCTTGTGCGACAAACAAACAAGAAATTATTCAATATTTCTGCGTACAATCAAATTGAAACTAAAAGGACATAAATCAAGCTTGTTAACTGGAAAATTTCATACACCTTGTACCAATATTTTCTTTTTGTTCTTGGTGAAATGTCATATCAATTTACTCTGTATTTTTTGTTAAATAATAATTATAATTCTTTCCGGTGTTCACGTTATACTTAATTACAGAATTAATAAATCAACTAAAGTAAACAAGGCGTGTAATTGTAGAATAACCAAACGAAGTGCGAGAACTAAATAGAGTTATATATTGTAAACTAGACTATAAAAACCATACAAATATAAATAACATTAAGTGATCTAGCAATAAGCCTGGTAAATAAGCAATATTTTGGATTAACGTAAGAAAAACCTAGCCCAGTTACCAGGGTAAAATTGTAATTGTTATAGGGACTTAGTTCATTTCTCCCTTTTCTTCTCTTATTATTTTTTGCTTACAATTTCAAAACACTTACCACAACAAGAACTTGGCATTAATTTTTTGTTATTATTTGTTTTTATTATCAATTTTAGAACTTTTTTTTTCTTTTTTTTAAAGTAAAATAATTAACGGAACTACACTACCGAAGTCTCATTAGAGAACGGAAATATTAAAATTCCTAGGCAAACGCGTTTCCCATAGCACTATTAATTCGAATAGTTTCGCCAATTACCGGTAGTACAGTCAACAGACCTATCGTACGGATCTGGAACTCGTACAATTTTTGCCCTTTTGGTAACACAACGACTGTCGTAAGCCCCTTCTGGGCACAACTAAACGCACAATACTCTTCGCTAACATTCGCGACTCTAAGCTACACCACCCGACTCCGCACGACCACTCTCGACTCCACTCGGCCATCTTCGACGCCTTTTGACTCTTTTACTCGGCCTCCCTTCATCTTCTTCGCGTCCTCTTACGCTTTTTAATCCCAGTTTCGCGTCATACAAACCATAATGGTCAACACGCGGAACACCATGGCCAGAAAGGCCCAGGAACAACCCGAGCCCCTTGAATTCCACGACGCCTCCAGCGTCGATTTCCCCGCTGAGCAAGTCGATGCTGACCAAGACTTGCCTGCACAATCTACTCCCCTGGCACCACCGGTTGCCCCCAGTGTCGTTAACCGACCCCAGCCTACTTCTTCTAACACACTCCCGACCTCTTCTAACGCCCCTGGTGCCGGCCAATGGGTGGATTCTGGTATTATAATGCCCACAACTTGTGCCGGTACCTCTAAACAAGCCCATGGGCAACCAGAGTCCCAAGAGTTCCACGATGCTTCCAGCCTCGGGAATGGGACTCGCCATTCAAATATAGGGCTTCCCCCCTTCGATGAGGAGGACCCAGACCTTTGGTTTGCAGTGGCAGACCGCATCTTCCAGGCCTCAGCCTTGCACGACGAACAACTTCGTGCAGTCGAGCTGTTGAAAGTGCTTGACCGCACTCAGCGACCGCATGTTGCCCACATAATAAGGTCGGCCGGCCGCAACCCGTATAGCAACATGCGTGAAGCTCTGCTCGACGCTTTGGACGAGCCTGGAAGTGTGCGGCAACAACGCTTAGCCGCTGTAACCAACCTTTCTGGGATGAGACCATCTCTTTTCCTGACCCATTTACGCTTTATAGCGGGGACCAGGATTGGGGACGACCTGATAAGGCCTCACTTTTTGAGGTGTCTTCCCCAACATGCCCGTTCGGCACTTATAGCCCAACCCAATCAGAATTTGGGCTATTTATCCAAAATTGCGGACGCAATTATGGAAAGCTCAGATCAGTATTCTGAGCCTCCTGCGTACCAGGTAGCGGCGGTTTCTCAACACGCCGCCCAGCCTACACGGCACCCTCGTCTGCCTTTCACAGCCCCTCAATTGGTCCCAACCCTCCATCCTTCTCAAACCCAATTACCACATAGAAGGCCCGCCTCAACCAATTTCCCACAGGGGAATCCAGAGGCAGGCCCCAACGTATTTAATCAAAAAAGTTCGCCACCTCATTTAACCCCTGCTGACCTTCAGGCGCTTCAAACCTCACTCCTCCGCGAGATAAGTCAATTTCGCCCGGAGGTGAGGAACAATCCACGAAGCGCCCAGAATCGCGCCATGCCGAGCCGTCCTCTTAATCGGCAAAATTACTCCCAGAATTCCCCTCAGAGGGCCTACATCCCTCAGAATGCCCCACAGAGGGCCAATTCTTCTCAAAATGGCCCTCACCGGGCCAATTCTCAGCGAGCTCCGGCTCGACCTCCCCGTAACGGCAATACCAATACCCAGAATATATCTGATAATGCCGTTACTCTGCCTTGGTGCGCCAATCACCAACGATATGGTGATCGCGCATTCAATTGCAAGGCGCCTTGTGGTTGGACACAACCTTCCACCAACCAAAGGCGCTCTTTAAACTAATTTTGCCGACCGACCCCCTCGCGCAATCGGCCGGCACCCATACGATAAGTCGCCTAACCATCCGGGATTCTAAACTGAATATCGCTTTTACTGTCGATACCGGCGCCGATATTTCAGTCCTCCCGCGATCGTTTGCTCCGCGTAACCGCGTGCCAGCCGCACTTAAATTGTCAGCTGCGAATAATACGCCGATACTTACGTACGGACGTAAAAAGCTGACACTGCAACAGGGTCTCCGTCGTCCGATCACTTGGCGTTTCGTCATTGCGGACGTGAATGAACCCCTGATAGGTTCCGACCTATTAGGCGCACATAATCTGTTGGTCGATTCGACCCATAACAGACTAGTGGCTCCAACCGCACCCCCCTTGCCCATGACGGCATCTCCAGCGGCAACTTCAGGGGCCACAGAGTGCACAGACCCGTTTCAGGTCATGGTACAGGAATTTGTTAGTACAACAATTCCTCTACCTAACCAACGCCGACACAAAGCCACGGTGTTTCATCATATAGAAACACGTGGTCCCCCGGTGAGCCAGCGTCCACGTCGACTGGCTCCTGAAAAATTACGTGCGGCGCGCGCAGAGTTCGAGCACATGATCGAACTAGGTATCTGCCAACCGTCGGACAGTCCCTGGGCAAGCCCACTCCACTTAGTGAAGAAACGTTCTGGTGAGTGGCGCCCATGTGGCGATTACAGGCTGTTGAACGCAGCAACTGTCCCGGACAGATACCCAATTGCACACCTCTACGATTTTTCGTACAAGTTACGAGGGTGCAATGTCTTCACTACCCTGGATCTCACCAGGGCATACCATCAAATTCCGGTGGCACCAGAAGACATCCCCAAGACCGCAGTCATTACACCTTTCGGACTCTTCGAGTTCAAAGTGATGACTTTCGGCCTCAGGAATGCCGCACAGACATTCCAGCGTTATGTCGACACGGCTTTACGTGGTCTTAATTGCTGCCATGCATACCTTGATGACATTCTCATCGCCTCCAAAGACCACGCCGAACATAAACGCCACTTACGTCAGGTCCTAGAGCGCCTCCGTGAATTCGGTCTTGTCATCAACCCAGATAAGTGTCAATACGCCAAGGAGCAAATCACCTATCTGGGTTATGTCGTTGACAACCAGGGCATTCGCCCACTACCAGACCGTGTGGAGGCCCTCATGAAGTATCCCCGGCCTACTAACGTGAGTGAGCTTCGTCGATTTTTGGCCATGCTTAACTTTTACCGCCCAACACTGAAGAACGCTGCCCAGGTTCAAGCTCCCCTAAATGAGTTCTTAAAAGGAGCTAAGCGCAATGATAAACGCCCCATTAATTGGACAGAAGTCTCTGATAGAGCATTTCAACTGTCCAAAGAACAATTGGCAAATGCCACCTTACTCCGATACCCCCTCGAGGGAGCGGCACTTTCTATCCAATGCGACGCATCGGATACCGCAATCGGAGCCGTCCTTGAACAGGACATTGAAGGCCGACCGGAACCACTTGGTTTCTTTTCAAGGAAGCTGAGTCCCACCGAGCGACGTTACAGCGCCTACGACCGCGAATTACTCGCGATCTACAGCGCTGTTAAATACTTTCGTCATATAATAGAAGGACGTTCGCTCTCTATTTTAACAGACCACAAGCCATTGGTCTATGCGTTCCGGAAGAAGTCGGGAAATGCCTCCCCCCGACAAGAGCGTCAGTTAGATCTCATTGGGCAATATTCTACGGAGATCAGGCATATCTCCGGTAAACAGAATGTCACGGCGGACGCCCTTTCCCGAATCGATACGATTCATTTGTGTACCGCCTTGAATAATACTGACCTTGCCCTAGCTCAAGAGGAGGACGAACAACTCAAGTCCCTCCTAACTGCCGATACGGCACTAGAGCTTAAGAAAATTACCCTTCGCGACCCTTTGGACGAAATCTGGTGTGATGTCTCCACTGGAACCGCTAGACCTTACATTCCCGAGAAACTCCGTAAGGGCGTGTTCCAGGTTTACCACAACCCAGCCCACCCCAGCGGCCGAGCAACAGCCGCTGCTGTCCGCCGCAAATTCATTTGGCCCCGGATGAACAAAGATCTCACCGGTTGGGCCCGTGCTTGTCTCCAGTGCCAGCGCTGCAAAGTAGCGCGACATAATGTACTTGAGCCGGCGCAGTTCAAGCTTCCCACGGCACGCTTCGCCCATGTCCACATAGACATAGTGGGACCGCTTACTCCATCAAGAGGATTTTCTTATATCCTCACTATGATGGATCGCTGCACGCGATGGCCAGAGGCGACACCTCTCCGGGCAGTTACTGCCGAATCAGTCGCCAAGGCCTTTTATTCAACTTGGGTCACACGCTTCGGTGTACCAACCACCATAACTTCGGACCGAGGTCCACAATTTGAGGCGACAATTTTTAGGCAGCTAACAAATCTTCTCGGCTGCCAAAGAAGTCGTACCACCGCCTACCACCCGCAATCAAATGGGATGATAGAGCGCTGGCACAGATCACTAAAAGCCTCACTCATGTGTCATAATGGCACACAATGGTTTGACGCCCTACCAACCGTCCTCCTCGGCCTGAGGACAAGTATTAAGGGGGACCTGGGTGCTTCGGCAGCAGAGCTCACCTACGGTACCAACCTCCTTCTTCCAGGAGAACTTTTCCTGAATGGCGAAACACCGCGTGACCAACTTCGTGAATTGGGACATCTCCGTGACCTGCTACGTAAGGTTAGGGCAACCCCTGTAACCAGGCACGGCTCCAAAAAACTTTTCGTCCACCCTGAACTGCACAGCTGCACGCACGTCTTTGTCAGGGTGGATAAGGTCAAAAAACCCCTCGACCCACCTTATGATGGCCCATTCAAAGTCTTCCGCCGCATCAGTGACCGCGTCTTCGAGATCGACATTAGAGGCAAGCGATCCACGGTCAGCGTCGAAAGGCTTAAGCCCTGTTTTCTGGAAGCTTCCGCTCCAGAATCACCTCAATCTACGGATACCACTCCTACTCCACCGGCATAACCTCCCCGTACTCGCGCTCAAGCGCGCGCCCATACCCAACTAACCTCCTCCTAACCTGCCTTACCTGTTTCGTGACTACGTCACTGGGGAGGGAGTGATGTGGGGCTTTTCAGGGCCCGAAGAGCCATACATCATTCGATCCCCACTATTCCAGGCGAAGCGACTTACCTCTAAGTCGAACTTCAGCAAGGTTGCGTAACCTTGCTACGGCATTTACCGCCAGCCAAATCGCTGGAATTAATACAGTTACCCGATCGGATAACTGTTATGAATATCTGTAGGCAGCTTACCTTTTCTGTGGGGGTTTTCCTTCCAAACCCCTTTTTCTCCATCACCATCCCTGAAAACATTAAGTCCACGGCAAAGCTTCTCACTTAGCCGTGGCATCGAAAATTCATCCTCGGGCAGGCATTACTATCTGAAAACATTAAGTCCACGGCAAAGCTTATCACTTAGCCGTGGCATCGAAAATTCATCCTCGGGCAGGCATTAACATCTGAAAACATTAAGTCCACGGCAAAGATTATCACATAGCCGTGGCATTGGAAATCTCATCCTCGGGCATGCATTGCACCCAGGGCATCTCGTTTCCATAGCCTTATGCCATGGAAACAAAATCAACAAAGAGTTCATTGATTACTCGTTGTTTTTGTTTGTCCATGGCACCCCTAGCATGCGGCTATCAGGTCCCATCGGTTTTCCACCGCCGACAAGGTTTCGGCTGATGCAAACCAAACATTTCCCTAATTACCAGCAATAGCTGGTTTCCTATTATCGGTCTCCACCGATCAGGGACCGTAAACAAGCAACGAATTGGATGCAGCCAGCAAGTGTTTACTTTTAACATCTGGCAATGGCTGCACCCTATATTCGTTGCAATATCTAAACATTGCATTTGCACCACAGATTGTTATGGTATATACAATTCCCTATTAACGGCCGCCATCCGCCGGCGGACCTAGGGAAATTCACACCCATCAACCTAAATGTTGATTTATGGCCTCTCCTAGGATGACCAGATCTTCGGCTCGTGTTGTTTTTACCCCAGATGTTCCTTGTTGCCGGCAAGTATAGCACAATCTATTGTGTACACAGCCGCAGGCCATGCTTTGTTGGTATTCGTAGGAGATGCAATTGCGACGTTCGCAACCACCATCGATCACCGGACGATTGTATGCGATGCATACACATACATACGAAATGTATGCCGTATTCCCCGGCCCAATCACGATTGACTGCCTCGAGTCGATCGTGCAGCTCCTCCTCTTTTTGCGGTTTTCTTTGCGGTGTCCTTTTTTTCGTGGGCAGCGAATAACGAGTCAGAGTTACACATCGTAAGAGTGCGCACGAATCCACCACGGTCGGAGTCCGGATTAACGCAGTTAAAGGGTGAGCGCCTGATTCGCTTTCTTCTAAGTAAATCGTTAAAATAAAGTTCGTTGAAATACATGTTACACTAACGCAGAAACAATAAGTCGCCTTTCTACAATGTAAAGTTATTAAAGTAATGTATTGCTTAAAATAAGTGCTTGTGGCTACATTAAGACTATATTAACATCTAAGTAAAGTCTGTTCGAAAATTAAGTGAGCATAAATTGTCGATTAAATCTGGAAACCATCGAGGAGCTGAATAAAATAAAAGAACAACTTATCAATCTAACGATCCCAGTGTTTTTCTTTGTCGGATTTACTTTTCTGTGTCTCCGGTTGGATTCGCTTAGTGCAACAGCGGTGGTGTTTTTTGTTGAATCCGCGTCCGGGCCGACGCCCTAATAAAAATACCCACAATACTATGCGTATTTCTACGTCCATTTTGAGACCACGAAGTCATCTGCCCCTTGCTGCCAATTTCACTTACATTTCATGGTCTCCACAAAATAGAATGCCAACGTATGTTGGACTTGGACAGTTGTCGCTCATAGGTTAGTTAACTAAACATTCGTGCTGACGAAATGTGAAGACGTTAATTAGTTTACCGTCGCCTCAATTCTGTCACGAAACAAGGTCGATGTCGTCTGTTAGCCAGCAGATTTCCAATAGGTCTTACTGGGTAAGACCGTTTCTACCAGAAATCTATCCTCCATAATGTAGTAGACTTCGCATTTCTTTCACAAGCGCCTAGACCATGGCAGTAGAAGATAGAAGGTAGAAGATAAATTCTAATATGTCGAGTATTATAAGTATTCATGTGAACATTATAATTGATATTCCACTAAAAGAATGTAACAGGTCAGGAATTAGCTGATAGTCAAGATAAAGTGTCACAGATATATGATCAACGGCAATGGCTATGTGTTATCAGCTAAATACAGATGCAACACCCGTATCGAAGTAATGGCTCTTGGTGTAAGAAAGTTATCTAAATTTAAACAGGTTAAACAGCTCATTGCAAGCCCATTTCTAAGAACATTTCCGGCCATAAAGATGTTTACGATTTTGGGAGTGCGGTCTCTAAACTGTAGTGCCTTTGATGGATGTGTTTAAAGATTTGCTGAGTTTTGCCATTTCTTCACCCATAACAGTGATTCATCCCTGGAAAATGTCGTAAAAAATGTTACTAACTTTCGAAAGGCTCTACGATATGTTGTATATATGTATATCTACATAAACACCACCTATTATATGATGGTACCTATATTTTGAAAACATAAAATATAGGTAGAGGTATAGAGAATAATTCCTCTATATCCTTAGGTTTTTAGGGATAAAAAGGGGCTCCTGCTTTTAACCATAAAAGTACAAAATCGCGTTTTGTGATCTTGAGCGGATTTATACGACTTTTGAAACGTAATCAATTTGGAAGTGAAGTTTTCTCATATGTCATCAGAAAATTCATGGGACGCTAACTGGTTTTTTGATTTATCTAATTTAACTGTATATTCGACACTAACTATAAATATAACAATGCTGTTCTGATAGGGGTGCGAATTTAGGTCAAATTGTTGTATCTAATACTATCGATGCATGGGCGGCGTTATTCTCGCATAAAATACAAACAAAAAAGCACAAGAAGGACGAAGAACTGTGAACTTGTTTTAAAACCCAAACGTTGTGAGTAATAAAGTTTATTTATTTAATAAACAGTTCATGTTTGGTGTGACACAGTTCGTAGTTCTGAAGTCAGTAATTTAATATTCGATGGAACATGTAGCGTCAACAATTCAAAATAATTTATGTGGAGTTTGCACGAAATTTAGTGCCTCAGTCGGGCATTTGGTTAAAGCGGTGGATTATTATTTTATTTGACGCTGAAGAGAAACCAGAGTGAAAAGGTGGTGGAGACTTTTATGCTCCCATGTGGACGAGAGTTGTTTTACATGTTAATACCTTTCGTAAGAGGCGGCGCTCCAATTGCTTCCTCCTCGTTTTTAGGGTAGTATGTACGTACATTTTAATGTATAATTACGTACATTTAATGTTACTAATTTTTATGTACATCTTAATATTTCACACGAACATTTGAAAATGAAGAAGCAATCGGCATGATGGATGCCGCGTTGTCTCACAGTTTATCAAAGAAGAAGTTAGGTGAATATATCAAAACAGTATTTGGGCATGTTAGAGCGCCGTTCACATAAATTCCGACGAAGGTGTCTGGTCAATGGCAAAAATTGTCAGCGGTAACTTCGCTTACTCCTCTTTTTCCCCGTTAGTGACGGGCGGCAGGACGTTAGTCACAAATTCAAAAGATAAAGCTAATGTGTTCGCGATTTTTTTTTTCCGCGAATTCAAATCTCGATGCCGGTTTTTTTGAGCCGCTTGTGATCGAGTAGCTATGCTCTTCGATGCTGGATGTAAGGTGTGTGTGGATGCCGGCATACTATTCAACGCATTCTATGTGGACTGTGGGAAGGTAACTGGCCCGGACAGAATACCAACAATAGTCTATAAGAATTGTGCTCCAGAAATATCGCCAGTTCTTGGCAGACTCTTTCCCGTATCTTATGCACGGAGAACATTTCTTACGTACTTGCAAATCCGTCGAGTTCAGCCAATCCCAAAGACGGGAAAAAAGGGTGTCCCCCAAAATTACCAGCCGATAGCATTACTGTCTATGTTATCTATTATCATCATCATCATCATCATCAGCCGGTACCCGGTCTTTGCCTTATCTAGCCAGACCCGAGGCTTGTTAAATTTTTCATAATAATTTGTTTTTCCGGGCAAGGTTCTTAGCCTTGCGCCAAGCCTATGTTATCTGAGCTGATGAAAAAGGTCATCAATGTCGAGTTAATCAAGTATTTCAAATGCAACGAACTTCTGAATGATCGTCATTACGGATTCCGTGGCGCGTGGTTCACGGGAGACCTTTTGACCCTTATAACCGATACATGAACATCTGCGATTGAGGAGCATGGTGAGTCAAAGGCAATCGCATTGGATATCTCCAAGCCTTTTGACTGTGTCTGTCACGGACATTCCTGAGAAAGTTTATACAGACTTTCCCAACAGCTTTGTGATTGGACGTAGAGCTTCCTCGAGAATCGATCGATCCGGGTTTTGTGGAAGGTTTATTTATTAATTAATTTTTTTTTGTTTCGGTAGGAAGGTGGAAATCTTCAAAAGATACCTCTGGACCGATCCAGAGGCATGCCAGGTTTTTACCGATTTAAACCACCTCCCACCAGGCACATATTCCCGTTGATCCCCGCGGACCTTTCTTTTAGATATTCCATCGCGGGGCGGGACGGAGTTTACCTGTTATTCCGTTCGTCGCGTCGCAACTGCTGCATTATTTCACAGAGAATACCATTTGTCATGGACCATGCCTGTTTTGAACTCAGCTTGTATTCTATTACTCCTGCCGGAGTAACTGTCCGTCCCGTATGTCTCTCCAAAATCGTTCGTGGGGTCCAGAATCTCACGCACTCTCTGAGTACGTGTTCCGCATTTTCTATTTTGCCTTCGCAACACAAGCAGTATGGGTGATTCACATGCTTATACTTATGCAAGTATCAGTATTAAGTGAGACGCGATCGTGTATCCATGGCTACTAATAAAGTCTATTTACGTCCCTCCAATGCGTGTATCTCTGAACTAAATAAGTACTAAATTAAAAGCTGAATAAAAATTCATTGACCCTAAGAGATATTGTGTAAATAGTAACTCTCTAATTTATGTACGGCTTGTTTGCATATTAAACGAAACCCACTCCGCCGACGACGTCAATACAAATACCCGACACAGAAGATGCATATCAAATTACCATAAAATTGCACAAATCAAAACTGTATTCATATAATTAATCCAATTCATAAACAAGAACGTAGTCACGAAATAGAAAAACAGTGACGTGACGTGTGTGACAATTAAAACAAAGTGCAACAACAACAAACAAAGAAAACAAATGCTAAAAGAGAAAAAAAACGTGCTCACAAAATCACTTCAGTGAGGTGCAAAAACAACGTCAGACAATTAAATTATATTACCTCAGTCGTAAAAGTGAAAATTAAAATAGACAATATATTGCTAGTTAAGCAAAGGGTTTTCAGAGAGAATTGGAGGCGAAACTTGCGATGGCAAGAGCCCGTCTAGAAGAGAGACGCCGAAAGAAAAAAATAGCGGCACTCGAAAAAGAAAAAGACATCGAACAACAAAAGCCGAAGCCAAAAGTCGGCCAACAGCAACAGCAACAGCAACAGCAACACCAACATCAACATCACCAGCAACAATCAACACAAAAGCGACCACAGCAAGCAACACAACAGCGCCAAAGCAACAATAACAACCAAAAAATAAAGATGTCACCAATCAACACCATAGATATTGAGTGTAAGTAATTGGTAAGTCTTTGTAAGCTAGCTATAGGAAATAATTCTGTAGTTAAAAGACTGGCTGGTAATAGGCATGCCATTCAAACCTACGCGGTGGCAGACCACGATAAAATTAAAGAGGTCTTAAAAAGGGCCACCGCGGAATTCTACTCGTTCACGCCGAAGCAAACAAAGAGGGTAACGGTTCTATTAAAGGGTGTCGACCCTGAGGTGGAACCGGAGGCTCTGCTCGAGATGCTTCAAAAGTTGAGGCACGACGATCTCGAGTTATCTCCGTAAAACCGTTCACCACAACCAAGGCAAAAAGGGAAAACCGCAAGCTACCCTTCTTTTTGGTTCAACTAACGCCCAGCAGCAGAATTGGGGGTCTAAGAAAGATTACAGTCTTGGATCATCAAAGTGTCACATGGGACAAATTAAAAAAAGGCAGAGACATCCTGCAATGTGTCCGCTGCCAAAGGTTTGGTCACGCAGCGGCGAACTGTGAAATGCAGCACCGTTGCGTAAAATGCGGAAAAGACCATAAGGCAGAAGAATGCCCTCTGGGAAAAGAAAGGGTAGAAGACAAAGCCCTTCTAAAGTGCGCAGTGTGCCGGAATGAGGGACACCCCGCTAATTATCGAGGATGTCCTAAATTCCGAGAAATAATGGCAAGAAGTGTGACCCGGCACAGAGCCAGCTCGTACTACAACAATGCCCGTAACATCGCAGTGGTCGTACGCACAAGTTGCGTCGGGTGGGAGACCATCAAACCAGGCTACAACATTGGTAGCCACAAATACTCCCACACAGACTGAAACAACATCGCAATCAGACGTGGTCACGGTTCTGCTTAATCTGCAGAGACAGATGACACAGCTGCAAAATCAAATAAACGAGATCTACTCGTATTTGCCCAATCTAAACAAAAAGTCAATATAAACCCTCTAACCACAACATCAATAAAAGCTCTTATCGTGAATGTAAATTCACTAATAAGAACTGAGAGAAGAGCCAATCTTTTCAACCTGTTGCAAGTTGAACAGCCTGATGTAGTTCTGGCGGGGGAAACAAAGTTAAACCAGAGACACAAGATATGGCATAAAAACTACGATATTATACGAAGAGACCGACCTAACTCCTCTCAAGGGGGAGGTGTCGCAATCTTTATTAGAAAAGGGATCCCTCATAAAGTTATATATAGTGGAGAAGTGCGCAGGTTCCGGGTGCTGGAAGCCTGTATCGTACGCATACCCCTTCAGCAAGGAAGGGGTTTGTATGCGATTGCGGTCTACGCACCTGAGGAGCACCAACATAATCTATTTATAGCAGAGCTCGAGACTCTCTTCCGATGCTTACAATTGCACCTGGGCAAAAATTACTTTATTCTAGGGGGAGATATGAACGCCAAGCATAGAAATTGGGGAAATTATATATCTAATGCCAGAGGAAATCAGTTGGCTGGTTGGTTAGATCAGTTTCGTATTGAATATAGAACTGACCTGCTAGCTACCGAATATCCATCGTTCCCTAGAGGTAGATCGTTCTTAGATATCTTGCTAATCGACTCACGACTGAGATTACTTAGCACCAACAGACGAAACACAAACTGTTTACGGACAATTGAATACGACAGTGACCACTGTGCATTCACGGCAGTAATAGAGCTTCCGAACGAGCTCGCAGATCTGGAGGAATTCGTGATCCCGCAACCCTATAACTACGGGGCAATGCGATGGCCGCGGTTCACCAGATCATTAACAAGAGAACTTCGTTCGAATGACTTTAATCTGCCAGTAAACAGAAACCTGACTAATGTCGAAATCGACAAATACATTCAACAAATGGACGAAACCGTAAAACGAACAATGGACAAAACAATTCCCAAAACAACAGTTACAGATCACACTAACATGTACAGAAACGCAACAATAAACGCACTCCACAGGCAAAAGAGCAGACTGCCTTCGAAATTAAAACAATTACACAGACAGTTTACAGACAGACAAGACCAGGAGATAATATCACTGAAATCCCGATTAAAAAACCTCCAACAATTACTTAAAGCTAATTATAGATTAGCAACAAATTTGTATTGGAACAAGAGAATTCGAGCTAAAAAAACTAATAACCCGAATATGTTCCCACAAATAAATAAAATATTCAGGAGAAATAATCAGAAAGAGATTCAGTGTCTCCAAATCCCACGTACTGAGGTAAACAAGCAGCTGCTAACCAACATTGGCATAGATGCAGAGAACGCTATCCTCAATAGTGAGCTCTTCGTGATCGAAGATCCTTTGGAAAAGGTGAACGCTTTGGGAGCTGTCTTTCAGGAAATGTACAAGGTGAATGAAAGCATTCACCGAAATCACGACCTGGAGGACAGAGTTCTACTCAATCACCTGCACCTCCGGAATGAAATTTCACTTTGGCAATCGGAGAATCCGGGTTTTACCGAATTCAGTGAAGATAATCTGTCAATTGACATTGATGCCAATGGTGTAGTGGCTAATAGCCTTCTAATAACAAGGGAAGGAATCCAGAGTATCTTCGACTCATTAAGAAGCAAAAAGTCAGTGGGAATAGATGGAGTACCTAACATCGTACTCAAGAACCTGCCCCCAATGGCAATAGATAAATACACGGTCCTGTTTAACAACGCGTTGAATAATGCATATTATCCCGCGCGTTGGAAAACGGCTATCATTCAGCCCATCGCAAAAAAGGGCAAAGACTGCACAAACCCAATGAACATGCGTTCGATAAGTTTACTCCCAAGCATCAGCAAAGTATTTGAAAAAACCATTAACAAAGCTCTGGTAAAATGGGTAGACGACAACAGCATTATTCCAAATAACCAGTTCGGCTTTAAGGCGGGTCATGAAACCACACATGCCGCAGCTAAACTGGTCTCCGACATACAATGGAATAAATGTAGGAACCAATGCACAGGGGCCTGTCTGATCGACTTGGAGAAAGCCTTTGATACCGTCTGGATCGAAGGCTTGTATTACAAACTGGTCAGACATGGCATACATAAGCCTTTACTATATGTACTTTACGATATGTTAAAGGACAGGAGGTTCGTGGTCAAAAGTGGAAATGTGACCTCTAATAAAACGTATAATATCAAGAATGGCTTGCAACAGGGCGCGGTACTCTCTCCGATTCTTTTTAATATTTACATTAGCGACTTATTAGAAGCACTTCCGCAGGCTATTGCGTACGCAGACGATCTCATAATTTACAGAACAGCTCAGAAAGTTGAAATCATAAATAGGTTACTACAGCGAGACTTCAACAAAGTGCAGCGCTATTGCAATGACTGGAAACTTAAGATCAACTTCCAGAAATGTGAAGCCATCCTATTTAGAACTCCATTATATAAAGCCACGTACGACACAAGGAAAAACTGGCGAAAGCTAGTTATCGTGGGACCGCATGGAGATAAACTGGAAACCAAGAGTTTAGTTAAATACCTTGGCATCTGGCTAGACCAATATCTGTATTTCAACAGACATGTAGAGGCTGCTTTGCTCAAAGCGAGGAAAACTTTTGCTATGACAAGGAGGCTATTTCACAGTAGCCAACTTGACAGCAAGGTAAAAGTCATATGCTACATGACGCTAATCAGGCCAATGCTCATATATGGTTGCCCAGTATGGTTCAACATAGGTCCAAATTTGATGGAAAAGATTCGGGTGTTCGAAAGAAAGTGTCTCAGAACTTGTCTCAGATTATATCGGACACCGGAATCGGACTATAAAAAGTATTACTCAAATGAAACTTTATATAATGAAGCGTACATAAATAGGGTGGATAATTTTATGATTAAATTAATCAGAGGACATATTGCGAGAGCAATAAGCTCGTCCAATGACCTAATTTTCGGGGCTTATTATCCAAACACCTTGTACTATGAGAGCGTGCGTCGCAACGGCTTTGTTCCACCAGAGGCGTTCCTTGACTTGGATATGAAAGGGCATATAGAGGATAGTTTCGGAATTCCGCTGATCTATCATGCCTCTGGCGCAAGACTAATGACCTTGCCCAGAAAAAATAAATCATTATGGAAAATTTAACAAGCCTCAGGACTTACTAAATAAGGCCAAGACCGGTTCCCGGTTGTAGTGCCGATGATAATGATGATCATGTAAGTAGATCATCTGTAGACGGGCGATTGTGCTACGACCGGGAAGTAACGCGCACCGAAGAAGAGCTCCTGCGCTTCAGTAGGGCTATCTCCCACAGAGACCGGGACGATAGTATTAGACAGCGTCAACAGTTCTGGTGGTTGAATGGCATATAAAGACCTGGATACCAAAGTCGGTATAGAATCACACTATCATCAGCTAGCTTACATAGACTTAGCTTTTCTAGAATTAGGGTAGTATAAGATTTAAGTTAAGTTAGGTTAAGTGCTTTTACATAAAAAAAAAAAAAAAAAGTAGGTAAGTTAAGTAAGTTAACTTTTAAGAAAAAAAAACAAAAAAAATTGACAACGTTTTTCAAATTTTTCTTTGTGTTTCAAATAATTATAAGTATTGCCACAAAGTTCTGTCGCCGAAAGGCAAATTATACAAATATTAAGTAATGTTTAGCTTAGAGCGTCTGCGAAGGACCAGTAAGTTATTATATAAGATATTTAAGCTAGAATTTAAGCATTTTTTGTCTAGCCTTTAATTTAGAAACTAAGAATATAGAAAGAAAATAAAAAAATGTTTACAAATGACTTATGCAAGTATTATCGAAAGTATCCATGTCCCGATATTAGCTGAGTCAAGTGGTAATTCAGTTCGTCATGTTTTCTTTTCGAGCTGAATTACCACTTGAGCACAAGGCTAATAACCTTGCCCAAATTCAAATTATTATGAAAAATTTAACAAGCCTCGGGACTTGCTAATTAAGGCTAAGACCAGATCCCGGTTGTAGTGCCGATGTGTTTCAGCCATGTTTCTATATCAGGTATCATGGTGTGGGTCCATCTTCATTTGGTGGAAGAATCCCACCTTCGTTGCCATTCTCTTAGGCTTGAGAGCTCCAATTGTGATCGCATTCCCCGACAATTCTCTAGTGAGATCTCATAAAATGCAGCGTTTTTTTTAGCTGCAATGTCAGATGGTGTCCTCCCGACTAAAATATTTATAGCATCTTCGTTACGCACAGCATCGCACAACTCTTAGAGATGCCAGCCTATGTGCTGAGTTCACTCCACTCATGTACGACTTATAGTGTGCGGCTCCTGCCCATATGTGAGCTGCATACATTATAATGGAGGTGTTGATACTGGTTGTGAGTTTCCTTATGTGGGGCCGGGCTCCTCCAACATTGAGCAGCAGTCTCGCCAAAACCTTGCATACTCTTGCCGTTTTTCCACTCGTTTTCCTTGTAATAGTTTTGATTGACTGTTTTAGTGTTTGACTTCTCTGTCAAATTATTGGCAGAGTAATTTTTAATTTTTATTTATTTAATTTATTGTACTGTTTCAATTATATTATGTATTTAACCTTATAATTTTTCTTAGTTCCAATTTATTGCTGACCTGAAGAGGATCAAATACTTGATCGAAACGTTGTCAATTTAATTGGAAAAAAAAAAAAAAATTGCAGTAAAAAACAAAAATAGTCTGTATTGGCAATTTTAACTTCTTCGTTCTAAATTTTCCTTGTGTTCCTTGAAACTCAACCTGTTGTCGAATGTAACACCAAGATATTTAATATAGGGACTGGATCTGATTATTTGTCCTTCTATTTCCAATTCAACTTTCAACTTCCTTGCGGCTGCTTATTAAAACAGCCTGCGTCTTATGTCCAGCTAGTTTCAGTCCGGCCATATCTAGCCAGCATTTAATGCTCTGGATAGCTTAGGAGCAAATATTCTCCAGGTCATCTAGACGTTTAGCTATGGCCACTATTGCCAAATCATCTGCGTCTCCATGTACTCTCATGTCTTGTAGAAGGCAAGTCTACGGATCTGTATCCTGTTAATTCCGGGGTGGCCCAAGGTTCTATTTTGGCTCCAACTTTATTTTTGCTTCACATAACTGATTTGTTGCCGGCGACAGATAACAGAGTGTTCAGTTTCGCGGATGATAGTGTGGGGATTAGGAGTATTGTGCCAAACACGGACACTCGATTCACTCCTATCCCCATCCGACTGTTAACAGTTCCGCCGACAAGTAACGAAAGAAAATTATTCGCCAAGGAAAAGGAAATGAAACACAATAGTTTGGTGTACAATATTTTATTGTTTTTACTGAAAGGTTTATGTCTATTGTAAGTCCCGTTTACAGTCAGTTTAAAACACAGCAGATTTGGTTAACAATTTAAAGGGTTGCGGTTATTGTTTATCTGAACTATTTGATGAAAACCAAAGCATTTAAATTTACTTTAACACTGGTACAGACACATTCACGGGATACTTTTTGACTACCTAATTGTACAATTAAACGGGGGCAGGTAAGGTAAGCAGGTCAACGCACACGATTCGAAACCAACTTTCCATAAACTAGGGGGTATAAATCCGCGACTCTGGATATACGCGTATCCGCAGCCCTACAGACAGCGCGAGTCGCACGACCAGCGTGGTCGGTGGATGTAATTTGACTCACCGAGGATAGAACTCTGACATGAATTCCATCCTAGGTTAGGGTTAAGAAAAAGGAAGAAAGAGAAAAACTTTTCTCTTAAGGGTGGTGCTGCTACAGAAATGCACTCTTTCTGTGCAGTGGTGTGTGTGCGCGATCGAACAGAACGATATTATTTACACGGCTTAGAAGTCAGTCGAACAATGAAACAGGCAGGAGGCAAAGACAAAGGAGATTCATGATCTATGTCTATGCAGAGCTCACTCGCTATGGCGATTTTTCACCGTTTTTCGGAATTTTTGCTAAACTCTACGTATTTAAGTTAAATAATAGGCAGGATAGCCTATTTGGCTGCAGTTCAAGCAGTAGGCGGTACATCATCTAGCCTATATGGGTGCTCGCATTTAACGGATGTATATTGTAGTGCCTGGTACCGTTTTTGGCAGTGTCCGAAGGATTGACCTCTTCGGCATTGAATTGCGGCATAGTTTCCCTTTGCCTTTTTCAAGGAAACAGAAACACGATAAATATGTTTAATTTTGAAGACAACTTCGGGTAGTTTTCTAGAATGCGTTGTAAAAAGTTTTCATTCTTTTTGACTTGAATGTATCTAATCTCGTAACCTTCTCGATGTGTTATTATTATTATTATTTATTGGCCTGTAGGAACCCGGAAGTTCATGACCTCACCGACTCGGCTTCGCCATCGTTCCCTGTCCTGGGCACTCTCCTTCCACGCTTGACCATTCGATCCGATCTCCTCGAGGTCAAACCTAACATTGTCCTCCAATCTCCGTCGCAGCCGTCCTACCGGTCTCTTTCCCGTTGGTCTACCGTCAAGTATTCTATGCACGGTCTTATCGTTCCCCATTCACGCCACGTGTCCGGCCCATCTTAATCTTCGCGACTTGATTACTCTCACTATTGTAGGTTTGCGATATAGCTCTTCCAATTCGTGGTTATGGAGTCTCCTCCATTGTCCTGCCTCCTCGTCATATTTACCTCCAAAGATGCCCCTTAAAACTTTATTCTCAAATACGCGGAATTTGTTTTCTTCCCGTTTTGTGAGAGCCCATGTTTCGCATCCATATAGAACAATCGGCATGATTATGGTTCTATAGACACGGAGCTTTATGTTACGTGATAGCAGTCTGGATTTCAGCAGTTTACTGACTGCGTGCCAACTAGCATTGCCGGAATGTAGTCTCTTCTTCTTCTCGATGTGTTGGGGGATATTAATTGTAATTCCGCTAAGGCTTCCCCGGGATCGAATTCAGTAGGAAAGTTGATTTGAACGAAGATAGTCAAAGGGCTTTGTTTGGGTGTAAAGGAGTGTGGTTCTTCCTTGAGGTTGTCCCTGAGAATTTTGATGAGTTCTACATGAATTACGAGGTCATCTAGACAGAGTTTGCTTCTCGAATGCGAGGCGGAATTCAGCTTGAAGTTAAGGCAAGGAGCTTTAACTTCCAGATACCCAATAAGTCGTTTCCCGTTACCGTTATTAATTACAATTGGGCTTTACCTATATTTGTGGGTTTTCTGACGTCTTCTTGTTCTTTCCATGGCCCTTACTTGTCCGTCGAGCTGACGACAGAGAGGTCTACAAGTATCTGCTGCTCGGTACTTCATTTTTTTTGTAATACCTGGGAATATTCTCGTTGTCTGCTGCCATGACGGACTAATGGCAATGTACGCTTCCCTTCCCCTCGTTTCCTTGTGGTGGTTTAGTACAACTTTCTCTGCTGTATAGGGCTGGTTTGGGCTCAGATTGGGTCGTATTGCTTAGCCCGAATTGTGCGGCAGCGTTATTGGTTATTGGTTGGAGTTTCCGAACTGTTTCTGTTGGAAAGGGAACGCTTACAGAGTGTTCTGGTAACAACCTTAGTAGTTCTAGCGGCGGATAGGTAGCGCTTAGGTCAACAAGCAGGGCATATATAAACAGCGGCACCGATGACTTTCTCTCTCTCTCCTTTCGCCGCTGGACCTGTCATCAACACAATTTAATTTAGCTTAATACTAAAATGTTAACTTCTCTTTTGTAAATATCATTCTTACAAATGAAGTCTCATTTTCAACAGGTTATGGGCCCAGTCTAACGCCGGAATAAATAGTGAGGTTAAAGCACGCGTCGACGGAACACGTGGCGACAATACGTGAAGACCCAAAAGTGACGCCAAGTAATCGGTACGATGCAGAACGGAATGAAGACAAATATTCCGTTGTTAAACGGAGGAAATTACATACCCTGGAAGACAAAACTTTAAGCAATACTGGTTCGAGATGAGTTATGGGAAGTGGTGCGTGAGCCGGCACCCACGCCGAAAGACACCGAGTGGAAAAAGAAAAACAACAAAGCCATGGCATATATAACTCTGAGTGTCGAAGATAATCAGTTAGTGCACATCCAACATGCGGAAGAAGCGTACAAAGCGTGGCAAGCGCTAACAAAGAAGTATGAACGTTCAACGTACGGAAGCAGGCTATATTTGAGAAGGAAACTGTACGGAATACTGTACAAAGGCGGACCAATGAGTGACCACGTGGATGCCATCATGACAGTGATTGCACTGCTCCGAGGATCAGGCAAGCCCCTCGAGGATGAGGAAGTCGTAGCTATTCTACTGGTGAGTCTTCTGGAATCGTACTCAGGACTAGTCACTGCGCTCGAGGGCCGTGACGAGAAGGATCTCACAATCGAGTACGTAACAGGGAAGATTATGGACGAATACCAGAGAAAGACAGAATCTCAAGGCTCGAGCAGCGGAGGTTCAGAAGTGGCTCTCAAATCAGCAGGTCCAGGTAAACATGCCCTAAAGAAGGGACATCTCAACAAAGGTCCAAACTTCCAGACAGAAAGGAAGGACAAACAACTCGTACATGATACCACTGCCAGAAACCAGGACACCTGAAACAGGATTGCAAATGGTACAAAGCAATGGAGGAACAAGCCAGGGCAGGAATAGAAAAGTCAAAGACGCCGAGGGCTGACGCCAATCAGAAACAGTTTCTCTTCCAAGCGAGAGATGACACGAGGATCCAAGACGGCAGACAAGATGGCGGACAAGATGGCGGACAAGATGGCTGACTTGTGGACTCGGGAGCAACGAGCCACATGACAAGCAACTCAACCTTTTTCGACGGCATCCGGGATTTGAACAAACCAATTTATTTGGCGGATGGATCAAAGATAATGGCAACTGGGATAGGAGATGGCTACCTACCATGCATCGTGAAAGACGGTCAAGTCCAGAAAGTGAGGCTGACAGATGTCCTGTACATTCGCAAATTCGATGACAGTTTAATTTCAGTTCGGAGAATCATCGATAAAGGATACGAAGTAGTATTCAAGGACAACGGATGCCAGGTCCTTCAAGGAAAGGAAGTAGTAGCTGAAGCAGACAACGACGGCGGCTTGTACAGGCTGAAATTGGAAGGAGTAAAGGAGCAGGCACACCTGATCAGAGAAGCAGCGTGCATCCACGATTGGCATCGGCGATTAGCACATCGAGATTTAGCAGATATCAGACAAATGGCTAGCTCTGGACAGATAACCCGAATACGCATCTCTCCCTGCAAGTGTGAATCAACCTGTGAGAGCTGCATCAGAGGAAAGCTGAGCCAGAAGAAATTCCCACAGGCACAGAGGAGAGAAAGGAAACCAGGGATGCTGATCCATTCGGATCTGTGCGGGCCGATGCAGGCACAGACACCGAGCGGAAACAGATATTTCCTGACCCTCATCGACGATTTTTCTCGTCTCACAGTCGTCAGGGTAATGAAATCAAAAACCGAGGTAAACGATGCAGTTAAAGATTATGTTGCAGCAATTGGAAACAGATACGGCAGAAAACCAGTGGCAATCAGGTTGGACAACGGAAAGGAGTACGTCCCCAAGGAATTGCAAGACTTTCTTCGGCGAGAAGGAGTGGAGCTGCAATTCTCGGTCGCATACACGCCACAGCAAAACGGAGTGGCGGAACGGAAGATTAGGACGCTGGTCGAATCCGCGAGGTGCATGCTGTTTGAAGCTGGACTGGACAAACAGTTCTGGGGAGAAGCAGTGCTGACAGCGACATATCTGCAAAACAGGATGGCGAGCAGAAGCATCGACAAAACACCGGTAGAACTGTTTACAGGTGAAAAGCCAGAAGGAGAAACCGACTCTGGGGAGGAAGGCCAAGACTCGAATGGAGAGACAATAGACTTGAGAGGTCAAGAAGAGCAAAGGGAAGGCAATTCCGCAGGCGAACAATCCCCATCCCCATCAGTACAAAGAAGAGTTTCTCAACGAAGCAACAAAAATGTACCACCACCGGGGCTGGGGTACAAGG
Organism: Microdon myrmicae; assembly: GCA_963931805.1. NCBI lineage: Eukaryota > Metazoa > Arthropoda > Insecta > Diptera > Syrphidae > Microdon > Microdon myrmicae. The sequence goes on from OZ007499.1 coordinate 77,654,687, forward strand.
TGAGAGCCTGCATCGTTAGAGAACCAAAGGATTGGAAAGATTTGTTACAGATGTCACCCAGAGAGCAGAACCCGTGGCGAGTGGCAGCCGAAGAAGAGATGAAGTCACTGAACGACCACCAAGTCTGGGAAATGGCAGATCTTCCCCCAAACAGAAAGGCGGTTTCGTGCAAGTGGGTCTTTAAGGACAAGACCGATGGCAGCGGAAAAATCTACACCCACAAAGCTCGCTTGGTCGCGAGAGGGTTCTCGCAGCGGTACGGCGAAGACTACGACGAGACGTTCGCTCCCGTGGTCAAACACGAGACAGTTCGAGTCCTACTCACACTGGCAGCGCAGCAGAATCTTCATGTCCGGCACCTGAATGTGAAGAGTGCGTACCTGAACGGCGAGCTAGACGAAGAGATTTTCATGAGCAACCCGAGGGATTTGTTATTATTGTTATGCCAGGACAGGTGCTAAGACTCAAAAGGAGCCTCTACGGTTTGAGGCAGTCGGCAAGGGTCTGGAATTTGAAGGCAGCGGCAATCCTTGGCAAACTGGGTTTCAGCTGTGGTTGTGCAGACAGGTGTCTGTACTTAAAGGAAGAAACGGAAGGAAGGATGTCCTACATTCTGCTCTACGTTGATGACTTGCTGGTGGCCGGAGCAACGCCTGAGGTGACAAGGGCAGTGAGCAAGCAGCTGAGCAGACATTTCCAGATCAAGGACCTGGGAAACGTTAGCCATTACCTGGGGATTCAGATTGAGTGAGACAACGACGGTTCATTTTTGCTGAATCAAATGGCAAAAATTGTCAAATTGCTGGAAGAGAACGGCTTGCTGGACGCAAAGCCGGTTACCACACCGATGGAGACCGGATTCCTTGCAGCTCCCAGGGAAGATGGCGTAGAGCTGGAGAACAACAAATTGTATAGGAGGGTGATGGGGTCTCTCCTATACATAGCCATAGTCTCCTATGTCGAGACCAGACATCTCGGTTGCAGTCGGGTTGCTGTGCCGAAGAGTGGAACACCCAACCCAACCTGACTTTAGCGGAGTCAAGCGGGTGATGCGCTACCTGAAAACTACCGCGGACACAGTATTGAGACTACCCTCAGCCAAAGACGCCAGTCTCATTTTCTACGTGGACGCGGACTGGGCAGGCGACAAGGCGGATAGGAAGTCAAGCGGATACGTTTTCCTGTTTGGTAAAGCGGTGATCGCTTGGTGTAGTCGTAAGCAGACCCCGGTAGCAATGTTCTCCACGGAGGCAGAGTACATCGCCGCGTCGTTCGCGAGCAGAGAGCTGCTGTGGTTGAGGCAGTTGTTCAAGGATATGAAAACTCCATTGAGGGAACCAATAACCATGTACGAAGACAACCAAGGTTGTATTAGACTAATCTCAAGTTCGGGATCAGCCAGGACCAAACATATTGACGTTTGCTATCACCAGATGCGGGACCTCTTGGGGAAAGCGATAATAAATGTTTTTTATTGTCCATCCGAACAAATGTTGGTAAATATCCTAACAAAGCCATTGGCCAGGGACCGGTTCGGGGGACTTGCAGAAAGACTGCGACTGCATAGACCGGAACATTCTGAAGCGAGAAGGAGTGTTGGAAAGGGAACGCTTACAGAGTGTTCTGGTAACAACCTTAGTAGTTCTAGCGGCGGATAGGTGACGCTTAGGCCAACAAGCAGGGCATATATAAACAGCGGCACCGATGACTTTCTCTCTCTCCTTTCGCCGCTGGAGGGGCCATCAACACAATTTAATTTAGCTTAAGACTAAAATGTTAACTTCTCTTTTGTAAATATCATTCTTACAAATAAAGTCTCATTTCCAACAGTTTCCCCCTTGATTACAAGTTTTGAAGTTATTTTCGGATTAGTTTCACCCGTGTTGTTGCGGGTCATGATGCGAGTACCAGCACGCAATTTCATCTTATCAAACCGCGCTGGTTTTTCTAGTGGAAGGCTTTCCCTCTTCCATGTCCTCGTAGTTGAACGGGAAGAGGTTATCTCTGCGTACGAATAATAATATCTCTCCCTGCTGCCTTTACACGAAGGGATTGTGGACTAAGTTGATTAGTTACATAAGTGCTTTTTTTATTTTCTTTATTATGAGAACCTTTTTCCTTCAATGATTATATATTTTACTCGGTTGATCACTATTCGTTAAGCTGTAATTGCCGGATGATTGGAATCAGACACGTCAGGGAACACATATAAACGTCAGAGACAAGATATTTGAAAAAGTTAGAGAATTTAAATATTTGGGAACAATACTGACGGCCAGTAACGAAATATCGAAGGCAATTAACAAACGACTGCATTTCGGCAACGCCAATTGGCACACAGTCAGTAAACTGCTGAAATCCAAACTGCTATTACGTAACATATAGCTCGGTGTGGCGCGAATGGGCAACGATAGGACCGTGCGTAGAATTCTTGACAGTAGACCAACGGGAGGTAGGACGGCAGGACGGCCCCGATGGAGATGGGAAAACAATCTTAGGTTTGACCTCGAGGAGATCGGATCGGGTGGTCAAGTGTGGAAGGAGAGTGCCCAGGACAAGGAACGATGGCGGAGTTGAGTCGGTAAGTTCATGAACTTCTGGGTTCCTACAGGCCGATAAATAGTAATAGTAATTTATTTATTTTATCCAACACTTGAGCTCAATGTTATGGAATTATTTTATTGGATTTCTTAGTCATTTGGGATACAAAGATCCCTTTCATTTTTATTTACTATCATCCAAAACATTTAATGAATCTGTTTTGTCAATGTTGGCTATACATACAACATCAAAACAAAAGGAGCATGTTACTGGTCCTTCGAGCCGGATCATATTTGGAAAAGCAAAATGTTACTTACTGTGTTATGTTGAGTGAATTGTATTACCGAATCAAGGTAAAAAAACTAAGATGGACTGTGTAGTAATCCAATTGCTTTATTGTTTATGATATCTTCTTTTAAATTTCGATGAAGTCGATTTGATCAATGAAGATCTGAGCAATTCGAGTTCGCTAAACACCTCTAAATTGTTTGATTCCAATCATCCGGCAATTATAGATAGGATCTCTCCCGCAGTTCCTAAAATCGAGCGCTTGTTGGGTTTCCGTTGCAAGGTCAAGATTGCAACGCAGGTCCAAGTTTATCGAATAGCAACCTAATACCCTTCTCAGAAATTATGACCCTTACCGACTTCTCTGTCAGTAGTCAAGATGAGAAACAAGGACAAAAATCGTCTCCTGGAACGACATCAGCGAATCCTGTCACATCCAATAAAAAGACGAATAACCGACTCTTGGTTCAACAGCTGCTACTAATAGTCTGCAAACAACCAACCTATTGTTTTCTAAGTGCTTGGACCGTAATGGCAATCCATATGGAACATCTCTTGGTGGAGATTTATCATGTTCAATGGTTTTTGGTGATCTAAATTTTACACACTCTTCCAGGGCAATGGGCGAATCCGGGGGTTCAACTCTGGAAATGGATCAAATATCATTAATGGAATAATAATTGATTAAGCTACACTCCTTTCACGATTACCCACTAATCCATTGAAAATGGTAGCTAATAAAGCACATTACGATCCTGGTTCATATCCAATATCCATCAAATTTTTACTTACTTTGTTGTGTTGGGTGGTCTGCATTCCCGAATCAAAGTAGAAAAACTAAAATTGAGTATGTAGTGATACAATTGCTTTATTGTTTATGACGAAGAGGGAAAGAACATACAGGGCAAACTCACTGATTGCTTTCAACCCGGCAAAGGCCAGGACGATCTTTGTCCCTGCTCAATCCAAGTTGACATGTAGTCTCCATGTGACACCCCTGGATAGCTACTTTGCCACCCGCCAAGTAGTGAACCAATGCATGCAGCGACATCCTGAGAGAGGTTGGGGCAAGGCTAATACCATTGCCTGGAAAAACAAATTATTATGGAAAATTTAACAAGCCTCGGATATAAACCGGATACACGATGACAACCACGGTAACGAAAACGCCTAAACGATTTAAGAATTAATTTTCTCATGGAACGTCCGCTCGCTATACAGAGCTCGAGCTGCACAGCAGCTAGCCGATGCCCCGCCTGAATAGAAGGCTGACATAACAGCGCTACAAGAAATAATATGGACGAGGAGTGGTGTTATTCAAAGAAACGATTATGACATTTATTACAGCTGTCATGCAAAACACCATGCGCTTGGAGTAGGCTTTCTAGTCAGCCAAAAACTGAAGCCTGCCATTATCGGCTTTAATGCAATAAACGAAAGGCTATGCACTCTTCGCGTGCGAGGCAAGTTTAAAAACATAAGCCTCATAAACGTTCACGGACCAACAGAGTAGTTCCCTGACGACGAAAAAGAAGAATACTACGAGCATGTCGAACGGGCCCTCAATGCCTGTCCAAGATAAGATGTGAAAATCGTTCTTGGTGATTTGAATGCCAAAATAGTTCGAGAGCCGGTTCCCATAGTTTGCATGAGAACACTAATGACAATGGACTGCAAGTTATCGAACTGGCAGCATCAAGGAATTTGGTCGTTGTGAGTACCAGGTTTCTGCGTAAAGATATCCACATGGCCACCTGGGCATCGTTTGATGGAGCTGTGGCGGCTCGTGCGAACGCCACTACTCATCTGCCTACTTACCACCAGGTAACCTTTTTTTAATATAAGCCTTCGGCGCCAATAAAGCGTGTACTTACCTGCATTAGCATGTCTAATAACCACAATGTCCGCTGATACAAAGTGTATCAGCAATAACAGACATCTTCCCAAAAGTAGAAATGCTTAAAATATCTGAAATCATGACATGAAGACCAAGCGCAACGTGGTATGAAACTACAAGGCATAAGCAAGCATGGGACATCTGCACATCGATCTGGTAAAAACACCAACCAACGATCTGATATAGCAGAACAACCATCCAAAACATTATGCGGTTGCGCAAGTCTGCGACATTTTAAAACCTATATAGTGTAACACAGTGCACTAGTTTGCGGAAAACATTTGTTTGCAGTGATCGAACGGTACAACGTGCATTAAACACATTTTAAAACCTATATAGTGTAACACAGTGCACTCGCGTTTGCGGAAAACATTTGTTGTCAGTTAAATACATAGTGTACTTGAATTCAATTTATTAAATACCTATTAGATACATAGTGTACTTGAATTCAATTTATTAAATACCTATTAAATACATAGTGTGGGGCTCCTCGATAGTGTGTTAGTAGTGGTTAGTATACCCGCCTGTCACCTGGGAGACCGGGGTTCGATTCCCCGTCGGGGAGCCCCTGGCGCAAGACTAATGACCTTGCCCAGAAAAAATAAATCATTATGGAAAATTTAACAAGCCTCAGGACTTGCTAAATAAGGCCAAGACCGGTTCCCGGTTGTAGTGCCGATGATGATGATGATGATGAAATACATAGTGTACTGGAATTCAATTTATTAAATACCTATTAAATACATAGTGTATTTGAATTCAATTATTAAATACTTATTAAATACATAGTGTACTGGAATTCAATTTATTAAATACCTATTAAATACATAGTGTACTTGAATTCAATTATTAAATACCTATTAAATACATAGTGTACTTGAATTCAAATTATTAAATACCTATTAGATACATAGTGTTCTTGAATTCAAATTATTAAATACCTATTAAATACATAGTGTACTTGAATTCAATTATTAAATACCTATTAAATACATAGTGTACTGGAATTCAATTTATTAAATACCTATTAAATACATAGTGTATTTGAATTCAATTATTAAATACCTATTAAATACATAGTGTACTGGAATTCCATTTATTAAATACCTATTAAATACATAGTTTATTTGAATTCAATTATTAGATACCTATTAAATACATAGTGTACTGGAATTCAATTTATTAAATACCTATTAAATACATAGTGTACTTGAGTTCAATTATTAAATACCTATTAAATACATAGTGTACTTGAATTCAAATTATTAAATACCTATTAAATACATAGTGTACTTGAATTCAATTTATTAAATACCTGAAATACATAGTGTACTTAAATTCAAATTATTAAATACCTATTAGATACATAGTGTACTTGAATTTAATTTATATAATACCTATTAAATACATAGTGTACTTGAATTCAATTTATTAAATACCTATTAAATACATAGTGTACTTGAATTTAATTTATTAAATACCTATTAAATACCAAGTGTACTTGAATTCAATTTATTAAATACCTATTAAATACATAGTGTGGTTGAATTCAATTTATTAAATACCTATTAAATACATAGTGTTCTTGAATTCAAATTATTAAATACCTATTAGATACATAGTGTACTTGAATTCAAATTATTAAATACCTATTAGATACATAGTGTACTTGAATTCAAATTATTAAATACCTATTAGATACATAGTGTACTTGAATTCAAATTATTAAATACCTATTAAATACATAGTGTACTGGAATTCAAATTATTAAATAGCTATTAAATACATAGTGTACTTGAATTCAATTTATGAAATGCCTATTAAATACATAGTGTACTCGAATTCAATTTATTAAATACCTATTAAATACATAGTGTACTTGAATTCAAATTATTAAATACCTATTAAATACATACTGTACTTGAATTCAATTTATTAAATACCTATTAAATACATAGTGTTCTTGAATTCAATTTATTAAATACATGGTGTACTTGAATTAAAATTATTAAATACCTATTAAATACATAGTGTACTTGAATTCAAATTATTAAATACCTATTAAATACATAGTGTACTCGAATTCAATTTATTAAATACATATTAAATACCTATTGTACGTAGATTTTAAATATTAGCTATTATACTGTAAGCTCATTGGTTCAATAAAGAAAATAGCCTTAAGAATCTAGCCGTTGTTTATTTAGACCAGTGTCGGACGGACACCCTACCGAGACAAGGAAGAGAACCCTCATAATACAAACTACGCAACACTACACCACAATTGGTGACCTACCAAGTGAAGAAGAACACGCAACCTGAGAAACGAGCTATCAAACGGTCACCGATATCATTTGGACACAACACCAGTTACGAACATCGAAGCAACGACACGTACGGCAACCACATTCGCCAACGAACACAAGATATCTACAATTGGTAACCTAGTGAGGAACACGCAACCCTGCCGCACAGTCATCAATATATCCTCAATTGGTGACCAAGTCAACGTGCGGAAGGACGATTCTTCGCATTGAGCACACAAGTGGAGTCAGATTGCAGCACTATCCCTGACATAGTGCAAGTAACGACACCTGACGAAACCAAAACCCCAACGTTGGACTCCAGGTGACAAAAAAATTTTTTTTTTCTCTTCCTTTATCTATTTATACGCCGAGCTCCTTCAGAGCCAGCAAAAACACAATATTTTTCTTTTTCTTCTATTTTATTTAAAGAGTAGCATTAAGTAGTAAGCGAATTAAACAATTTTTTTTTTGTAATTGAATCGTACAAACGTTCACAGCAACAAATTCGAGTAGTAAGCCCCTTCCGGCCATCGAAAAATCGGAACTGACACGGATTTAACACCGGAAAACCATTCGCATTAAAGTAATCAATTCACACATACACACTGTTCACTCGTTCCCATCACAACAGCTGCATGCGACAAGCTTTTCGCCAACTGCACAGAGCTATAACTACTCCCCACCAACCTTTTCTTACATTTCTCGTGGTTCTCGCGTTTCGAGGAACGCCCCCATCACCCTTTTGTAGAAAATGGCCCAGTTTAGGAGGTCAAAGAAGGCTCAACAGGAGCCTCAACCGGAATCACTGCGGGAGTCGCATACCGAATCACAGACGGTGCCACGGGTGGAGCTACAGCGGGAGCTGGGAGTACCGCGCCCGGATTCCCCGGCCTTCGTGGACGCGCTCAGTGTAGAACAGCCCACGGACTCGCGGCAGGAGAAAGCCCGCGACACACGCCCTCACAGATCGGAATCCCCGGTATTCGCTAGTGCGACACCGACAGAGCGGCCACCACACGCTGCCTCGCGCGACTTGCGCTTGCCTCCTTTCGACGAGGAGGAATCGGAGCTCTGGTTCACCATGGCGGACCTCATATTCGGGACGGCGGGCGTGAGCGAGGAGCGACCAGGTGCGCTCGAGGTTATGAGGGTGTTAAACCGAAACCAGCGTACGCATGTGGCACACATTATAAGAACTCCTGGTAACAGCCCGTATACAGATATGAGGGAAACGCTCCTCAACGCGCTCGAGGAGTCTATTGCCAAGAGGCACCAACGCTTGTTCAACGAGACCAATTTCACGGGGATGAAGCCATCGCATTTTCTCACACATTTGCGGTCTATAGCGGGAAAGGGGATCTCTGATGATGTCATCAGACCCCACTTCATTAGGGGTTTTCCGCAACAAGCGCGTCCTACCGTAATCGCTCAAACCAATCAAAGTCTGAGTTGGCTGGCTAAGATTGCAGATGCAATCGTAGAAAGCGCTGACCAACGAGAGGAGTCCCCCGCCTTTCAGGTAGCGACCATTAATCGACAGGATGAATCGTCTTCGCGATACTACTCTTCAGCCCATAATATCCCGCGCGCAAGTGGGGGCACCAACGCGTCACAACCAATCGCCACAGACTCGGCGCAAGCTTTGGCGCATACTCGAGACGCAAGGCAATCCCATTTCCGGCAACCGGGACCCTCGCGTTACGAATTAAGTTTACAACGTTAAGTTTACAAACAACCGACGGCGAACCCTCAAAGGGCATTAACACTCGCCTGGTGTTCATATCATCGGCGGTTTGGGGCAAAGGCCCGCAAATGCACACAACCCTGCGGTTGGAAGCCCGTGAAGCCGACACCACACGCGTATTTAAACTAGGACGGCAGACCGCAACCCCAGCGCAAACGGTCGGCACACTCCAAGTAAGCCGCTTAACAATCAAAGACCCGAGATCGGATATAAGTTTTACGGTCGACACTGGCGCCGACATATCTGTTTTACCTAAATCATACGCTTCGCTAAATAGAACGCCTAGCAGACTCCAATTACTAGCAGCGAACAACACATCCATAGCTACTTACGGACGTAAGTACCTACGACTGGACCTAGGTTTGCGACACTCTGTTGGTTGGCACTTCATAGTGGCCGACGTCTCCGAGCCATTAATAGGTTCGGACTTACTATCGCGCCACAACTTGCTGGTCGACACCGCGAACAATAGACTAGTGGAACAACGGTCACTCGGCCATCTGCCTGGGGAGCCCCCACGGACGCCACACGAGGCCGACATCACATGCGATGAAACTCCGGTTCTACTGGAAGAGTATAGACACTCGACAGTACCACTTCCCAACCAGGAGCACAAAGAGTCCGGGGTTTACCATCACATCGAGACACGGGGTCCACCGGTTAGCCAACGCCCGCGACGACTAGCACCAGATAAATTGCGTGCAGCACGCGAAGAATTCGACTACATGCTGGAGCAAGGAATCTGCCAACCTTCAGTCAGCCCATGGGCCAGCCCGCTCCACCTTGTTAAGAAACGAAGCGGCGAATGGCGCCCGTACGGCGACTACCGACTTTTAAACGCGGTCACAATCCCTGACCTATACCCCATCGCACACTTGTATGATTACTCATACAAATTGCGCGGATGCACAGTCTTCACGACCCTGGAACTCGCCAGGGCATACCACCAAATACCAGTGGCCCACGAAGACATCCCAAAAAGCTGTGGCGGCACCACGATTCACCACGCAGTGGGGACGTCTCGGTGAACCAGTGTCGGACGGACACCCTACCGAGACAAGGAAGAGAACCCTCATAATACAAACTACGCAACACTACACCACAGAGTCACTCGCAACCAAATTGACCTTGACCACGTGTTGATAGATCGCCGCCACCCTTCGAGCCTAATGACGGTACTAACGTACCGAGGTGCCAACTTCGACTCGGATCACTATCTTGTTGGTACAGTTTTTCGAGCGCGGATTGCCTTACGGAGACGTATTGCATCTGCGGATCAGATTCGAATCAACACGGCTGCCTTACGCAATGAGAATACCAGTAACACCTTTGGTCATGCGCTAGGACTCGCCTTTGAAGAGCTCGACGGACGGAGAGTAAAACTTGGGGCCAGAATGCCGGGCGTAGAAGAGAAATGGACACGCCTTAAGAATACTGTCATTAGTACTGCCAACTCCATCTTAGGCAGTAGTCGTAGAGATCGGAGCGACTGGTTTGATGATGAGTGCAAACTAGCGACTGAGCGTAAGAGTGCTGCATACCGGGCAAAGCAGCAGTCTCATAGGACGCGTGTACGCGAGGAGAGATACAAAGAGCTCAGAAGATCTGAAAAAAGACTTCACAGATCAGAGACAAGTGCTGAGAAAAAAAACCTTTTCGGTGAAATAGAGAAAAGTAGAGAGCGAGGTCCGCACCACCACGCTGCACTTACTGCAAGGATAAAGAAGGTAATCTGATCAACGATCCTGAAGGCATTCTGGAGCGATGGGAAGTGCACTTTAATGAATTGCTAAATGGTCAGCTCACAGAATAATTGGGGGCTCCACCAAGGCAAAATCAAGATCAAATGTAGCCGTCACCAAGCATTGAGGAAACATTAAAAGCCATATGACAGCTCAAATCAAATAATGCTCCCAGAGCTGATGGCATACCAGCTGGGCTGTTCAAACAAGGGGGACAGCGTTACATCCGGCAATTCATGAGACCTTGGTGCACGTATGAGAGCAAGAGCAGATGCCCGAAGATTGGCGTCGTGGACTAATTTGCCCCCTACATAAGAGGAGAGATATCACAGTGTGCAGTAACTATAGGGGTATAACATTGCTGAGTACCGCCTATAAGATACTCTCCTTTATCCTACAAGATCGGATAGCCCCATACGCTAAAGTCATCCTTGGTCCATATCGGTTTGGCTTCATCCCAGGCAAATCAGCGATCGATCAGATATTCACCCTTAGGCAGGCGATGGAAAAATGTCAGGAATTTAAGATTCCATTATATAATCTATTCATAGACTTTAAAGCCGCCTACGACAGCATAGCCAGGGTAGAACTATATAATCCCATGAGAGAGTTCGGCGTTCCAAACAAATTGATACGAGTTTGTAGGTTGACCATGACCAACGTAACTAGTCATATACAAATAGCGGGATTACTGTCCAAACCAATAAACAACGTTAATAGACTAAAGAATAGAGTAGCGATCTGGCCTACCCCCTCTTCAACCTGGTGTTGGAGAAAGCAATCCGTGACTCTAGAGTTACAACTAGAGGGACTATTGTCACAAAGTCCTGCCAGATACCTACCTACGCAGATGACATCGACATCATCAGTAGATCCGATTCGGCTGTACAGGACTCCTTCACCCAGATCGAGCAGGCGGCACAAAAACTGGGACTGCACATTAATGAGGGCAAAACTAAGTACATGGTGGCAACTTCTGCGAACAGAAGTCCTAACGTTGATCAAACTATCAGGATAGCGGAGCACGAATTTGAAGTAGTGCAATCCTTTAAATACCTTTGGCCGAAAATAGCAGCCGATAACAATATGGAAGAAGAAATACGCGAACGGCTGATCAAATCCAACAAAGTCTACTATGGTATATCAAGGCTCTTTAAATCCCGAAATTTATCCAGAACATTCAAGTTACTACTGTACAAGACCATGGTCTTACCAGTACTCATGTATGGATCCGAGACCTGGGTGCTCAATAAAAGGTACTCTGAACTCTTAGCCGCGTTCGAGAGGAAGGGCTTAAGGAGTATTGTTGACCCCGTATATGAGGGAGGACGATTCAGCAGACGCTACAACCATGAGTTCTACGCGATCTACGTTGAAGATAATGTTGTAAGCAAAATTAAGCTCGGTAGACTCCGGTGGGCGGGACACCTAGCTCGAATGAGCGAAGAGGAGCATGCCCGGAAAGTCCATTGTGGCAGGATCTATGGAAGGAGACAGCGCCCACACCTTGTCTACGATGGAGGGATGGCATAGACTAGGACGCTCAGAGCCCGGGAGTGCCAAACTGGATGATATCGGCTCGAAATCAGGACCGGTGGAGAGATTTGTTAAATAAGGCCAAGATCAGATCCCGGTTGTAGTGCCGATGATGATGATGATACACAAACGATAAACTAGGGGTAGATATATACCCCATTTGCACGTTTAATCTTTGCTACTCTAGCATACGTGAGTGATTGGAGCTAAACGTGTGTATCCCTACCCTTTAATGATGAAATTGAATTATGATCAGGGTCCCGTGTTGTAAAAGCGATACGTTCTCTTTCGGTGGGAGATTTAAAATCGTCTGGGAGGTAATTACAGCCCCAGTTTACCGGTTTATGGTTAATTATACACCCGCCAGCGTTGGCCTTTCGCCCTTCTGTAGCGAGGATATATCGTTACGGATAGCAGGAGCACCGGTTAACTATTTGTTCCCGCGGAATAAGAAAAGTCGTTTTTTTTTCGACTTATAGTCGGTTTTTTATTTATTAATACTCCGTCGGCACAATCGTCTTAGTAACGACCTACTGGTCGTTCGGTCTCTCTTCTTAAGCTCTTTATACTTAGATTCTATCTTAACCTAGGGATCTGGTAATGTACATTTAATATGGCGCACGGCTAATAACCTTGCCCGTAAGTACAAATTATTATGGAACATTTAACAAGCCTCGAGACTTGCTAAATAAGGCCAAGACCAGATCCCGGTTGTGGTGCCGATGATGGTGATGATATTTAATGACCCAAATTACAGATGCACGATAAAAGATCATGTGACTTGGTTCTTAACATTTTATTTTGTGTTTTTCTGGATTTAGGTAAAGGGTGTCTAGACACAATTCAGTGTCAATGAAATAGAGAATGTTTTGAAGAATAGGAATTTGTGAAAACACATTCCTAGAATGTTGTTAAAATGCAGACGCGCATTTTGTGATCTTTGATAAATTTGGAAAATGACTCAATGTGTGAACGTCTGGTTCACGCATGTAATTCGACTTTGGAATAGGAAATTTTAAGTATGGATATGGGGAAAAAGGAAATGTGGGTGGCGTAGTTCTGGAGTGGCTTTGGACGTTAACCTGCGCAATTTTTTTTTGACACTCCATCGAATGTTCGCACAGCACAATTTGGTTTTTTATGTTCACTTTTCATGTTCACTGCTATTGTCACTTTTCACAAAGCAAAACACGGCCCGAAAATCGAATCTATTGTCTTGTTTAGGTATTTGGTCTGTGGGGGTAAAGGTCAGTGTGCCGGCACGGGAACGGGTTCACTAATATCCCAACCGTGCGCTACGCCGGATGCTGTTCATAAAAGTCAAAGGTCCGCCACAATCCGGGCACATGCAGAAAGGAAAAAATAAAACGCACGATTTTTATTTTGTAGAAATGTTGTTTATTTAAATAGCTCCTTTTATTGTGTTACAGAGTTAACACTTTATCGAGAGACAGCAGGGGAACATCGACTCCGTGGAGGGACACACTCAGGGGTGTGCGCACTCCCGTGCGCACGCTGCGGTGGTTGGACTTCGACTGCTGGTGCCCAAGGAATAACCTCGAGAGGCTCGTGGTGAGTCCCTCTCAGCTTGGTGAGTTTTCTTCTCTTGAGAGAAACGTGAAGTCTCTCTTTGTGGTTGTGAATTGGAGGGGATCTCTCCGGGTCGATCTTAGCTATTGTGCTAATGATCCATTGTTTACTCATGCTCCGAAGGTCATGAGAAAATGAAACTGAGAAAGGAGGTTAGAACAAAGGACACCATAGTGGCCATGGATGCAGCTGCCTAAATAGACCACAAGCCATTAGGAAACTGGTGCTAAAACCAATTTAAGTACACAATGGTGATTGTGCACTGTATCTTAGCTGGCGGACAGGGTCGAATTCTTGTATGCATGTTTATATGCTAAAGAAATCGATTCATGGCGGATAGATAGACGATAGATGCGTAAACGCTTTTGTCGATTGGACAAAAGGCTGCCGAGACTGTAGATAAGCCAGGTAAATGTGCTGCGTACGTGTGTGGCAGGGTACGCTGGCTGACATCGGCGCCGATAAGTTTTTCCAATCTATGATTATGCTTGGTGTACAGAATTCTTCCAGAGAGTTTTGAATGGTGCATTAAATGCATGAATGATGAGAATTCTTTACAGGAAATTCTGGGTGATTAATTAGGTGTCCTTGGGAAGGAAATGTTTGCAGGTTTGCAAAGGGAGTTGGGTTGGAATTGTGGGTGGTTCTTGCGTATGACCCCCACAGGTCTACCTGACTTCGCTTTGAAGACCGTTCCGTTCAGAGATTTATTGACTATTGTTTGTCGATTGTCGACACGTACATACCTAATGTCTTGATGGCTCGAAATGTGCATACTTCGACCGGAGCTCTGTGACTTGTGTAAAATCTTAAGTTTGGTAATACAGTTAATGTCAAGGGTCTTGGTCCTGATCCTCTGATGCAGTCTTTTCGAGACTTCTCATGCCTTTCAATGGTCTTCTTTGTTTCCAATGATACAGGCGCGTTATAAGCACCCGCCGTTCTCCAGTGAATTCGTTAAAACTAATTCGATTACAACTCGCGTCACTCTTAACTGTTTCGTGTTTTCTATGACTATCTGGATCGCGCCTGGTTTATATAACGTTCGAAAAATCCACGTGCCGACGCGTATATCCCCCTTTTTCCGTTTTTCCCTACGTCTTCTTTTTGCCGAGTCGGTGTTTCCTTGATGATTTGTTCCCTTATGGTAGTGTCGGCTCATCACCTCTACGTCTACTGGGCTTTTCGTGAGATTTTTTTGGTATGTTGATCATGCATTTCGTGGGAACACTCTGGGATTTCAAATAGTCCGTCATACAGCCGAGCCTCAGATACCAGAGCCATCTTTCAACGAAGTTGTAGACACAATAAATCGATTGAAAAACAACAAAGCTCCCGCAGTCGACTGCATACCGGCAGAGCTTGTGAAGCGTGGGGGGGAGGCGACCGCTCGAAAGATTCACCAGCTCATCAAAACAATATGGGTAAGGAAGTCACTCCGGAAGAATGGAAAACCTCAATAGTCGTACCCATTTTCAAAAAAGGCGACAGATCTGACTGCGAAAATTACAGAGGAATATCATTGCTCCCAACCACATACAAAATACCAACAACTGTCATACTGGCGAGAATCACACCGTACGCAGAAGAAATATTAGGAGACTACCAATGCGGATTCCGTAGGAACCGCTCAGCGAGCGAACAAATGTTTACAATAAGGCATTTGCTGGAAAAGAAGTGGGAATACCGAGAGACGGTTCACCAACTGTTCGTTGACTTCAAACAAGCCTACGACTCAGTGGCAAGGCGAAGAGTCTACCATATTGTAGTTAAGCTGGGAATCCTGAAAAAATATGCCGCCCTCATTCAGATTTGCATGAACGAAAACAAAGGGCGAGTTAGAATAGAAAACCACCTCTCAGAACCATTTGAAATCCGGGACGGACTTAAACAGGGCGATAGCCTCTCACCATGTCTCTTTAACCTTGTGCTCAAGTATATCAGAATGGTACAAGACGACAACTTGAGCGGATCATCCCTGAACGGGGTCACACAAGTGCTCGCATATGCGGATGACATCGTCGTTCTGGGCGATAATCTAGAAACTGTAAGTAAAAACAGTGAAATCATCATGCAAGCGGCAGAAGAATAGGGCCTAGAAATAAATGAAGACAAAACGAAATACGTGATTATGGCGAGAGCAGGTGGACCTCAGAGAACACACATAAACATCAGGGGCAAGATATTTGAAAATGTCAAAGAATTTAAATACCTGGGAACAATACTGACGGCCAGTAACGAAATGTCGAAGGAAATCAACAAAATACTACACTCCGCCAACGCTAGTTCGCATGCAGTCAGTAAACTGTTGAAATCCAAACTGCTATCACGTAACATAAAGCTCCATGTCTATAGAACCATAATCATGCCAATTGCTCTATACGGATGCGAAACATGGGCTCTCACAAAACGGGAACTGAACAAATTCCGCGTATTCGAGAATAAAGTTTTATGGCGATACATATGACGAGGAGGCAGGACAATGGAGGAAACTCCACAACAACGAATTGGAAGTGCTACACCGCAAACCTACAATAGTGAGAGTAATCAGGTCACGAAGATTAAGATGGGCCGGACATGTGGCGCGAATGGGCAACGATAAGACCGTGCGTAGAATTCTTGGCGGTAGACCAACGGGAAAGAGACCGGCAGGTCGGCCGCAACCGGGATGGGAGGACCATGTTAGGTATGACCTTAGCGAGATGGGATCGGCTGGTCAAACGTGGAAAGACATTATACAGGACAGGGAACGATGGCGGAGTCGAGTCGGTGAGGTCATGAACTTCCGGGTTCCTACAGGTCAATAAATATTAGTAGTAATATATATTATTAAATGTTAATTGTGAAAATATTGTACGCCGAAAGGCAAAGGAACATAAAAAGACATATTGTATAATTTTTACTTTGCTTAAAAATATTTCTCAATTTTTACTTCAGCAAAATTTCAACAATCAAATTTGAGCTATTGGTGGACAAAAATTTCACTGGAATGCAATGGCAAATTAATTTAAAAACATCAGGCATTCCTTCCTGAAAAAAGGTACTACATTATTAGATTGAACTAAACAAAAATTATATAGCTATTTTTATTCAAGAGTATTTTATAGTAGTACACTCTGCAACCTCAGTCGTAGCAGTAGAAATAAATATCGGCAGAAACCTCACGATAATATCAGCATACACCCCCACATCCCAACCAATAACCATACACGATCTTACCACTATCACAGATAGCATCCAAACACCGATACTTCTCCCCGGAGATTTTAACACGTGGAGCCCCATCTGGGGATCTTCGTCCAGTAATAAAAGGGGAAAAACCGTAGAGAAATACATACTGACCGCAAATCTAGCACTGCTCAATAACGGTAACCACACACACTTTTCCACTCACAAATCCTTCACACATGTAGACTTGTCACTAGCCTCACCTCAATTGGCCCCAATTTGCACTTGGAATACTTTACCCAACCTTCACGGGAGCGACCACTTTCCAATAATAATAAACATTGACACAAGCATGTGCTCCAAACTCTCAAAACTTCTTCCTAAATTCCAAACCGAACTTGCTAATTGGAGTAAATTTCAAAATATAACTACCCAAGCACTAAGTCAACATGTAGAAAGCCAAAATAGTAATCAAGAAACAGCCATAATCACTAAAGCAATCCGAATAGGAGCAAATGCCTCGATACCACAAACAAGTCGAAAACTCCATAAAGCAGTAGTTCCCTGATGGGATCCAGTATTGGACAGCCTAAGGAAGAATATAAACAAGAAGACGAGAATTTTCAAAAGATTCCCCTCTGATTTTAACCTAATCAATTATAAAAAGTTAAATGCTCTTTTTCGCAAAAATGCCAAGGAAGAAAAAAGAAAAGCCTTCCAAACATTTACCGAAAAGTTAAATCCGAACTCTACTCCCAGAAAAATCTGGGCGGATATAAAAGCGCTCACTGGGCAGTATCGCCCCCTCTCAATAAAATGCATGAACATCGACTCAGGCACTCTCACATCCCCCCAGCAAATTGCAGACCATCTCGGCAAAACATGGTCAAACTACGCAGAAGACGTAAACTTTCATCCGTCATTTCTCTCTGTCAAAAGAGACACAATTAGCCGTCCCCTCACACAAGCCCATCCTCTAAATTAATAGATCTCCCGATCAATAAAATTGAATTAGAGTCAACCCTACACGGCGCCACAGGTAAAACACCAGGATATGATCGAGTCATAATGTTAAAAAACAGTCGACCACTCCTGAGACACCGAATACTCCATCTCTTCAATAACATACTGCAAACAGGTGTAATCCCACAAGTGTGGAAAATAGCCACAATTGTACCCATTCCAAAACCCACGGGCGAACCGACCTCGGCAAAAGGATATCGCCCAATATCGTTACTCCCATGTCTAGGAAAAACATTTGAAAAAATTGTAGCTAGACGACTCAACTGGTTCATGGAGAAAAACAATCTAATAAGCATTGAACAGGTTGGTTTCAAGCAAGGACGTGGAACGATTGATGCGCTACTCCATATCGACAACTTCATCACATCTTCTTTGTCAACCAAAAAGCATACAACAATTCTCTCCATAGATTTTGAAAAAGCGTTCGACCGGATCGGTCCTCATGTGATTTTGAATAAATTAGCGCAATGGAGAGTTGGTAACAATATGTTCTACATAATCAAGTCCTTTCTTTCTAACAGGAAGTTTAGAGTCAAAACAGGTGGTGCATTCTCACAAATATACAACATAAAAAACGGTATTCCACAGGGTTCTCCACTATCAGTCCTATTATTCGCTATAGCCTTTGACGGAATAAACGACATTCTCGTAAAATATAAAAACATAAAACACTGCCTCTACGCTGACGACCTAGTTATTCTAACAAACGTAAACGATCTCAACGAAGTACAATCTACCTATTCAGAAATACTACACGACATCACTAATTGGTGTAAAACCTCAGGCGCAAAGATCTCCCTCGAAAAAACTAAAATGTTACACATTTGTAGAAAAACCAGCTGCAGCAAAAACATCACACTTCCCTTTCAGAATCACACAATCCCTACAATCCAATCCATGAAAATCCTCGGTATCCTCTTTGACAGTAAATACAATTTTAAAGAACATTGTTTAGCACTTAAGAAAAGCCTAGCTGCAAGATTAAATATTGTAAAATACCTAGCATATAAGAATGGATCTGCACATACTAACACCCTTATTAACATAACTAAAGCCATCATCCTATCTAAAATCGACTACGGACTAATGATATACGGAAAATGTAGCAAAACGACCCTGCAAACAATAAAATCTCCCTATCACGCCGCAGCTCGAGCAAGTACCAGAGCATTCCGTACTACACCAATTAAAAACATCCTCGTCGAATGCGGTCTCCCATCTATAGAAAAGAGACTAAAATATATATCAGCTACACTTGCTTACAAATTTACAATGTCTATAGCAACCCCCATAGTGCAGGACATCCGAAAAATTTATAAAAAAAAACGAAGGTCGAGATACCGCTCAGGACTGGAAAGGGCCATCGATATAGCCAAGGACTTACATATCCCTATAAATATTTCAAAACCCCACCGCACACAACACCCTCCATGGTTAATTCCGAGAAATACAATCTTAGATGACCTGACCCATTATCCAAAACATTCAACAAATCAGATAATCTATCAAAAACTTTTCAAGGATACCATCGACAAACATCAAAACTGGAACCTGTTTTTCACAGATGGTTCCAAAAACGAATCAAATGTGTCATTTGCTATAGTCAACGATCGCAAAGAAATAATCAGAATGGGATCACTTCCCACCTTTTGTTCCATCCTATCAGCGGAAGCAACGGCAATTTTGGAAGCAACAAAACTGATCCAGAAAATCCCAACGATTATCTGTACTGATAGCCTTTCAACTCTAAAAGCAATAACCAACGTAAACTCCACAAATGCTGTCATTCGTCAAATCCAAGATAACATTATTAAGAAAGCTAATAAAATAAAGCTACTTTGGACCCCCGGGCACTGTAACATTAGTGGAAATGAAGCGGCCGATGCGGCCGCAAAACTAGGGACAAAGTCGCCTCTCGTCTCCTTCTATTATCCTAACAAAACGGACATAAGAAGACATGTAAAAAATGCCCTTAAGAACGTGGAGGAAGAGGAATGGCACCACTACACCCACCTGTACAGCACTATTTAACAGGACACCAAACCCGTTACTTACCCAACAACAGTCTCAAACAGAAAAATAAAATGCTTCCTACGACTCCGGCTAGGACACACCAAAATCACACACCAACACATCCTTACAAAAACCAGCCCCCCACAATGCAGTAACTGCAACAACCAAGTCCCACTTACTCCACATCACATCATATTCGACTGCCCAAAAGTCCAAACCATCGCAAACCAACTATTTGGAAACGACACCTTCAGCAACATTCTGGCAAAACCATCAGAACAGAATATCAACTACACATACGAATTACTAACACTTACTAACCTTCATAACAAAATTTAAAGTAACTCGATATTAGCCGAAAGCCCTAGCAGCTAGCGCTATTTAGAATTAAGTTATTGTGTAATTAATTACATTGTAATAAATAATAATAATAATAATAATAATGCTCTATATGGATGCGAAACATGGGCTCTCACAACTGGAAAAAGACCGGTAGGGCGGCCGCGGCGGAGATGGGAGGACGTTAGGTGTTATATTTTTCAACAATTAAGTATGAGACTTTAAGTCAACAAAACTTAACCCGGATTGGATTCGATGGGTGAGACGTGGGCGACTTCCGGTTCTGCTGCAGATGGATGTGGTACTGTGGGGTTCTTCATGGCGCCCGAAGAACCAACCATCGCTTTACCCAACCAAGCATGGTCTCGGCACCTATTTAGGCATCCCTGAAATGTAGGTTCATGACAAGATTACCACCTTGCCATGACATTAAGCTTTCAACAGCATCCAACAAATCCGACAATCTGCCAGGGGACGTCGGAATTCTACCTACATAATTATTGCTGCTGATACGATCGGAAACCCAATTTGGTTATCCTTCAGACAACCGGCATAACATGGAACATGTCAATATGCAGAGTCGTGGAGCATTTCCTCACATACTGCATGATTTGTTCACCCTTGTCATCGGTCGACCTTTAGCTGAACAATTGAAAAGTCCCCGGCCTGACACATAGATGGCGGCACTAGAATTAAATCCATATGATTTTTAGTTAGCCCTAAAGACGCATGTATAAATTTGACAGATGTCGGATCATTAGTTTGTGAATTATAGTATTTTGAGTGAAGCAACTTCTGTTATTGTGAAAAAATGGATAAAAAGGAATTTCGCGTGTTGATAAAATATTGCTTTTTGAAGGGAAAAAATACAGTTGAAGCAAAAACTTGGCTTGATGACGAGTTTCCAGACGCCGCCCCAGGAAAATCAACCATCAAGGATTGGTATGCTAAGTTTAGACGTGGTGAAATGAGCACCGAAGACGGTGAACGCAGTGGACGCCCAAAAGAGGTTGTTACCGACGAAAACATTAGAAAAATCCACAAAATGATTTTGAATGACCGTAAATTGAAATTGAATGAAATAGCATGCACTCTAAAGATATCAACTGAACGTGTACATCATATCATTCACGAATATTTGGGTATGAGAAAGCTCTGTGCAAAGTGGGTGCCGCGCGAGCTCACTTTTGACCAAAAACAACGACGAGTTGATGATTCGGAGCAGTGTTTGGAGATAATCAAGCGTAATAAACCCGAGTTTTTGCGTAGATATGTGACATGGCTCCATCATTTCACTCCGAAGTCCAATCGACAGTCATCTCAGTGGACTGCACACGATGAGCCCGCCCCAAAGCGTGGAAAAACGCAACAGTCGGCTGGTAAGGTTATGGCGTCTGTATTTTGGGATGCGCGCGGAATAATTTTCATTGACTATCTTGAAAAAGGAAGGGCCATCAACAGCGACTATTACACAGCGTTATTGGACCGTTTGAAGGACGAAATCGGCGTAAAACGACCGCATTTGAAGAAAAAGAAAGTGCTGCTTCACCAAGACAATGCACCGTGTCACAAGTCAGTGAAACAATGGCAAAAATCCATGAATTGGGCTTCGAATCGCTTCCGCATCCACCGTATTCTCCAGATCTGGCCCCCAGCGACTATTTCCTGTTCTCAGATCTCAAAAGAATGCTCGCTGGGAGGAAATTTTCGTCGAATGAAGAGGTGATCGTCGAAACTGAGGCCTATTTTGAAGCAAAGGACAAATCGTACTACAAAAAAGGTATCGAAAAGTTGGAGGGTCGCTATAATCAGTGTATCACCCTCGAAGGGAATTATGTTGAATAAAAAAAAACGAATTTTGCCAAAAAAATGTTTTACTATGGAAGGCCGGGGACTTTTCAATTGACCTGTTAGCCATAGCTACCTACCTACTTTCGATCGAGTGTTGTTTCGAGTAAACATGCACCCGACCCACCGACCGATGATAAGCTATATGCAGGGATCTGTTAAATGACGCTGTACGCGTCGGCAATGGGTAAACAGATCATTGTCTTCATAAACATGTCCAGCTGCAGCTAATTTTCACTTATCGGTTACCACCGATCATAGGCCGCAAACAAGCAACGAATTGGTTATGGCCGTCAAGTGTTTACTTTAAACATCTGGCAACGGCCACTTCCTATATTCGTTTGCTAAACTTCATCGCCACTAATTGTAAACACAATCCCAAACTCAATTCCTCCTTGCGGCAAGAGTTTTATTGACTTATGTCAATCAAGGGATCTATCCCTGGCTGTTGGCGGCAGTATACCCTGCCCACACAGGGATCAACAGATGTTCACCACCGAACGGAGCAGAAGATCCCGAATTTATCTCCTGTCGGGATTACACACGCCTCGGAGAATCTTAATGGAGTCAGATGTCAATCTCCAGAGCATACGGTTGTGTCGTTGAACTTATTTTTGGAGTCCCTGTGTGTTTCACCAAGAACTATAGTTTGTTATTTTGATTTTTAAAAACAGCTTACAAGTATAACTATTTGCCCCTTAAATTAAATTCTTAACTACTGTGCGAACAATTTAAGAAGTGTGAACAATAGTAATTACCATAAATAAAAAAACATTAACGTTAAAACTACACCAAGTATGATTTTATTTTTATTTGTTTGGTTTCTGTGACCGCTCGGTATTCTGAAACATCGGAGTGTTGTGAACAATTTTTGGTGTATTCGGTGGAACAATAACGTGGAGAGCTAGCAGTGGGAGTTAGCTGAATCCGTACCCGTGCTTGGTGCATAGCTAAACACCCCCCATAGTACTATTCGGTTCTCAACTAAAAACTCTCTTTTTGTTTTTTATTTTTATTTAAACTATTTTATTTTCTTTATTTAAACTATATTGCTATTTATACTGTTGTAGTTTCTTTATTTAAACTAATGATTGGAAAAGTTTTAATTTATTGTTTGTTTATTGTTCTTTAAACTATTTTGGTTTCTTTATTTAAACTAATGATTGACGAAGTTTAATTTACCGTTTGTTTAACTTTCTTTTATCAACACTAATCACAACACAAATAGATTTGCTACTTTTTCCAAACTAACTTTGTGAAAGTGTTAATTTATTGCTTTTTTGTTTATTGTTATTTAAACTGTTGTAGTTTCTTTATTTAAACTAATGATTGGAAAAGTTTTAATTTACTGTTTGTTTATTGTTCTTTAAACTATTTTGGTGTTTTTATTGAAACTAATGATTGACAAAGTTTAATTTACTGTTTGTTTAATTTTCTTTTATCAATACACAATACAATACAACACAATTCGATTTTCCACTTTTTTCTTTTCTCTTTATTGAGCCCAACCGCACGCGTTCACTCGATTAAAAACGTGATTTAAATACACTCGCGTGTGTATGTCCACACTCGTTCAACACACAAGTTAAAAAGACTGAATCCTCGTATACGCCAATTCATATCCTTTTTTTTCGTTTCCTTTTTCAATGCACCGTTATGTGACATTGGGAGGAAACTTATTGTGGAACTGTTGTTGCATTCAGTGTATAATATTTGGGACCTTATGACAAACCAAATATTATCTATTGGGATAGGGATCAGTTATTTTTAGGGATGTTATTTTATTTTAAAAATTTGTCTATTGCTTGGTGGGAATATACTATTGTACTGTTAATGTGATATTTTGGTATTGGAAAAGGATAAGGATTGGCCAGGATTTTAAATGTATTTTAGGGGGGTGATAATTAATTAATATTGATTATATAACATAGGTTTGACTTTGAGGAGATGGGATCAGATGGTCAAGCGTGGAAGGAGAGTGCACAGGACAAGGAACGATGACGGAGTCGAGTCGGTGAGGTCATGAACTTCCGCGTTGCTACAGGCCAATAAATAATAATAATAATAATAATAATAGTCACTCTATACTGTGCTTCAGCGGCTTCCAGTTTTCGCTTAGCGACTCTCATTTCGCTTCGACTTCAGAACAAAGGTCCTACGGGAAACAATAGGAATAAGTGCTAATGGAAATTGAATGCTGTTGGTAAAAATCTGGCGTATAAAGGGAATTTTCTTATGATTTTCGCCTTCCTACGAAAAAAAAAATCTCACAACGCACTAAGAATAAATAGTGTGTGTGGATGATTTGTTTCTCAGAAACTGGTTCGTTGCCCTTCAATTATTTTACATGGGATAAAAATAGGAACCTTTTTAGACCTTTTCCGGTAGCTCTTAATGTCCTAGTTTATGATGAGACAACACAAGTTTAGATTGAAGTTAATATAAAAGTACAGGAGAAAATACTCGTATGCTGAAGCCATCCATACATCGACGAACCCAATAACCTTAATAATACAGTTTCGGTGAATTCATATCCTGTTTAAAATAACTTTAATTGCAGTTTTGTCGTCGATTTTTCTGTTCTCAATGATGTATTTGTAAAAAGAAAATAAGGAACCAATCGCGATGTCGTGAGTCTGCTCAATTACCTAAACGTGAGTGGAATCGATACAATATCTGAGTAGATTTAATATCTCGATTCGTAATTCATCTTCATGCCTCAAACTTTGCTGTAGGCCTTTTTCATTTTCAAAATATTTATGTTCAACTAACAAACACACAACTTTAGGCTGACACTAGCTGTCAGAATTTTATTGAGTGGATGCTGCCGGTACGGTTGCTTTGAAGAATTACTTAACACTCAATTAAAATGCAATTAACCCAAATTGTTCAATTCGTTTGGGAGTCACTTCAAAGCGGATTGAGATTTATGGTTTCAGATTCAGTGCATCGCTCGAAAGCAACCTCTCCTCGATACTGCTGGCAGTCTGACCTGATTGGCAATGGGAAATATTTATCCGGGTGATAAATTGCTTATTGATTTGACCTGTGTACACCTGAGTTGAGGTAATTGGTTCTGAAATAGAAAATATCCGCCGTACCCTCGAGAACGATTTCGAATTGATGGGCTTTGAGTGGAACTGGTAATACGTTATGTGAATTCTGGGTTTCAAGGGTCATGGGACACAGGAAATGTATTGTTTCAATGATTAACTGGCAATTTATCTATAAAATTGAACAAGGTTATATTTGCAATGATTATTGTTGTATCTGATTGGACAGTGTATTGTGGATTTAAACTTGAAGATATCATATGTTACGGTGTATCTGTCAGTAAGATTGAAAATTGCAAAGTCCAAAGTAAGCGGTGAGCGAATCGGAAAGGGTGCCAAGAACCTAAGGCGTTGATTGCTTCGTGTACCATCTGTGTACAAAATTGCTACAACGCCGCTTTGAAGGATGATATCGATGTCCTTAAACTGTCAGTGGAAGAGATTCTTATCATCGCGTGGTACACTTCAAGTGATGGTTTAGTGATTTATTATTCAATCATATCCTGGGGCTTTTGAGGTTCCTTTGTTGCCGCTATCACTTTACGGAGGAAATCGAATTTCAGGATTCAGTGGATGTTAAACAAATGTGTTATCGAAGAACACTGAAGTCAGAACATGGAAGGGCATTGTATGGTTTAGTATAGTTCCAGGTCACGTCGTTTATATCTTCAATGCCTTCAAGACCGTGAAAATGCCAACAATAAATCGTGCAGTTCATATCCTTGAGCACAATTGAAAAATGAAGTAAAGCAATGACGTAAGAAAGTTTGGTAAGCTTTTAGCACAGAAAAGAAGGTTTACAATTATGCTCTACACTCGCGCCACAGAAAAGGGGTGATGGGAGTTTTTGAAATAATTTACCATACTGGAGTCACTGGGTTGAGTGGAATATGGTGCGAAAGCAGAATCTTTTCGTTTCTAATTAAATATAAGTTTTCAAATCTCTCTTTCGGTGACAGCTGCGGGAGGTTCTTTGTGACGAAAACAAAAAGATATTTTGGCACTAAGTGGTTGTGAATATTTGACGAATATCTGACTGAGACACGTGTAACTGAAAGTTATAAATTTGGAACTTTCAGATACAGAGTACATTTTTACTTGAAAAAAAAAACCTTTTCGCATCGCACTGTTTTTTTTTTCAAAGAACCATGTTGTGGGTGGACGGCATCTCTCTTAGTGGCGTCGACATGACGTCCGCATATTTTCTTGTGGACCGTCTTTATTTATTTCTAGCCCCAGACGATATGAAAATGGCTATTTCTTAGTGTAAATCCCAATTTTCTTAAATGATAATATACTACCAATCACTAGGATGAGGCCACAAATTTTCCAAATTTGTTGGAAATTTTGTACCCGGAAATATATACTACCTGTGAATAGGTATGTATTTTCGCAAAAGAAATTCATAAAATTAAAGAGTAATTAAGAAACGACCGTTGGAATTTCTTAAGATCAAATAATAAACTACTTAAAAAAGGTTTAAAAAAGTGGGTCAGTTGGATGAGGCCATTGCGAATATTTCGTTGCAGGAGTGTCCATGAGCGATTTTTTAAAAACTTTTGTTTAGAATATTTAGAAAAGTGTTGAAAAGAACTGTTTTTATTTAATTTGAAACACAAATGGGTTCCGGAAAGATGTTGACAGCGACAGAAAGAGGACAAATAGATGCTTTCGAGGATTTAGGACTCTCAGGCCGAGAAATAGCAAGGAGGCTTAACAGAAGTAGGACTGTTGTAGACAGATAGCTTGTGGATCCACAAAAATATGGAAAAACTCAAAGAGGACGCATGTTACGTCCAAAACCACCCATCCGTTAATACATACCTCTTTTGAACCAATCTCCACCAATTAATTGCAAATTCAATATAAAACAAATTGAACTAAACGTTCAATTTGCCCATATTGAATTCAATATAAATCAATATCAATATCATAATCAATAAAGACGTGATATACGAACCAAATGTTCAACACGTAAGTTCCCCTGGATCCAAATCTGCGGACCAGATGACCAACTCTCAAGTGAAGTTGGTAAGACTCATAAAATGCACGGTGACAATTTTATGACTCTGTAAAGGATGGTTTACCCAAACCAATTCCCGCAAACAACCTCGTTTCCTTTTCAACTAAACCAAGGTAACCAAGCAATTAGCACCATAAACACAAACTACACGTTTGTTTTATTATAGCACCTACAAAAAGGATCATAAATGCACATTTGCAAGATCCTTGGCTGATTGTCCCTTTGTGTTTCCCTGTTGAGCTGACGCTGAAAGGACTGTGGCGGTTCCGCCAGATCCCACGGTACGCTTTCCTTAAACACCCCATAACACCCATCTTCCCATATAATTTCGCCAATGCAAATCGCATTAGGCACCTGAAAACGCTACACGCATTAATTGGAGCAAAGCTATAGTCGTAAAGCTTCTGCAAGAGAATTCTTACCTTTTCAAGCATTCCTTCGCTTACAAATCCCCTGTAAGAGTTCTTACTTTCCTTATCATAAATTATCCTGAAAAGAAAAACCCCAGTTCACATATCATGTAACCATTCCAGCCAGAGATAATTATCATGGCGTCGCCTATTCCCAGCTTCATTCATGTATACGATAAATTTCTTTATGTATACATTTAGTTGGCGACGTTTTTCTCCCAGCACAATGTGCAACCCAAAGCAAATACGCATTTCGCGTCCCTTGGCATCAATTGAAATCCAAGCATAATCAATGCAAATGGGTATTCAATACGTACCCTTTCTAGCGATGCCATAAACACCATTTCCCAGTAACTTCGCTAACACCAATTAGCACATTTTCACATCGGATCATCGTCTCTTTGTTTAGCCGCACATGTTCCAACAAAGATTCCATTGGCATCCGACGATTTCGGTTTTATTTGCTTTACCGAAATCGTATCCTAGGAATGCACTTTACGTCTTGCCTTGTTCTAGGCACACATACCACCATGATCACGGTGAACGAGTGAGCTCTGAACGAGCAAAATATCGTTGAGTTCGTTTCCATCTGCCGATCGCACTGGTCGTGCTAGCTCTGCAGCCCCGTGGCGTCGCGGGGGTGTATATATATCTCGCATCAAATTTGTCGAGAGTTATCCCTTATTATTAGAATTATTAATTACGTCCTGTATACCCGAACGGAAAGTGCGCGTTTAGTTGGTGGACACTAAGAATATAAATAAACATCAATAAACTTTCTCATCATGTACCGGCAATCAGTGTTTCATTGACTCTTCTCCGGTGCTGCAGTTCCCGAGTGAGTTTCAAATAATTTCCTCAATGTGTGACCTTTGCTCTGGCGAAGAATTTTGCGCGGAAATTATCGGCGGCGTTTAAATAACTTATGATGGAGGAGAGAGATAATCAGCGCCGTACGCCGGTGCACTACGCTTACTCCCCACAGGACCATGAAAGGAAGCGACGATCGGGAATCGATCTGCAGGACGAAAGATGAAAGTTTTCATTCGGGGAGGAAAACAAAAACTAAAGCGATTTAGTTCGGGATTATTGATCAAGACGGTCATAAAAAAAAAGAGTTTCCGACGCCGAAAGGATGATGAAAGGAAGCTGCGACCGGGAAAAAGGGCCATGCAAAACAAAGGAGATATCCTTCGATCTGCAGGACGAAATATTAAAGTTTTCATTCGGGGAGGAAAACAAAAACTAAAGCGAGTTGGTTCGGGACTATTGACCAAGACGGTCATAAAAAAAAAGAGTTTTGGTGTTGTGTTCGTGGCGGTGGTATATGCTGAGTAAATTTATAAGTTTCAGTTTGGTCTATTTAAAAATAAAAAGAGTGAAAAACATATTTTCAGTTGCTCCTAAGAACATAGTGTCAGTTTGGTTTATTTAAAAATAAAAGAAAATATAAAACATATTATCAACCGCTCCTAAGAACATATTGTCAGTTTGGTTTATTTAAAAATAAAATGAATAAAAAACATATTATCAATCTCCTAAGAACATAGTGTCAGTTTGGTTTATTTGAAATAAAAGAGATAAAAACATTTGATTGAAAACTCCGAAAATTCGACCTTATTTGTGAATAAAATCCGAAAGCCGGACGTCGAAGAACTATATTAAGAACTTGACGCAAGGACACCTGGGACCAAATTTCACTAGACTATTTAAAAACCCTCTATGATTCTATTCCAAACCATCTTATGGAGGTCATATCTAAAAACGGCGGGCATACTCGTTATTAATGTAGAAAAACGTTATAAATAAATAAAATATTTATTTACAATGTAAACATTTCGTTAATTTTTTCCTTCTTTTGTAAAATTTTCCATGTGGCCTCATCCTAGTGACGCACTTTTTTATACCCTTTCCAAGTAGTTTATTATTTGATCTTGGGAAATTCAGACGTTCCTTTCTTAATTACCCTTTAATTTTATGAATTTCTTTTGGGAAAATACGTACTTATTCACAGGTAATATATGTTTCCGGGTAAAAAATTTCCAACAGGTATAAAGAGCGAAAATCAATTGCAAAATTTGTGGCCTTATCCTAGTGATTGGAAGTGTAAGTTGTCTTCAAAATAAAGCAAACAATGTTCTTCCCTTAAGTTCGGATGCGGAACTGGATGGATAAAAAAGGGGTGGTAGGTATGACGACTTACAAGACAAGAATATTGTTGTCTGTATCAAAACGCAACAGAATCACGCAAAAAAAACATCATTTAAAAACGTATCACGTAAATTGCATTTCAAGTTCAATGATGTTATCACGTAAAACCACGATCATGGATCCCCTTGGGCGGAACGTGTGAAGCAAATGGAGAATATTATGATCCAAACGCTCACATAGCATCCACAAGCAACAGCGAATAGAAAGGTCGGCTTGAATTGAGGTCAACGAGAGAGATATGGGATGGAGAGTAATCGTAGAGGGATTGGAGGCCAGTGGCCGATTAATCAAGGCCATCGTTAAATTGCTGTTTGGTTCAAAAAAAAGGTAACAGAAAAACAGGTCGTTCGCAGGCAGTAAGAGCGCGCAGCAAAACTTCGTCGGTGTGTTAAGCAGTCCGTCGACCATTATCAATCGTCGGTTATTTCTTTCTTTTTTTTAAGTTAAAAAATCAATTATACAGCGAAAATGGTGCAAATAAAAATACAATATATAAGCCAAATCGCACTGGGTCTTCTTCCTACTCTGGTGGTTCGATCCGGACATTCAAGATACGTGTGCGCCGCAACGTAAATATTCTTTGCTAGTTTCCAACGCGAAACATTGTCTCTATCTTTCGAGTGTGTTACGACCTGGGCTCGATACTCGGATATGTGAAAAGGTGGAGGGTTAATTACATTGATAGTTTGTAGTGGGCTCGTACAGGAATTCTCTAACTGCAAGGATGAAGGGATGATATGAACAGATGTAGGTTATGTTTTGTAGCGTTTGATAATTTGGGGTTTTGGCCGGTCTATCCTGTTCGTGTGTGTGAGTAATAAGTCAATCATCATCATCATCATCGGCACTACAACCGGGGACCGGTCTTGGAGTTATTTAGTAAGTCCTGACGCTTGTTAACTTTTCCATAATGATTTGTTTTTCCCGTGCAAGGTCATTCGTCTTGCGCCAGAGGCTCCCCGACGGGGTATCGAACCCCGGTCTCTGGTGTGACAGGCGGGTATACTAACCACTATACTACACACCGTAATAGGTCAATAGTAGATTTTAAAAGATGAGTCTAAGAATCCTCTTTCATAGAGGAAAATGCTGCTGGGAAGGCGAAGCGTAAGAAGCGACATTAAATGCTGTCGATACTGGGAATGTGGGTTATATGATAGGGGGACCTGTTACGTGCGGCTTCCACCACCCCCATCATTAATTGTTTTTAATATAATTTTGTTTTAATATAGTTTGATGGTAAGGTGGTGGAAGAATTGCACGATCCACATGTGAGTGTTCGAACACGCCCCGATTCGAGTGTGGATCGGGGGCGGGTTCGAGCTCGATTTTCGGAGTGGATGTTGAGAGAGAGCGAGAGAGAGCAGGAGGAATCTAAAATTCGGTTTTTTTTTTGATTCCGTTGTCGACGGTTCTTTTTTGGACGCAGTTTGGCAGTCAGAGTTAATGGTGAAGAAAGAAAAGAACAGCAGAAGAGTAGTCCCGTATCGTGATCAAAAAATTGAAAAAATAGAGAGATTAATTTAAAGTTGTTAAAATAGAGAATTAATTTAAAGTTGTTAAAATTAAACACGAAAACAACTAGAAGCTCGAGTTTCATTCCGATCACACTATGAGCAAAGAGGAGAACCTCCCATCGCTTGCGCTGCAATTGCAGTTTGGAAGACGTATTCGAATTCTCGTCCCAAATCATCATTTGGCGGTGGCCGCCCGAGGTGGGGCTTAAAGGAAAGAAGGAGAGATCGGGACTTTGGAGATTGTCCAAATGGATTAAGAAAAGGAACTGCTGTACGGACCCCCAACTCGCCCAAGAGGACCACAAAAGCGACAGGAAGAACGGAGAGCAGCGGAAGAACGACTGGAAGAAAAGGTAACCCAATTAGTTTTTACATCAAAATTTTTGTGGCTTTTTACACCACAGACCGGACCTGAACAGCATATTCTAGTAGAGGGCGGATAAAGGTTACGTAGAGTGATTGTATATTTTCAAAGTTTAGTGAAGGCAGAACTCTCATTTATTTGGCATAATAAATAAGCTTACGGACTAACTTAAAATCTAGGGTATAAAGAAAAAGAAACAAACAGAAAGAAAAAGAAGACTGGTCGAATGGGGTGGTTGGGGGCTGCGGGAGAGTGTGTGTATGTAAGTATAGCATTTGTGAGTCGCTGTGAGTGAGCGGTATAGGGGTGGGCTGGTAATGGGGCGGTGTTACAGAAAGGGGGGGGGGGGGGGGGTGACGTTGAAGTTGACGGAAAGGACGAATAAGTCTGGGGGGTGTAAAGAGGCGCTTGTGTGGAAAAACTAGTTGAGGGCGTAGAGGACAGGTAGGATTTATGCGTGGGGGGTTGATGGGGGCGAGGGTTTTGGGCGGGTATGTTGAAAGCCGGGGTGGAGAGGCTGAAATCAAATGAGGTGGGGAAAGAGTTGGGCCTTCGTATGGAGGGTTCGTTATAGTCATAACAGGCGGACAAGTAGAGGAGACGAGGGTTACGTAAGTTACAGGGGTTCGTATGAATTGTTATGGAGGAGATCAAGCTTGGGCAATTAATGGAGCCTGAGAGAAGACGATGGATGAAAAGAATGTCGGCATGGATTCTGATGTTAAAATTGATTAAAAGGAACCGGCTTGTGTATGCATATAGAATCAAAAGATTTTCCCAATTTAGTCCCCGGAGGGTAAAGCGCGAGAAAAAACGTTGAACGCTTTCGATCCTGCGAATGTGAGACAAATGATATGGGGACCACACCTGACTAGCGTATTCGAGAAGAGGACGGGCAAAGGTTATGTAGAGTGAGTGTGTGACGTAGTGATTTAGGAATTCTTTCGACCAGCGTTTCACCAAGCCAAGGGAGGCGTTGAACTTGCGGATTATGTCGGTGATATGTACGATAAAATTGAGCTCATTGTCACATAGGATATGTAAGAGATAGGAGCGTGGCGGGGTGGGGGAGCGTTTCCCAGAGGAGGTAATTGCGTGACATTTTGAGATATTTAGTTCAACGCAGATGTTTTCGCACCAAATCGACAAGCTGTCAAGATCAGATTGCTTCAGTTCAACGCAGTTGTTTTGGCACCAAGTCGAAAAGCTGCCAAGATAAGATTGGTTGAGGTGAGGAGTCTAGGGAAGAGCGGATTGTCGTGAAAGGTTTGATATCATCCGCGTAGAGCGAGATCGAGGAGTGATTGATACTGGAGCCAATGTCGTTAATGGTTAGAATAAATAGGAGGGGGCCGAGGGAACCCCTGAAGTTGGAGAAAAACGATTGGAGAGAGTGGATCTAAATCGCACTCGGCAGGCTCGGTTATTAAGATAGGTTGAAATCCGCTTAATCAGTAGGGGTTTAAAGCAGAGAGAAGATAACTGAAAGAG
This sequence comes from Microdon myrmicae, assembly GCA_963931805.1. Lineage (NCBI taxonomy): Eukaryota > Metazoa > Arthropoda > Insecta > Diptera > Syrphidae > Microdon > Microdon myrmicae. The sequence continues at coordinate 77,687,791 of OZ007499.1, forward strand.
AAAGAGGTTGGGGGGGGGGGGGGCGCTACTGTCGAAGGCCTTGCTGAAATCGGCAGTGATTACGCCAACTTCATTGCCGTTTTCTAAGGCTAGGAATGTGTGGGATGAGAATTCCTGAAGATTGGTAGTAGTTGACCTGCCGGAGAGGAAACCGTGTTGGTTGAGAGAGATGATGGGTTTGCAGCGGAAACATAACGCATCATATAGAAGGCCATAGAACAGTTTTGGAATGTGCGAAAGCTTTGCCGCCCCAATTGGTGAGTTGGTAAGGAGGTTGTGTCTTGCGTTTGATTGTGCAAACCTAGGTTCAACTGACGACTTTTGCTATTGTTCAGTTCGGCACAATTACTGAGTGGTAGGTAGGGTCCCAAAGCCCAGCCGCCCGGCGAAACACCACCCCATTAAGCCATAGGCTTCCTGAAATAGATGAGGATTTCTTGACCTGGCTGATGGACCCGGTCAATAAAACAAAAAAATTGCACTTCAGGGCGCTCACTCAACGCTATAGGTTTGCCTTTCCTGGGAGAAGTAAAATAAAATAAAATGTGCCGTTTTTTGTCCCTTTTTGTGTATGTGGGTGATATAAGAGGATTTCCACATGTCTGGGAATACACCTTATGCAAGGGATTTATTGTAGATTAAAGCGAGCGGGAGGGAGAGAAAGAGCAACATTTTTTTAAGAGGATAGCAGGGAATTTTGGTTTTTCTATAACTTTGTTTTGTAGAAGGTCACTGCACATGCGGGGGCCGAGGGAGGATTCCGGCATGAAGGGTTAGGCTCGAAAGAGTTGTCCGTGAAGGATTGTTTGAAGAAGGATGCGAAAAGAATGGTGATGGTTTGGGAGTCAGTTGAAGAAGTCGATCCGTAGAAGAGGGAGTTGGGATAAGCATCCGATTTGCTTTTGTAGTTGATAAAGTGGAAGAAGGATTTGGAGTCCTTGATCAAGTTGTTTTGTGCTTTAATGAGGTAATTGTGACAGAGACCTGCAGAGTTCTGTGAATTGATGTGGGAGCCAAGATAGTTGGAATAGTCTACCGAAGAAAGCGTTATTAGGATAATGTTCGACAACTCATTTCTCTTGTTACGAAGAGTACGGAGTTTGTGGTTATACCAAGGGGGCGATGAGAACGATAGCCCATGTAGGGATAATAGAACATATAGGGATATGGCATTGTAGATTTGTATGTAGAGAAAGGCAGTAGCAACCTCTGTACTTATATCGTTAAGGTGAAGGGTGATATTGCCAAGATACTCATTTATGAGGCGGAAGTTGGCTTTACGGAAGTTATAAGAAAAGTAGTTGGGGGAGGTGTGGGGTGGACCGAGTAGTCGTGGTATAGGGATAAGAGAAGCGACGGATGGTGATTGTAAATAGTTGGAAGGATGTGCGAACTAGGGGCAACTGAGGAATTATAGGGGTCTGTCGTAAACACAACGTTAAGTTGCCTGGCCAGAAGATTTAGGACATTGCTTACTAGACAAAGGTTTGAGTCGGTGAGTCTGTCTACTAAGAGATATTCCATGACAGTTGTGGGGTTTGAGGTGTAGTGGGATTTATTGTCTGACAACGTCTATTGGAGATGGGGGAGATTAAAATCGCCAAGGACTACGATGCCATCATGGGAAGGACTCAGCTTAGTTAAATGGTCGGATACAGCAATTGCAAGATCGTATGACTCGATAGTTTGCGAAGGGTAAGGTAGAGGCTATAGCATTTTAGACTACCGTTTCACGAAATCAAGCGCAGAATTGGTTTTAAGGATTATGTCCTCAATATGTAAGAGGAAATTAAGCTCCTTGTCACATAGATGCTTAAGTCGGCAATCGATTGTACAGAAGTTATCTGTTAGAAATAGCGACGCGACGAGGAAAGCCAGCGCTTCTGCGAGAATGTGATTTAGTGGCATTTGACGCTGTTTAGTTCAAGGCAGTTGTTTTTGGAATAAGTGAGGACTCGAGAGGAGATCTGATCGGCTTACCAAGTGTAGTGTCATACGTGTAAACCGCGTAAAGAGGGTTAGAGGAGTGCTTGACACGTTTGTCTATATTATTTATAGTTAGAATAAAAAGGAGGGGACCAAAATGACGGCCCTGTGAAGCCCCTGAAGTGGCGCGGAAAGGATTGGAAAGAATGGCTCAAAATCTCACTCGTTAGGTTCGATTTATTCAACTAGGAAGGAATCCTTTTAATAAGTAGGAGTTCGAAGCCAAGGGAACTTTACTTAAAGAATATAAGTTTGTGGGAAATTTTATCGAATGCCTTGCTGAGACTGAGACCGGTTGTGATAAAATCACAATGCCGTTCTCTAAGGCATATTGGGTGTGGAGTGAGAATTCAACTAGATTGGTGGTGGTAGAACTGCCAATAAGGAAATCGTGCTTGTTGGGTAAGATGAGGGATTTGCAGCGGACACATAACGCTTCATATAGAATGTCCTCGAACAGTTGTTAAATGTGGGATAGTTTAGCAAATATCGTTTTTAGGTTACATTTTATCGATGTTGGTGACAAAAGAGGATTTCCAAATACTAAGGAATTCACCCTGTGAAAGCGATAGATTATAGAACATTGAGATCGGGAGAAAAAGAGTGGAGTGGCATTTTCTTTTAAAAAGACAGCAAGGAGATCGCCTAGCCCGGGGCTGAACTCATCTCTAAGTTGGTGTAATTTATGTTCAACTTGATGTTATTGAATAAATTGAGAGATGAAAGGTCCGGGTGAGAAATCTGTCAGGTCTTTGAACTAGGAAGGGTCAGCGTCAATCGAGTTTTCTATGAACGATTGTTTAAAGGATGTAGCGAAATGATTGGCGATAATTTGTGGATCCGTTAAAGTAATCGAGTTATAAGCATCAGAATTCATTCCGTTACCGACCGGGAAAGTCGTAGAATTCCCCGCGCGAGTGTCTCCAGAGTGTTCTAAAAGAACTACAACTGTTATTTGGTGGCATCTCGGAGGGCCGCCTCGGTTCTATAGGTTCGCCGACAGAAGTGTAATAAAAAAATATAAAAAAAATAGGAAAGAGAGGTGCATCAGATTTGCGTTTCCATTTAACAAAGTGGAAACAAGTTTTAGGGTCGTTAGTTAAATTGGTTTGTGTTTTAGTAATATAATTGTGGTAGACGGGGCTATAAAGTTCGGTCAATTGAAAAAAAAAGGAACAGAGATACTTGGAGTAATCGTAGGAAGAACGGAAAGTTCTGAGGAAAATATTGCACAGTTTGTTCCTCTTATTTCGAAGAGAACAGAGTTTGTGGTTATACCATGGGTAACATGAAACCGATATTGTAAGTCGAAAATAAGGAATCTATAGGGAAATTGGGGGAGAAGGGGGGGCGAACATACAGGGCAAAGTCCCTGCTTTCAACCCGGCGAGGGTCAGGACGATCTTTGTCCCTGTTCAATCCAAGATGACATGCAGTCTCCGCGTGACACCTCTGAATAGCTACTTTGGCACCCTCCAAGTAGTGAACCAATGCATGCAGCGACATCCTGAGAAAGCTTGGCGCAAGGCTAATAACCTTGCCCGGAAAAACTAATTATTAAGGACAATTTAACAAGTCTTGGATATGGACCGGATACCCATGGAGAGACGTGCTTAATAAAACTAAGACCGGATCCCGGTTGTACTGCCGATGATGATGATGATAGGGAAATTATATTGAAAATTTCATTATAGAGAGTACGGCAGCATCGTTGACCGCGAGATTTTACTAAGATACTCATTATACGGAAATTGGGTTTGCGGAAATTGGCTCTGCGGAAGTTATAGGAAAAATAGTCACAGGGTGAGGAAAAGTGGACTTGGGACTCTCAACAAAGCTACAGAGCCCTAGACGTGTAGCGGTCAATGTGAAGCAAGGCATCTGTGCAACATCTGCTGGTTTTGAAAGCTACTTGGTTGACAGATGTCACCTTCTTTGTTTTTATAAGCCAAAACAAATCATTAACTACAATTTTTTTCGTTTGTCTTTGCAATGCAGGGAATTAATGATAGATATAGGACGTTAACCATGAACAGTGTGTTTATCTTTCTTCGGTTTGGGAATAAGTATCACTACTACGGTATTCCACATTTGTCAGATAAGTGAGGTTTCAAATAATTTATTGTATGATTTAATGATTTTCTGTTTTGTATTTTGCGAAATGTGTAATCGTCGTTGGGTCGAAACTTGATCTCTCCGTGGGATTTTGGCTTTGGTTAAACTAAATGCAGACTCAAATTCTGCAAATGACATGGGTCCTTCCATGTGGTGAGCTGCAGAATTGGAGGGTTGTTAATATACTAAACTGTTAAGGGAGTCTTTCACGGTTGAATTCAGGGTGAAAATTGTGGTTGTGTGAAGAAAGCGACCAGGTTTTGGCGAAAAGGTGACATTATGTTTGTGTTTGTACCATCTTAAGACTGGAGATAATTACTGGATTATAATCTTCACTATAGTTACGTATTTTATTATGGCTGTGGAGGATTTTAGATTGATTGTCGAAGTGAATTAAAGGAAGCTTTTTGCTTTGTTATTTTTCATCTTTCTTGGAAATAAGACGTTTGCTTTTTTATATGTTACAAAAGTGTCCTGTGTAGGTAGTTTTTTCAATTGGGAGAGTGCTGACATTTTACTTTCGCGGAAAGATGTTAGTTCGGAGTTCACCAAAGAACAGGTTACCCGGTAAGTGGTTGGGTTGTGGGATTATTTGAGGTATTGAGACATTGGCAGCGGATCTGATTGCTTTGTTGTTCAGTAGTATAGTACAAAAGAAATTAATTAACCTTTTTTTCAGAACATTCCCAGTTGGCAGAGTCAGTCTTTTATTTAGAAGATCGGTTATGATGAGTTATCGGTTGTTAGGTACTTATCGTATATAAAACGGGAAAACGGTCACTGTTGTAAGGATCATTCAGAATTTACCGTGAAGTTTTCGCAACTAATTCAGGAGAGTAACAAGTGATGTCAAGTGAAGTGGGTTGGTACCCTTCGTTCAGGAGGATACGATTGGAGACGAGGAGGATTTTTTGTATTACTTTATTTCTTTTGTTTGTAGATGGTGAACCCACGAGTATGAGACATTGGCAGCGGATCTGATTGCTTTGTCGATCAGTTGAGGTTCATGATTAGTATTAGATGTGTGGGGGTAGTTAAAAAATGCATCAACTTTTTTTTCCAAAAAATGCCCAATTGGCGTGGTTAGTCTTCTATTTTGGAGATCAGTTATGATAACTTATCGGATGTTAGGTATTTATCGTAGATAAAATGGGAAAATGGTCACTATTGTAAAGATATCCTTGCCCTAACTGAGACCCAGGTCGATTCGTCAACTGATTCGACATATCTTCGTTGCTCAGGATACGACTTACATTCGAGATTCCGTTTTAAGGGCGGAGTCTGCGTCTTCGCACGGTCCGATCTGGCTTGCCAGAGGATGGAGGCGTTGGAGCCCAATAATATGGACATCATCTGGTTGAGGGTCGTGCTGAGGAATTCCGTTAAATTTTTTTGTTGTCTTTACCGCTCCCCGAATGACGATCGACCAGCGACATTTTTCGAACATCTTTCATATACCGTCGACTGGATACAGATCAACCACCCAGCTTCTGAAATTATTGTCCTTGGCGATTTTAATGTGCACAATTCCGACTGGCTGTTACATTCTAACAGAACAGACGAGGCTGGGAGGCTGGCGGAGATGTTTGCTGTAAGCCACAACTTGACTCAACTCGTGGCGGAGCCAACGCGAATACCGGATGGCCGAGGCGATTATGCGAACACCCTGGATCTGTTTTTGACATCCGAACCGAGTATTTATACCGTAGAGGTTTCTGCGCCACTGGGAAACTCAGATCACTGCTTGGTTTCTGTCGCGCAAGCACTTGCATACCAAGCGAATAACCGGCATAGGCAGCTTCGCCATGTATGGAAGTATGGGGCTGCTAACTGGGACGATATGCGAGATTTCTTCGCATCCTCTCCATGGTCCGAGATGTGCTTCGGAAACTCCGATGTTAACGCTTGCGCTGAGTCGGTGTCAGAGATTATTCTTCTGGGGATGGAGATGTATATTCCACATTCCATCAAACGAAGTTCGTCTGATAAACCTTGGTTTGACAAAAAATGCGAGCTGATTACAGCGGCAAAAATAGAGCTTTTAAGCAATGGCGCCCCAATCCCACTGATGTTAACAGAACGAATTTTGTTAGAATCAGAAACGTGTGCAACCAGGCGATTGATCCCTCCGTTGGTGAGAGACAGCGGGACGTTAGTCACGAATCCAAAGGATAAAGCTAATGTGTTCGCGAATTTATTTTCCGCGAATTCAAACCTCGATCCCGGCCTTTTGGAGCCACCTGTGTCTTCCATGCGGGATGTGCGATTTCGTCCGCGCACTATTCAACGCATTCTACGTGAACTGGATTGTAGGAAGGCAACCGGCCCGGACGGAATACCAGCAATAGTCCTTAAGAACTGTGCTCCAGAACTATCGCCGGTTCTTGGCAGACTCTTCCGCTTATCTTACGCACGGAGGACCTTTCCTGCCTGCTGGAAAATCGCTCGAGTTCAGCCAATCCAAAGACGGAAAAAAAGTGTCTCCCACAAAATTACCGTCCGATAGCATTACTGTCTATTTTATCTAAGGTAACGGAAAAAGTCATCAATACAGAGTTGGTTAAGTATTTGGAGTGCAACGGTCTTCTGAATGATCGTCAATACGGATTCCGTGGCAGGCGGTCCACAGGAGACCTTTTGACACTTATAACCGATATATGGACATCTGCGATTGAACGGCATGGTGAGTCAAGGGCGGTCGCATTAGATATCTCCAAGGCTTTTGACCGCGTCTGGCACAGGGCATTGCTGAGTAAACTTCGTTCATATGGACTTTCCCAACAGCTTTGCGACTGGACGAGGAGCTTCCTCGAGAATCGATCGATCCGGGTTGTTGTGGACGGCGAGTGTTCGGATCTGTATCCTGTTAATTCGGGGGTGCCCCAGGGTTCTATTTTGGCTCCAACCTTGTTCTTGCTTCACATAAATGATTTGTTGGAGACAACGGATAACAAAGTGTTCAGTACGCTTGTTTCCTCCTTTTCGAGTGATCGGCCGATTGGTGGATCAACGTCGCACCAGCTGAGATGTAGACAGATTGACTCTCTGAACCAGGATCTAGATAAAGTCCTGCAGTGGGGAAAGGCCAATCTTGTCGACTTCAACGCAACGAAGACCCAGTATACAACATTCTCAAAGAAAACCGGATCATCGGTTCCACAGCTGATGATGAATGCCCTCGAGGCTGGGGAAAGTTTGAAATTGCTCGGCGTCACGGTCTGTGGGAATGTATCATGGCACAAACACGTATCGGGTATCGCCAGATCAGCCTCAGGAAAACTGAGTTATCTTTTTAGAGCCAAGAAATACTTTACTCCGGCCCAACTTCTTCTCCTGTATAAATCCCAAATTAGACCCGCGCTCGAATGTTCTCTCATGTTTGGAGCTCGGCTCCTAAACATACCCTCGACCTACTTGAGAGCGTACAAAGACGAGCGATCCGCCTGATCGGGGACTCGGCGCTGACGTCGGGACTACAGTCGCTATCACATCGAAGGCGCGTGGCCGACCTCAGTCTGTTTTACAGATATTATCACGGGTGCTGTTCTTCGGAGATTCTTGGTATTGTTCCACGCAATTCGGTCTATATGCGCTCCACAAGACAATCCGACGGATCGCACCCGTTTGTGGTTCATCTCCCGACGGCGCGAACATCCCTGTATCAGAACTCGTTCCGTTACAGAGCGGGGAAGCTGTGGAACTCCCTTCCCACGCTAGTGTTCCCGGAGCGTTACAACCTGCAACTGTTCAAAAAGAACTGCAACAGTTATTTGATGGCATCTCGGGGCGCTCACTCGACGCTATAGGTTCGCCTCTCCCGAGAGAAGTCTAATAAAAAAAAAAAAAAAATCATTCAGAATTTGCCGTGAAGTTTTCGGAACAAATTTAGGAGTTTTCGGAACAAAGTCAAGTGATGTCGATGTGAGTGAGAGTGCTGTGGGTGAAGAGGTGGGTTGGTACCCTTCATTCAGGTGGTTAAGGTTGGAACGAGGGGGATATTTTGTATTACCTCCATTATTTGTGTAAGATGAGCCCCAGAGTATAGTCCATGCACTTTCGTCACCTCCAAGTATTCTCGGCTCGTTTGTTTGATTAAAAATTGCTTGAAGATCATTTTTATTCATTGGCTGAGCTGGGGGAAGATATATGTGGGGGTTCTCTATACCACATGGAGAACCAACCCACAATTTCATACCTTATTTCGACCGCTTTCAGCGCGTCATTTCTACTCTTATTCCCCTTACAAGCTATTCCACCTGTAAAACATATTTCAATAACGGACGCGTAGCTGAATTCATTATTCTATGCAAGTAATGCATAATTGAATTCAGCTACCTTTTCGCCATACGGCAACTCCATTTCGCTAATCCATGAGATTTCCACCGGAAATCGCTTTATGTCGGTTAGCAACGGTATATTCTGATCAAACGACGCGGTTGCATAATCATGCAACCGTTTGGGAAATTATTATTTATTTAATAATTTAATTTAGTTCCCGTGATCAGATTTCCCTAGCCAAGTCGGCGTCCTATTCACTTTCCGCAGACACGCCATTCGCTGGGGACCAATGATCTCTTGGTCAATAATAGAATAGCACCAGCTACATTTTCCTCTCCTCCACAATTCTGTCTCCCTACAGCTCAATGCACTCTGAGATCACCACCGCCATCGCACTAGGGCACTAGGTCATTCTCAGAGGCTGCATTGATACAAGCACACAAGCTAAGCCAACCCGAAGTTATTGCGCTCTCTCTTTTGTTCTTTTCATCCTTCGCATGCCCAGTGACTGTCGAACGATATTCACCTCGCTGAGACATGCAAATGAAAGGATTGATGAGAAGAGCGCGATGGTGATTGGCTAATGGCCGAGCGAATGCAAAATTAAAATTTCATCCCTAATTGGGAACAGTCGCTAGTCATACTTCATCGCGGTTGGTCACGCCACCGTGTTTCAATTTCATTCTTCACCGGTGGAATTGAAGGAGTCGTTATTCATATACCACACGGTGCAGTCGGTTTAATTTTTTTTTCAAGAAAACAGTTAAATTTTATTAATTTATTTGTGCGTGTTGAATCATTGAAGAATCAATAAAAGACCCAAAAGTCAAAGTGTAAATTTGGCATCGTTTCTCGATCGCTTGTGGTTGGGCGCCAAGTACCAAGCAAAAAGATATCAGCTTACGTGTACCATTTTAAAAGTGTAAATTCTAAATCAATTGTAAACAATCAAAAAAATAAAATAATGATTGAGAACAATAAAAACTAAATTACAGCTAAACCAAGTGCCTTTCATTTCTTTTCTTCCTGTGAATTCGGTGAAGCGTGTTCGGCGAAGCGTGTTCGGCGGAGCAAGTGTCGGGGATTAAAGTGAATCCGTGCCCCTGTTTTGGCATCATACTTTACCCCCACGTATACATCTATATAGGTGAAGTTTATGTGGCATTGTATTTCTACAACGAGAGCTTGGATATTTATGATTATGGAGAGAATTCTGTGGGGAGTCCTTTTTTTACTTAGTACCCTTATACCTTGTGTGTGTGACGTGTTTGCAGAAGAGTTGTGAAAGTAGTCTGAACAGGATTTGGGAACGATTGATGCCATGTCAATTGGACAATGTGATTCTTGTAATGATATTATATATGGGTTATTTATTTTTATTTAGAATGTTTAATTCGCCAAAGTTATTGGTCTAGACTTTAGGGTTCTATAGTAAAATAGTGAATAGATTGTGATTTGGAGTAATTTTTGGGTGTTCTATCCCTTTAGTGTGCTTGTGACTAGATTTTGTTGCGGGACGGAGTTGTGTATTTTTAAATCTATTTTCTTGTTGGAATGTTGATGGGTTTAGGATTTAAGCGAGAAAGTCCTCATTCATTCAACCCTATACAAGCGTTATCACATAACTTAGGTGCGGGCTAAGAGGAGAAAGTAAGGAGACGGGGTTTGAGAGCAGGAGAGGTGACGTTGAAATTAAAGGAGGTGGACTAAGAGTTGACGTTGCGTAGTATACGTGAGATCGGCTCGTTAAGGCCATACTAGGTGTGGTGAGCTGGTAGGTAAAACAGACGAGGGTTTCGTAGGTTACGGGGATTGGTATAGAACGGTATGGTAGAGAGAAGGCTAGGACAGTCCATTGATCCTGACAGAAGACGGTGGATGAAGAGAATGCCAGCGTGAATTCTTCGTTCATCTAGAGTGGGTCGGTTAATTAGTTTGAGACGATTTTTGTGTGTGTGTGTGGGGGGGGGGGGGGGGGGGGGGGCTCCCAACAAGCTCCTGGGCGGGTAAAACGCAAGAACCGCCGCTGAATGCTTTCAATTCTACGGATATGGGATACGTGATATGGGGACCAAACCTGGTTACCGTATTCAATAAGAGAGCGGACGAAAGTAATGTAGAGCGATCGGGACACGCAAGGTTTAGAAATTCCTTAGACCAGGGTTACATAAAGCCGGGGACTGAATTGGCCTTGAGAATCATGTCATCAATATGCGTAGGGGAGTTTAGCTGACTATCGCATAAGATGCCGAGATCTCGAATCGAGTTAACAGAGGATTAAGGTTTGTTGAATAAGAGGAGGGGTGCGTTTCCGTGAAAATGTAATTGATTGGTATTTATTGACATTAAGCTTCCGATAATTCTTTTGGCATCATAACGAAAAGTTGGCAAGGTCTGTCTGGAGAAGGAAAGAATCAAGCGGAGAACAAATAGTTTTGAAGAACTTGGTATCGTCGGCATAAAGGGAGATACAGGAATGCTTGATAATCATATTGATGTCATTTATTGCTAGTATTATCAAAATGGGCACTAAATGACTGCCCTGGGGGACTCCAGATGTAGCACGGGGAGGATTTGAGAGAACGGATCGGAAACGCACTCTGTAGAGGCGGTTACTCAAGTATGACGAAATCCACCTTATTAATATGGGTTTGAAGCCCAAGGTGGATAATTTGAAAAGTATCAGTCTGTTCGAAATTTTATTAAAGGCTTTAGTAAAATCCGTAGTAACAACGTCGACCTCGTTGCCGTTCTCTAGGGCTAGGGGTGTTTGGGAAGTAAATTCGACTAAGTTAGTGGTGGTAGATCTCTCACTAAGAAAGCCGTGTTACCTGAGTGAAATTAGGGAATTGCAGTGGAATCATAACCTTTGGTAGAAAATGCTTTCAAACACTTTTGACACGTGGGAGAGTTTGGCGATGGGACGATTTTTTGAGATCTCGCCTTTGGGTCGCTTTTTATGCAAGGGCGTGCTAAACGATATTTTCCAAATATTAGAAAACTCACCTTGAGGTAGCGACAGATTGAAAATAATCGAAAGAGGGGAAGAGAGAACGGAGGAGAATTTTTTTTTAGGAATATAGCGGACAGACCATCAGGCCCGGAGGTAAATTCGTCTTTGAGCTGGGTTAGTTTGTCTTCTATCGTGGGTGGATCTTTAAATTGAGAAAGAAATGGACCATGGGAGAAATTTGGTAAGTAATAGGTGAAATTGAAATAGGTGTAGTCGGGAACGAAAGAGCCGTCAGCGAAGGATTGGCTGAAAAATGAGGCAAAGAGGTTCGCAATCTCGTGTGAATCCGTTGAGGTCTCCAAGTTAAAAGAGAGGGAGGTGGGATAATCGTCGGATTTACGTTTGTGATTGATGAATTGGAAAAACGCTCTTGGGTCATTTATTAGATTAGCCTGAATTTTTGTTAGATATTTGTGGTAAAGGTCATTGTAGAGTGCATTGAAATTAAAATAAGTGCCACGGTAGTTGAAGTAGTCGCAGGCGGAGCGATTACGGAGGAAAGTAGCCCACAGCTTGTTCCGTTTATTACGTAACGTACGAAGCTTGCGATTAAACCAAGGAGGTGAGGACGTAGGATTTTTGCGCCTGGAATAGGGAACGTAAAGGAAAGTAGATTTGAAGATTTCGGTATAAAGATAGGTGGTAGCATCTTCTACCGTCAAATGATCTAAATAGAATGCAATTTTGTTGAGGCAGTCGATAATGAGGCTATAGTTCGCTTTGTGGAAGTCATGTGAGTAGGGGTCCTGCTGGAATAACTTATTTATGCGTTCAGGGTCGTGTTATGTTCTATTTGTTTTGTTCCTTTGTAGTGTGTAGATCACGTGTCATTAGGTATCTCACCTGTAAAGCTACTTTACGTTGCTCACGATTCGGTTAACATCGTCTTTGGAGCCATAAAATACAGCTGCGTACAATCGATTACCCGGGAAAGTACTTCTTTAATAATTAGTAAATCTCTAAGCCAATCATATTGATTCACTTTGTGTTGCAGTACAGCCACAACGCATAATGATATAAAGATTCAAAATAAAAGGAAAACATTAAGCAACCTCAAATGTCACTCGGAAGTGCCAGTAGATGCACTGCTCGGCACATTACCAATCAAATCGGAACATTCCTACAGTTTGAATTAAGATGGTGACTCTATGCCAGACTTACCGAAAAATTTAAACTTAAAGATTGATGATATGGACGAAGAATGTTATCCTGCCATATCAATGAAAGCTGTTACTAGCAACACACGTCGTCTATTCGACAATACAGTCAGGCATTTAGCGCCTAAGCTTATACCTCAATAAAAGCAAACTATGAGGTTACAACAGAAAATTCTGTGGTGGCACTGAATGCTGCTAGTTGCTGAATAGACGAGAAAGAAAAATTGTCTATTCATTAACTGATTTGTATTGTTACTGTTTGACACAGTTTTGGTTTTGTTGTTACTGTTTTAGAGACAGTATGTTTTTAACGTTTGAGTACGAAGATTTTTATGCGGTGCCTTTTCGGTACCTTTACTTCAGTCCAGTTTAATGTAATAGTGGTTGAAAATAAAGAATGGATCTGACGATCCTCGGTGTTATTTGATCCGTTTTATTGTTCAGTGCGGTTAAGTCATTTGCTTATTTTTATTGGATACGCTTTTTCGAAGTAACATTGGTTCTTTTTTTTGTTTGCTGTTTTTGTCGAGGATGAGCTCGTCGCAGAACACTTTGGATCACTTAAAATTGTTAATAGCCTAATTTTTTTATAAAAAAAGTTTCGTTTCATAGCTGGCCAACAATGGCATCACAAAAGAATAGGATTTTGTTGCAGATGAACAGACTAGCGGTTATGTCTGTAGCAGCTAAGGTTGCCATCGCTGGAAATTATGAAGCCATTTCACATCAACGCGCTACCAGCAAACTAAAGTTGGTGGAAACCCAATAGGAGCAATTCCACTTAGAGCACGAGAGACCATTATCGTCTAAAACAGATATGGATACTGAGACTACTTCAAGGATAACGTCTACTCTACCATCTTAGAGAGATAAGAAACTGCTCACAATGCCTTATGTGAAGGGCTATTGAGTCCAGACTTCCATCGATGGGCTCCGCTCTAGCTTATTCAAGTCTGATCGCTCCAAGTAATCACCGCTCAGCTTTATCGGATATTTCGTTACCTAAATTCTCAGGTTACTTTTCATGTTGGCGTCACTTCCAGGATATGTTTGTTTCGTTGGTTAGCGAAAATGCAACGCTGACCAACGTAGAGAAAACGCACTATCTAAATGACTGTTCTGAAGGCACTGCAGCTCATCTTTCTATTGATGGAGATTCTTTCTAGACAGGATGGACAAATCTTGTCTCATATTACGAAAACAAAAGACTGCTCGTTTCAGCGCAGCTCACCAAGCTATTTAATATGGGTGCTGAGGCAAGGTCAGCAAAGGATCTCCATCATCTGCTCACAAGTTCCAGTGAAGCATAGAATGCTCTAAGGTCACTGGGACTTCGATTTGATCAATGGGATGCGATACAAGTCCATTTTCTAGCTCAGAATTTGGACTATGCGACACGAGAAGCGTGGGAACTCCATCTCGGATCAACAAAAGAGTTAAGGAAATTTATTGAGGAACATGTTCGTGCTCTAGAAATGTTGAACAATGAACTGTCAACCACGACGTGCAAGCCAATAAAGCAAAAAGCTGACTATGTAACTTCGAGAAAATCCACCACTCATGTCCATCTCACCCAAAGCAATTCACAGGCTGATCATCATCATCATCGGCACTACAACCGGGATCCGGTCTTGGCCTTATTTAACAAATCTCTCCACCGGTCCCGATTTCGAGCCGATGTCATCCAGTTTAGCACTCCCAGGCTCTGGGCGTCCTGGTCTACGCCATCCCTCCATCGCAGACAAGGTCTGCCGCGCTGTCTCCTTCCATACATCCTGCCACAAAGGACTTTCCGGGCAGGGTCCTCTTCGCTCATTCGAGCTAGGTGTCCCGCCCACCGGAGTCTACCGAGCTTGATTTTTCTTACAATATGAGCTTCAAGGTAGATTGCGTACAACTCATGGTTGTAGCGTCCCCGGAATCGTCCTCCCTCACATACGGGGCCAACAATTCTCCTTAAGACCTTTCTCTCGAACGCGGCCAAGAGTTCAGAGTGCCTTTTATTAAGCACCTAAGTCTCGGATCCATACATGAGTACTGGTAAGACCATGGTCTTGTACAGTAGTAGCTTGAATGTTCTGGATAAATTTCGGGATTTAAAGAGCCTTGATAGACCATAGTAGGCTTTGTTGGATTTAATCAGCCGTTCGCGTATTTCTTCTTCCATATTGTTATCGGCTGATACTATTGACCCAAGGTAGTTAAAGGATTGCACTACTTCAAATTCGTGCTCCACTACCCTGATAGTTTGACCAACCTTAGGTCTTCTCTTCGCAGAAGTTGCCACCATGTACTTGGTTTTTCCCTCATTAATGCGCAGTCCCAGTTTTTGTGCCGCCTGCTCGATCTGGGTGAAGGATTCCTGTACCGCCGATTCGGTTCTACCGATGATGTCGATGTCATCTGCGTAGGCAGGTATCTGGCTGGACTTGGTGACAATAGTCCCTCTAGTTGTAACGCCGGAGTCACGGATTGCTTTTCCAACGCCAGGTTGAAGAGGAGGCAGGCCAGACCGTCCCCTTGCCGTAGTCCATTATAGATGTTTATTGGTTTGGACAGCAATCCCGCTACTTTTACTTGACTAGTTACGTTGGTCATGGTCAACCTACAAAGTCGTATCAATTTATTTGGAATGCCGAATTCTCTCATGGCATTATATAGTTCTACCCTGGCTATGCTGTCGTAGGCGGCCTTGAAGTCTATAAACAGATGATATAGTGGAATCTTAAATACCAGACATTTTTCCATCGCCTGCCTAAGGGTGAATATCTGATCAATTGCTGATTTGCCTGGGATGAAGCCACACTGATATTGACCAATGATGGCTTTAGCGTATGGGGATATCCGATCTTGTAGGATAGTGGAGAGTATCTTATAGGCGGTACTCAGCAATGTTATACCCCTATAGTTGCTGCACAGTGTGATATCTCCCTTCTTATGTATGGCAAATTGTACCACGACGCCAATCTTCCGGCATCTCCTCTTGCTCCCATACGTGCACCACGATCTCGTGAATTGCGTGATGTAACGCTGTCCCTCCTTGTTTGATCAGCTTAGCTGATATGCCATCGGCTCCAGGGGCTTTATTTGATTTTAGCTGTCTAATGGCTTTTAGTGTTTCCTCAATGCTTGGTGGCGGCAGCAGTTGGTCCTGGTCTTGCATTGGTGGTGCCTCCAATTCTTCTGTGAGCTGACCATTTAGCAATTCATTAAAGTGCACTTCCCATCGCTCCAGAATGCCTTCAGGATCGGTGATCAGATTACCCTCTTTATCCTTGCAGTAAGTGCAGCGTGGTGTGTACCGCGTCATACTGCGGATTATTTGGTAGAACTTCCGCGCCTGGTGCGGACCTCGCTCTCTACTTTTCTCTATTTCACAGACAAGATTTTTTTCCCAGGCACTTTTCTTTTGTCTGTGAAGTCTTTTTTCAGTTCTTCTGAGCTCTTTGTACTTCTCCTCGCGTACCCGCGTCCTATGAGACTGCTGCATTGCCCGGTATGCAACATTCTTACGTTCAGTCGCTAGTTTCCACTCATCATCAAACCAGTCGTTCCGATCTCTACGACTACTGCCTATGATGGGGTTGGCAGTACTAATGACAGTATTCTTAAGGCGTGTCCATTTCTCTTCTACGCCCGGCATTCTGGCCCCAGGACTTACTCTCCCTCCGTCGAGCTCTTCGAGGGCGAGTCTTAACGCATGACCAAAGGTGTTGCTGGTGTTCTCATTGCGTAAGGCAGCCGTGTTGATTCGAACCTGATCCGTGGATGCAATACGTCTCCGTAAGGCAATCCGCGCTCGGAAAACTGTACCAACAAGATAGTGATCCGAGTCGATGTTGGCACATCGGTACATTCGTACCGTCATCAGGCTCGAAGAGTGGCGGCGATCTATCAACACGTGGTCAATTTGGTTGCGAGTGGCTCCATCAGGTGATACCCAGGTGGCTTTGTGGATATCTGTACACGGAAACCTGGTACTCGCAACGACCAAGTTTTTCGATGCTGCCAGTTCGATGACTCGTAGTCCATTGTCATTAGTGTTCTCATGCAAACTATGGGAACCTGCGTAGTGCCTGAAAACCGGCTCCCGACCTATTTTCGCATTCAAATCCTCAAGAACGATTTTCACATCGTATCTTGGGCAGGCATTGAGGGCCCGTTCGACGTTCTCATAGTATTCTTCTTTTTCGTCGTCAGGGGACTCCTCTGTAGGTCCGTGAACGTTTATGAGGCTTATGTTCTTAAATTTGCCTCGCACGTGTGTGAGTGCATAGCCTTTCATTTATTGCATTAAAGCCGATGATGGCAGGCTTCAGTTTTTGGCTGACTAGAAAGCCTACCCCGAGCACATGGTGTTTTGCATGACAGCTGTAATAAATGTCATACTCTTTTCTTTGAAAAACACCACTCCCCGTCCATATTATTTCTTGTAATGCTGTTATGTCAGCCTTATATTCGGACAGGGCATCGGCTAGTTGCTGTGCAGCTCGAGCTCTGTATAGTGAGCGTATGTTCCATGAAAAAATCCTTAAATCATTTAGCCGTTTTCGTTTCCGTGGTCGTCGTCGTGTATCCAATCCATATTCGAGGCTTGTTAAATTTGCCATAATAATTCATTTTTACGGGCCTGGTTATTAGCCTTGCGCCAACCTTTCTCAGGATGTCGCTGCATGCATTGGTTCACTACTTGGCGGGTGTCAAAGTAGCTATCCAGGGGTGTCACGTGGAGACTGCATGTCAACTTGGATTGAACAGGGACAAGGATCGTCCTGGCCTTCGCCGGGTTGAAAGCAATCAGAGACTTTGCCCTGTATGTTCGCACCCATCCCCCCCATTCACAGGCTGATGGCCAACAAAATTTCACGCACGATCCTGCACAGGCTTTAGGTTCTCATCAAGCTTGATCTCCACAGTCATCAGCTTAAATTCGTTTTCGCTCGACATCTTATCTATCAACTGTGGTTCAACACAAGTCCAAAACTCAAAGTTACCAACATCCCTGCTCCTACTGTATACAAACGTACTTTGTCGTTTTCTGTCCAAAGTTTAGAGGACTGTCAAGCACGATGGCTTCAAGTGTGTTTCATCTCATGATCTCTGAATCAACTGTCTCGGAAAACATAATATATATCTCTGTCGGAATCCAAAGAGCTGTGCAACTTGCGGAGTCAAGCATCATTCCATTCTGCATCGCTCTTGAAACATCAAGTCTACAGCTAAAACTGAGCCTCGACCAAATTGGCTCGTTGAATCGTCCCACGCCGCAACTCAAAACGATAGCTCCTGCCTTCAATTCCACTCACAATCTCAAGCCGGCAGTCCCAACTAGGTAAAGGTAAACCACACACAATCTAGAAGTCTTTTATCATGTGTTACTTGCTACGGCCAGGACCATAATAAAAACAGAAGGGATAACTCATCAAGTCAGACTTCTGATTGATGCTGGTTCAGAATAGACGCTGATCTCCAAAGACTTAGTGCTCTTGCTCGATATTTCAATATCGCCATGACACATTCCAATTGTTAAAGTTGGAAGTACATCAACCGGGCGGACTGAAGGAGCTGTCTAGATCACACTCTTCTCGATTCACTCGGCGAAGAATATCAATCTCATGGTGGACATTTTACTCACGATCGCTGCATATCTACTCAGAGGATCAATTTCACGACGCGATCGCAAAGTTCTGGAAACGTGAAGGAGTGAAGCCCACAGTCGAAGAAGCTGAGTGTGAGGCCCACTTCATTGCACGTCTTCCATTTAAACACGATTCAAAGAAGCTTGAAGATTCAAAACATACAGCTCAACGCAGCCTAAATCAGCTCCCCAAACGCCTCGACAAAGTTTCAGAATTGAGACGATAATATTCCGAATTTTTTTCAGAATATGAATCACTCGGTCACATGAAACGGATTTAAAAATCATCTCCCGAGCCACTACAGGCTTATTACTTGCCGGAGTACTGCGGGAAGATAGTGAAACTACGAAGCAAATGGCTCTTCTCTCAACGATCATCTACACATCAACCCAAAATTTCAAGCAAATATTTTTGATGTTCTTCTGTATATTAGACGTCATAAATATACCTTCACAACGGACATCACCAAGATGTTCAGACAAATTCTGCTCCACGCCGATGATTGGGACTATCAGCGCATTATATGGACCGATGGTCAGCTCAAGGATGAGACTTTTCAGCTCATAACCGTAGCATATGGCACTCGCTCCGCTCCTTATTTGGCTGGTCGGACATTTAACCAACTTGTCATGGATGAAGGATTTCGTTTTCTATTGGCAGTTGAAGTGTTCGAGAAAGGAAGGAATGTCGAGGACATCAGCGGAGGGGCTAGAATTTTGAAGCAGCTCAACGAAATCTGGTCGCAACTTGAAGACTTATTTCTTGCTGGTTGCTTTCCAAGATGTCTCCATCGTCTAGCTCATCAACAACTCATTCAAAAATCTGCCTAAGGGTGAGTGTCTGATCAATTGCTGACTGGCTTGGGATGAAGCCACACTGATATTGACCAATGATGACTTTAGCGTATGGGGTTATCCGATCTCGTAGGATAGAGGAGAGCATCTTACTGGCGGTACTCAGCAATGTTATACCCCTATAGTTACTGCACACTGTGTCATCTGTGGGACTTTTCAGGGCCCGAAGAGCCACGCATCGCTCGATCCCCACCATTATCAGCAAATACAACTTACCTTAAAGTTGAACTTTCGGCAAGTTTACACAACCTTGCTATGGCATTAACTGCCAACCAATTTGCTGGAATCAATTCGGTTATCCCCACGGATAACCGATATAAATACCCCATAGGCAGCTTACCTTTTTAAGGCTTGTTCCAAGCCCTCTTCGAGCGGTCATACCTGGAAACATAATTCATGACAAGATTATCATCTTGCCATGACATCAATCCAGCATCAACCGATTTTCAACGGCATGTTCTATGATCTATCTTTCCAAAGAAAGAGAAGATCAAATTAAACATTGGCCTTTCAGGCGCGCATATTTGTTTGGTTATCCACATGACCGATTTTATGATCCGTTGCTGTATCTAGGAACGATCACCAGCATCGGTCATGACCAGGAATATTTACTTAAGCAACGAGTAGCCACGATTCTCACGCTGGCTATCGAAGCTGCTTTCGTTTACACAAAGTAAACACCCAAGCAGATACTTTCGCCTGACGGTACCACCAACGGGATTAACATACCCTAAAACAACATGCACCCATGCATCGAATTGTATGTGGCCATCAAGTGTTTATTTTAAACAACTGGCAACGGTCGCATCCTATATTCGTTTGCAAAACCAAACGTCGCATCCATATCTTCCGGGTTGTTTACAGTACATCCAAATTTTCTATTACCGGCCGCCAACCGTCCGCGGACCTAGAAAACAACATGTCCATCAACTAAAAGTTGATTTATGACCTCTCCTAGGGCGAGCAGATCTTCGGTGTGTTTTTCACACCAGAAAGGTCTGCCGCCGGCAAGCGTTACACAAATCAATTGTGTACACAGCCGCCGACCCCATGCAACGTTGGCGAACTCAAACAATGCGTATCCCATCATTCGATCATGGAAATAGCGTTTCTGTTGACATAAGATAAGATTGCAGAGCACTATTTCTTCCTCTAATGATCATTGCGATGGATTACAACAACAACGACCGCATCCTCTTATGTTCGTTCGTTGCTGGCCTTCAGTAGCGGATACCCATACATGGAAAATCCACCCCATGTCACCATACCCAATCACGATTGGCTGCCTCTGATTGATCGTTTCGCTCCCCTCTTTTTGAAGCTATTCGCTGCCATGTCGATCTGATGGTTGCGAATAGAATCCAGTCAGATTTTATTCGCCCAAGAAGTTGGATGTCTTCCACCACCTCGGTCGGCTTGCAGACAAGTCGGTGGAATATTAGTGAATCCCTGTCCTTGCTGACACACTTTAACTAATAAAAACCCACACATTTCCCTTCTTTTATATGGGACAAATTAGTCCACGACGCCAATCTTCCGGGATCTCCTCTTGCTCCCATACGTGCACCACGATTTCATCAATTGCGTTATGTGACGCTGTCCCTCTTTGTTTGATCAGCTGAGCTGGTATGCCATCAGCTCTAGGGGGTTTATTTGATTTGACCTGTCTTATGGTATTTAATGGTTCCTCAATGCTTGGTGGGGACAGCCATTGATGTATCTTCCAACTCTTCTGTGAGCTGACCGTTTAGCAATTAATTGAAGTGCACTTTCCATCGCTCCGAAACTGATCCGCGGATGGAATATGTCTCCCTAAGGCAATCCGCGCTCGGGAAACTATACCAACAATATAGTGATCCGAGTGGACGTTGGCGCCTCGGTACGTTCGTACCGTCATCAGCAAACTATAGGAACCTGCGTAGTGCCTGAAAACTGGCTCCCAATCTATTTTCGCATTCAAAGCACCAAGGACGATTTTCACATAGTATCGTGAGCAGACATTGAGGACCCGTTCGACGATCTCATAGAATTCTTCGTATTTATCGTCAGAGGACTCCTCTGAACGTCCGTGAACGTTTATGAGGCTTATGTTCTTAAACTTGCCTCGAACGCGAAGAGTGTACAGCCGTTCGTTTATTGCATTAAAGCCGATAATGGCAGGCTTCGGTTTTTGGCTCACTAGAAAGCCTACCCCGAGCACATGGTGCTTTGCATAACCGCTATAATAAATGTCATACTCGTTCCTTTGAATAACAACACTCCCCGTCCATATTATTTCTTGTAATGCTGTTATGTCAGCTTTATATTCGGACAGGGCATCGTCTAGCTGCTATGCAGTTCAAGATCTGTATAGTGAGAGGACATTCCATGAGAACATTCTCAAATCGCTTAGCCATTTTCGTTTCCGTGGTCGTCGTCGTGTATCCGGCCTATATCCGAGGCTTGTTAAATATGCCATAATAATTTGTTTTTCCAGGTAAGGTTATTAGCCTTGAGTCAGCCTTTCTCAGGATGTCGCCGCATACATTGGTTCACTACTTAGCGGGTGCTAAAGTAGCTCTCCGAGGGTGTCACATGGAGACTGCATGTCAACTTGGATTGGACAGAGACAAGGATCGTCCTGGCATTCGCCGGGTTGAACGCAATCTGTGTATATGCCTTGTATGTTCGCTCCCAGCCCCCCCCCCCCCCCGGGAACTCCAGTAATTATTGACAAGTTATTCATTCAAAACCTATGGCCGACAACAGTAAGCTGGGATGAACCACTAACTCCTGATTTCAATATTCGATGGAAGATGTTCTGCAGTGACTTAACCAAAGTTGCACTTCCAAGATAAATGTTATATAATTAAAGTTCATTTAATTATCACTCCCCCTTTGAATTATTAACATCTCGTGTCTTCACCTTCCCTTCCCTTCAAATCACTAATATCCCTTTACAATAGAATATCCCCAAATACAATAGTAGATAATTTAAATAAAAGTAAACCCCCATTTAAAAACCCACTCACATTGCAATAACCATCTTCCCTTTATTAGCCATAGTCGCCCTCTATTAGCCAATTCCGCCGCTTCCTATAAATAACTATCGTGGACGCGGAACGAAAAAGAATATGTGCCGAAAAGACACGAGATTCCTTCTTCTGATTTCAGTGATCGCCGTGTGCGGTAGTGTGTCTAGTTAATAACGGAGTTGAAAAATAATCGCCTACCAGCAGAGAAAAACAAAGAGTCGTGTGCGTGTGTGGACGTGTGTGACTTTTACATAATAATTGAAATAAATAAAAAAGACAAAAGTTTCAGTTTGTAAAGAAAGTTTCAGTTGGTAAAACAAAGATCTATATTGTTAAAAAAGTAAAATAGATTAAAGAACAAAAAGTTTTAAATAAATAAAAAAGACAAAAGATTAACATTGTTGTTTCTCTGACACTAACCCCGACATCTCCAACAAACAAGTCAATCCAAGACTAATCCGAGCCACATCCAACAATCAAAACAATTCAAGACGGATCCGGGGTAAGTTTGGTGATAACAATATATTAAAATTAATTTTTAATAAAACTTTAACATAAATCAATCTAACATCCAAAACATCAGGCATCGAAATCCACGGTTTTTCAGACGCATCCCAATCTGCGATGGCTGCTGCAGTATATCTCATGTGCAAAACTACCAGCCCACAAACGACTACTACTCTCGTCTGCTCCAAAACCCGGGTTGCTTCGTCAGCTCACCATTCCAAGGTTGGAATTATCAGCCGCCTTACTTCTCACAAAGCTCGTTGCGCATGTGCAAAAGACGCTCTATTTAGAAGACGTTCCAGTTTAGTTTACCTCTGGACTGTTTCTTCTGTAACCGTCGGCTGGATAAAGAGTGAACCTAGCCGCTGAAAGGAGTTCGTCAACAATCGAGTTCAAGATATACAGGAAAACCAACTACAAGCAACCTGGAAACTCGTCTCAGGAAAAAACAACCTCGCAGATTGTGCTTTTCGTGTCTAATTCCTGTTCAACTCATATCACACCAGTTGTGTTGGTCAGGACTGGACTGGTTATCACTACCTGCTCACAAATGACCACGATTCTACGATCAAGACATATCTGACAACGATGCGGAATTACGTCCTAGTGTTGTACATATTGCTTCCACTGTACTTGATATTCCATTCGATTTTCTTTTTGATAAGTATACCACTCTAACACAACTTCTCAGAGTCACTGGGACAGCTCTGCGTGCCATCTCAGTCTTCAAAAGGATTCCAGAATCTCAGCTCAGCATCACTCCTCTCTTTGCAGCGGATTTACAATCAGCTCTAACATTTTGGATTCGGCCAACTCAAAGGGCATATTTCTCATCAGAGATGCAAAAGCTAAAACGAGGCAAGATTTTACCACTATCACACGTTCCATCTCGTCTTACCGGACGTATCGATCAGACTGGACTTCTACGAGTTGGTGGTCGCTATAAAACTCTAAATTGAACCCCGACAGCAAAAATCCACCAATAATCCCCAAAAAAGTGCGGTTTATCTCAACTCATGATTTCAAACGCGCACGCACGGACAATGCATGGTGGAACTCAACTCTCACTTGCCTACATCCGGAAAAACTGCTGGATCATCGGTGGACGAGTGCTATTAAAAATCATCTTCGACAATGTCTCACATGTATTCGCACTCGAGGTATTAGATCACAACAGCTCATGGGTCAACTTCCAGAATTACGAGTAACACCCTCTCTGGTTTTCGAAAACACTGACGTTGATTATGTTCCGATCCGACTCAAACTCTTTCAAGGACGCGGTACGCGGCGCTGTAAGGGATGGATAGCTATCTTTGTGTGCTTCTCCACCTCAGCAGTTCATCTTGAGACTGTAACCGATTACTCGACAAATGGATTTCTAAAAGCCTTCAGATGATTTGTAAGTCGTCGCGGTATTTGGAAGATACTCTACAGTGACTGAGGCACAAACTGCAAAGGAGCGGATATCGCTCTCAGGCAACTGCTCACGGGAATCTCAGAAAAAATCAGTCCATCTACAACAACTGCTCGGAATGATGGTACTCGATGGATTTTCAATCCATCTGGACCTCCTCACATGGGTGGAAAATGGGAAGCTGCAGTTAAATCAGTAAAATACCCTACAACGGACAATTGCGGATACTCTACTCACATATGAAGACTTCACAACCTTTTTATGTCAGGTTGAGGCAGTTCTCAACTCACGCCCTCTCACCTCATTATCCGACGACCCTGAAGAGACTTATCGGCGTTAATTCCACGTCACTTCATTCGAGGCGCATCTATCAATACCGTACCTGAATCAAGTCTCATCTTAGTACCATCGTCTCGGCTCTCTCACTTTCAACGTAATCAAGAGCGTTTTCAACATTTCTGGGAACGATGGTCCTCAGAATGTCTTCAACAGCAAAGTGGCAAAGGCTCAAAACGACATCCGCATCGGATCCCCGGTACTGCTCATTGACGGGAGGTACTCACCTATAAATTGGCCACTAGCTCGAGTATCTCAGCTCCATCCCGGTCGTGAGGGACTTTGTAGAGTCGTTGTGGGTAGTTTTTACGATGGCATCAGCAAGGATGCGGGTTCCATAAAAACACCACCGATGTCTACACGCTGCGAAAAAGAAAATGAATAACCAAAGAAAACACAGGAGCTGTTCGGTCCACACTCGGGTTCTCAAGAAAACTGTGCACACGGAAGGATGCAAATCGGATAGAAATGAAACACTGATTTATTGTACAGAAGTATTAATGTTACTTTATTATTACTGGATATTGTTAATAGCGCACTTCCAATATTGGTTCCTCTTATCAGTCGGTTTAGAAATGTCTAGCAGTTTATTAATTGTCACCCACTTCATACAATCACTTAAGGTCTATTCTTGTATATCAATTAAGCTGGCAATCCGTTCATCAATTTGCTCACAGATATAGTTCATTGAATTAACGAGTCACGGATCTTAATTTATCTTCGGTTGAGGATATTTAGCATTACAGATGCTGAGGTTACTGTTTATATGTTATGGTGAAATACTTATATTCGCTTTAGCAACACCGTATGTAGATTGACCAATTAAACAATCACGCACTCGAATCAAGGTAAACAGGGTAAGACAAACTGCACACGTTTTGTACCTCGACTTTGATTAACATCCACTCGCTTGGCTCTACGTTAGGAACTCCAGGACGCCTTGGTGTTTGGACTTTTACTCCCGACGCGTGGTGCGCACTTCGGGAAAAGAAATCTGACTCCTCGAGCTGGGCGACGTTGACCCAGCCTCTGGTGATTGCGATGAGTTTCCACGCATGTCATCGCAGGGGAAAACAATCTTTCCAGATAAGGTGAATATATTTTCCTCTGCAAGAAAGACACACGAAACACTCGCTGGGCGCAGGAAAGGAAAAACAAACACGCAGCTGCTCAAATATGATGATCGGTGTACGGGCTGGCTGTATCGCCGCTGTACGATAGGGGATCGATTTTTTATTGACGTTAAGTCAACATAGCTTCGCTGCGACGGCAAAGGCTACTAGATTTGGGTGCATGTTTATTTTAGGCATTGGATAATGCACAGGAATGCTGGCATGCAGGCAAAAATAATTTCGTAGAGCACCCAGAAGCATTTCGTTTAGAATAGTCAGCGTGAGAATAGTGGTTGGTCGTTGTTTAGACAAAGGAATCATTAGACATGACCATGAATATGATGTCTAACGTCAATCATATTCGTGCCCAAATCCCATGATCGGCAGATAACCAATAAAGGAAATTGGTCGCAACTGTAGCGAGCCTTGGGATTGGGGCAATATTCACTCATGAACCGTAGCAAGAATATCGACTACAGCTGTGTCAACAATTACGCTGACCAGCGAGTGTTTATCGTTTATAATTGCTGACAAGCCGAGCCGATTGTCTGGCACGGTTCATGTAATATGAATGAAATAATTTGTTTGATGTGCATGCCTGCTGGGGTTTTACTATCAGGTATGAAAAATGCTGCTGAGAGCTTACGCTGCCCAAAATTGCAGGTAGGTACGGTGTCTTGTGGAGTGAGGGCAAAACAGGTAGATTTAAAGAAATGGCTGGATCTTTGGGAAAGCTTTAAAGAACCGCCACATCGCCACTCTCAAGACTGCCACTTCAACATTCACTCGGCCTATTTTAAAACTTGTGCGGCTACCAGTAGCAAGTACTGCGATATAAGTACCACGCCCATCACCGCTCATATATCTTCTCCAAGGGATTGTAGAAGGCTGCGAAATGTTCGAAATCTCGCTATTTTGAATAACGAAGGATGATAACTACTCGCCAACAGATGGCACGACCTTCAATCGCCCAGCTAAACGTCATATTCAACTGATATCAATATAGAGAGCCATCTCGATTACCGAAAATTGGCCATTGGGTTTTTAAATGTTCCGCTCGAAAACATCTTTTGTTTTTTCTTTAAAACTAAATCGAAAGTGATACTGTGGGAGTTCTTTAAGGGGCCTGAAGAACCTCCCATCGGCCTAATCCAACTCCCCGTCCCCAACCTGCAAATACCCTGCAAATATCTGTACCTACCACAATCAGCTTACCTCCAGACGAACAGTCAAGCTCCCCTGTAACAATACTTACCTGGAATACTTTAGCCGTGGCAAAATCATCTAGAACGAATACCGTTTGCTATTTTGGTATCGCATTGGTATCTATAGAAGTTCACCAGGGGCATGTTTGCATACAAACCATCTTGTCCTAAAATCCAATTCGGTTTTCCCATCGTGTAACCGACATAAACATCCGAACATGTCAATGCGTATGGCTGAGGAACATTTTCCCCATATTCGGCATGTCATGCTTACCCTTGCCTTATCGGCAGACCTATCGGCCGATCGTCCTATCAACAATATACAATATAGCCATCGCTGGCTATCCACAAGCGATCGAATGTTGTTTAAAGTAAACACACACTCGATACATCGACCTAGGAGACGTTACATTTCGAGTAGAATCGAAGTGACGCTTCACACCATGGGAAAAGTGTAAACAAACACTGCCACCATGCTCCCCAGATACAGCAGCAGCCGATAGATTCCCTTCCACGGTAATCTTATATTGCACCCATATCCTGAGGTTCCCAACACTTGCGACCAATTCCCTTTCATCGGCTATCAACCGATCATGGAATTTGGGCATGGGTATGCTCATTGTTTAGACAATCTTACGCATGCCATACCCTATGATGACCCACCCGCAAATCAAAGCAAACACACAGTACCTCACTGCGTTTGCTTTGTTTACTAACCGCTGGTCCATGGTTCCCCTGGGTGTGACGTTTGCTTGCACATTTGCAGGTCAAATCCCTCACCACCATAAATAATTTTCTTCCTAGAGCACCAGAGCCATACGGTTAAAACATACAAACCCCAAATATTCGGTCGACCTATCGTCACCGAAGAATGTATCGCCTACAACGGCATTACATAAACACAATGCCTGCAGCCCCTTGTTGTTCGTTCACTTGTTTGATCAGGTGTCGGCGATCATTTTCTGTATTGCAGGCGAAAGGGGAATTGTACGCGTCCCTATGCAGCATTTGAAAAATCCTCCCATTGAACCCTTTCCTCGATCACTATTGGCCGCTGCCATGTTGATCCGTTTCGCTCCTCCCATATCGATGTGATCCACCACCGCTGAATCTGACGGATGTGGATTGCATCGTTGAGTCAGATTTCAACCGGCAAATCACGCACAGGCGCTGCTGTCGTTGCGTCGAGAGTGAGAATATCAAACGTTGTGTGAAGTAGTCGCAGGTTTTCTGATCGGTATCGTCGCCGTTTACTGGTATAGCAATGATTATCCAAAAAATCGAATTAAAAGACCATGGCTTGTGAATTTTAATGTCCATTGTGAACGTAATAATAACCATAATAATTCAGAAGATCTACTTAAAAGACCGTTGCTTTTGAACTTTAATGTTTTAATATAAAAAAATCATCATATCTCACAAACTTCTTGTACAAGTATATAATATAATTCAAAGGATAGTTACCAGATCGTACATACTGAAATTTTAATGTTCAAACAATATTAATAAAACTACAAATGTTGTCCAAACCAGTGTCATTGTTTAAAAATAAAGAAATTTAAAAGAATACAACAGAAATCGTCCAGTGTCTTTTATTTGTTGCATCATCGCTAAGAAGAGATAACATCGTCGAACTAAATATTGTTGGGGATAGGAGAAAACTAGTGCCTGTGTCTGACACATACTCCTTACCCGACAATACTGTGTTCTTTTGTGTGTTGTAAACAAAAGTTTCTACTTTATCTGAACAACTGTACTCTATTCAGTATAATTGAATTATTTTGTTGAAATAAATAAAACAACAGAAACAAAGAAAACCTGCTTTTTTATATGCGATCCCTTAATGTGGTCTCGCGACATTTACAACTGCTCCCACACGCAACCGGTACAACTCTCAGCTTCACGCGGCTCGTTAAGCAAATTGACCCAGTCATCATTCCCGCTTATAAACTCCCAAAAGTATAAACAATTAGGCAGAATAAAAAAATACTGATTACGTATGAAAAGATTTAAATAAGGCTTTTCCGGTTGGTGTGGCTTAAAATGCCGAAAGCGCTTTCGTCAGTTTTGTGCCTGATGCAATTATTGGGACCCGCGACGTGATTTAAATACACATTACACACTTTCCCATAGTAAAACAAGACTTTATTACGCCGTTCGTTCACTTTGCCTACTCCGTCGTTCCGCAGAAGAAGTTGACATAACCAAGTTATTGAGGAAGAACCAGTGTGTCACACGGCTGTTGGTTTGATCCGTTAGTGCTTCACTTCTCAACCGTTTCTGCGTGGATTTGATTCCGCGACGCGTTATAAGCTTTCATCGATTGTAGTAATGGAATCCGCTAGATATAGGGGAGAGTTAAGATAATGGCGATCACAGGATCTCCTAGGGTATTCCCGATGAGTTTTCTTTCGAATAGCCCGAGCCTTCCGATTTTAGCCGAAGGCTTGCTAGATGATATGAAAAAAAAACGCAGGATATTCCCGATCGGATTAGCTGCTAATGTCATAGAAGTTTGATTTTTGTGCCAACTTTATTATTTTACTTCAAAATGTTGTGTAGATGCCTAGACCGACGAATGACCTTTAGAACGACCGCTAGTCAGCTTTTGATCGTACAACTTTGGGACATATAACATATAGCTACGGTGGTACATTTACAGTGTCGTTATTATTTATTATACGTCAAATTTATCCTTAGTCGAGGTTTTTGATGGTTTTGTTCGGACAATAGAGAGCATTGTTTATAGGGTATATACGCCACGTTCTCTGAATTCTTTTAACAAAAGAGACGTGCAATTGTAGTGCTCCAAAAAGCCCTACCATCTTTTTCCGCCATTCCTAATCCAAAATCCCAGCAATATTACCCTAAAACCCAAAATCCTATCAAAACCCACAAAAACCCAAACATAACCCAAAATTCGCAATAAACGAATCAAAATTCGTTTATCGCATAACATTTGCCCCCACGGCGAAGTTTAATCCAAAATCCGAATTAAAATTAAAATTCACAATAAACGAATCTAATATTCGTTTATTGTTCTATATTTGCCACAAGCAAACAATACCCAAATACCATTTCAAATCCTCACATGCAAATAGATTGATGAAGATTCAGAAAACTGAATCTTATCTAAAACAAACATTGAGCATCGCACGAAATGTATTGAAAATCGAGATTGTTGCACGAAAATGTGTATCTTTGGGATACAATTTTCGATTCCTTTTCCTTTATAAAGGAATAGTATATTGATCTCCGGGCCGCAGTTAAATATCATCCGTTGTCCCTGAAGGAAAATATCCTGGAGAAGGGCGAAGTTCAAATTAAAAAATAAATAAAATACTAAAAGGAAAAACGAGCCTTCTTTTTCATTTTACTGGTGAGTAAAGTATAGGTACTCCCTCAAAGAGAATACTTCTGAAGATCTGGAGTATAACCTGGCCCCCCCGGAAACCAGCTGACTTGCGAAGACTGAGGCCAAACCAAAAGGACGTTACTCTTCCCTCTGGATCAGAGGAAGCACGGTTAACGACCCCTTGTAGGACAAGATTTCAGGAGCGGTCTGTTTTAAGAGATCGCCTTGTCCTTTTAAGGATCAGGAGACTCGCGTCCTGAAACTAACCCCTACTAAACACAACAAAAAATTTTGGTGGCAGCGCGTGGGATACCCAAAATCCCCTACCAAAGAAGACTCGGAGATTATCTAACAATCCCCTACCAAAGAGAACACTGGAAAAATTATCCACGAAGGACGTCCCGATAATGCAGAATTTCAAAATCCTCTATAACTGATTCCTGAAGACATCAAAGACACGCACTCCAGGCGCTTGAAGGAAGACATTTAAAACTGGCGGGATAATACTTGCGATATCCCCTAACAACAAAAAAGCAAAATTTCTTCTAAAGCGTATTCCGGGGCTAACACCGGAACAGTAACATTAAAACCTTTTTTTTTTAATTTTTAAAGCGTATACCGGGGCTGACACCGGAAAGATATTGAAATTTAAAAGCGTTGCCTGGGGCTTGAATACCGGCAAAGTAGATAAAATCAAAGTGCTACGAAAACTGCCACGAGTTCCGTGGAAAAGAGGAAAAATATTTTTTCTTATACACCAGCACAACATAATCATCAGGAAATTTGCTGCTAGATCCTGACGATAGTGATTAGGACCAGAGAAGAATAAAATAATACATCCAGTGGAGCGAACCCCAGTCAGCAGAAAAACCGATTCCTGTCGCAGCTACAACAACTACAGGTAAAAGAAAATTTTTATTATTAAAGTGAAAAGTGAAACAGAAAGTGAACTAAATTTGATAATTAAAATAAAGATAAAATTCATTTAAGTTTGTCATTTTTTGCGTAGTAATCGGCCTCCAAAATAAATAAATTTTTTTTTTATTTTAAATTTTCGAAATCATTAACTAAAGGAGACGCCAAGAATAAATTGAATGTTCAAATACTTTTTTCAAAATTGTTCTTTTCACACGAGGATCAAGAAAAACCCTCTAAAATTTGATTTTTTCTTTTAAATGCAATTAGTTTATATATTTTTTCCTCTCCTAATGGGAATATCCATATAAGTGCCCAGAAGGGATAAAATTATAGTGAAGCAATCAAGGGAACTATAGAAAATATGTTCACCTTTATAGACGAAATTTAAATAAACGTACACTAAAATTTATCAAAAATTTTACACATATTTCAATTTACAGAGGCAAAATTTAAATTAAACAAACATAAAAATTTTCATAAAATTGATACGAATACATTTTTCTTAATAAACATATATTTTTAAACGCATATCTTTAACAATTTTCTAAAAATTTTACACATATATATATATATATACATATACACATTTGCTTTTCGGAACTATTTCAACTTCTTTGGGGAAGATTTTCTATTGTTTCTGAGTGATAGCTGAAGGAAAACGGAAAGTTAAAGTCCTTTGCATTTAACTTTGACGTTGTTTTGGATTTTTTTGTGTGTTGATTTTCTTTTACGTTCCTGTGGAAAAACCTATTTCAGGGTCCTTTTCTCTTTTTGCCCGTGACACTTTAGGCCTTGCTCCCCTCGAACGAAAGGAAAATTGTTTCTCTCACAATTAGGAGTAAAATACACTTTACCCAATAGGATCTAACTAACTAAGTTGGAGGATATATTATTGTTGTTTTCGTCTTTTCTCTTGGTTATCGTATCACGATAAAATGAAAATTACATCTCTTTGTTCTCTACCCCTTTTCACCATCATTTGGGAAGGTCTGTTTCACAAATACGTCGTGAGCGACAAAAATAAACTGGGTACGCGTTCGCAGAGACCTGAGCCCGAGCTCATACAAAATCGCGAGGACGAAATATCGGAAACCGTACGTATGGAAACACGCGAACAGAGTTCTAGAATGAACCTACCAATAGGATTAAGTGACATACTGGGACTCGTGCCGGTATTTAACGGTAATCCTGATGAATTAGAGGGTTTCGTCTCTTGTGGAGACATTTTGTTCTCACAAGCACAAGAAGACAACCAGAAATCCTTTATTCTAAGGGTAGTAAAGACCAGATTACAGGGACCGGCGCGAGACTGCATCAAACATAACATTATTTCTACATGGGAAGATTTGGTATCTGAATTGGAGGGAGAATTTAAAGCTCTAATCTCTAGGTCTGCTGCTCAAAATAATTTGGTGGCAACAAAACAGGATAGCAAGGAGGGTGTGAAGGAATTTTCAACTAGACTCACACACCACCTGCATGAATTGGACAGCGCCACATACGCTAGTTCATCTGATCCTGCAGTCAGAACTTATCTTCTGGCTGAAAATCAAAGACTCGCTTTAAATACGTTTGAGGATGGGATAAGAAATTCCAGTCTCAAAATCTTAGTAAAAGCACATAGGGCTTCAAATCTCAAAGCGGCCATTAGCTACGCTTTGGAACAATCTCAGAGATTGAACAGCGATAACTCAATGCAAACTTCCACTAACAATTTTAAGAGAAACCAACTAATTGTTTGCCAAACATGCAACAAGAGGGGACATACTTCTGCGACTTGCTATCGCAACACTAATTTTCCTAATTTCGTCCCCCAACGCATTAAGACTGAGGCTGAACGTCTCCAATGCACATACTGTCGAAAGTATAATCACACTCAGGCAGAGTGCAGAACCAGGTTAGCTCATATGCGAAACCAGGACCAACATTCGACGAGTCGTAATCCCTTTAAAACTCATCTTAACCAATCCAATCAATCTCAAAATAGGACAATAACAAACTCGCCCCGCATTGAAAATCGAAATACCCGACAAAATCAAAATATTAACAGGGTATCCAATTCACAACAGGGAAACGAACTCACTCGGGCAGCGAGCAACGGCAATCCTTCTCGAGTGCAGACAATCGCCGATATACACCCCACCCCGATGTAAATTTTGAAATGCGCGTATTTTTCTGCCCTGAATTTAAGGAGCCAGTAATACGTGTAAAATTTAATCCATCGGATAAACAATACTCGACTTTCCTCATCGATACAGGCGCCGACATCAGCCTGATCAAATTAGATAATCTTTATATTGAACAATCTGTAGAAAATTCAGACCCAGTGACTATATCCACCATTGCTGGGAAAACGGTCAGCACATGCGGAAAGGTATTGGGGGAGTTCGAATTCAGAACTAATAGGCACTCCATACCCTTTAAGCATAATCTATTTGTAGTGGGAAGCAACGTAGACTTCCAACACGATGGCATACTGGGAAGCGATTTCCTTACGAAGCACCAGTGCCACATTAACTTTGAAAAGGGATTCCTTAAATTCGCTGTAAAGAAGAGAACTACGGTAGAACTCGAACAGTTTTTAGGGAACAAAAATGAGGCAAAGGAAAATATTCAGAAGGCCACGCCTTACGAGGTGTCTTCCACGGATAATACAGGCATTCTTGAAAAATTGGATAACACCGTTCGTGAGTCAACATCCGAATCCGTTTGTCTACGGGCCGGATCTGATGCTGTGACAAACACAACGAAACCAACCAGCCTTGAATCTTCCTTTCTCCATTTAAGTAAAGTTTGTGGTAACAGAAAAGGTAAGGAAACCGCCGAAAAACTGAGTTCAGGAAAACATGAACCTGAAACTCTAATACCGTCAGTAAATTTAAAACGAAACACCACGGTCGACTACATAAAATTGCATTCACGATCTCAACAAATAATGGAGATTCCCTTTAAAGAAAAATCCAGTCAAGAACTGATTATTAAAAAATCCGAGATCATGCCAGGGATATATCTGGGTAATAGTTTGACAACACCACAGGACAACAAAATAAAGGTATTATTAATGAACACATTAGACACCGATCAAGAAGTAAGCACCAACGACATAGAAGTCGAATGGGAAGATCTGGATGACTACAATGTGTTATAGGCGGATGAAACTAAGAACTTTCTAAAAAATAGGCTTGAACGGCTAGAATCACTCCTAGAGTTGCGTCATTGTAACCAGGAGGAAAGGATATCTATCCTAGACATCTGCCGCAGATTTAACGATCTCTTTTACTTAGAGGGCGACCATCTCACACACACTGACGCCATAGAGCATCAGATCATCACTGAAGAAGGAAAGCCCCCACTCTACATAAGACCATATCGCCTCCCAGATAGCTCGAAGCAAGAAATCCACAAACAAGTGAATGAAATGCTTCAGGATGGCGTGGTACAACCAAGTTTCAGTCCTTGGAATTCCCCTCTCTTACTAGTACCCAAGAAGGCAGGACCTGATGGGACAAAACGGTGGAGAGTGGTTGTCGACTTTAGAGCCTTAAATAAAATAACAGTCGGAGATGCATATCCATTGCCCAATATTACAGATATTTTGGACCAGCTAGGAAAAGCTAAATATTTTAGCACTTTAGACTTAGCAAATGGTTTCCACCAAATACGCATGGACAATAGAGACAAGGCAAAAACAGCGTTTAGCACACCCTTCGGACATTACGAATATAATCGAATGCCCTTCGGACTTAAAAACGCACCCGCCACATTCCAAAGGCTTATGAATAATGTACTCATGGGTCTCCAAGGAATAGAATGTTTCGTCTATGTAGATGATATTGTAATTTACGGATACGATCTGAACGATCACAATTCCCGACTTACCAGAATTTTCGAGCGATTACAAAGGCACAATCTGAAAATACAACCAGAAAAGTGTCACTTCATAAGGAAGGAGCTCACCTACTTAGGGCATGTTATTTCAAAGGAAGGTATAAAACCAGATCCAGAAAAAACTAAAGCGGTGAAAACGTTTCCAACGCCCAAGAAACAAAAAGATGTAAAATCTTTTCTCGGTTTTGTAGGCTACTATAGAAAATTTATCCCTCATTTCGCCGAACTGGCAAAACCTTTAAGCAGATTGCTCAGGAAGAATGTTCCATTTTATTGGGATGCCTTTTGTGACGAGGCATTCACAACTCTAAAAAGAAAGGTTATTACCCCACCAATACTGGCTTATCCAGACTTTAACCGGGAGTTTATAATAACTACGGATGCTAGCAATGTTGCGTTAGGAGCAGTGCTATCTCAAGGTACAATAGGACAAGATAGACCTATTGCTTTCGCTAGCCGAACTTTAAACGACGCAGAAACTCGATATACAACATCCGAAAAGGAATTACTAGCAATCGTTTTTGCACTAGCCCAGTTCCGACCATACGTTTACGGACGAAAATTTACTATAGTCACTAACCATAGCTCTCTACAGTGGCTTATAGGACGAAAAGATCCTACATCCAGACTTATGCGATGGAGAATTCTACTCGAAGAGTATGAGTACACAATCGTCCATAGAAAAGGAAAGCAAAATGCAAATGCTGATGCTCTCAGCCGTATAACAATGACTACCCCAGTCGATCCCATCAAAAATAATATTCTCGTCACCACACGAAGTAAAGCCAAACTCGAAGAAGATGTGGCTGCACAATCATACCAAGATACTACCAATCTTGTATGGCAAGAACAAACAGGGTCCATCTATACCAAGAAGAAACTTGGACTACGTATTATAATCCTCCCATTGATAGACTCTGCTGAGGAAGAAAACCTGGCAGGAAGAATCCCAAACTTCACCAAGCCAGACGTAGGTAAAATTACGTTTCATGAGCAAGATGGGTTATGCGCCATCACATTGCCATTGCCTTTCAGAAACCTAAGCGACCAGGAAACCGCTAAGAGTTCCCTTATTGATCTGAAGAAGATTTGCGAAGACCGGAATTTCAATTCCATTGGAATTTTAGTCCCCTTCATAGAAAACGAATCAAAAGTAACACTTAATAACTTGCTAAAAGAAACTTTTGCTCACCTCAACGTGACAATGTACGTTTTCTCCAATAAAAAGAAGCTTCTAACAGATCCTAACGAAATACAAAAGTTACTCGCGGAATACCACAACTCACCTTTCGGAGGACACCAAGGAGCCACCCGAACAATCAATAGATTGAAGCAAAAATATTACTGGCGCACAATGACCGCTGACGTTGCAGCGTATATTAGAAAATGTGCCTCCTGCCAGATAAACAAAAGTGGAAGGAATCCTAGAATTCCTATGAAGATAACCACAACAAGCTCAAAACCTTTCGAAAGAATTGCTTTAGATATAGTAGGACCATTACCAGTCAGCTATAATGGAAATAAATACCTACTAACGTTTCAAGACGATTTGACTAAATTTTCAGGAGCTTACGCACTGGCCAGCGCCGAAACCAAGGACGTGGCCAGAATTTTCGTTGAAAATATCGTCTGCCAGCACGGCATACCATCTTCTCTATTAACTGACCGAGGTGCAAATTTTCTCAGCGCACTTTTTAAGGACATCTGTTCCTTACTCAAGGTCAAAAAACTCAATACAGCACCCTATCATCCACAAACGAATGGAGCACTAGAACGGAGCCATAGAACTCTGGTGGAATACCTCCGCCACTATGTAAACCAGGATCCTCTCACTTGGGACACCTGGATACCTTACGCAATGTTTGTGTACAATACTACACCCCACAGTAATACAGGCTACACGCCGCATGAATTACTATATGGTTTCCCAGCCGAAATACCCAGTTCTCTCAGACAAAACCCCGAAAGCTCTTATAACTACGACCATTACGCAAACGAATTAAAAATGCGATTACAACATGGTTATCGTACAGCCAAGGGAATACTGATAGAGAAAAAACAAAAATCTAAGGTATACTACGACCAAAAAGTAGGCCGTAAGAAATTTAATGTTGGCGACAAGGTTCTATTAAAGAATCACTCAAGACCTAACAAACTAACCTCCCTGTGGAAAGGCCCCTACGAAATTGTAAAGATCCTATCCGAAGAAAATTCAATCCTCAAAATAGGAAAAGGAACTCGAATAGTCCACAACAATAATATAAAACTATTTGTGGACTAGGCAATCACGAATAAGAAACTCCAAAGAAAAATAAAAGTTGAAAAAAAAATGTATATATGTATAGATAACCTTAAAAAAGAAAAAAGAGAAATAAATAAATGCATACACGTATAGTAAACAAAAAAAAAAAAAATTATAAACTAACACTGTACCAAAATACCACGATAATGTATTTAAAATTTGCGAAAAAAATTTTCTATTCAAATAATTGTATACGAATAAAATAATTTTGTAAATAGTATACAACACTTTTAATACAAAAAAAAAAAAGAAAAAAAAAAGCAAACAAAACACAAAAAAAAAAAATAAATATATAGATAAAAACAAATATTAACGCACTTAATAAAATAAGTTTATATCATGTTTTAAATAACCACCACTAACTTAAATAAATAAACAACAACAACAAAATTTTGTAATAATAATAAATAATCTTAGGTTATAAGAAAAAACACATTATATATATATGAAAAAACGAAAATACAAAAACAAAACTTACAAAACAGTGTTAAAATAAGAACTTCTAATATTTATATAAATTCAAAACAGTTTTCAACTAAGAAAATACTAAGAAAGTAAGAAAATTTTTATATAACAAAAAACAAAAAGGAAAAGTTATAGAATTAAATTGTACGTCCAAATACATGGGAAAAATTATATAAATAAATAAACGCCCGACTAATAAGGACAATGAAAAAAAAAGAGAACAAAAATAATATATGTAAATAAATTTATACGAGTATATAAACAATGAAAATTCTATGTAATATACAAATTGTAAGAATAAACCATAAAAACCTTACTTATCTATGTATCTTTTTACAAATAGTACTTTATAAAAAAAAAAAAAAAAAAAAAAAAAAAAAAAAAACGCAAAGTTAAATTTAATATAATGAATTCAAATACTTATGTAATTATAAAACATTCTACAATTAACCTTACACTCAGAAAAAAAAGAAAATATTTTATTATATAACCATTGTGGAAACTTGAATACACGACCATAAATACGAATACATAAATATTAAGAAAAAAAACAAAGAACAAAAATTACACATTTATAATAAATATTGTATACAAAAAGCTACTATGTTAGAAAATATCAGGCATATGTAACGGAATCACGATACCGTCATCCTTATTCCCAATCACACCATTTTCCAGAAAATTAATCTCATAAAGATCAATTTTTTTTTTCAAGGAGGGGAGGATGTAGTGCTCCAAAAAGCCCTACCATCTTTTTCCGCCATTCCTAATCCAAAATCCCAGCAATATTACCCTAAAACCCAAAATCCTATCAAAACCCACAAAAACCCAAACATAACCCAAAATTCGCAATAAACGAATCAAAATTCGTTTATCGCATAACATTTGCCCCCACGGCGAAGTTTAA
The DNA here is from genome assembly GCA_963931805.1 of Microdon myrmicae. Classification (NCBI taxonomy): domain Eukaryota; kingdom Metazoa; phylum Arthropoda; class Insecta; order Diptera; family Syrphidae; genus Microdon; species Microdon myrmicae. The sequence continues at coordinate 77,726,256 of OZ007499.1, forward strand.
TCCAAAATCCGAATTAAAATTAAAATTCACAATAAACGAATCTAATATTCGTTTATTGTTCTATATTTGCCACAAGCAAACAATACCCAAATACCATTTCAAATCCTCACATGCAAATAGATTGATGAAGATTCAGAAAACTGAATCTTATCTAAAACAAACATTGAGCATCGCACGAAATGTATTGAAAATCGAGATTGTTGCACGAAAATGTGTATCTTTGGGATACAATTTTCGATTCCTTTTCCTTTATAAAGGAATAGTATATTGATCTCCGGGCCGCAGTTAAATATCATCCGTTGTCCCTGAAGGAAAATATCCTGGAGAAGGGCGAAGTTCAAATTAAAAAATAAATAAAATACTAAAAGGAAAAACGAGCCTTCTTTTTCATTTTACTGGTGAGTAAAGTATAGGTACTCCCTCAAAGAGAATACTTCTGAAGATCTGGAGTATAACCTGGCCCCCCCGGAAACCAGCGAACTTGCGAAGACTGAGGCCAAACCAAAAGGACGTTACTCTTCCCTCTGGATCAGAGGAAGCACGGTTAACGACCCCTTGTAGGACAAGATTTCAGGAGCGGTCTGTTTTAAGAGATCGCCTTGTCCTTTTAAGGATCAGGAGACTCGCGTCCTGAAACTAACCCCTACTAAACACAACACAATTGCATTAATGTGAATATTTCAACTCCCCGAATAGTACTCAAAATATGGTGCCAAACATAATAAAGTAGGATATCTGAAGTCTGTAAACTGAGTTTTAAATAATACGTGCCCTGTGAGTAGGGCGTTAGAATATACTCACAGCTAGGCCGGCTTGTCGTAAGAGGCGACTAAAGGCCGAGTGGTAGCCGGGGTCCCAACGCCCTGTGCGTCCGGTGAAATACCGCCCCATCAAGCTTTAGGCTCCGTGAAATGGTCGGGATAAACCCCCGGCCATCTTTCGGGGCGTGGCTGATGGACCGGTTCGAGAAAAGGTTGGTTAGGTGGTAGTCGGTCCCAAGGTGAGATACCACCCTGTCACGCTGTACATTCCGCGATATCGCCGAGAGAAATCTTCGACGGTGTTTCGGATGTGGGCCTGATGTCCCGGACTGACACGGAGATAAGTCATGATGGTACCTTCTGATATAAGAATTCCGGAGGTAAACTCTTCTCCCATTCGGATCTCCGGGGGGGACTATGTCAATGGGAACATCATGCAGATATCATGATAAATAACGGAACTTTAAGAGGTTCGTCATCGCATAACCGGGCTCGCTCTCGAGTCTCTGCCCACGCTCGACTGGTGACGGCGTTTTGTAACATCAGGGGCATGGGTTTCACCAATACGAATGTGAGCGACGTCCACAAATATTTGCAAACAACGAAACCTGATATCCTTGCCCTAACTGAGACCCAGGTCGATTCGTCAACTGACTCGACATATCTTCGTTGCTCAGGATACGAATTACAATCGAGATTCTGTCTGCGTCTTCGCGCGGTCTGATATGGCTTGCCAGAGGATGGAGGCGTTGGAACCCAATAATATGGACATCATATGGTTGAGGGTCGTGCTGAGGAATTCCGTTAGATTTCGTTGTTGTCTTTACCGCTCCCCGAATGACGATCGACCGTCGACATTTTTCGAACATCTTTCATATACCGTCGACTGGATACAGATCAACCATCCATCTTCTGAAATAGTTGTCCTTGGCGATTTTAATATGCACAATCCCGGCTGGTTGTTACATTCTACCAGAACCGACGATGCTGGGAGGCTGACGGAGATGTTTGTTGTAAGCCACAATATAACTCAACTCGTGGCGGAACCAACGTGAGTGCCGGATGCGCGAGGCGATTATGCGAACACCCTGGATCTGTTTTTGACATATGAACCGAGTATTTATACCGTAGAGGTTTCTGAGCCACTGGGAAACTCAGATCACTGTTTGGTATCTGTCGCGCAAGCACTTGCATATCAAGCGAATAACCGGCCTAGGCAGCTTCGCCATGTATGGAATTATGGGGCTGCTAACTGGGACGATTTGCGAGATTTCTTCGCATCCTTTCTACGGTCCGAGGTGTGCTTCGGAAACTCCGATGTTAACGCATGCGCGGAGTCGGTATCAGAGATTATTCTTCTGGGGATGGAGATGTATATTCCACATTCCATCAAACGTATTCCATCCGATAAACCATGGTTTGATAAAAAATGGGAGCAGATTACAGCGGCAAAAAATAGAGCTTTTAAGCAATGGCGCTCCAATCCCACCAATGTTAACAGAACGAATTTTGTTAGAATCAGAAACGCGTTCAACCAAGCGATTGATACCGCGAAGAAGACTCACAACGAGAGGGTGATCAATAAGCTCCTTCGGTGCCCAACTGGTTCGCGCTCCTTTTGGTCAATGGCAAAAGTTGTCAGCGGTAACTTCACAACCTCCTCTTTCCCTCCGTTGGTGACAGACAGCTGGACGTTAGTCACGAATTCAAAGGATAAAGCAAATGTGTTCGCGAATTTATTCTCTGCGAATTCAAACATCGATCCCGGCCTTTTGGATCCACTTGTGATCTCGCCGGTACGGTCTTCAATGCGGGATGTAAGATTTCGTTCGCGCACTATTCAACGCATTCTACGTGAACTGGATTGTGGGAAGGCAACCGGCCCGGACGGAATACCAGCAATAGTCCTTAAGAACTGTGCTGCAGACCTATCGCCGGTTCTTGGCAAAATATTCCGCTTATCTTATGCACGGAGTACCTTTCCTGCCTGCTGGAAAATCGCTCGAGTTCAGCCAATCCCAAAGACGGGAAAAAAGTGTTTCCCACAAAATTACCGTCCGATAGCATTACTGTCTATTTTATCTAAGGTAATGGAAAAACTCATCAATATACAGTTAGTTAAGTATTTGGAGTGCAATGGACATCTGAATGGTCGTTAATACGGATTCCGTGGTAGGCGGTCTACGGGAGACTTTTTGACACTTATAACCGATATATGGACATCTGTGATTGAACGGCATGGTGAGTCAAGGGCGGTCGCATTGGATATCTCCAAGGCTTTTGATCGCGTCTGGCACGGGGCATTGCTGAGCAAACTTCGTTCATATGGACTTTCCCAACAGCTTTGCGACTGGACGAAGAGCTTCCTCGAGAATCGATCGATCCGGGTTGTTGTGGACAGCGAGTGTTCGGATCTGTATCCTGTTAATTCAGGGGTGCCACAGGGTTTTATTTTGGCTTCAACCTTGCTCTTGCTTCACATAAATGATTTGTTGGAGACAACGGATAACAAAGTGTTCAGTTTTGCGGATGATAGTACGCTTGTTTCCTCCTTTTCGAGTGTTCGGCCGATTGGTGCATCTGCGTCGCATCAGCTGAGATGTAGAAAGATTGACTCTCTGGATCAGGATCTAGATAGGGTCCTGCAGTGAGAAAGGGCCAATCTCGTTGACTTCAATGCAGCGAAGACACAATATACAACATTCACAAACAAATGTGGATCATCGGTTCCACAACTGATGATGAATGGCCGGGCCCTAGAATCTGGTGAAAGCTTGAAATTGCTCGGCGTCATGGTCTGTGGGAATGTATCATGACATAAACACGTGTCGAATATCGCCAGGTAAGCCTCAGGAAAACTGAGCTATCTTTTTAGAGCCAAGAAATATTTTACTCCGGCCCAACTTCTTCTCCCATCATCATCATCATCGGCACTACAACCTGGAACCGGTCTTGGCCTTATTTAGCAAGTCCTGAGGCTTGTTAAATTTTCCATAATGATTTATTTTTTCTGGGCAAAGTCATTAGTCTTGCGCCAGGGGCTCCCCGACGGGGAATCGAACCCCGGTCTCCCGGGTGACAGGCGGGTGTACTAACCACTATACTATCGAGGAGCCCAAACTTCTTCTCCTATATAAATCCCAAATTAGACCCGCGCTCGAATATTGCTCTCATGTTTGGAGCTCGGGTCCTAAACATACCCTCGACCTACTTGAGAGCATACAGAGACGAGCGATCCGCCTCATCGGGGACTCGGCGCTGACGTCGGGAGTATAGTCGCTATCACATCGAAGGCACGTAGCCGACCTCTGTCTGTTTTACAGATATTATCACGGGTACTGTTCTTCGGAGATTCGTGGTATTGTTCCACGCAATTCGGGTTATATGCGCTCCACAAGACAATCCGACGGATCGCACCCGTTGTGGTTCATCTCCCGATGGCGCGAACATCCCTGCATCAGAACTCGGGAAACTGTGGAATTTGCTCGCCACGCAAGTGTTTCCGGAGCGTTAAAACCTGCAACTGTTCAAAAAATATAAACTACAACAGTTATTTGGTTGCATCTCGGGGCGCCCACTCGGCGCTATAGTTTCGCCTCTCCCAGAGAAGTAAATTAAAAAAAAGGGGGCAAAGTGCTTGGCTAGCGGTCACGCTCGACTTTCTAGTCAGTATAGCCATGAGCGAGCAAGAGGTACATACGTCTGTTACGCAACGGGTTATTATACAATTTTGAACAAAGGAAGGCGTTAAGACCGCGGAAAGTTTTTTCTCGATCGAAGGCAAAGTTTGGTGGTGATACATCTTAGAATCGCGTGTATACTCGTACGTGGGCCAGAGAATTTAAAAGTGGGCGAGAACGAAGAGCGAAATTCGTCTCTCAGCCGGAAAGGTACTTGCAAAGATTTTTTTCGACTCATAGGCGGTTTTAATGAGAACAGTGAATGCAGTTTACTACTGTCAGTTGTTACAGTCGGCAAAACCCGTATATTGAAACAAAAAACGAGGTATGCGCATTCAGGTTCGACTCTCCCGAGAGAAGTCAAAAAAAAAAAAAAAAAAAAAAAAAAACCTTAAAAAGGATTTTAGAATGCCTCCAAATATCAATAAGCAGTGCAGGTGGAAAAAGGGTGTCAAAATTGGGAAAGAAGATTTCAGTGTACATGAATTTTGAACAAGCGTATTGAAACCACCTTTGTTTTCATGATAGCTACAAAGTATGTCATTTTAGAACATAACAATGTTCAGTAGCGCTTCTGTTTTTTCCTCTTCAATATTTGCAACAAGAACAGTATGTGCGACGTACATGAGAACGCGGAACAGCATCATCTACCTACATAATTGTAACTATACATCGCTATCCCCGGATAGTGAAATAAAGTATTGTTTGATGTGTCGAGCGGAAGGAAGTTAAACATTCACTGAAACATTCGTTGGAACCCAAAAAAGCAGACAACTGTTTCTGACGTCGGACAACTTCCAACACAATTAAAATCACATATTCAACTTAATCCAAAGGCGAATACTGTCATAAAAGTAAAATTTACGACTTTAGTGGCAAGGAAGGAAAACTAACAATAAAAAAGCTCTTAATCATTTTCTCAAATCAATTTATTTCCCTTATGTCTATCAACCCTTTGCGGTATTACCGACTTAATTTTAACTTGGGTCAGCACCACTGATTCGTAAAATATTTTACTTGGATCCTTTACATGTTTGTATAATTTTCTTTCATTCAACTGTTTACTTACCCGGAGTGTCATCACCCGCTGAAGATATCCGTTTTAATGGATATTCACTTTTATTTACTTATTTCTACTTACTTGGGATTAACACCACTCAGTCCTTTTGCCTACTTGCCATTCGATTGTCATTTTCAGTCGATCATCGTTTTCATTTACAGACACTTGTAAAACTGTCCTTGAAAGTATATTTCACACTCCGAGTCGCAATTTTCTGAAGCTTCCAATTTCGCCAAACAAATTATGTGTGGAGTCCACAGACTGTCGCCCAAGGAAATGGACATCATGGAGTATTCAAACTAAAACAAGTCCTTAATTTTCATGCTTAATATCGATTTATTGACACAACATTGACATCTAGTTTTATTGCAATGACTTGTGGATAATGTGCTCTAATGATAAATTTATAACTCTGCGTTGAATATCATTGAATACGTGAACAGACGCCATGCGTCCTAGTTTGCCGGCAATAGCATCACTCTCAGTCTTGAAGATATGAACGGTTCAGTGTGAAACGAATATCATCCTTTCCGGGAAATAGAAATAACATTCTCCTTTAGGATATAACTTTTATTATAATCCATTCGTGTTTGATAGCAACCCTTGATGATTGGGATCTTTAAATGTATTTTTCTGGACCAAAAATGGGGTTACATAAGTGTTTTGCATCTGGATTGTGCTGCTGCCGCATGCAGACCCCATAATATCCTCGGCCTCCTCCAACTCCTCGATGTCGTCGAAACTCTTCTGCCTTTTCAAGACCTTTTTATTTGTTACACTGATTTCGTCGTTGGAATTCATTTGAATGCGATTACTTATGGTGGCACTATCCCGACGGATGTTAAAGTCTTCGGGACAACCACTGGAGCGGAGTCGTACACTGGTGGTACGTGTAGGGTTGGTTGTATCCCGTCGCGTACTGGAGCTGGATGAACTCAAATTTGTTGACGCTGTGTGGAATGTTCCTTTTCGTCTGCCATCTATGGACTTGAGAGTCACCCTGCCTTTAGTCCTGCATCCTAGCAATTTGAGAAAGCCATTACGAAACTTGGATGACATTAAATTATAAAGTATCGGATTCAAGGCCGAATTTAGATACAACATAATTCGACAGAAATATAGAAGTATATAATACCCTTCGATACCCAGATTGATGATGCTTTCGGCCGGCATAAGGATAATCCATAGGGTGAAGGCGCGAAATGGCAGCAGGCAGAGGAAGAAGCTCAACACCACAGCTGCTAACATAAATATAACTTGCTTGCGATATTTAAAGACATTGCTACGCTGTTGATGGCTACGCTGATGGATTATTTGGGGAGGCTTTTCAAGTGACCCATGGGGTTGTTGATTTTGATGATGTGATATGATTCCTGGATTACCCATTAGATTCCAGGCAATAATCGCATACAGGACCAGCAGGATGATGAACGGCATTAGGAAGAACAGAGAGATACATGCGATGAAGTAGAATGCCGGCCAAAATGTATCGGCAGATGTTATGCAGACTGCTACCTCAGATCCATCGATATATGTTTCCATCTGGTAAGTGGCTATTAGTAATATGGGGCTGGTTGAAAGAGGTTAAAACATTTATTTCGGTCTTGAGGAGTATTAGATTCAGCTAGAATATGTACACTTTTCACATGAGACTTAGAATGGGACACATTAAGCTTTTTAATTCACTTATCGCTGAGATAAGATTTTTTGAGTAGGTTACTTTTTAAAGGAAATACTTTATTGGATTTTGAGTTCGAGAATTTGAATTTGAGGAATATAGACAAGTTTTTAACACGGCCATAAGTAACTGATAATAATTGCCTTTGAAAGTCATCTACTCGTTCATTCTTCAAGTTTTAAGTGCAATTTATTGAGACTCCGAAACCCAAGCATGGGGGTCGTAAATTTGATATACAACGTAGTTCCTCCAATCCCAGTAAGTTTACTTGGTCGAATGTATAATATTATGCGGTTGGGGAAAAATAATTCAGCGATTAATATAATATTTTCAATGTTTTGATAGTTTGAAAACTCTAGTAACACTTTACTTTCTTGGTTTGAGAGATTATTGATGATTGTTTTATTGAAATTAGTGCTTTGTGATCAGTGTTATTGTAAAGCAAAGATAAGTGAAATTTGGAAGGAAATTTGCCATATTTTACAATTTTATTTTCATAAAGGGAAAAATGTATATCAGACGTATGAACATATTTCTGATATTGTTATGTTGGTGAAGATATAGCGTATTACTGCCAATAACTAGTTCGTCACTTTTCATTAAGAAATTTGTATGCTAAGGTAATATGACGAGGAGGCAGGAAGAAACTCCACAACCACGAATTGGAAGAGCTATACCGCAAACCTACAATAGTGAGAGTAAACCCGAAGATTACGATGGGCTGGACATGTGGCGCGAATGGGTAACGATAGGACCGTGCGTAGAATTCTTGACGCTGGACCAAAAGGAAAGAGACCGGCAAGACGGCCGCGACGGAGATGGGAGAACAATGTTAGGTGTCGCAGCATGCTTGATTCAACATTAGCATCCTAAATAATCTAATCTAAATGTCCTAAATAATTTAATTTATTTATAATTCCTAATAGTTTTTGTGACAAGTTCCTAATCGTTATAATTTAATCTAATAATTGTTTATAGTCTTTGTAATATTACCTGCTTGTTTGCCAGCACTTTTTTGGTTTTTAACTTTATGTGTAGTTTTAATTTAAATCGTAGTTCGTTTCGCTAAGCATTTCGAATTGCACGATCAACGCACCGTACTGAAACAGTTAGGTTTGACCTTGAGGAAATGGCATCGGCTGCTCAAGATTGGAAGGAGAGTGCACAGGACAGTGAACGATGACGGAGTCGAGTCGGTGAGGTCATGAACTTCCGGGTTCCAATAAATAGCAAATAGTAGTAGTACGGTATAGTAACAACATACAAAATACTAACAAATATCATACTGGTGCGAATCACACCGTACGCCGAAGAAATACGGGAAGACTAACAGAGCGATTCCGTAGGAACCGGTCAACAAGCGACCAAATGCTCACATTAAGGCAACTGCTGGAAAAGAAGGGGGAATACGGATAGACGGTTCACCAACTGTTCGTTGACTTCAAAAAAGCCTACGACTCAATCGCAAGGCAAAGACTTTACCATATTGTGGTTGAGCTGAGAGTCTCGAAAAAATATGCCGCCCTCATTCAAATCTGCATGAACGAAAATAAAGGGCGAGTTAGAATAGAAAACCACCTCTCACAGTCGTGAAATCCGCGACAGACTAAAACAGGGAGATGGCCTCTCACCATGTCTTTTTAACCTTGTACTCAAGTATGCCATCAGAAAGATACAAGATGACAATACGACCGCTTCATCCCTGAATGGGATCACACAAGTGCTCGCATATGCGGATGATATCGCCGTTTTGGCCGATACTCTAGAAACTGTAAGTAAAAACAGTATATAACAGTAAAAAATAGTATACCCACCTGTCACGCGAGAGACCGGGGTTCGATTCCCCGTCGGGGAGCCTCTGGCACAAGACTAATGACCTTGTCCGGAAAAAACAAATCATTATGAAAAATTTAACAAACCTCAGGACTTGCTAAATAAGGCCAAGACCGGCTCCCGGTTGTAGTGCCGATGATGATGATGATGTAAGTAAAAACAGTGAAATCACCATGCAAGGGGAAGGGGAAGTGGCTCTAGAAATAAATGAAGACAAAACAAAATATATGGTTACTGCGCAAGCAGGTGGAACTCATGGAACACACATAAACGCCAGAGGCAAGATATTTGAAAAATTTAAAAATTTAAATAACTGGGTACAATACTGACGGCCAGTAACGAAATGTCGAAGGAAATTAACTAAAGATTGCATTACGGCAACGCTAGTTGGCACGCAGTCAGTAAACTGCTGAAATCCGAACTTCTATCACGTAACATATAGCTCCGTGTTTATAGAACCATAATTATATCGATTATTCTATACAGATGCGAAACATGGGCTCTCACAAAACGGGAAGAAAACAAATTCTCCGTATTTGAGAATAAAGTCTTAACGAGTATCTTTGGCAATAAATTTGGTGAAGAGGCAGGACAATGGAGGAAACTCTTTAAGTACGAATTGGAAGAGCTTTACCGCAAACCTGCAATAGTAAGAGTGATTAGGCCGCGAAGATTAGGATGGGCCAAGCATGTGGCGAGAACGGGCAACGATAGGACCGTACGTAGAATTCTTGACGGAAAATTGTTAAATATTTTTAACAATTAATTCAAGGGGTGGTATACACAAAACCTACCCCCTTTTTTTTCTTGATTCTTATCCTGGACCCCAACGCGGCTCTCTGGGTTTATTGAAATTGTTTTTCTTCCGAACCTAGAAAGGGGACGCTTCCTTAGAACGCCTACCAATAAACTCTTCGGAGGTGGAAATCTTGCTGAGTAGACCGGTCATTGTACCAGAGCGCTCAAGGAAGATGATTGAGCTCCCCATAAAGATCCGGGAAGAGGTAATCTTAGTACCTAGAGAAGTACAATCGGGGATTTTACTCCCAAATTGTATTTTGAAAAGGGCGAAGAGTGCCCAAATAGAGGCACTCAATATCATAGATTACCCGCAGACCATTGACCGGATAATGGTGGAGTTGCTTCCAACAAAGGACTACGCCTTCTTTCCTTTGGAAAACCAGGAAACTATACAGACCGGTAAGCAAGTCAATACGTCAGCGGAAGTTAACTTAAACAATAAATCAAGTCATCGCTTATCCGAGATAAACCCTTCGGAGGTAGAAAACCTCCAGTTTATAAGACACCTTTTCTCGGAAGGTGAGTTGCCTAAAGAATCAATAAAAGATTCGAGATTGAACCAATTACATGAGGAACCCCACTTAGGGAAAAACCTAAGTCCTGAGGAGTGTCAATCGATAGTGGAAATATGTGAGGAGTTCAACGACATATTCCACTTAAAAGGCGACCACCTGACGTATACCACTGCGATAACGCATGAATTGTCTATGGTACAGGACCAAGCGCCTATAAACCAAAGACCATACCGTCTGCCTGAGTGCAAAAAAGAAGTAATTAACGAGCAAGTTCGGGAAATGCTAGAGAATGACATCATTCAGCCTAGCAAATGTCCGTGGAACTCAACCCTCCTAGTAGTTCCCAAAAAAGCGGGCCCCGATGGAAAATCCCGATGGAGAGTAGTTGTTGATTTCAGAAAACTGAACGACAAAATCATCGGGGATGCGTACCCTCTCCCTAGAATAGAGGATATTTTGGACCAACTCGGGCACTCACGCTACTTTTCCACGCTTGATTTAGCCAGTGGCTACCACCAGGTCTTAGTCGATCAGAAGGATCGCGACAAGACAGCCTTCAGCACTAATTACGGGCATTATGAGTTCAAACATATGCCAGTCGGGCTAAAGGGAACCCCGGCTACGTTCCAGAGACTCATGAACCATGTCCTCACTGGGTTGCAAAGTATCGAATGCTTTGTATATCTGGACGACATTGTCATCTATGGGAAAAACCTAGACAACCATAATGACAAACTCCAGAAGGTATTCGAACAATTGACCTATCACAATCTCAAATTGCAACCCGAAAAATGTAGATTTTTACAAAAAGAAGTAGTCTACCTCGGACATGTTTGTTCTGAAGAGGGGGCAATGCCAAATCCCGACACGACAGCTAGTGTCAGGGATTTCCCCATTCCCAAGACGGTAAAGAACGTCCAATCATTTCTAGGACTGGCGAACTATTATCGAAAATTTGTTCCAAATTTCTCGAGGATAGTACGTCCCTTAACAAACTTGTTAAGGAAGGACGTTAGATTCACCTGGTCAGACAAATGCCAACAAGCATTTGATAAAGTAAAAGGATTATTTGTTTCACCGATAGATATTAATCTATCCAGATTTCACCAAACCTTTTAACCTGACTACGGATGCGAGCAGCGAAGCACTTGGTGCCGTGCTATCGCAAGGGGAAATAGGCAAAGATCAGCCTGTAGCTTATGCAAGTCGAACCTTGAATAAAGCGGAAAGAAATTACTCCACCATTGAGAGGGAGTTACTAGCCATTGTGTGGGCGACTAGAAATTTCCGCTGTTATTTACAAGAGCGAAGGTTCAACATCTATACAGATCATAAACCACTGAAGGGAGTTTTTAACGTGAAAGACCCCACGTCACGTTTAACAAAATTCCATCACAAATTATCGGAGTTTGATTACCGAATAGAGTACAAAACCGGTAAATATAACACCAATGCGGATGCTTTGAGCCGCATCCCGCAAGGTTATGATGAAACTCCCAAACTACAGAGATGCAATGTAGTAACACGTGCCCAAGCAAAAAAGCTAAGGGAAAGCGAAGGATCCCAGGGAAGTGAACAAATGACGAGTCTGACTTACCAGATAATCCCATTCCTCCCTGCACGGAAAAAGGAATGGAGATAACAAAGCCTGAGGATATCCAGTTACTGCTACGGGATTACGGGATGATCCTCCTTTGGGCGGACACCAAGGAGTGATAAAAACCTATAACAAGATTCGTAGGAACTTTTGGTGGAAGAACATGATGCGCGACATTAAAGTCTACATTAAGAAATGTAAGGATTGTCAAACCATGAAAGCTTCCCCAAACCTACGAATGGCCATGGTAATGACCGACATTGCAAAGAGGCCCTTCGACAAGGTATATTTAGATATAGTCGGGCCACTGGATCGGACTCCAGCAGGCAATATATATATACTAACTTTTCAAGACAATCTGTCTAAGTATATAGATTGTTACGCCTTACCCAATGCGGAGGCAGAAATGGTGACCGTGTCTTTGACCAAATAGTTGCTCGCTATGGTGGTCCAAAGCAACTGGTTACCGACCAGGGAAGCAACTTCCTAAGCAACTTGTTTAAAAACCTGCGCAAGCTGCTCCGCATCAAGAAGCTTCAAACCTCGGCGTACCATCCACAGTCGAATGGTGCTTTGGAAAGAGCCCATCGACCACTCGTAGAATACCTACGCAGTATTGTAGATGGAAATTCCCAATCATGGGATCAATACCTGAGGACAGCAACATTCCTGTACAACACCAACGTACACGAAGGTACCAAATTTACGCCGATGGATTGTCTCTTTGGTTTCACCCCGGAGGTACCGTCTAACGTCAAACAACCACCGGAACCGGTGTACAACCATGAGAGCTACCATAAGCTATTAAAGTACAAACCCCAGCGTACGTACGAAATAGTGCGGCGTAACCTTTTGATTTCCAAGAGAACATCCAAAAGGTACCATGACCGTACAGTACGCCCTTTCACGTTACACGTGGGCGATAAAGTTCTGATGCGGAAATGCGCAGAAACAAGGGAAGTTAGCTCCCATATGGAGGGGTCCCTACAATGTAGTGGCAATACAGGCCCTAGTAAATGTGGTCCTGAAAATAGGTAGAAAAAGTGTGGTGGTGCACAATAACAGATTAAAGCCCTACTTCGAATAGAGGTTAAAGCCTGAGGGGAATCAAAATCAGTATGACAGACTGAGTGGCCAGTGAGGTGCCAATTTATATATTCATATCAGAACCACCAGAACTGGTCGGGACCTGCGAAGCACATATGTTTGTGATATAAAATTTTATAAATATTATATTAAACAAAAAACATTTGGCATATAGTTTAAAAATAAACCATAAAAATCCTTTATAAATAAACAAAAAGAAATGTTAATATAGTATAAATTATAAAATATTTAGAAATTTAAAAAGTTTGTAAATAATATATTTAAATATTATAAAAAATTAATAACAACAAAAGCATATTTCATTAAAATATTTAGAAATTTAATAAGTTTGTAAATTTTTTTTTTAATAACATCCTTTATTGGATATGAATAGTACAATCTTAACCATTTAATTTAATACAAGGTTTAAATTGTACTTAATTTAGTTTAATTAAGTAGAGCGTCTAAGGGTTTACTGGACCAGTGTTTAGCTCCCAACTCGGCTTTAGTATGTTAGATTTTAACATATTAATTCATGAGGTTTTGTCCGTTTTAGCCGTCTCAATTCGTGGGTAATATCCAAGAGCTGAATAGCTTCTACGTAGTTTGTAAATAATATATTTAAATATTATAAACAATTAATAATAACAAAAGCATATTTCATAAATATAAAAATATTTTCCAAATTATTAAATAGTATATTATTAAAATAAATATAAACAAAAAGAAAGTATTAAATATAAAAAGTTTATTAAGATTGTAAATAAAATAGTTATAAAATAAGTATTAACAAAAACAACAAGAAAAAGAAATTATTGTAAATAAATAAATAAATTTAGACTAACTAAAAATAAAATACATAGAAATAAAAATAGTCTAAATACAATTATAAGTAATGCAAGGCCAACCGCCACGCACACGCCGACATGCTGTCGAAAGGGAGTTTTATTCCTCTTCCAAGAATGAAACTCCATTTTTGTAAGGGGGAGGAATGTTATATAATTAAGTTCATTAAGTTCATTTAATTATCAGTCCCCCTTTGAATAATTAACATCTCGTGTCTGCTCATACATATCCTTTCCTTCCCTCCAAATCACTAATTTCCCTTTACAATAGAATATCTCCAAATACAGTAGTAGATCATTTAAATAAACACCCATTTTAAAACCCCACTCACATTGCAATAGAAATATTCTTGTTATTAGCCAATCCCGCCGCTTCCTAGAAATAACTATCGTGGAAGCGGAACGAAAAAGGATATGTGTCGAAAGACACGAGATTCAGTTTCTTCTTGTTTAAACGTGCGTTGAGTAGTGTGGTCGGTCGCTCCGCACGAATATTTAAATTAGATTCTTTTTGTCGATTAAAACGTGTGCGTGTGTGGTTTGGTTCCCGGACATAGAATAAAATTCGTAAATGAAAATGGTGAACTTAAAAGAAGATAAAATTAGTAATTGAAAATTGTGAACAATTAAAAGAATAAAATTAGTAAATGAATATTGTGAGTTTTACTCTCGGCGAGTTGTGCAGAATTTTACCCAGGATAAGAATCAAGAAAAAAACAAAGGGGGTTTTGTGTATACCAAACCTTTGAGTTAATTGTTAAAATATTATTTAACACCGGTACGACGGCCGCGACGGAGATGGGAGGATAATGTAAGGTTTGACCTTGAGGAGATCGGATCAGATGGTCAAGCGTGGAAGGAGGGTGCACAGGATAGAGAACGATGGCGCAGCCGAGCCCGTGATACCATGAACTGCCGGATGCCTTTAGGCCAATAAATAATAAAATAATAATAATAGCTTATTCTACCACACTACGTATGGCTCTAATGAGCCTATCTCCAAAATGCTACGAAATGCTACTCCAAAGTCAACCTCCATTGACTTCAACCTTAATGCTTTTGCTATTAAACTCCGCCTCCTAATTCCTTCACTGCATACCACATATAGATTCTCATACAATTGTTTGTTTCCTCGTCTTATCAATGGTCTTTCCTTGTTTTATCTTTGCCCACACGTTACAACATCCTTATTAAAGCCAATTTTTCACTTTCTTTATTCTTCCATTTTCTCTTAAGTTACGTTAAGTCTGCCTGCTAGAAAATCGCTCGAGTTCAGCCAATCCCAAAGAAGGGAAAAAAGTGTTTCCCACAAAATTACCGTCCGATAGCATTACCGTCTAATTTATCTAAGGTAATGGAAAATGTCATCAATATAGAGTTACTTAAGTATTTGGAGTGCAATGGACATCTGAATGGTCGTCAATACGGATTCCGTAGCAGGCGGTCCACGGGAGACCTTTTGGCACTTATAACCGATATATGGACATCTGTGATTGAACAGCATGGTGAGTCAAGGGCGGTCGCATTGGATATCTTCAAGGCTTTTGATCGCGTCTGGCACGGGGCATTGCTGAGCAAACTTCGTTCATATGGACTTTCCCAACAGCTTTACGACTGGACGAGGAGCTTTCTCGAGAATCGATCGATCCGGGTTGTTGTGGACGGCGAGTGTTCGGATCTGTATCCTGTTAATTCAGGGGTGCCACAGGGTTCTATTTTGGCTCCAACCTTGTTCTTGCTTCATATAAATGATTTGTTGGAGACAACGGATAACAGGGTGTTCATTTTTGCAGGTGATAGTACGCTTGTTTCCTCCTTTTCGAGTGTTCGGCCGATTGGTGCATCTGCGTCGCATCAGCTGAGATGTAGACAGATTGACTCTCTGAATCAGGGTCTAGATAAGGTCCTGCAGTGGGGAAGGGCCAATCTCGTCGACTTCAATGCAGCGAAGACACAATATACAACATTCACAAAGAAAAGTGGATCATCGGTTCCACCGTTGATGATGAGCCTCGAGGCTGGGGGAAGTTTGAAATTGCTCGGCGTCATGGTCTGTGGGAATGTATCATGGCATAAACACGTGTCGAGTATCACCAGGTCTGCCTCAGGAAAACTGACCTATCTTTTTAGAGCCAAAAAATATTTTACTCCGGCCCAACTTCTTCTCCTATATAAATCCCAAAATAGACCCGCGCTCGAATATTGCTCTCATGTTTGGAGCTCGGCTCCTAAACATACCCTCGACATACTTGAGAGCATACAGAGACGGGCGATCCGCCTCATCGGGAACTCGGCGCTGACTTCGGGACTACAGTCGCTATCACATCGAAGGCACGTAGCCGACATCTGTCTGTTTTACAGATATTATCACGGGTACTGTTCTTCGGAGACTCGTGATATTGTTCCGCGCAATTCGGTTTGTATGCGCTCCACAAACAATCCGACGGATCGCACCCGTTTGTGGTTCATCTCCCGACAGCGCGAACATCCCTGCATCAGAACTCGTTCCGTTACCGAGCGGGGATGTTGTGGAACTCCCTTCCCACGCGAGTGTCCCTGGAGCGTTACAACCTGCAACTGCAACAGTTATTTGATAGCATCTCGGGGCGCCCACTCGGCGCTATAGGTTCGCCTCTCCCGAGAGAAGTCTAATTAATAAAAAAAAAATAGCATAAGCTATGAGAAAATAGAAGCTCATGTAATTTTCCAGCAACAGTTAACTTTCTGTTGACTCCAGTAGGTGATGCGTGTGTGCTAGAATCGCCACTGTTAACTGTGATTTTTCTTTATTTTCGTTGTGTATAATTCGCAGTTAGTTTGTACAATGTGTTTCATATACTGGTGGAAGTTTTCGGTTAACGTAGTACACTTCTGACGATTAAATATTATTTTTGGAACAACGGCAAAATTTATTTTGTCGCTCGGAGCAGTTTTCAACATCTCTGTTGGTAGGGAAAAGTTATTGGGCACCCGGAGAAAATTAATTTGTATAATAAAGGGATAGATTGGCTGCGTTTAACTAACTTGTAACACAAGTTCTTATAAACTAAATTCGAATGTAATTTTATAACTGCTACTTCCCTAACACTGTTAAACTTTAAATATAGTGCTTGAATTTTGTTCATGGTTTTCGATTGGCGCCATATTTCTTATTCACTCAATATACGATATTCAAAGATGCTCGTTTCCTTGTAATACAGTGAGTTAAACTACACTCTATTTACATGTTCCCATTTATCTTCAACAGTAATATATTTATTTCAAATGAATTTTTGTTACATTGAGAAAAACAAGTAAACGAAAATCTTGTCTCCCTCTCGACGGCGAAAACAATTCGTTTTCATCACTTTGTTTTTGGTACTCTTCAACGATTTCAATATTAGGAAATAAAGCAATCTTCCTACTACTTAAGATATAAATCTTGTCAAGTAGGCAAGCTTACTTTTGATCCAATGTCCTGTTTCTGTCTGCCCATTCCTTATCTACATGCGACCAGTGTACTTACATACTACGTTCTAGTCAATGGATATATTCTACAAAATTGTCAACAGTATTGTTTATTGGTACTTAAAATATTTACAAATCTTTCTGCTTTGTTTTTCTTGATTTTGCTTTTTAGTTTTATAATACAGAACTATAACACTACGTTAACATGCAGATCAATCAAATATACTAGAAGTATTGGGATTTATTGTCAATCATATGGTAGGTCAGCTACATCTAAGGACATCTAAAACATCTATACTGGTGTGAATATATACACACGTGCAGGATCATTTTATTTACAAGACCCTGTAATTGCTTTTTATATAGCGTACGTAAACAATATATAAAATTCACAAACATGCCATCAAGCTTGTCCCAAACTGGAAAGAGAACAGGATACTTGCACTCGGCTATTTAAAAGGATTCTTAACAGGCATCGCATAGTACATTGTTCAATTTAGGTTCTTTGTAACGCCATCAAATGATTTCCAAAAAAAGTTTGTAGAAAATTAACGTGCTTGACTATTTGGTATCTCCCTCAAATGCCCTGAATCCGTAGATACACACACACACATACACATACATGTGTGTTATATTATGAATCAGTGTTGACTATTTCCGACTCTTATTCCACTTAATGACCATTACATCACTTACTGGACTCCAACGGCATTTTTTTATTACACTGGCTACCATCAGCAACTTGATGTTCTTCATTATCGTTAATTTGATCACAACCCTGCAGACAATTTTACACAACCACAACCACAATGATTAGGAATTTTAATTACTATTTAATAAATGTAAACAAACGCCTTCCTGGTGCAGATACAGTTTTAATTAATGTCAAATTTGTGGGTAGTCCTTTGAAACGATTTAAAACAGTTTAAAACAACTCCACATCGATAACCCTTTTAATCAGGTTTCTATTGCCGTTAATTGCTTTCCAATATCCAGCCAAGGATATGGAATCCCTCTTGTAAAACTTGTCATGCTTATATATTTGTCAATTCGCTTTATGGCAAAACTTCAACCGAACAGTAATTGATTTGAAGTCAATTAAATATTTTCAATGAGCTCCATATGGTTGTATGTGTTGAAAGCATTAGAAACAGTTAATTTTTAAGGGGGGTTTTCAGCATGCAAGAAGTCACTAAAAGTTATTTCAAATAACGTGCAAGGATAAACTTCAAGGATTTGCAACAGATTGCCGGGATTCTTTCAATATACCGTACTAAGAACAACAAAATGAAGTGAGTGAGCAAGAGTTCGTCGTAAGGGGAGCTTTCAATTTGGCTCCAACGTGCAGAAAAGATCTTAGACACACTCAATTCAAAACAATTCACGTAGAGCATAATTGGATGGATTGGGGTCGTTTTGAAATTGGAGCGAAATTGTTTTCTTGATGTAAAATATAGCACAGCTCCGGGGTCCTTTATTCCATGCTCGGTTCTATTCGATCCGTTACTTGCTAATAAAAGGGCGAAATTGCTGAAAACCTACATAAGCAGCTTTGGGCAGAAACGCATATGTTCAGCCATTCGCGAAAGATTGATTACTGAGGTTGTGGGAGTGATTAACGCCGATATTTAGGGATTCAAACGAGTGGAACACGGTATACTTGGAAGTGGCAATCAATTATTTTCTGCAAATACTTTAGCGAACCAATTCCAATGTTGCGAGTAGCTATTTAAGGATACCATAGGACTTTGTCGCTTTTCGTATGAAAATCTGCTGAGTTGGATCATACAAATCAGAGTAATTGCCTTTTGATACGGTTGGAATATAATCAATGTACTTTGGGCAGGGTATACCGATGGGGAATGTTATCGTCTATCGTATTGTTTATAATGCAATAATACATTACCATGGCAAGAAAGGGAGAGAGGTACAATCCAATCTTTTGTAAGACACTGAAGTATATTAGAATGACAACGAAGGTACTCTATTATGTGTATTCTAATTTAAACAGGCAGATATTCAGATTTAAGCTTTTGTTTTATAGGATGATATTAATTTCCTTCTGTTCAGAGTAGTTCTTATTAGACCTAGAAAATTGCTACTAATGCTTTTTTTCCTTTTCTGCACACAGTTTTGTTAACCAATTTGGTGTATGACATTTAGATCCGTAAACGACTTAGTCAAGATTTAATGTTTTCCACTGAATGCTTTTTATTTGTGGAGGAGTATTATAGCAATATCATTTTTATCCGGTAACGAGTCTTGCCTCACAACATTTTCGAAATCTTGCAATCAGGCGAGTAAACTCAAAGTAAACAAAATAGGACACCCATTCAACAACACTGAGAGATTTCCATAAGTAACCGATAAATCATGTGTGTTTGTGTGTGTTGTGTGTAAGCACGGAAATATTTTCCGTCGTTTCCCACATTCATTTGTACTTCACAAATAACATCGATTCCAAAAGAGCTATGGCGAAATACTCAGTGGTCCAGTAAGATGACTGTTACACCTTCGGCATAACTCATACGTTGGTCAAATATATTTACCACTGCAGTCCTCTGCAACTATCCCACTCCGACGCGGCAAAAGAAAATTAGGCTTCACAAACGATTTCCTCACTAAAATTGTCTCCAAAAACACAAGCACCGAGAGGAAAGATAAATAAAAAGGCACTGGAGGATTTCTGTTGTATACTCGTTTATTTCTTTATTCTCGAAAAATAAGTTCCACAAAGAGTTCGTACTACATAAAGAGTTTATTTTAAACGTTAAGGTTCACAATCAATAACCTTTTCGCAAAGAGTTTGTACTATATAAAGCTTAATTCGCACATTGAGGTTCACCATCAACAATCATCTCACTAGAGGTTTGCACTATAGGATGAGTTTAAATTTTAACATCAAAATTCACAGTCAATAGTCTTTTCACAAAGTCTTTGAATTAATATTGCGCACTTGCTATTGTAATACCGATAAGCGACGACCGTAACGACAAGAAAACCTTCGACTCCTGCACACTCGCTGGTGGTTCAAATTTGACTCGACAGCGTATGGGTACGCGACGGAGGTTGCAATCTGACTCCCCGATACAATCCACATCCGTCAGATGCAACGGTGGTGGATCACATCGGTGTAGGAGGAGCGAACCGGATCAACTTGGCGACAGCCAATGGACGATCGGAAAGGAGTTAAATGGGAGGGTTTCACATATGCCCATATAGGACAAGTACGATGCTCGTTAACCTGCAATGCCGACAACGATCGATCCGGCACATGTTCAAACAAATGGACGAGCAAAAAGGGGCTGCAGGCATTGTGTTCATGATAATGCCGTTGTAGGCGATACATTCTTTGGTGACGATTGGTCGACCGAAGATTTGGGGTTTGTTTGATTTAGCCGTATGGCTCTGGTGCACTAGAAAGAGAGATATTTTGTCGACATTAAGTCAACAGAAATCTTGCCGATGGTTGACTGGATGGTTTTCTATTTAGATTAATATGCTGGTACATGGATATGGTGATGAGGAATTTGCCACCAAGGGGACCCATGGAGCAGCGTTGGTAAGCAAAAAAAAACACAGTGAGGAACTGTGTGTTTACTTTGATTTTTGGATGGGTCATCATAGAGCATGAACGTGGGTATGATTGCCTAAACAACGATCATATTCATGCCGAAATCCCATGATCGGTTGATAGCCGATAATAGGGAATTGGTCGCAAACGTTGCGAACCTAAGGGTATAGCCGCAATGCATGTTTACTCATTGTCTACTGCGTACAGCATCACTTAGCTTGTACGCAGATTGCCAACGTCTCCTTGGTCGATGTGCCGGCGGTGTGTTTGTATTAAAACAACACTTGAAATTCCTGTTGTTTGTACGATCGACCGATGGTTCAGCAGTGGTGAGGATGAACATGTCAAGCACATGTATGAGAAAATGCTTTTTAGCATTGCGCATTGACATATTCATGGATAAATGCTGGTTACCTGATGAGGTAACCAAATTAGGTTTCGGGGACATGATGCGTTGGATGCAAGCCTGCCCCGAGGAGAAAGTTTGATGTCACGGCTAGATGATAGTCTTGCCGTGGACTTAAGTTATCCGATGGGAGGTAATGCGGAGTAGCTTACGCTGCTCATTTGCAGATAAGTAGATCAGACAGGTGATTTACGGAAATGGGTGGTTCTTGGGGAATACTTAAAGAACGCCCACATATTAACCTCAGTTTAATAATGCTTGCCATCGGTGTAACATATGTATAATCGATTTAAGCTAAGTGCGGCTCTGATAATTTAATTTTCGATCCTCTTTTGTGCTGTGTTCTTTACAGCGATTGCATGTATGTGTTGTATATGTTACATAACTAACAATTAATTTTTCCCACCCTCCCCCCTTTCCATCTTCTATCTCGCATCTGCCGTAACTCTAACCCCAAGGAATTACAAAAATCTCTTAACGAGAACCAGAAATAATTTTCCGGCATATTTTTAAATACAGTGATCCTTCGTGGCAAATTTGCCGTTACTTGCCATTATATACCTGTGCATCTGACGATTCACTGGGAGGGGTTTGTGGGGGTTCTTGAAAACATTCACAAAGAACCACCCATTCCCTTTAAATTAACTTGTCTTCCACTTACCATGTAAAGTTATGCTACTTACCTGCAAATGAGCAACGTAAGCTACTCTGCATCATCTTCCACCTGAAAGCAAAACCTAGCATGCATACACCTCATTAGACAATCCAGTTCATAATATACGAACCACCATATTCTCAATCGCTCAGTTTCTCAGCAATTATAATCACCAAATATACGCCAATCTTTCAGCGTGTTCTTGTTCCAACAATCTGTTGGTCCAAGTATACACGGTGACCAGCGTACTTGTTGACACAGCTGCAGCTGATAATTTTCCTACCATTGAATCGGACACGATTATGATTGCTATTCCAACAACCATACCCATGATCGTGTCCCTTCTACCAATTCCTAATCAAACATTGCCCCCATATCCATCACGTTGCCAACAGAGCAACCAATTTCTAATTATCAGCCATCAACCGAGTATAGCATTAAACATGAATACGATTGTTATTTAAGCAAAGGCGATTGATACCGTGAAGAAGGCTCACAACGACAGGGTGATCAATAAGCTCCTTCGGTGCCCAACTGTTTCGCGCTCCTTTTGGTCAATGGCAAACGTTGTCAGCGGTAACTTCACAACCTCCTCTTTCCCTCCGTTGGTGACAGACAGCTGGACGTTAGTCACGAATTCAAAGGATAAAGCAAATGTGTTCGCGAATTTATTCTCCGCGAATTCAAACATCGATCTCGGCCTTTTGGAGCCACTTGTGATCTCGCCAGTACGGTCTTCAATGCGGGATGAGAGATTTCGTTCGCGCACTATTCAACGCATTCTACGTGAACTGGATCGCAGGAAGGCAACCGGCCCGGACCGAATACCAGCAATAGTCCTTAAGAACTGTGCTCCAGACCTATCGCCGGTTCTTGGCAGAATATTCCGCTTATCTTATGCACGGAGTACCTTTCCTGCCTGCTGGAAAATCGCTCGAGTTCAGCCAATCCCAAAGACGGGAAAAAAGTGTCTCCCACAAAATTACCGTCCGATAGCATTACTGTCTATTTTATCTAAGGTAATGGAAAAAGTCATCAATACAGAGTTAGTTAAGTATTTGGAGTACAACGGACTTCTGAATGATCCTCAATACGGATTCCGTGGCAGGCGGTCTACGGGAGACCTTTTGACACTTATAACCGATATATGGACATCTGCGATTGAACGGCATGGTGAGTCAAGGGCGGTCGCATTGGATATCTTCAAGGCTTTTGATCGCGTCTGGCACGGGGCATTGCTGAGCAAACTTCGTTCATATAGCTTTACGACTGGACGAAGAGCTTCCTCGAGAATCGATCGATCCGGGTTGTTGTGGACGGCGAGTGTTCGGATCTGTATCCTGTTAATTCGGGGGTGTCACAGTGTTCTATTTTGGCCCCAACCTTGTTCTTGCTTCACATAAATGATTTGTTGTAGACAACGGATAACAAAGTGTTCAGTTTTGCGGATGATAGTACGTTTGTTTCCTCCTTTTCGAGTGTTCGGCCGATTGGTGCATCTGCGTCGCATCAGCCGAGATGTAGACCGATTGACTCTTTGAATCGGGATCTAGATAGGGTCCTGCAGTGGGGAAGGGCCAATCTCGTCGACTTCAATGCAGCGAAGACACAATATACAACATTCACAAACAAATGTGGATCATCGGTTCCACAGCTGATGATGAATGGCCGGGCCCTCGAGGCTGGGGAAAGTTTGAAATTGCTCGGCGTCACAGTCTGTGGGAATGTATTATGACATAAACACGTGTCGAATATCGCCAGGTCAGCCTCAGGAAAACTGAGCTATCTTTTTAGAGCCAAGAAATATTTTACTCCGGCCCAACTTCTTCTCCTATATAAATCCCAAATTAGACCCGCGCTCGAATATTGCTCTCATGTTTGGAGCTCGGCTCCTAAACATACCCTCGACCTACTTGAGAGCATACAGAGACGAGCGATCCGCCTCATCGGGGACTCCGCGCTCACGTCGGGACTACAGTCGCTATCACATCGAAGGCACGTAGCCGACCTCTGGCTGTTTTACAGATATTATCACGGGTACTGTTCTTCAGAGATTCGTGGTATTGTTTATTATGTGGTATTATATTGGTATTGACACGCAATTCGGCTTATATGCGCTCCACAGACAATCCGACGGATCGCACCCGTTTGTGGTTCATCTCCCGACGGCGCGAACATCCCTGCATCAGAACTCGTTCCGTTACAGAGCGGGGAAGCTGTGGAACTCCCTTCCCACGCGAGGGTTCCCGGAGCGTTACAACCTGCAACTGTTCAAAAAGAACTGCAACAGTTATTTGATGGCATCTCGGGGCGCCCACTCGGCGCTATAGGTTCGCTTCTCCCGAGAAAAGTCTAATAAAAAAAAATCGGACTCACGACCATGTCACACGTACCACCACATGAACACTTACAATAGCCACCCTAGCCATTGCCTTGGCAAACAAATCTCCGGTCGACCTATCGTCACCGAAAATCCTATAGCCTTCAACGGCATGATCGTAAGTGATTGGGTAAACACCAAAATGTGCTCGTGTCGCATTGGTTAAACTAAACAATGCGCATCCCAGCGACGAACCCCGAAATAGTGTTTCTGCTTACTTAAGACAATGAAACCTATTTCTTCCTTCGGCAACCGTCATAATTTATTTACAATAACGATGCTAGCAGCCCTAATGCTTGTTCCTTTGTTTGAATAAGTGCAGGATGGATCGATGTCCGCGTTTCTAGCAAAAGGTATTGTACCTGACCACCACGGCATAGAAAATTCCGAGGGCAAAAAAACTCCAATCCGATCGCCCATTGGTGATTACCAAGGAGAAGATCGGATTGGCTATCACGCGATCGATAGAAAATTCCATTACGATGGCCGCTAGCGAATGTGGGGTGAAACGGATATCGTGGAGTCAGATTTTATCCGCTGAGGAGCAAACACATGTGTGTTTTAAGTGCGAGTTGAACAAAGTTTTCCCCCCCTTTTCATGAGCCCCAAAGTCGAGTTTGTGTCTTGAGGTGTTAAGCCGTGTTGTCCGTTTAGAATGTATTGTTCATTTACATCCGCGCGAAACTACATCTAGAATGGTCACCGGAGTCAGATCGCATCCCCCGTTGGGAGTACACGTGTGAGGAGTCAAAATTTATTCGCCCAACAACACAGACGTGTAGAGATCGCTGAGTGTCGGATTCGAGTTAGAGCGCGAGCGGGGCAAAAATCACGCACACTGTTCTCATTGTCGCAATCTTGTATTTGAATTTAAATTTAGAACAAACGAAAACAAAATTACGTGAAGTCAACGCCACAAACAGGGTTTCAGACATTAAAATGATTGCCTTCCGCATTTTCACTTAAACAAAAATTCACCAGCCAGAAACATTTTATTCAACACTCATCCTCAGCTGTTACGTCCTGTTAATTTACAATTAGTGTGTAGTGTGTTTACTTTGGAATCAGTGTATATATTATTGTCGAAAAATTATTGTCAAAACTCATAAGACGGATTTTGTATGTTATACTAAACTTAAGAGTGTTAAATAATCAAGAACAGTAAAGAACCGATGTACCGCCAAACAACTTCACCAGTGTTTTATTACTTGACATTTTCCTATCTTCTCTTGTGTGTTTGGTGATTTGTCTTTTCCTCGGAGGAGTTTCAGTGAACGACTTGAAGATTTCTGTGAACTAGTGCCCCTGCCAGGCACATTAACATAAACCCCCACAGGTTCAGGCCAGCGAGGGCCAAAACCAAATTGGAATGAATCAGTAAATGGTAAAGTGGGGGTAAATTTGTCTTCACGCATAAAAGGACGCGATTGAGCGATTTTCTATCTCTTTGTGTTATTTTGATCGCCAAGGCCTTCTTGATGTTATTTGGAAATAGACTCGTTGGGTTTTGGAAATTAGTTTGGTTATTGAAAGAGAGGCACGAAAGAATAAGATGGAAAAGGGGGAGGGGGGTTATACACATTAATTATGAAGCATGTGTTGGAATTGCCATACTAGCCCCCCCCCCCCCCCCACACACCGTCCAACGTTAACCACGGTAGGTAACTCGATCCGTTGTAAGCAGATGACATAATCTCTATGGTTATATTGCACTATGGGAAAGTGTTTTACTGTGCAGATGACGGTGGGGTTACCGATGATAGCCTTTTGCGATGTAATGAAGAACATGATTCGAACCCTCGCTATGAAAATTGTAAAACTAATGCAGCGAACCGTCAGGCGATGCCTGATTTCATTTCGTATACTGTGGATTCTTGCGATAACGTTCTGGTATATGGCTGCGGTCGTTTCTTTTTCGATTCTCTTTTGTGACATATTTGCCACAGAAAATTTGATATATATATGTAAATAAATTACCTGATGTTCAGGAGACTCATTCGGAAATATTCTTTGGCTGTGGTCTTCCATTCCTCACACCTCCGAGCAAATCGTGCGGCTGTGATTCCTGCACAGTCCTGTATCAGACTGTCTTTGGCTCTGGGACCCGGGCTGGGTGGCAGAAATGACCCGAATCAACTAGAGTGCTGCTTGTCTACCAGTTAGAGGTTCAAAGTGAACCGAAACTATTCGGTCTTTATGGTCGTGATGGATATTCTAGGCTCATGCCTTGCGCTCCACGTTGATGATTATTCCACGTTTTTTCTTTTCCTCAACCGGGACGTTGCAGTTTCTTCCTTTTTCCTTTTTTTTTTTCTTTTACTGCTAACACGAACTCGAACTTGACAATCGACTGTTTTTCTTCTACTATTGTGTTAGTAGAAGTAATCCTAATTGAAGTGTAACGAAACCGTTGTGGCGTAGGTTCGGCGTTCACACTTAACGGCTCCCAATAGTCATCGGATATTCTTTTAATTCCTGTGGATGGACGGTTATATATTTATGGTTTACTTGGTTTTATCCACATCACAGGTTACGCAGATGTAAAGAATGTGTAAACTGCTGCCAAGCCAAGATTCACTGGCACTCGGTTCCAATCTTTTCCACAGTCCAAAAACGAACAAAGAACAAGATAACAGTTCCGACAAAGATTCAATTTAATGTACACTTCAAACAGAACATTTCTTTAGGGTTTCTTCTTTGGTTTTCAATTTAATTTACACTTTAACAGAACATTTCTTTAGGGTTTCTTCTTCGGTTTCCTTTTTTAGCCTTTCCTCCTTCTGCCGAAATTCTATCTTATTCTTCTTCTTTCTTACAGCTTTACTTTACTGTTTACGAACTATTCCAAGCAACTCTCCCAAAAAAACCGTACACCGCATAACCAAATCAAAACAAACGGATTCAGAATGTCTTGCCGCCCCTCTCTCGCTCTCCCTCAACGTCCACTCCGAAAACCGAATTCGAACTTGCCCACGATCCACACTCGAACTGGGCTGTGCTCGCATACTCACATGTGGATCGTGCGCCTTTTCCACCACCTTACCATCAAACTATATTAAAATCAAATTATATTAAAAACAATCAAATGATGGGGGTGGCGGAAGCCGCACGTAACACTGTTCTTCTCTATGGTTGCGTGTTCACGTGTATCTATTGGAAACCCCAAAAGGTTAAGTTGGAAGTTCTATCTGATGATATAAGGCAGTATTGCGTTTCAGTGACATTAAATTCCCCTCGGTTACATAGGGTCAATTGGCACATTTTGTTCAAATCACAGTTCAGTGAGTTTAGCATTTGTCGATGCTTGCACGCACGTTATACCCTTGGTTAAGCACCCTCGAAGTAGTAAGCAGCAAAGAAGTACGAGGCTGGATAATATATAAACGGTAATTTTTGGTTTATGAAGAGAAGGGGAACCGGCTTCGCTACCGGTCACGCTCGACTTTGTAGTCAGTACAGCCATGTGCGAGCAAGAGTTACATATGTCTGTTACCCATTATTATAAATTCGTTGTTGTTGTTGTTGTTGTTGGTGGTGGTTTATTATACATTTTTTAACAAATGAAGGCGTTAAACATTCAGAGATATTTTCACGATTGACGGCACAGTTTGGATGGATGGGAGCGAACATACAGGGCAAAGTCACTGATTGCTTTCAATCGGGCGAAGGCCAGGACGATGCTGATGCCCTGGCCGAATGGCCGACGGCTGACATAACCGCATTGCAAGAGATAAGATGGACGGGGAGTGGTGTTATTCAAAGAAACGAATATGACATTTATTATAGCGGTCATGCAAAACACCATGTGCTCAGGGTAGGCTTTCTAGTGAGCCAAAACCCGAAGGCTGCCATTATCGGATTTAGTGCAATAGACGAATGGCTGTGTACTCTTCGTGTGTGTGGCAAGTTTAAGAACATAAGCCTCATAAACATTCACGGACCTACAGGGGTGACCCTTGACGACGAAAAAGAAGAATTCTACGAGAACGTCGTACGTGCCCTCTATGCCTGCCCAAGATACGATGTGAAAATCGTTCTTGGTGATTTGAATGCGAAAATAGGTCGGGAGCCGGTTTTCAGGCACTACGTAGGTTCCTATAGCGTGCATGAGAACACTAATGACAATGGACTACAAGTTATCGAATTGGCAGCATCAAAGAACTTAGTCGTTCCGAGTATCAGGTTTCCACGCAAAGATATCCATAAAGCCACCTGGGTATCAGCTGATGGAGCCACTCGCAACCAAATTGACCACGTGTTGATAGATCC
The DNA here is from genome assembly GCA_963931805.1 of Microdon myrmicae. NCBI lineage: Eukaryota > Metazoa > Arthropoda > Insecta > Diptera > Syrphidae > Microdon > Microdon myrmicae. The sequence continues at coordinate 77,754,843 of OZ007499.1, forward strand.
CGCCACTCTTCGAGCCCGGTAATGGTACGAACGTACTATCTTGTTGGTACAGTTTTCCGAGCGCGGATTGCCTTACGGAGAAGTATTGCATCCGCGGATCAGGTCCGAATCAACATGGCTGCTTTACGCATTGGGAACACCAGCAACACTTTTGGTGATGCGTTAATACTCGCCCTCAAAGATCTCGATGGAGGGAGAGTAAGTCCTGGGGCCAGAATGCCGGGCGTAGAAGAGAAATGGTCACGCCTTAAGAATACTGTCCTTAGTACTGTCATTAATACTGTCATTAGTACTGGCAGTAGTCGTAGCGATAGGAGCGGCTGGTTTAATGACGAGTGCAAACAAGCGACTGAACGTAAGAATGTTGCATACCGGGCAACGCAGCAGTCTGACAAGACGCGGGTGCGCGAGGAGAAATACAAAGAGCTCAGAAAATCCAAAAAAATACTCCAGACCCAAAGGAAAAGTGCCTGGGTAAAAAAACCTTGTCTGTGAAACATAGAAAAGTAGAGAGCGGCCCGCACAAGGCGCGGAAGTTCTACTAAATAATCCGCAGTATGACGCGGTACACACCACGCTGCACTTACTGTAAGGATAAAGAGGGTAATCTGATCACCGACCCTGAAGGCATTCTGGAGCGATGGGAAGTGCACTTCGATGAATTGCTTAATGGTCAGCTCACAGAAGAATTGGAGGCACCACCAATGCAAGATCAAAACCAAATGCTGCCGCCACTAAGCATTGAGGAAACAGTAAAAGCCATAAGACAGCTCAAATCAAATAATGCCCGCGGAGCTGATGACATACCAGGTGAGCTGAGAGGGACAGCTTTACATCACGCAATTCATGAGATCGTGGTGCACGTATGGGAGCAAGAGGAGATGCCGGGAAATTGACGTCGCGGAATAATTTGCCCCATACATAAGAAGAGAGATGCCACGGTGTGCAGCAACTATAGGGGTATAACATTGCTCAGTACCACCTACAAGATGCTCTCCTCTATCCTAAAAGACCGGATAGCCCCATACGTTAAAGTCATGATTCGTCAATATCAGTGTGTCTTCATCTCAGGCAAATCAGCTATTCACCCTTAGGCAGGCGATGGGAAAATGTCCTCGGTGAGGTTCTCTCTGTTCGACTATATGATATAGACTAATTGTTCCTATCCTTAAAATCCCATTCGGACTTCTCATCTCCGCATCTGCAAAAGAAAATTTCCCATCCAATCTGCCAAGAAAATATTCCCATCATCAATCATTCTCCTTTCCGTCTTCCTTATCGGCATATTGTTCCTTTGTTTGACGATCGATCGTACCGCCGTTTAATTTCGATCTTTTCGTGGGATTTACTTGTGATACCTATCTGGCTATCCTTTGTTTGCACAAGTGTGCCTTTTAGGTTTTGGGTCATGCTAGGAATTTAGGTGCTAATTGCTATTAGCTACCAGAGGAGATATTCGTTGTTCGGTTTGTTTACCGAAAATTGCGTTTAATGGGTGCAATGCATTGATGCCTTGAATCGGTGCGTTGGCTTGGATGCGTCGAATTGGCTTCGAATTGGATGCGTTGGATTGGATGCCTGGCATGGATGCGTTGAATTCAATATTAGAGACTTTTGAACGTTTAGTTCGATTGATTTCTGCTATTGAATTCAATGTTGGTGTCTGAAATGTTACTTATTGTTTCAGGCGGGAGTAAGGACTTTTGGGACACGTGTCTGCGGGCACGTGTGATGGATAAAGGTAAGTATGTTCCTTGGCGGAAAGGACATCTCAACCTATCGTGGGTTGTGTGGTTCGTAGAACCGCCACGAGACGATGGACGTTCGGGACGTCCAAAAACTGCAACAACTGACAATAACATCGCTAAAGTTCACCAAATGGTGCTAGGCGACCGCCGAATTAAAGTGAGAGAGATAGCAAAGGCTATGAAAATGTCCAAAGAACGTGTTTGTCACATATTAAATCAAGATTTAGGTATGAGAAAGCTGTCCCCGCATTGGGTGCCGCGTTTGCTCACGTTAGACCAAAAACGTGTTCGAATGAATATTCCCAACGCTCTGTTGGCGGAGTTTAGGTGCAATAAATCCAAGTTTTGGCGTCGATTAATTACTGTCGATGAAACTTGGATACACCATTATACGCCTGAAACAAAAATACAGTCAAAATAGTGGCCTGCAAAGGGGGAATCAGCTCAAAAAAAGCAAAAACTGTTTTTTCGGCTGGGAAAGTGATGGCGACTGTTTTTTGGGATAGTCATGAACTTATCTTCATCGATTATCTACAAAAAGGAAAAACTATTACAGGAGCATACTACGCATGATTAGTTGACCAACTGAAGCCACAAATTGCGGAAAAACGGCCACATTTGTAGAAAAAGAAAATCCTGTTTCACCAAGACAACGCACCGTCTCACACGTCAGCGGTTGTCATGGCGAAAATCCACGAATTACGGTTTGAACTGCTTGATCATCCGCCTTAGTCACCAAACCTAGCCCCAAGCGACTTCTTTTTGTTCCCTAATCTAAAAATTGCGCTCAGAGGACAGAGATTTTCGTCAAATGAGGAGGCAATCACCCTCGTTATTTTGCAGAGAAAAACGCCGAGTACAATTTGGGCAGGTTAGAGAGATGGGAGCATCGCTGGGAGAAGTGTGTAGAGTTACAAGGAGACTACATAGAAAATAAAAATAAATTTTAAGAATAAATGCCTTGTATCTTTTTTAGGTCGGAACTTTTTCAGCCCACCCCCGTACTACGAAGCATTCAAATGTTACAAATTTCCCAGCTGGCAGAGAGAAACAGAATTGGAGCAAGGCATCAGTGGGACATTTGTTACAAGTCTTGTATCAGAACACTCTGAAGATTTGGAGCTAACGAGTACAGGGAGTGTAGAGTTTGCTACGAAATGCGCAGTCGGTAAAAGCGACAATACAACTCAGGCGGCGTTTCAGTTACTGTAAAAAAGCTGTCTATAGGTATTAGTAAGTCCTGATGAATGGTAGTTTTTTTAATTTCTCACTGTCAAAGTTTACTTAGACAGTAAAGATTTTAGTCACGTTGCTCGAGTTGTGAAATACTCATTTATAGGCCAAGCAAAAGGAAAAAGAAAAAAGAAGAACAAAATATTTTGAATAAGGAAGTCGAATAAAAGAAGTAGTTAATTGAATTAAATTCAGATAGTTATACATGTTTGTGATATTAGCTTTATTTTCTCAAATCAGTTTTATATCAGTAGGAAATAGATGGAGGTACTGATAATTTGATTATATGGTGGTGTTTGTGATATTGCTCCCTTTTTTAAATAACAGCCGATTATCGATAACTTGGCGGTGTGCACGCGATGAAGGACCGATGAAGACTGCCAAGCGACCGTTGGGCTCATTTAAATCCGGTAACGCTTAGATGGCGTCTCCTTTTTCAATAACGCGTGGTCAGCTGGCAGGTGACAATCGTTATGTGACAAGCAGAAGTGAACGTACTAAATTCCTCCAGTACATTTATTTACGAATCCACAACAACACATAATGTAATAATTTCGGGCTAATAAATTCCTTTCTATGTGATCAGGAAAGTTCAACAATATGTTTTCTAAAAAGTGCTTTCCCTATTCTTTAAAGATGTACACATTTTATATTTATAGAAATGCCATACTGGGTATTACGAATCGTTTCAACGTTTAATTTTATGGTTTAATGACATACGAGAGTTGCCTTTTATATTTCGGGATTAGAGAACAAAAACAAATATTGATCATCGAAAATCACTTTATTGTTTTTCAAAATATTCCCCATGAAGATCTATACACTTTTGCATGCGTTTGAACCAATTGTCGAAGCACTTTTGCCACTCTGATTGATGTATCTCCAACACATGCATTCTGAATGCAGCAACCGCTTCTTCAGGTGTCGAAAAACGTTGACCTCTCAGTTTGTTTTTTACGTACGGGAATAAAAAGAAGTCATTCGGTGCCAAGTCAGGACTATACGGCGGATGACCCATCAAATCGATGTTTTGGGTGCTCAAAAATGCAGTTGTCGCAGCCGATCTGTGAGAGCTCGCATTGTCGTGGTGAAGAGTGATCCGTCTTCGGCGGTTGGTTTTCCTGATTTCTTGGAAGACAACTGGCAAACAAATGGTTGTGTACCACTCAGAATTGATTGTTCTGCGTTGTTCTAGTGGTACGGTTGCGACATGTCCAGTTTTTCCGAAAAAACGGGCGACCATTTGCTTGGAAGTGCTTCGTGCGCGAACAACTTTTGTTGGATTTGGCTCATCTAGAAACACGCAGACAGTCGACTGCTGTTTACTTTCGGGCTCATACACGTAAATCCACGATTCATCACCTGTCACGATGTCATAGACGTGTTTCGAAGCACCGCGACCGTATTTTTTGAGCATTTCTTTCGACCAATTGACACAAGCCTTTTTTTGGGCGATTGACAAATTGTGTGGGATCCGACACGAACAAATTTTTTTGACAGTCAAATGTTTATGCAATATTGAATGTATGCTGGTCCCACTAACGCCTAAGGTTGTCTCAATCTCACGATAGGTCACATGACGATCTTCCAATATCAGTTCGCGCACAGCATCAATGGTTTTCGGAACAACAACTGATTTTGGACGACCTTCACGAAATTCATCTTGGAGTGAACTACGACCACGATTGAATTCACCATACCATCGATAAACACTGGTCCTTGATGGAGCTTCATCGCCAAAAATTGAATTAAGTTCATCCATGCACTGTTGCTGAGTTAATCCACGCCGAAAGTTGTAAAAAATAATCGCACGAAAATGTTGACGATTTAATTCCATTTTTGGGCCGAGATGAATCTTTTAAGTTACTGTAAACAACACAAATAGCGCTCGTATGTCAAAACGTTCTGAGTGCGTATAACCTCAAAAATGTCCAACTGTCAATTGCCGGATTGCAACACTAGGGTTGCCAAATCCCGAAACATAAGAGGCAACCCTCGTATTAGTAGCGGGATCGGACCTTCCCTGATATCATATAATAACCCATTTGTCTCAATCGCACTACTATACGAACGATCTTATAATTATGAGGCAACATCGAGTTCATAAAACAAGTCATCCATAAAACAGTCAATTTTAAACATTTTACTTCAAATCTAGGATGTCTTACGACAGATGTACAATTATTCTGCCACATATTTCCTCCCATCTCCCCTTTTGAAAAGTATTAATTTGCAATGCTTCTGTTTACATATCCACATTCTTTATAAATACATCTCATTCAAACTGAACCAGAGGGTGTTTGATATGAAAAGAACATCTGAACCATGAATCCTTTTTTAATTTTCGCTGAAATCCATCTGCCGTTTTTGTTTATTCTACTAATATTAAAGAAAACATGCAAAAACGGCAATCTGAACCTGATTTGAATTTGGGTTATTTTATAGTATAAAATAATAAAATCCTCTCATCAATGGAGCTTTAGGTCGGCTGTGTCATTCGTTTTTTATTTCCGATTGATCGGCTGAAAATGGGGTAATGGATTTGTTGATTCGTTTATAAATTTGTGAAATGAGGCATTCTCCACAAGTTCCGAGCTCTAAAAAAAGGACACCACATTTGTGGTGAATGGGAACTTGTTTGGCAAGGACAAATCAAAATGAAGGATATGTACATTTAAGGCAAGAGAAAATAAGATGAAGCAATTTAAAGGAGAGTTGCAAACACTATGTTCTCATTCATCAAAATTTCTGAACTTGTTCGTTTATTTGTTGTGTAAAAAACAACAGCGACTGAGTGGGAGAACGATTTTTGGCACATCATTTTTTATTTTCAAGATATTAAAAGTTCACAGCTTCAACATTGAATGTAGACATTTGTTCTTCCGCTTCGGTGTTTCATCATTGTTCGCTTGGTGCAACGATATATTGAAGTTAGGTAATTAAAACAACATAAATAAATATAATAGGTCGTCAAATAAACTGATTTGTAGGTCCTTAAAAAGACTGATTTGTTCGTTGAAATGAGTCTTTAAAGATACTGATTTGTTGGTTATTTGTTGTAAGCAATTAAATTCCAATCAGACCATTTAACACTTTAAGTGCATTTAAAACTAATTTTACCATCTTCTGTGTGTAGTGAACTTCCTTCAATACAGAGTGAAATCAGATTTTCTGACATAAACTGCAATTCATACGAGCGGCTTAAATAGACTGAAACCAATCCAGGGAGAATGTGTTTGTTGCGTTTAATACACTGAATTATATAAGTTATGTTGAAGGATGCGTTCCTTCTTTCTAACAATTTTACCAAAAGGCATCAATCAAAACGCACATATCGGCTCATGCTAAACCTCTACTTTAAGCAAAACCAGTGAATGGGGCTTCAGTCGAACCACATATGAGGAACGCACTGCCACGTCTTGTGACCCAACGTGCTTACAGTTTATAGGCATTGGTTCAAAAGTAACGCGTATCGAAACCACTTTTCTTAATATTCTTTCTCTTGTATCCTCCCCACTGTGCGTTCACTTCTAGATATATTAAGTGACCCAAGCCTCTGCTTTATCTAGACCGTTTCGTGAGACGACGTCGAAGTTATTCCGTCTAAAGTTAACGAATATAACACCTTTTGTAGGTATATATTATAAAAAAATCGAACAATATAAGAGCACTCATTAAAAAATGTTGATGCATACGGTTTAAAAAAACCTAATAAAAAAATTCTTTTGTGTAAAATATTCATTGTACTTTGTACCCAGCAACGTCCTTGGAAATACACGATAACCGTTGAGATTTAACAGCTATTGTCACTCGCTTCAAGATATTAGGTATGGATATTATATCATCCTTCCACGCTTGACCAGCCGATCCGTTCTCCCCAAGGTCAAGCCTCACATTGTCCTTCCATCTCCGTCGCGGCCGTCCTGCCAGTCTCTTTCCCGTTGGTCTACCGTCAAGAATTCTACGCACGGTCCTATCACTGCCCATTCGCGCTACATGTCCGGCCCATCTTAATCTTCGCGACTTGATTACTCTCACTATTGTAGGTTTGCGGTATAGCTCCTCGAGTTCGTGATTGTGGAGTTTCCTTCATTGTCCTGCCTCCTCGTCATATTTACCTCCAAAGATACCCCATAAAACTTTATTCTCGAATACGCGGAATTTGTGAGAGCCTATGTTTCGCATCCGTATAGAATAATCGGCATGATTATGATTCTATAGACATGGAGCTTTATGCTACGTGATAGCAGTTTGGAATTCAGCAGCTTGCTGACTGCGTGCCAACTGGCGTTGCCGGAGTGTTGTCTTTTGTTAATTTCCTTTAACATTTCGTTACTGGCGGTCAGTATCGTTCCCAAATATTTAAATTCTTTAACTTTTTCAAATATCTTGCCTCTGACGTTTATATGTGTTCCCTGAGGTCCACCTGGTCTCGCCGTAATCATGTACTTTGTTTACTCTTCATTTATTTCTAGGTCCACCACTTCTGCCGCTTGCATGATAACTTCACAGTTTTTACGTACAGTTTCTATATTATCGCCCAGAACGGCTTTGTCATCCGCATATGCGAGCACTTGTGTGACCCCGTGTAGGGATGATCCGGCCGTGTTGTCGTCTTGTACCTTTCTGATAACATACTCGAGGACAAGGTTAAAAAGGCATAGTGAGAAGCCATCCCCCTGTTTTAGTCCGTCCCGGATTTTAAATGGTTCTGAGAGGTGGTTTTTTATTCTAACTCGCCCTTTGTTTCCGTTCATGCAAATTTGAAAGAGGGCGGCATGTATTTCGGGATTCCCAGCTCAACTAGCATATGGTAGAGTCTTGGCCTTGCAACTGAGTTGTAGGCTTTTTTGTAGTCAATGAACAGTTGGTGAACCGTCTCTCTGTATTCCCACTTCTTTTTCAGTAGTTGCCTTAATGTGAACATTTGGTCGTTGAACGGTTCCTACGGAATCTGCGTTAGTAGTCTCGCAGTATATCTTCTGCGTACGGTGTGATTCTCGCCAGTATGACATTTGTTAGTATTTTGTATGTGGTTGGGAGCAATCATATTCCTCTGTAGTTGCCGCAGTCAGGGGGACGATTATTGAGGTTTTCCATTCTTCCGGAGTGGTTTCCTTATCCCATATTGTTTTGACGAACTGGTGGATCTTTCAAGCGGTTGCCTCTCCTCCATGCTCCACAAGCTCTGCCGGTATGCTGTCGACTCCGGGAGCTTTGTTGTTTTTCAATCGGTTTATTGCGTTTAAAACTTCGTCGAAAGGGGACTCTGGGATCTGAGGCTCGGCTGTATGTACGTCTGGTGCGTTTATTTGTGTTTGATGAGTGCGCACATTGAGCAGGTTTCCAAAGTACTGCTTCCATCTTATCACGATATTGTTTGTTTCTGTGACCAGACAGCCGTTTGTGTCTCGGCTTATTTTGACTCTCCTTCGGTGGCCATTTCTAATTGAATTTATGCCGGGATACATACCTCTGATATTCTTTGCTCTGGCATTTTCTAGGATTTTCTCGATCCGAGTCTTCTCCCATTCGCGTGTTTTTTCGTTTGAAAAGTCTCGTTGTGTCTTTCCGAATTGTCGCGTATCTTTCTGCGTTGACTTCATCATATCTTTCTAAGTGGATCACTCTGAGGCGTTTACGTTGTTTGATCTTCGCCCTGCACTCATCGTTAAACTAGGGTTTGGACTTAATTGTTTTCTTAAATCCTAATACCTTTTGGGCTGTTTGTTTGATTGTATCTCTGATCGATGCCCATTTAGTGCCCAGATTATTGGTTTTCTCTTCCTCACTACTCCCGTTCTCTAGGATGGTAAATCTATTCATTAGTTCCTCTTGGTATTCAGCCCTTTTGCGCAGGTCTTTTAGTTTATCAATGTCGAACTTTTTGCTCGTCTCCCGTAAATGCCCATGTGGGTTTGCTGCGAGCCAACTCCTGATTTTGCTCATCATCTAGAAGGTGATCGGAGTCGCAATCTGCTCCTCTATATGATCTAACGTCAAGAATATTCGAGTGTTGTCTTTTGTCTATGAGGAAGTGGTCTATCTGGTTTCACGTTACGCAGTCGGGTGATATCCAAGTGGCTTTATCGATTTGCTTGAACATCGTGCTTTTCACTACCAGATCTTTGGACGTTGCGAACGTTATAATTCGAATTCCATTATCATTTGAAACGTCGTGTATGCTCTCTTTACCAATAGTTGGTTGGAAGATATCTTCCTTTCCAATTTTCGCATTGAGGTCTCCGAGGAGAATTTTAACTTCGAATGATAAGATCCCATGGAATACTTCCTCTATGGTCTCGTAGAACGTGTCCTTTGTTTCTTCGTCCGTAGATTCTGTTGGGGCGTGTATGGTTATAAATACATAATTGTACCATGGTTCCTGTATTTTTAGCACCGACATTAATAAATTTCACATCTTTTACATGGGGCGTAATCTTATTGCTTATGATGAAGCCAGTCCCGAGGTTATGTGTATCGGTACCTCCACACGCCAGTGTAAACCCGTTGGTTTCGATTACTTGATGTGGGAGTCGGACTTCCTGAAGCGCGACGATGTCCATTTTATATAGTTTCGCGTTTTATACGACCGTCTGTATTGCGCCTGGTTTATATAACGTTCGAACATTCCACACGTGCCGACGCGTATATCCCGCTTTTTCCGTTTTTCCCTGTGTCTTCTTTTTGCCGAGTCGGTATTTTCTTGAGGATTTGTTCCCTTGTGGTAGTGTCGGTTCCTCACACCTACGCCTACCGGGTTTTTCGTGAGATTGCTTTTTCTACATTGATTATTCATTTTCGTTCCCACGAGTCTTGGGGTTTCAAATAGCCCGCCACATCAGAGCCCCTCTTTGATATGGTAAGGTGTGCTTACTGCTCTGATTCGAGTCGGTGTCAGAGAGGCGCCGTTATAATACAGCCGGTATACCCCTGGCTGCAAACCATCCAATGGGCACGGTGACGCGCAACACCCTGGATTAGGGATGGTAGATCTTTGTGTGTTACTCCTCGCTAGCCTATCTGACATGGGTGGCCCGTGGCCCTACTGGAAGCGTATGCTTCTGTCAGCATATCCTGAGTGTTTCATTGTAGTTTAAGCCCCCGCACCACGCCAAGGTTGCTATCAGGCGGAGGATATATATATATATATATATATATATATATATATATATATATATATATATATATATATATATGTATATATATCGGGTTTTGCAATAGGGACTTGACAACTTTGAATTTAATTTGTGAACGCACCCTTGCACTAATCATCAAACTGTCACTGTCAATTTATTCAGTAAACTCAACATTTATATCATGGTTATATTATATATACACGAACGAACACCGTCTGCAAATTATAAAAATTTACTGCCGAAAGAAGGTTGTCAAGTCCCTATTGGAAAACCCTATATATATATATATATATATATATATATATATATAATGTTTTGTTCCTTATTGTATAAGGTTCAAAGCATTTTTCAAACTTATAAAACATTGCATTTTTATAAAATCCGACAGTGGTGCAGAAGTGCATTGGTTTCCGAGTTGTGTCGCGAAATGTTACCCTCGTCTGCAATCAGGTTGTAAACTGGATTGAGTGAACACTTCATTTTTGAATACGACATTGATGTACATATTTAGGAAAAACTTTTTTTTTTGCTTGAATAATGCTAACATTTTCTAGGAGATATTTGTAAAAAAGTATATTCCCGATTAATAGACACACTTGGTACAGTCAGTCCAAGGTAAAAAACTACCGACAATTCTCAATTAAATCAATTTGCAAAAAGGATTTTTGGAGAATAGATCTCTATGTGAGTAGTGTAAAAAAAAGTATGTCAGATTTGTGGTGTGGAAGAAAAACGGAATGCTTGTAAATTACGTCTTCATTCTCTTGTCTGTTTGGTATGCGATTCTGGTTGTTGGAATAATTGGACCAACCTTTTTTTTCGAAAACGACAATGGTGAACCAATCGCTGTGACCGACGGTTTTTGAGTTCATTCCCTTCATCCGTGCCATGTACAACACAGCCAAATGAAGAATGGAAGTTAGGCAACCGACAGATTCAAGTAGAATATAAATTGACCACAACGCTTACTATATTCAATTCTCAGATTACTTAACGGGCTAAGTTCTACGACATCAACCACATTCCAACAACGCTATTGCCGACATTCTAGATTACGTGCTGCAGAAAGTGGTAAGGAATATAATTGAAGTAGCACGTGCTTGAGATGACCAATTTGAGGAAAAGTACTTCTTATGTCAAATGATATGAAATTCACATTTATAAAAACTCACAGACACTTTTTAGGTTTTTAAACGACTTGAATTTCAAATAGCCCATAGTTCGAAAAATTGTTTGCTTGTAACCCGACGAAAACATTCCTTAAAATGTTCAAAGGCACAAAACAAGTTTTGTAAATAATTCTCTGTGAGTGAAATGTAAATCACAATATGCGAGTTCAGGAATGCCCTTCTTCGCTTTCAGCCCCAACAAGGCATTGTCTCTTAGTTAGGATGCCTATTTAAATGCAATATTATGTTGACTCCCACGAGTTTGTTGCTCAAATATTTGAAAGCAAACTATTTAGCATTGACTCCACTATTTGCTCCTGTTTCAAATTTTATCCTTCGGTTAATAGTTTGTAGACGTCACTTTCCTCTCACTTTTTATTAGCATTTGTCTGACAATTTTCCAGTCCTCGGCTTGCCCCCAAAATTCGTTCATTCATTCAGAGCGACTCTCAGAGGACCTGAATGCGATCGGAAATAAACACACAAAAAATAATAATTATTGTAGATTTCCCTTAAAATTTAAGGATTACTTTATTTTGTATTTGTTTGCTAAAATTAACCAATATCTGACAATAACGGTTAAGGACAATATGTACAAAAACCCACATGATATAATATAATATTATACGTAAAACTAAAGAATTATCCTACAATATATCTTATATAGGCGAGGGGATGTTGATACGGATTTCTATAGAAGTTACTTCCTGGTGTCCGTTGTCGGTTATCCTTTGTGGGTTTGTTATTAGTTTCCGAGGTTCCTTTTGTTTTATTCAATCTATCAAAATGTCACAAACAATGTTCGTATAAAAGGAATCTGAATAATGCGCCAAATCGCTCGATAAATTGATAAAATTCTTGAAGGAGCAGCGACTGTTAGGATGCTCTGTTTGGTATCTTGTATCCATTTGCTTTTTGTGAGATTTATAGTATCGCTACTGTTACATTTTTCTTTAAGGACGTCGAACTCTTCTCATCCCACAACAAAGGCAAAAACAACTGAGTCAGAGTGTGTTTCATTGTTTCGGGACATTATGTCCTTTCCAAATGTGTGTTTTTCTTTTATTTCTTATATCCTTTCGGTGAGACGAAATTGATAACGTCCGTGTCCTTTTTGTTGCCACAGATTTTATCTTCTAGACTAGTTTGATACACAATCCTTTCTCCGTTGTTTCCATATTCGCTGTTCACAATGACATTTTCATCGAAGCTTATTTGTCGTTTACACTTGCCGCGATTGTTTGATGATATCCTTCCTTTCGGTCCATTTATGGTACCACTGTTGCCTACAAATGTTATAGGAATGACTCCATTCTCGTCCTCATCTATATCTGTGGCACTAAATCCTTGCAGTGTACTTGTAATGGAGAATTTTCTGCAGTCTTCAATAATAATAGAATCACACTTTGAGAGCATTCCCACTTCTGAGTCAACCTGCTTATGGTGGCCTAAATCAATTCTCAAACCGACTCGTGTCCTTAAATCATCCGATGTGCGACGGTTTGAACTTCGCGACAGGAAACTTGACGAAGTGGTTGTGGTGGTATTGAGTGTTGGCATTCGATGGTGAAGTTGAAGTGAGTCCGCTAGTGGTGTGCAACAGATGCAGAGCTTCACGAATCCTTTACGAAATTTCGTGGACATTAAATTATAAAGGATCGGATTAATGGCTGAATTAATATACAGCATGATGCGACAAAAGTAAAGTAGACTATAATAACGCTCAATACCGATTGCGAACAGTGCATGATCCGAACTGAGTATAATCCAAATTGTAAGGACTCGGAATGGCAACAGACACACGAAAAACGAAAGGACTACAGCGCCCAACATGAACACGACTTGCTTTCGCGCTTTAAAACTGTATTCCGGTTTAGTTGGTCGGATTTTGAGCATCGGCCCATTTTTCGATATTAAATTCTTGGCGATAATACCATATAAAATTATTAGGACGATGAGCGGCATAATGAAGAACACCGATGTTGTCATAATGAAGTATCCGGCTGTCCACGAAGTTATTGCTTGCGTCAGGCAGACAGCTACATCCGTCCCGTCAATGTATTCCACGTATTTGTATTCGGCTACCCAAAGTATTGGACTACAAAAAGGAAATTTTCAAAGTCAATAAAAAAAGGCATCGACAAAGATGCTTAGGAATATCAAAGCTGCTGATCCGTAGGAGATGGTTAAATAGGGGGATTGACGTACTGAGGGAAATGGTATAACGATTAAGATGATGAAATTATTTTTTGCCCTCTGTGGATGACCTCTGATGGCCATTGAGGATATGTTTTAGTAGTGGCCTTGACAAGCTGAATCTCAAACAACATGGCACGATATATGGACTGTCATTAGAGGATCACGTATCATACGAATAGGGAACATATGACATCATTAGATACTTACAGCACTTAAACACTTTGACCAATAAGGGTAATTAATCAAGCAGACAACGATTCAATGCTGCATTCGAGAATAAAAGTATGATTCTACACAGGAAACATGGAAGCCATCACATAGGGGAATTGTGAGTATTTAGGTCAACAGAATAACACTCAAGCACAAACACTCTAGAAGCTGATACAAATTAATTTTGATACATGCACGACACAACACACATACAAAAAATAATAAATAATAATATACAAAAGCAAAATATGAATAGGCTGATTCTCTGTGCAGTGTAGTGGAATTTGCTAGGATCCAGTCAGAGAAGAGCTTGGTTGGCGACTCAAATCCCGGGTTCAGACGCCCAGCAGTGATTTGTACATTCATTTTCTTTGATTTCCCTTTTGTTGTTAGAAACAAATATTTGGCACCCTGCCAAGGATCCCAATGAAAAACCTTAATTTATTTTAACCAATGTCATTACTGTAAATGGCAAAGGCAGATATACCCCTTTTATCCTTGCAAACCGACTTCCTCATTGATGGTGAAGTTTAGGTATATGGTATATGGGTACCCTACGTCAACGAAACAGGTTATTTTAAATTAAAAGACAAATATACGTATGTTTTCTTTTGCAAAGGAGATTTTTTGTTTTATTTTTTTTAGTTTTAGCCTAGGTGTTGGTACTATGATAGGACATATTGAGACGCCTGATCCATAGATTTGATGAGGGGTCCTGAGATGTCGACGTCCCTACGTTCTACCCTACAAATTTGGTGAATAAAATTCATCGTCTGTGTTGCAGTCACTAATTTATTTTAATAATGTATCAAGGGAAACAATACCCTTATAGTATAAAAAATTAAGGGCGGGTAAGACAGTCAGGAGGGTAGTGAGGTTTGAAAAAAAAGAAAAAGAAATGAAGATGTGAGTGTCACAATACATCAGTTCTCCATAGTTAACAGTTATTGCGTGGAAAGCAGGTATATAGCGTTTAAACCTGAAAAGACTTTACGGGATTCGTTGGCGCTCTCCAGTCTTGTTCACCTGCTGTAGTGGGTTCTGCTTTTTTTTCCACTGCCGCAAGCATTGTTTCTTAAAAAACATCTCTTGAACTTCCGGCTAACTTTTAAGAACGTTTTTTTTACGCTAACGCGCACACAAAATAAGGTTTTGAAGCACCCTTAAATGTCAGAGCATGTTGCGAGCAGAGGAAAGTAGTCTTTCACAATTTGGTCTTACTTTCGTAGAACTAAGTTTATTTTATGGTTTATTTACAGATAATTTTTACCTAGATGTTAGTTTCATTCAATGATGTAAACCTTGCCACACAAGTTGAATATAATCCACGTTAAATCCTCATAAAACCTTTGTTCTTCTTAAACTTCTGAATGTCACATCGTTCTTTTAAAGTCATTTCATCTACGATTTTCTTCCCGATCTTTGTTGTATGTCCACGTTAAATCCTCACAAAACCTTTGCTCTTCTTAAACTTCTGTTCGTTCTTCTTAAAGTCATTTCATCTACGATTTTCTTCCCGATCTTTGTTTTTGACTTCTGTTGTTGCCTGACTACTGATTCACGGCTGACTGGTGAGCAATTCTCACACTTAACTCTAGCTAACCTTATCCGCCGGGAGTCCCACAATGGTCACTGAATTACTCACCTTTGTTCCTGAATAAACAAATTTCGGTAGCGCGATCACAATGCACTGATACATTGCTTGAATTCTTTTGTAATTCCGCCGTTTAGTTTTGGAAGAAAGGATTCAGGCAGTGCGCTAATTATGTAAAGAATGTAAAGATTTTATTGTATTTCCTCCAATCCACTGCTCTCCAGAAGTAATGCGTCAATTGTACTGGAATAACTCCAAATTATCACGAATTATGGGTCGCAAAGACGTGCGAGGGATGTGTAACTGGAAAGAACGGCTAGGCCTTGTTTTTAACAGTGTTCTTTCGGCACTGGCCTGTATAGTTTTAATATTCTCATCAGACTGCCTCAGGCGACGCCTCAATGACTGGTATTACCGGGATGCCTGAAATGGAATTATTGGTTTAAATGCCCGATGATCTTATATGAAAGGCGCCTTTTTCATCTATCATTTTGTGACTTGTTTTTTCACGATTGAGGACATGTTTTGAATTCAAAGTTGCACTTTAACAGCGCATTGCGGTAACATGAACTCTTCCATGGCACAAATTCGCATAAACTGAAGCTTGGAATGCGGGGGGATGGGAGCAAACATACTGGGCAAAGTCACTGATTGCTTTCAACCCGGCGAAGGCCACGACGATCCTTGTCCTTGTTCAATCCCAGTTGACATGTAGTCTCCACGTGACACCCCTGGATAGCTACTTTGGCACCCGCCAAGTTGTGAATAAATGCATGCAGCGACATCCTGAGAAGGGTTGGCGCAAGGCTAATAACCTTGCACGTAAAAACGAATTATTATGGCAAATTTAACAAGTCGACGACGACGACCACGGAAGCGAAAATGGCTAAACGATTTAAGAATTTTCTCATGGAACGCCGCTCACTATACAGAGCTTCAGCTGCACAGCAGCTAGCCGATGCACTGTCCGAATATAAGGCTGAAATAACAGTGTGGCGTCTCTAACAGATACACACACAATACCAAAGCAAATAGTGAAGAACACCGAACGAAAATCGAATAAGAAAATACATCAGAGCCGTGTACCATAGGGATAACAACACAATTCACATCAATGGAATATACTTGAGTTTAAAAATGGAATTCAAAACACGGCCACAAGCCTGATGTGTTACGCTAAGGTTCAATTTTGGGTGATTCTGTCATAGCGTCAGTTCGAATCACACGTTCTTCACTATCATTCCAAACGCTATAATTGGTGGCAACGACGTGATCTGTACACACAGCACACACTTTCCGGTAGTAAACAGAACTTCACACACGATCATAACTTTCGCATAGAGCACTAGCACACTCGCCTGCTCCGACGTTCTCTCGTTCGCTCCGTCGTTCGCAAACGAAGCTGGTCGTAACGAAGTTACTGAGGAGGGAGTAGTGTGGCGTCTCTAACAGATACACACACAATACACAAGCAAATAGTGAAGAACACCGAACGAAAATCGAATAAGAAAATACATCAGAGCCGTGTACCATAGCGATAACAAAACAATTCACATCAGTGGAATATACATGAGTTTAAAAATCGAATTCAAAACACGGCCAGTAGCCTGATGTGTTACCCTTAGATTCAATTTTTGGTGATTCTAACTGTCATAGCATCAGTTGGAATCACACGTTCTTCACTATCATTTCAAACGCTATAACAGCATTACAAGAAATAAGATGGGCGGGGAGTGGTGTTTTTCAAAGAAATGAGTATGATATTTATTACAGCTGTCATGCAAAACTCCATGTGCTCGGGGTAGGTTTTTTAGTCAGACAAAAACTGAAGCCTGCCATCATCGGATTTAATGCAATAAAGGAAAGGCTATACACTCTTCGCGTGCGAGCAAGTTTAAGAACGTAAGCCCCATAAACGTTCACGGACTTACAGAGGAGTCCCCTGACGGCGAAAAAGAAGAATACTACGACAACACCGAACGGGCCCTCAATGCTCGCCCAAGATACGATGTGAAAATCGTTCTTGGTGATTTGAATGCCAAAATAGGTCGGGAGCCGATTTTCAGGCACTACGCAGGTCCCTATAGTTTGCATGAGAACACTAATGACACTAGACTACGAGTCATTAAACTGGCAGCATCAAAAAACTTGGTCGTTACGAGTACCAGGTTACCACGTAAAGATATCCACAAAGCCGCCTGGGTACCACCTGATGGAGCCACTCGCAACCAAATTGACCACGTGTTGATAGATCACCGTCACCCCTCGAGCCTGATGACGGTACGAACGTGCCGAGGTGCCAACGTCGAGTCGGATCACCATCTTGTTGGTACAGTTTTCCGAGCGCGGATTGCCTTACGGAGACGTATTGCATCCGCGAATCAGGTTCGAATCAACACGGCTGCCTTCCTTAATGAGAATACCAGTAACACCTTTGGTCAAGCGCTAAGACTAGCTCTCGAAGAGCTCGACGGAGGGAGCGTAAGTCCAGGGGCCAGAATGCCGGGCGTAAAAGAGAAATGGACACGCTTTAAGAATACTGTCATTAGTACTGCCAACTCCATCTTAGGCAGTACCCGGTTTGATGATGAGTGGAAACTAGCGACTGAACGTAAGAATTCTGCATATCGGGCAATACAGCAGTCCCATATGACGCGGGTACAAGAGGAGAAATACAAAGAGCTCAGAAGATCTGAAAATAGGCTTCACAGACAAAAGAAAAGTGCTTGGGGAAAAAAACGGCGGAGTGCGGAAGATCGCGTGACCATGATGGTCAGCGGATGGAATTTGGCTCCCCGAGGATAGAACTCTGACATGGATTCCGTCCTAGGTTAGGGTTAAGAAAGGTGAAAAGAGAGAACAACTTTTCTCTTAAGGGTGTGGTCGCCACAGAAATGCACTCTTTCGGTGCAGTGGTGTGTGTGTGTGGTGCTTTCATGGATGAGAACGAACCTAGAACAAAGAAAAGGCATAACGTGCATTCATGGGATACGATTTCGGTAAAGCAAATAAAACCGAACTCGTGAGATGCTAATGGGATCTTTGTTGGAAATATGCGTCGCGGCTAAACAAAGAGACGACGATGCGATGTGGAAATGTGCTAAATGGTCTTAGCTAGGTGACTGGGAAATGGTGTTTATGGCATCGCTAGTAAGGGTAGGTATTGAATTCCTATTTGCGTTTGTTTATGCTGTAGGATTTAATTGATGTCAAGCGACGCGGAATGCGTATTTGCTTTGGTCCCTTGGGTGTAAATCGCCAGCCAATGTGTATGTAGGGAACATTGTTGTACACATGGCGCGGCTGGGAAAATAGACGGCGCAATATTTATGGTTCCTGTCATGACGGTTACATTGTATGCAAACCGAATCATTTTGTTTACAGGAATTTGTCTTGTACCGAAGGTGCCTAATTGGTTTGGAATTCCAGATAAGTAAAGCAAGAAATCTTATATATGCGAAGAGAATGCATGAAAGGTAAGTTTTCTTTGACAGGGACTTTTTAAGATCCAGATTTGATATACATGGTGGGTGAAGCATTTTCAGGTACTAATGCGATTGCATTAGTGAAGTTACGAAATTGGCTGAATGTTATGGGGGTTTTACGGAAAGTAGACAGTGGGTTTGGCGGAACCGCCACAGTACCATCATGACTTATCGTAACATTTGGACTGATGAAAATCCACGTTATGCATTCACATTCACGAAAGGTCACTGTTTAGTGTGAATTTTTTGCTGGAAGATTTATTGTACACTTTTTTCGAAAATGTTGCGGGAAAGTCTGTTTTGGGGAATTATGAGCATTACGATGGAATGTTAGCCAACTTTTTTGGCTGGAATTAGATGTTACCGACATCAATAATATGCGATTAGGGCGAGGCAGCGCCACATGTCACACTTCCAATGCCATGATGTCTTTATTGAATGAGAACTTTTTTGGCCGGATAGTGTCTCGAAATAGTAAAGGCAGTTGGCAACCAAGATGGTGTGATTTAACACCTTTTGACTTCTTTCTGCGAGTTTATCTTAGAAGTGAGTTCAATGCCAATAAGTTAACAACAATTCAACAGAAATAAGAATGCATATTGGCAAGTTTGAAGACCACTTATATTGTGCTTTTATCAAAAATCTTGTCCAACGTTTGGAAATGTGCCGCCGAAGTCGGGGTGAATATTTGGCCCATATTATTTCCCAGTCCTAATTACCGTAGACCTGTGGCGGCTCACTGGAGCGCCACCAATTAAACTCCCATTTACCCCATTTTTCAAACTCCCACATAGGGCACACAAAAAAGAAAGCATGTACTTACCTGTCCATTGTTTGCGAAAACCTCGCCTAAAGCATCTTAAAGCATAAGTCTTGCCGATGTAAAATTCACCGGCACCCCAACAGATGCTTCCCCTAAAGGCACGGTTCCCAAAATGCACCATTTACATGAGGCCAGTTCAGTTGCAACACGAAGCAACTGACACGACCACCACGGTGCACATAGCACCCATTGAAATTGCAGCTCACAAGCAAGAGATACTCTCGCTTGGCTTCAATGCTGCAATCACATCGGTCGCTAAACCGAGCTACATGAAGTGGTAACTCGCACCTGGCCGCAAAAAGGGATCGAGAACTCGTTAGTGTAAATACACACACGACGGCTCGACACTCTGTTGACGTCAACAACGCGCGCCTATCAGCATGAATGTTCCACACAGTGTTGATCGGATAAACATTTCCTCTTATGGAAATGTAATGTCCACGGTCCGCCTGTTCATGCACAGCGTGAGCATGGAAGATGACCGCATCTGTGTGTGTGCGCGTCCTCTTCGATGATCATCCTGAAAAATCATCCCTTATATGGTCATCTGGGCGATGAGCGAAAGTTTCGATGTTCTGTCGCTTCGAACTATATAATCAATCGCGATATTGATTCCGTGAAGGCAGGTTTTGCCTTCACGTTAAGTAATATACATCTCTCGTGGGGCGTCCCAAGAGATACGGACATTCTAGTGCTGATAGTCGAGTTGATCGGTCGTGTTCGGAATTTTAAACAGTAAAACTTCATCTATTGCACATAATTTAATATAACTTCAGCGGTGGCACATAATCGAATATAACTTCATCTATCGCACACAATCGAATGTAACTTTACCACTGTTCATAATCGAGTGTAACTTAATCAATTGTATATATTCACGTTAAGCTATTGAAGTGACATTTTTGTAACGTTTAATTAATCTGAATGTACTTCATCAATTGTATATATTCACGTTAAGCTAGTTAGGTGACATTTTTGCAACGTTTAATTAACCTGAGTGTAACTTAATGTTTCGTCAGCTGGGAACCGCAACTCCGATGTTGCCGATGGTTCGCCAACTGGGAAACAGCAAAAGGGTGATTCTGCGTCGATTAATTCACCGACGAGACAACAAAAATGACTGCCGCATTGGGCACAAAAGAAACACATTTTGTAACACTAATTTAACCTTTTATTACACGAAATTAAAATGAATGCCCCATTAAAAAAGCACAGGTGCTGAAGGCACCGTAAACAATTTCAATTCTTACAACGTTGAAAAAAACACAGGTGCTGAAAGCACCGTATACAAAACAACATTTTAACTTTAACGTTGAAAACAAACTGTGAGAGAAGAGTATAGTGGTAAAATATATCACACTTCTTTGTTCTCCTTCATGTTATTTTACTGATAACGGGCTCGTTATCAGTCCGATGAATCTGCTGGTTGTCATTGGCAGCGTTCAGTGCCAATGGTGCTTTTTCCGTAATGGTATAATGTATAATACATTGTTGTGTTTCTTGTAGGGGTTTTTATTTTCAGGAAGCGTGTCTCCTGGTCCTTAAAAGGACAAGGCGATCTCTTAAAATTTGACCGCTCCTGAAAATTTGTCCTACAAAAGGGGTCGTTGCCGTGCTTCCTCTGAGTTCAAAGGGAAGAGCAACGTCCTTTGATTCGGCCTTCGTCGTGGTGTCTTCACTTGGTCTTCCGTGGGGGCCAGGTGATGCTTAGCTATCCGTCGTCCATAAAAAATGAAAATACGTCTTGTTTACTTTATGAATATGATTTTATTATAACAGGGACTTCGAATTTAGACTGCGGCCCGGAGATCACTTGACTATTCTTTTATAAAGGAAATGTGTATCCCAAAGATACACATTTTCGTGCAACAATCTCGTTCTTTTGGATATTTCGAGCGAGATGTTGTATTTACATAAGATAAGAAATCAATTTCTTGAATTCTTATGAAACTATCGCGCAGATGTGTGAATGTATCTGCTTTTGAGTTTTTGTTTGTTTAACTCAATGGAATTTTGGGATAGAGATAACGATCTCTGAATTTTGGATTTGGGTGATGCTGTGGAGCAAATGTAGAACAATAAACGAATATTGGATTCGTTTGTTGTGAATTTTTTCGTCGATAGTATAGTGGTTAGTATACCCGCCTGTCACGCGGGAGACCGGGGTTCGATTCCCCGTCGGGGAGCCTCTGGCGCAAGACTAATGACCTTTCCCGGAAAAAACAAATCATTATGGAAAATTTAACAAGCCTCAGGACTTTCTAAATAAGGCCAAGACCGGCTCCCGGTTGTAGTGCCGATGATGATGAAGATGATTGTGAATTTTAATTTTAATTTTGATTTTGGATTTAATTATGTTGTGGGGGCAAATGTTATGCGATAAACGAATGTTTGATTCGTTTATTGCGAATTTTGGATCATGTTCGGGTTTTTTCAGGTTTTGATAGGATTTTGGGTTTTAGGGTAATATTGCTGGGATTTTGGATTAGGAATGGGGGGAAAAGGTGGTAGGGCTTTTTGGAGCACTACAACATGTTGCGGAACTGCAACACTTAATCAATTGTATATATTCACGTTAAGCTAGTTAAGTGACATTTTGCAACGCTTAATTAACCTGAGTGTAACTTGATCAATTGTATATATTCACGTTAAGCTATTGAAGTGACATTTTTGCAACGTTTAATTAATCTGAGTGTAATTTCAGCAATTGTATATATTCACGTTAAGTTATTGAAGTGACCTTTTTTTATGGAACTCTTAATTTTGTAGTAACTTTACGACCTTGAATTGCGTTCGTTTTAATTTTTATGGAGTTTTTGGCTTGTGTTAAAATAAAAGGACAATAAAGAAATAGTTTCGGTTGAATGGTGACTTTTACTACCTTATTGAAGGACGCTGTCATTGATAGAGTTGCGCAGTTCACGGGCGGTGAACTAGGATCAAGGACAGTAGCGCCGTTCACGGACTGTGAACAGTTAGGTAGGGGGATAGTTTCGTGAAGAGTACACAGCACCGTAATACGAAAAACCCCCACGGACCCAACAAAATATTTCAATGAATAAATCACCAATTTAACACACATCTTTGTTTTGTGTTATACTTTTAACGTCCTTTCATCATGGAAGAAGCTTTATATATATAAGGTATGTAAAAAGATAGAGTACCCTTTTCCGGCTTTATCCCTTTCATAGACAATCTATACCCCTCGTTCAGTTTTTTCGCGACTTCGACATGGTGCATGACATAGAGCTAAACTTCTGCCTACTTATTAACGAGATAACAGTTAGGACTACCTTACCAAATGCTTGTCCAAACAATTTTCCAACCCATACGTAATCTCTTAACATTACGCTTGTCTGTCCCCTTTTTAATCATCAGTCAATTAAGACACTCTTCTTAAGGCGTTCACACGTCCAGAATCGTCCAACCAGAATATTCGACATTGTTTTCTTCGTTTTCCCTGAGGTGTTCCCTAGAATGATACCTTTGTATCGTCTCTTTATTATGACCACTTAAACTTCATTAACTTGAACATCCTTGAGAAAAGCAAAGATATACCAAGCATTTACATCGGTTCTGTACTGCGCTCCCCTTCTCGTGATTGCGTGTCGTTTATAAACCTATTTTGTTCAACACTAACTCTTGTGATTTGCTTTCATTACTCATCTCTAAATTGGGTGATTCGTCTAGAAATAGCATTATATGGTTATTCTGAGTTAACTACAGCTCTTGTGCGTATACTATTTGTTTCTCATAGTTTAGATATCATTTTATGCTATCCGGATGTTTCACTCTCGGTATTGAAAGTCACGGACTATCAATGTAGGAAAGGTACTTGGAACAATTTACTATCATTTGGAATGTTAGAATGTTATGTCTTGATACTATGACGCCGAAGTTTGGCCACATTCCTTAATTTCATTTACTAAATTAAATTTAGGAGCGTCGTACTAAAATGGAATCCAGAGTCGTTACCAAGGATTTCCTGTATACTGGCGGCTATCATAAGACAACAGTGACATTTTATTATCGTAGACCGTTTGGGTTTGTAATCTCTCGTTCGGGATACAAAAATCGAGATACAAACTTGCAGATACGATAACTTGGCGTAACAGCGCTTTTCTTCAATTAGGCGATATATTCCCCAGTTTCTTCTATTGCTTGCCATTTTGTTTCACTAGACCCAACGTTTCGCGCTAAGATCTCCCGCAAGAATACTGAAGCTACTTATTTTTAGTGGTTTTTTCAAGCCGTAAGTGGTGCTGGTCGTCTAATTAATCAAATGTAATCTCCTGATAGTGGTCTACAGTAATGCGTTGTAGAGAACTGTGCCTGCTATTGTACATATTAGGATGAAGATTTATATAATTGTCATATGTCGATATGTCTGAGAGAGAGAGAGAAAGGACGATAACAATAGATACGATCCAGATATTGTCGTAAGGAGTCACTTGCAGGACATAGGTTAGCAGTAGAGGTCCCAATAGTGTTACCCTTTGAATGCCTTTAGCGTGTAGGCATTATAAAAAGTAGCGCGTTTTACATCTAATACGGAACCTCAGGATGGTTACATCTTCTTCTTCTTAAAAAAGAAAAAAAAACAGCACTAGGACAGACTTTGTGAAGGAGCCTGGGGAACAATACAATGCTTTAGTGACTTTGTGGGGGACGGGGTAGGTGTGCCAACGTATGGCACCGGTTCACTGAGGTCCCACCGACGATTTTCTGCACACAGATTGTTCCACCGCAACAACAAAAGAGAACTGTTCACCAGAGTGGATCGGCCACGAAAGAAAACACGTTGGTTTGGTTTTAATGTTAATGATTCTCTTTTACTTTTGTCTACACTTATCTGTTTATTGATTAATTCCCCCTTTTATTTAGGAGTACTCTAGTACAATATTTCACTTAATCACGGTTCGGAGGGCACTTAGTTTTGGTTTGGGTTTGATTCCCTGCGCGACACATTCGCAATACAACGCGATTAACAATGAACGCGGACTCTGGGAAATAGCACCTCGAGACACTTCGCGACCTTCGGCACCTGGTGGTTGGGTAAGTCCGCGTGCTCCTAACAGTTGCCCGAGTTGCGCCGCGCTATATTGCCAAAGGCTGTTTGATACGCGAGGATTTCCAAACGTAAGGTGGCCGAAACGCACGTCAGATTCTGGTGACCGACTCCCGAAATACACTACGTCAACACCGACTGGGTGGGTTGAATGGAAACATTTGAAATTAAGCAAAATGCTTGCAGGCGGCGATGCGCACTCGACGGTGGATGGATCTCGATTGACTAATGAAAGCAAAAGTTTATCGCGTCGTGGCAGTGGAGTCATAAACTCACTGCCACTTACGATGAATTTCGAGATGCTTGCATAAGAATTCAGTTCCAGCGAATCCTCGCCGTATAAGCTGAGTTGGATTCGTTGGTTGTGTATATCGGGAAGTTGGCATAGCTAAGTATGATCAGGGGTCTTGATCGTTGTGGTTGTTTCGTGTAAGATTAGCTGTCGCTTGGTCGCAGACGAGAAGTATGATTTAAAGAGGAAATGAACCGAAGTGGTTTTCGGGGGAAATTGGAATTGCTTGGGTGCAAGCAAGGGATATCATTTAGATAAGATATTAACCGAAGTAATTTCAGGGAAACGTATGCGGCTCGGTATAGTTGGTGGCGATGGTTAATGTTCCGTTGTGGATTTGAATATGCGTTTTATTACAGCATATGAATTTCGGGGAAATTAAGATTGCTTGGTCGCAAAGAGGGAATATGAATTAAGTAGAGAATTGACCGAAGACATTTTGGGCAAATGTATGTGAGGTGATTTAGAATATATTCTGTTGAATTGTATTCTGTTGGGAGTTTTGGAAAATGTCTTTCATTGCGGATTGGGAGATGAGTTCTTGCAAGTTTGGGATGGATGCGCTTGCAGATTGGGATTTGTTTTTGCATGTTTACAGGTTAGGGTACGTTGACGCGCTGTTAGCGGTCAAGATTGGTTGGCATTGTGGGCTGGTTCTCCATGTGGTATAGAGAACCCCCACAACTTTATCATCATCATCATCAGCACTACAACCGGGATCCGGTCTTGACCTTATTTAACAAGTCTGAGGTTTGTTAAATTTTCCATAATAATTTGTTTTTAGTCTCGCGCCCATTAGTGACTTTATGGTATTACTCAAAAATCCCAAATAAGGTCTCAGAAGGATATTAATTGCTTATTATTCTCCTTTATTTTATTTTACGTAACATTAAGGGGGTATTCTGGTCAAGACGCACGAATTTAACGCAATTTTTGAAGTGCTGTAAAAAAAAGCAATCAATATTTTTACTATTAATTTTTTTTGTAGGATGTTTATTAATATTTCAAGAATACAGTAAAAAAAAATTGAAAGTAAAAAATTCAGAATTCAAAAAGTTAGCAGCTGAGAAGTGGGGGATCTTTTTTAAAACAATACAATGTTGACATTCCTGCGGCTACCATGTAATGTTGTGATATGTGTCAAAAATTGTACTTTGAGGCTTCTTGGGGGATATAGACTCTTGTTGAGACATGGTACCAAATATCGGATTTTGAGTGTTTTTTTGTATACAAACGCGTACAAATAGGGGATTTTGAATGCCAGAGCACACTACAGCCAAGCGGGCAGGAGGAGAACGTTTCTGAACATCTAAATATATATTCGCTTTCAATAAAGACGAACTGGCTTCTGGTTGGGCTTGCACAATATCGCCGTTGTTGATGGGGCCACAGAGCTGAATCGAGTCGATTGAAAGAAGACATCAGTTAGACTGTATTTAATTTGAGTGCACAACAGTCCGATGAAATTGAGGTCTGTGGATAAAGAGAAGATTTTCGGAAGGCCAACACCTGTGGGTATTGATCTGTCTTCAAGGTCCTCTCCACTTTACTTTAGAGCACTGGATATATTGAAAGACTTATGGTCGTAGGTGCTGTAACATTCAAGGATACTCCAAACTTCCCTTTTATGGGCGCGTAGGTGTAAAAAAAAAACCCTGCTTAATTAAACTTGTGGGTATTTAGACTAGGCGTCGACATGGACGCAGGTTCAGTGCAATACCTGACAATTCTATTGGAAGCAGTAAATTCATTTTCCAGGAAAAACGCAGAAAATTTGGTCCATCGATGTATTTAAAAATAAAGACACACACAGTTATTTAATCGTACATGATTGTTTCACTTTATTGAATATTGTTCTGAGGCGGTACACAGTGACAACTATTCAGTCTTTTAATCGTTATAACATTAAATCTAAACTTTTAGCTGTACTATATTCGCTTGCGTGTGCAGCGACGGTTTTCGACAATGGCACATTCGTTTACTGGCGATGAAATATCACGACTCGACCAAACCACTTTAGTTAAAAAAACAATTCGCGTAAGACGTTAAAAACATGTAATCTTAAGGTTCCCGACTATCCTCCGCGCGTGTAATAATCTGACTCCACGATGCAATCCACATCCTTCAGATTCAGCGGTGGTGGATCACATTGATATCATAGCATTATAACATGGCAGCGGCCAATAGTGATCGAGGAAAGAGTTCAATGGGAGGATTTTTCAAATGCTGCATAGGGACGCATTCAATGCCTGCAATACAGAGAATGATCGCCAACTCCTGAACAAACAAGTGAACGAACAACAAGGGGCTGCAGGCATTTTTATGTAATGCCGTTGTATGCGATACATTCTTCGGTGACGATAGGTCGACCGAAGATTTGGGGTTTGTTTCTTTTATCCGTATGGCTCTGGTGCTCTAGGAGGAAAATTATTTATGGTGGTGAGGGATTTGACCTGCAAATGTACAAGCAAACGTCTCACCCAGGGGAACCATAGACCAGCGTTTGTAAACAAAGCAAACGCAGTGAGCTACTGTGTGTTTGCTTTGATTTGCTGGTGGGTCGTCATAGGGCATGGCATGGGTAAGTTTGTCTAAACAATGATCATATCCATGCCCAAATTCCATGATCGGTTGATAACCGATGAAAGGGAATTGGTCGCAAGTATTGCGAACCTCAGGATATGGGTGCAATATAAGATTACTGTGGAAGGGAAGCTATCGGCTGCAGCTGTATCTGGGGAGCATGTTCTTCAGCCATGCGCATTGACATGATGGTTTGTATGCAAGCATGCCCCTGGTGAACTTCTATAGATGCCAATGCGATAGCAAAATAGCAAACGGTAATCGTTCTAGATGATTTTGCCACGGCTAAAGTCCTCCAGGTAAGTATTGTTGCGGGGGAGCTTGACTGCTCATCTGGAGGTAAGCTGCTTATGGTAGGTAATGAGATTTGCAGGTAGGGGAAAGGGGAGTTGGGTTAGGCCGATGAGAGGTTCTTCGGGCGCCTTAAAGGACCTAAGGGTGTATTTATCATTATGAAACAACAAAAATATTATCGATATTAAATTATTCGAATGTTTTGATTTTTAAAAACGCACTGAACTTTTTGATTGGCGCGTCTGTTTTTGTGTTTTAATGTATTTTTACTTTATTTTCTATATATTATATATTTTAATTTTCTTTTAACAAAATATTGTAGTAGCCAATTATAAACAGTTAGTGAAATTTCTTACTGATTTTTTAAAATTTTGTTTTATGTTAACTTTCCAAATATTGAGGCTGAGAAAAAGTTAATATATTTTTACAATGAAAAACTTATTACCCTTACGTATAAACTTACAATATGTTAAATACTTTCGCAAGAGTTTATAATATTTCATATTGTTTAAACCTGTATACTTTATATTATATAATGTGTGCATAAGAACTTGTAAAACTTTAAATTAATCCAAAACAAATGAGCTTAAATAATAAAAACAGAAGAAAATAATTCACATAAATGTAAATAACTTAAATACACACAATTTACGTAAGATCCGTAAGCATCCTACAGATCTACTTGATCACAAATTATGGATTGTTTTTCCTCTTGTGCTGCTAGTGATGATCCGGGGATGGAAACTGGTGCTGATGTTGGGGCGATGTTTGCCCATTCATTGATTTTTGGCAATTGCCGCCACAATTGCTCACCGATTGTCACTGACACAGTCGCAGCACCGAATAGTCACTGTTCAACGGGGTACGTGCGTATTCACTACATCGAGTCAACTTTTGTCAGAGATCGCGTGTTCAAGTTTTTTTATATTAATAAAAACAAACCGTCGGGGTCACCAATGTGGGGAGGAAGTAATGTACCTGCATGGGTACTCCGTTCTACTTCCTCCTCCATCATGTATTGTTCCACCGACGAGCACTAAACAATTCCGCCGAAGCAAAGGAACGAAACGCCGCCACGTTTGTTCGCAACCAACCAACCGAACGCCAAAAATACCGACGAACAACAACAAGAAACTAACGCACTGTGGTAACTACATTTTCTTTTATTTTATTTTAATGTTACACTGTTCGTTGACGGTGACACAAATACACAAAAAAAACGATTTGATATAACTTTAATGGTGTTGTTTAAATAATATTTGAAAAGTGAAACACCGAATACATTTTGTGGTTACCCGTACGCGGCTCTCGACTCACACGATTATCGCTGATTATCGCTTCCCTGTGCGCACCAGGGAAGCGATAGGAGACACGACCTGGTCCGGTCGAAGGATGGAATTCGACTCAAACGATATCCTCTCCAATAAGGATATCGTTTTTTTACCTACCACCAGGGAAACGTAAAGTCTCTCTTGGTGGTATAGGAAACCAGATCTTGTAATACAGGTCATGGTGGTATGTGTGGGATCGTTGAGATCAATGCTATTCACACGTGCAGTGGAACAGCGAAACAGGCAAGGACAAAAGAAAAGGCGACCAAATGGTTCGCTCTTTAATGAGGGTCATGTTTATACGATGCCTCGTCGCTATTTTCGACGTTAGGAGAAAAAGGTGCTAAAAGCAATATGGATGTTTATGGCATCTCTGGCTGCAATAGAAACCGGGTTCATATTTGCATTAGAAAATGCTGGAGAATTTGGTTTCAGCGTCTATTGCGCTAATTATATGCAGCTGCTTGGGTTGTTTGTTGGTAAGACAAACAAAAAAGGTTGCCAGGCAATGTGTATGTATGGTATATGACGCGGCTGGGAAAATAGACGGCGCGATATTTATGGTCCCTGTCAAATAATTATTGCAATGTTACAGAGAAACAAAACAAATTGTTAAAAGTAAACTTACGCCAAAACACAAAAGAAAACTCTATGAGCAAACTACAACATAATGCACTAATACATGTTAGAAACCATAGAAAATGCTTATGTAAATACACACCACTCATAGAAGAGAAACTTGTATATGTAAATACACACCACTCATAGAAGAGAAACTTGAATAGGTAAACAACAAACTCAACCCACAACTGCAAACCACTCTTATACCACAGAAAATCACTCGTACCGATGATTTTCTTTCTTTTCAGGGGGGAGGAATGTTACACCTCACTTTACACCCCCTCCCAACACACATAACATAATTAAGATACCATCATCTTAAAATCATGATTACATCTATTCTGCATATAATGCAATAATTCGCAGTCATTCATCATTCATTCCAATCAAATCATATCGCATACGATAAGTCCATGCCAAAGCATATATCCATCGTGCACTTGACCTTGCATTTCGTTTCGCATTACGAAAAGCAAAACCAGACCTAAACGGTCTCAGTTTACGAATACACATGTTAACAAGAATAATACATGTTATTCGAGCGCCAGCAACATGA
This sequence comes from Microdon myrmicae, assembly GCA_963931805.1. Classification (NCBI taxonomy): domain Eukaryota; kingdom Metazoa; phylum Arthropoda; class Insecta; order Diptera; family Syrphidae; genus Microdon; species Microdon myrmicae. The sequence goes on from OZ007499.1 coordinate 77,785,188, forward strand.
TCGAGGAAGACCGGCTGCGACACAGTTGAACCTCGGAGAAATGTTGATCGCAGCGAAAATGGCGGACGCAGCGAGAAGTCGCAAACGATTTGCACGTAGGGCAATGCACTGAAATTGCTGCTGCAAATCGAGTTAATATATGAATCACTTCTGCTGCAATTTTTGCAGCGATTATTGAAAATTGCGAATTAAGAATGACAGGCAATTAACCCCCAATTAGGCTACACGCGCTGGGTGGAAAAAATGCTCCATCTGCAATTGCGGATAATTAAATTGGTATATAAGGTAGCTGCAAGTGAGTTGTAAGTCGCACAATAACGAAAGCAAGAAGACTGCAGCCAACCATAAGCAGAGCGGGTCTTCTTGCGAGTAACTTATTATAGGGCCGTTAAAATTATAATACAAGCCAAAGGACTTGTCCTCCTGTTAATGATAAAAAAGTAAATCAGTCTTGTGTAAAACATAAAGTCTTTTGTAAAGTGTTGTAAAGTAATAAATAAAGTACATAAAGCAAAAGTGATAGACTCGTCCATTTTGAAACCAACCGAGGAAGCCGCATCAAAGGAGTAACGTAAGTAAACAAAGTATAACGTAAGTAACTCCACTCTTGATAACTAATTAATAAATGTCAGCATCTGGGGTTACGCTCAGGTGTTGCATTTAGGCACCCCACGTGGGGCCTAATAACCTATAATAATAAAACCAATTTAAAATCTGATAAACGATTATTTAAATGCTAACATTAGAGTTTACACTCTAATTGTTACAACGGTTACATTGATTGCAATCCGAATTATTTTGTTTACAGGAATTTGTCTGGTGCCGAATTGGTTCAGAATACCAAATAGGAAAACAAAGAAATCTTATGAAAAATTGTATGCGAAGGGATGCATGAAGGTAAGTTTTCTTTATAGGGATTTTAGGGTTATAATAATTGGGTCTGTTTGATGCGTGAAGCATCTAAGATGCTAATGCGAATTGCATTAGCGAAAGCTGGTGCAGACCCGGGTTATGGTTATGGGGTTTTTTTTCAGGAAGGCGAGCCGTGGGATCTGGCGGAATCGCCACAGACCCCCACAAACTCACTGACAAGAACCATTCCCGTATTCGAAGCGTCGCATTCTTATGTACAATGAGGATCCTTTGATAGGGTACGGGAGCAGAGTAGCGTTAGTCGACTGCTATATCAACTGGCAAACTCCTTAGGCAGTCGACTTCGTTCCAGTGATTGGTTGTTTGTCGTAGTCCTTCACCAGATACTTATTGAAAGGTCTGGGTGTGCATTACGAAGTCGGGGGTGGTGGAAGAAGACAGATTAACTCTAGAAATTAAGCACGTTCGTGGACGGTGGAAACGGCATTTAGGTGTTTGCCGTATTCGGTTGTGGTGGAAGCTTTTCACCTCAATACAATAACCGAGGTATTCGAGTTGAGATTGTGTAAGCTACCATTTGTCCGAGTTAATTTCTCTTGGAGGAAATCTCCGAATTGTTTCATGTGCCAGCATTGTTCGCGCAGAGTCGTGGATACTGAGTCTTGAAGAGCTTCTGGAATGCATGCACACTGTTTCTGAGATTGAAATTCAAAACCTTGAACTCCAACGGTCCAAAGGGTTTCGTAGTCGCTGGTTTCGGAACATAAAACTTGGACCAGTCATACCATAGTACAAAAAAAAAAAACAATCCGGGCTTTGTGTCCAAGTGCAGTTCTTTCAATTTAATTGCCTTTATCCAATCATTTGTCTAGAATCAATTCTCCATTTGGGTTAAACATTTTCTGTCTATAATTTTTTTCATTTAGATCATCCTGGAACATCATCTCTGCAGCACTTTTTAAATTTTTAAACCATAACCAGAAGGCTGTGAGATCTCTCTTCACTGTCCATAACCACTGCTTTCACTTCTCCTCGAATGTATCCGAAAGGTTGGTTTCCTAAGTTGTTAAACTGCTAATCCAATATCCCATTGGGGGTCGTTTCATCAAGAGCGATTTTACAGATTCCCCCAATTCCCGTTAAAAACACTTCTGACAAGTTTTTCTTTCCAATTTCTTTCCCCGCAATGTACTTTTTCAGCACCTTGAATACAGATATGTTTTTCGAATAATTCATTCAAGGGATCTGAATTATCTGGATAGAGGTTCTCACAACTCGAAATTACCTTTTCTTGGTGTCAAAAGAGTGCGCATTCTCATTATAGTATCATTTCCTCGTGAAATTATTGTCGTTCGTTGCGTGATTTGAATGGGATATCCTGTCGGTTATGAACCGACTTCTCTTGGGTTAAAGGAACATAAACGGTTAAGATATTCAATCTTTTTGTTTTTGAACATTCCTCATCTGAAGGAATCTAACAGAGGGATATTTTTACACTGGAATGAAGAAGAGAAATATGAGTATTGACTCTAAATTGAATGCGAGTGTAGTTCAAGTGGAAAACGATTTAACCGGAAAACTGTGGTAAATAGGTTAGGTTGTAAATAAAGCACTTAAATAGTTCAACTTTATCGAGACAATCATTACAAGTCCGGTTTTGCCTCAAGTGAGTATCACACTAAAGTCCTTAACTCTAGAGTATATCCATTTTAGTTGAGTAATCATAATCATTTAGTTGAGTATCCATTTAGTTGAGTAATCATTTAAAGGGTTTGTTGTGGTGCAATGGTCGGGTAAGATGAATCTTCGGTGATTTAAAAACCCACAAACTAGTGTCTGCACTGCAAAATAAGGTGGACCACTGAATAAATAGTAAAACATGTTCTGCATTTTATCATTTGCCATAACAGCCAATGCTCATCTGTGATGAACTGAAGTAAAAATGAGGGCATCGGACGAATGATGGATTTGTCGAAATTGGTGTGCTTGTGACGGGTTTGAGGACACTCGACCTTCTGTAGACTTTTATAGAGAACTGACCGTCAACGAAGGACATACTTATTTATTTAATTTAGAACGTATTTTTAATGGAATACAAGTCTCTCATTACGAATACGACTTGAGTAATTGCGTTCTATAAGGTGTGACGGTTTAGAGCATATAAAACGGAAGATGGTCGTAAAAATCACCATATTTAACGACCCTCTTCAAAGCATTGCTAGGACGTTATCTAAACTCTCCCTCTTAATAAATGGAGCTGTAATGTCTTGATACCGTATAAAGATATTGTCAGAGGACAATTCATTAGTGACAAAAACACTTCAGTGCATGATGAAAATAATTTGGGACCCTTTTCAGTGTCACACCAATCTGTCTCTTGAATTCTGAAAATGTTCAACTACGAAATGTAGAGTCCTTATTTCATGATTGTTCATAGCCCTACCTCATACAATTATTGATTGCCGCATCAGGAGTGTTTTCGTGGGAATGCGTAGAGCTTACTATTTTCAAAATCTCTTTTCGGTAGAGAATTGTGTAGACTAGTCCTTTGCATGTATAAGTAGTGAACAATAGTTTGTAATCCACTGCAGTCAAATTATTTAATGTGGAATGAAACATTCCCTATTAAAGTCTTTTATATTCATCCATTTTATTTTAGGAAGCTAAATTCAGACATTTTATCTCATTGTGCGCCCTTACCGGCTAAATAAGCGAATGTGAAAAACTTAAAAACAAACGTTTGTTTATGTGAATTATTCAATGATTCATCTTTTGGTCTGCTTTGATGTCATTTCATCTCCAGCTTGTATTTATAACACAAACTAAGTGCCATTAGTGATAATTTTAGATTTCCAATTTTGGAAGTGGAATATTTTTTCCTAATCAATTTCTTTGATAACTCCCGAAAATATTTAATGTGTCGCACTGGATTTAGGTTATTCCAACCATTCTTTGTCTTCCCACTAATTGTTTTCAGTGACTATTGTTCCACAGATTTGTCTAATGGATCCTGATTGGTTTTGTAAGCACTTTAATTCAATGGTATTAGAAATTCAAAAAGCCAACCAAACTTCTTTTTCTGACGACGGTATCCTGGAGCACGATGTGATAGGCGATGTATACAGTCCTGGTGTAATATTGATGATGAAAATTAAAAAAATGGCTTTCACCGAAAAACTCCTTCACAAACACTAAGTCAAGCGCATCGAAACGCGCTGACGAATTTAGGGTATAGGCCAGACGATGAAGAGCATTTCTTTAACCGAAATTTGATGACAAGGATTATTACAAACGTAAGCTGGTGGCAAATTTGAGGGTTTTCAAAAGAACATAAATCATAAATGAAGCGCAACATTCACACAGAGCATCCACAGGCGCAAAAAACACAACGAAGCACAAAGCCTTATAAACATCCTTCAACTTACCTGGTGAAGAGAGCAGCAACCCCCCAAGCGAATACACAAATTAAAAGAGCACGGGTCTTCGTACACACGTATCCGGCTTTAAGTGGCTCACATATGGCATAGTAACGTTCGAAGGATATTGCCAAAATTGTAAGGACACTGGCGTGGGCGACAGTCAATTCGACAAACGGCACCGCTTTACCTGTAAATAAATACACCAGTTATAGAAGTATTATATGTAAATTGGGGGTCGATGTTGTGAGATAAATCACATTTTCCAATCACAAAAAGTTGGTGCTTGAATCTGGATTATGAAGGATAAGGACAATGTGATGATGGGGCGGTATAAATTTGCTAAAGATGGATGAGCACGCTGGGGAAGCACATTATCGCGGAAATCTGGAAGATTGCTCCAATATACCAGTATCGGAAAGTGAAGGGAGCTATATTCACACTTCAAGGTGACTAATTCCACGTGGCAGGAGTTTGACCCTTATTTGATGTGACTAACGAATCAGTTTTAAATATTCAGAATTAAAAATACGCCACGAAGATTATAATTTGCAGATTTAGCTTGAAGGACACCCGTGCAGTAATATATAGCACATGGATTGTTTAACTGTGAATTTTTGAAATGATTTTTTGAAACAAAAAGCGTTATTTATTAGGGAAAGTAACAGGACAAAATAAAAAGAGAAGGAGAACTGTGTAAGCAGAGACGTTAATCCTTCGAAAGAATGCGGAGTGTTGAAGAGTCGGACAATATAGAATGTGTAGCGTGTGTGTGATATAGATAATAATATAACATGAAATACAATACGTTATCATCTGAAAGTTCTGAAAAGAATAATTGGTATGCCGTGCGAAAAGTAATATAAATTGAACTGACAGGATGAAGACAGCAGGGGAATTGCTTGAGTAATAGGCATTGTAGTGCTCTAAAAAGCCCTGTCACCTTTTTCCCCCATTCCTACATCCAAATCCCAGCTATATTACACTAAAACCCCAAATCCTATCCAAACCCGAATTAACCCAAACATGATCCAAAATTCGCAATAAACGAATCAAACATTCGTTTATCGCTTAACATTTGCCCCCACGGCATAATTCAACCCAAAATCTAAAGTAAAATTAAAATTCACAATAAACGAATCTAATATTCGTGTATCGTTTCACATTTGCCCCACGGCATCATCAAAATCCAAAATTCAGAGATCGTTATCTCTATCTGAAAAATTCCACTAAGAAAAACAAATAGAAAACCAAAATCTAGATACATATCCACATCTGCGCAATAGTTTCGTAAGAATTCAAGAAATTCTTATCTTTAATAAACACTGAGCATCTCACTCAGGATACAAAAATCGGGATTTTTGTTTGATCAGTATCCCACACTCAGCATCCAGATTTGGATGGAGTATCCAGAATAAGTCCAGTAAAAGTCAATATTAAAATTCACCATTATTATACCTCTAAGATTTTGCCTCCAGGGACATTGAAGATTCAGTAATATTAAACTGATATCAAGCGGAGGAGAAGGAAAAAAATAAACAATTATAGTAAGAAACTAACTTTTCCATTTCTACAACATCCCCAAATTTTCAAGCAATCCCAGCGGAGACAAGGGACGGTTTTTATCTATCTACTTAGATTATATTTCTCGCTTGTAACCAAGCAACATTTAGTTCGCCGAAAATCATTTCGGCGCCCATCCTACCCAATACCAATTCTCCTTATTGGTAAGTCACCACCACGATGCGTTGCATTTCCGCGAAACAACCATCGCAACGACCACGAGCCATATTCCCTTGTCTAGCCGACAACTCATGCCCATACTTGGTCGTGTTCTCAAAACCGATTTCTCAGTACACATAGCAGCCGAGGAATCTATCCCAGCCTGTAGGGCAGTAATTCGCTGGAACTAAATTCTCTATGCTCGCAGAGCAACCCTTTTCAAGTTCCTAGAAAGTGGCAGTGAGTTTATTCAGCTATGATTCCACTGCCACGACAAGATGAATGGATTCTTGCCAATTTTCTAGTCAGTTGAGATCCATCCGCCGAACGGTGCGCATCACCAAGTCGAGCCACAACCGCCACTGACCACGCATCGGTCTTCCGTCACCCCGGTCGAATAATACCCCCGGAGGCCACATTAATTCTCTAGTAAACATGCGTCGAGTTGGATCCATTTAGGAAGCAATAAACGGTGCCGCGAGTTTACCTAAGTTAACAAAATTGTATGATCAGAAAGGAAGTCTTAGTGAAGAACATTTTATCGACCAAAAAAAATCTCGTTTAAGAACAAGTTGGTGCGACCAAAAAATATTAATAAATGTCGAGTTAAAGAACAAACGTGCATAACTGGAAAATAACGACTGAAAAGTCTCGTTTAAGAACCAACTGGAAATATTAACAAATGACTCGTTAAAGAACAATTTGTGTGACCGAAAAATAACGATAGAAAGGTCTTGTCTAAGAACAACTCGGTGCGACCGAAATATATCGATGTAAACTACTAATTTGGTGTCAGGCTAAGAATTGTGAGCTTTGTAAACTGTTTTAAGTGAAAACAAAATAAAGAAAAAAAAATTAAGACAAAACTAAGAAAATAAAAAAACCTATATTCAACAAATCGGCGCGTTTTATTCCTTCCTCCCTTCGTCGTTGGCGTACCTCATTTGTGTGCGGACGCTGCGTAAAGTCTGTTGGTGTAAAAGGAAACATTTTAAAGGATTACTATTGCGATGTTTGCCCGGGAATTTTCTTAAATAAACGATTAATTCTGAGTGAACGATAAGTGGGAAAGAAGCGGACCAGGTGCCCGTGTCTTGGCACAATATAATTCCCCACCCCCACAAGTTAATGAGCCGAGCAATTGTAGACAATTTATGAATAATTGTGTCATCGAATGGAAAATAACTATTTTGACTTTACTTAATATATTTGTGAAGAAAATATATTTCTTAATTTTTGCTTTAACGAATTGGGATCGGTCGACTTTGAGCTATTGTGGTAAACAAAAAATTACTGGAATACGATGCCAAGTTAATTTAAAAACATTAGGAATTTATGAAGTTTTCATAAAGGTGCTACACTATTAAATCATTTGCGCCAAAAAAATATTATATTTGTTGGCGATGCGATTTCCCAGGAAAGACAAAGCGAGCAGCAGCAAACAAGGTCCTGGGAACCACAACGATCAGCTGCACATCGATTACGGAAAGCACTCGAGAGAAGAGAAGCGCTCACACGAGCTCAAAAGCAGAACATTACTCAGGAGAAGACGAGTGAAAGAGAAAACCAGCCAGGAAACGAGCGAATAGGAAGACAGCTGCGAGCTATATAAGGCGAGCGCAACGATAGCACACCAGGCGGCCATTACCCAAACTCTCATCTATACGAAGGTGCCTCCATTGTTCCTATTGACGAGTACTTGCTAGAACTAGCATATAAGTACCTCGAAAGCATTCAGAACAGCGAGAACCCACTTGTACGGAAGTCTTGCGTTCTTGACCCTTCTCTCTCCCGATCTCTTCGGATCAGACCACCATAATTTATTTTTCAGTACAAAACTGAAGAAAGCACCCTTCCGAACAACATTCCCCTCTATAATAGAGGAATCCTAGACCCATCCCATAGGGTCTACTCCTGACACACTACAAACACGCACGCACAGTACAAGACAGCACAAACACACACACACACACACACACACACACACACACACACACACACACACACACACCGACCAAAGCGCATATTATCAGACGCCAAAGACGTGATCTGCGTTTACTACCGCAATCAAGACCCACCGGTCTTGTACGATTTGTTTCCCACCATCCCCCCATCCAAGTATTTAGAGAACACTTGAACTAACCCTGTCCACACTATCCTTAGATACCTCCTTCCCCCTTTCTTTTCAGGTATTTTGAGACCGAGCCCAACATCCTCACCGATGTGAGTGGTTCTGGTCATGGCAAGATGACCAGAAGCCAGAAACAAGATGAAGGACACATTTGTCCTTGTCTCCATAAAGTCGGCCTCTTGTTATATAATTAAGTTCAATTAGCGCACATCAACTTTCCTAACCAGGAGCAGCGCAGGGGAAAGTTTTGTGAAGACATATTAATTGTTAAGAAATAAATCTCTAACACTCTCACCAGCCAAGATGTTCAAGATTTAAAGATGTTAAACCGTTTATATTTTGTTCACAATTTACTTGATTCGTATTGGCACGAGTTGCCACGAAATTGTTCGTTGTACATTAACTTCAAAACTTAACTCACTTCTAACTTAGCGCACAACTTGAATAATCGTGATTTGGAGATGACAAACAAAACTTATCTCGATGAACTAACACACGCTGCACAACTATGACCAGCAAAATGACGCGACTCTTGAGTCGGACTGTCCGGTTCGGCGATAAAAATCTGACTCCCTTAGGATTCGTTCTCAACGTTCCTTGAAGCCACGAGGCTGAGAGGCTGATCAGTCAACGAGCCAATCCGATCGCTTCATTAGTGGTAACCCAATGGCCATCGAACTGGAAACTCTAACAATGGAATAACTTCGGCAGCTGTACAGGCCAAGAAGGCACACCCACTCGCTGGAAACAATGACTATTAGAAATCTGGTGGTGTACCAGGAAAATTCAAATACACATCTGTGTAAATAAAGGGACGGATATCGAAACTGGCAGAAAATGCAGTCATAAATCATGAGAATGGTTTTCCCATGATGGAGATAAAATATCGACAGAAACCCAAGGCTGCCTGAGAGCATGTATCTTTACATTATTTGTATAGGAAATTGCCGCCTGGACGAAAATGTTTTCTTTTGTCTACATTGGATAGACAGACGTGTTTCGGGTAGCATAAAGGAACAATGCTGGCGGCAGCAATTGTGTCTTCTGTGATGTAAAATTCACAGAAGATCGCTCGCCATAGCAACTAGAAAAAAAGGTTTATTGCTCTTTGGGATATTGGTCTTCTATTATCCCGCTCATTATGTCCTATTGCAGGGCTATTAGAAATCTGGCTTACAGACGTGCAAGCCGGCAAATAACCTGGCATGTTCTTTTGGACGCTAATGGGCATGGAGACGGTGTTTGTATACCCTTTGCTCTGCTCAGACTGTAACATCCCATCTGGTCGATGGGTCTGCAGATAAAGGGTAAGTATGTCATTGCCGCGTGTAGAGGAAAAGCTCCTCGGCTATGTTGGGATATTTATGATGGTTATCCAAGGAGATAACCGAATTGTTTTCAGCTATTTTAGGACAGCGGTGAATACTATGGCAAGGTTGTGTGATCTTGCCAGGGATTTGACTTAAGGGTTGTTGCTGAAACGAAAAGACTGAAACGAACAAACGGCGCTTCTCTAGCGCTGCCTCAGTCTCTCTTCTAAGTGGAGTGTATCCTCCGGCACTAGCCGGCCAACGATGATTTCCTTATTTCGAGGGATTGTACCTCCAGAGCCGGACTCTTCTCTGGATTGGCGGGCGTTTGAGTCTTGCCCAGTACAAATCCTTAATCTACCAAAAGTGGAAACGACCAACGAAAGAAGACAAGTCAAACGATGAAAAGTAAACAATATAAAAATCGCGCCAATACGGTTAGAACGAGGCTTTTCCTAATTCTTTATTGATCGTTGCTTAATGCTGTATTAATTGTTATTATTCCAATTTATCTGGATTATTTTTCTGTTTCTCTTTATCCTTCTGGTCCTTAACAAGACCGTTTCCTTGGGAGCTCTTTCGACGACTCCCGCTTCTTCAGTGCCGCGCTCGCCTTTTATTGCCAGCAGCTGTCTCCTCGTCCGCTTGTTTTCGATAAATCACTCGTTTCCTGTTGAGTGATTTATCGCGACTGGTATACAGCTGTCTGTCATGCTCCTCCCTCTTGAGTGCTTGTGCGCCGATGTCGAGTGCTTGTGCGCTGGCGCCCAGTGTTTGTGCGCCGATGCTGATCGCATCGCCAACAAGGGTAGATATGGGGTTTATAGGATTTTTATGGGGTTAAAAATGATGCGAGGTTCTTCGGGCCCTGAAAAGCCCCACAGAGGAACCAAAAAATGCGTCGTGATGACGCGCGACGTTAATAGGTCGTGATAACCCTAGACGTTTAAAATGCATCTAACTAGGGGAACTGGAATCAGATTCTAGAAGTGTTGGGTGAACTACAAGTCTCGGCCTACCTGGTGCCTAAAATAGCAAGCTATCTGTCGGATAGAACACTCCTCTATGACACTCATCATCATCATCATCGGCACTACAGCCGGGAACCGGTCGTGGCCTTATTTACTAAGTCTCTCCACCGGTATCCGGTCCTTATCCGAGACTTTTTAAATTGTCCATAATAATTTGGTTTTCCGGGCAAGGTTAATAGCCTTGCGCTATGACACTAAGGAATATTAAATAACGGTGGGTGTACCCCAGGGGCTTGTATTGGGCCTCATGTTAGGGAATATCATGAATGATGGTGTGCTCAGATTCAATGTACCAGAAGGAGTAAGAATCATTGGGTATGCAGTATGATAATTGCTATAGCTAAACATCTAGATAGGCAGGAGAACATTTATTTCTATACAGTCCAGCGCATTAAATGCTGACTAGATATGGTCGGGCTGAAACTAGCCGCACGTAAGACAGGGGCAGTTTTATTAAGTAGTCGCAACAGCTTGATTTAGAAATAGAAGGTTGCACCAAAAAATACAGTCCCTACATAAAATATCTTGGTGCTAATTCTGACAACAAGTTAACCTTCAAGGATCATCTACGGGAAACAAGCGAAAAGCCCGCAAGACTATGCAATGTTTTGGCGAGAATTTGATCCAATGTTGGAGGACCCCGGCCCCACATAGGAAGATGATAACCAGCGTCAACACTCCGATTACAAAGTATGCAGCTCACACATAGGCAGGAGCCGCACAGTATAAGTCGCACATGAGGGGAGTGAACTCAGCACATAGGTTGGGATAATCAAGACCATGCAGCGCGTTTCAAACGGTATCCGAAGATGGGATAAATGTCATACCCGGGAAGAAACTGCTTGACATTGCAGCTAAGGAAACCGCTGCTTTGTATGAGGTTGACACACTAGTCTCGCAAGAGGATCGCCGGGGAATGCGGACAGAAATAGCGATCTTAAACCAAAGTGAATGGCAAGCAAGACGGAATACTTCCATATATATTGTGACGACCTGGCAAGACTCCAGCACAAAGTACTGGAATATGCTGGAAAGTACTGGAAAACTGGAGACTATGAGCAAAAAGAAGGGAGAAGAAAAACGATGTCTCCAGTGACAAAAGTGTCACTATTGAAAGAAGAGCAAAAAATGAAGAAACGGTTGTTAAGAGCAGAAAAATAAAGATTGAATAGAAAATTGATTTCACTGCTTATTTTGTGTGAATAATTAATCCAGCGAACCCTAAGCTCGCTACAATATTTTAGTCTCGCGATCAATTGCGAAGGGGATTTGTAATAAAATAAGACCCCACGATTGAGAAAAAAATCAGCTATATAGACTTCTCTGTCATATACGTCAATCTGAGAATACGCAGCAGTTCAGGTTGAAAGTCAACTTCACGCGCGCAAACAAACATAGAGAGTCATTCTTTAGCCGCACCATACGAATGTGGAATACTCTGAAGGGTAGAAGCGTGGTGCACCGGTCTACGGCGCTGATTCTCTTCTTCCTCCATCATGAATTGTTCTCGCGGACACTGCTCACAACGCAAGGGGGAAGAAAACGATGGTTGACCTTCGCGACCGAGCGGACACAACACAGAAACAAAAACACTCAGGCGATGCTATTTATGCACAAACATTTTTTATTCGGTGGTCTTTACTTATAATTTATTATTAATGTTGAATGATTTTTATAAATTCTGAACTATTACACAATTGAACTGCGGCACAAACTCGTCAAACAATTGGAAACCAAACACTGGTTAAAATACTCCTCACGACTCCGGGTAATTTTACATTTCTCCGCAGCCGGCGGAGAGCGGGAGTGACGCGTGACCATGGCGGTCAGTGGTTGGAAATCGACTTAGCGATAATCATCTCGTGCAGAGATCACTCGCTAATCATGATCATGGTGGTATGTGTGCATGGTTCTTTCATGGATGAAAACGAACCTAGAACAAAGAAAGGGCATAAAGTGCATTCATGGGATACGATTTCACCAAAGCAAATAAAACCGAACTCGTCGGGTGCTAATGGGATCTTTGTTAGAACATGTGTGTCGAGGCTAAACAAAGAGACGAAGATCCGATGTGGAAATGTGCTAATTGGTTTTAGCTAGGTTACTGGGAAATTGTGTTTATGGCATCGCTAGTAAGGGTAGGTATAGAATTCCTATTTGCATTTGTTTATGCTGTAGGATTTAATTGATGCCAAGAGACGCGGAATGCGTATTTGCTTTGGTCCCTTGGGTGTAAGTCGCCAGCCAATGTGTATGTAGGGAACATTGTTGAACACATGGCGCGGCTGGGAAAATAGACGGCGCAATATTTATGGTCCCGAATCATTTTGTTTACAGGAATTTGTCTTGTGCTGAAGGTGCCGAAATGGTTTGGAATTCCAGATAAGTAAAGCAAGAAATCTTACGGAAAATTGTATGCGAAGAGATGCATGAAAAGGTAAGTTTTCTTTACAGAGACTTTAACATTATAGATTTGATCTATATAATGCGTGAACCATTTACAGGTGCTAATGCTGTTGCATTAGCAGAAACTGATGTAGATTGGGTTGTAATAATGGGGGTTTTACGGTAAGTAGACAGTGGGGTTTGGCGGAACCGCCACAACTCTACCTAATCATTTAAGACCAACGTACATTAATACCTCCTTTCCTTAACACTTCCTCTCCTTCCGCTCGCACTGTGCTCTGGCACTTAAGGGTACTCCAAAATCCGCTTTTATGCGCGCGTTTGTGTGAAAAAAAAAACAAAAAATAACACTGTCAATTCTTTGATTTTTAAATTCTGGTAAATTAAACAAAAAGTTACACACAAATGTACACTTTCATTCAGAAGAAAAAGTCGATTCATGTATAATATAATAAGGCACCGATAGAACAAGGAGAATAATCTTCTTTTCTATTCAACCTCAATGCATTTGCATCCCATTTGTTCTCAAATCAAATCAAAGTTCTAATATAAGCGACTTTGCAGTAATCCTATTAACCTTACCCTCTATGAAGGGAGCGCAGGACCAGATAAAGCATTCGATGGGGTTGTTAAGGTGCTTATGATAGCCCGACAAAAAACTCATTGTCAGTGCAGTCTTATTGTAGAAAAGTCCCTTAAATGTAACCCATCAGTCGATTGGCTACTTATACAAATCGCATTCGCATCATGTTATCCTGAACCATGGTACGATAACAGATCGTAACTTCTGACGACCCCAATCGGGACAGTTATTGGATTCTACATTCTCGAATTCTATTAGCTCAAGTCGTGACGGATATCAATTTTATCTGCAATCTACTTGCACCAAGAAACCTTATTTGAGTATTACTTGACTGAACTGACACTCAGTATCCTTGCAACTAGAAGCGTAACAGTAATACCAAGTCTCTGATTGTGAGGCCGCCGTATTAAGCGTAACCACATTTATTAAGGGACGTTTTGTTTTTTCGATTGCCACAAGGTGATATCATATTTACGGGTGTCAAATTAAATTTCCGATATTGGGAGCACACAATGGATCCACTATCACATCATTCAATTAGGAAAATCAAATCAAATTACATCGAGATTAGAACACTTACACATTTCCTGGCCAAGGACCCAAGTTTCCGGACGTGTGTTCACCTCGACTAATACTGTTGGCGTACAGACAAGAAGGACCAGTAAGTCAGCAATACTGAGATTTGTTAGGAAGATATTTGTTGAGTTTCGCATGTCCTTCGTCTTGAGTATAACAATCGGCACCTAGAGGAAGTAGAATGATTCATCCTTCAAATGACCGAGTTAGAAACAGAGAAATTTCAAACACTCACCATGACGTTGCCTATGACTCCAAGGATCATAATTGTAATACAAAGGACCATCGATGTGGTACGAATGTATGATGGAATCTGAGGGATATCGTTGGTTGTGTTGAAATGTTCTGTTGCTGATGTTGTTGAATAGTTCCCAGATGCAGTTGTCGTAACATTCGCAGATCCCTCAACGACAATAACGGCAGCCGCAGTGGCAGCAGCAGTGGCACTGTCACCCGAAATACCAAAACTACTGCCATCGGGCGCCGTTGAATATCCTGGAATTATCACAGTATACGTGAAGTTACTGTTTCCGCCAGGGATGATGATGTTCCCCAGGCCAACACCCTGATAGAGTTGTGAGAAATTTGAATTCGTTGTATGACCTCTTCTGGTCACTGCTGCATTGAGCGACGTTGTTGTTTTTGTTGGTGCTGTTGCTACATGCAGTCTCTTAACCCATGTGATAGTCTTTCGCTTTCCGTCTCGAAAACTGATATTGTTAGCCTCTTTCGGTCCGTTTCTTTTGATGTAGCTGTCCTTCACCAAGTGCCACTGTTGCTAGTGCTTCTGTTGGTGGCGATGATGTTCTTGTCCAATCGTATTCGACCCTGGACTCTAAGACTTAATATCCGGTCTTAAGGGTGGTCAATTACAACATCCGACGCATAATTGTGTAACTTTGTTATCCACTTCTATCGACCTTCCCCTTTCTGAGGGTAATTAGATGATGGAGTTCTTGTGCTTTACTACTCACTTCCAATATCGTCACAGCGGGATATTCGTTTCAAGGATACTCAGCCCAACTTACAGCTTTCGTTTAAGTGTTTTCACTTTTTGATCTTGAGTCCTTCAAAACTACTTCACGAATTTTACGTCAGCACTTTAATCACCGGTCGTGGTCACTGCGCTATCTGAAAATGAAGAGAAAAAACGAATATCCTCAAACACCAGTGATTAAATTCAATGGAATGTAACCTCTTACGAAGAACTCAGTGGAGGAGAATCAATACTAAATGGAGGTGGATTACATAGCTAATAAATACCTCAGTTCTTCCTTGTAGACACAAATTGTTAGGCGGAAGGGGGCAAACCGGAAGTAGAGCCCAAAAGATTCACGACCGTTTTGACCCAGAGAAATTTCCTGGTGCTTTTAATTGCCGGCAAATTTATTGCTATTACTTAAGTAGACTTCAAATATTCGTTAACAACATATTTAATTTGGTTTTCGTGTTTTTGAAATTAACAAAACGATATCATCTACCGGAAGGACGGGTATTCAATTTGCCTACAGGGAATCGTTGACATGATTTGTTAGTTATTTAATGAATCATTTTACGACTATTGCTACAGGATGAATGAACAAATTGTTTCATAAATATTTTGAAAATTCTCATTGACGCGTAAAATAGGTATAGAAAGTACACCATCATTTAAATTTTACGACCTTGTCCTTGATTCTGAATTCCTTTGTCTGGTGGTTACTAGAAGTAATGGTAATTCGTCTTTGATGAGTGTTTTCTTCGGATAAGTGAAATAAGTCTTTCACAAATCTGGAGACGTGCTTTGCGGTTGGGTGACAAAAAGAATGTAATAAAGATTCCAATTGAGAGCATTCTGGGAGAAAGGTAGAGACGGGTTCTTATTTACGTCACATTGGCATAACAGAATAATGTATAACCACTTTTCTTTCAAGTAGACTATGCGAGCATTGAGTTGTTGTCTTAAGAACATTTTCAGATTCCAAGTCGTTCTATTTGATACATACACGTCTAGGCGAAAAGATGGGAATATCCTGGGTGCAAGTCGATCCGATTCATTTTTAAATGAAAAAAGTAAAAGGTAGTAGGACCGAATTAAAATAAATTTAATGCCCACTCCCTTCCAATTAGTGCGGTTACCAAGAGTTTTCTGCAACATCATATTATCATTTATCCATCATCGTAGTTAGAGCCAGTCCTCTGTGGTAATCTACTATTTTGGCTGAAAAGTTTTGATTTTTCAATAGATGGCGCTACTAGAAACTGAACACGACGCATCTGTCACTAGTTTATATATGAAGTGTCGTGTCATTTCGTCTATGTCAGGGGGAACATCATACAGATATCATGATAAATAATGGAACTTTAAGAGGTTCGACATCGCATAACCGGGCTCACTCTCGAGGCTCTGCCCACGCTCGACTGGTGAAGGTATAGCGTTTGGAATGATACTGAAGAACGTGTGATTCGAACTGACGCTAATGACAGTTAGAATCATTAAAAATTTAACCAATGCGTAACATATCAGGTTACTGGCCGTGCTTAGAATTCGATTTTTAAACTCAAATATATTCCACTGATGTGAATTGTTATATTATCGCTATGTGTTTCGCCAGCTGGGAACCGCAACTCCGATGTTGCCGATGGTTCGCCAACTGGGAAACAGCAAAAAAACAGCAATGATTCTGCGTCGATTAGAACAGCAATAGTTGGCGTTGTAGCCCATCGAATGACTGCCGCATTGGGCAGTAATTAATTGCCGTTGAATGTTATAATGAATTAAACATATTTATTAACACACTAATTTAACATTTATTTTCACTAATTTAGAAGACAATCAAAAATAAACCGTGCTGAAAGCACCGTAAAACCAATTCCATCATTTAACGTTAAAAACATACAGGTGCTGCAAACACCGTATACAAAACAAATCAAAACATTGTAAAAAACAGTAACATGGAAACGTCACACGAATAGACAATTTTGCTTTTGTCTATTCAGCAATAGGTGGCGTTCCGTGTGGTATGTTTTTTCGGAATGGTGTACTGTGGTATATGTTGCGGAACTGCAACATCTTCCCGGGCCGAGACGATGGACCCAGTAGTACTCCTCCTTAGTTGGCGTCACCACCTGGTGTCAGCGCCGTGGGAAGTGGCGGTTGAGTTTGGTTGAGCTCAGAGCCCTTAATGCTCGTATTGCTCATACACCGGTACGGTAAAACGGTAGGCTGGCAAAATTAATTATATTGTTATACTATATATGTATTCTATTAGTTGATTAAGTTATAGAGTATACTTGGTTATGGGGCCGTAGTATTATTTATAGTATCAGTGTGTGTGTGTGTGGGGGGGGGGGGGGGGGCGTTGTTTATTGTTGATAGTCTCCGACATGTTGTGGAGAAGTGCCTGGCAGGCGATATTTGCCGCATCAGCTGCGGCAGTGATGTGATATGTGTGTTTAATGTTAAATGTTGGTTGGATCGTACATCCCTGGTGTCATCGATGAACTTCTTGGACGCAGTCCTCTGCTTGGATCGTGGATCCCTCTGTGTCATCGATGACCTTCTTAGACGTACTCCTCTCTTTGGATCGTGAATCCATTTGTAGAATTATATGTGTTGGACGTAGTCCCATGTCGGATCGTGAATCCGTAAGTAGTATAAATATTTTGGACGTAGTCCCCATTGGATCGTAAATGCATTAACAGAATGAGAATATCTTGGACGTTGTCCTATGTTGGATCGTAGATCCATAGATATAGTATAAATACTTTTGACGTAGTCCTATGATAAGAATATATTGGACGTAGTCCCATGCTGGGTTGTACATCCTTAAATAGTTATTGAGCGATGTGGTCGTCAATATGTTGAAGGTGATGGGTTGTAATTCCACCATCTTCTAAGTATGTCCTGTGCCGCTGCCAGAAATGTTAGGTATCCCGCCAACCGCATAGAATCATCTGCGACTCGAATCCAATTTGATTGCTCTGGCTGATGCTGTTGCAGTTGGGCATATGTCCCATCTACGCCGCTAAACCAATGCTCGGCGTTGGGCGAGTTTCTTGATGGGAACTGAACCCTCTGTCGGCAGCGTTACCTTTGGTCGTATTTGATAAACTGGTTGAATGATGGTGTTGGACATGGTGGCTTTCTTTTTGGAATGTTGTGGTTGAGTCCTTGCGGCCTATTTTGTTGAATTAGAACTGGCACTTGATTGAGCCAGAGAGGTTGCGCATCCAAGTTGCTATTTAGAAGATTACTCTGCTGATCAATGGAAGCCTGCGTTTAATTGTGTCGCAGGATAAAATAGTCCCAAAGCCAGGTACCTTTCTTCTTCGTTTGGTGGCTAGACCATATGTTCACGATTCGTTTTCTGTTGATATGCTTTCTCGAGGGGTGCCGGCGTCTTTCCTGTTCTTCTCCTTCTATACTCCCTAATCCTGGCACCGAAAGTCCATCTTAGACACCGACTCTGTTGAAGTGGTGCCCCCGTGGCAGCGATGTGCAATGGGCGGTGCCAAGAGGGTACCCCCAGAGCATTTCGTCCAGGCGGCGAAAGGCGAAGAACCCCAGACACCTGACAGCGATGTGCCTGGGTGGCGAGAAACGACAATCCTGGATGCTTGAGCGATGAATCCAGGTGACGAGAAGCGGTGAACTCCACATCTGTGACAGCTTTCCGATGACATGCTTTTCCGAAGGGTGCCGGCATCTTTCCTTGTTCTTCGTTTTCTTTGTCCCTTAATCCTACAACCGAAAGCCTATCTTAGACACCGACTCCGTTGGAGTGGTGCCCCCGTGGCAGCTACGTGCAATGGGCGGTGTTAAGAGGGTGCCCTCAGAGCATTTCGTCCAGGCGGCGAAACCGAAGAACCCCAGACACTTAACAACGATGTGCCTGGGTGACGAGAAGCGACAAATCCTGGATGTGTAAACGATGCGCCCAGGTTTCGAGAAGTGGTGGCCAGGAACTGATGTGTATGATGCGGTGAAATCGCAATTCTCAGAGTTCTTGGAATTATTCATCTCCAAGTTCGATGTTTGAGATGATACTTGCAGGTATAGGACCGGATGTGCCCTTGTTGACAAAACTTTTCTTGGTACTGACCCCTTAGATTTGATTGAATTGTCCTCTTGACTTTTTTGCCCGATGGGCCATCGTCCTCTTCTTGAGGTTCTTTTAATGTACGTAAAAGAGGAGCCGAATGATGTCCTCAATCCAAACCCTGGAATTGATCAAATATTTCTTGATGTACCTGCAGTGAATTCTGTAAAATTAAGCCAAATGAAACAACCTTGGATGTCGAACAGTGGACTGTACTTTGTATTTGATTAATTGAGTATTAATTAAATTGTTGGTTAACTGTGTTATTTAAATTGCTAAATAATAGTAATTTGTGGCCTGTAATTTGTATTTGGAAGAATTACTAGCTTTTCGTTTATTGATGATGACTTGTTCGACTTGTATGTTAAAGTTAAAATATAAGTTGGATCGTAAATCCATCTATATCATCGATGACTTCTTGGACGTAGTCCTCTTTTGGATCGTGAATCCCTCTATGTCATCGATGAACCTTTGAACGTAGTCATACGCGTTCCACTCGAATGAAACGAAAAAAAATGTTGTTTTATTTATATTGGAAGTTTATAATGTTGGTAAAAATAGGAAATATCTATTAAATTATTCTATTTACCATCGATTGCAATAGAAAAATTATTAAAATAAAGCAGAAATTAGTTTATTTTCACAAGAGTGATGAACCACCTAATCAGTACGGGCTCGGATATGTCTAGTCCGATTGAACTCTAGAAATATATATGTGGTAAGCATATTCCACTTGACCGCGGTGTCTTCGTTTTTCAGAAGCACATCTGCCAGAGTTCCAATCTTATAAAGTGCTCCATCACTTTGTTTATTATCAACGCTTGGTGATGTAATACTTGCATCCGATTCCCATTGTTGTTATCAGGTTCTAATTGAATAGCCTTCGTATCGGCGTCTATGGCTTCATCGTACTTTCCTGTATTGATTCGGCCATATGCTTTGCTGTAATTTGGATTGTAGAATAATGCAGAGTTGCAGTCTTTAATCGCACGATCATTTTCTGTTACACGGATATAAACTGCAGCTCGATTACAGTAGAATATTGGGTTTTCCGGATCGAAACTAATTGCCCGGTTGTCTTGGACTACTGCTTCTTGATATTTGCATTCCTTCATCAGGCGGTTGCCTTTATTCTTAATCTGTTCGGCTGTTTCAAGGACTTGCTGTTGCGTTCGATAAACATTGATTGGCACTTCGCATAAATCTAACTTTGCGGCCTTGTTTGTAATTGCCGTTCTTGATTCCAAATCAATGTCGACACTCAGTTCATGTTAGAAACTAGAATAGTCCCGAATCACTGCACGATCCTGTTCTTGATATACGAAGGTGATTGTTTCCCGTTTCACGATTTCTTTGTTTAAAATTATTATTGAATTCATTTGCTTTTGTTTGTTCTGCGTATTTCCATTCATTGGAAATTCGGCAACAATCATTGAAAGCGGTTAGCTTAACCTTAGTTTCCATCCTTTTGTTGATTTAATTAATACTTCATTTAGTTTTGATGATGAAAATAGTGTGACGTCAACACTTAGATTCAATCCCAAAGCACGACACAACACAACTCCTTAAGTTAGGATCCATTCGGATCGCTAATTAATTTATAATAAATTATAAAATGCACCCTACCTTGTTTCGGCGTGTAGCTCCCTCGTTGAGGTTTTTGTATGTCGGACGTGATCCTATGGACGTAGTCCAATTTTGTGGCGCCTTGACTTGTTCCTGATACGGATGCAAAATCTCTTGGTTGTGGCGCCGACTTCTTGCACGGATGTTATACATCCGGCTCGAAGGACCATAATGTTTCGCCAGCTGGGAACCGCAACTCCGATGTTGCCGATGGTTCGCCAACTGGGAAACAGCAAAAAAACAGCAATGATTCTGCGTCGATTAGAACAGCAATAGTTGGCGTTGTAGCCCATCGAATGACTGCCGCATTGGGCAGTAATTAATTGCCGTTGAATGTTATAATGAATTAAACATATTTATTAACACACTAATTTAACATTTATTTTCACTAATTTAGAAGACAATCAAAAATAAACCGTGCTGAAAGCACCGTAAAACCAATTCCATCATTTAACGTTAAAAACATACAGGTGCTGCAAACACCGTATACAAAACAAATCAAAACATTGTAAAAAACAGTAACATGGAAACGTCACACGAATAGACAATTTTGCTTTTGTCTATTCAGCAATAGGTGGCGTTCCGTGTGGTATGTTTTTTCGGAATGGTGTACTGTGGTATATGTTGCGGAACTGCAACACTATGGTATACGGTTCTGATGCATTTTCTTATTCTATTTTCGTTCGGTGTTCTTAACTATTTGCTTGTGTATTGTGTGTGTATCTGTTAGAGACGCTACAACGGCATTTTGTAACATTGGGGGCATCGGTTTCACCAATACGAATGTAAACGCCGTCCACCAATATTTGCAAACAACGAAACCTGATATCCTTGCCCTAACTGAAACCCAGGTCGATTCGTCAACTGATTCGACATATCTTCGTTGCTCAGGATACGGTCGGGAAGGTTATGACGTCCGTTTTTTGGGATGCGCATGGCATAATCTTAATCAATGACCTCCAGAAGAGACAGTCGCAGGAGAGTATTATTATGTAACGTAATTGGACAAACTGAACGACGAAATAAAGAAAAAAACTGCCTCATATGGCGAAGAAAAAAGTTCTGTACCAACACGATAACGCTCCGTCACACAGGTCCTTGAAAGTGTTGGCCAACTTGGACCAATTACGATTTGAATTTGTTGTTCACTCACCGTATTCTCCAGACTTGGCCCTCAGCGATTATTATCTGTTCCAAAATCTCAAGCGGTGACTCCAGAGAAAGAGGTTCAGATCGAATGAGGATGTCAGCGCGGAAACCGAGGCATATTTCAAAGGCTTGGAAGTTTCGTACTACAAAAAGGGCATCGAAATGTTTTATGATCACTATACCAAGTGTATCTCCCTCGAAGGCAGCTAAGTTAAGGAATAAATATAACTTTGCCCAAAAAACACGTGCTTTAATTAAAAATCCCCGGACTTTTCAGCCTATGTAGTAATGGAAATCTAGAATATCGTCTTACTCCTTTTCACATATGCCAGAACTGCGTCAAACGGTTTCATAGATGTGGGTAACTCCGACCGTCGCAAGACAGCTACAAGATAGAAGTAAAGATTTTTGTCTTTACACAAACACGCCCACAAACGGGGATTTTGAGATACCCTTAAATATCAAAAGCAGCGCGAGTGCCAGAAGAGGGAGAGGATAATTAAAGGTACATCAGTCTTAAATGCCCGGATATTACTATGATCAGGAAACACCCGATCAAGCAGAGTATTCCATATTTGTGTGGTTCGACTAAAGAACGATTATCTGCGTTTTCCGTATGTTTGAAGTTGACGATACTATGAATAATGGGTCATAGGATGTTTGGAAGATAGAGAATGTTTGAAAAACGGAATATATTCACCAAGTTTAGTTGGGTGACAATCGTGATATTATATATAGAAATGAGAAAAACTATGTAGCGGCTATGTTCAAAGAACAGAAGGATTTATTTGGGTCTTCAATTAATTGGATTACTCGTTTTTGCACCTCATCGAACACGTGCAGTGTTGTTTAACACATGACTCACCAAATATGGGAATTGAATTCCACTTTAGAGCGAATATTAGCCTTGGCCAGGTTAGATGGGATGAATTATTGCTTGTATCGCCTATATTTAGCCACACTTCCAACAACTTCAAACTTGTGGGTGTTTTAATTAAGAGTCAAAGCACGAGGGTGAATCAAATATAAACGGTAATTTTACTTTTTTGCTTAACAATAAACTGCGAGCTAGATAATCTTGTGCGTAGCTGTTGTTTGGTTAATGAAGAGTGAGGGAAACGGCTTAGCTAGCGGTCGCCCTCGTTTTTCTCCGTTGAGGGCACAGTTTGGTGCTGATACACTGTGGGGAAGAAGTATGTACCTAACAAGGGCACGAGATTCCCTTCTTCCTCCATCATAGTTGTTCCACCGATACAATTTCACGATTGTTAGGAAGTCCGCCGAAAATAACAATCACAATCACCAAACACACTGACAACAACAGACGCCCAGAAACGAAAAGTACGATGCAGCAAAATGTCACTGAGGTTCCGCGGGAAAGAAAGTCAAATGCACTGTCCACCAAAAGAAACAAAACAAGTACATCGTCGCAGCATACCGTCCACCAGAGGTAAAACCAAATGAAAACACTTGCGGCTTGTCGTCCGTAATTTATAACTTTTATTTTATCGGTAATTAAAGCACGCACGGTGCGGACTTAGTTTTAATTAATTTTAATATGGATTAAGCACTTCGACACGACTCTTAGAAACCACGCCGTACCGGCGCCGGTACGGTGGGTGGCGGAGACCCGACCGCCTTGAAGTTTGGAAAACGACTCAACCGATATCCTCTCCGATAAGGATCGTTTTTACCTAACACCAGAGACATGTAAAGTCTCTCTTGGTGGTATAGGAAACCAGATCTTGTGATAAAGGTCGTGGTAGTATGTGTGGTGATCGTTCAGATCAATGCTATTCACACGTGCTTGACAGCAGTGGAACAACGAAACAGGTAGGCGGCAAAGACAAAAGGAAGAAAATGACCAAGTGCGCCGTTGGTAATCCGGGTCATTGTTTACGCGATGCCTCGTCGCTATTATCGACGTTGGGAGAAAAAAGGTGCTAAAAGCAAATTGGATGTTTATGGCATCTCTGGCTGCAGGAGAAACCGGGTTCATATATGCATTAGGAAATGCTGGAGAATTTGGTTTCAGCGTCTATTGCGCTAATTATATGCAGCTGCTTGGGTTGTTTATTGATAAGACAAACAAAAAAGGTTGCCAGGCAATGTGTATGAAAAGGTACATGACGCGGCTGGGAAAATAGACGGCGCAATATTTATGGTCCCTGTCATGACGGTTACATTGAATGCAATCCGAATTAATTTGTTTACAGGAATTCATATAAGGAAATTTGACTGGTGACGTAGATGCCGAAATTGATTGGAAATTCCTGGTAAGCTAATAAAGAAATCTTAAGGAGCAGTGGTATGCGAAGAGAATGCATGAAGGTAAGTTTTCTTTACAGGGGCTTATAGATCATAGATTTGATCTCTTAAATGCGTGCAGCATTTACAGGTACTAATACTGTTGCATTAGCAAACTTAAGGGAGTAGGGTAGTAGTTATGGGGGTTTTTCAGGTAAGTAGACCGTAGGGTTTGGCGGAACCGCTACAACACTGTCTCAGAATCATGTGTATATGTGGGGCAGAGAATTTAAAAGTGGGCGAGAGCATATCAAAAACGAAAGTCATGATCGACGCCCAAGGACAAGTTGTACAGATGACAAGATCCGTACCGTTCGAGAGCTTATTGAAAGTGATCGCTGCTTAACTGTGGGAGAAATCTCATCAGAAGTGTGTATCAGCCGTGGAAGTGTTCAATCCATTACTTTCATAAGGTCTCGTTCAAGTGCCAAGAACTGCCAGTTCCTTCGCTTGGATGATACTAATGATATTCATCGTCGGCGTTATACTGGGATTAATTTTTGGCGACAAGAAGGAGCTTCGGGCTTTAGTGGTATTGCAATCCACTTGATCACACAATTTCTATTGATTATTTTGTCGTTTCTAAGTCCAAAAAAAGCAACGATCTTTTTTAGTAAATGACTGAATTAATTTGGTGGCAATGAGCAAGTGATCGCTTATATGACAAAAAGGGCGTATGAGAGAATACTAACATTAATGTAATAGGTAACAGATTTGATTCCATTCAGAACAATTTGTGTTGTGGAGCTAGAAAGCCTTCAAATATATCTGAAGGCATTGACTAAGTTTGTGCGGTCGAAAAGCTCTTCATTCCGTCACCAGCAAATGAGTGTACACCGTTTAACAATGATTGTGAGGAAGGTCATTCGAACGTACGCCAGGAAGATTAAAAAATCTTACAACCAAATCACTAATGTATAAGACTTTAGCGTTTGCGACGAACGTGTGATTCGAAATGACGCTATGACGGTTAGAATCACTAAAAATGTAACCAATGCTCAACACATCAGGCCACTGCCGCGTGTACGAATTAGATTTCTAAACTCAAGCACACTCAACTGATGTGCAACTGTTATGTTATGGCTATGGTATACGGCCCTGATGCTTTGCTTATTCGAATTTCCTTTCGGTGTTTTCCACTATTTGCTTGTGTATTGTGTGTGTATCTGTTAGAAACGCCACAAGACCACGGGCAGGTGTACACGAGGATGTTTTTTTTTTTAAGTACAAAAGCTGTGGATCGCGATGTTATTCGTAACTACTTTGGTATACGTCTTTGATAATCTGGTTTTTGATTGTCTTTTGTGATGTGTCTTCACTGCGGTTTGATGTTCCTGTGTATCGGTTGAAAATGCCGGAAGTGAACTAGGTTGTGGGTAATGAACGAGAAATCGTTTATGAAACTGTATAATATAGTCAAATGAGAGTACGAAGCCTCGGGCTACAATATCATTCATTTCAGGGGAGACAATTTGGCACCATCTAGCACTGTTTGAATTGAACGGCCATAAGAACAACATCTTGATCATTCATTAACTCTATTATCAAGTCGATAGGAATACAATTTCGTAATTTTGACAAAAAGGCTATATCTCAAGTCTGTAAAATTATTCTGCAAAAACTTGTTTTCATCGGTGTAGTGGATAAAGAAGTTACAATTTTCTCCAAAATATCCCACCGGATCAGGGGGGGGGTAGCGAACATACAGGGCAAAGCCACTGATTGCTTTCAACCCGGCGAAGGTCAGGACGACCCTGTCCCTGTTCAATCCAAGTTGACATGCAGTCTCCAGGTCTCACCCCTGGATAGATACTTTGGAACCCGCCAAGTACTGAATAAATGCATGCAGCGACATCCTGAGAAAGGTTGGCGCAAGGCTAATAACCTTGCCCCCAACAATAAATTATTATGGAAAATTGAACTACCCTCGGATATAGGCCGAATAGACGACGACGACCTCGGATACGAAAATGGCTAAACGATTTGAGAATTTTCTCATGGAACGTTCGCTCACTATACAGAGTTCAAACTGCACAGCAGCTTCCTGATACCCTGGCCGCAAAAAAGGCTGACATAACAGCATTACAAAGTATACGGTGGGCGGGAAGGGGTGATATTCAAAGAAACGAGTATGACATTTATTATAGCTGTCATGCAAAACACCATGTCTTCGGGGTAGGATTTCTAGTCAGTCAAAAACTGAAAACTGTCATTATCGGCTTCAAAGCAATAGACGAAAGGCAATGCACTCTTCCCGTGCGAGGCAAGTTTAAGAACATAAGCCTCATAAACGTTCACGGACCTACAGAGTGGACCCCTGACGACGAAAAATAAAAATTCTACGAGAATGTCGAACGGGCCCTCAATGCCTGCCCAAGATACGATGTGAAAATCGTTCTTGGTGATTTGAATGCGAAAATAGGTCCGGAGCCGGCTTTCAGGCACTACGCAGGTTCCCATAGTTTGCATAAGAACACTAATGACAATGGACTACGAGTCAGCGAACTGTCAGAATCAAAAAACTTGCTCGTTGCGAGTGCCAGATTTCCGCGTAAAGACACCCACAAAGCCACCTGGGTATCACCTGCTGGAGCCAAAACCAAAACCAAAAACCAAACTGACCACCTGTTGATAGATCGCCGAAACTCCTCAAGCCTGTGAACGGTACGAACGTGGTGCCAACGTCGACTCGGATCATTATCTTGTTGGTATAGCTTTCCGAGCGCGGATTGCCTTACGGAGACGTATTGCACCCGCGGATCAGGTTCGGATCAAAACGGCTGTCTTACGCAATGAGAACACCAGTAACACCTTTGGTCATGCGTTAAGACTCGCCCGAAGACTAGTCGAAGGGCTCGATGGAGGGAGAGTAATGCCTAGACCCAGAATGCCAGGCGTAGAAGAGAAATGGACACGCCTTAAGAATACTGTCATTAGTACTACGAATTCTATCTTAAGCAGTAGTCGTAGAGATCAGAGCTACTGGTTTGATGATGAGTGCAAACTAGCGACTGAAAGTAAGAATGCTGCATACCGGACAATGCAGCAGTTTCATAGGACGCGTGTACGCGAGGAGAAATACAAAGAGCTCAAAAGATCGGAAAAAAGACTTCACGACAAAAGAAAAGTGGCTGGAAAAAAACCCTCGTCTGTGAAATAGAGAAGAGTCCAGAGAGAGGTCCGCACCAGGTGCGGAAGTTCTACCAAGTAATCCGTAGTATGACGCGGTACACACCACGCTGCACTTATTGCAAGGATTAACGGTCAGCTCACAGAAGAACCGCTGGTTCCACCAATGCAAGATCAAGCCCAAATGCTGCCGCCACCAAGCATTGAGGAAACATTAAAAGCCATTAGACAGCTCAAATCAAATAAAGCCCCTGGAGCTGATGGCATACCAGCTGAGCTGATCAAACAAGGAGGGACAGCGTTACATCACGCAATTCATGAGACCTTGGTGCACATATAGGAGCAAGAGGAGATGCCGGAAGATTGACGTCGTGGATTAATTTGCCCCATACATAGGAATGGAGATATAACACTGTGCAGCAACTATTGGAGTATAACATTGCTGAGTTCCGCCTATAAGATACTCTCCACTATCCTACAAGATCGGATATCCCCATACGCTAAAGTCACCATTGGTCAATTTAAGTGTGGCTTCATCCCAGGCAAATCATAGATTGATCAGATATTTACCCTTAGGCAGGAGATGTAAAATTGTCAGGAATTTAAGATTCCATTATATCATCTATTTATAGACTTTAAGGCCGCCTACGACAACATAGCCAGGGTAGAACTATATAATGCCATGACTGAGTTCGGCATTCCAAACAAATTGATATGACATTGTAGGTTGACCATGACCAACGTAACTAGTCAAGTAAAAATAGCCGGGTCTAAACCAAGAAACATCTTTAATGGGCTCCGACAAGGGAACGGTCTGCCCTGCCTCCTCGTCAACCTGGCTTTGGAGAAAGCAATCCCGGACTCTGCGTTACAACAAGAGGGACCATTGTCACCAAGTTCAGCCACATACTTGCCTACGCAGATGACATCGACCTCTTCGGTAGATCCGATTCGGCTGTAAAGTACTGCTTCACCCAGATCGAGCAGGCGACACAAAAACTGGGACTGCACATTAATGATGGAAAAACTAAGTACATGGTGGCAATTTCTGCGAAGAGAAGACCTAATATTGGTCAAACTATCAGGATAGTGGAGCACGAATTTGAAGCAGTGCAATTTTTTAACTACCTTGGATCAATAGTAGCAGCCGATAACAATATGGAAGAAGAAATACGCTGATGACTGATCAAATCCAACAAAGCGCACCTATGGTATATCAAAGGTCTTTAAGTCCCGAAATGTATCCAGAACATCTAAGATACTACTGCACAAGACCATGGTCTTACCAGTGCCCATATATGGATCCGAGACCTGGGTGTTCAATAAAAGGCACTCTGAACTCTTAGCTGCGTTCGAGAGGAAGGTTGTGGGGGTTTTCTCTATTCTACATGAGAAACAACCCACAATTCCAACCAACATTTCCACCTAATTTCGACCGCTTTCAGCGCGTCATACTTACCAATTTCCTTTATATGTATTCCCCTGTAAAATATTTCAAACGGACGTATAGCTAAACTCATCATCCTTTGCAGATAATGCATAATTGAGTTTAGCTACATAAATGTCATACGGCAACTCTATTCTTGCTAACCATGAGTTTCCCATCGGAAATCTCATAATGTCGGTTAGCAACAACAAGTCTAAAAGAACGACGCTGTTGCAACATAGCAAAATAGCTGGGGTAATTTCAGCGTCATAGAGTCTGGTTCTCACGCGAATTATTTCCCAAACATCAGCGGCGTCCTACCGACTTTCCCTCAGATCACCCATTCGCTTGGGATCAACGATCTCTCTTTGCAGGGGAGTAACATCCGCTAGGGTTCTCTCTCATTCGCATTTCTTTCCACGGTTCAATGCGCTTTAACTACACCATAGCCGTACCACTGGGTCAGTAGGTCGTGTCAGTAGCTGCATCTGATACCAACACACACAACCAAAGCTACCCCGAGATCACAGCATATCATGTTTTCTGTTCTCTCATTCTTCATGTCCGTCAATTACCCTATTAACAAAAGTTACTCATACTTTGACGGGCGTGAGGTTGAGAGAGCAGAGGCGTGGTCTCTTTTGGTTGTCCTGTGTATAGAAAGAAATTTGGATTTCAACCCCAATTCACACTAGTCGCTAACCATCACCCAAACGGAGCACACGTCTCCTGAGTCGCATTTCGATCACGAGCACGTAAGGTCGCGTCGCGTCAAAAATCGGAGTGAATAAACACTGAAACGCGAATTTATAAAAGGATATTAAATAAAGAAAAAAATAAATGTGACATCTAACAAACAAATTCAGTTAAGTGCTTTCATTCTTTCTTCCCTTTGCTGTGGACAAGTGTTTGGGGGAAGTTAATGGAATACTTGCCGTACGTCGGCATCACTACTTTTACCCCCACATTGGTGACTGGACTAGAACACGCACCTTCAACACAAAAGAAAAGTGCCGCAAAACAAAAATTTTTCAACAAAAAAATCAAAAAACCTTCTGATTATAAACTCAACAAAATTCAAAAAAACATTAAACAAAATCCAACTAAGTAAAAGTTAACCAATAGACAGTGCCAAAAAGAATAAATTTAAAAAAAAAAAAAATATCAAAGTTAAAGTGGGAAAATTATTTAAAAAAAAAAAAAAGACAATAAAGAACACAGTGACAAAATTTTAAAAAATTGAAAAATTAAACATATTCAGTTCGCAAAAACCAAAAAAAAAAAAAACGACTAAAAAAGTACAGCTTAAACAAAAATTCTTCAACAAAAAAAATTCAGACAATTTAAAAATTTTCAAAAAACCAAAACAAAAAATTTAAAGACATTTGAAAGGGCAAGTAGAGCCCCACCTCAGCTGTACCATTACCAGTTTTACATCAGAGGACATCTCATCTGTAACACCACGGCGACGTAACCGATACCGCCCACCTTTTAAAACCCAGCTCTGGACACCAGACGCAACAGTTCCAGAAATTCAGGTTTTCCTCTTTAGTTAAGTTTTAAAGTGTTCATTTCTCTTTTCGGTGAGCTCCATCCGAGCCTCTAAATTTAAATTTTCTTTTCAACTAATTTTGATAGTGCAAATAAGCAGTTGTAATAAATTATATTTGAAAGCTTCTATTAAGAACTAAACTTAAATTTCTATTTAAAAAAAAAAAAAGGAAAGGAACGATAGCTATCAAGTAATTTGCATGTAAACTCAAATTTATATATAAAAATTAATTTAAATTAAATTCCATTAATTATCAACGTTCCTTACTGCTGACTGATTCCTGGAAGCTATAAAACAAAAATTAAAGTGTTTTGAATTTTCAATAACAAAAACAGAGACAAACGATATTTATTTAGAAAGGTATATACATCCTAAATAAATCAAATAATATCAAAAAGATACAATTTCGTAATCACTAGACTTATTTTTAAGAAATACGTGATAAGATAATCCGATCTATAGAGAATAATCGATCGAAACTTGTAAACGTATCGAACTTATACATTGCTAACTGGATCATAAGCACCAGTTATTTTAAGTTAAGTAAATTTAAACATTAAAACGAACAAAAGTAAACTCTTTCAGAATTATACTAAGCTTATTTAATTACCATAACACAGTACGTAAAATTATATAATTAGCTTAGTAACTCGGATAAATCCGTTATTTTCCTTTTGTACCGCAGGAATATTTGTAATTCTTTTAGTTTGTCTCACAATATACCGACACAATTTTGTACCTTGCCAAAAATTACCAATTTATCGGAAAAAAAAGATATAATTAACGTGAAAACCGCGACAATTTTTCAGCATCACTCGACGCGACTGTCTTTAGTGACTCCTCTCTACTTCACGTACTCCTTTGCGACCTTTTCGCTTCCTCCACAGACACAACTCGTCTCTTCTCAATCTCCAAATCTCCGGTTTCCCCTTTTCACCTTCGGCACCACAATGCCCACCACGCGAGCCGGTACATCCCAGCAGGCGCAAGCGCGACCTCAATCCCCCGCTTTTCATGACGCTTCTAGCGACGATTTGCCATCCCACACACAAAGTGTAAAACTCCCTCCGTTCGACGAGGAGGATCCAGAGCTTTGGTTCGCCATAGCCGACCGTTTTTTCCGTTTCGCTAACATCCACGATGAAGAACATCGTGCTGTAGAATTGTTGCGGGTTCTGGATGGGACACAGCGAATGCATGTTGCGCAGGCGATCAGGTCACCGGACCCTGATCCCTACAGCAGCATGCGGGAGAGTCTCCTTAAAGCTTTGGACCAACCCACCAGCATCAGACTACAGCGATTGGCGAGCGAGACAAATTTTTCAGGTATTAGACCATCCCTTTTCCTGACTCATTTACGCTCGATAGCGGGGACCAGGATCTCGGATGATCTAATTAGGCCACATTTTCTGAGGAATTTACCTCAACATGCCCGCTCGGCATTAATGGCCCAACCTAATCAAAGTTTGGACTATTTATCTAAGGTGGCTGACGCTATTATGGAAACCGTAGACCCACAGTCTGAGCTCCATTCATATCACGACGCGGCGGATAGTCAACACGTCACACTGCCTACACGGCATCCACGGCACACATCACCTTCTTTTGCAGCACCCAGGACTGCTCCAGCAGCGTCATCTTCTCAGCCACCCTCCTCATCCTCCAGAAGGCACGCTCCTTTCTGCACAACCTGTCTCCACCAGCGAACCCACAACCGCGGGCCCAACGAGTCTTCGTCAGATAGCTCCCCTGCGCCCGCCACTAGATCCGACCTTCAAGCGTTGCAGGCCACACTCCGCCGCGAGTTAAATCAAATCCTCGCGAAGGTTCGAAGCGACCATCGAAATGCGCATACCCAACGGGTAGGTCGACATTCGCCCCCTCAAAATACCACACCTGTGGATCAAACCACGAGGGACCACGGCGCTCGTCGCTTATATCAGGTGACTGCACGCATCACGTGCAGTTTTTGCCATAAATTAGGCCACCTATACGACGAGTGCCGGAAAAGGCGAAACACACCTTTCTGCCGGGAGTGCTGGCAGTATGGCCACGACATTGTAGAATTTCGTACGCGATGTACCACACTACCACAGAACAAATCTCCGTGCCAGCAGAGGGACTCCCAGAATAGAACACACCCGGGACCACACCAACCATCTGCCTCCAACACCCCAGCAACATCAAACCCCCGAGTCTATAGCATTCGCAGTTGCTGCGAGTTGTGTGGCCGTACAGGTCACACACAGAACATATGCAAAGACAGGGTAAAAAGGGGATGGCACGGATTCGATAGCAAAGGGTCACCAACAAGGTTAACGACATACAAGTCTACAACTCCAACACAAACGCGCAAGGCTAAGACTGTACGTCAACGCCAGCCTCCACAAAACTGCACCACCAAGGGCGGCAAACAACTCCCCATACCGACGTATGGACGAAAAATGCCGACCCTAGACTCTGTTCTTCTCCATCCCGCACACGGCACCCCGTCGCTGCGGAGAAAAATTAACACTGGACGTGAAGCTCCTCCATCCCGCACACGTAACTTCGTCACTTCGGATGCGAGCGAGCTACCGATGGGTCACGACCTACTTGGATGTCATACCTGTTGGTCTATGCAAACAACAACAGGCCAGTGGACCGCACCGCAATCCCTTTGTCCCCGTCGGCAACACACGCGGTACCAACCAGGTCCACTTCCATTACAGACCCAAGCCCAGCCACGACCCAGGAACACGTCTACACGACAGAGCCAAGCCTTACCACCGCAACTACTGGGTTAATCCAAACCAGCCATACTCCAAACACACGACTCTCCTTCCGATACTTCACCTAGCGCTCCTCCAACCATTCTACTCCTTCCGCCCTACCATTATTTCGTGACTACGTCACTGGCGGGGGAGTACTGTGGGGGTTTTCTCTATTCTACATGAGAAACAACCCACAATTCCAACCAACATTTCCACCTAATTTCGACCGCTTTCAGCGCGTCATACTTACCAATTTCCTTTATATGTATTCCCCTGTAAAATATTTCAAACGGACGTATAGCTAAACTCATCATCCTTTGCAGATAATGCATAATTGAGTTTAGCTACATAAATGTCATACGGCAACTCTATTCTTGCTAACCATGAGTTTCCCATCGGAAATCTCATAATGTCGGTTAGCAACAACAAGTCTAAAAGAACGACGCTGTTGCAACATAGCAAAATAGCTGGGGTAATTTCAGCGTCATAGAGTCTGGTTCTCACGCGAATTATTTCCCAAACATCAGCGGCGTCCTACCGACTTTCCCTCAGATCACCCATTCGCTTGGGATCAACGATCTCTCTTTGCAGGGGAGTAACATCCGCTAGGGTTCTCTCTCATTCGCATTTCTTTCCACGGTTCAATGCGCTTTAACTACACCATAGCCGTACCACTGGGTCAGTAGGTCGTGTCAGTAGCTGCATCTGATACCAACACACACAACCAAAGCTACCCCGAGATCACAGCATATCATGTTTTCTGTTCTCTCATTCTTCATGTCCGTCAATTACCCTATTAACAAAAGTTACTCATACTTTGACGGGCGTGAGGTTGAGAGAGCAGAGGCGTGGTCTCTTTTGGTTGTCCTGTGTATAGAAAGAAATTTGGATTTCAACCCCAATTCACACTAGTCGCTAACCATCACCCAAACGGAGCACACGTCTCCTGAGTCGCATTTCGATCACGAGCACGTAAGGTCGCGTCGCGTCAAAAATCGGAGTGAATAAACACTGAAACGCGAATTTATAAAAGGATATTAAATAAAGAAAAAAATAAATGTGACATCTAACAAACAAATTCAGTTAAGTGCTTTCATTCTTTCTTCCCTTTGCTGTGGACAAGTGTTTGGGGGAAGTTAATGGAATACTTGCCGTACGTCGGCATCAACACTTTTACCCCCACAAGGTCTTAAAGAGAACCGTTGGCCCCTTATGTGAGGGAGGACGTTTCCGGAGACGCTACAATCATGAGTTGTACGCGATCTACCTTGAATCTAATCTTGTAAGACAAATCAAGCTCGGCAGAGTCCGGTGGGCGGGACACCTAGCTCGAATGAGCGAAGAGGAGCCACCCGGAAAGTCATTTGTGGCAGGATGTTTGGAAGTCGACAGAGCGCAGACTTTGTCTACGATGGAGGGATGGCATAGGCCAGGATGCCCATAGCCGGGGAGTGCCAAATTGGGTGATATCGGCTCGAAATCGGGACCGGTGGAGAGACTTGCCAAATAAGGCCAAGTCCGTATCCCGGTTGTAGTGCCGATGATGATCATAAATCCTTACTTCATGTGGGAGAAGTGTAGTATTTTATCTCTGTAAGAACTTTACGCGAAAAATGTGCGGTCTGCTATCATTCCTGGCCCACTTGAATACTTGTGGCAGTTATGTATATGTACTGAGACGGTGTACTCAGTGGTCAACCCCCAGTAGTTGTCTTAGACGTAGAAAATAAATGAAGAGCACTTGATATATCGATTGAATGATTTATTTTCAAACCGCAAGTCCAATTATGTTCAATTTTAATATGTAATTAGTTGATTCCTTTTGGTTCACCGCAAATCCACTCTTAAATTCAATTTAAGTCGTTGATTGTAGTTGTTTGATTTCTCTTGATTCCCCGCAAATCCACGCGACAAGTGGAGAGCAACATATGGTTCAGAATTGTGTCTCGCTAACAACAGCGTTTACATGTAAGGTCTTAATTTCTTATAATCATAACATAACAAGAAAGTGTTGCCGGTATAAGTTTGTAACCTTTCTGCATAATGATGATACTCTTTTTGATATAATAATTATTATCTGGAGGAAAATAAATCAGTGGTCTTTCGCATGTGTACGAAGTAATCCGCTTCGTGTGGTCGGTGGGTTCCCTTGTGTGTTCAATCATTTGTGTTGGGAACCAACATGCTCCCCGCAAGGCAGATTGAGTATTATGGCGGATTATTTATTGATATGCTTGTTATTATCATGAAAGGTGTCGATCCTCAGGTTCTAACGCTAGAAAGTGGGCAATCGAAAGGTCTCGTAATCAAATTTGTTTAAAAAAACATCGACTTCGGATGATGATGCCTTGTAAATGATTTGACTGTCATAATATAAGTCAGTGTTTGACGTGCTCCAATTATTGAATAATCAGTTTGTGAGAAATTATATAAGTTTGATTGATGGTCATCAATCTAGTTACGTTAAAGGCCCAGTACATCAAATTTGTATGTATCACTCGTGTATAGATTATCATCATTCTTATTTGAAGATGTTTGCGATAGAGCCTTGTCAATACATGTGAAATTTCTCATCATCAAGTTTTGAAAGGCAATCTTGGGTTGAGGTGTTTTCTGTATTATCAGTGGTGGTGATGTGGGGGGCGAAGTTGGTATGCCGGCGTACGGCACGGGGTTCCCTTCCACTCCCCATTATCATTACAAGTTCAGCCGAAATTGTTTTTAGGAACGGTTCAAAACACACAGTTGGTAGTCACCGGAAAATCCAAATATAAAACGCACTAAATGTTATTCAGATATGATTTTATTGTTTAACTTTTATTAAATTTAATTAGATTACAGAAAACAGATTCTAATTACACTGACGATGAAACGGATGCACGAAAGATGTAAGACAGTGTACTCTACTGGTTTCACAGATGCTTTACTTATTTAGAATTTCTTGATTAGTTTGTTATATGTTATTTTTTAATTTTCACTTGAATTAGCACTCACGCAGCAAACTCGCGCGAGGCGACTCGACTTTACTCTATGCTCGGGGGTTTAAGATTCGCGACTACACGGGGAACGGAAGACGCACCAACCGGATCGGTGGCTGTAATACGACTTCCCGAGGAAAGAACTCCGACCTCTATTCAATCCTCGGTTAAGGGTGAGATTTGTAGGTGAAAGAGAACGTTTTCTTCTTAGGGTGTGGCCACCAAGGAAATGCCATCTCTCCTTACGGCCAGTGACCGATTGAAAGGCGATCTCTGGCACGCCGTAGTGTGCGTGTGTGATCGTATAGATCTTGCATCGAGGCCATGAGAACGAAGCAGAATGAGGGTAAGGGCAAAGCGATCGTGAAGATCATTGTTTATGATGTACATTGCGGGTAAATAAATAGACAGCAATGCATCGAGGAAATGGTGCTAAAAGGAAAGATGGGACGGGGGCATCATTCAAATCTCGGATGAGTGATGCCCTTGCGTAAATAGACGCATAGCCATAAGAGAAAGGTGCTAATGGATTGGGATACTTTATACAATGAAAATTGTATATCGTATCTTGCGTCGGTGAAAGAAACGAATCCCTTGTCTGCATTTGTATATGCAGGGTAATTCTTTTGTGGCAACCCGCGAAATTGGTGGTTGTTTGTTCGTTAGACAAGGGATCGTGTTCGGGTATATTCCAGCTGGATAAACAAGCTGCCCGACGCTGCTTTAGTCGTTGGACAAGGGAATCGCCAGCCAATGTGTATGTATGTATGTGGGGCTGGGAATAGCCGACTCAAGGTTAATATTCCCAGATTATGTGGTTACATTATATGCGAACCGCATTGTTTCTTTTCAGGAGTAATGTTTGACGTTTAAGGAATACGACGCTTGGTCGATAAAGAATTCTTTTAGGATAATTCTGCCGATGCGTTGATGCGTGGAAAATGCCCTTGTGGGATAAATTCTTTTTACAGGAGCTTTAAGATAAGCTTAATGCGTGAAGTTTTTTCAGGTGCTAATGCAATTGCATTATCGGGAAACAATGAAATTTGAGGGCTTCAGCACAGGAAGCTTGGGGGTAATTGGGCGAGTAGGCAGCGCCGTTTGGCGGAACCGCCACGGTGATATTTGGAGAATTTTTAAAATCGAATTTATTGGCTATTAAAGTGACTGTTGATAAGATGGAAAATGGATCGTCGGTTGTAGTAGTTGTGGTTGATGTCGTAGTTGAAGTTATATCATCAGGTATAGCTGTACTTAACGAATAAATACCCTTAGTTAATTTAAAGTCTTTTTATAGCTTCCTGATCGTTATATTGAGACTCCTCGATAGTATAGTGGTTAGTATCCCCGCCTGTCACGCGGGATACCGGGGTTCGATTCACCGTCGGGGAGCCTCTGGCGCAAGACGAATGACCTTGCCCAGAAAAACAAATTATCATGGAAAATTTAAAAAGCCTCAGGACTTGCTAAATAAGGTCAAGACCGGTTCCCGGTTGTAGTGCCGATGATGATAATGATCGTTATATTGATCATGGGGAAGATATTTCGAATTGTCTATATTACTATAAGTGAATTCGCTAATATAATCGAATGGACAAGCAGATGTTATTATTAACGCCGTTAATGTTATTGGGGATGGCATTGTAGGGGAAGGTTTTGCTTAAATTGTCGTGTTTAAATAGACTAATTGATGTATTATTTACACACTAATTTTCCTGTTCTAATGTACTTGTTTGGCTGCTGGGAAATTGAATGTTATTATCATTTTTATTGGGTGCAGTTGTTGTTGTTGATTAAAGTAATGTTAGAGTGGTTGGTAGAGATGATTTGAATGAATTTTCTCTGGACACAAGTGTTGATGATTTACTAATTATTGAACTGATAGTAGATGATGATAGTGATGTAGTTGTGCTTGTTATTGATATAGACAGATTGAACTCATCTAAATATTAATGTACATTGTTAACGCAAAGGCTAAATCTAATCGCGAACGGCGCTTTCTTCAGCGACGTCCCAACAGTTACGCCTTAGCGGACTGTATTTTTTCCGGCACTGGCCGGCCAACGATAATTTCATTGCTAATCGGTAGGATTGCACCTCCGGAGCCGGACTCTTCTCTAGATTGGCGGGCGCTGGAGTCTTGCCCAGTACAATTCACTACGACCTGCGAAACGAATAAGAAAAAACAACACGACCAAGAAGAGAAGATATTCAGAACGCGACCCAAATTATTCGCTTAACGTTTGTTTATTAAATTCCTGTGACAATTATGATCGGATCTGTATTTTCTGATGCTCTCTGTAGCTGGTCTTGATGAAGACCAATTGGGTAGGAGTTCCTTCGACGACTCCTACTGCTTCATCGATGTGCCCGCCTTATAAAGGCCCGCAGTTGTCCCCTCCTTCGCTCGTTTCTTGGTATCTGCTTTTCCTAGTGGCTTCCTGGAATCGCCGCGCCACTGATCGTTGTTTCCCTGGAAATGGTGTGCTGGCGCTTGTCTTGCCTTTCCTGGGAATTCGTGATGCATCGCCAACATACATCGTATTCATTGTTCAATGATAAATTAGTTAGCTTTCGGTGGTCACCATCACTTCGGGATGTCGAAGTTACTGGCGATGTTATAACTGAATCATAAGATGTTAATGATGGTAGAAAATCTTGTTGTTTTCTTATATACATGTAACTTGTTGTGGTTGTGATTATTATTGGTGTTGTTGTGGTTGTAATTGAATTCTCTGATGTTACTTGTATTTTCTGTTGAATGATTTGTGTTTGAGCTGATGTTGTTGCTGCGTTTCAAAATTTTGTTGTACAGGTTGTTGAATCAATTGAATTTTTGATGTTTGCGTAGAAAACCGTTGATGTTGTAGATGTTGATTTTGTAATTGTTGTAACTGTTGAACCGGTTGCAGTGATGATGTTTCCACATTTTTCTGTATTTGACCATTTACAATTTGTGCTGTAACACTTACAGGTGATTTCGTTAATGTGGCAGTCACTGTTGATGTTTTATTTTTAGCGTCATAATGCTATTTGGGTGCTAGATGTTCTTCTGTCCAAGTATTATTTGAAAGGACAGTTGAAGAATAGTCGCTGTTCCACTTGTACTTTTTTCCTGATTTAGTGACCGTGGGCGGACAAATATAATTGGTAATTGAGTGGAAGCACTCTGTTTGTTGGAAGATACTTGAGAACCTGGAATAGTCGTAATAACAATATTATTTTGTCCAGATGACGAAATAGTTCGTATTTGAAATGTTTGACTTGGCGTCAAAGCAAGGGACTGAACTTGGGTTTGCTGTAGTGTTGTACAGTTTCCGGGATCGGTTGTTGTATTGTTTGTTGCTGCAATATTTGCTGTTGTTATTCCTGTTGTTGGATTGGATTCATTTTTTTCCTTGTGAGGTATGTTGTTGCTGCTGTTGTTGTTCAACTAAAGCTGTACCTGCAGCAAAATGTTGTTGGAGTTTATTAAAATTACGCAATAATAGTGCAGCTTTATTAGCATCGGTTAAGGCTTCATTGGCTTGCAGTTTATCAGTAATGTTATCATTACTTTCAACCTCGTTTAAATCATGGTTTCCATCAATATCAGATGTGTTCGAATAATGGTTATCGCCATCTGGATCGCCTTCATCATGATGGTTTTTTGTATATTGTTGCTTTCGTGTTGCTGCGAATACCTTGTTCCATTAATTTCAAGTTCAACAACACCGTCTTGTTGGATGCCGGTTTTATCACTGTTACTGTAGCCATTTGACTCTAGGATCGTGCAATGTGTTGAGTAGTGAATACATGATCCAGAATGTTTATGCTTTGTAAATGGCAATGCTGCAGTCTCGTATTTCGGTAATAGCTGCCGCTGTCGAATCAACTGATCCATTGGTTGTTGTATCATGATCAAATGGAATTTCATTGTGCATGAATCGTTGATTGCTGGTCTTCTTCTCTTTAATTTTGTCATTTTGAAACCAAACCTGCACAACACGTTTCTTGAGGTTGACCTTTTTGAAGATCTCTTCAAGCATTTTACGACCGGGATTCTATTCGTTCTGATAGCATTCATATAAGAAATTCCATTGTTCCGAAAAAATGGTTGTGCATAATCTCTTGCTGTTCTGCTTCTCAGTTGTTGTTATGATTTCTTCCATTTGATGAACGGAATTCGTTGATGTTGTTGTTAACAGATCCTGTTGGCTGTGTTGACTTGATGAACCCATATCGGTGTCGATGTTTTTATTGTTGTTCGTCGCGTTAGTATCGTTATCGAGAGAAGAAGCTTTTGATGCTGGAATACTGTGTTACATATTGATAGCTGACCAAATAAACGGATGAATAGATAGTTATAGTTGGGGTAGTGGCGCCAGTCGATGATGCATCCTTACGATTTGATATGATTCAAGAGTTCTGTGGCGTTTCTAACAGATACACACACAATATGCAAGCAAATAGCGAAGAACACCGAAAAGAAATTCATATAAGCAAAGCATCAGAGCCGTATACCATAGCGATAACATAACAATTCTACATCAGTTGAGTGTACTTGAGCTTAGAAATCGAATTCGTACACGCGGCTAGAGCCTGATGTGTTAAGCATTGGTTCAATTTTTTGTGATTCTAACTGTCATAGAGTCAGTTCAAATCACACTTTCTTCACTCTCATCGCAAATGCTATAGTTCTCTTGTAGAATTGACTGGTCTTGTTGGTTTGTTGATTGGGTATTTAAATGCTGATTATGGTTTGTGGAAGTGACCGTGTAATTGATATTGTTGATTGCAGTTGTCGTATTGGTTGTCATAGAAGATTGGTTTGTTGTTGGAGTTGGTGATACTACGGTCCAAGCATCCGTTGTATTCGATATCGGATTGTAGCTGACTATAATATAGTTGTTGTCGTCGGTGGTATCGGTTTCTTCGTTCCCCAAATTGTTGCCAGTCATTATGCAGTTGTGTGCATCTGGTGATGCACTCATTGTCGTTGTATTGGCATTGCTCACAATACCTACTGTTGGTGAAGTTATTGAAAATTGATGATATTGCTGAACCGTGCGGCTGAGGTAAGTTAATGGTACCGATTAGGTGTGATGGTGTTACCAATATAGCAGTAAATTTCGTTTCGTTTTCATGTGTTTGGTGTTGTTGCTGTTTTTGTTTGATTTGGCTTTTGGCTCATGTTGTCCTTTGTGTAATACCCATATTGTGCACGTATCGACTTCATTAAAACGTTAGGGTACAACGCGTCCTTAATATATTTATGGTCAATTTGTTGTTCTTAGTATTGTTTATCCTGTAAAATTGTCCACATCATCATCATCATCGGCACTACAACCGGGATCCGGTCTTGGCCTTATTTAACAAATCTCTCCACCGGTATCCGGTCCTTATCCGAGACTTGTTAAATTGTCCATAATAATTTGTTTGTCTGGGCAAGGTTATTAGCCTTGCGCCAACCTTTCTCAGGATGAAAATTGTCCGCATGCCAGGCATAAAATGTTCGATTTTGTGTGTTAATTGTCCGGTGCGGGTGTCCGATGTTAACCGTTGGTGCGTTGGGTAGGTGTCCATTGCAGCTGTCGGTTGATGATGTCCGTTGCTGACAGAGTTTTGGATAGGTGTCCAACATTTTGTTTGTTGAAGATGTCACTGCATAGTTGTCCAGAAATTGTCATTTGGCCTGATTATATCGATTGTATTCGGGTCTGGGTTGTGTGCCCGACTGATTACATCGATATCCGGTTCGAAGGACCAAGTACTGAGATTGTGTACTCAGTAGTCGACCCCGAGTAGTTGTATGTTGATATATCGATTGAATGATTTATTATCAAATCGGAAGTCGAATTATATTCAAATTTAATTGTCATATGTAATTAGCTGATGTCTTTTGCCCACTGCAAATCCACTTTTAAATTCAATTTTAGTTGTTGATCATAGTAAGTTGATTCCTTTTGTTTCACCGCAAATCCACTTTTAAATTCAATTTTAGTTTTTGATTGTAGTTATTTGATTTCTTTTGTTTCACCGCAAATCCACTTTTAAATTCAATTTTAGTTGTTGATCGTAGTAAGTTGATTCCTTATGATTCACCGCAAATCCACTCTTAAATTCAATTTAAGTTGTTGGTGGTAGTTAGTTGATTCCTTTTGATTCACCGCAAATCCATTTGTAAGTTCAATTTTAGTTGTTGATTGTAGTTAGTTGATTTCTTTTGTTTCACCATAAATCCACTTTTAAATTCGATTTAAGTTGTTGATTGTAGTTACTTGATTCTTTTTGTTTCACCGCAAATCCACTTTTAAATTCAATTTTAATTGTTAACCGCAGAAGCCACCTTTCAACTACTCCGATAGAGGTAAAAAAAGGTGCCGATCTCTTTTAGAGTTAAAGACCGATAACCGTACACTAAGGTTAGTAGTAATTAATTTTGTTAATTTCCTTTCTGAGTAACAAGAGGCAGTATTTTACACTTATAACATTTTATATAAATATTGATATTTCACACAAATTATTTCTTATACAACAATATAATAATTCAAGGAAGAATGAATAAATAAAACGAATTTAAAACAACCACGAAAACGTTCTCAACCATATGTGACGGTAACTACTGAGCTCCTTAGTCGTAAAAACAACCGCAGTGCGACAAGTGGAGAGCAGCATATGATTCAGAATAGTGTCTCGCTAACAACTGCGTTTACATGTAAGGTCTTAATTACCCATGAGCTTAATATAACAAGAAGATGTTGCTGGTGTAAATTTGTAACCTCTCTGCATAATAAAGATGCCATCTTTGATATAATAATTATTATCTGGAGGAAAAGAAATCTATGGTCTTTCGCATGTATACGGAGTAGTCGCCTACGTGTGGTCGGTGGTTTCCCTTGTGTGCTCAATCATTTGTGTTGGGCACCAACAGTAAAGCTCTAGCAAAATTTCATTTTTGTCTAAATTACGCTTTGGAAACACCTTGCGTAACTTTTTTTTTTCCAATAAATCCTGACGCCCGGTTCTTATATAAATTTTCATCATCAAAGTTTACCTGACGATTGAAAAATGAAAAGTCAAGACAATTCATTTGAAAACGTCGCTATTTATACACGCGTTTAACTCCGTGCGTAATAAAAGAGTAAAACCAGACTTGGCAAAGAAAATGTTCAACGAGTTTTACTATTTGTAATTTTCAGTTAACTCACTAGACACAATAAAATGTTAATAATTTGGAATTTGTATACGTTTCTGGCACAAATGTGGATGAAGAATATCTTGAATTGGTAACTAAGCTGTAAGTTTTTAAACGGTTTTCAGAAGAATCATTTAAACTTTTTGTAATTTTTTGTATGGACTCGCTGGAGGAAAAATTAGTGATATAAATATTGAGAACCCAATTGAACTGGAGCGATTAAAAGTGCGGCTGCATAACTTACACCTAATGGAATTTGAGCTACAGGGCATATACAATAATATTTGTCACGAGTAGTGAATTACTTAAAGAAGTAATTCCTAAATACTCGTCGGCGTTCATTGGTATTATTCGATTTAAACAACCGGAAACTCTTTACTCGTCTGTTCTATGCAAAGCCCGCACCCCGGCCGCCCACAATTATCAAATTCACTTATTGTGAATTTCCATGTTCTGATTAATTTGTGCTTAATCAACACATTACATTATCCACGGCTACCTTAAAAAAATCCATGAAAAATCCAGTCATGATAGCAAATAAAAAAATGTAAATACCCTTTTATGAGACAGATAGTACTACTCATAAAATAAGAAATTACGTAGAAATAATACCACTATGATATACAAAAATGTGTTTGGTATCGTTGCCTGCGAATTGTGCAAATCTTCCATTTATCCAACTTTTGACTCGACTATCCCCAGGGTTCGAAACACAGTCAAAAATTTATCCTGACCAAATTGCAGAAGCTGTAAAATGATTTACGGGAACCGATTTGGAACCACGTACTCCATTTTCTAGCCGGTTCTCCAGCCAAACTCCGAAAGATGGTATAGGAATTCTCTCAATAATTTTATACTGTCTGTAGTATGTTAGATTTATATCTCACCAGACTTTTTGGCGTTGGGATTTGGCCTGTCTTATCCCAATTGAGCCCAAACGGGTAATCTAGGTTTGTATATTTTCATCCATTGTGTTGCCATACCAGAAACGATTGCGCTGTGGCTGCATCTGGTATCATGACTTAGTGTTAGAAACAGTCAAGCAATACATTTCAATTAAACGGAATACGTAATCCGTTAATAATTTAACTTTTAAAAATAAAACAAAACAAAAAAGAAACTTAGAAAAAATGAAAACAAAAAAATTAAGTATATAAATTAAAAAAGGAGTTTAAAATTAAAAATAAAAAGAAAAGGGGAAAAAATTAAGACAAGAAAAACAAAAGAAGAGAAAAGAAATTCACAAATAAAAGAAAAGATTACAGATTACATTTTTTTATTGGGTATCCTTTTCAATGGTGAGGCCACCACACAATTTACAATTCAGAGATATGGTATAAAACAAAACTTGTATTTTTTAATTGAAATATACACTATTTTAGAATAATACATAATGTTGGGCAAAACATTTTGTAAAAGGGAAACATACAACAAAATCCTTTATATAAAGATTATAATACAATATATATATATACATATATATAATAAAATATATAATTATAAAATTAAGATATACTTTTTATTATTTATAAAATATTGTACAACCACCGATTTTCAATCTTAAAGATAGATAGATAGAAACACTCTAGATTTCAGACATCATGTCAAACGGCCACATTTGTTTCACCATACAGCAACTGGAGCTAAATTTTGCCGTAATATATTCGGTCAAAAATAATTGCAATCTAAG
Organism: Microdon myrmicae; assembly: GCA_963931805.1. Taxonomy (NCBI): domain Eukaryota; kingdom Metazoa; phylum Arthropoda; class Insecta; order Diptera; family Syrphidae; genus Microdon; species Microdon myrmicae. The sequence continues at coordinate 77,830,104 of OZ007499.1, forward strand.
ATGGACTTGCATCACTTACAAAATAAACATGTTTTCAATACTGCTAAGAACTAAAACCTCCATCTCCCAAATACTAGAATCTAAATTTTCTTTTACAACTTAATATTTACGATATTATTTTTGATACACAGTGACCGAGTGCGGACGTGTTTTCAATTCGGTGACTGAGTTAAATTAAAAAGTTGCATTTGTGAGTCGCGGGTGTTAAAAACATAAAGACTATTTATAAATAAATTTCAGTGATAAAAGCAGTCAAAACAAAATTAATTTATATGTAACTAATTAAATAAAAGAAAACGAAGCCACGAAATGGAAAAACAGTAACATTTTCGTTCAATGGAAACTGAAATACAACTCATCGGTGCATCGGTCAAAAATTAAAAAGAGTTAATATTAAATTTTGTTTTATTGTTAAAATTATCAAAAATGCTGCCGAAATGTTTGAACTGATGCAAAAAGCTTAGGGAGGTAATTGCTTATTTAAAACACGAGTATTTGATTTGGTCGACCAAAATAAAAAAAGACAAGACAGTCAAAAGACAAAAACTCAAAAGCAAACAAACAAAAATTTAGTGGCATCTCGGGGCGTCGTGCTGGTGCTATAGGTTCGGCTCTCCTGAGAGAAGTGTAATTAAAAAAAAAAATTTTAAAAAAGTGAACGCAAAAATGAACATAAAAAGGTAAAAGAGACGCCGCAAGAAAAATATAGCTACGCTCGAACAGCCAAAGCCACCCAACAACAACCAAAGACGAAAATAAAGCCGGCCAACAATTTCAACATCAACATCAACATAAATTGCAACAGCAACTACTAACACCAAATCGCCCACCGAAACAGCAAGCAGCACAACAGCAGCAGATTAACAATAACAACAAAAATATGGATGCCACCAATCAACACCATCGATATTGAGTGTCTTTGTACGCTAGCTGTAGGTAACAATTTTGTAACTAAAAGACTGGCAGGTAACAGGCATGTCATTCAAACCTATACGGTGGCCACCACGATAAAATAAAAGAGGTACCACGGTAAAACAGTTCACCACAGCCAAGGCAAGAAGAGACAACCGGAAGCTACCCTTCTTTTTGGTCCAAAACCGACCAGCAGAATTGGTGCTCTAAGGACAATTACAGTCCTGGAACATCAAATTGTCACATGTGACAAATTAAAAAAAGCTGCTATGTGTCGGCTGCCAAAAGTTTGGTCACGCAGCGGCGAACTGTGAAATGCAGAACAGTTGCGTAAAATGCGGACAGGACCATAAGGCAGAAGAATGCCCACTGGGGAAAGAAAGGGTAAAAGACAAAGCCCTTCTAAAGTATGTGAATGAGGGGCATCCCGCCAATTATCGAGGATGTCCTAAATTTCGAGAATTAATGTCGAGAAGTGTGACTCGGCAAACAAAAACCGAGACAACTCGAACACAACAATGCCCGTAACATTCCAGCGGTCGTACGCACAAGTTCCGTGAGGCGGGAAAATAACAAAACAAGCTACAGCACTGGTAGCCAAAAATACTCCCACACAGATTGAAACAACATCACAAGCAGACGTGTTCACAATCTTGCTCAATCTACAGAGACAGATGACACAGCTGCAAAGTCAAATAAACGAGATCTACTCGCAGTTGCCAAGTCTAAATAAAAAGTCAATATAAACCCTCTAACCAAAACATCAATCAAAGCTCTTGTCATGAATGTAAATTCACTCAAAAGAACTGAGAGAAGAGCCACTCTTTTCAACCATTTGCAAGACGCTGATGTACTTCTGGCAGGAGAAACAAAGTTAAACCAGAGGCATAAGCTAGGGCACAAAAACTATGATATCATACGAAGAGATCGACCTAACTCCTCACAAGAGGGAAGTGTCGCAATCTTTATTAGAAAAGGAATCCAACATAAAGTTGTATATAGTGGAGAAGTGCGCAGGTTTCGGGTCCTGGAAGCCTGCATCGTACGCATGCCCCTTTAACAAGGAAGAGGTTTGTATGCGATTGTGGTCTATGTACCTGGGGAGCACCAATATAACTTCTTTATAGCAGAGCTGGAGACACTCTTTCCATAGTTACAATTGCACTTGGACAAAAACTATTTTATCCTAGGTGGAGATATGAACGCCAAGCATAAAAATTGGGGAAATTATATATCTAATACCAGAGGAAATCAGCTGGCTCGTTGGTAGGATCTGTATCAAATAGAATACAAAACTGACCTGCGAGCTACGGAATATCCATCGTTCCCTAGAGGTAGATCGTTCTTAGATATGAGACTGTAGCGTTCTACGAACGCACAATTCTGCGCAGGTAAGGTTCCTACCTTCAAAGAACTTACTTACCTGAGAGCGTTGCACGCGCCCACAGACGCGTGCCCCAAAGTCCCACGGTAGGGCCTGCAACTCGCAGCCAACGTTGAGACCGACACCAAAAAGCAAGGAACTGACCGTCCCCAAAGCTTTTTAGGTTAAGCTCAACAATTATAATTCTTCATGCCTGAAACAAAGGTATAAACATCCATGCGTTCTATTCCCAAAAAAAAAAACAATTCCCAAAATGCCATACATGCTGCCTGCGCCCAGGAACATCTCATCGAACCGGCAATTCCGAAGTTCAATACAAAAGAATTGCTATCATCAAATGATGAGCCGATCAACGGATGCACGTGCGGGTAATCTAACGCAAGGACCACCCAAATCCGTTGCACAACAGAAGGCAGCCACGACCTATCGCAATCGAATATATCTCAACGAGATATCCGATAATTTATGAGGAGTTAAGCCAACAAAGGCAATACTCCGGTCCCACGGCCACGCTAGAATTTCGCACCATTATAAAGATCTAATGGATTTCGATTCCGTGTACCAAGTTCAAATAAGTCCCACGGACTGCACGTCAAAACAATCGCCGAATATCTCTGGTCTGGGCGCCAGATGTTCTGTGCAAACAGAAGGCCGTGGAAATGAAATTCTATCAGCGATAATAATGATGTATGCAAAGATGACTTTCCCCTTTCAGGAAACTACAAAATATCCCGGGGGATGTGATAACATGCTGCTAACAGAAATTCGGAAGTTCTGTTAGCAGAGCAAATAGGGAATATTTTCCGGATAGATACAGATACCAGTTTGAATCTGGGTATCTGTGTGAGCAGGATATTGTTGAGGGCAGATAGTTAGAGAGATTTTGATCGTCGACCCGAGGAGTGGTACAGGGAGCCTCCTCCCTTCAAGGAGTTAACGTGTGTACCGTCTGTGTGGTTCGCCGCGTTTTAATTACTGTTATTGAATATTGTTCGCTGCGTTTTACTTTGTATTGTTAAATATTGTGAAACAGATTCCGTTAGTTATAACAATTATTAAAAAAAAAGAAAATAAAAAAAGGATTTTAAATCGACAAATAACCCTCAGTGTTTGTTTTTGGACAATTGTTTTCACTCCATTGGTGCTCCGGTGTGGATATTACTGCGGACAGTGATTGGCGGAACACTCACAACATACCCGAAACACACCGCCGAAGTTACTCAACATAATTACCGCCAAAAGACTACTTAACACGAATAGACGAAACAGAAACTGTTAACGGATAATTGAATACGCCAGTGACCACTATGCATTCACAGCAGTAATAGAGCTTCCGAACGAGCTCGCAGATCTGGAGGAATTCGTGATCCCGCAACCCTACAACTATGGGGCAATGGGATGGCCGCGATTTCCTAGATCATTGACAAGAGAACTGTGTTCGAATGACTTTAATCTTCCAATAAACAGAAACGTGGCAAATGACGAAATCGACAAATACATTCAACCAATCGTCTTGATATTAAGCCCTTTTGCGCAGGTCTTTTAGTTTATCAATGTCGAACCTTTTGCTCGTCTCCCGTGACTACGCATGTGGGTTTGTGCCGAGCCGACTCCTGATTTTGACCATCACTAAAAGATGATCGGAGTCGCAATCTGCTCCTCTATATGATCTTACGTCAAGGATATTCGAGTGGTGTCTTTTGTCTATGAGAAAGTGGTCTATTTGGTTACGCGTTACGCCGTCGGGTGATATCCATGTGGCTTTATGGATTTGCTTGTGCTTGAACATCGTGCTTTTCACTACCAGATCGTTTGACACTGCGAACGTAATAATTCGAATTCCATTATCATTTGACACGTCGTGTAGGCTTTCTTTACCTATAGTTGGTTGGAAGATGTTTTCCTTTCCAATTTTTGCATTGAGGTCCCCGAGGAGGATTTTAACATCGAATGATGAGATCCCATCAAATACTTCCTCTAGGGTCTCGTAGAACGTGCCCTTCGTTTCTTCGTCCGTAGATTCTGTTGGGGTATGTACGTTTATAAACACATAATTGTACCATGGGCTCTGTATATTTAGCACAGACACTCGGTCATTAATAAATTCCACTCTTTCACATGGGGCGTAATCTTCTTACTTATGATGAAGCCGGTTCCGAGTTTATGTGTATCTGCACCTCCACACGCCATGCCAGTGTAAACCCGTTGGTTTCGATTACTTGATGTGGGAGTCGGACTTCCTGTAGCGCTCGATGTCCATTTTATATTGTTTCGCATTTTCTACGACCGTCTCTATCGCGCCTGGTTTATAATAACGTTCGAACATTTCACGTGCCGACGCGAAAATCCCACTTTTTCCGTTTTTCCCTAAGTCTTCTTTTTGCCGAGTCGGTGTTTTCTTGATGATTTGTTCCCTTGTGGTAATGTCGGGTCATCACACCTACGCCTACCGGGTTTTTCGTGAGATTGTTTTTTATATGTTGACTATTCATTCCGTGGAAACAATCTGGGGTTTCAAATAGTCCGCCATATCAAAGCCCCTCTTTGATATGGTAAGGTCTGCTTACTGCTCTGATTCGACCCGGTGGCAGAGATGCGCCGTTATAATACAGCCGGTATACCCCTGGTTGCAAACATCCAATGGGCATGGTGACGCGTAACACCCTAGAATAGCGGGTGGTAGATCTTTGTGTGTTACTCCTCGCTAGCCTGTCTGACATGGGTGGCCCTACTGGAAGCGTATGCTTCCGTCAGCATAGCCAGCAAAAATAGAAAGTTAAATAAATAAAAAGTAAGATTAAAAGATCTTGTAACAAAAGAAAATTGTTTATTTATCCTTTTGGCCCTGTGAGTAGGGCGTTAGAATATACTCACAGCTAGGCCAGCTTGTCGTAAGAGGCGACTAATGGCCGAGTGGTAGCCGGGGTCCCAACGCCCTGTGCGCCCGGTGAACTACTACCCAATCAAGCTATAGGCTCCGTGATATGGTTGGGAGAAATCCCTGGCCATCTTTCGGAGCTTGGCTGATGGACCGGTTCCAGAAAAGGTTGGTTAGGTGGTAGTCGGTCCCAAAGTGAGATACCACCCGTCACGCTGTACATTCCGCGATATCGCCGAGAGAAATCTTCGACGGTGTTTCGGATGTGTGGCTGATGGCCCGGACTGACACGGGGATAAGTCATGATGGTGTCTTCTGATATAAAGAATTCCGGAGGTAAACTAGTCTCCCATTCGGATCTCCGGGGGGGACTATGTCAGGGGGAACATCATGCAGATATCATGATAAATAATGGAACTTTAAGAGGTTCGTCATCGCATAACAGGGCTAGCTCTCGAGGCTTGGCCCACGCTCGACTGGTGACGGCATTTTGTAACATCAGGGGCATCGGTTTCACCAATACTAATGTAAACGCCGTCCACCAATATTTGCAAACAACGAAACCTGATATCCTTGCCCTAACTGAGACCCAGGTCGATTCGTCAACTGATTCGACATATCTTCGTTGTTCAGGATACGACTTACATTCGATATTCCGTTTTAAGGGCGGTGTCTGCGTCTTCGCACGGTCCGATCTGGCTTGCCAGAGGATGGAGGCGTTGGAACCCAATAATATGGACATCATATGGTTGAGGGTCGTACTGAGGAATTCCGTTAAATTTCTTTGTTGTCTTTACCGCTACCCGAATGACGATCGACCGGCGACATTTTTCGAACATCTTTCATATACCGTCGACTGGATACAGATCAACCACCCAGCTTCTGAAATTATTGTCCTTGGCGATTTTAATGTGCACAATTCCGACTGGTTGTTACATTCTAACAGAACCGACGAGGCTGGGAGGCTGACGGAGATGTTTGCTGTAAGCCACAACTTGACTCAACTCGTGGGGGTGCCAACGCGAACACCGGATGCCCGAGGCGATTATGCGAGCACCCTGGATCTGTTTTTGACATCCGAACCGAGTATTTATACCGTAGAGGTTTCTGCGCCACTGGGAAACTCAGATCACTGCTTGGTATCTGTCGCGCAAGCACTTGCATACCAAGCGAATAACCGGCCTAGGCAGCTTCGCCATGTATGGAAGTATGGGGCCGCTAACTGGGACGATTTGCGAGATTTCTTCGCATCCTTTACATGGTCCGAGATGTGCTTCGGAAACTCCGATGTTCACGCTTGCGCGGAGTCGGTGTCAGAGATTATTCTTCTGGGGATGGAGATGTATATTCCACATTCCATCAAACGAAGTTCGTCTGATAAACCTTGGTTTGACAAAAAATGCGAGCTGATTACAGCGGCAAAAAATAGAGCTTTTAAGCAATGGCGCTCCAATCCCACCGATGTTAACAGAACGAATTTTGTTAGAATCAGAAACGCGTGCAACCAGGCGATTGATACCGCGAAGAAGGCTCACAACGAGAGGGTGATCAATAAGCTCCTTCGGTGCCCAACTGGTTCGCGCTCCTTCTGGTCAATGGCAAAGGCTGTTAGCAGTAACTTTGCTTCCTCCTCTTAACCTCCGTTGGTGACAGACAGCTGGACGTTAGTCACGAATCCAAAGGATAAAGCTAATGTGTTCGCGAATTTATTTTCCGCGAATTCAAATCTCGATCCCGGCCTTTTGCAGCCACCCGTGATCTCGCCGGTACAGTCTTCCATGCGGGATGTGAGATTTCGTCCACGCACTATTCAGCGCATTCTACGTGAACTGAATTGTAGGAAGGCAACCGGCCCGGACGGAATACCAGCAATAGTACTTAAGAACTGTGCTCCAGAACTATCACCGGTTCTTGGCAGACTCTTTCGCTTATCCTATGCAAGGAGGGCCTTTCCTGCCTGCTGGAAAATCGCTCGAGTTCAGCCAATCCCAAAGACGGGAAAAAAGTGTCTCCCACAATATTACCGTCCGATAGCATTACTGTCTATTTTATCTAAGGTAATGGAAAAAGTCATGACTACAGAGTTGGTTAAGTCTTTGGAGTGCAACGGTCTTCTGAATGATCGTCAATACGGATTCCGTGGCAGGCGGTCCACAGGAGACCTTTTGACACTTATAACCGATATATGGACATCTGCGATTGAACGGCATGGTGAGTCAAGGGCGGTCGCATTAGATATCTCCAAGGCTTTTGACCGCGTCTGGCACGGGGCATTGCTGAGTAAACTTCGTTCATATGGTTTTTCCAACAGCTTTGCGACTGGACGAGGAGCTTCCTCGAGAATCGATTGATCCGGGTTGTTGTGGACGGCGAGTGTTCGGATCTGTATCCTGTTAATTCGGGGGTGCCCCAGGGTTCTATTTTGGCTCCAACCTTGTTCTTGCTTCACATAAATGATTTGTTGGAGACAACGGATAACAAAGTGTTCAGTTTTGCGGATGATAGTACGTTTGTTTCCTCCTTTTCGAGTGATCGGCCGATTGGTGCATCAACGTCGCACCAGCTGAGATGTAGACAGATTGACTCTCTGAACCAGGATCTAGATAAAGTCCTGCAGTGGGGAAAGGCCAATATTGTCGACTTCAACGCAACGAAGACCCAGTATACAACATTCACAAAGAAAACCGGATCATCGGTTCCACAGCTGATGATGAATGGCCGGGCCGTCGAGGCTGGGGAAAGTTTGAGATTGCTCGGCGTCACGGTCTGTGGGAATGTATCATGGCATAAACACGTATCGGGTATCGCCAGATCAGCCTCAGGAAAACTGAGTTATCTTTTTAGAGCCAAGAAATATTTTACTCCGGCCCAACTTCTTCTCCTATATAAATCCCAAATTAGACCCGGGCTCGAATATTGCTCTCATGTTTGGAGCTCGGCTCCTAAACATACCCTCGACCTACTTGGGAGCATACAGAGACGAGCTATCCGCCTGATCGGGGACTCGGCGCTGACGTCGGGACTACAGTCGCTATCACATCGAAGGCGCGTGGCCGACCTCTGTCTTTTCTACAGATATTATCACGGGTGCTGTTCTTCGGAGATTCTTGGCATTGTTCCACGCAATTCGGTCTATATGCGCTCCACAAGACAATCCGACGGATCGCACCCGTTTGTGGTTCATCTCCCGACAGCGCGAACATCCCTGCATCAGAACTCGTTCCGTTACAGAGCGGGGAAGCTGTGGAACTCCCTTCCCACGCGAGTGTTCCCGGAGCGTTACAACCTGCAACTGTTCAAAAAGAACTGCAACAGTTATTTGATGGCATCTCGGGGCGCCCACTCGACGCTATAGGTTCGCCTCTCCCGAGAGAAGTCTAATAAAAAAAAAAAAAAAAAAAAAAAAAAAATGAAATATTAGCAGCTGTATAAATAAATAAAATTATTACTACTACTATTTATTGGCCTGCAGGAACCCGGCAGTTCATGACCTCTCCGACTCGACTCCGCCATCGTTCCATGTCCTGTGCACTCTCCTTCCACGATAAACCATCCGATCCGATGTCGCCAAGGTCAAACCAAACAGTGGCGTCCCATCTCCGTCGCGGCCGTCCTGTTGGTCTCTTTCCCGTTGATCTACCGTCAAGAATTCTACGCACGGTCCTATCGTTGCCGATTCGCGACACATGTCCGGTCCATCTTAATCTTCGCGACCTGATTACTCTCACTATTGTTTTTTTTTGTGTAATAATATTATTAGCAATTTTAATCAAATTTAACGTTATTAAGTAAATAACGTTAATTTTAAATTAAATGAATAACGTTAAAGTCCAGCGCTATAACGTCAAATTTGGCTGTTGTTTCCAGTATAGTCATTCTTTTCTAGCAACAACTGCCAGCCTTACTGATTGGGGACTACTAAGACTCCCTCGTATCTTAGACACCACTTGTGGCCCACTGTTGTATTAAGTTTTTACAAATTCATTTCCAATTTTGAGTCCTTTCACTTTTTTTCCCACAACCACTATGAAATGACATTTAGCCCTAAACGTACCAAGTGGGGTCAAATGACCCCTTTCAAAACATTTTCCCGTGGAAAATGCATGAAGGAGAAACTTACCAAAGTGTAATTAATTGATCATTTAATTTATAAAATTAAAAATATATATTTGATATTTTTTATTAGAAATCAGAAGTTATATTGTGCATTATTTTCTTTAATAAATTTAGTGAATTCTTAAAATAAACCTTTATGAATATTTCGTAGGGAGTCAAATGACTCTAACATTTTTTTTTTTTCAACACGCGTATGGTAAGTAAGAATTGCAGTAAAATCAGAATATTAAAAATTTGTAATTTAAAGAGAAAATGGAAATCCAAAACAACTGCAGTTTAATTATTAACGTAGGTGATTAAGGCCAAACCTAGCGTGTTCCTAATACAACTTTCCGTGTGAGCAAATACTTTTGCACTAATATTTCTGTCTCCATATTAACCCCTCTATAAATATAGTATATGTGTGTACCTTTGCCGGGTACGTTTAATTACATGCCCTTTCAGGCAGTCACACACTCGAAAACTTCTCAAGTGGAAAAGGCGACCTACATAGGGGGTTATGCTCTCGGTAGCTGGGACTGACCTAACTTCCTGGAGTTTCATTCAATTTCGTCGCCAGGATTTTATAGTAAAATTATTCCTTGGCAACGATGCTTTCTTCTTGTCGCCAATATCCCCACGTATTGTTTGGTACACACAGTATGACTAATGTGCGATTCAAATTCGAAAGGGTAGAATATTCAGCATCAAAAGAAACAAGAAGTCATCTTTATGTCTGAAGGATTTATTACTATTCATTCAATATTATCTTTATGCAAATGGTTGGCGAAGAGGAATTTGGACTGTCCACAATACTCAATGTACTCAAAGAAAATTAAATAACGATTGTAACAAAATATTAATCGTATGGCGATAGTCCTAAAGCGTAGGGCGTAAACGACAGAATCAAGTAACTTAGATTAAATACGTATATTCTACTTTCGAATTGAAAATAACTAGACAATAAATATGGCAAATGGTGATAAAAATAATGTTGTGTTTATCAAAGGTGTAAAATATTCGGTTTCCAATCATAGTTTCTGTGAAGTTTCTGATGAGCAAATTTTTCCAAAACCTAACATCAAATGTATCGGTATTTACACACATCTATTCTTACCATATGGATCCGAGACCTGGGTGCTCAATATAATGCACTCTGAACTCTTAGCCGCGTTCGGAAGGAAGGTCTTAAGGATAATTGTTGGCCCCGTATGTAAGGGGGACGATTCCGGAGACGCTACAACCATGAGTTGTACGCAATCTACCTTGAAGCTAATATTGTCAGAAAAATCAAGCTCGGTAGACTCCGGTGGACGGGACACCTAGCTCGAATGAGCGAAAAGGAGCCTGCCCGGAAGACCTTTGTGGCAGGATGTATGGAAGGAGACAGCGCGGCAGACCTTGTCTGCGATGGAGGGATGGCGTAGACCAGGACGCCCAGAGCCTGGGAGTGCCAAACTGGATAACATTGGCTCGAAATCGGGAGCGGTGGAGAAACTTGATAAATAAGACCAAGACCGGATCCCGGTTGTAGTGCCGATGATGATGATGATGATTCTTACCGTAAAAAGTCATTTGACTCACTATAAAATAAACTTTAATTTTTATTAAAAAATTCTTAACTTATTATTAACTTTTAATTTGTATAAATTAAATAATCAATTTATTGCAATACTTAGATATGACTAGCTGTTCCTTCATGCATTTTCAGTGGACTAATTTTTTGAAAGGGCTCACTTGACCCCAGTTGATACGTTTAGTGTTAATGTACTTAACCATAATACTTTTTCGCATATTCCTCTTTACTATTAGGTATCGATTTTCCTAGTTTTTCTTTAGTCTTTTAATAGTAAGGGATTTTTTTAACTCTGTAAATGTCCGCGGGTGACATCTAGGAAGGTATTTTGAAAGTTCCATGTAAAGTCCAAGCATTACGCAATATCAGTGTGTACACACATAAGTCACTGTGTGTTATGTATCGTGTAGCATTTCTAGGACGGTAAAACTGTAGCCATAATCGATTGTGCACGAAAGTGAATTGAGTCGTTACAAATCGAGTGTTACTTAAAAAATCATCTACTGATAAAACACTACTTTGTAAAAACGACTCACGTAAAAATACTCAGAAAATGCATGCTACATATTACGTGCTTACGTTGAGCAACGCCTTACAGTTGTGTAATCGTTTTACAAAATGGGCATTACACACACATTTTGCATGATTAGTTTTGCAGTCAGCATCATCATCCTGCCGAGCTCACTCTTTGGAAAATGTCGCAAAGGTTCAAAAAGAGTGACTCAGTAGTGAACGTAGTACTGAAAATACGTTTTTAATGGGGTCGTACTTTTGAGAATATCCCTGCTGTGCTCGATGTTGCAATGATTCAAAAACGGTGACTCTGTAGTGAACGTAGCACTAGAAATACGTCTTTATCGGGGTCGTACTTTTGGGAATATCGCTGCTGTGGTCGATGTTGCAATGATTCAAGAACGGCGACTCTAGAGTGAGCATAGCATTGGAATTATGTTTTCATCGGGGTCGTATTTTTATCGCTGCTGGGCTCGATAGTGTGGCTGAGCATCCAGATGCATCAATTCTTCATCATTGTTAATCCGATTTATTCATTTGGAATGTTTATTAAACTTTAAATACAATTACTGAATAAATTCGGACTCTATACATGTTGATGGAGCAAGCCCCTTCCAATCTGTTAAGATCTCTTTGGTTAAAGCAGCGCACCTCCACAACCGGACTTTGCTCTGGACGAAGGGCGTTGTAGTCTTACCCAGTACGCTGTTGTAGTCGTCAACTCCCTAACTGCCGTCGCTTATATTCTCTCTGGTGTCCCTGTTCCCCCGTTAGCATGTTTGTCACAAGAACAAAGAGAGCAATTGGTATAAATATAAATTGAAAATTCTCCAAAGAAGAATAAAACCAACTACAACCAATAAGTCCGCACCAAAAACATCCACATCGAAGAACACATTGCCGCAACCTGCAAAGCCAGGAACATCATATGCGGATGTCATCAGAAATAATCCAAACACGCTGACGTCACATAACCCCAACTCCATTGGCCACAGCCTGGACATCATTGGCTACATCAAGAGTCTACAAACTATGCTTCCTACACTGAAGCATATGTCGGATATCGGAAAAACGGACAGATTCTCACTTATAACCTGTCATATTCTCTCCTTCAATGGCTGAACTAACTATAGTCGCCCTCAACGCAGAATATATATAGCCCAAAATCCGTAAGCAACGCTTACGTCTGTTTGTTAAAACCTTATTCCCAGACATCCTCTCCTCTCAGAAACGTGGCTTAAGCCCAACTTTCGAGTATCCATCCCCGATTACACATTTATTTCAAACTCCAGGACTACTGGATCCCATGGGGGTAGCGGCATCCTACTAAATAATAAACTTCAATTCACCCAAATCAGGTTCGCCAATGTTTTCAATATAAAATACACGGCCGTTAAACTTTTTTGTGAAAACAAAAAGTAATCATATTAACATCCATTTACATACACCCAACCCGAGAACCAGACCACGCTGACTCTGACATATCTCAAATATCCAGACAGTCTCTCCCGGCACCATTCATAATCGGTGGAGACATACAGCATTCAACGACATCAAGAATAACAAATACGGTTGCCAACTTTTGGAGCTCGTCTCATCTCACCCATATGCGTACATCGACAGCCATTTGCAGCCAACTCGTGTCACGAACTCGACGCAGTCAACAATTGACTTCTTCCTCAAGTCCGCTGATGTCTACTCAACGAGCCCCCACAGTATCCTTCCTCGTTTCCTCTGATCATGGTTCCGTTCACACGTCGGTCAAAGTCCCCTCATCCGAACTGCTCTACTCACACAGTCCTGTCCCGAACTTCTCCAAGACTAACTGGAAAAACGTCAAGAGTCGCCGCAAGCTTTTCTAACTTGCAAATCCCTGAATCATCTAACCTAATGCTGAAATCGATCGAGCAGCCCTAAAATTGACCAGACCCCTGTAGGGATCCTAAATCACTACTCCCATCCAAATCCCCAGTTACCTATAATCCCAACCTAATTCCCATAGTGAATCATATGAGCGACAATTTAAACCAAAAGTTAATTTGTCGCACATTGATTCAAGTTCAAATTAACTTACATCCCAATCCAATTGAATCATATGCACGATAAATTTAAACCAAAGTCCATTTGCCGTGCATTGATTCAATTCCTAATAATCCTAACATCATGAAATGCCTAATTCTAAATGCATTTCATGATTTCTTCTTCCGGGAATTTATTCAAGTACCGTCCTATACACTTCCGAGAATCCTATTCCAATTGAAGCACACAAAATCTTGTTTGTGCTTCTTGGAATTTTTAAATAAATTTTTTAAACAATCTCTGTTGCCACAGAGTATAAAAGGGCAGCACATTTTGGATTCGTGACCAGTCCCGATCTGGAATATCGTACGCCTTTCCCATATGGTCCTGCATACCTTCGGCCCAAATGGAAAGACTGCGAGTTTTCGAAAGAAAACTCAGAAGATGCACCAACCACTATAGAAGGCCTGACGGCCGCCGAACTCTCACCTATACGAAGGTACCTCAATTATCCCTATTGACGAGTACTTGCTAGAACTAGCATATAAGTACCTCGAAAGCATTCAGAACAGCGAGAACCTACTTGTACGGCAATCTTGCGTTCTTGACCCTTCTCTCTTTCAATCTCTTCCGATCAGACCATCACAATTTCTTCTTCAGTACAAAGCTGAAGAAAGCACCCTTCCCAACAACATTCTCCTCTATAATAGAGGATTCCTGGACCCATCCCATATGGTCTACTGCTGACACACTACAAACACGCACGTACAGTACAAGACAGCACAAGCACACACACACACACACACACATCGACCAAAGCGCAGATTATCAGACGCCAAAGACGTGATCTGCGTTTACTACCGCACTCAAGACCTACCGGTCTTGTACGATTTCTTTCCCACCATCCCTCCATCCAAGTTAGAGAACATCCGAACTAACCCTGTCAACACTATCCTTAGATACCCCCCCCCCCCCCCCCCCCCCCCCCTTTTCTTTTTCAGATATCTCGAGACCGAGCCCAACATCCTCACGGATGTGGGTGATTCTTCTTATCGCAAGATGACCAGAATCCAGGGACAAGATGAAGGACACATCTGTCCTTGTCTCGCCAAAGTCGGCCCTCTCTTTTTTTTTTTGGATTCGTGATCAGTCGGAATCCAGAGGCCGAGGCAACGACCAGTTAAATAAATTAAATAAATAAAACAAATATAAATCAAAACTAATCGCCTATTAATATAGCCACCCTGCCTTAGAAACACCCCATTGAGGTAAGAAAAACAATTTAACAAAAATATAACCGTACACCCTCAAGGATGCCCTCAAGAGCAATACAACCACCACTATCCCGCATAATCATTTAGGAAAACCTTTGCCTAGCATCCTAACTAAATTGCTGCATCTCAAAAAACAACTCCGCCGAAAACTTCATATAAGATGTTGTCCCTTTATTAAAAGTCAGATTCAACTCCTCACCGCCCTAATAAATGAACATTTAAAAAAGTTCGCGGATCAGACTTATACCTCTATACTTAACAATCAAACCCAACCGTGATCTCTTCAAAAACATCAACGGACTAACTGGTCGGAAGTTTAAACCCCGAATCGATCACCTTATCAACCTACACAGCAACAATCTTATCGAATCCGACACGGACATAGCCAATTGCCTCGCTGACCACTTCTCAAAGATCCATCAGCAAAATGATTCCCTCTCAGTCCCTAATTTTCGAAACACTGTAAACGAATATATCTCACACAGATTGCCCGCATCTTATACTCCTTTCATTGGAGAATTTAATGACACACGCAAGGCGTCACATCCTTCAGACACCACCACATTTCTAACTACAGATGAATTAATCAAGTTCATCAAATCACAACCCAACAAAAAATCGACCGGTCTAGATGGAATACCACACCTTTTACTTAAAAGACTTGCCAAATCGACTTCCCATTCTCTTCCTTTTTAACCATAAGATAAATGCTTCACATTTCCCAGAGAACTGGAAAATTGGGGTAGTAATCCCTGTTAATAAGGCTGGCAGTTCCAATAACACCTCTAACTATCGTCCGATATCTTTATTAAACACCCTAGGCAAAATATTAGAATGTAATATCTACCAAAACCTTCTCTCTTTTGCCAGTGATAACGCTCCCACCCCTAATTCTCAGTTTGGCTTTCGTGAGCGACACTCCACTTGCCACGCTCTATTAAAATTTACACGCGATGTCACAACTGGTCTGGAAAACTAATGCATATCTCCCGATATTTTCAAAGCATTTGATTGTAGATCTCAGGACGTCTTTATAAGCTGGACAGCTTATTTGGTCTAAATTCCAACAGCACAAAGCACCTAGCATCATATCTTTCTGGTAGGAAATTTATGGTCAGAATAAACTCTTCCCTCTCACAAACTCGCAACATAATCGCCGGAGTTCCCGAAGGATCAATTCTCGGACCACTTTTATATCTTCTATACACATCCGATATTCCCCAACCTCCACCTCGTGTTGTAATGCTAAATTATGCTGACGATACCTTAATTTACTCTAGCAGCAGGTTTATTAAAGCGACAAGAAACCGCCTTAACAATTTCCTCCCGAACGTCTCAGCATACTTTAACAAATGGAAAATTCGCCTCAACCCAACCAAAACCCAGCTAAGAGTGTTTCAGGGAAAAAACGCTCAGTGCACAAACATAACTAAACGTTGCCACAACAGAATTAAACTCAAGCTTAATAACACCCTTATAAAACCGTCCAAAACTCTAAAATTATTGGGAATAACCCTTTCCAACGACTGTTCATTCTCAACCCACATTAAAAATTCCCTTCATAAAGTCTCAATACAGCCTAACGTCTGTAGACGAGTGTTGTGGTAACCTAGAGGCCTCTCTCTCAAGGTCAAACAGCTCATCTACAAACAGATAATCAGACCCACTGTTACAAAGGCAAAAGAGTAAAAGTGACATGCCCAGAATCGTTGCTGTCCTCTTCCCGCAGTGTGATGAGGTATTGAGACTGCAAGAGGAGTCAAATAAAGGGACAATTGACGGAGAGATACCTCCCGTGAGCACCGAAGAGGTGCTCTTAGCTGCAAGGGTTGTCAAGAAAAACAAGACCGCGAGACTGGATGGTAACCCTAACGCTGTAGGGTGAACACTGCTTTAACAAAAAAGCCGGAAGTCTTCAGCAGCATCTTCACAACCTGCCTTCAAACAGGACATTTTTCTAAACGATGGAAAAAACAACGGCTTGTGGTGATTCCAAAAGGAGTCAAGAATCCATAGGCGCCGTCGTCTTATCTCCCGTTGTGCATGCTGGACGCAACAGGAAAACTGCTTGAGCGAGTAATTGCCACTCGCCTGGAACAATTCACTGAGGGAACATCGGGGCTCTCTGAATCGCAGTATGGGTTCCGGAAAGGTATAACAACCGGTAAGGCACTACCTGTGGTGTGAGACATCGCTCGCAATCTGATAGCTGCAGCATGATGGCTAGGTAGTACAAAAAAAATATTGCGCTGTGGACGCTAGACGTTAAAAATGCATTTAACTCGGTGAACTAGAATCGCATTCTAGAAGCGTTGCGCGATCTACAAGTCTCACCCTGCTTGGTGCGTATACTAGCTTTTGGAAAGAAGACTGCTCTACGACACAGATGAGGGACCACAGGAATATAAAATAACAGCGGGTGTACTTCAGGGATCTGTATTAGGTCCACTGTTATGGAATATCATGTATGATGGTGTGCTCAGGGTCAATGTACCAGAGGGGTTAGAATCATTGGGTATGTAGATGATTTGGCAATAGTGGCCGTAGCTAAACATCTAGATGACCTGGAGAATATTTGCTCCCAAGCAATCCAAAGCTTTCAATGCTGGCTAGATCTGGCCGGACTGAAACTAACTGGACATAAGACGGCGGCAGTTTTAAAAAGCAGCCACAAGAAAGTTGAACACCTTGATTTGGAAATAGAAGGACAAACAATCAGATCCAGTCCCTATATTAAATACTTTGGTGTTATACTCGACAACAGGTTTACCATCAAGGAACACCTGAGGAAAACGAGTGAAAAAACGGCAAGAGTATGCAAAGTTTTGGCGAGACTGCTACCCAATGTTGGATTACCCCGGCCCTACATAAGGAAACTGATAACCAGTGTCAACACCTCCATTATAATGTATGTAGCTCACATATGGGCAGGAGCCGCACAGTATAAGTCGTGCATGAGGGGAGTGAACTCGGCACATAGGCTGGCATCATTAAGAGTATGCTGTGCATACCGAACGGTATCCGAAGATGCTATAAGTGTTTTAGCCGGGAAGACACCACTTGACATTGCAGCTAAGGAAAACGCAGCATTGTATGCGGTCTCCCAAGACAATCGTCGGAGAATGCGGTCACAATTAGAGTTCTCTAGCCTAAGAGAATGGAAACGAAGGTGGAATTCTTCCACCAAAGGAAGATGGACCCACACCATGATACCTGATATAGAACATGGGTGAAAAGAGAACATGGCGAGCTGAATTACCACTTGACTCAGCTAGTATCAGGACCTGTAAGCTTTTGTCAATACTTTCACAAGTATAAACATGTGAATCACCCATACTGCTTGTATTGCGAAGGAAAAATAGAAAATGTGGAACACGTACTCAGAGAGTGCGTGAGATTCTGGACACCACGAACGATTTTGGAGAGACATATGAGACGGACAGTTACTCCGGCAGAAGTAATAGAATACATGCTGAGTTTCCAAACAGGCATGGTCCGTAACAAATTGTATTCTCTGTGAAATGATGCAGCAGTTGCGACGCGACGAACGGAGTAGCAGGTAAACTCCGTCCCGCCCCGCCATGGAATATCTAAAAGAAAGTTCCGCGGGGATCAACGGGAATATGATCCTGGCGGAAGGTGGTTTTAGTCGGTAAAAAGCCGGCATGCCTCTGGATCGGTCAAGAGGTATCTTTTGAAGATTTCCACCTTCCTACCGCGAAAAAAAAAAAAAAACAACAACCACTCTTAGATATGCCTGCCCATTATGAAACCACATCTCACCCTTCCAAATGAAGAAATTACGAGTTTTTGAACGAAAATGTTTCCGGTTTATCACTGGTTTACACCGCAAAATCAACTCAAATAGATACCATAGTAACAACAATCTTTATAATATACAGGCATCGAACGACTGGATAGACTGATCCTACAACGATCAATAAAGTTCATAGAATACCTCACTAACAGTCCCAACCCTGTAATAACTTACCTACCGTTAGTTAAAATAAACATTAAATCCCAAGCACATGTAAAAAAAAACTGTTTGGAAAATGTTAAACAATTATTATATAACCAATGTATTATAAGTTAACTGTATTACTTATTGTAATTTTCGGTCTAATAAATGCAGTATATATATATATATATATATATATATATATATATGTATATATATATATATATATATATATATATATATATATATATATATATATCACATCATCACCATCGGCACTACAACCGGGAGCCGGTCTTGGCCTTATTTAGCAAGTCCTGAGGCTTGTCAAATTTTCCATAATGATTTGTTTTTTCCGGGCAAGGTCATTAGTCTTGCGCCAGATATATACATATATATATATATATATATATATATATATATATATATATATATATATATATATATTGTCACGCATATGACAGTCAGTACTGGAATATTCGGGAAAGTCCAAAACAAGCACTGGAATATTCTATAAAGTACTGGAAAACTGGAGACTAGAACATCCAAGATTATGGAACGGACGGAAACGAAATGAGAATGTGAGAAACGATAAAAAGACGTCGAGACAGCTGATGGTGACAGAAAAAAAAGAGAAAGCGAAGCAAGCGATAAGAAAGAAAATCGTTGAGGTACGGGATAAGTACGGTTGTTATTAACGAATTAATAAAGTGTTGTATTAATTAAAAATCGATTTAACGGCTCTTGTTTACTAGAAATAATTAATCCAGCGAACCCTAAGCCCGCTACAATTGGGGACAGAAGTGGGATTGATTATTGGTGAAGTAAATAAGCTGTGAAAGCGGGTTGTGACGATGTCAGATCGACATTTGGAGGATCTTGGCGTTCCTGAGTTGAAGAAGGAACTTGAAGACCCGAATCTGGAGAGCAGAGGACAGAAGCAAATTCTTCGATAGCGCCTACAAGCAGCAATGGAGGAAGAGGGTATTAATGTTGACACATATGTTTTTGCGATTGCGCCAGACTGTCCGGATGGAGAAGAAACACCGAGTCAAGATGGTGCCAATGTAACGGAGAAGAGTTCGCCACTGTTGGACATTTCAGAGATGCTCAGGATGATGATGATAAAATTGGAAGCACAAGCTACAGACATTAACACAAAATTGGACGCGCAAGCTGCAGATGTTAATGCAAAGTTGGATGCCCAAAATTCAAAATTCGACGCCGTAAATTCAAAATTCGACGCCCAAAATTCAAAAACCAGGAGTACATATAGAGTCCGAGAAACATCCGTCCAGGAATGTTCCTGCCAAAGAATCGGGCATGTACAACGGAGAACCCCGAGATCTGATATGAAGTGTTGGACATGCGGCGAAGTCGGCCACATCTCTGTTGACTGTAGGAAACGTCGACGAACGAATGAAACGTCAAGTGAGAATTGTTGTTCATGCGCTAATCATAGGAGGAGACTATTAACGGACCATCCTGAGGCTAATAGCTCGGGAAACTTGTAAGGGCAGACTTTACGGAGCAAAAGTCGCCTGGTAGAATGTGCAGCCCCAGCATCGTAACTGTATCACAACTCCAACGGGATAACCAAAGTTTGGTTATAACTACGATTGTTAATGCAAGGACGACAACAGTGACAATCGACACTGGAGCAACGAGATCCATAATTCGGCCGGATCGTGGGCCAAATTGCCCTTAATAAAAATAGAAGATACGCTTTGAGGACTGATACAGGAGAATGCTCTACAGTCTACGGAGAAGTCGTGAGCATAATAGCGCTGGGCAATATTTCCTTCTCCCACAAATTTTTGGTCGCCGATATTACGGACGAATGCATTCTTGGAATGGATTTCATGAAGGAGCACCAAGTTATTCTAGATACCGGGCAAAGAACACTGCGAACTGGTAACTTGGAGGTTGCTATTACATTGCAGACGAACAATTGCGAAGATTGAAATGTTATGTGCGTGAGGAGGACGAGATCCCAGCTCGTTCGGACTCGGTAATTTGGACCAGTCTCGAGAGTGATCCCGGTGACAATCGATTTTACATCACCGAGGCCGTACAAAATCAGCGTAAGGGGAACATCCTTGTTGGGAAAGCCCTTATCGATGCGAAGAAGCACATCGTACCCGTCAGAGTTCTAAATGCGTCCAAGGAGCCGATCGCGATAAGAAAAGGAGAGGTAATCGCAGAATGTGCACCCGTGTCAGTGATAAGCGCAATTTAGACAAGGGGAGAGGACCATTCAACTCAACAGCCCTCTGGTGCACCGGCTGTGGTTAATAAGCTGATGCCCCAGAAAATCGGATTAACAAACGGAGAAAAGACAAAGGTTGAATCACTGCTGAACGATTTTTCTGATATTTTTGTGACAGGAAATGATAAATTCGGACGCACCGGTATAGTTAAACATCGCATTGACACGGGTGGGTCAATACCTATAAGACAGCCACCTCGTCGACTGCCGTTGGCCAAACAATCAGAAGTAGGCAACATGATTCGAGATATGGAAGAGCAAGGAGTTATCGAGAAATCATCGAGCCCATGGGCTTCGCCGGTAGTGCTCGTCAAGAAGAAGGATGGGACAACTAGATTTTGTGTCGACTACCGCCGGTTAAACGACGTTACGAAGAAAGACAGTTACCCACTTCCTCGAATCGACGACACACTAGATACCCTTTCTGGAGCTCAGTGGTTTTCAATATTGGACTTAAAAAGCGGTTACTGGCAAGTGGAAGTGAAGGAGGAGGACAAGGAGAAGACAGCGTTTACTACCGGAAACGGACTTTATCAATTCAACGTGATGCGTTTTGGATTATGTAATGCTCCAGCAACGTTCGAACGATTAATGGAAAGTGTTCTACGGGGACTTACATGGAAGACGTGTCTTGTCTACTTGGACGATATCATCGTTGTCGGAAGAAATTTACCAGAACACATCAATAATCTGCGCTCCGTCTTCGAACGACTAAGACAGGCCAACTTAAAGCTCAATTCGAAGAAATGTGAACTCTTCCAAAGGAGAGTAAAATTCCTGGGACACATCGTTTCGTCTGCAGGAGTCCAAACGGATCCTGATAAGATAGCAGCTGTCCCAGAGTGGCCTACTCCAGAAGATAAGCAACAGTTAAGAACCTTTATGGGACTGGCCACATACTACCGACGGTTTGTAAAAGGTTTCGCTAACGTGGCTAAAACCCTACACGAACTAACGGGTAAAGACAAAAAATTCAATTGGACAGACAAGTGTGAGGCAGCATTCAACACATTGAAGGCCGAGTTATGTAAGACTCCAACATTGGCATTCCCAAGTTCGGATCGCCCATTTATATTGGATACTGATGGAAGTCACAGGAATCGGCGCAGTGCTGTCACAGGAAGTCGGTGGTAAAGAGAGAGTTGTCGCATATTATAGCCGAGTTCTATCTAAGCCAGAGAGAAACTACTGCGCAACAAAAAAGGAACTGCTGGCTGTCGTAGAAGCCGTTAAGAATTTCCACAAGTACCTCTACGGACGTCGATTCCACCTTCGAACGGATCATGCCGCCGTGAAATGGTTGTTAAATTTTAAGAATCCGAAAGGACAGACAGCTCGATGGATCGAACGACTTCAAACGTACGATTTCCAAATTTCCCACCGTCAAGGGAAGGTGCATATTAACGCTGACGCTCTATCAAGAAGACCATGTAAGCCAGAGTGGCACATTTAAGGCATATTGGGCACAATGGAATTCCTTGCTGGTGGAAGACGGAATTCTAAAGCGTAAATGGGAAGCCGCGGACGGAAAATCCCATCGAATGCAGATTCTAGTCCCACCATCAAAAGTGAAAGATGTTCTAACAGAAATGCACGACGGGGCCTCCGGTGGACATCTGGGAGTTAATAAGACACTTTCAAAATTACGATCTCGATTTTACTGGCTTCACATGAGAGAAGACGTCGAGTCTTGGTGTAGGAAGTGCACAACTTGCACTGCGACCAAAGGACCAACAGCAAAACCAAGGAGCGCTATGAAGCAGTACAGCGTGGGTGCCCCTTTCGAGCGAATTGCGATTGATATCTCAGGACCAATTCCAAAAACCAACGACAACAACAAATACATGTTGGTCATCATGGATTACTTCAGCAAGTGGGTGGAAGCCCTTCCAATTCCAAACCAAGAAGCAACAACCGTCATTGAGCAGCTTATCAATAATTGGATCAGCAGATATGGAGTTCCCTGTGAGCTGCATTCCGATCAAGGCCGAAATTTCGAATCACAGATATTTCAAGGCATCTGTGCGGCACTGGGCGTAAGAAAACGAGGACCACACCCTAACATCCGCAGTCAGACGGAATGGTCGAAAGGTTCAACCGAACAATGAAAGAACACTTATCGAAGGTCGTCAGTGATCACCAACGAGACTGGGACAAATATGTACAAACCTTTCTCATGAGTTATAGATCGGCTAATCACGAGACGACAGGCCATTCTCCAGCAAGAATCATATAAGAATACCTCCAGACGCCATAGATAAGACCGAAGACTACGTAGCCGAATGGAGAAATCGCCTCGACGAGATTCATCATTTGGTTCGAAAGCAAATCAAGGTATCAATTAACAGGATGAAAACAAGGTACGACGCATTCAGATTTAATGCAGGCGATAACGTGTGGCTCTACAACCCTCACCAGCAAAGAGGAAGATCCCCGAAGTTGCAGCAACATTGGGAAGGACCGTATAAGGTCCTCACAAGAATTAACGACGTTGTCTATAGGATTCAGCGAAGACCGAACGCCAAAATGAAAGTGGTACATCGTGACCGACTGGCGATTTTTGTTAACCCAGAAGACCAGTGAACTTAGTTCGGGACGAACTAATCTAGGTGGAGGGTAGTGTGACACATATGACAGTCAGTACTGGAATATTCGGGAAAGTGGAGACTAGAACATCCAAGATTATGGAACGGACGGAAACGGAATGAGAATGTGAGAAACGATAAAAAGACCTCGAGACAGCTGATGGTGACAGAAAAAAAAGAGAAAGCGAAGCAAGCGATAAGAAAGAAAATCGTTGAGGTACGGGATAAGTACGGTTGTTATTAACGAATTAATAAAGTGTTGTATTAATTAAAAATCGATTTAACGGCTCTTGTTTACTAGAAATAATTAATCCAGCGAACCCTAGGCTAGCTACAATATATATATATATATATATATATATATATATATATAGATATGTATATATATAGATATGTATATATATATATATATATATATATGTATATATATATATGTAGTGCTCCAAGAAGCCCTACCAAATCCTTTCCCCACACATACATCCAAATTCCAACATCTACAGGATGATTCAAACAAATCAATCACCCAAATTTAAAAATACAAAATCCCGATAAACGAATCAAATATTCGTCTATAATCCAAAACATCAATTTCCCCAGATCCTCAAACAGAAGCAAATATGGTAAATTGAACAAGATGTTCAATTTCCATACTCACGCTCATGTGTCCGAGAATTCGCCTAACCGGATTCTTATCTCCAAAAACAAACATACAACTCCGACCAAAGTATCTAAATCGAGATTTTGCTTTGGATTCGATCTCTTTGAGATACAAAATCTCGATTTGGTTTCACTTATAAGGGTGATGAATTTCAGATTCGGATCAGTTTCTAGGTTGGCGTCCAACGTTTCAGGACGTCAATCATTTAAATAAAATATTAAAATTAATAAAAGAAGTTGCAGATTCAAAAAGCTGCATTTTTATTGGGCCTGGCCGATTCCCAGGACCCGAATTCAACAATCGTTCGCTTCTCTTCCTCGTTGATCGAGAAGCACGGAAGCGAACCATTACAAAATGGTGGCAGCGGTGGGATCCCAACATCCCCTACCAATAAAATAAAAAATAAATGAGCAGTGGATCGGACTGATTCATTCATCCCCTACAAAGAAGACTGACGGCAGCGGTTTGGATCTGGGACAAATAATCCCCTACCAAGAAGAGTCTCAATTGGCGTCCAGGCAAAGATCAACTGGGATTATACCATAATCCCTTACCAACAAAACGAGAACGACACCCCATAAACAAAAACATCACAGTTAATAGTGAAAAAAATATAATTTTTAAAACAACGTCCAGCGGCCAAAAGCAAACACACCAAACACAAACTATATCGACACATGCGAATGGAGACGGAAACTCTGGCAATCGATAGGCAGGAGCTCTAGTGGGTCTGTGAAATGTGGAACTAGCAAAACCCGATAAAGGTCTCAGTCTGAACAGCTGGCTACTTGTCCAATCTACTATTCCCAGCAAGACACTAGCAAAAGGAGCAACAAGGTGATCAGGGACAACTGCAACATATTCAACATCATAAACAACAAAAATTTCATGTCCATTTAACAACACCGCACCAGTAGGAGCAGTCAATACAGCTGTAGCAGCCAGCAACACCGGCACAAAAATGTACAAGGTATGCACATACATTCTATTTATAAAATTGTATTAGTTAATTTAAGAGGACAAACAAAACCCACAATACACATTTAAAAAGTTCATAAAAACAAAAAAGGAACGCATAGAAAATCACCAAACAAATTAAATTGTGAAAAATTAATCAAAGGGGATATCAAGAAAAGCAAATTTTGAAAATTTTATTTTATAAACAGCATTTTTTAACGTAATCACTTGAATGGTTTACAATAATAACAAAAACCCCAAGAAAAATTTAAATATACAAAGGAAGAATAAGAAAGTACAAACCCTACACTTATAAAATCAATTTTTACTTACATTTTTACATATACCTATACATATGCACATATTTACATTCATTAAATAAGTTTCTTAAGGATTTAATTTACTTGATGAATATTTTCCATACTTTCTAACAGGAAATTCTCGATTTTAACGCGCTCACCCTTATCTGCCTGTTGGTCTTTTTCCTTTCATCTGTTTAGATCGAAGTTCCTTAGGATCTCTTTCCCCTATCCAGGATCTTTCCACTTGCAGGCTCGTTTCACTTTGGGCTCGATAAAAGTCTCCTCTCTTTTTACCCTTGGCTTCCTTCAAAGAATCTCTTTTGCTAATCTGTCCTTTACAGGATCCTTCCATATTAGGATTGTTTTTCGCAGTGTCGGTAAAAATCTTCTCTTACCTTTAGTATTATCGAAATTTTCTGTAGATATATCGATGTGTTTGGGTTTGAAGTCATTTTTTCTTTTTTCTCTTTAGGATCGCTTCAGTTGAGTTCGAAAAATTCTCTTCTTACTCTTCGCCCTTTGGTGTACTTGTATTTGGGGAGATGAATTTACTCAAGGAATTTTTCCCCCAAAATAATACGCGAATCGAATATTTGAGGCGCGCGAAAATTAATACCCAATTATAAAAACGCGAAACTAATAACAATGAATATCACAATCGGGTTGAAAGATATTTTGGATTTCGTGCCGGTGTTTAACGGTAACCCGGACGAATTAGATGATTTTATTTCTTGCGGGGATATTATTTTCTCACAGGTTCAGGACTACAGTCAAAATGTATTTTATCTAAGCGTGATAAAAACCAGACTACAAGGGCCAGCATACGACCACATCCGACATAAGGTCATTTCAACCTGGAATGATCTTGCTTCCGAATTAAAGGGAGAATTTAAAATTCTCACCTCAAGGTCAGCGGCACAAAACAGTCTGGTGAAAGCCAAGCAAGATAGCAAGGAAGATGTGAAGGGGTTTGGAAACAGACTCGCACACCTCCTGCATCTGCTGAACAAAGCCACGTTCGAAACCACTGTCGATCCTGCGGTGCGAACATATCTCCTCGAAGAAAATAAAAAGCTCGCCTTGCATACTTTTGAAGATGGTCTTAGGGATTCCCATTTAAAACTCTTAGTGAAAGCACGAGGTACCCCAAGTCTTAGAGCAGCAATAAATTACGCTCTCGAGCAGGCCCCACGACTAGGCGATAGAAACCTTCTTAATTTATCTTATAATTTCAAATATAGCCAGCCACAAATTTGCCAATCGTGCAATAAGACTGGACATACTTCCTGGACTTGTTATCGAAATACAAATTCTCTAAATATTGGTCCCCAACAAATTAAAGCAGAGGTTGAACGCCTCCAATGCACATATTGCAACAAATTTAATCATTCCCAAGCAGAATGTAGGAGACTGTCCCATTTCAGAAGTCAAAACGACTCTCCATCAAATAAAAATGATTTGAGAACTCAGCCCACTTCTACCGCAAACGTTTGGAGAAGTGGAGTAATTAACAAAACGAGTAGGGTACAGCAATCACAAATTTGTATAGGAACATTAAACAGCCAAAGATTTAAACAATCGTTCTTAGAAGCAAAGGATATAAACAGGAAGGTAGAAAATGCCTCACCTTACAAAGTGTCGTCTACGGATGAAATTGGCATTGGAGATAATAGGGACATAAATCAGAGGCAGGATGATCTAACTGCTCTTCAAATAGAAGTAGTGACCAAAGACCGTATCCAACAGTCAACATCTGAATCCGTTTGTCTACGGGCCGGAAATAATGATTCGACAAAGACTCCTGACCATACTATCCTAACACCTCCATCTACTTTTATATTCTTAAATGCTCCGACTTCTAGCAACAACACGTCCAAGTTCATAGAGCACAAACTGAAAATCCCGGCAAAATGTAAGCCTGAGGAGCAAGAACTCCCAGCAAACTGTAAGCCCAAGGAACAAAAACTTTCAGCTAAGTGTAAGCCCGCGGAACAAAGAGTCCCAGCAGAATGTAAGCTTGAAAAACCACAAGAGTCCCAGCATCTGATAAGCCTGAGGAACAAAGATTCCCAGCTAAGAGTAAGACTGAAGAACAAGAAGTCACAGCAGAGTATAAGTCTGTAAAGAACAGCTGTATCAAAATATTCCCTTTAAATTACTTGTTTGTCAGCATCGTCTCCTTCGTTTCTCTAATTTTCTATACTTTAAAATGGGTTCTACATATATATATATATATATATATATATATATATATATATATATATATATATATATATATATATATATATATATATATATATATATTGGCCACTCGGCAGTCGTATGCTGCTCCGTCTCCAACAATCATCTTCCACAGGAAATTACTGTGCACCGACCACTTTGTCAAAGTTTTTAATGAAAGATTTAAAATTAAACACATACAAGGTCGAGAACACAGGAACTGAAGCCTGAATGGGTGGTACATGGGATGGCCGTATGAAGGTGATAGGTTTCGCTTTCATCTTCAAGGAATAAATTCACTTCCTACTCATTGGATTCACCAACAGTAAAACTATCACATCTGGGCTGAAGTATATCAAAGAAAGATCTGACTGATGGTATGGTGCGGTTTTTCTGGCGGTGTCATCGATACGCACTTCATCGAAAACATAACCGAACAAATAGTTACCATTAGCGGCGAACGTAAACGAACGAAACTAAGTGCATCTGGACATCATTTGTTAATAAAAAATCCAACTTGTTGAAAATCCCCTATGTATTTCGATGTCGAAAAAATATTAAAGATGTTATTATTTTCAGTTTTGACAGAGGTTCGGGATATGAAAAAAAAAAAAAGAAAAATCTAACGGAGAACAGTTTTTTAACGTTCTAAAACTGATTAGACACCGTTTTTAACAACATCTGTTAGTGTATTAGAGAAGATGAATGTCGATATTATGTTGCACCATTAGTGCGCTGTAGCTAATCGTTTCGGAACAGGGCATGGGCTTATCACTTCCCTCTTCTTCCACACACTGTGCCTTGACATTTAGAGGACCTCAAAATCCCCTTTTATGTGCGCGTCTGAAAACAGCACAGAATTTCACCGGAAAAATATAGAATTGTTTTCTTCTTATTTCATTATAAAAGATTCAAAGCATAATACAATATTTAAGCTAACAAATAGTTTAAGCAAATAATAAAAAAAAACGCTTTTTTGCAAATATTACAGTGATGTTGGTTACCTCTTAATTCAATAAAAAAATCAACTGAAACCCCATTTGTCTACCCTGTCAGAAGATTCCGATATGTGTTCCCTACATCACTGATGGCAAAAAGTAAGTTGTAGGTTCACCCCAACACGTTTTACAAGCCCATAACGAATGATTCAAATATACACATCGATTGACGCCAAATTATCTGTGGTTTTATCATATTTAGATAGTTTATAAATAGTACCGATACCTCTGCCTCCTTGGGATGTTAAGGATGTTTTCTCTTTTTATCATATATATTGACGCAAGTTTGGGGAATTGTAACATATATACTGAAGATGAAAAATGTTGACGACCAAACCGACAGCCCACTTACCACAAACTAGAAGCGCATATGTATCATGGGTTACATCTTTGGATATACGAGAATACCAGTATGCATACTGTCCTTGTTTTTGTCTATTATACAGACTGACAACGATTAATGAAGGAATGTTTAGAGAATGGCAAATATATCTACATGGTCGAATGAAGCTCTGCACATGACAGAGAATCCGGATTGGAGATGGGTGAGAAGAACATTTGAAAGTTTGTTGTTTTATTAATGGAAGACGCGAATGGTTTCAACTAATAGCTTATTGTGGACGCAGTGGCTGTCCTGGAGTCTGGATTGAAATTAATGTAAACGAATGAGGACTGAACTAAATTATGGTTTAGAATGTGGAGTTGTTTTATAACTTTTCACAGAGCAAATGCTGAAAGGCAATAAGCAAAAAAATGTATTGTATTTAGGAACCAGATTTTGAAAGGTTGACATGGAGGCAATTAATTATTTACCAAGCATCTTAAAAAAACAATATGAATTTTGGTAAACAATCCTTCAAGTGTACTATGTGGTGGTGTTATTATAATACTTTTCTATAACAGCTTGTACTTTCTTGAAAACACGATAATTTAAATCTTGCTATGCTCGAGTAATGGTAAACAATCTTTTATAAATTAATCGGAAATCAACTTTAACTCCTGATTAATGTATTATGCAAAAACAAATACGAGGGTTGCCTATTATGTTTCGGGATTTGGCAACCTTAGTGTTGCAATCCGGCAATTGACAGCTCTGTCGTAAAGTTGGACATTTTTGAGGTTATACGCACTCAGAACGTTTTGACATACGAGCGCTATTTGTGTTGTTTACAGTAACTTAAAAGATTCATCTCGGCCCACAAATGGAATTAAATCGTCAACATTTTCGTGCGATTATTTTTTACAACTTTCGGCGTGGATTAACTCAGCAACAGTGCATGGATGAACTTAATTCAATTTTTGGCGATGAAGCTCCATCAAGGACCAGTGTTTATCGATGGTATGGTGAAGTCAATCGTGGTCGTAGTTCACTCCAAGATGAATTTCGTGAAGGTCGTCCAAAATCAGTTGTTGTTCCGAAAACCATTGATGCTGTGCGCGAACTGATATTGGAAGATCGTCATGTGACCTATCGTGAGATTGAGACAACCTTAGGCGTTAGTGGGACCAGCATACATTAAATATTGCATAAACATTTGACTGTCAAAAAAATTTGTTCGCGTTGGAGCCCACACAATTTGTCACTCGCCCAAAAAAAGGCTCGTGTCAATTGGTCGAAAGAAATGCTCAAAAAATACGGTCGCGGTGCTTGAAACACGTCTATGACATTGTGACAGGTGATGAATCGTGGATTTACGCGTATGAGCCCGTAAGTAAACAGCAGTCGACTGTCTGGGTGTTTCAAGATGAGCCAAATCCAACAAAAGTTGTTCGCACACGAAGCACTTCCAAGCAAATGGTCGCCTGTTTTCTCGGAAAAACTGGACATGTCGCAACCGTACCACTAGAACAACGCAGAACAGTCAATTCTGAGTGGTACACAACCATTTGTTTGCCAGTTGTCTTCCAAGAAATCAGGAAAACCAACCGCCGAAGACGGATCACTCTTCACCACGACAATGCGAGCTCTCACATATCGGCTGCGACAACTGCATTTTTGAGCACCCAAAACATCGATTTGATGGGTCATCCGCCGTATAGTCCTGACTTGGCACCGAATGACTTCTTTTTATTCCCGTACGTAAAAAACAAACTGAGAGGTCAACGTTTTTCGACACCTGAAGAAGCGGTTGCTGCATTCAGAATGCATGTGTTAGAGATACCTCAATCAGAGTGGCAAAAGTGCTTCGACAATTGGTTCAAACGCATGCAAAAGTGTATAGATCTTCATGGGGAATATTTTGAAAAACAATAAAGTGATTTTCGATGATCAATATTTGTTTTTGTTCTCTAATCCCGAAATATAAAAGGCAACCCTCGTAAAACAATCTACCACAATAAATAAGTTAATCAAACACTCAACATAACCCAGTTTTTCTTACAATTCACATCAAAGTGTGACTGAGTGCGACACTGTACGTAAGCATGTTAAACGACTGACTATTTGCTATCGCAATTATTCATGTAAACTTGAGCAAGGTGCA
This sequence comes from Microdon myrmicae, assembly GCA_963931805.1. Lineage (NCBI taxonomy): Eukaryota > Metazoa > Arthropoda > Insecta > Diptera > Syrphidae > Microdon > Microdon myrmicae. The sequence continues at coordinate 77,861,185 of OZ007499.1, forward strand.
TAACCAGAAACTAGTTGCAGGAGTATTTCACCTTATTTGTTTTGTTATAACACTAGTTATCAATGGTATAAGATCTTACGTAATTCAAATACTTTCGAAACTAATTCTAAGATACGTAACTTGCCTAAGTTAACATGAGTGATAGCGACAGCACAGAGTTGATAATCGGACTTATATGCGGAAAGTGTCACCCCCAATTGCATTCTTTCCAATAGAGTTGTGTAGGTTAAGGGGTTATGAACACCGACATGCTACTGCGTGTGTTGAAGAACAAAGAAAACTACCAGCCGATTATGCTTTTCATAAGTCGGAAATAAATCTGATCATTTATAACCCGAATTGTGGTAATCAAGCCAAGTCTCTATTTATCGCCCTCTAATATATACCGCCTGTTTTAAGTACTTGGATGTATAAGTTTAATCCATTTGTTTAATAATAAAAGATCACAAAATGCGTCTCCTTTTGAATAGAAAAGCACGGACAGTGAAATAGAACAATTCGTTTTTTGGCTTTCACTTTAAGGAAAACATCAACACCCGTTCCTTATCTTTATACATATTTTACGTTCCTCATATACCATTGATTTCGAGTTATTACTTCATAACTCATATTTGCGATTTGTAAGTGGTGTAATATCCATTACCGACAGCTTGGAGATAAACGGACATATAACCTATAATGGTCGCTTTTACTTGACCATTATGGAGTTCATCAGTGTAGTGCTTCAGAAAGCCCTACCATCAATATTCCGCCACATATATTCCCATCATATTCTAGTCCTAATCAAACCTATATCTTCATATTCAAATCAATTTTCACGATTCCCACGGGCAATGTCAAAAGAGGCCGAAACCATGGCAGCTGATTGGTAACAAACTAGAATACCATCAACAAAACCAATATCAAAGTAGGGAACCATGAATCTAAACGATTCCGATGAGCAACCGTAGCAGCTGTGTGGGGGTTCTCTATACCGCATGGAGAACCAACCCACAATTCCATACCTTATTTCGACCGCTTTCAGCCCGTCATTTCTACCCATTCCCCTTATAAGCTATTCCACCTGTACATCATGTTAGACGGACGCATAGCTAAGCTCATTATCATATGCAGATAATGCTTAATTGAGTTAAGCTACCTTTTTGCCATAGGGCAACCCCATTTCGCTAACCCATGAGATTTCCACCGGAAATCGCATCATGTCGGTTAGCAACGGCATAGTCTGATCAAACAATGCGGTTGCTCAATCATGCGACCGCTGGGGAAATTAGGAAAGCATTTAAGTTAGTTCCCATGATCAGATTTACCTAGCCAAGTCGGCGTCCTTTTCACTTTCTCTAGATACTCCATTCGCTGGGGATCAATGCTCTCTTTTCGGAGGTGAATAGCACTAGTTTAATTTTCCTCTCCTGCACAGTTCTGTCTTCGTACAGTTCAATGTACTCTGACATCACCATATTCACCGAATAAGGTCAATGGGTTACGCTCAGAGCTGCATTGATGCATGCACGCACAACCAAACCCACCCCGAGATCATAGATTTTGTGCGCCTGTTCTCTCATTCTCCCATGTTCGTCGATTATCGAATCAACCTATGTAATTCACCACACATCGACGGGTGTGGCAATGAGAGAGCAGAAGTATGTTCTCTGTTGGTTGTCTGGTGCAAAAATTAAATTACCCATCTTCATCCCTTTTTCAAACAGCCGATTTACAACCATCAACCAAGTAAGTGGTTATTCATCTTCCGCAGCGTGTGCACACAGTCAGAACAGGAGAAGTGTTGTTAAGTGTTGTCAGACGAACGTAGTGTCCCGGTAGTTAATCGAGAAAGAGAAACGCGTCGCCCTCAAAATAGACTAATCGTGACTTATTTATTTATTAAAGCCTACGGCAAGTAATAATAAATGAGAACAATAAAAAACTAAATTACAACAACCAAGTGCATTTCATTCATAGCCTTTTTCCTGGATTTTGTGGATATTCGACGAAACATTGATGGGGATTCAAGTGAACCGCGTGCCATACGTTGGCATTAATACTTCTACCCCCACAGCTGCTCAATATGATTAAATTAAAAGAGTTTCAGAATTTTAGTATGAAAGGAAAGACCAAAGTAAAGAGAAGTATTGCAAAGAGCGTCCGAACGCGCGACTCGAGGATAAAATAAAGACACAAAAATTAAAATGACGAAAATTTGTGTTTCTTATTAAAACTCCACGTTCTACGCTCTCTCCTCGAATAGAGGAAGCATGGCGTTGATGATAAGTATAACACCAGAGATCTCACCCCGAGGTGTGACTCTTCTCTGCTGACTCGATGGAACGGCGCTGTAATATGGGTAGTTGTTCTACTGACTGAAATCGACCTAGTTCCCGATAGCGATGTAGCGATGTTCCGCCCTGTTTTCTTCGCACATTGTAGCATCGTTATATATCGTTATAAAACACAAGGTTGAGGAAAAAGTATTTAGCGTTATTCAATATAAATGAATTGCCTTTTTTATTATTCTAAAACAGTTTGTTCAAAATATTACGTTTCCTTTTCCACCACCTTTTGCCATTATTCGGCTAGAAACATTATTCCTTTACTCTAGAAAACCTCGATTTAATTTTTAAAAAAATTGCCAGGGCTCTTTTCACAGACTTTACATCAAGTAAATCTTGATGTTTGCGATTTGACAGTCACAAATTTTGTAGTTACTAAAAAAAACCGAGACCGCGTTTTCGATTCTTTCATTTTCGAGTTCCCTTTAATTACCCAAAATCCATTAAAGAATTTAATTACCCAAAATCCATTAGAGAAAAGGATGGTGCACCGAAGTTTCATTTTTGTCGATGGTTGTTAAGTTTCAGTTTTGTGTAGAACGTCCAGAGGAACGGACATACGTTTTAAAATAAAAATATTATAAAAGAAATAAAAATTTTTTCTTTTATTAAACAAACCTTCGTGAACACGACTCTTCCCTCAATTCACGAGGAAGCACAGCGCGTCCGTCAACATGGCTTTCGTAGCAACAGGTCCACAGGAAATCTGATGGCGTATCTTACCGAAAAGTGGAGCCATTCCACCCACTACTTCGGCGAAAGCAAGGTAGTCGCATAAGATATTTCAAAAGCCTTCGACAGAGTTTGACATCCAGCTCTTTTGTCAAAATTGCATTCCGATCGAGTGGACAATTCCCTCATCCAATGAATAAGAGGCTATATTTCTGGCCGATCAATTCAAGTGGTTCTTGATGGTGTCAAATCTGTCTCCCATCAAATAAATGCAGGTGTTCCCCAGGGTTCGGTACTCTCGCCCACTCTCTGCCAAATCATTCGTTTGCTGATGATAGCACATTGAGTTTCTCATGCTGATATGAACATTCCCAACTAAACTCTTCAAACATCATTACCAACCAGCAGTTTATGCTTGATACACTGAATTCAGACCTCAGCCAGATATATCAATGGGGATTATCTAACTCACTAGAATTCAATGCCTTTAAAACTCAGTGCTGTCCCTTGTCGGCAAAGGTGAACCCCAAAGTAAATACACTGTCGATGAACAGCACTTGCATCGACGAAGCCAAGGAATTTATCAATCTGGGTAATCGAATTAATTTGACTCTTAATTGGAGGGACCACATATTTGAAACTGCAAAAAGTGCAGCCAAATATGTGAGGTTCCTTAAGAGATGCAAAAGATACTTCACTCCACCCAACCTGGCCACTATTTACAAGGGGTATATTCGTCCCAAAATTGGGTTCAACTCCCATATTTGGTCAGCCGCATCCAAAACTGCACTACACGTGCTTGATAGGATACAAAAACGAGCAGTGAAACTTATTGGGTACCCAGCTGTAAGTCATTTAATTCCGTCGTTAAAACATAGGGGCAACGTACTGTGGATAGATCTTAGTCTTGTGCCGGCACGGGTGCGGGTCCACTAAGATCCCCTAACAAGTTCACTGTCTGTTATTGTTCACGTCTAATCAAATCGCCAACTTCACTAAATTGGATGAGTACACTTGCCACAAATTTATCCAAGCACTCTTAATTTTCTTTCCTCCTTTTATGTATTATGTAGCCTTTCACAAAGAAAATCCGCAAATTATAAACATGTATACTTTTGTATAGCAGATCCTGATGGAATTTATTCTTTACCCACTTGATTGATGTTCGCCTCCCTGAATACGAAATTAGATTTGCTGCGTGGGAGATGCACTTTTTGTACTTACTTGTCACGATTTGAAGTACTCCACTTATCAACACGCTAAATAATCCTTACAGATGCACTCAGTCGTCCTACTGCTTAATGCAACTATTCACCACGAAGAAAAATAAAACACTAGGATGTGGCTGATGATAACTGCTTTTTGTTTTAAGTCTTTCTTTTTTCACGACACTGTTTTTGATTTATTAATAGGTTCTATTTGATGCACGTTTAACAGAGGATTTATGTGGAATTAAGGATTTAACAAGTAAGGAGAATCTTTTACACTCGGGCAGAGACTTAATTCGAATCGGGGTGTGCACACCCCCGTGCGCACGCTACAGAGGATGAAAAACGACTCGGCGTGGTTGGTGATTGGATTTCGAAAGCTTGAGGTACTCTGTGATTAACCTAGAGAGACTCTGGTGAGTCCTCTCTCAGCCAAGGGTGAGTTTTCTTTTCCTCGAGAGAAACGTGAAGTTTCTCTCTGTGGTGGTGTGCTGGAGAGTTGGAGAGGATCCCTCCGGATCGATCTTAGCTAGTGTGCTAAAGATCCATTGTTTACTCATGCAACGAAGGTCATGGGAAACGTAGCTGAAAAAGGAGGATAGAACAAAGGACATCATAAATGACATGGATGCAGCTGTATAAATAGTCTGCATTGCAATTAGGAGAATGGTGCTAAAAGTAATTTCGGTACACAATGGTGATTGTGCACCGTATCTTAGCTGTCGGACAGGGTCGAATTCTTTGTATGCCTGTTAATTGCTGAAGAATTCGATTCATGGCGGCTAGACGCTAGATGCGTAAATTCCTTTTGTCGATTGGACGAAAGGCTGCCGAGACTGTAGATAAGTCAGGAAAATGTGCTACGCCCGTGGTGGCAGGGAACGCTGCCTAACAGGGGCGCCGATAAGGTTTTCGAATTTATGATGCATATAAGTCGTAAAGAATTCTTTCAGAGAATTTTGAAAATGCGTTGGATGTATTAATGTTAATGAATTCTTTACAGGAAATTTTAGGCAATGCATTAGGTGCATTAAATGTCCTTGATGAAGGAAATGTTTGCAGGTTTGCAAAGGGAGCTGGGATGGAATTGTGAGTGGTTCTTGCGTATGTTTAAAGAACCCCCCCGTAACATGCCTATCTCTTTTCTATAGGTATTACTGTGGCGGTTCCGCCAACCCCCACGGTTCACTTACCTGAAAAGCCCCCATAACTTTCACCCAATCTCCTAATTTCACTAATGCAATCGCATTATCATCTTAAATGCTTTACGCATTAAAGAGATCCAATCTGTAATCTAAAAAGCCCCTGGAAAAGAGAATTCTTACCTGCATACATAACTTCGCATTTAAAATCCCCTATAAGAGTTCTCTCCAAGCTTGTCATAAATTCCCTGAAAGAAAATTCATCGGTTCATATATAATACAACCACATAAGCAGGGAATTTTACCCTTGAGTTGGCTTATCCCAGCTTCATCATGTGTATCATAAATCACCAGACAAACACATTGACTGGCGACCTACACCCAAGGGACGAAAACAAATACACGCATCTCTTGGCACCAATTAAATCCTACAGCATAAGCAAATGCAAATAGGAATTCAATACTTACCCTTACCTTACCTTACCTATGCACCATGAATACAAATCATTCGGCACCCATTCTTATTATTTGAATGCAATGTCGGACGGCTTGTTTTTACAGCTGCTACAAGCCGACCAGCGATTCGTTGTTCAATAGACAAACAATCATCCATTTCATACGTCGCCACAAACTAATTACCCTGCATATACAAATCCAGGCAAGGTATTTGTGTCTGCCACCAATCCCAACGTCGATAATAGCGACGACGCATCGCGTAAACAATGTCCCGCATTACCGAACGATGCATTTGGTCGTTTCCTCCTTTGTCTTTGCCGCCTCCCTACTTCGTTGTTCCATCCCCTTCGAGCATGTGTAAACAACATCAGATCTGAACGAACTCACACACACCACCATGATCTCCATTACGAGATCTGGTTGTCTGTTCTACCAAGAGAGACTTTACTATTCTCTTGTGGTAGGAAATTCTTTTCCCTGGTGGAGGGGAATTGCACCCAAAAATTGTCCTTGCTAAGCGAATCATCTCTGCACGAGATGATTGTCGTTGAGACCATTTCCATTCCCCGATCACGATAGTCGCGCGATCTCCTGCTCTCCGGTGCGCACGTAGACGCGATATATCTAGGAGTCGCGGTTAGTGCAGAAGTCATCTTCCATCTTCCTTTTTTTTTTTGGGACGTTCCCAACAGTCTTTTTTCCCCTTACATATATATACGAGGGTTGCCTTTTATATTTCGGGATTAGAGAACAAAAACAAATATTGATCATCGATGATCACTTTATTGTTTTTCAAAATATTCCCCATGAAGATCTATACACTTTTGCATGCGTTTGAACCAATTGTCGAAGCACTTTTGCCACTCTGATTGAGGTATCTCCAACACATGCATTCTGAATGCAGCAACCGCTTCTTCAGGTGTCGAAAAACGTTGACCTCTCAGTTTGTTTTTTTACGTACGGGAATAAAAAGAAGTCGTTCGGTGCCAAGTCAGGACTATACGGCGCATGACCCATCAAATCGATGTTTCGGGTGCTCAAAAATGCAGTTGTCGCAGCCGATATGTGAGAGCTCGCATTGTCGTGGTGAAGAGTGATCCGTCTTCGGCGGTTGGTTTTCCTGATTTCTTGGAAGACAACTGGCAAACAAATGGTTGTGTACCACTCAGAATTGACTGTTCTGCGTTGTTCTAGTGGTACGGTTGCGACATACCCAGTTTTTCCGAAAAAACAGGCGACCATTTGCTTGGAAGTGCTTCGTACGCGAACAACTTTTGTTGGATTTGGCTCATCTTGAAACACCCAGACAGTCGACTGCTGTTTACTTTCGGGCTCATACACGTAAATCCACGATTCATCACCTGTCACGATGTCATAGACGTGTTTCGAAGCACCGCGACCGTATTTTTTGAGCATTTCTTTCGACCAATTGACACGAGCCTTTTTTTGGGCGATTGACAAATTGTGTGGGATCCAACGCGAACAAATTTTTTTGACAGTCAAATGTTTATGCAATATTGAATGTATGCTGGTCCCACTAACGCCTACGGTTGTCTCAATCTCACGATAGGTCACATGACGATCTTCCAATATCAGTTCACGCACAGCATCAATGGTTTTCGGAACAACAACTGATTTTGGACGACCTTCACGAAATTCATCTTGGAGTGAACTACGACCACGATTGAATTCACTATACCATCGATAAACACTGGTGCTTGATGGAGCTTCATCGCCAAAAATTGAATTAAGTTCATCCATGCACTGTTGCTGAGTTAATCCACGCCGAAAGTTGTAAAAAATAATCGCACGAAAATGTTGACGATTTAATTCCATTTTTGGGCCGAGATGAATCTTTTAAGTTACTGTAAACAACACAAATAGCGCTCGTATGTCAAAACGTTCTGAGTGCATATAACCTCAAAAATGTCCAACTTAACGACAGAGCTGTCAATTGCCGGATTGCAACACTAGAGTTGCCAAATCCCGAAACATAAGAGGCAACCCTCGTATCAATATCCTGACACCTAATACAAAAACAATAAAACCCTTTTCCAAATTACAACAAGTGAACAATAAAAATAATTCAGAAACTATGTGCAGTCTGATTCGTTTCATCAGTGTTTTACTTTCCTCCTGGTGGGCGGTGAGTTGCTGAGGTTCGTGTTTGTGCGTTGCATTCGGTTTGTATTCGGTGCAACATTTTGTGAGAGATGGGGATGTGAAGTTAATCAGCGCCGTACGCCGGTGCAGGCTACTTCCTCCCCACATTACCATGGTCGTTGCTCTGCTGAACTTGCTGAATGTGTTCCGCCCCTTCAAATATTTTCTCGCGATACCCGTCAGTCTGTGAATGCGCATCAGTTCACATTAAACGTGAACTTCAGGCTCACAAATAAACATAGAGGATCATTCTTTAGCCGAACCACACGAATGTGAAATGCTCTACCTGATCATGTGTTTCCTCGTCATTGTAATGTCCAAGCATTCAAGACTAATGCACATCGACACCTCCTTTCCATCCTCGCCTCCTCTCCAGCCGCTCGCAGTGTGCTCTGACATTTAAGGGTACTCCAAAAAACCCTTTTTGTGTGCCCGTTAGTGTTAAAAAAAATTCCTTGTCTTCGTACACTTTCGGCCTTCCACTTCGTTCTTTATCTTCCACGTCAAACTCACTATTTTTAAACTTTTGAAACCACTCACGACAACTTCTTTCATTCAAAGCAGACTCACCATATGCGCTTCAGTGGCAGATTTCTTCAAATCAAAAGTTCCCGCAAATGACGCGTATTTGGCACAAAACTAGACATTTTTGCACGATAAAAATTATGTAAAGCTGATACAATGTCACTAATAAGTTGAGGTTGTTTTGTTATCACGTGTTCAACCTCACAATATTATGTTTGACGTCTGACAATTTCTACATACATTTCTGGTGGGGCCATCTTTTGCCAAACATATTTGTACACCTAATAGGTCTATAGGGCAATGCTACGTTCTGTTGACAAGAGTAATGTATTCAAGGTCAATTTACATGCATACCCTTATTCCGCCTGGATTAACATTTAATGGTATCAAAAAATTCTTTTTTACGCGTGTGTTAAAAACAAGATATTTAGCTATACAATATGTATTCATTGCCCCAAGGAATCTCTAGTTCACATAATTCATATTAAAATCAATTCGGTAGTGTGGCAAATATGACGCACTAAATCCACGCCATACTTTCAAGAAAACGTTCAAAATTATACTAGTCATAAATTTTACGATCGTTCCGCTCACATATTTTGAAATCGTGACCAATCTTCAGATACAGACAAAAATTGTTCAAATGCTGCTCCCCACCATCATACGAGTATGATACTAAAATCAAAGACACTTGCGTTGGGTCAGAAAACGGAAAACGTATATTCCGAGTCAATAAATCATGCTAAAGGCTTTCAACACCGGGATTTTAGAAGATTAACAAATCTCTAAACTAGTTTTGGCAATCCTTTTATATTATTTACACTTTGACACCCCAATGGTGTTTCGGAAGTTTCAACCCCAATCACTGGCGCACTCATCTGAAACTTAGAGTTTCCTTGTGAAGCAGCAAAAACTTAATAGTGTGTTAGTGATCAACTCCCCCCTCCGACGCTCTCCTTCACTTAATGTTCCTGAAAATTTCGTTAAAGTTAATTTCCTTGAATAAATTCGTTCTCCAACTAATTGGCAATTTAATAAGATTTAGTTCTCACTTGATTTGACTTCTGCGTCAAGGGCACTGACCCAAATAATGTGCGCCAGCTTTACCTTTTCTGATTCTCTTTCTCTCATGTCGGCAAGTGTCGCCTCAATGGAAATTCAAAAACATATTAAGAATCCTTTTCCAAATTAACATACATAGAACTTGGAAGACTTTTAAAACGCAATCTGATCACAATATTCATATTTCGCGAAAATAAAAAGAGATTTGCGAGTTGTCGACCAAAACAAAAAGCAAAAGAAGTGGAGAAAAAAAAACACATTTTGCCAACAAACTTTAATCATTCGCCATTCGTTGCGGGCACCAGCTGTGTATGTTGCAAACTCGAAAAGAATTGATGGAATCCTAACAAATCCAAATTTCGCGATGGAGGATATTGGAGCATGTATGACGAAGGAGCGTGTCCTGAATTCATTTATATCCGGATAAACTAATAGTTATTTTCACATTCGTCTTCCTTTGAACTTGGAAAATTGAATTTTTGAGTCGCCGGAATGTGTGGTATTGAGCGTGCAAAGGATATTATAGTAAGATAACAATGCAAGAATTTGCATCTTTTATGATTTTACTGGTAATAGAGTGGGTGTGCTGAAGTTCAGTGGCCGATTATGCAAAATAACGTTTGAATCAGTAGAAACATTTAGCAGGACGTCTGATCTTAATTTTACCCAACATAACCTGACAGTTATCCATAGATTGATGAGAAAGTAGCAATATCCTTCAACTCACAGACGCCTGAGTGGCATTCCAATCTGCTCACCCATGTAATTGCAAGTTGTATGCAATAGGAGGATTACGTAAATGGATCGAAATGGCAGAATTGAAAGGTCCAGATTCTTGATAATATCCTGAAAGTACATTTGTAATCATTCGTCAATTAAGTGACGGCATAGAGAAACTTGAACGACGCGAATGATGTCACGAAACTAACAATTCGCCATCGCTATCCCCAGGGCCAATGGTGAGCCAACGAAACTACAAAAACTTTGTACACACGAAGGTACTTAGCAATTAAATGCTAAACGTTCACTCCGACCCCGAATACTTGGTGCATGTAACTTCGAAACGATACACTTGAGCAGGTTCAGATTTTGATAAAGTGTACTTCAATGAATCGCCTTTGAAGCTTCGCTTCGAAACGAATGCATTTAGCACAGGTCTAGGTCAATCACTTCAGGTTTATCTCTAATACTATTTTGAAGAACTGACGGCCTCCAAACATTGTACATGCATATTCAAAAGTTATGTAGTATCTAATGAAAAGTTCTGGAGTTTTCTACTTAACCTTAAAACATTAAAAGTTGCTCGTAAAATTTTTTGACGAACTTTGTTCAAAGACCAAGGATAGTGCAACTCGTCACATTCATTTTCGTGTGGAGGTTTGATGAAATTTGATTGAATTGTTAAGATTAGAGGGTTGAAATTTTAGTATGTATACGAAGTATTCAATGCAATGGCCTTGTCTTCCATGGCGTTTTGGATTGGAAGATATACCAGGTTGCTCGGACAAAAGGTAGGTTACTCTTGAAAAGTCATTGGCTGGGCATCCTGATGACGCTTTTTTAGAATATTCTACATCCTGCAAGTTACACATGTAACTTGTGTGCTCACATATTTGTTGTGTTTAAATATAGATGTGTGTCCAACAAGCGTGGAACACACCTTCCACTAACACCGGGTTCTTGTTGTGTTGTGGGCTGGCGTCAGGAACAATGCGGTCTCCTAACGTGATGAATGTCGATGGGGAATATCCCGATGTGTTCACAAACACGAGGGACTGGATGTGCAAGAATCAAAGGCGGCCGCAACGATGATGCCTGAAACCAAATTGTGCTATTGAGCGAAAAAGTGACCTGAATACCTGATCAATTCCAGCAATATTCCTCCAAGTGAAATAACAATTCAGTGTTCGTTTTACTGTGTTTCATTTTTAAGTTTATTTATTAAGATTAATAGGATTTTATATGAATTCCAATTCTTGCGACCCGTATCGCTCAGCAGTTAACGAAGAAGAATAACAAAAATTAAAGATGGTTGTCAAGTGACAACCAACAGAATTCATAAATGTCAGCTAATTGCTGACATTGTTAAAGGTGATGCCACATAATGTTCAAGTGGTGCCACAGATGTAATCATTGCGAATTCGCCGGTTGTTTTAAATGCGAATCCGCAACAATAGAAGCTATGTTATAGATTGTCCACCCCAATAATTTTGTATTATCATCACTTCCACTAATACCCTCTAATGTTGGTGACAATTCGGATCGTAATTCGCATTGCATCAGCTGATGCAGTCCTAGATTATTTGAATGAAGACATGTCATGGAAAGAAATTAGCAAGCAAGAAGTGTACGCCATTAAACAGGTTGGCCTATCAAGGATATCAAGGATTGTATAGTTAGGATAAAAAATGTCTGCAAAATCAAAAAAAGTTTACTTGCTAAGGAATATTCCTCGATTCAAATTAATTCTAATTGCTTTTCAGGTTCATACAGCCGAGCCTCAGATGCCAGAACCCCCTTTCAACGAAGTTATAGTATTGTGTTCTGTAGGGGTTTTTGTTCAGGGAGGCGCGTCTCCTTATCTTGAAAAGGACGTATGATCTCTTTAATATACCGCCTCTGAGAAAATCGTCCTACAAATGGGTCGTCGCCGTGCTTCCTCTGATCCAGAGGGAAGAGCAACGTCCTTAATTTGGCCTCAGTCCGCTGGTATTCCGGGGGGGGGGGGGGGGGGGCAGGTGATACTCCAAATCTGTAATTGTATCTTTTCTTGTGGAGGCTCACCAGTTGTTACCTGTGTAAAAACAGCCAAAACTCAAAAACTATCCAAGTATCTGCTTTTACATCGTTTATTATTAAAAAATAATCTTTGAATATTTGTAGTCTTGTTCTCCTGGGGTACTTCCTCCAGGGATAGTTGCTTTTAAGATACTGCGGCCTTTCTGTAGTATGTCCTATCGGGACAAATAATGATGTTTAACTGCGACCCGGAGATCATTTTACTATTCCTTTATAAAGGAAAAGAAATCGAGATTTGTATCTCAAAAATGCACAATTTCGTACCAAAATCTCAGTGTTTACTTAAGATAAGAATTCATATTGTGCAGATGTGGATATGTAAAGGCATTCGGTTGTCTGTTTGTTTAATTTAATGGAATTTTTCCAAATAGAGATAATGATGTCTGGATTTTGAGTTTTGATGATGCCGTGGGGCAAATGTAGAACAATAAACGAATATTAGATTCATTTATTGTGAATTTGATTTTAATTTGGGATTTTGGTTATAAATATGCCGTGGGGGCAAATGTTAGGCGATAAACGAATGTTTGATTCGTTTATTGCGAATTTTGGTTTATGTTTGGGTAAATTTGGGTTTTGATAGGATTTTGGGTTTTGTAGTATTATAGCTGGGATTTGGATGTGGGAAAGGGGGAAAAGGTGGTAGGGCTTTTTGGAGCACTACAATAGACGCAATAAATCGATTGAAAAACCGCAAGACTCCCGGAATCGACTGCATGCCGGCAGAGCATGTGAAGCATGGAGGGGAGGCAACCGCTCGAAAGAACCACCAGCTGATCAAACAATATTGGATAAGGAGGACTCTCCGGAAGAATGGAAAATCTCAATAGTCGTCCCCATTTTCAAAAAAGGCGACAGATGGGACTGCGAAAACTACAAAGGAATATGATTGCTCCCAACCACATACAAAATACTAACAAATATCATACATCCATCACACCATACCCAGAAGAAATACTGAGACTACCAGGGTGGATTCGATAGGATTCGGCCAACAAGCGACCGATTGTTCACAGTAAGGCAACTGCTGGAAAAGAAGTGGGAATACGGAGAGACGGTCACCTACTGCTCGTTGACTTCAAAAAACCTACGACTCAGCTTCAAGACAAAGACTTTACCATATTGTAGTTGAGCTGAGAGTCCCGAAAAAGCATGCCGCCCTCATTCAAATCTGCATGAACGAAAACAAAGGCGAGTTAGAATAGAAAACCATTTGAAATCCGGGACGGACTAAAACAGGGAGATGGTCTCTCATCATCATCATCGGCACTACAATCGGGAACCGGTCTTGGCCTTATTTAGCAAGTCCTGAGGCTTGTTAAATTTTCCATAATGATTTATTATGTCTGGGCAAGGTAATTAGTCTTGCGCCAGGGGCTCCCCGACGGGGAGTCGAACCCCGGTCTCCCGGGTGACAGGCGGTATACTCTCTCACCATGTCTTTTTAAGCTTGTGCTCGAGTATGTTATCAGAAAGGTACAGGACGACAACACATGTGCTCGCATATGCGGGAAGAAAACAAATTCCGCGTATTCGAGAATAAAGTTTTAAGGGGTATCTCTGGAGGTAAATATGACGAGGAGGCAGGACAACGGAGGAAACTCCACAACCACGAATTGGAAGAGCTAAACCGCAAACCTACAATAGTGAGAGTAATCAAGTCGCGAAGATTAAGATGGGCCGGACACGTGGCGCGAATGGGCAACGATAGGACCGTGCGTATAATTCTCGACGGTAGACTAACGGCGAAGAGACCGGCCGGACGACCGCGACTGAGATGGGAGGACAATGTTAGGTTTGACCTTGAGGAGATCGAATTGGATGGTCAAGCGTGGAAGGAAAGAGCACAGGAGAGGGAACAATGGCGCAGTCGAGTCGGCGAGATCATGAACTTCCTACAGGCCAATAAATAGTTTTCCGCTACACCGCGTCGCTTCCCCCTACCTGTGGTATGGGGTACTTGTGGGGTAGAAATATGTGTGCCGACTTTGGCACTGGTTAACTCCTACTCCACGGATTGCGCCACCGAATTTGATGCAATAAAACACTGGTTACACTGTTGGAATTTTGTCATTTATTGTAACTACTGGTCGGTGTTTTTTGCATTGTATTATACATTAATTCAATTTTTAATGGCAGCGACACAGGACACACGCTTCACAATTAAAAGAGTCTTGACTTGTGTATACTTAACTTTTAAATTTCGAATATCAAACAGTTAATTACTTATACATTGTTTGTTGCTTGTCTTTTATTTTTTGGTATTATTTATTTATTAATTTTTACTAAACTATAGAACACGTAAACACACTCGACGACACTCGCGCAGGCGAACTCCACCGTATCTCGAACTCGACTTTTTGGGCGCACTCCAGGAGACTCGGCTCCTTTAAAACTATTTGATCGACTAAACCACTTTTGTGCGCGGATCACCTTGTTGGCTCGTTTAGCGAGCTCATGGGTGGTCGAACCGTGGGAATAAAAATTCATTAAAAAGCATCTTTGGGATTAGGATGCATTTGGGATAATTACACAATGGTGGTTGTGTTTACAACCATGTTAATTGTGTATTGCAATCCTAGGGAGTCATGGGTCGAATTTCAGTGTGAGTATTTACACTGGCATTGAATTCGGCTCTTGGCAGCTAGGCGCGAATTGCGCCGGTGCTTTGAAGATTGCATAAAAGCTGCCGTGAGTACTGGTGCAACATGAAAATCTGTTGCGCACGTGTGGGACAGTAAATGCAGGCAGACAGGGGTTCTGCTGATTGTTTTCATAATCCACTTCGGTTATCTAGTATGGCAACCGAAATGTTTTCCTTTTAGAACAATGCTGAGATGCATTGATGTATGCGGTACTGGCGTACCGAATTTCTTCTAGGGAAATTTATATAACGCGTTAATTGCGTGACTGTCCTTGATGGGCAGATGCTTGATGTTGGATGCTATTTGCATAACCGAAAGGTAATGAAATTGGTGGGAGAATGCTTGGGGAAGTTATTGCGCTTGCATGGTAAAAATGATGAAATTAGTGGAGCTTTAGGAAGGAAGATTTGGAGGTAGGTTGAAAAAGGTAGCAGTGGCGTTAGTAGAAACGCCACATACTCAACGGACAATTTTTATTTCTTCTTTTCAGAAACTGCGAACCATTTCGCCCTACCAGTGGTAAGGAACTGTGGTTCATTTAACAGGCGGTATCCTGTGGGGTTGTTTATACTTGTGCACCTGCACGGAGCGGATTCAGCAAACACCCACTAACATTATAAATTTTCGAGTTTTAAAAAACTCGTATTGATTAATGATTCCGCATATATTCCAAGTCAGATATGCATTTGAATCTAATTATTGAGACTAGAAATTGTTTCCTTATTGACTTTTGTTTAACTTGTGCTGAATCCATCAGAAGCCATGGTAGTCATCTTGTCCAATTTAATTATTGCTGAATGAAATTTGTCCTACTTTCCATCTTGTTCTTTATTGTTATTAGTTTTCCTCTAGACATTCTCATCATTTCTGCATGTTACACGGAATCAATTCTACTACACTGTGTTTATGATTTTCAATGATTAAATTTAGTCTACAAAGATGCCAACCGCGTCAGTATGCTTTGTAGGTCAACTCACTGGACCTACAATTGTAAGCTTATTTTAAACGAAATAGTCGCTATTGTGGTGCAGTCTCCGTAAATAATTTTCCCAATCCCTGCTGTTCTTTCTTATGAGTTTATTAATTCCATTGGTATCACGAATCTTTTGTATCTCCTCATTTTACTGTCGAATCTAATACGTCGTATCGTTGTGCGAAAGGCGTTCAGCTGTTCATTCATCGCTGTGTGGTTACTCATTTGGCTCCCCGTCTCTTCCATTTATTTCCACTTGAAGGGATTTTTTAAATTATCCTTAAGACACATAGTTGAGAAGACCCAGAATATGAAAAGATTACGTGTTTTAACAAAGAATAGTGATTTTCAAATAGGTCAGGAAAACTGAATCGAATACGGATCATCTACAAAGGGGGAAACTTAATGTAACAAAAATAAGGCGATACGAAATTATTTTAAATTTAGTTGTTATCTCCTTCAATATATTACCCTTCACTATTCATTTTTGATTTGTTGAAAAATGTGGGGAAAATCTTCTTTTCTAAGTTCCTTCCGGACGAAATGCGTTTTTTTTATTTCACAAGTTCTACGGACTACAATCTTTTCCTTTTAATGGAGATCTGACGTTGGGAAACAGTTAAAAGTTACATGGTGTCTGGCCGGACGAATAAGGTGGAAAGTCTAAAACAGATGTTATACTTGTGTAGATACGTTTTAATCGAAAATACAGTGTAAGTTGCGTTTTCATGATAAATAACACAACGTTATACCAAGAATTAGTGAACATGCTACAACCCCACGATAAAAAGGTAAAACCAATGCATCAGACCGCGGCCGCATGTTTTGCGCGATTGCCTTTACTCACTTCACAAGCTGTGATAGCTAAGTTAATGCTTTGGTATATAGGGCTGATGAATTTGCTCTGTTGGTGCTGTATTCCTTCAGTACGGTTGTATGTGCGTGATCTGTGTGAATAACCAAAAACCTATATAACGTTCCTTCACAATTCAGGACGTTATTTTCCTAATTTTTTACGGAGTTGAGTAAAAATCTCAGGGGAATAACGTTGTTTATTTCGTTGACCTTCAAGAGCCCTGTTAATGTACACAATCTAATGAACATTGAAAAAGTTTCAGACATGATTTTCCTGACATAACAAAAACAAAGACACATATTATACAAACTAAGAATAATATGCCTGTAGACACGGGTGGCGCGATAATAAAACTAGAAGTTTTTACACTACCCGGATGTTAGTCGTAAAGATAGAGCTGTCGCATGCACATATATTTTACAACACATGCGTTTTTTAATAATCACACCTTGTATTAAATTCTTTAAGTAATACTATATTATAGTTACCGGAGGAATTCACCGATTAGCCTCTGGTCTAATATCTCTTTTCGAAAACCTCATTCTTATTTCATTTTTAATTTCAAAACTTCTAATCTAAAGTCTTGATTCCAGTTAATTAATAGAAGTTTTAACGGATATATGCTCACTACTTCTTTGCTCCTCGATAGTATACCCGCCTGTCACGCGAGTTAAGGTTTTGCTAGTCCTCACTGAATACTAGTCTTAGATTTTACACCGAGGGAATGATAATCAGCACTTTTTTCCCACAACACCAGTTATTAATTAGTAAAACTCAAGTTCGTTCTTATTTTTTCAACCAATTTATTTATTTTTATTATTATATCGACTTTTCTCACTGACAATGGTTCATTATTTATTCTTTACTTTTACATCTACGAGGGTTGCCTTTTATATTTCGGGATTAGAGAACAAAAACAAATATTGATCATCGAAAATCACTTTATTGTTTTTCAAAATATTCCCCATGAAGATCTATACACTTTTGCATGCGTTTGAACCAATTGTCGAAGCACTTTTGCCACTCTGATTGAGGTATCTCCAACACATGCATTCTGAATGCAGCAACCGCTTCTTCAGGTGTCGAAAAACGTTGACCTCTCAGTTTGTTTTTTACGTACGGGAATAAAAAGAAGTCATTCGGTGCCAAGTCAGGACTATACGGCGGATGACCCATCAAATCGATGTTTTGGGTGCTCAAAAATGCAGTTGTCGCAGCCGATGTGTGAGAGCTCGCATTGTCGTGGTGAAGAGTGATCCGTCTTCGGCGGTTGGTTTTCCTGATTTCTTGGAAGACAACTGGCAAACAAATGGTTGTGTACCACTCAGAATTGACTGTTCTGCGTTGTTCTAGTGGTACGGTTGTGACATGTCCAGTTTTTCCGAAAAAACAGGCGACCATTTCCTTAGAAGTGCTTCGTGCGCGAACAACTTTTGTTGGATTTGGCTCATCTTGAAACACCCAGACAGTCGACTGCTGTTTACTTTCGGGCTCACACGCGTAAATCCACTATTCATCACCTGTCACGATGTCATAGACGTGTTTCGAAGCACCGCGACCGTATTTTTTGAGCATTTCTTTCGACCAATTGACACGAGCCGTTTTTTGGGCGATTGACAAATTGTGTGGGATCCAACGCGAACAAATTTTTTTGACAGTCAAATGTTTATGCAATATTTAATGTATGCTGGTCCCACTAACGCCTAAGGTTGTCTCAATCTCACGATAGGTCACATGACGATCTTCCAATATCAGTTCGCGCACAGCACCAATGGTTTTCGGAACAACAACTGATTTTGGACGACCTTCACGAAATTCATCTTGGAGTGAACTACGACCACGATTGAATTCACCATACCATCGATAAACACTGGTCCTTGATGGAGCTTCATCGCCAAAAATTGAATTAAGTTCATCCATGCACTGTTGCTGAGTTAATCCACGCCGAAAGTTGTAAAAAATAATCGCACGAAAATGTTGACGATTTAATTCCATTTTTGGGCCGAGATGAATCTTTTAAGTTACTGTAAACAACACAAATAGCGCTCGTATGTCAAAACGTTCTGAGTGCGTATAACCTCAAAAATGTCCAACTTTACGACAGAGCTGTCAATTGCCGTATTGCAACACTAGGGTTGCCAAATCCCGAAACATAAGAGGCAACCCTCGTATTAGTTTTAGTTTCTTAATCTATAATCCATTATTTAGTTTATATCTAACACAAATATTTCAGTATTTCATTTCTATCAGTTTTCTTTTACATTTCTTATTTTCAGCTTATTGCACTTCTAACTATAGGGTTATTTTTTAGGGCCAGATAAACACAAAACATCCGATGCAGACGTGCAATTCAGCTCTCTAAGTAAATCTTTATCAACCGCAGTGAATTTATTATTAAATTCGTGAAATATTAATCGCAATCAACTCATTAGACTATTTATTCATTTATCCTGCATTTATTTCGTTTTTGTGCACATTTAATACACTTTTTCATTGACGAACATACAATTACATTACTAACTAAAGTGCTGTTTATCACATAACCAATGTGTTTTAATATCACGAAAACATCGGCTTTCACTCTATGAATACTCAGTTTCAAAACGTATGTTTAAAAAACGGACAATCTATTGATATAATTAATCTAATTGATAAACGAGAACGAAGCCACGAAATAGAAAAACAGTGACGTGACGTGTGTGATAATTAAAACAAAGTGCAACAACAACAATCAAACAAAACAAATGTTAAAAGTGACAAAAAACGTGCTCACTTCAGTGAGGTACAAAAACAAAGCAAGACAATTAAAATATATCATCTCAGTCGTAAAAGTGAAAACTAAAACACACAATATATTGCTAGTTAAGCACACAAAGCATCATTTGGCGCAAGTGCAACTTTACTGACTCTTATCCGACGATAGCCGAGTTCGAGTCGGCGTAGGGAAGATATCGACTTCGTGGTTCGTATTGCAGGTCGCCTTTGTTTTTTTTTTTAATGAAAACAAACTGGAAAGAACCAGCATGAACACGGAGGAAGATAAAACCGCGACAACACAAAAACAGAAAGGTACACCGAAAAACTCCATTGTGACGCGAAGTAAAACCGCGAAATTAACAATAGAGAAAAGAGATCAGAATATGGAGGAGGGCAATGAGCTCCCATCCCCCTCCAACTTTAACATGTATGGGGCAAACAACTCGTTCGTTTCTCTTGCATCCTCAGAGTCTGAGGATGAAGAAGAGGAAATAAGTGAATTGGATGCGAAACTTGCGATGGCAAGGGCCCGACTAGAAGAGAGACGCCGAAAGAAAAAAATAGCGGCACTCGAAAAAGAAAAAGACACCGAACAACAACAAAAGCCGAAGCCAAAAGTCGGCCAACAGCAACAGCAACAGCAACAGCAACATCAACATCAACAGCAACAATCAACACAAAATCGACCACAGCAAGCAACACAACAGCGGCAAAGCAACAATAATAACCAAAAAATAAAGATGTCACCAATTAACACCATAGATATTGAGTGTAAGTAATTGGTAAGTGTTTGTAAGCTAGCTATAGGAAACAATTTTGTAGTTAAAAGACTGGCTGCTAACAGGCATGCCATCCAAACCTATGCGGTGGCAGACCACGAAAAAATTAAAGAGGTCTTAAAAAGGGACACCGCGGAATTCTACTCGTTCATGCCGAAGCAAACAAAGAGGGTGACGGTTGTATTAAAGGGTGTCGACCATGAGATGGAACCGGAGGCTCTGCTCGAGATGCTTCAAAAGTTGAAGCACGAGGATCTCGAGTTTACCGCCGTAAAACCATTCACCACAACCAAGGCAAGAAGGGAAAACCGCAATCTACCCTTCTTTTTAGTTCAACTAACACCCAGCAGCAGAATTGGTGGTCTAAGAAAGATTACAGTCTTGGATCATCAAAGTGTCACATGGTACAAATTAACAAAAGGCAGAGACATCCTGCAATGTGTCCGCTGCCAAAGGTTTGGTCACGCAGCGGCGAACTGTGAAATGCAGCACCGTTGTGTAAAATGCGGAAAAGACCATAAGGCAGAAGAATGCACTCTGGGAAAAGAAAGGGTAGAAGACAAAGCCCTTCTAAAGTGCGCAGTGTGTCGGAATGAGGGACACCCCGCTAATTATCGGGGATGTCCTAAATTCCGATAAATTATGGCAAGAAGTGTGACGCGGCAAAAAAACACAGAGCCAGCTCGTACCACAACAATGCCCGTAACATCGCAGCAGTTGTACGCACAAGTTGCGTCGGGTGGGAGACCACCAAACCAGGCTACATCACAGGTAGCCACAAATACTCCCATACGGACTGAAACAACACCGCAAGCAGACGTGTTCGGAATCCTGTTCAATCTGCAGAGACAGATGACACAGCTACAAAGTCATCTCAACGAGATCTACTCGCATTTGCCCAGTCTAAATAACAAGTCGATATAAACCCTCTAACCACAACATCAATAAAAGCTCTTGTCGTGAATGTAAATTCACTAATAAGAACTGAGATAAGAGCCAATCTTTTCAACCTGTTGCAAGAGGAACAACCTGATGTACTTCTGGCGGGGGAAACAAAGTTAAACCAGAGACATAAGATTGGACATAAAAACTATGATATTATACGAAGAGATCGACCGAACTCCTCTCAGGGGGGGGGGGGGGGGGGGGGGGGGGGGGGGGGGGGTCGCAATCTTTATTAGAAAAGGGATCAATCATAAAGTAATATATAGTGGAGAAGTGCGCAGGTTCCAGGTGCTGGAAGCCTGTATCGTACGCATACCTCTTCAGCAAGGAAGGGGTTTGTATGCGATTGCGGTCTACGCACCTGAGGAGCACCAACATAACCTATTTATAGTGGAGCTCGAGACACTCTTTCGATGCTTACAATTGCACCTGGGCAAAAACTACTTTATCCTAGGGGGAGATATGAACGCCAAGCATAGAAATTGGGGAAATTATATATCTAATGCCAGAGGAAATCAGTTGGCTGGCTGGTTAGATCAGTTTCATATTGAATATAGAACTGACCTGCTAGCTACCGAATATCTATCGTTCCCCAGAGGTAGATCGTTCTTATATATCTTGCTAATCGACTCACGACTGAGATTACTTAACACCAACAGACGAAACACAAACTGTGTACGGACAATTGAATACGACAGTGACCACTGAGCATTCACGGCAGTAATAGAGCTTCCGAACGAGCTCGCAGATCTGGAGGAATTCGTGATCCCGCAACCCTATAACTACGGGGCAATGCGATGGCCGCGGTTCACCAGATCATTAACAAGAGAACTTCGTTCGAATGACTTTAATCTGCCACTAAACAGAAACCTGACAAATGACGAAATCGACAAATACATTCAACTAATGAACGAAACCGTAAAACGAACAATGGACAAAACAATTCCCAAAACAACAGTTACAGATGACATTAACATGTACAGGAACGCAACAATAAACGCACTCCACAAGAAAAAGAGCAGACTGCTATCGAAATTAAAACAATTACACAGACTGTTTACAGACAGACAAGACCAGGAGATAATATCACTGAAAACCCGATTAAAAAACCTCAAACAATTACTTAAAGCTAATTATAGATTAGCAACAAATTTGTATTGGAACAAGAGAATTCGAGCTATAAAAACTAATAACCCGAATATGTTCCCACAAATAAATAAAATATTCAGGAGAAATAATCAAAACGTGATTTAGTGTCTCCAAATTCCACGTACTGAGGTAAACGAGCAGCTGCTAACCAACATTGGCATAGATGCAGAGAACGCTATCCTCAATAGTGAGCTCTTCGTGATCGAAGATCCTTTGGAAAAGGTGAACGCTGTGGGAGCTGTCTTTCAGGAAATGTACAAGGTGAATGAAAGCATTCACCGAAATCATGACATGGAGGACAGAATTCTACTGAATCACCTGCACCCCCGAAATGAAATTTCACTTTGGCAAACGGAGAATCTGGGTTTTACCGAATTCAATGACGATAATCTGTCAATTGACATTAATGCCAATGGTGAGGCTAATAGCCTTTTAATCACAAGGGAAGGAATCCAGAGTATCTTCGACTCATTAAGAAGCAAAAAGTCAGTGGGAATAGACGGAGTACCTAACATCCTACTCAAGAACCTGCCCCCAATGGCAATAGATATATACACGGTCCTATTTAACAACCCGTTGAATAATGCATATTATCCCGCGCGTTGGAAAACGGCTAGCATTCAACCCATCCCAAAAAAGGGCAAAGACTGTACAAACCCAATGAACATGCGTTCGATAAGTTTACTCCCAACCATCAGTAAAGTATTTGAAAAAACCGTCAACAAAGCTCTGGTAAAACGGGTAGACGACAACAGCATTATTCCAAATAACCAGTTAGGCTTTAGGGCTGGTCATGAAACCACACATGCCGCAGCTAAACTGGTCTCCGACATACAATGGAATAAATGTAGGAACCAATGCACAGGTGCCTGTCTGATCGACTTGGAAAAAGCCTTTGATACCGTCTGGATCGAAGGGTTGTATTACAAGCTGGTCAGACATGGCAAACATAAGCCTTTACTATATGTACTTTACGATATGTTAAAGGACAGGAGGTTCGTGGTCAAAAGTGGTAATGTGACCTCTAATAAAACGTATAATATCAAGAATGGCTTGCAACAGGGCGCGGTACTCTCTCCGATTCTTTTTATCATTTACATTAGCGACTTATTAGATGCACTTCCGCAGGCTATTGCGTACGCAGACGATCTCATAATTTACAGAACAGCTCCGAAAGTTGAGATCATAAATAGTTTAATACAGCGAGACTTCAACAACGTGCAACGCTATTGCGACGACTGGAAACTTGAGATCAACTTCCAGAAATGTGAAGCCATCCTATTAGGAACTCCATTATATAAAGCCACGAACGACACAAGGAAAAACTGGCGAAAGCTAGTTATCGTGGGACCGCATGGAGATAAACTGGAAACCAAGAGTTTAGTTAAATACCTGGCCATCTGGCTAGACCAATATCTGTATTTCAACAGACATGTAGAGGCTGCTTTGCTCAAAGCGAGGAAAACTTTTGCTATGACAAGGAGGCTATTTCACAGTAGCCAACTTGACAGCAGGGTAAAAGTCATATGCTACATGACGCTAATCAGGCCAATGCTCATATATGGTTGTCCAGTATGGTTCAACATAGGTCCAAATTTGATGGAAAAGATTCGGGTGTTCGAAAGAAAGTGTCTCAGAAGTTGTCTCAGATTATATCGGACACCGGAATCGGACTATAAAAAGTATTACTCAAATGAGACTTTATATAATGAAGCGTACATAAATAGGGTGGATAATTTTATGATTAAATTAATCAGAGTTCGGTTTTGTTCCACCAGAGGCATTCCTTGATTTGGACATGAAAGGGCTTATACAGGATAGATCCGGAATTCCGCTGATCTATCATGTAAGTAGATCATCCGTAGGCGGGCAATTGTGCTACGAGCCAGAAGTAACGCGCACCGAAGATGATCTGTGGGGCTTTTCAGGGCCCGAAGAGCCATGCATCGCTCGATCCCCACCATTTCCAGCAATGCGACTTATCTTGAAGTCGAATCTTCAGCAAGATTATACAACCTTGCTACGGCCTTAACAGCCAAACAATTTGCTGGAATTAATTCGGTTATCCCAAAGGATAACTATAATATCTGCCACCGTCGACAAGGTTTCGGCCAACGCAAAGCAAACGTTTCCCGCATCTTCAGCAATGGCGGGTTTCCCATTATCGGTTTCCACCGATCATGGATCGCAAACAAGCAACGAATTGGATGTGGCCATCAAGTCTTTACTTTTAACAACTGGTAAAGGCTGCACCCTATATTCGTTTGCAATACCTAAACGTCACATCCATATCTTCCGGATGGTTTATGGTTTACCGGAATTTCCTATTAACGGCCGCCAACCGTCCGCGGACCTGGGAAATTGCATGTCCATCAACCGAATGTTGATTTATGGCCTCTCCTCGGGCGAGCAGATCTTCGGTTTGTTTTTCACACCAGAAGGGTCTGTTGCCGGCAAGCATTACACAATCAGTTGTGTACACAGCCGCAGACCCATGCAATGTTGACGAACGCAAACAATGCATACCCATTACCGATCATGGAAATAGCGTCTCTGTTGACATAGGATCGCAGAGACCTATCCCTTGCTTAATGATCATTACCAGGAGATGCAATTACGACGCCCGCATCTATCTATGTTCACCGGACGATCGTATGCGACGCATACACATACATGCGAAATGTACGCCATATTTCCCAATCCAATCACGATTGACTGCCTCGAGTTGATCGTGTAGCTCCTCCCCTTTTAAGGCTTTTCTTTGCGATATCATTCTAATGGTGGCGAATGGAAAGTTGTCAGATATCATACGGAGAAGGATACGCTCGCGCAGGGAATCCCTTTACTTTTTCTTCTTTTGTTATCTCAAGGAGCTCAGTCTGGAGTCGCGATTGCTTGTCAGTGTAAAATTAATGTCTAATTGTTCGAATCCATGGATAATATATGTGTAGCTAATTAATGCCTAATAGTCTCACTCAGTGATTAACGTATGGAACTAAATTAAAACCTAATTGTTCGAATCCATGGATAATATATGTGTAACGAATTAATGCCACCAGTTTTGCTCAGTGATTAATGTACGTTTAACTAAATTAAAGCTCTATAGTTGAAATCCTTGGAACATTTTTGTTTAACCAAAATCAATATTGTAAATTCAATCAATTGTAAACCCGTGATACGTGTGATGACTAGAGCGTTTGTAGTTCTCAACAATTCACCAAACGGGATAATAATAAAATTTCAATCACCAGTACTTTCAGTGTGTTTCATTATTCTTTATTATTGGAGCAGCAAAGACATCTTCATCGGTTGTGAAGGATTGATCCCATTCACTGTTTTGCGTAAGACAATTTTTGTGTTAAATTCGTCGTCGGTGTTTGCGATTCGTCTTTTCGTCGGTGGAGTTTTTATCAACTAGCATCCTTGTTGATGTCATATTAAAAACTAACCACAGATCTCTTGCGCTTCAGTACGGCTATCTCCCACAGAGACCGGGACGATAGTATTGGACAGCGTCAACAGTTCTGGTGGTTGAATGGCATATAAAGACCTGGATACCAAAGTCGGTAAAGAATAACAGTATTATCAGCCAGCTTACATAGACTTAGCTTTTCTAGAATTAGGTTAGGATAAGATTTAAGTTAGGTTAAGTTAAGTTTTTTAAATAAAATTATATCAACAAAAAAAAAGTAGGTTAAATTTTAAGGAAAAAAACAAAAAAAATGTCGACACAAAGTTTTCAAAATGTTTCTTTGTCATTTAAATAATTATAAGTATTCCCACAAACAAAATTCTGTAGCCGAAAGGCAAATTATACAATTGTTATGTAATGTTTAGCTTAGAGCGTCTGCGTAGGACCAATAAGTTATAATATAAGATAATTAAGCTACAATTTAAGCATTTTTTGTCTAGCATATAATTTAGAAACTAAGAATATAAAAAGAAAATAAGAAATGTTTTAAAAATGAAAATGAAAAATCACTAGACTCTTCAAACTCCAATTTTATTCTCTTCCTGCCTCACCAATCATGCACTTTTTAACAACCATCGACTTTCAAGACAAACCACTGACTACTTGGCCAACCACTTACTCATTGCCTCCGGGGTTAACACGTCTCGATTACAACCATGCAATTTAATTTCATTTGACCCAATTTCCGATTCTTAACTTCAACTCGCAATCGCTTCGTATCGCTGAGCCAGTCAATATTCCTTCATTGACTTGAACCTCGGTTCACCCTTTGCGATTGCGAATTGACCCATTTAATTCTGTTTTTGCAGTTTGTGCTGGAAAATGCAGTTAATCGCTTTTGCAATTTACTTGTTTCAGCCTATGCAAACAATTGTGGTTTGTTAATTGCTTTGGAAAATGAAATTAATCGTTTTTATTTGATTTGCCAATTACTTTGAAATATTGACTTAATTGCACTATTGTTCTGTGGGGTCACCTGAGTTTAAAATCGGGTAGCGTTTTTCTGTTTGAGTGTGTCAATGATCTCTTGTATGTCATCTTTAGGTATGACATCATCGACACACTTAACACGCTGGAGACCGTAGCTCGATTCCCCGCCGGGAAGCTTCTGGCGCATTATGGAAAATTTAACAAGCCTCAGGACTTGCTATATAAGGCCGAGATCGGTTCCCGGTTGTAGCGCCGATGATGATGATGATGATGCTCACTACTTCAGATCAGTTTCGATTGCTTTCGCACTTCCACAATTTGTTACCATTTAATTTGACGGTTACTTTATAAATTCTTACCGCTGGGCCAACTACAGGTACATACAAAAATTTCAATAATCATAAGCTGATTAAAATAAAAGTTGTAAAATGTAAAAATTGTTTGCTTTTGTAAAATATTTAATGTCATGTGAGACGAACGTTGAGTTGCGGATTGGACCAGGTTCGCAAACGTCTCGTGAAGCTATTACCACACTCAACAACAAAAAAAAGAGAAAAACGCCTTGAGAATATGTTGGTAGTTCATTTTCACTTTGTCCGAAACATATTTTTCAAAAAGCTATTCATTTATTTTAACGTCTGTTTGCTTTAAAATTACACAATTGACGTAGAGTTAAAAATTTGATTTGCTTTAATGAGCAAAAAGGCCGCACATGAGTTAATTCAACAAAGAGATATCGATGAACCATGATCGATGATCAAGATGGCCGATTTACGCCATGTTCGTTAAATATTGGGTTGTAGCGCTCTGAAAAGCCCCACCATTTCCTTCCACTACACATACATTCAATCCCTACACCCAGCCAATCATCTAAATTCTAAATTCGCGCTAAACGAATTAAATGTTCAATTATTGACCTTGCACACAACTCCCCAACTCCTCGCGGATGTGGGTGATTCTGGTTATCGCAAGATCGTTATCGATGTTATGTGGTTATGTGGTTATCGATGAGTTGGGCTCTGTGTATGGGGACTCTGCACCATAATTTCATCATCATCGGCACTACAACCTGGAATCGGTCTTGGCCTTATTTAGCAAGCCCTGAGGCTTGTTAAATTTTCCATAATGATTTGTTTTTTCCGGGCAAGGCCATTAGTCTTGCGCCAGAGGCTCCCCGACGGGGAATCGAACCCCGGTCTCCCGCGTGACAGGCGGGTATACTAACCAGTATACTATTGGAGCACCATAATTTACCACAGTGAAATTTTGGGCAGCTGAATTTAAATGTGGGCGTGAGGGCTTGGGAGACTATGAACGTTTGAGACGTCTAAAAACTGCAACAAGTGACGACAACATTCGACCGCCGAATTAAAGTGAGAGAAATAGCAGATGCTATGAAAATGTCCAAAGAACGTGTTTGTCATATATTAAATCAAGATTTAGGCATGTACATGGTGGCAACTTCCGCGAAGAGAAGACCTAACGTTGGTCAAACTATCAGGGTAAAGGAGCACGAATTTGAAGTGGTGCAAGCCTTTAACTACCTTGGGTCAATAATAGCAGCCGATAACAATATGGAAGAAGAAATACACGGACGGCTGATCAAATCCAACAACGTCGACTATGATCTACCAAGGCTCTTTAATTCCCGAAATTTATCCAGAACATCCAACGTACTACTGTACAAGAACATGGTTTTATCAGTACTCATGTATGGATCCGAGTACTGGGTGCTCAATAAAAGGCAATCTGAACTCTTAGCCGCGTTCGAGAGGAAGGTTTTAAGGAGAATTGTTGGCCCCGTATGTGAGAGAGGACTATTCCGGAGACACTACAATCATGAGTTGTACACAATCTACCTTGAAGCTAATGTTGTAAGAAAAATCAAGCTCGGTAGACTCCGGTTAGCGGGACACCTAGCTCGAATGAGCGAAGAGGACCCTGCCCGGATAGTCCTTTGTGGTGTGATGTATGGGAGGAGACAGCACGGCAGACCTTGTCTGCGATGGAGGGATGGCATAGACCAGGACACCTAGAGCCTGGGAGTGCCAAACTGGATAACATCGGCTCGAAATCGGGACCGGTGGAGAGATTTGTTAAATAAGGCCAAGACCGGATCCCGTTTGTAGTGCCGATGATTATGATTAATTTAAGCAAATTAAATGCACGCATACACACACAATTCTCTATTTCAAAGATAAAGCAGCTTTTTTACAATCAAAAATCTGTAGTTCCCACTTTCTAGTTTAGTGAGTACATAGTTGAAAACCCCAACAGATCTAGGATGTTTTATATTTTACCAAAGAACTAGCCCCCCAGGTTAAGGATTTATTATCAAAGAAGTTGTGGCGGTACCGCCAAACCCCACGGTACACTTACCTAAAAACCCCCAGAACGTCGTCCCAAGTCGCATAAGTTTTTGCTAATGCAATTGCATTAAGCACCTGAAAATGCTTCACGCAATAATTAGATCAAAACTATAATCGTAAAGTCCCTGTAAAGAAAACTTACCTTTTCATGCATCTCTTCGTATACAATTTTCCGTAAGATTTCTTTCTTTGCTTATCTAGAATTCCAAAGCAATTCGGCCCCTTCGGTACCAGACAAATTCGTGTAAACAAAATGATTCGGTTTGCATACAATGTAACCGTCATGACAGGGACCATAAATATTGCGCCGTATATTTTCCAACTTCGCCATGTGTACGATAAATTTCTTTACGTACACATTGGCCGGCGATCTTTTTCTCCCAGCAATAAATTTCTCTAACTCGCGCCATGTCCCTACATAGGTTTCCTGCGATACCATAAACAATTCACATCGTTTGTGGTATCCGAAAAACATTTTTTTCATTTAATGAGCAGCTGCTATTTATTTAGCTGACCCTCATTACCGAACGTTGCATAAGCAAACCCATTAGCATCCGACGAGTTCGGTTTTTTTTTGCTTTACCGAAATCTTTCTTTGTTCTAGGTTCGTTCTCATCCATGAAAGAGCCATGCACACACACCACTGCACTGAAAGAGTGCATCTCTGTGGCGGCCACACCCTTAAGAGAAAAGTTTTTCTCTGTCTTCCCTTTTCTTAACCCTAACCTAGGATGGAATTCATGTCAGAGTTCTATCCTCGGGAGTCGATTTCCAACCACTGACCGGCACGGTCACGCATCACCCCCGCTCTCCATAAAGCTGCCAAGATGTGTACGTTCCAGTCGGGTATTTGTGTCGAGTGCCGTTCGAAGTCGGAGTCGTTTCTTTTTCGACCAGTATTTGTGTAAAGTGAATACAGATGTTGGCGCAAGACTAATGACCTTGCGCAAAAAAACAAATCATTAAATTCGAACAAGCTCAGGACTTGCTAAATAAGGCCAAGACGAGTTCCCGGTTGTAGAGCTGATGATGATGATGATGAATACAGATGTTGAGTTTCCTTTTGACTAAGTGCCACCGGTATCTTTATTTAATAAATATTTTTATCTAAAGCAAAAATTAATAAATATTTTTACCTAAAGCAAAACAATAAACTAAGTTCGGGTGTTTCATTTTTTTATTGTTGTTCCCCTGGTGATCGTGCTTGGAACTTGGTTCTTTTGGTGTTCTGCGGAACTTTATAATAAACGGCGAGTGGGTTTTTTTTTTTTTTTTTTATTAGACTTCTCTCGGGAGAGGCGAACCTATAGCGCCGAGTGGGCGCCCCGAGATGCCATCAAATAACTGTTGCAGTTCTTTTTGAACAGTTGCAGGTTGTAACGCTCCGGGAACACTCGCGTGGGAAGGGAGTTCCACAGCTTCCCCGCTCTGTAACGGAACGAGTTCTGATGCATGGATGTTCGCGCCGTCGGGAGATGAACCACAAACGGGTGCGATCCGTCGGATTGTCTTGTGGAGCGCATATAAACCGAATTGCGTGGAACAATGCCAAGAATCTCCGAAGAACAGCACCCGTGATAATATCACGGAATCCGTATTAACGATCATTCAGAAGTCCGTTGCACTCCAAATACTTAACCAACTCTGTAGTCATGACTTTTTCCATTACCTTAGATAAAATAGACAGTAATGCTATCGGACGGTAATTTTGTGGGAGACACTTTTTTCCCGTCTTTGGGATTGGCTGAACTCGAGCGATTTTCCAGCAGGCAGGAAAGGCCCTCCGTGCATAGCATAAGCGAAAGATTCTGCCAAGAACCGGTGATAGTTCTGGAGCACAGTTCTTAAGGACTATTGCTGGTATTCCGTCCGGGCCGGTTGCCTTCGTACAATTCAGTTCACGTAGAATACGTTGAATAGTACGCGGACGAAATCTCACATCCCGCATGGAAGACTGTACCGGCGAGATCACAGGTGGCTCCAAATGGCCGGGATCGAGGTTTGAATTCGCGGAAAATAAATTCGCGAACACATTAGCTTTATCCTGTGGATTCGTAACTAACGCCCCGCTATCACCAACGGAGGGAAAGAGGAGGTTGCGAAGTTACCGCTGACAGCTTTTGCCATTGACCAGAAAGAGCGCGAACCAGTTGGGCACCGAAGGAGTCTATTGATCACCCTGTCGTTGTGAGCTTTCTTCCCGGTATCAATCGCCTGGTTGCACGCGTTTCTGATTTTAACAAAGTTCGTTTTGTTAACATCGGTGGGATTGGAGCGCCATTGCTTAAAAGCTCTATTTTTTGCCGCTGTAATCAGCTCGCATTTTTTGTCAAACCAAGGTTTATCAGATGAACTTCGTTTAATGGAATGTGGAATATACATCTCCATCCCCAGAAAAATAATCTCTGATACCGACTCCGCGCATGCGTTAACATCGGAGTTTCCGAAGCACACCTCCGACCATGGAAACGATTCGAAAAAATCTCGCAAATCGTCCCAGTTAGCAGCCCCATACTTCAATACATGGCGAAGCTGCCTAGGCTGGTCATTCGCTTGACATTCAAGCGGTTGCGCGACAGATTACCAAGCAGTGATCTAAGTTTCCCAGAGGCGCAGAAACCTCCACAGTATAAATACTGCGTTCGGATGTCAAAAACAGATCCAGGGTGTTAGCACAATCGCCTCGGGCATCCGGCACTCGCGTTGGCTCCCCCACGAGTTAAGTAAAGTTGTGGCTTACAGCAAACATCTCCGCCAGCCTCCCAGCCTCGTCGGTTCTGTTAGAATGTAACAACCAGTCGGAATTAAGCACATTAAAATCGCCAAGGACAACAATTTCAGAAGCTGGGTGGTTGATCTGTATCCAGTCGACGGTATATGAAAGATGTTCGAAAAATGTCGACGGTCGATCGTCATTCGGGGAGCGGTAAAGACAACAAAGGAATTAACGGAATTCTTCAGCACGACCCTCAACCATATGATGTCCATATTATTGGGTTCCAACGCCTCCATCCTCTGGCAAGCCAGATTGGACCGCGCGAAAACGCAGACTCCGCCCTTAAAACGGAATCTCGAATGTAAGTCGTATCCTGAGCAACGAAGATATGTCGAATCAGTTGACGAATCGACCTGCGTCTCTGTTAGGGCAAGGATATCAGGTTTCGTTGTTTGCAAATATTGCTGGACGGCGTTTACATTGGTATTGGTGAAACCGATGCACCTGATGTTACAAAATGCCGTCACCAGTCGAACGTGGGCCGAGCCTCGAGAGCGAGGTTATGCGATGACGAACCTCTCAAAGTTCCATTATTTATCATGATATCTGCATGATGTTCCCCCTGACATAGTCCCCCCCGGAGATCCGAATGGGAGACTAGTTTACCTCCGGAATTCTTTATATCAGAAGGCACCACCATGACTGATAGTATAACTCTCGCCCATGCTGGCGTCGCGACTATCCTCCCCATAAAGTCTTTATTAGTGTATACTTCCTTATTCATGAGGATGAAGTACGTGGAATATCATCATCATCATCATCATCATCGGCACTACAACCGGGACCCGGTCTTGGCCTTATTTAACAAGTCTCAGGCTTGTTAAATTTTCCATAATAATTTGTACTTCCGAGCAAGGTTATTAGCCTTGCGCCACACGTGGAATATCAGTGTTGCATAATTATACTGTTCAGAAACAAAAATTCCTTTTTAAAAATCAATCAAGAAATGGAAATTTCACAAGTGTTAGTAATTGTGAAATATTGAAATTTGAGTTCAGTGACGGAAAAAGAAAAGTTGCCTTAGTGAAATTTTACGCCCTCATTTGTCATCTCTATTTTGATTATGCAAAAACTTTGTTAGAAGTTTGAACCTAATTTAGGTTCATCCACCAAGTGGCAATGTATATACATAACAGATGGTATTCTTAAAAATGAAATGATAATCAATGACCACAACAAAATTTTGATTGGAACAGAATTTTTTCTCCCTTTTAAACGCCTTGTTTATAAATGGATATATAGAAATCAAAGTTTTTCCTATCCATGTGAGACGTTGTGAGAAAACTTCAAAGAATACAATTTCTGTTTAATAGAGTATCTTATAAAGTCGGTAATAATGGGTTAATAAATTCAAAGCCACAAGTATATCTCGATCAGATGTATCATTGCTACTAGATGAAGTAGTCATCTCGTATAGCAAATGGTTGTATTTTTGGAAAATTGTTTTCCAAAGACCAAAGGAAAGTCATAACAATGAGGTATGATTTAATATAAGATCGTTTTCAAACAGGAGTTGAAAAATATGAATAGATTTGTTACAAACGTAGTTTATAGACCAAGGGCGATCTGAAGTTTTGGCTGGTAAGTAAGTCTGAACGGAAGCAACACGTAAACTAGAGAAAGACAATATGTACATTACCCCACGAATTTCCTCAGATACCATGTAATATTTTTGGTGCACCACCGTGCTTCCGGTTCCCCGGGAAGAGTGGGCTACCGTAGTTGTCCTTCATGGATGTGTCGATGTCTTCTATACACTTTCCGCGTACTAAACACGCTAAACACTTGCAAAAACAAACACTTCAGTTTCTTTCTACAACTGATTTTATTTTTCGTTTCAGAACAGATTTTACATTAAATCTCTATTATTTTTGAGGAGGTCTTCTCCTGATGCGCGCTACACCCAGACTCCTTCAAGCGACTCCAGTCAAGTCACCGTCTCACTTCAAAATTCTAATTTTCAAATATCTTTATGTTCTTTCGAAGGTCAAGATGCATCGCCACTTATCGTTTGATCCTTTATTGGGGTTTTTATTTGTATTAGCCATCTGGCTAATGCAAACAAGAATTTTCGTGCATTTCAATTAGGTAGCACAAGATCCGTGGAAATTGGTTGTTAGTTTAGGATCTGGGAATCCGTGTCTATTAGCTAGTCATAAAACATCTGGTGTGTGAAAACATTATGTTTATGATTGCAAGAATTGTGTGTCGGCGTATCGAATAGATATGCCTTTGTTTGGAGACATGCACTTTTAGGTTTTGGATCTTGCAGGTTTTTTAGGTGCTAATTGCTTTTAGCTTACCTGGGAAAATAATGCATTATGCTGTTTGATTTTAGGAAATTGAATCGAACAAATGCATTAAATTGAATAAATAAATGTGAATTCAATAAATGAGAATTTGAACGTTTAGTTCGATTTGGTTACAATGTTATGTTTGGAATATCAAGTGGATTTTCTTATAGGTGGGAGGCAAATGTAATATGGGAGAAAAATGTAATGTGGGTGGAAATGTAATGTGGGTGGAAATGTAATGTGGGAGAAAAATGGTAGGGCAACCGCGCTAAGTGAAGATTTGAAGTAAATTGTAAGTAAAGTAAAATTGCGGTAGTATTAGAGCAAATCTTTACATTCTGAGTGGAGGGATGTACCCTCCAACATCCTTAAGACTCTTAATAATAATGAATCTTGTGGGAACAGAAAGAGTGCTAATAATATGTTCAAGTATTTTCGACCAAAAATTAGTTAACTCTATTCAACAACGCCTTGAATAATACATATTTTCCAATACATTGATAAATGAAACCATTAAAAAAAAGGGGTAAACAGACAAACAACCCAACTAATCAACGTCCCAACACACAAAATGTATTCTTGATACAGCACAGAGCTCGAAAAGTAAAGAAATAAAGCACTAATAAAACTGCGCTGAGGGTAATAGTATTATGCGGGATATAGAAATTGGCTTTCGAAACCAGCATGACATTATTTATGTCGTTTCGAAAGTTATTTCCAATGTACAGAGGAAGAGAGCGTTGAACTTACTTACGTTTGGTTGATTTTGAAAATGCTTTCGACGGCGTTTGGTTAGAAGGGCTTGGGTGTAAAGTAATCAATCGTAAAATGGGGCGATATGTTTTCCAATGAGCTGTTTTTCCTTTTAAAAACCGCTTACAAGGAGGCGCAATCAATTCCTTCATTCTACGAGGTTGTTCGAAAATTCCTGATACCAATCGATTATCAGTTAGTACTCACCTTCAAACAGTGCATGTCAAAGGTTAATGATATTTCAACAATTCATCATCAAGATATTGATATTGAACGTTTTCAACACAATCGAAAATTGATAAAATAGTGTTATTTGATGGGAAAAAATGCAGTTAAATGTCGATAACGTCTTGAAAAATCTTATAAGGAATCTGCTCCGTCGAAAGCAATTATTTGTCGCGGAATATAAATGCTGTCGTAAAGACACAAATGATGCACTGGGTACTTAAATGAAGAACAAGACATAAACAGAAGCCACAAAATCGTTTTAAACAACCGTAAAATGAAAATGCGTGTAATAGCTGACATCGTAAAGATTTCTATATACATACTTCTTTTTCACAGCCTATATTGGGTTTTTTCAGAAAATTAATTACCATTCCTGGTAAGAAAGCAGTTGAGCCATTAAAGGGTTTTCTCTGGGTTGATGTCAGTTGACAATATTTTGTCACAAAACTACTCATAAAAGTTTATTACTTATTCCAAGAAAACTGAAAATATACGTTTGAGTCAATAATGTTTCTGGGCACTATGTATTTTGCACGCGTATTTTGTGCATATGACGGCTCGATGTTTGGAGCGAAATGAAAATGAGTTTGTCATATGGTATGTGGCAATGGATGAAACATAGATGGAAAGTCTAATCTTCAGTGACCTGAATTAAAACAACTATCGTCGGCTATCCAAGTTATGACGTCTATAATTTCAGATGGGCTTGATGTCGTAGACATTGACTCTCTTGAAAAGGGAAAAACCGCCAATAGCGAATATTATACGCCATAAGCCTTCGTTTCATATTGGTGCAGAAAATTATAACCTTCCGCAAATAACGCGAATTTGGCTCATATCTGGCATTTTCAATCGAGAATAACCTTACCATACATATACAAATCGAGTAATGTTTATATGAGACTATGTAACCAGACGTCCAAGGTTAACATTGTATGACATCTATGATCCATTTATTTCGGCCAGCACTTACCGCAAAAGCCATCTATAAAGAAACAGCGGAAGCAAAGTTGTACACTTAATAAAATGTCGATGTTTCTTAAATACATAATTTCCATAAAAGAAAAGTCCTGCTGTGTGAAATCCCAGAACAAAGTGTTAAATTATTCAATCAAAGATGCATTATGATTGACACGCTGAACTATTTTGGGTTGACTAATTTCATTTGCTTCACTTCTTTTTTAATGCCTTTAACATTTTTTTCGAGTTCCATTTTCCTCAACTGACTCATCCTCGCGTTAATTGTGAACTACTGTTTTTCATACCACAGAATTACTTTTAATTCCGTCGCTTGTATACGTTTTTAATCAGTAATCTTATTAATAACTCTGTTGTGAATTCCTGATTCAATATTAACAGTTCTTTACTACGTGATTCAATATTATTTTAATCCTACAGTGCCTACAATCATTAACCTAATTTTAGAAAAGATACGAGAAGCCACACGGACATTTGAATGCAGATCTAATTATTCAAAAAAGTTGTCCCGTCCCCCTTTATTTGCTCGTTCGGACAATTCATGACGTTCGTCTTTGATGAGCCTTTTGAATGTTTGTTGTTCTTGGTTTCCTGGTTTTCTATAAAATTTGATTACACTCCCATCTGCCAGATATTATCCGTTGAAATAAATTTATAGTTTCTTTAGCCTTTGGCGGTTTTCAAAGTTCTTGGTTTTCGTTTTTCAAACGGAAGGCTATGTTGATGGCGACGTTGTAATTAAAAGTTTGGAACAAAAAAGTAAGAAGAAGACAGCTTTGAGAGTGCTTAAGGGATACCTTGTTGACAAAAGGATTATCGACTCTACGGGAAAATTTAATTTATGCAGATATACGATGAGACAATTGCAGACGAGCGTCATTTTTGTTTTATCAGTTATTTTCAAAATACGAACACACAAAACAGAATTTGTGATACTTTTACCTGACAGAAAAACCAAGAGAGACAAGCGAAAGTATGTGTACTGACGCACATTGGTATTCAACATCTAAATATTTTATGAAGAGGAGATACATGATTATCCTCACGTGATTTGAGGAGAGACCGATTCTTTTAGTTTATAGGTACGTTAAACATTAAACTATGAAGTTAAAATTGAAATGAACTAGTTGTGTTTTAAACGCAGTTATTTGCAAACAAACAAAAAATACAGAAAAATGTTTTTACAATATTAGACTAAATACTAAGTATGTTTTAACAAGGTCGATTTTGATGTAAAGTACTGGCTCTGTACGAGCACTCTAAATTATTCTACATACATTTGTTTGGTTTTTTATTTAAATCTTCTGCCTTTCCATGTACAGCAATTTTGTGTTTTATTGTTTTTACTTTAAACAAAAAAGTTACAAATTACATCAGAGCAAAAAAGGAAAACTTGAATTTTTTATTACTTCTTTTTTGTTCGTTTATATTTTTACATATTTTTTTAATTAAGTTTATTTCGCTTTCTTATATACATATGTAATCATCATCTTCGGCACTACAATCGGGGTCCGGTCTTGGTCTTATTTAGCAAGTCTCTCCACCGGTATCCGGCCCTTATCCGAGACTTGTTAAATTGTCCATTATAATTTGTTTTTACGGGCAAGGTTATTAGCCGTGCGCCAAACTTTCTCAGGATGTCGCTGCATGCATTGGTTCACAACTTGGCGGGTGCCAAAGTAGCTATCCAGGGGTGTCACGTGGAGACTCCATGTCAACTTGGATTGAACAGGGACAAGGATCGTCCTGGTCTTCGCCGGGTTGAAAGCACAGACTTTACCCTGTATGTTCGCTCCCATCCCCCATATACATATGTATACATCATAATCATCATCATAATCATCATCATCATCATCATCGGCGCTACAACCGGGATCCGGTCTTGGCCTTATTTAACAAGTCCTGAGGCTTGTTAAATTGTCCATAATAATTTGTTTTTCTGGGCAAGGTTATTAGCCTTGCGCCACATATGTATACATACATTTACACACACACACATATATATATATATATATATATATACATATATACATATATATAACTAATCACGCACGGCCATTTAGTAACACCGGTGTTGATTATGGAGGTCCTATCACTCTTCGGACATGGAAAGGACGCGGCGCGATGCGAATCAAAGGCTACACCTGTCTCTTCGTATGCTTGGCAAGCAAGGCAATACATTTTGAAGCGGTTAGCGAGCTGTCCAGCGAGCTTTCCTGGCAGTGTAGTGCTCTGAAGAGCCCTACCATCTCCTTCCCCCACACCTACATCCAAATCCTAGCAGTAATACACTAAAACCTAAAATTCAATCAAAACCCGAAAAAACCCAAACTAGACCCAAAATTCGCAATAAACGAATCAAATATCCGTTTATCGCTTAACATTTACCTCCACGGCATAATTTAATCTAAAAAACCAAATTAAAATCAAAATTCACAATAAACGAATCATATATTCGTTTATCGTTTTGCATTTGCCCCACGGCATCATCCAAACTCAAAGTCCAGAGATCATTATCTCTATTTGGGAAAATTCTTAATAAATTGAACAAACAAAAACCCAAAACCAGATACATATCCACATCTGCACAATAGTTTCATAGGAATTCAGGAAACTGAATCCTTATCTTAAATAAACACTGAGCATCTCACTCAGGATTCCAAAATCGGGATTTTTG
Source organism: Microdon myrmicae (assembly GCA_963931805.1). Classification (NCBI taxonomy): domain Eukaryota; kingdom Metazoa; phylum Arthropoda; class Insecta; order Diptera; family Syrphidae; genus Microdon; species Microdon myrmicae. The sequence continues at coordinate 77,900,120 of OZ007499.1, forward strand.
TAGGAAATTGTGTATTTTCGAGATACAAATTTCGATTTGTTTCTCTTTATAAGGGTGATGAATTTCAGATTCGAAGATCAGTCTCAATTGGCGTTCTAGATGTAAGGACGCCAGAAAGTAAATTAATAAAATAAATTTAAAATAAAATAAAAAGTATTTTATTGGGCCAGGCCGATTCTTCCTACTCGACGACCGGTAGCTGCTCTTCCCTCGAGGTTCGAGGAAGCACGGCGGACCGCAACGGGTCCCCTCAGGAGCTTTCTTAAAGAGATCCCTCGTCCTTTTCAGGACCAGACAAGCTCCCTGAGAGAAGGACCACTACAGCAGCATTAAGGAGATTCCTCGCGCGTAGGGATTTTTGTCACACCTTATGGAGTGATAATGGTACCAATTTCGTTCGGGCATGCCGAGAATTGCGAGAAGTTTATGACCACATAAACAGGAAGGCTACCCAGGACCAGATCATGACGGAGTTGGCCACCAATGGGATCACTTGGAGATTCATTCCCCCAGCATCTCCCCACTTTGGTGGATTGTGGGAGGCAGGAATCAAGTCCGTGAAGCATCATCGGAACCGAGCTATTGGAAATGCGTTTTTGGCGTTCGAGGAACTTAGTACTGTGTTGGCCCAGATCGAGGCTTATCAGAATTCACGACCGCTGGTCGTCCTACCAACGGAGCCTGGCGACCCCGAAGTGTTGACCCTCAGTCATTTCTTAGTTGGAGGACCGGCTATGAGCGTCCCGGAAGTCGATCCGGGAGAGACAACAATCACTTGGCGGTCCAGGTGGAAGTACTTGCAGGCGTTGCATCGAGTATTTTGGTACCGGTGGAAGGAACGAATACCTCCACACGCTGCAGGCTCGAAACAAATGGTATCATCCGCAACCAAACCTAGGAAATCCGGTCTTGGTGCTCCTGAAGGACGAGCAACTATCTCCGACCTATTGGCCCATGGGAAGGGTTATCGAGCTTCATCCTGGCAGAGATGGTAAGGTACGGGTGGCAACTGTAAAGATTCAGGGTGGCACCCTTAAGCGACCCGTCATGAAGTTAGTCCTACTCCCGGTTGCGGAAGATGAGACGGTTGAACCGACAGTTCAAGGTAGGCGGAATGTTGGAGACGACACGACGGCCGCACTGGATGCAACCAGCGCAGTCACAATTGAATGCAACCATTCACAACATAAATAACAAATGTCCGCAAACAGCTGACATTCAAATAATATAAAATCATATGTCATTCTTAAAATAAACACACTTCGTTTGTTATTCATGCGACACAGATCGCCTAGCAAATATAATTTATAAACATTACAGTAATCAGTGAAACTAAAACATTATCTTTACTACCATAAATAGTCTCCACCGATTTTCATTTGCCTGGAAGATAAACTTTGGAATTGTCACCAACGAGTTGAGGTAATTTCTTTCTGTTTCAAATACATCAGATTTGCCATTGTTTTCAGTCAACGGCAAATCTCCTTTTCGCACGGCAAGAGAGCTGCCCATCATCCCCGACACCTTCCTACTGGTCGCCGAAACACAAACACATTTACTGTTTTCAAATTGGTCCTCTAGTGAATGTAGTTGTGCATCTTTTGATAATTACTCACGAAAATTTCAGCCATTTCAGACTCGTACTTTTTATTTGACAGTCGTTTGGGTGAGTCGATGTGAGTGTTTTTGTGAAAATGGATAAAATTAAGTATCGAACTGTCATTAAATTTTTGTTTTTTAAAAGGCAATACGCCTACGCAAATAAAAGTTGGACTCTGAGTATGGGGAGTCTGCACCATCATTTACCACTGTGAAATTTTGGGCAGCTGAATTTAAACGTGTCCGTGAGAGCTTGGGAGACAATGAGCATTCCGGACGTGAAAAAACTGCAACAACTGACGATAACATCGCTAAAGTTCACCAAATAATGCTAGACGACCGCGAATTATATTGAGAGAGATAGCAGAGGCTATGAAAATGTCCAAAGAACGTGTTTGTCACATATTGAATCAAGATTTAGGCATGAGAAAGCTGTCCTCGCGTTGGGTGCCGCGTTTGTTCATGTTAGACCAAAAACCGTGTTCGAATGAACATTTCCAACGCTCTGTTGACGCAGTTTAGGTGCAATAAATCCGGGTTTTGACGCCGATTAATTACTGTCGATGAAACTTGGATAAACCACTATACACACGAAACAAAAATACAGTTAAAACAGTGGACTGCAAAGGGGGAATCGGCTCCAAAAAAAGCGAAAACTGTTTTTTCGGCTGGGAACGTGATGGTGATTGTTTTTTTGGGATAGTCATGGGGCTATCTTAATCGATTATCTTCAAAAAGGAAAACCCATTACAGGAGCATACTACGCATCATTACTTGACCAACTGAATACAGAAATTGAGGAAGAACGGCCACATACGCAGAAAAAGAAATCCTCTTTCTCCAAGACAATGCGCCGTCTCACACCTCAGCAATTGTCGTGGCGAAAATCCACGAATTACGGTTTAAACTGATTTCCCATCCGCCTCAGTCACCAGATCTAGCCCCAAGCGACTTCTTTTTGTACCCATAATCTAAAAATTGCGCTCGGACAGAGAATTTCGTCATATGAGGAGACAATCACGTTCGTAAAGAGTTATTTTGCAGAGAAAAACGCCGAGTACTATTTGGATGGGTTCGAGAGATGCGAGCATCGCTGGGAGAAAACTCTTTTTTAAAATGACCGTTCCGGCTATATTTTAAAATTCTTCTTACCTCTAGCTGTTGTAGCTCGTTAAAACTAAAACACACCCTCAAAGGATGTGTAACATATGACGTTATCCAGCCAGTTGTTACATAAAATGTTTTCCACCATATATTTGTATAGATATTATATATTTGTATATATATTCAGTTGGAATATAGAAAGTCCGCAGCGCCAGTAGTTGTATTAATATTTTATATTAAATGCAAGTTGTAACATAAATTTCTGCTTATTACTATTCATATTATATTATAGTTGTGGCCTATATTTTGTTGTTCTAGTCACCATCCAGTATAGGTGTAACTTATGTTTCTGTTATTATATTAGTATAACCAGTAGGTATATAAATCCTGTCTGTTGGGCCAGCTGTTGTGATAATTTTTCGGTCATATATTTGTATATATATTGTAGCGAACTTAGGGTTCGCTGGATTAATTATTTTTAATAAATAAGAGCCGATAAATCGATTTTGAAGTAATCTAACACTTTATTAGTCTGTTAATAACAACCGTTACTTTTACCGTGAACTTAACGATTTCTTGACTTATCGCTTCCGTACTTATCGCGTCTTTGACTGCTTACTTCTTCCATGATCTGTGTGCGACGTATTTATACCGTTTCCTCATTCTGATTCGCCGTTTCGTTTCCGTCCGTTCCATAGGCTTGAATGTTCTACTGTTCATAGTCTCCAGTTTTCCAGTACTTTATAGAATATTCTAGTACTTTGTTTCGGACTTCGTCTTTACTGATTGTGATATGCGTCACAATATTGTATTGAAAAATATGATGAAATCGTTAAATGGATGTGTTTCGATTTTTCACCATGTCCCGTTCTCCGCATAGCATGGACAATTGAGCGCAGCGTTACGGTCCGCTACGTGCCGTTAGTGGTCACCCGATCTGACAACGGGGTACCCACGTTAAACCTTCTGCATTGCCTTTGGAACATCTTGGATACTCTTTTCACACACCACCCTTACTCTTAAATTCCGGGAACTTTATCAAGGGGTCAGTCGTTTTTTGGTCTGCGTGCTCAGGTTCCAGCAATCCAACCGACAAACAAGTGGGGTTCTCCTAAAACAGCAACTGGACAATGAAGTAAACGGGATTCTTCTCAAACAGCCATTTTACAATCAAACAAATGGAATTTCTTTAACACAAGTGTCTTTCTTAGACGTTTTTATTTAATCACACACATCCTAACTAGAATTCATTTTAAAAGAAATAATTAAAGAACAAAAGGTTTAAATTAAAAAGAAAAAATTAATATTCGCTTCATGCGATTTGTAACGTCCTCCTTCGAGGAGATCAGATCTGACTCTCAGCCTTCTAAACAAACAACAGAATTCAACTCACTCTAAAAAGACTACTCTCTCTCCCTCTCTCTCCCTCTCTCTCCCCCTCGCTCCGTCTCTTTCATTCACCATCTCGCCTTTACTCCGTAAGGAAACCGTACCTAACCGACCCTTCACAATCACCACGATGCCGGTTCGCGCCCCAGGTCGTATTTAATTGTAGACCGTATAATCAATGATCAATATAAAGTATTAACTTAATGTGTAGTATCGAATGACACTAGAATCAATCAGGAGCATCAAGCAAAAACAGTATTCGTACGAAATAATTAAATAAACTAAAACTGTAATGAAATAGAAGTTTACTCTTTACTGCCTCTCGGTGGGGCAGTGGTAATGAGGGAGGCTATTACGTAACAGATGTAATTTAAACATGCTTTAAGGGTGCATTTCGTACTGTGATTCCTAATTGATCACCGGCAGGTGTTTAATACTTTGAATGCGTGTTGTATACCGAGCTTTTCCTGTATTTGTTGATAGGCCACAGTTCTGTATCATGACTATCAGTGGTATTTATAGTACAATACCATAACACGAAAAATTGAGATTATTTGCAGTTTTCCAAAAAGACTCACTTGGAATAAAAAATTAAAGTCTTTGGTGGCTGTCTAAATATATATGAACCTTCTACTTTTATTAAGCACTATTTATACAACCAATTTAGTTCATTCTACCACAAGTCTATTATATTCTTATGCGTGGTGCAACTTGGGTATTGTGTGAATAGCATGAATGAATAAAAGCACAAAAAAAGCATACCAAAAACTAACGTGTTATGTTTCACCCGCATCTGGATTGAACTCAGTTCATTGTCATGCAAGTGATTTTATGTATCAGATTCAATGTCAGACGGCTGGCAGTTGGATGCCGGCGCGCTCTGAATACTGACTGTATTCAACATGTGTATCACGATGCTAAGCAACTTGTGTTTACACAAGTGTCCATTCGTGATCAACCAAATACATTACATTTTTGCATATCTTATTGGTATCTCTTTCACGTAATGGCTTATTTTATGAGAAGCACTATTTGTCCGGTAAAAAAGGGGATTTAACATATTGCGTCATTATAAAGTTTATTTTCAAATACGGATGTCTGGATTCTATGATTTGCCTGATTATACATTTCAGATTTTACACATTTTTTTAGATATTTCATGCATGTGTATTCCACTGAAAGACTTAACCCGTCGTCCCCTACTGAAATAGTAATTTGTTCATACTTCCTTTAAGAGAAATAAATATATAAAGCTGGTACAATTTATAGCGTTTGCAACGATGGCGAGAAGTGTGTGATTTGAACCGACGCTATAACGGTTAGGATCACAAAAAGATAGAGCCAATAGTCAATATATCAGACCACTGCCGCGCGTACGAATTCAATCGTTATTCTCAAGTACACCCAACAGATGTGGAATTGCTATGTTATTGCTGTGGTATGCGGCTTTGATGCTTTGCTTATTCGCATTTCGTTCGGTGTTGCTCTTCACTATTTGTTTGTGGATCTGTTAGAAAGACCGCAAGTTCCTTAAATAGTAATAGATAACGGTTGGGATTGCTTCATAACAGGTGTATACTGTAGTGATCTACAAACATTCATGTTGAAAGGAAAATCAGTTTTCCCGTTTTGTAGCAAAACAACATTTTGGCGTAGAACCGTGCCTGCCGATGAGATATGAGTTGCAAATTGAGAACATTTATCGAATTGCCTTGTGAGGCGCATACAAACGCAATGATTTGGAATGACAATAATAAAAAAAATAATAATAATTCACAAAAGACAATAATAAAAAAACGCATCCACAGAGCCATATACTAGAGCAATTAAAATGGCAACCTACACTAGAGTTGAGAGAAAATATACCCTAGTGTACACGCTGCCGTTGTCTAATGCGTTAGTGCTTCCACGACGAGGAAGAAAAATCCCCGAAGATGTCAGGTATTCGGATAAAGTTAGCTAATAAAATGCCATTCGGGGTCGTAAATATATTGCCTGTTCGTGCACAAGGAACTCAACCAGTAAAACCTGTACCCCCACCTCCACCTGGTACTCCCACACAAAAAAAAATTGAATCTCTCAATGATCAGGATCGTATTTTTACACATTTATATGAATCGTTCGAAAGGTCTTCATATTGAAATAAACTGACTTGATTATAAATGAAATCAATATGACTGGCGGCGTAGCCGCGGAAAAGCTGGATGACAGAGTGGCATGAACTTGTCTTTTATAAATAAATCACCCTTGGGAGGCCCGTGGGGGTTCTCTATATTACACGGAGAACCAACCCACAATTTCAACCCAATTTTGACCGCTAACCGCGCCCCACGTCAACCCCAATCCCAAATTGACAACCTATTCGCCTGCAAAATATAGCTACCCAAAGACCACATAACCTGAATTCATTATTGATACAAATAATGCATAATTTAATTCAAACCCTTTCTTGCCATTCGGCACCATTATAACATAAACCCCATGAGATTTCCGTGGGAAATCACAATTTCATGTTGGTTAGCAACAGCAAAGTCTGGGCAAGCGATGATGTTGCATCATCGCAAAACTGCTGGGGCAATTTCAAATTCTTAAATGCATTGCACTCTGAGATCAATCCAATATCCAAACTGTGTCATTCGGTCGCCATTGATTTTTCGTTCGTTGCATGCAAAAAGCAAAATCATCCCCGGGATCGTCACGCTCTGTTTTTCGATTCTTCCATTTTCTCTGAGTCCATTGACTAGTGAATTAACCCACAAGAGTTTATTCACCTCGATGGGCGGGGGAAATGAGAGAGCGCAGATGAAAGAACCAGTAAGTAAAATTTCATCCCTCGTTGGCCGCAGTCGGAGGAGTGCGTATGAGAGTTGCAGCACGGTCGGTGTGAAAAGTCAAAGCATAGAGTCGAGTTAAAGTCGTTAAACATACAGTTTTGTTGCACATTCTATAAAATATAATTTGATTAAAGCGCATTTAGAGTAATTGGTGATTAGAAAATAAGATAAAGTCGATGTGAAGAAGTCGTAGTACTGAGCTCGAGTGCGCGAACTTAAATATTTAATAATAAATTGTAATTGTGAAATAAAGACACAAAAAAAATAAATAGTGAAATAAAGAGACAGAAAAACTAAAGTACTAAAGATGACGTAGGTGAAGTGAACTTTTGTAAATCAAATTGACACGCTTTTTATATAAATAAATATAGATAGTTATAAAAAAAAAAAACATTAACATCAAATCAACCCCAGTGCGTTTTCATTACTTACTCTTCTTTGGTGAAGTGAATCAGTGCCCCTGCCGGTACATTAAAATTAATACCCCACAGGCCTAAGTAATTGGTAGTCAACGCCGATGAAGATAAACCGGAAACATGGATAGGATAGAGAAATTACCCGTCATAGTCTGCGTAAACTAGTCAAGGAATGTTTGATTGCCGGTTGGGCGATGGGTGCAGGTATGGCTTATATATATATATATATATATATATATATATATATATATATATATATATATATATATTTTTTTTTTTTTTTTTTTTTTTTTGTCTAACGCGCGCATAAAAGAGGATTTTGAAGTACCCTTAAATGTCAGAGCACAGTGCGAGCGGGTGGAGAGGAAGCGGATACGGAAAGGAGGTGTCGATGTATATTGGTCTTGAATATCTGGACATCACAACGACCAGGAAACACATGATCAGGCAGAATATTCCAAATTCGTGTGGTTCGGATAAAGAATGACTCTTTATGTTTATTCGTGCGCCTGAAGTTCACTTTCAACGTGAACTGATGCGCATTCACAGATCGACGGGTATCGCGGGAAAATGTCTGAAGGGGCGGAACACCTTCAGCAAGTGTAGTCGAGCAACGACCGTGATCATACCTATAGAAAAGAGATAGGCATGGTACGTTGCGCTTGTGTTCTAACGACGGAATTGATCGACTTACGGCTGAGTCCCCAATAAGTTTCACTGCTCGTTTTTGCATCCTGCCGAGCACGTGTAGTGTACTTTTGGATGCGCCTGACCAAATATGGGAGTTGAACTCCATTTTGGTACGAATATACGCCTTGTAAATAGTGGCCAGGTTGGATGGAGTGAAATATCTTTTGCATCTCTTAAGGAACCTAATACATTTGGCTGCACTTTTCGCAGCTTCAAATATGTGATCATTCCAATTAATAGTCGAATTAATTCGAGTTCCGAGGATTAATAGTTCCTTGGCTTCGTCGGTGCAAGTGCCGTTCATAAACAGTATATTTACTTTGGGGTTCGCCTTTGACGACAAGAGGCAGCAGTTTTTTGGGCATTGAATTCTACTCGGTTAGATAATCCCCACTGATATATCTTGTTGAAGTCGGAATTCAATGTCTCAAGCATTAACTGCTGGTTGGTAGTGACGTTCGAAGAGTTTGTACGGGAGTGTTCATATGAGTATGAAAAACTCAATGTGCTATCATAAACAAACGAGTGAAAATTGGGTTGTGAGTAATGGACAAGAGATCATTTATAAAGATCAGAATGAGAGTGGGGAACATCTACATTAATTTGACGGGTGACAGATTTCACACCATCAAGAATCAGTTAAATTGAACAGCCAGAAAGATAGTCTCTTATCCATTGTATCAAGGAATTGTCCACTCCATTGGAATGCAATTTTGACAAAAGGGCTGCATGCCAAATTCTGTCGAAGGGTTTTGAAATATTCAATGCGACTACCCTGCTTTCGCCGAGGTAGTGGATAGAGTGGCCCAACTTTACGGTAAGGTATCTGTTGCTACGAAAGTCATATAGGCGGTCATTGAGGAGGTCATTTCATCCCAGATATTTCGAAAGTTGACGATTGATAAGTGATTCCATTGGAGAGAATAGAAGTTAGTGCTATGGGTCGATAAGAAGAACGGCATGATTTGGCACCCTTTTGGGAATTGGCTGAATGCTCGCTGACTTTCATCTATTTGGGGAACGGCCAATAGAATAAGTCAAATGGAAGAGTTTCCGCAGTGGTTTAGCGAGTGAAGAGGAACATCTCTTCAAGAGGATTGGAGGAATGCCATCATGACCAGGGGATTTGTTTGCGTTTAGCTCTTTGAGTTCTTATATCTATATTCGTGGTAAAATTTAAAATGAAGCCTCAAATATGCAGGTGGTTATCGCTACAGAGCTGGTCTTATTGAAAGAATGCATTCAGGATATGATTTTCATGTGTTTATTCACAGAGCAGTGTTTAAGCAAACGTTTCTGATTGAGTTTCTTCAAGGGCAATACGGTAAGCCACGAATAAAGCCACCTTTTCCTGCCAATCTGGGCGTATTCAGCTGCTCAATCACCGTTACTAACGCAGACATTGTCGCAATATCACTAACAATTCGTCGACGTGGAGGTGCCTGGTTTGGCTAGTTTTGGACGCAACGGTAACACTGGAACGAATTGTTTAATATTTTTGATCACGTCCATACCCACACTGTGGAGGAGGAGATATCGGTTCCCCTCAAGGCACTAATTGAAAGACAGGCTGAAGGGGTAAGTGGTGGTTCGGACAAGTTTTCGGGAGATATTTCTGGTGAGTAATCGACTCTAGTGATCCAGAAAAAGAGTTCCGGCACTTCTATCATCGACTTCGATGAACTAATGACTGTTCAGACGTCCTAAGCTACGACTGTAGTTATTATAATGAATACATCTACTGATATCACCAAGTGCATTGGCCGGCTTATAATGTTTTGCAAACATGGAAGCTGTGGTCCATGGACAGCTTGTCGGCGAGATATTGGTCGGATGAATAAGATCATGCAAAGATTTGTAACTAGCAACGCTAGTCCGGGTAAATTTGAAATGTTTTGGTAAATATCAAAGCAGATTCAGGGATGCACTATTTGTACTTTAAGCGACGGAGCTGCCTGGGCGGTGTAGGGTGTCATCCGACATTTTAGGCCGACTACCCAAGAAAACATTAAGGAATATCCGTCGAAGCGAAATTAGTGGAAAAGAGTTGTTATCTTCATCAAATAATTCGATTGATATGAGAATAAATGTTTAAAATAGTTAGATTAACCTTTTCTATTCTTCGTGGCGTGAGTTCGAATCACATTTTCCACTACCATTGCTAAACGTTTTCTTAACACAGATGTCCAAGGAACAGTTTCCGCGGTTCTATCTGTGAAAGAGTGATGGAGTGTTGATTTCAGCGCTATTTTCTCAGGAGATTGCTCGTCTCTGAATAATATCTAAGCTAAAGATGCGCTTAGGAGCAGAACTCCGAGCTTGTGAACAATATTTACGCGTGGATCTAATTTGGAATTTGTAAAGAAAAGTAGATTTTCTGAAGTAAAATATCCTTTACGTTTAAGAAGATTATTCAGTTTCTTTAATGCGCGCTTGGCAATTTTCGATTTATAATATTACAACCCTTACAAGTACTTCAAATATAAAAAGCTCATAAGCGTTATGAAAGTCCAGAATAGCAAGGATGCTCTTCTAGGACAGCCATGCATTATATACTTCACTCAAATTAACCCATCTCTAACCATCTTTCAATACCAAACTCCAAAAGGCACCAAATGCGCAAATCTTCCCCTTGATAATAGATGTTCCATCGTTTCATTGAATGTACTACTATATAGAATAACTTCTTATTACAGATTACATACTTAATACCGGCTGACAAGAAGGTAAAATATCAGACGACGAGAACACAATCCATTGACCATCCTAAGGAGGACCGGTCTGAAAATATGGTTCATAATGGTTTATAAAATGTAATAGAAACTTGCGGAATAGTGAAGCCCTTTTCATTAAGAGCGATGCAATCAGTCTTTCAAATAAAATGTATAAGGAATTAGAAATGTGATGATATTTTTATTTCAGATTGAAGTGTCATCGATGTTATTAGTATCGCAATAAAACTGCAGTTAAATTTCCTCCGAGGGAATGCTTAGATTAGTGGATTCGTTGAATCCAATTTTCCACCACTTTTCCACAAAAATGAGGTAACATAATTTCACATCCAGTATTAGCGCTCAGATCATCCAATATTTAATGATTAAATGGAATAATTGGAAAGATCAAGTACCAGGCGTCCCTGAAAAATTCTCTGGGTTTCGTGAATGAATCCGTTTTCCATCACTATCTCGCATAAATAAGGCGATATAATGCCAAGAGGTCTAGACCATCCTATGTTGCTTAAATGGTATTTTTGACAATGCGAACAGTTTTGGCCCCTAATGTAATCCCATTGGTTTTTTCTATGGTATACATACTAGTTCCTTGGATGGATGTTCGCGCCGTAGGGAGATGAACCACAAACGGGGGCGATCCGTCGAATTGTCTTGTGGAGCGCATACAAACCGAATTGCGTGGAACAATACCAAGAATCTCCGAAGAACAGCACCCGTGATAATATCTGTAAAACAGACAGAGGTCGGCTACGCGCCTTCGATGTGATAGCGACTGTAGTCCCGACGTCAGCACCGAGTCCCCGATCAGGCGGATAGCTCGTCTCTGTATGCTCTCAAGTAGGTCGAGGGTACGTTTAGGAGCCGAACTCCAAACATTAGAGTAATATTCGAGCGCGGGTCTAATTTGGGATTTATATAGGAGAAGAAGTTGGGCCGGAGTAAAATATTTCTTGGCTCTAAAAAGATAACTCCGTTTTCCTGAGGCTGACATGGCGATACTCGGCACGTGTTTATGCCAGATACATTCCCACAGACCGTGACCCCGAGCAATTTCAAACTTTCCCCAGCCTCGAGGGCCCGGCCATTCATCATCAGCTGTGGAACCGACGATCTAGTTTTCTTTGTGAATGTTGTATACTGGGTCTTCGTTGCATTGAAGTCGACAAGATTGGCCTTTCCCCACTGCAGGACTTTATCCAGATGCCGATTCACGGAGTCAATCTGTCTACATCTCAGCTGGAGTGACGTTGATGCACCAATCGGCCGATCACTCGAAAAGGAGGAAACAAGCGTACAATCATCCGCAAAACTGAACACTTTGTTATCCGTTGTCTCCAACAAATCATTTATGTGAAGCAAGAACAAGGTTGGAGCCAAAATAACACCTTGGGGCAGCCCCGAATTAACAGGATACAGATCCGAACACTAGCCGTCCACAACAACCTGGATCAATCGATTCTCGAGGAAGCTCCTCGTCCAGTCGCAAAGCTGTTGGGAAAGTCCATATGAACGAAGTCTGCTCAGCAATGCCCCGTGCCAGACGCGGTCAAAAGCCATGGAGATATCCAATTCGACCGCCCTTGACTCACCATGCCGTTCAATCGCAGATGTCCATATATCGGTTATAAGTGTCAAAAGGTCTCCTGTGGACCGCCTGCCACGGAATCCGTATTGACGATCATTCAGAAGCCCGTTGCACTCCAAATACTTCGCCAACTCTGTATTGATGACTTTTTCCATTACCTTAGATGAAATAGACAGTAATGCTATCGGACGGTAATTTTGTGGGAGACACTTTTTTCCCGTCTTTGGGATTGGCTGAACTCAAGCGATTTTCCAGCAGGTAGGAAAGGTCCTCCGTGCATAGGATAAGCGAAAGAGTCTGCCAAGAACCGGCGATAGTTCTGGAGCACAGTTCTTAAGGACTATTGCTGGTTTTCCGTCCGGGCCGGTTGCTTTCCTACAATTCAGTTCACGTAGAATGCGTTGAATAGTGCGCGAACGAAATCTCACATCCCGCATCGAAGACCGCACCGGCGAGATCACAGGTGGATCCAAAAGGCCGGGATCGAAGTTTGAATTCGCCGAAAATAAATTCGCGAACACATTAGCTTTATCCTTTGGATTCGTGACTAACATCCCGCTGTCTGTCACCAGGTGGGGGGGGGGGGGTGAGGATGCGAAGTTACCGCGGACAGCCTTTGCCATTGACCAGAGGGAGCGCGAACCAGTTGGGCACCGAAGGAGCTTATTGATCACCCTGTCGTTGTGAGCCTTCTTCGCGGTATCAATCGCCTGGTTGCACGCGTTTCTGATTCTAACAAAGTTCGTTCTATTAACATCGGTGGGATTGGAGCGCCATTGCTTAGAAGCTCTATTTTTTGCCGCTGTAATCAGCTCGCATTTTTTGTCAAACCAAGGTTTATCAGACGAACTTCGTTTGATGGAATGTGGAATATACATCTCCATCCCTAGAAGAATAATCTCTGATACCGACTCCGCGCATGCGTTAACATCGGAGTTTCCGAAGCACACCTCCGGCCATGGAAAGGATGCGAAGACATCTCGCATATCGCCCCAGTTAGCAGCCCCATACTTCCATACATGGCGAAGCTACCTAGGCCGGTTATTCGCTTCATATGCAAGTGCTTGCGCGACAGATACCAAGCAGTGATCTGAGTTCCCCAGTGGCGCAAAAATCCCTACGGTATAAATACTCGGTTCGAAAGTCAAAAACAGGTTCAGGGTATTCGCATAATCGCCTCGGTCATCCGGCACTCGCGTTGGCTCCCCCACGAGTTGAGTCGAGTTGTGGCTTACAGCAAACATCTCCGCCAGCCTCCCAGCATCGTCGACTCTGTTAGAATGTAACAACCAGCCGGAATTGTGCACATTAAAATCGCCAAGGACAACAATTTCAGAAGCTGGGTGGTTGATCTGTATCCAGTCGACGGTATATGAAAGATGTTCGAAAAATGTCGACGGTCGATCGTCATTCGGGGAGCGGTAAAGACAACAAAGAAATTTAACGGAATTCCTCAGCATGGCCTTCAACCATATGATGTCCATATTATTGGGTTCCAACGCCTCCATCCTCTGGCAAGCCAGATTGGACCGCGCGAAGACGCAGACTCCGCCCTTAAAACGGAATCTCGAATGTAAGTCGTATCCTGAGCAACGAAGATATGTCGAATCAGTTGACGAATCGAACTGGGTCTCAGTTAAGACAAGGATATCAAGTTTCGTTGCTTGCAAATATCGGTGGACGGCGTTTACATTGGTATTGGTGAAACCGATACACCTGATGTTACAAAATGCCGTCACCAGTCGAGCGTGGGCAGAGCCTCGAGAGCGAGCCCGGTTATGCGATGATGAACCTCTTAAAGTTTCATTATTTATCATGATATCTGCATGATGTTCCCCCTGACATAGTCCCCCCGGAGATCCGAATGGGAGACTAGTTTACCTCCGGAATTCTTTATATCAGAATTTACCATCATGACTTATTCCCGTGTCAGTCCGGGCCATCAGCCACACATCCGAAACACCGTCGAAGATTTCTCTCGGCGATATCGCGGAATGTACAGGGTGGCGGGGTGGTATCTCACCTTGGGACCGACTACCACCTAACTAACCTTTTCTCGAACCGGTCCATCAGCCAAGCTCCGAAAGATGGCCAAGGATTTCTCCCGACCATTTCATGGAGCCTATAGCTTGATGGGGGGTATTTCACCGGGCGCACAGGGCGTTGGGACCCCGGCTAGCACTCGGCCTTTAGTCGCCTCTTACGACAAGCTGGCCTGGCTGTGAATATATTCTAACGCCCTACTCATAGGGCAATTTAAATCATTCAAGCATTTAAGAAAATGAAGTAATATGATGAATTTCTGGATCACGTTGGAAGCATGAATGATAACAATGTGTCATGTGCACAACGGCGCACACGCTGGTTCAACTGATGAATTTTGTATTGTGGCAGTTGGGTAATATTACACTGTAAAATCAGAGGAGACACGCCTGTGCACCCTGATAAGACGGCCGCGTTTTTAACTCGTCGGGAAAATTGATTAAAATGTTACCATTGTGAGTCACGAGTATTTACTATACAAAGGAGATATCACCGACACTATGTTTACGGGCAGTGTCACATCAGCTGAGCTTTTTCAACATCATTTAAACATATAAAGTGCCGAAACACATTTTTCCACAAAAGATAAATAAAAGAAGGAAAAAATAAAAACGGTGGATGAATCTGTCAAATATTCTTGACAGATCCCATTCCGTTCCAGGAGTGTTCCGAGACAGTAAGATTTTGACAAGGGGGATCACCTAAATAGAGAAAAATATTTATATTAAATACCGTCTATAAATATTCATATTAGGTGAAAGCCATGGGTGGTAGCACCACAAAAAAAAGGAGTTTCAAGTAGTGTGAGTTGGGCGTTAGAATATGCTCACAGCCAAGGCAGCTTGTCGTAGGAGGCGACTAAAAACCGAGTGGTAGGTGGGGTCCCAACGCCCTGTCGCACGATGGAATACCACCCTATCAAGCTATAGGCTCCTTGCAATGGTCGGGAGAAATCCCTGGCCATCTTTCGGAGCTTGGCAGATGGACCAGTTCGAGGAAAGGTGGATTTAGGTAGTAGTTGGCACCAAGGTGAGATAGCACCGCGTCACACTGTACATTCGATATCGATAGCGATATCGTCGAGAGTAATCGTCGACTAGGTTTCGGATGTATGGCTGATGGCACGGACTGACACGGAGATAAGTCATGAAGATGCCTTCTCACATAAAGAATTCCTGAGGTAAACTAGTCTCCCATTCGGATCTGCGGGGAGGGTATTATGTCAGGGGGAATATTATGCAAATATTATGATAAATAACCAAACTTTAGGAAATTCGTCATCGCATAATCGGGCTTGCTCTCAAGGCTCTGTCGATGCTCGACTGGTAACGGCATTTTGTAACATCAGGGGCATCGGTTTCACCAATACGAATGTAAACGCCGTCCACCAATATTTGCAAGTAGCGAAACCTGATATCCTTGCTCTAACTGAGAGCAGGTCGATTCGAACTAATTTAACATATCTTCCTTGCTCAGGATACGACTTGCGTTCGATATTCGGTTTTAAGGATAGAGTCCGCGTCTTCACGCGCTTCGACCTGGTTTGCCAAAGGATGGAGGCTTATAACCTAATATCTTGGACATCGTGCGGTTGAAGGTCGTGCTGGCGAATTCTGTTAAATTTCGATTTTAATGTACACACCTTCGGATGGTTGGTACATTCTAAGAGAACGATCGAAGCTGGCAGGCTAGCGGAGAAGTCCGCTGTTAGCTGCAATTTGACTCAACTCGTGTAGGAACCTATTCGAGTGCCGGATATCCGAGGTGATTATGCGAATAGCCTGAATCTGTTTTTGACATCCGATCCGAGCATGTATACCGTAAAGATTGCTGCGCCACTGGGAAACTCATATCACTGCTTGGTATCGGTCGCGCAACCACTTGTATTTCCGGCAAATAACCGACCTAAACAGCTTCGCCATGTATGGAGGTATGGGGCTGCTATCTGGGACAATGTGCATCCTTTCCATGGTCGGAGGTGTACTTTGGAGACTCCGATGTCAACGTATGTGCGGAGTCGGTCACAGAGATTATTCTTCTCGGGATGGAAATCAACATTTCACATTTCCATCAAACGAAGTTCATCTGATAAGACTTGGTTTGATAAAAAAAATGCAAGCAGATTACAGCGACAAAAAATTACCAATGTTAACAGAACGAATTTTGTTAGAATCAGAAGCGCGTGCAGCCAGGCGGTTGATACCGTGCAGAAGGTTTGTGGGGAGGAAGTAATGTGCCTAACACGGACATTCGATTCACTTCTTCCCCATCACATCCACTAAAAGTATTTAACAAGTACAACATCGATGGAAAAGCACAAACATCGGACCAATAGAACGATTAGGTACACACATCTATGGACGCCGAAGTCACTGCAACACAGAAAATTAAAAACACGAATTGAAAGGTAGTCACCGACATTTTATTGATTTACTTCGAACTTAATTTAACTTGCTTGGTTTTTATAAATGTTAACAAGGTGAAAACACGACTTCGAGTATTTTTGCGTCCTCGGTGCGCGACGAGGAGCGAAAAAGGCAACGACCATGGCTGTCGGCGGATGTAAGAGGACTCATAGATAACCCACCGTACCGCCGCCGGTACGATGGATGGTAGGCGACCCGACCGCCTTGCTGGTTGTAAAACGACTCAACTGATATCATCTCCAATAAAGATATCGTTTTTACCTAACACCAGAGACACGTAAAGTCTCTCTTGGTGGTATAGGAAACCAGATCTTGTGATAAAGGTCATGGTAGTATGTGTGGTGATCGTTCAGATCAATGCTATTCACACGTGCTTGACAGCAGTGGAACAACGAAATAGGCAGGCGGCAAAGACAAAAGGAAGAAAATGACCAAATGCGCCGTTGGTAATGCGGGTCATTGTTTACACGATGCCTAGTCGCTATTTTCGACGTAGGGAGAAAAAGGTGCTAAAAGCAAATTGGATGTTTATGGCATCTCTGGCTGCAGTAGAAACCGGGTTCATGTTTGCATTAGGAAATGCTGGAGAATTTGGTTTCAGCGCCTATTGCGCTAATTATATGCAGCTGCTTGGGTTGTTTATTAATAAGACAAACAAAAAAGGTTGCCAGGCAATGTGTATGAAAAGGTACATGATGCGGCTTGGAAAATAGACGGCGCAATATTTATGGTCCCTGTCATGAAGGTTACAACTGTATGTAAATCTAATTATTTGTTTACCGGAATTCATCTAAGGAAATTTGACTGGCGACGTAGATACCGAAATTGATTGGAAGTTCCTGGTAAGCTAATAAAGAAATTTTAAGGAGCAATGGTATGCGAAGAGAATGCATGAAGGTAAGTTTTCTTTACAGGGACTTAAAGATGATAGATTTGATCTCTTAAATGCGTGCAGCATTTTAAGGTGCCGAATGCGAATGCATTGGCGAGGACTTGAGCGTCTTGGGTGATGATTATGAGGGTTTTTCAGGAAGCTAAACCGTGGGATTTGGTGGAACCGCCACAGGCTCACAACAACAGAATGACAGAATGACAGAATGACAGAATATAGGAATGACAGGATGATAGAATAACAGAATGACAGAATGAGTAGCCAGCTGATTCGCATCCCCTCTGGTCAATGGCAAACACTGTCAGCAGTAACTTCGTTTCCTCCTCTTTTCCTCCGTTAGTGATGGGCGGCGGGACGTCAGCCACAAATTCAAAAGATAAAGCTAATGTGTTCGCGAATTTTTTTTCCGCGAATTCCAATCTAGATGCTGGTTTTTTTGAGTCGCCTGTGATCGCGTAGCTACGGTCTTCTATACGGGATTTGAGGTTCCGCCCGCATACTATTGAACGCATTCTACGTAGACTGGACTGTGGGAAGGCACGGAATATCAACAATAGTCCCTAAGAACTGTGCTCTAGAATTATTGTCAGTTTTTGGCAGGCTCTTTCGCTTATGCACGGAGAACATTTCCTACGTACTGGAAAATCGTTTTAGTTCAGCCAATCCCAAAGATGGGGAAAAGGTGTCTCCCACAAAATAGCAAAGGCAAAGGTCATCAATATCGAGTTAATCAAGTATTTCGAATGCAACGGACCTTTGAATGATCGTCAATATGGATTCCGTGGCAGGTGGTTCACGGGAGACCTTTTGACCCTTACAACCGATACATGAACATCTGCGATTGAGGGGCATGGGAAGTCAAAGGCACTCCCATTGGATATCTCCAAAGCTTTTGACCATGCCACGGGGCATTCCTGAGAAAGGTTTGTTCATACCGACTTCTCCAGCAGCTTTGCGACTGGACGAAGAGCTTCCTCGAAAATCAATGGATCCGGGTTGTTGTGGACGGCGAGTGTTCGGATCTGTATCCTGTTAATTCGGGGGTGCTCCAAGGTTCTATCTTGGCTCCAATCTTGTTTTTGCTTCACATAAATGATTTGTTGGAGACAATGGATAACAAAGTGTTCAGTTTTGCGGGTGATAGTACGTTTGTTTCCTGTTTTCCGAGTGATCGATCGATTGGCGCGACAACATTGCACCAGCTGAGATGTAGACAGATTGACCGTCCCAACTTCTTCTTTTGTATAAATCTCAAATTAGACCCGCGGTCGAATATTGCTCTCATGTTTGGAGTTTGTCTTCTAAGCATACCCTCGACCCACTTGAGACCATACAGAGACGAGCGATCCGCCTGATCGGGGATTCGACACTGACGTCTGGACTACAGTTGCTATCACATCGAAGGCGCATAGCTAAACTCTGCCTGTTTTACCGATATTATCACGGGTACTGTTCTTCCTAGATTCGTGGTATTGTTCCGCTTAATTCGGTTTTTATGCGCTCCACATGGCAATCCGACGGATCGCACCAGTTCGCGATTCATCTCCCGACGGCGCGAACAGCCCTGCATCAGAGCTCGTTCCGAGCGGGGAAGCTGTGGAACTCCCTTCCTGCGCGAGTGTTCCCGGAGCGTTACACCCTGCAGCTTTTCAAGAGGAACCGCAACCGTTTCTGGTGCCATCTCAGGGCACCTAACTCGGCGCTATAGTAAAATAAAAAATAAAAAAGGTGACGGTGGGTGGACTGACGCCGAGTCTACTAAAAACGAATGCGTTTGATCGGCTGGGGAAAAAAATTGCCGAGGTAGACCAAATGAGCAATTACCATGGAAATGAGGGGGAGCGCTTTTTGACATCAAGAGCCTCTACGAGGAAGGGTGCAGCTCCAAAAGATGAAGGACGTTTATGGGGGCCAGAACACCAGCACCCACGCCAAAGGGCCACCGATTCATGGTGCTGACGCGGAAAAATGTGCAGAACTAACCATAGCAAAAAAACGATACCTAAGTGGTGCAAGATGATAAGGGGCACTGGGCAGTAGTCCAAAAGAAGGGAAAACTCAAACCCGCTGTTGAGACTGGAACGGATAGCAAACGGTCAAAGAACCACCTCAAACTTGCGACACCAGATGCCATGCTAGTAGAAGTTGTCATATGCGAACATACTTCGCAGCGTAAAGTCTTATCCCAAGCTGGAAGCAGAGCGAAAAGCTTTATGTAGAATGCGGAGAGCCCAGAAAGGGGACTCCTTTTACAGTTGGAGAAATCGAGCAGCAACATGACACAGTATACGATCGCCATTAAGGAAAGGCTGGGAGAAGAGGCGGCACATTGAACTACAATCGAACTGAAAGATGTGGATAAGTTTACCTCAAAGATAGACATATGTGAAGCAGTAGGTTCCCAGTTTGGAATCCAACATATTTCTCCCACAGACAACACATCATTTCACAAAGCATATGAAGATACCCAAACTACTACGATCAACCTCGCCACAGCCGTTGCAGAAAAACTTCTGGAAGGTGGCAAGATTAAAATTGGATGCCGCATTCGAAGACGAACCCCCTTACCCCATGGAGTTGGAGCATATAGCCAAACACTGCACGAACAAAGACCGTCCCCAACTCTGCAGATAATGCGAACCCCTGGACACATCGTAATAGATTGCGTCAACGAGGCCGCATGCATGTTTTGGATGGAAAAAATTCTTGACAGAGCAAACGATCCGGCGGGCATCAAGAGTTGTCCGGGTTTAGTTTAGTTTAGTTTAGTTTAGTGAGGGCAGAACCGTCATTTATTTGGCTTAATGTAAGCTTAAATTAAATTAATATAAAACCTTTCAGACTATCTTAAAATGTAGAGTAGTAATTAATACATTATTAAAACGCACAAAAAGGAGAAAAAACCGGAAGGTGAAGATGACTGGGCGATAGGGGAGGTATGAGGCTAGGGTAAAGCGAGTGTATGTGGGTGTGCTAAATGCGGCATTTGTGAGACTTTGACAGTGAGGAGCATGTATACGGACTGGTAGGGGGGCGGGGTTAGTCAGCTGGGGGGAGAGGTTGAAATTGTGGGTGAAGATTATATAAGATAACCTAAACTATTGTGGGACAGCCCAAGACATCCTGGCATAAATGGCCAAGGTGGAGAAAGCCGCCGTGGTACTGATCAGCGAACCCTATAAAACTTTCGATATCAATATTATTATATATATTGATTAGTGATGAGACCAGACAAGCTACAATATGTGTGTGTGGAGGGACGCAGCTTTCAAATCATCGGAAACCAGCAGAGGGGCTGTATAAGGACTAAAATAAATTGTATCAATTTTCATAGCTGCTATGCTCGGCCTGACTGACACAAATGCTTGGGGTACTGTTTACACGATGGTCATGGTAAAGTTAAGGGGCGTAAAGTCCCATGCAAAACTTGCCCCAACATGTTGCGCTCAATATTAGATCACCTCTTTTCCCGGAAATCGGAAACGGAATAGAATCTTGAAATAATGTCCGGCACCAACGCCATCTCTGCACTATCGTTAGAGGAAAAGCAGAGGGCATGCAAAAGAATACGCGACAAGAGTTTCAGGGCACACCAGGAGCTTAGTACTTCTGCCAAACTGATGAAATAAACCGCCAGATAGTCCATCATCACATCGCCCCATATGTTGCCGGGATACAATGGGCAAAAAATTGGAGAAGATTATGTACGGTCGACTGTCCACCATAGCCGAAAACAACGAAGGGCTATCAAATCACCAATATTGGTTCAAGGCCTCGCTATCGACTATCGACGCCATCACAACAAAAAGTAAGAGATGGAAAGGAGGTACAAAGAAATACTGTGCCGTGGTAACATCAAAAACACCTTTAACTCGGGCAACTTGTTGACCATCAGAAGAGCCCTTAGTCGAGTAGAGACTCCTAAAAACCCTCATAAACAACTTCTCCAACAGAAAATTGATATCATATCCTATGACGTTTCGACAGGAGTTCCCCAAGGATCAGTACTTGGCCCGCCACTCTCAAATATTATGTACGATGGAATCTTACAAATAAAACTACCACACGGAGTGGAAATTACTGGATACACTGATGATATCGCAGTTGCAACAACTGCTAAGCATATTAGCGAGGTGGAATCGGACACTAATGATGCAGTTCGGCTAATTACCGACAGACTTCAAACGGCCATAGCTGACCACAAAACGGAAGCAGTCCTAATAATTAGTGAAAAGCGCGTGGATTATGCTAACTTTCACATCGGAAATCACATCATACGATCAAAGAAAACTGTGGAGTACTTGGGACATATGCTTAACAACCGGCTAAAATTTAAGTCTCACATAGAGTATGCAACTAAAAGCAGCCCATGCGGAATATTGGAAAACCCTGTTGGACCCGGATATAGTAAGAGAATTAACCTATCAAGGGTAGTCACACCAACATCAGTCAATGGCCCGCCAGTGCGGGCAGAAGCTCTACAACAAAATAACTGAAAAGAATGGACAACAAAATAACTGAAAAGAATGAGGAAAGCAACATACAGGTTTTGCGCATTAAAGGCTATATGCGGCTTCAAGACGATTTCTGATGAAGCAGTGGTCGTCATAACCGGCTAAGTCCCCATAGATATTCTAGCTGAGGAGGGTCTTCGAATCTATAAAAGGGGAACCATGAATTATGAAACGCCCAGCGGAAAGGCAACAATAAAGATAGAGGAAACAAAAAGCTTCTGTCTCCTTATAGCTGGCCATATGGAACCCGAGCTTAAAAGGAAGATGGACCTCTAAACTAATCTCATCATCATAGAATTTTGGATAAGGAGCCCACACGGAAACTGCAATTACCCCCTTACGCAGCTCTTGTCGGGGCATGGCGGATATCGTAAATACCTAAACCGTTTTGGACACGGCAATTCACCTCTCTGTTCCCGGCGCAAAGAGCGAGAGAAGGATACTAAACCTGTAATTTTTGCATGAAGCCATTTCGCCAAATGTAGAAACAACCTCCCGAAGCCAAGACTCCTCGTAGACTGTAGGATGCGCTCAGAGGAGTACTGGACTTTTTGCACTATAATAACCCTAATACAGAAAAAGTTACACGAACTCAAAAGAGCAAGACGAGACCTCGCAGAAATCAATAGAAGCCATTGTAAAGAACTGACCAGCCTCGCGAAGAAAAACTCGGTTAGTCTTTGGCGGACTTGGTCTTTGAGTCGCCTGTCGATGGTGTTCCGCCGAACACCGTTCACGAAAACAAGAAAGACACACACTGGAGCGAATAAATCCCCAAATGGAACACGGTTCTTTTTCTTTTGTTTAATGTTTACGCTCTTTATTTATCCTTAATCATCGGGGACACAATTTTTTTGACTCCGGTTACAATAATCGTTCGAGTAGTATACTAACGGAAAACACGGCAAACTTCCAACACACCTCGAATCGTATTTCTATTTGAAACTATCCTTATTTATTACTGTCTATGGAGGAGGAAGGTATGTGTGTGCAGGCGTACTGCACCGGTTCACCTCTCCCTCCATTAAGTTACCCCATTGGGTCGTCATCAATGTGGGGCACGAGCTCCGGTTTCGGCTTAGTAATTACGTGCGCCGACGCTCACTTTGAGGGATACAACTGACGAGAATGACACTTGATTTTAAAGGGCATCTTCATAGCACTATTCCAGATTTAGTCGAAAGAGATTAAAACACATTTTTATTTCCTTAAATAAAACACGTTGATTTAATATTGTTTAACCGTTCACAATTTATAGGTTGCACGCGGTTTCGGAAGTACAATTAAATAAATAGCTGGTGTTAAAGAAAGGTTTTGACCGTTGCAAAAAAAAACTGTAATTTAACAAAATGTTGTATATTCAATTAAGAAAAATAATAATAAGAAAAAGATTCTGCACACCGACACCACTTTTACTTAACGTGGAGGGCAGCCTTGCCTCCACGGAATCTGAACGCGATTCGAATCTCTTGGGACGCCCCACGAGAGATGTGTATTTTAACGCGAGGGCACAACCTGCCCTCACGGAATCCAAAACGCGATTAAATACGCTCATCGAAGCGACAGAATACCACATATTCCATCATCGCTTCGATGACCATATTTGGTAATTTACCCTTTTACGTTTTGTTCAACACAAAAGGGGTTGAAACTCACACACGATGATTGCAGACACAGCAGAGATCCCTCCACAAATTCGCAACAGGTGCGAGCACCTCAACGCAAAAAGGGGTTGAAATGTTTACACGATCAGTGACTACGAGTAGCATGATGCTGATCGTGTACATGTTGTTGTTGGCGTCAACAGGGTCGAACCGTCGTGTGTGTATTTACACTGGCGAGTTCTCGATCCCTTTTTGCGGCCAGGTGCGAGTTGCCCTTTCATGTGGCTCGATTTAGCGACCGATGTGATTGCAGCATTGAAGCCAAGCGAGAGTATCTCTTGCTTGTGTGCTGCAATTTCAATGGGTGCTATGTGCACCGTGGTGGTCTTGTCAGTTGCTTCGTGTTGCAAGTGAATTGGCCCTATGTAAATGGTGCGCCCGGGAACCGTGCCTTTAGGAAAATATCTGTTTGGTGCTGATGGATTTCACATCAGCGAAAATGATACATTTAGATATTTTAGGCAAAGGTTTTCGCAAATAAAGGACAGGTAAGTACATGCTTTTTATGAAATAGGACGCTTGTGAAAATGGTTACCTGGTGGTAGATGAGCAGGTGAGTAGTGGCGTTTGCAAGAACCGCCACATGTCTATCGCGTATAGCCTTCCACTTATTGTTATCCGCACAAAAATCGACAGTATCAGACGACACACGTTGAGATATCACGAAGGTGTCACAACGGGAGTAACGAGTCGGCACGCGTTGAAATGCGATGCGTTGAACGTCGAGTCTATGTTTTCCTTCGGTGGCAGTTCCACGAACGTACTCGAGTTAACTCGCGTACTTGGACAAATTGAGTATTTTAAGGTTACAATATCGATCGACGTTACCTTCCGGTTTTAATGCGTCGCGTGGATCGACCTCCTCGGTGTGGTTCTCAGACTCCTCCGAACCGAAAAGTTCCTCTCCTTTCTGTCGATAGCACCGTCGAATTACCCGACTTATCCTCTATTGTAAGCCCATCCCTGATTCACCTTTGGAAATCGGCAGTATCCTCTTGTGCTAGGCCCATCCCTGGAAAAATCTTTGGAACCAGGAGCTCGTTTCGCCGCGTTCCTCTATTATAAACGTTCTCCATAAAAAAACTAAACACGAACCCCCGTTAACAAGCGATCCGCGCACCGAGCGACGGATTTACGAGGTGAACCTTCCGCAGTAGATGCCAATCACGAGGTCACAATCTTCGTTCGAAACCGCGACAATGGCAACTAACAGGGACCCTTCCCCGACTCCATCTCAATCACCAACTCCCTTGTGCGAAGCCGACATACCCCCTTATACGGGCCGTCGTCCACGTGGACGTAGCCTAAAGTTTACGAACTTTACGTCCGACGACGCCGATTTCTGGTTTGGCTACGCCGAACAGACTTTCAGGCGGAAGGAAGGACTTTGGGGGAACGACGATATCTCAACTCATAGAGGGTTGTGTGGTTCGTAGAACCGCCACAAGTCCACCAGGACAGTATTGGAAGATGCAGGGGTGTGTTTTAGTCCTTAAGTACGAGGTTGTTACATACTGTACAACTCTGTAAGTGGTGAATGGCAGGGGCTCAGGCCTCTGGTACCTTTGGAAGATTACACATCCTTTAGAGCAACCATAATAAAAAAAGGACTGTGAAATAAAACGTGTGTCGTCAAAACCAATTTGTTGGGGTTACGGTTATCATTAATTTCTTTCATTTTCTTTAGTTCTCATGAAATCTACCTTGAATGGCCATTCCGTGTACGTATGATTTATTCTTACTAATAAATTACTCTCTTTAATAAATCAAGTTGAATTGAAATGTAGTTTTATTTGAATAATCTGACAAGTAATAAATTAAATATATGTACCTGTGAAATTGTAGGAATTTGGTCCAACATAGGCTGTCAGGGTCTTTGCTTATTTTTACGTACTTTGGGAGGCGGGTGTTGTTCCATTTACTTACGAATTACCAATGGATATAGCAATATTAAATTTAATCATTTAAAAAACATTTCTTAATGCATTTTCTTAAAAATATGTAGTGCAGGACCCGTAGAAAAAAGAAAAGGTTTGTTTTACAAGCTCGATGTTTGTTTCTCCTTTTCATTGGTCTACTAATATTTATTTCTATTCTATTCTTTACTCCTTTCGGAGGATATAATCATCTCTATCCCCTGCTTTTCTTTCTCTTCTCCTTTTCTTCCCGCACTGTCGAATATAATTCGCTTTCGAAATTAATAAAAGAAAATCTCGAAAGTTTGTCATTGTTGAGTATGCTTCATGTGAAGTATGCAACGTTAGAATTTATAAAGCAGAACATTCTGGAAGGGTGTAATATCCAAAAGATTGCAAGAATAATATTTTCCAACTTCTCAAAAATGAAACCCATAAAGTTTTTACAAGATGTGCACAAATTCTGCCGGATGTAGCGAAATCCTTAAGTTAGCATCATATGTTTTACTACAGAAGCACGCACTCGGTATTACAAGCATCTTATAGTGTCATCTATTAATTCCAGTCGGCTTTAGTTGATTTGTTGTGAAATCGGCCAGCCACATAGAACGCCGTTTGCTGTCCTATAATTCTTTTCCTACGATTCGATTTCACCCAGCCATAAAATGTAGCGCAGGAATCCATCACTTTGACCACCAACAGATTCCATGACCCAATCTTACCGAACTATACAACAATTGTGTAACATATCTGAGGCAACTGCCTCCGTATATATCTAAGTGGATTATTGTAAAAGTTCCTTTCTACCAAAGTCAAATATTCGGCAGAAAATTTCAAACATTATCCTTTGTAATCCGTTAAATGCATACAGGGCCAGTTCCTGGATCGCATGTTACATTATCCTTTGTTGATTTGAATTTACCAAAAGTTTAGTCTTAGGGAAGTTCAACGCACAAAAGTCAAATTTTTTTTAAACAATTATTTACCATTTTTTAGAGTCATACGAAATTTTCCCTTAAGTCACGAAAATTAATGACTTCGTCCTTAATCCCGGGTTGTCTTATAAATAGATTGATTTATTACAGGGCGTTAAAGTGACTGAGGGTCAATTTTCTGCATCACACTTACGTTGCAACTTTTACTTAACATTTCATTTAAAACTCAAACAGAAAAGGAAGTCGGACTAGTTAAAATCGGCCTTCAAGAACATTGCGGGAAGGAAGTGATTGGGACATCAACAATCGCTCAATGACAAGGAATATTCGTTATATAGCCATTTTCAAACGAAGAGAGGTCATGTGCTAGTGTCTTAAAGAAAGAAAATGGTTAGCAGAAGTTCTGTGTTATATTTAATCGAAAAAGTTTTATTAAAAGCATTTAAGTAAAGGTTGTTTTAAGTAAGATGGAAAATCCTGTGGAATGTCTTGTGTACATTCCATGGCTATGGGGACAATATACACGAAGTGGTGATTTGGAATACGTCCAAGTATAAATTGCTGCTACAAAAATCAAGGATTGTTTCTTATAATACGCACGCACAATGACATCAATGCACCATGCAAACTTTCTTCCGTTTAGGGAGAGGTTAGTTGTTTGCGAATGTGATCCTGTAACATAATTTCATTAATTCGATTGTTACAATTTAATTATAAATTGATCAAAAAATTTCGGATTTCTGTGCGATAGTCGAATCTGAAGATATTTTACTGTCTGTGTTATAACAGTATGAGTTTTTATAGTTTAAAAACTTTCTATTCAAACACACTTTCAATAATATTGTATTTTTGACGAGAATGAATCCTCTACTATTGTTGCGGATTCGCCTTTGACACAACTGCCGAATTCGCAATTAAAAATCTGTGGCACCACTTGAACAAGATATGTGGCATCACCTTCAACAATGTCAGCAATCAGCTGACATTTGTGAATTTTCTGTTGGTTGTCACTTGACAACCATTTTCCATTTTATATTTCTTTTTCTTGTAAATCGCTTGACGACTCTAGTTCGTCTTTTGTAATCGATAAAAATCTCAATCATCAGACAAAATAAATTAGATTTATCATTGAATTCAAGAGCCCATCATTTCAGTCACCGGGAAGATCCAATTTGGTTGCAAAGGTAATCTTTTTCAGTTTGTTCAATTTATTTACAATTGATTCCAGCAGATATCAATTGTTCCGGACGTCCTTCCCACGGAACCAGCATAAGAACGAATCGTTGTTCTTGACGCCATTTCGGACGATTTGCAGAACGCAAATCAAACATATTTTTGGTCCTTCGAGCCGGATCCAGTCTGTGGATCCAGATGAACTGCTGCTAGCTCGCAGCATATAAGACGGTCGCGGGACATATTAGAGTCCAGACGCTAAGACCCACGACCAACAGGAAAGTGAAAGTGCAACGAAATCATTTAAGTGGTAACTGCGGTTCATTAATGGTTTATGATCCTTCCGGACGAGAGTTTCCGAACACGACGCTTCCATATCGACAATAAGAAGATTTTAATTGTGTTAACATACCGCCGCCACGTTCGCCAACCAGTTCGCGACATAACATCAGTGCAGACCGCCGCCACTTCAGAGCAACATGAACTGCCCACATGGGAGCCATAATACTGCCCAGTAACCAGCTGCTTCAAGGCTACAATTAGCTCCGCCCAGCCTAAGGACCTGAAGCCGCCAAATTAGTGGCGCATTAACCAGCTGCCCCAACGACAGCTACAACTACCGCTGCTCCGAATACAGCCCCCGTCCAGCCTAAGGACCTAAACTTAGCCAGCTTAGTGGCATCAACAAGCTGCCCAGTGCAACTATAAAAAGCCGCCAGATTAGTGGCGCATCAACAATCTGACCAAGTGCCGCTATAGACAACCGCCCAGGTTCTCAGGTAAGAGAATTTTCAATTTCCAACTAAATTACTGCCACCAAATTTGTGGCAAACAGAAACTGACTCCATCAGCTACCACCACATTGCGCCCAGTTCGAGACACAATGACGGACAGATCTGTGGATCAGCTACCACCAGTTCGAGGTGCAGCCCGGGATCCAGATCTGTATCGACAACCGTCGCCAAGTTCGTGGTATCCAAATCCCACGGAAATGTCGGCACCAATGTCAGAGAAGTATAGACTGACAAAGTCTACATTGGCGGAACAGCTCATCAATGCCCAGTTAACCGCACAAAAAGAAATGATGGGAACTTTTACTAAGTGCATCAAGAGAGGGCCACCGACGTTGGCCACCGTGGAGGCACAAGAACGAGATCTCCATCGGCGTTGGGACGAGATGCAGAATCGGCATGAAGATCTCATATGCCTGATCACTCCATGGACAGTCATCCGTCAGCAGTATTTTGAAGAGCGGTTCATCGACCAGGCCGAAGAAACATACCTCACTGAGGCCACGGAGCTTGCTGAGGTACGGCACGCACTGATCGCCAACCGCCCGACCAGTTATAAGACTGCGACGCACATCATGTATCCACCCAACAGTCGTTTACCGCCATTGATGTCACAACCATCTTGGTGGCCAGGAATTCCATCAACACCAGGCATGCATATGCCACCTGGCCATCCTTCCAAACTACCATTGCGGATGATGCCCCCGGAACCCATAATCCATCTGACAAACAAAGGTGTGACGACAGACACCGAACGGCAAGAAGTATGGAGTGGCGAGTTTTGGACACCTACACCCACAGTGACCACCAAGCCGTGATGTACGAAATATTACCGCACAGGGGATTCATCAGAGGCAAATTGGCGAAGAAAGCCCAAAAAAATGGGTGGAAAGAGAAGGACCTCGATGCGGAACTGCTCGACTATATACTGGAAGACCAAATAGCACAGTTTGACGCAGAGACCGGGGCGAACAGGCAGGCTGGAAAAGTCATGAAGTGGCTAACTACCGCATGAGATGCTTCTATGCCACGAAACAGACAACCAGCAGGGGCTATCAAACCAGTGGATTGGTGGAACTCAGAAATCGCCCATGTACGATCAGAGTGCAACAGGTTACGACGCTTGCAACAAAGAGCAAGAAACCGTAACACCTACCCACAGTTGCATGCGGAAGTCGTCAACAAACGGAAAGAGTTGAGGAATGTGATCCGCAAAAGTAAATATGACGCGTTCTACTCCCTAAGGGATGAATTAAATAACAACCCATGGGGCAGCGCTTACAGGATAGTCATGAAAAGACTACAGAGTAACTAACAGTATTATTATTATTTATTGGCCTGTAGGAACCCGGAAGTTCATGACCTCACCGACTCGGCTTCGCCATCCTTCCCTGTCCTGGGCACTCTCCTTCCACGCTTCACCATTCGATCCGATCTCCTCAAGGTCAAACCTAACATTGTCCTCCCATCTCCGTCGCGGCCGTCCTACCGGTCTCTTTCCCGTTGGTCTACCGTCAAGAATTCTATGCACGGTCCTATCATTCCCCATTCGCGCCACGTGTCCGGCCCATCTTAATCTTCGCGACTTGATTACTCTCACTATTGTAGGTTTGCGATATAGTTCTTCCAATTCGTGGTTATGGAGTCTCCTCCATTGTCCTGCCTCCTCGTCATATTTACCTCCAAAGATGCCTCTCAAAACTTTATTCTCGAATAGACGGAATTTGTTTTCTTCCCGTTTTGTGAGAGCCCATGTTTCGCATCCATATAGAACAATTGGCATGATTATGGTTCTATAGACACGGAGCTTTATGTTACGTGATAGCAGTCTGGATTTCAGCAGTTTACTGACTGCGTGACAACTCGCGTTGCCGGAATGCAGTCTCTTGTTAATTTCCTTCGACATTTCGTTACTGGCCGTCAGTATCGTTCCCAGATATTTAAATTCTTTAACTTTTTCAAAGATCTTACCTCTGACGTTTATATGTGTTCTCTGAGACCCACCTGCTCTCGCCGTAATCATGTATTTTGTTTTGTCTTCATTTATTTCTAGGCCCACCTCTTCTGCCGCTTGCATGATGATTTCACAGTTTTTACTAACAGTCTCTAGATTATCGCCCAGAATGGCGATGTCATCCGCATATGCGAGCACTTGTGTGACCCCGTTCAGGGATGATCCGGCCATGTTGTCGTCTTGTACCTTTCTGATGACATACTCGAGCACAAGGTTAAAGAGACACGGTGATAGACCATCTCCCTGCTTTAGTCCGTCCCGGATTTCAAATGGTTCTGAGAGGTGGTTTTCTATTCTAACTCGCCCTTTGTTTTCGTTCATGCAAATTTGAATGAGCGCGGCATATTTTTTTGGGACTCCCAGCTCAACTAGAATATGGTAGATTCTCTGCCTTGCGACTGAGTCGTAGGCTTTTTTGAAGTCAACGAACAGTTGGTGAACCGTCTCTCCGTATTCCCACTTCTTTTCCAGCAGTTGTCTTATTGTGAACATTTGGTCGCTTGTTGACCGGTTCCTACGGAATCCACATTGGTAGTCTCGCAGTATCTCTTCTGCGTAAGGTGTGATTCTCGCCAGAATGACATTTGTTAATATTTTGTATGTGGTTGGGAGCAATGATATTCCTCTGTAGTTTTCACAGTCAGATCTATCGCCTTTTTTGAAAATGGGGATGACTATTGAGGTTTTCCATTCTTCCGGAGTGACTTCCTTATCCCATATTGTTTGGATGAGCTGGTGGATCTTTCGAGCGGTTGCCTCTCCTCCATGCTTCACAAGCTCTGCCGGTATGCAGTCGACTCCGGGAGCCTTGTTGATTTTCAATCGATTTATTGCGTCTACAACTTCGTTGAGAGCCGGCTCTGGGATCTGAGGCTCAGCTGTATGTACGCTTGGTACATTTATCTGTGGTTGATGGGTGCGTACATTGAGCAGGTTTTCAAAGTACTGCTTCCATCTTGTCACGACATTGTTTGTTTCTGTGACCAGACAGCCGTTTGCGTCTCGAATTATTTTGGCTCTTCCTCGGTAGCCATTTCTAATTGAATTTATGCCGACATACATACCCCTGATGTTCTTTGCCCTAGAATTTTCTAGGATTTTTTCGATCCTAGTCTTCTCCCATTCGCGTTTTTTGCGTTTGAAGAGCCTCATTGTCTCTCTCCGAATTGTCGAGTATCTTTCTGCGTTGACTTCATCATATCTTTCTAAGTGGATCACTCTGAGGCGTTTACGTTCTTCGATCTTCGCCCTGCACTCATCGTCAAACCAAGGTTTGGACTTAATTGTTTTCTTAAATCCTAACTAACTAACAGTAGCCAAACGCAAAAAAGGGAAAGTGATATACAGCATGCTGGACACAACAGGAAAACTGCTTGAGCGAGTAATTGCCACTCCCCTGTAAAAATTCACTGAGGGTACATCGGGGCTCTCTGAATTGCAGTAAGGGTTCCGGAAAGGTAGATCAACCGGTAAGGCACTATCTATGGTGTGTGACATCGCTCGCAATGCAATAGCTGGAGCACGATGGCTAGGCGGTAACAAAAAATATTGCGCGGTGGTGACACTTGATGTAAAAAATGCTTTTAACTCGGTGAATTGGAATCGGATTCTAGAAGCGTTGGGCGATCTACAAGTCTCACCCTACTTGGTGCGAATATTAGCAAACCAACCAAGGCAGGTGCTGCCGACAGCAAGACGGCCAAAGGAGGAACGGTCGAGAAGAAAACCGATTCAAGACCTACAACTAACGCCGCCAAGTACATCAAAAAGGATCCAGAGGCAGTGAAAGAAGTGACAACTGCAGCAGCATCCATCACCGCTAAAGCGACACCACACAAGAAGGCTGATTTCAGTAAGAAGGCACCAGCAGCTGCCAGTGCACCAGCACCAGCGACGACGGATGCCAACAGTTCTGAGGCACCCAGCCCAGGAAGAGAGCCTGCTGCAGAGAAACCCGCCGAGCAAGGCACTGATGACCAACTCCCGAGACTGCTCGAGGCTCGTTCGCACTCGACCCAGTCCCCCCCATTAAGGCAAGCGACGCCGTCCAAGGCAAAGATGCCCAACGACATTCCCCTGTGACATCAGCGGTCCTCAGTCCGACAGCCTATAAACGAGAACCGCATACACTCCCAATGAGTATGCATCAGCAGGCCGCCGGCCAGAGTGACGCCTGCCCCAAGCTCACCTCGGCCCCTGTTCCGATGCTCGGAACTTACAACTCCGACCCAGAGGAACGGGTCCACATTCCATCAATCGATGGTCAAAAACCGCTACCATATGTAGCCACCCCCATAGATATAGAAGAGAGCAATGCCCCGCTTGGTGGGCGGCGCGCAGTCAAGAATCAACCAGCACGCCTCTCCGTAGTCCAGCAGAGGCGGTACATCGACCAGCCCAGTAGGCACTGGATCCGCACCAGTCATTCCACCAGGACCCGCGGGCGGTGCCATGGAAGAAGTCGCACCAGACTAAACGTTGCGGCCTCACATGATAAAGGCCGCATCCCGTCGGCAGCTACCCTCGGACGGGCGCCAATAGACGCACCATTTATCACTGCCACTGGTGAGTGGCCATTACGTGGTTATTGATCGTGGGTTGCGAATTTACAACTCCAAATGGTCAGTTCTGCGACTACGAGTAACGAACACCGGCGACTGAACTCTCGTTGTCATCAATACATCTATCACCAATTCAGGGCCGGCGGCTCTTTCCAGGCCTCCACATCAATAGAAGTCCAGGGCCCTGGGCCTCCGTCCCCTGGAACCAACGGCTTCGCCAATGATTGGCGAATGCAGCTGCGACCAGTTACCACCAAGGCAGCGGAAACGGAGCCGCATCACTCCCCAGTGAGGTAACATCGACAGGCCGCTGGCCGGCTTGCCGCCTGCCCAGATATCGACCTGAACCATGTCCCGATGCATGGAGCAGCGCCCGAGCCCGCGCGGAGACAATCGCAATGCATGATCTGTGGGGCACATCACCAATTGACCGGTCCTCGGAAGTTGCGACTTTACAACTCCGACCCAGAGGATCTGGTCGAGCATATCCCTGTGGATGACAGCTCACATAAGACGACCAAGAGGAGGTACTGTCGGCCTCGACCTATCGCCGACCCCCCTCCTGGATAATTCATCAAACCAGATCCTCGCCCGCTGAACCGCCGCTTGAACATCGGGCAATTGAAGAGCCGGGAGCCTGGTCGCCCAAAGGATTCAAGGGCAACACTCGCTAACACTGTGGGGCTTTTCAGGGCCCGAAGAGCCACGCATCGCTCGATCCCCACTATTCCAGGCGAACGACTTACCTCTCGGTCGAACTTCAGCAAGGTTGCGTAACCTTGCTATGGCATTTACCCCCAGCCAAATCGCCGGAATTAATACGGTTACCCAATCGGATAACCGTTTTGAATTTCTGTTAGGCAGCTTACCTATTCTGTAGGGGATTTCCTTCCAGACCCCTTTTTCTCCAGCATCACCACTGAAAACATTAAATCCACGTCAAAGCTTATCACCTTGCCGTGGCATCGAAAACTCACCCTCGGCCAGACCATATCCCCTAAGAAACATTAAGCCCACGGCAAAGCTTATCACCTTACCGTGGCATCGAAAATTCACCCCCGAGGCGTACATCATTTCCTAAAAAAAGCATAAGTCCATGGCAAAATCATCACATTGCCATGGCATCTGAAATCCTATCTTTAGGCATACATTCTGCCAGGGCATCTCGTTTCCATAGCCTTAAGCTATGGAAACAACAATCAACAAGAGTTCCTTGTGACTCGTTGTATTTGTTTACCCTCGGCATAACATGCATGCGGCTATTTGCCCCTATTGATTTGCTACCGCCGACAAGGTTTCTGCTGACGCAAACCAAACATGTCCCTGATTACCAGCAATCGCTGGCTTCCAATTATCGGTCCCCATGTTCAGAGGCCGCATTCAAGTAACGATCAAGATGCAGCCAGAAAATGTTTACTTTCAACATCTGGCAATGGCTGCACCCTATGTTCGTTGCAATGTTTAATCATCGGCAACCGAAATGATGATTTATGGCCTTCCATTAGGATGACCAAATCATTGGTTTGGGTTTTCACACCCCACATGCTAGTGTTTGCATTCTTAGAAAATGCACTAGCGATGTACCTCCATCCACCACGGTCGCCGAACGATCGTATGCATGGCATACCCACACATGCGTAATGTATGACTACCCCGTCAGGTCCAATCACGATTAACTACTTCAAGTTAATCGTGTAACTCCGCCTCCTTTCCAGTTTCTTTCGGGGCTCCTTTCCTTTTGATGACTTCCAATGGGGAGAGTCAGATTTCATCTTCCGAGAGGTACACACGTGTCCTACTGAGTTAAAAACTTCATCACCTTCTTATGTGGTCAGGAGTCATTACAGCGAGTCCGATTTGCCTTCAGTGGTGTGTGGAGACACAAAAGTAAAAGTAAAGAAAGAACATTCACCAGTTGTTAAGAAGTAAAAGTCGAGTTCCACCCACCAGTAAGTACGCACGAGCCTAGTGTCAACGGAGTCGTATTTAGAGGTGTCGTTTAAGTTATAATCTATTTTGACTAAACCTAAATTAACCTGAGTGTGTCACTAAGCTGCAATCTATTTTATCTAAATATAAAATGATCCGGGATGTGTTGTTTAAATTACGATCTATTTCGACTAAATCTAAATGAACCTGAATGTGTCGCTTAAACTATAAACTATTTTAACTAAATATAAATGAATTTAGACACCAGCGTAAGTTGTAAACTATTTCATGTGTAAGATTGTATACCGAATAAAGAAAGTAGTTAAGACAATCGGACGGAGTCTTTATTGTGTTAAATCCCGCTGCTGTCATCTCTTAACTTGTAAAAAGTGAGAATAAAAAAACATTCGTCAGTAAAGTTTCATCAGTGTGTTTCATTAATGTGGTTTTCCTGTGGAACATCTTCAGTATAAAATCGGTGGTATTACGCTTAACCCGCGTCCGTGCTGACGCATTAGTGGTAATCACCACATTGGTGACACGCGACGTTTTTTTTTATCATATAAAAAAGTGAACACGCGACTTTCGAACTTTTGCGAACTCTTTTTAATGACAGACCATACACCCAACCATCAAAACGATTAGAACAGTGACTAGTGTGTGTAAACAAAAGACATTTTAAGGGCAAGAAGAGCCCCACCCCATCAGTTTGCAGAGCTAACCAGTCCCCAACACTCCGGTATCCAACATCTTCGGACAAGTAACAAGCAACCCACCCCCACCAGACCGGAACAACATCATCAGACACTACCATTCAACAATAAGATAAGTACCTTTTCGTCTTCTTATTTGTATGTCTAGCTTTTGTGAAAACGAATATTTTGTTACGAAATCAGTAATTTTGCACTTTGTTACTTTTGAAATCGTCATCACATAAATGCACCTCTGAAATTATAATACACTCATACACCAACATTTAGACAAAATATTAAAAAGTTCACTACCGAATAATAATAAAATTTTTACAAAACTTTAAATGAATTAATATTGCATACAAGTGCATATTACGTTCCTGTTAATAAAAGTCATATAACTTTTTCTGTACATAGACTTGAAATTATTGAAACATAATTCCATCGGATAATAATTATTATACATATACTCACATAAGATCCTTTATGTACATATAGGAATCTCATTTTTATATATTTAAGAAAGAAGAAGTGAACAGACGATAAATTGTGAATTAATGATTAACGTAAAAATAAATAGCTTAAAGTTTTTAATAGAGCAAAAGCCTACCAAAAACATGTAATAAGTCAATACATCAGAGGCTTTGCCGAATAATACATTATATTCGCAAACAAAATTTGTTTTCCTTAAATATTGTGTGCCATAACATTACCATAGCGAGTTCTGTATTGTTTAAAAACAGAACAAATATTGGTGTGAGTCGTTATTTTTAATAAGATCCGTGAATACAGTAGTAAGATTATACAATTACAATTTTCCCCTTACAGTTCTATTTCCTTAATCTTAATCAAACACGTATTTGAAAAGAGAATACATTTCTCCGAAATAACAATCAACACGTTAATTAACCAAATGAAGCAAAATCACCTCCTTTTAACATTTTATTACCTTTTATCAATAAAATTTCTAATCTTTAATTAAAGTGACATAAAAAAACACACTCACTCGTTAAAATACATACGCAGTTACACCCACCCTTTCTTTGTTTGCCTAAATTTCCGTTTTTCTTTTGTGAATTTAATATTCTGTGCATTAAACTAGCATTAGTCGTCAAAACCTCAAAACCAACTGAATAAAAAGTTGCGGCAGAATCTTATGACTTATGAGTACAGCATACCAAATTAAAAAAAACAGTTAAAGTATTCTAGTTAAACATTTGTAAACCCCTTCAGGGTATTGATTCACGTGCAACCCTTGGCAACGACACTACGAGGTCTCATTAGAAAATTATACCTCTAAAATTTGATTGTCGAATTTTTCGTTTTTTTTTTTTATTGTAAAAATATATATTGAGGAAAAGCAAAACGAAGAATAAATTAACAAATATAATAAAGGTTGTAAACCCCTTCCGGGTACAATCTCGCACAACATTATTCGCGACCAATCGACTACTCTCAACTCTCAGCGACTTGAATTGACTTGTCGACGGCTCTCGACTCCCTGGGACTCCACTTCCGACCTTCGCTCGCCTTATTTTGGTTAGGGAAAACCATTGTTTTAGGACATCCGTGGTTCTCTCAACTCCCTGCGACTTCTTTTCACCCATTGGCCTCCCTTCACCTTTCTTCGCGTCCTCTTACGCTTTCGATCCCAGTTTCGCGTCATTCAACCCATAATGGTCAACACGCGGAACACCATGGCCAAAAAGGCTCTGGAACAATCCGAGCCTCTCGAATTCCACGACGCCTCCAGCGTCGATTTCCCCACCGAGCAAGTCGATGCTAACCTAGACTTGCCCGGACAATCTACTCCTCTGGCACCACCCGTTGCCCCCAGCGTCGTGAACCGACCCCAGCCTACTTCCCCAGACACACTCTCGACTGCTCCTAACGCCCCTGGTATCGGCCCTTTGGCAAATGCCGGCATTTTAATGCCCACAACTGGTGCCAGCACCTCACAACAACCCCAAAGACCTTCAGAGTCCCAAGAATTCCCCGATGCTTCCAGCCTCGGGAATGGGACTCGTCACCCTAATATAGGACTTCCCCCCTTCGATGAGGAGGACCCAGACCTTTGGTTTGCAATGGCAGACCGCATCTTCCAGGCCTCTGCCTTGCACGACGAACAACTTCGTGCAGTTGAGCTGTTGAAAGTGCTTGACCGCACTCAACGACCGCATGTTGCACACTTAATAAGGTCGGCCGGCCGCAACCCATATAGCAACATGCGTGAAGCTCTGCTCGACGCCTTGGACGAACCTGGAAGTATGCGGCAACACCGTTTAGCCGCTGTAACCAACCTTTCTGGGATGAGACCATCTCTTTTCCTGACCCATTTACGCTCTATAGCGGGGACCAGGATTGGGGACGACCTAATAAAGCCTCACTTTTTGAGGTGTCTTCCCCAGCATGCCCGTTCGGCACTTATAGCCCAACCCAATCAGAGTTTGGGCTATTTATCCAAAATTGCGGACGCAATCATGGAAAGCTCAGATCAGTATTCTGAGCCTCCTGCGTACCAAGTAGCGGCGGTTTCTCAACACGCCGCCCAGCCTGCACGGCACTCTCGTCTGCCTTTCTCAGCCCCTCAATTGGTCCCAATCCTCCATCCTCCTCAAAACCAATTACCCCTTAGAAGGCCCGCCTCAACCAATTTCCCTCAGGGGAATCCAGAGGCAGGCCCCAACGCATTCAACCAAAGAAGTCCACCCACACAACTAACTCCTGCTGACCTTCGGGCGCTCCAAACCTCACTCCTCCGCGAGATAACGCAATTGCGCGCGGAGGTGAGGAACAATCCTCGAAGCGCCCAGAATCGAGCCATGCCGAGCCGTCCTATTAATCGGCAAAATTTCACCCAAAATGCCCCACGGAGGGCCAATCCCACCCAAAATGGCCCTCACCGGGCCAATCCCCAGCGAGCTCCGGCTCGACCTCCCCTTAACGGCAATACTAATAGGCAGAACATACCTGATAATGCCGTTACTCTGCCTTGGTGCGCCAATCACCAGCGATATGGTGATCGCGCATTCAATTGCAAAGCGCCTTGTGGTTGGACGCAACCTTCCACCAACCAGAGGCGCTCTTTAAACTAATTTTGCCGACCGACACCCTCGCGCAATCGGCCGGCACCCCTACAATAAGTCGCTTAACCATCCGGGATTCGAAACTGAATATCGCTTTTACTGTCGACACCGGCGCCGATATTTCAGTCCTCCCGCGATCGTTTGCTCCGCGTAACCGCGTGCCAGCCGCACTCAAATTGTCAGCAGCAAATAATACGCCGATACTTACGTACGGACGTAAATGAACCCCTGATAGGTTCCGACCTATTAGGTGCACATAATCTGTTGGTCGATTCGACCCATAACAGACTTGTGGCTCCAACCGCACCCCCCTTGCCCATGACGGCATCACCAGCGGCAACTTCAGGTGCCACAGAGTGCTTAGACCCATTCCAGGTTATGGTACAGGAATTTGTGAGTACAACAATTCCTCTACCTAACCAACGCCGACATAAAGCCACGGTGTTTCATCATATAGAAACACGTGGTCCCCCGGTGAGCCAGCGTCCACGTCGACTGGCTCCGGAAAAATTACGTGCGGCGCGCGCGGAGTTCGAGCATATGATCGAACTAGGTATCTGCCAACCGTCGGACAGTCCCTGGGCAAGCCCACTCCACTTAGTGAAGAAACGTTCTGGTGAGTGGCGCCCATGTGGCGATTATAGGCTGTTGAACGCAGCAACTGTCCCGGACAGATACCCAATTGCACACCTCTACGATTTTTCGTACAAGTTGCGAGGGTGCAATGTCTTCACAACCCTGGATCTCACCAGGGCATACCACCAAATTCCGGTGGCACCTGAAGACATCCCCAAGACCGCAGTCATTACACCTTTCGGACTCTTCGAGTTCAAAGTGATGACTTTCGGCCTCAGGAATGCCGCACAGACATTCCAGCGGTATATCGACACGGCTTTACGAGGTCTTAATTGCTGCCATGCATACCTTGATGACATTCTCATCGCCTCCAAAGACCTCGCCGAACATAAACACCACTTACGTCAGGTCCTAGAGCGCCTCCGCGAATTCGGTCTTGTCATCAACCCAGAAAAGTGTCAATACGCCAAAGAGCAAATCACCTATCTGGGTTATGTCGTTGACAACCAGGGCATTCGCCCACTACCAGGCCGTGTGGAGGCCCTCATGAAGTACCCCCGGCCTACTAACGTGAGTGAGCTGCGTCGATTTTTGGGCATGCTTAACTTTTACCGCCCAACCCTGAAGAATGCCGCTCAGATTCAAGCTCCCTTAAATGAATTTTTGAAAGGAGCTAAGCGCAATGATAAGCGCCCCATTAATTGGACAGAAGTCTCAGATCGAGCATTCCAACTGTCCAAAGAACAATTGGCAAATGCCACCTTACTCCGATACCCTCTCGAGGGAGCGGCACTTTCTATCCAATGCGACGCATCGGATACCGCAATCGGAGCCGTCCTCGAACAGGACATTGAAGGCCGTCCGGAACCACTTGGTTTCTTTTCAAGGAAGCTGAGTCCCACTGAGCGACGTTACAGCGCCTATGACCGTGAATTGCTCGCGATCTACAGCGCTGTTAAGTACTTCCGTCATATGATAGAAGGTCGCTCACTCTCCATCTTAACAGACCATAAGCCATTGGTCTATGCGTTCCGGAAGAAGTCGGGAAATGCCTCCCCCCGACAAGAGCGTCAATTAGACCTCATTGGGCAATATTCTACGGAGATCAGGCATATCTCCGGTAAACAGAACGTCACGGCGGACGCCCTTTCTCGAATCGATACGATTCATTTGCGTACCGCCTTGAATAACACTGACCTTGCCCTAGCTCAAGAGGAGGACGAACAGCTCAAGTCCCTCCTAACTGCCGATACGGCACTAGAGCTTAAGAAAATTACCCTTCGCGACCCTTTGGGCGAAATCTGGTGTGATGTCTCCACTGGAACCGCTAGACCTTACATTCCCGAGAAACTTCGTAAGGGCGTGTTCCAGGTTTACCACAACCCTGCCCACCCCAGCGGCCGAGCAACAGCCGCTGCTGTCCGTCGCAAATTTATTTGGCCCCGGATGAACAAAGACCTCACCGGTTGGGCCCGTGCTTGTCCCCAGTGCCAGCGCTGCAAGGTAGCGCGACATAATGTACTGGAGCCAGCGCAATTCAAGCTTCCCACGGCACGCTTCGCCCATGTCCACATAGACATAGTGGGACCGCTTACTCCATCAAGAGGATTTTCTTATATCCTCACTATGATGGATCGCTGCACGCGATGGCCAGAAGCGACACCTCTCCGGGCAGTTACTGCCGAATCAGTCGCCAAGGCCTTTTATTCAACTTGGGTCACACGCTTCGGTGTACCAACCACCATTACTTCGGACCGAGGTCCACAATTTGAGGCGACAATTTTTAGGCAGCTAACAAATCTTCTCGGCTGCCAAAGAAGTCGTACCACCGCCTACCACCCGCAATCAAATGGGATGATAGAGCGCTGGCATAGATCTCTTAAAGCCTCACTCATGTGTCATAATGACACACAATGGTTTGACGCCCTTCCAACCGTCCTCCTCGGCCTGAGGACAAGTATTAAGGAGGACCTGGGTGCTTCGGCAGCAGAGCTCACCTATGGTACCAACCTCCTTCTTCCAGGAGAACTTTTCCTGAATGGCGAAACACCGCGTGACCAACTACGCGAATTGGGACATCTCCGTGACCTGCTACGTAAGGTTAGGGCAACCCCTGTAACCAGGCACGGCTCCAAAAAACTTTTCGTCCACCCTGAACTGCACAGCTGCACGCACGTCTTTGTCAGGGTGGATAAGGTCAAAAAACCCCTCGACTCACCTTATGATGGCCCATTCAAAGTCTTCCGCCGCATCAGTGACCGCGTCTTCGAGATCGACATTAGAGGCAAGCGATCCACGGTCAGCGTCGAAAGGCTTAAGCCCTGTTTTCTGGAAGCTTCCGCTCCAGAATCACCTCCATCTACTGACACCGCTCCTACTCCACCAGCACAACCTCCCCGTACTCGCGCTCATACGCGCGCCCATAACCAACTTACCACCCCCTAAACTGCCTTACCTGTTTCGTGACTACGTCACTGGGGAGGGAGTGATGTGGGGCTTTTCAGGGCCCGAAGAGCCACGCATCGCTCGATCCCCACTATTCCAGGCGAACGACTTACCTCTCGGTCGAACTTCAGCAAGGTTGCGTAACCTTGCTATGGCATTTACCCCCAGCCAAATCGCCGGAATTAATACGGTTACCCAATCGGATAACCGTTTTGAATTTCTGTTAGGCAGCTTACCTATTCTGTAGGGGATTTCCTTC
This sequence comes from Microdon myrmicae, assembly GCA_963931805.1. Lineage (NCBI taxonomy): Eukaryota > Metazoa > Arthropoda > Insecta > Diptera > Syrphidae > Microdon > Microdon myrmicae. The sequence goes on from OZ007499.1 coordinate 77,942,385, forward strand.
CAGACCCCTTTTTCTCCAGCATCACCACTGAAAACATTAAATCCACGGCAAAGCTTATCACCTTGCCGTGGCATCGAAAACTCACCCTCGGCCAGACCATATTCCCTAAAAAACATTAAGCCCACGGCAAAGCTTATCACCTTACCGTGGCATCGAAAATTCACCCCCGAGACGTACATCATTCCCTAAGAAACATTAAGCCCACGGCAAAGCTTATCACCTTACCGTGGCATCGAAAATTCACCCCCGAGGCGTACATCATTTCCTAAAAAAAGCATAAGTCCATGGCAAAATCATCACATTGCCATGGCATCTGAAATCCTATCTTTAGACATACATTCTGCCAAGGCATCTCGTTTCCATAGCCTTAAGCTATGGAAACAACAATCAACAAGAGTTCCTTGTGACTCGTTGTATTTGTTTACCCTCGGCATAACATGCATGCGGCTATTTGCCCCTATTGATTTGCTACCGCCGACAAGGTTTCTGCTGACGCAAACCAAACATGTCCCTGATTACCAGCAATCGCTGGCTTCCAATTATCGGTCCCCATGTTCAGAGGCCGCATTCAAGTAACGATCAAGATGCAGCCAGAAAATGTTTACTTTCAACATCTGGCAATGGCTGCACCCTATGTTCGTTGCAATGTTTAATCATCGGCAACCGAAATGATGATTTATGGCCTTCCATTAGGATGACCAAATCATTGGTTTGGGTTTTCACACCCCACATGCTAGTGTTTGCATTCTTAGAAAATGCACTAGCGATGTACCTCCATCCACCACGGTCGCCGAACGATCGTATGCATGGCATACCCACACATGCGTAATGTATGACTACCCCGTCAGGTCCAATCACGATTAACTACTTCAAGTTAATCGTGTAACTCCGCCTCCTTTCCAGTTTCTTTCGGGGCTCCTTTCCTTTTGATGACTTCCAATGGGGAGAGTCAGATTTCATCTTCCGAGAGGTACACACGTGTCCTACTGAGTTAAAAACTTCATCACCTTCTTATGTGGTCAGGAGTCATTACAGCGAGTCCGATTTGCCTTCAGTGGTGTGTGGAGACACAAAAGTAAAAGTAAAGAAAGAACATTCACCAGTTGTTAAGAAGTAAAAGTCGAGTTCCACCCACCAGTAAGTACGCACGAGCCTAGTGTCAACGGAGTCGTATTTAGAGGTGTCGTTTAAGTTATAATCTATTTTGACTAAACCTAAATTAACCTGAGTGTGTCACTAAGCTGCAATCTATTTTATCTAAATATAAAATGATCCGGGATGTGTTGTTTAAATTACGATCTATTTCGACTAAATCTAAATGAACCTGAATGTGTCGCTTAAACTATAAACTATTTTAACTAAATATAAATGAATTTAGACACCAGCGTAAGTTGTAAACTATTTCATGTGTAAGATTGTATACCGAATAAAGAAAGTAGTTAAGACAATCGGACGGAGTCTTTATTGTGTTAAATCCCGCTGCTGTCATCTCTTAACTTGTAAAAAGTGAGAATAAAAAAACATTCGTCAGTAAAGTTTCATCAGTGTGTTTCATTAATGTGGTTTTCCTGTGGAACATCTTCAGTATAAAATCGGTGGTATTACGCTTAACCCGCGTCCGTGCTGACGCATTAGTGGTAATAACCCACAACACCGCTAGTTGTCTCGATGGAGTGAGACCAATGACCAGGCACCTGATCACTGATTGTGGGTTGCAACAGCACAACTGCAACCCAGATCACATGACCAGCAACGTTCACCGCATCCTCACACTGAAAGAGAATCCTCCCTTCCCCGCTCCGGAGGACCATCCCCTGGAGCCAGACGATTCGCCAATGATTGGCGAAGGCGGGCGGAATGTTCCGGATTCGTCTTTGAAACAACCGGCGAATTCGCAATTAAAAATCTGTGGCACCACTTGAACAAGATATGTGGCATCACCTTCAACAATGTCAGCAATCAGCTGACATTTGTGAGTTTTCTGACAACCATTTTCCTTTTTATATTTCTTTGTCTTGTAAATCGCAGACGACTCTAGTTCGTCTTTGTAATCGGTAAAAATCTCAATCATCAGACAAAATAAATTAGATTTATCATTGAATTCAAGAGCACATCATTTCAATCACCGGGAAGATCCAATTTGGTTGCAAAGGTAATCTTTTTCAGTTTGTTCAATTTATTTACAATTGATTCCAGCAGATATCAATTGTTCCGGACGTCCTTTCCACGGAACCAGCATCACTACACGGCAAAAGAACGAATCGTTGTTCTTGACGCCATTTCGGACGATTTGCAGAACGCGAATCACACAACTATATTGGTTCATGCAATTCATATTAGTTTTTGTATAGGAACGAAAACCGTTCGCTTTCTTCGATGAAAATTAGTCCAACAACATTGTGTGAGTTACCGAAGCAAAATTCCTCATTTTGCCACTCATCACAACATCGCCGACGCTGACAGAATTGTTCGCGAATTCTGGACGTTTAGTGCGGCTTTAGCGTTTCTTCCTTATTCTCACTAACTACGTTCAGGAAGTGTGGTCCGAAATTTGGTGGTGGGACAGTGTAGTTCTAAGCCGCCACAAAAGGATTTTACAAAAAGCTATTAATACAAATTGGTCTAGAATACCTGTAGGTTATACATGGCGGCACACATAACCAAAACACAAAACACACAACTAATCAAAACAATATGGGATAAGGAAATCACTCCGGAAGAATGGACAACCTCAAAAGTCACCCCCATTTTCAAAAAAGGCGACAGATCTGACTGCGAAAACTACAGAGGGACATCATTGCTTCCAGCCACATACAAAATACTAACAAATGTTGTACTGGTGAGAATCACACCGTACGCAGAAGAAATACTGGGAGACTACCCGGATTCCGTAATAACCGGTCAACAAGCGACCAAATGTTCACAATAAGGCAACTGCTGGAAAAGAAGTGGGAATACGGAGAAATGGTTCACCAACTGTTCGTTGACTTGAAAAAACCCTACGACTCAGTCACAAGGCAAAGACTCTACCATATTGTAGTTGAGCTGGGAATCCCGAAAAAATATGCCGCCCTCATTCAAATCTGCATGAACGAAAACAAAGGGCGAGTTAGAATAGAAAACCAAATTCGAGACGGACTAAAACAGGGGGATGGCCTCTCACCATGTCTTTTTAACCTTGTGCTCGAGTATGTTGTGGGGTACGAGGTCGCGACGCCAGCATGGGCGAGAGTTCTACCTCGTGTCCACCAATTCTGTCACTAAAGTTCCGACACATCGTTCGCGAGCCAACAAACCGAACACCAAGTTAATTGTTGACAAACGCGTAAGGATGAATGACAACACCCATGAAACTGCAGCGCAAAAAAGAAACACTAGCCGTTGTCTTTAGGAAATGTTCTTTTATTGGTTTAGATGTATCCTGGAGTTTTGATGCTTCACTTAGACTACGTTTACAAATTACAAAGCGAAATTTTTTAAATCGATTTCAATTAACACGAATGAGGACTTTTAACGAGCTAAGTGAACTCGGAAATTGCGTGAATAACGTTCGAAAGACAGCAAAAGGGGAATTGGTGCTAGAACTGAAACGCCGACCAGAGGCCACCACCGAGAAACGGTGTACGGCGATCGAAGAACACGACTCAGCATAGAAATTGTGTACCAATTAATTAATTGGATATACAAAAACGGTTGGCACAGCTGCGCCAGATGTCGACAAACAGCACATCCCTGGCCATAAGCGAATTGTCGGAAATCCAATCCGCCGACGAAACCTTTGTCTCTGCCGCAATATACGTCGTCCAAACAATGGCCAATGCGATGCAACAGCAATAAACCAATGCTGCTCCCATAGGGATATGTAAACAATTATAATTACATTATCCCTTGATCGGCTAGAAGTAAACGGTCACCCCATTATTTAGGTAAACAATCCATTAGAGGTGTGAAAATGTTGACGATCACAGGATGATCTACAACATGCAGCAATAACCTCCGCGTCTGTATGTGTGAGCACGATCTTGACTGGTGGAAAGATTCTCGATGAGAGAAAGTCACCACCCAGGGAAAGTGAAAGGAGGAAAAAGAAAACGATAGGGGTGGCACGGAATCGATAGCACGGGGACTTCAACACGCGGCCAGTAGCCTGGTACTTCATTGCTTCGCTTCGCAACCGTTTCATCGTGTGTTCAATTCGCCTTCTTCACTACCCTTGCTTAACGCAACAACCCCGACCGTGATCTGTACACACAGCACACACTTTCCCATAGTAAACAGAACTTCACGACACGATCACGACTTCCGCATAGAGCACGGCACGCTCCCCTGCTCCGACGTTCTCTCGTTCCCTCGCTCTTCGCTCCGTCGTTCGCACACGAAGTTGGTTGTAACAAAGTTAATGAGGAGGGAGTAGTGTGACGTTTCTAACAGATACACACACACTACACAAGCAAATAGTGAAGAACACCGAACGAAAATCGAATAAGGAAATGCATCAGAGCCGTATCATCATCATCATCATCGGCACTACAACCGGCAGGCGGTCTTGGCCTTTATTTAGCAAGTCCTGAGGCTTGTTAAATTTTCCATAATGATTTATTTTTTTCTGGGCAAGGTCATTAGTCCTGCGCCAGGGACTCCCCGACGGGGAATCGAACCCCGGTCTCCCGGGTGACAGGCGGGTGTACTAACCACTATACTATCGAGGAGCCCATACCATAGCGATAACATAACAATCCCACAACAGTTGAGTGTACTTGAGTTTAGAAATCGAATTCTCCACAACCACTAATTGGAAGAGCTATACGGCAAACATACAATAGTGAGAGTAATCAGGTGGCGAAGATTAAGATGGGTCGGCATGTGGCGCGTATGGGCAAGAATAGGACCATCTTGGCGGCAGACCAACGGGAAAGAGACTGGCAGTACGGCCGCGACGGAGATGGGAGGACAATGTTAGGTTGGACCTCGAGGAGATCGGATCGGATGGTCGAACGTGGAAGGAGAGCGCACAGGACAGGGAACAATGGCGGAGTCGAGTCGGTGAGGTCACGACCTTTCGGGTTCCTACAGGCCAATAAATAGAATAGAATCAAAGTACTTAATAAGTATTTCGGAATTTTAATTAAGTAAAAAAGAAATATCTCATTAATGTTTGGTTACCATATTCATCATCACCGGCACTACAACCGGGAACCGGTCTTGGCCCTATTTAGCAAATCCTGAGGCTTGTTAAATTTTCCATGATAATTTGTTTTTCCGGGCAAGGTCATCAGTCTTGCGCCAGATTGGTTACCATATTGCTATAAAATAAACTCATCAGTAAGTGTTTAAATCAAATAGAAATCTCACTTTGAACCCGATCAAGCCCACGAAGAATATATCCATAACTATAGCTGATTTAGGATTGTTCTTACTTCAATATCTGTTTGCTTACGAGCATTAGGAAACAGAATGAGTAAAGACAAAATTAAGTTTAATTGTTAATTATAGCAATATATCGGTATTAAGATTGCATTTACGGTGGCCGATAATCCTAGGTAAGAAATCTTCCAAGGACAACATATGTTGCGAAATAGACTGCCAAAGCAGAACTCTGTGTTTTCCATTCACTTGCTTGTCTACCCATTTTGGGCGTTACTTGACATTTAATTGAATAAATACAGACTATAATTGTAGTGCTCTAAAAAGCCATATCACCCTTTTCCCCCATTCCTACATCCAAATCCCAGCAATATTACCCTAGAACCCAAAATCCAGCCAAAAACCCAAACATGATCCAAAATTCGCAATAAACGAATCAAACATTCGCTTAACATTTGCCCCCACGGCATAATTCAATCCAAAATCTAAAGTAAAATTAAAATTCACAATAAACGAATCTAATATTCGTGTATCGTTTCACATTTGCCCCACGGCATCACCAAAATCCAAAATTCAGAGCTCGTTATCTCTATCTGAAAAATTCCACTAAGAAAAACAAATAGAAAACCAAAATCTAGATACATATCCACATCTGCGCAATAGTTTCGTAAGAATTCAAGAAACTGAATTCTTATCTTAAGTAAACACTGAACATCTCACTCAGGATACAAAAATCGAGATTCGTGTAAGAAATTGTGCATTTTTGAGATACAAATCTCGATTTATTTTCCTTTATGAAGGAATAGTAAAGTGATCTCCGGGCCGCAGTTTAACCTTATTATTTGCCCCGGAAGGAGGTACCCCAAGAGCGAAGCCACAGTAAATGGATGTACACTGTGCCTGAAGGAAGTATCCCAAGAAAATCCTTGATTAACTAGAGAAAATAAACACTTTTACCTAAGGAAACAAAACGAACTTTTCATTTGATCTAACACCGGGTAAATACAGCCGTGGTATCTCCACAAAAGACACTCTTGTAGATTAATAGTATCACCTGGCCCCCCACGGAAACCAGCGGAGACGAGGACTGAGGCCAAATTAAGAACGTTGCTCTTCTCTCTGGATCTGAGGAAGCACGGCGACGACCCCTTTGTAGTACGTTGTTTCAGGAGCGGTCTATAAGAGATTCCTCATCCTTTTCAGGACAAGAAGACGCGCTCCCTGAAACAGAAACCTACTACACAATAACATTTTTATTAAGGAGTTTCTAGTGAAAGTTTTAGGCAATAATACTTTATCTTCTGGCACCGTAGTGTTTCTCTTTCAATTATATCCGAAAAATATAATTACCCTGGCAACTGCAGTGTCCTCCCGTTCTAGTAAGAAATTGACTGTCATACTACAATTATCCCCCGAACCAATTTAAATTTATAACGAATTCGCATACAAAAGGACATTAAATCAAGAGGTTACCTAATCACATAATTCAAATGAAAATGTAAATTTAAATACAGCATTCTAAATTAGGAATCAAGCGAAATACACAATTTACTTGATTACAGGAAGAGGAACCCTCTGGAGTTAAGAGTGAATCTTGTTCTGTTCACTGAAAGCAGATTACTTTGTGGGCCTCTTCACTCAACCCACAGATTGTTTTGCTTTAACAGAAACGAATTTTATAGCTCATAAATGTATTCATATATTCACAAATATCTTAACCAGTCATTTAAGGCCGCAATTCTGATTCAAAACGAATCCCTCTATCGTCAACCCTTCCTCTTTCACTGACGATCGATGGAATTATATCCTTAAAGTTAGTTTAACGTATCATCCCGTTTAAAAGTAGTTAATTGAACCAATTATCGTTTGATCGTCTTCAAATTACAGCAGAATTGCATCCTTGTGTTTGCCACAAATTACATTCTAATAGTATGGTGTACCCTAGTCCTTTCACCACTGGGATACTAAATTAATCGCTCGTCCATTCGTTCGCTAGGAAGACAGTCAATTTCACATTTTTACCACCTTTAACATTGTGCTGTTCGAAGCCGACAAAATGACTTATTTCAATTCGGAACATGAACTCACCTAAGTGTTTTAAACACTTGACTTGAGTAGATTTTAATTACGAAAATACCACCGTAAATTAAAATGATAAAGGATTTCATTCCAACGTCACATAAAAGCTGGTGAAAGGCGACGACGTGTAATTTACTGTCTACACCCTGACATTATGGAATGGTATCTACAATCTACATCAGCAACGAGACTAATGATGTATCTGTCATTAAACGGAGGTTTATCTTATATGAGGAAGAAAAAAACTAGATTCCTTTTTGTCGCAATGCCTTCGTACATTGTCTGGTATCAATTAAGGCAAGGATGACAACAAGGCCGCCCCGAGAGATCTGAAAGATACCGCCGGTGTGCTAAGTGCTAATCGGTTAATCTTTTAAGCTGCTCCATAAATATTCAAGTAACTGCTGCGTACACGGAACTGTGCTGATGCCCTTACGTCACGACATGTCTGATTTTAATTATCCCCATCGATCTTTTAGAGCGAAGAAGATATTTTTGGCAAGGTGCGAGATGCAATTGAGAGATCTCGAGGATAACATTAGAATCAACGGCCGTTGATGAGTTTATGTCTTGAGTATGACGGGGCATGGGATTATCTTCACAGATCTTTCGGTGCGAAGAAGATATTTTTAGCAGTCTACTATATGAAGTCGTAAGATCTGGAGGATAACATTGGAATCAATGGTCGGTGATGAGCTTATATCTTCAGAATGATGTCTGGTTGGATTAGTTGGATTACAAACCTTATGTAGTTCTCGAGAGGCAATCAACTCTTGGAATTAATGTGACACCAGTTGTTTGTTTTGTATCTGTGTTTGGCACTTTCTTACAATCCACTGACACTGAACAAAATATATTTGCCGGTACACTTTTCTTCTTCGTTTGCTTCTAGTTACGAGTATCTCCGTGACAACAAAATGAATCGTATGAGTTCATTGACGAAATTTAAAGCACTAACGGCATGTAACTGTCACAATTGTCTGAAACACTCATGTACTATCCGTCGCAAAGAACAGCGAACCGTAACACAACGCATTATCAGAAATACTGAATGAATGGCAAGGAACCTCGAACAGTCGTCCAAAGTATCTGATCCATTTGGCGCCGGCACCCGCGTAAACTTTACACCAGTGTGTAGACATTGGATGTTGCTGGCAACATGTTGCAAATCATAAATAAGGGTGGTAAAGCTTGTAGTTATTTTATGAATGAAAGTTGCCGTGATTGATACTCCCAAATTAGCCTAGTAAATGAAAGGGGGGCGGAATATTTCGAGTCAATTCAAAGGGATGGGATCTAAATTTGGAACTGAGATTTGTTGGTAAACAAAACCAAGTGCTATACGAATCCTGACAAGAAGTTAGATTACATTATCTTCAAGCATGTAATTTAGAAAACAGAGCGAATGAATTGCTTGCTGAAGAGATGGTCTGTTCGGTGCGCTGAATGGCAACGGTAAGGATGAATATCCGAGGATTTTAACATGTATGAATTGTCTTGCAACAGTTCGTTAATGCAAAGCTTTTGTAATCGGGTCGTTAAAATTCCAATGCGAATTAATGGAAATTTCTTATTAAACGATTGCTTAAAATTGCAAGAGGTTTTCTTGATTTATTAAAGTAGTTGTAGTACACAAATGACAAATTGAGAAATTCCTTTTTGATCTTTTCAAATACCACTGGGAATATGCATGCCTTTTCCGAGTGTATGGCGAATATATCCTGAACTTTCAATTACATAGAAAAATGTCATTAAATAACAGCGATTTTCCAATGTATCAAAAACTGTTTGGATTTTGGTTCCCAAAAAGTACAACACAAAATATTAAACAGGCACCTTTTTATTTTTGAATTTATTATTCATTATTAATTACACGACACATTTTCTTTCATACTTTCACACCGTGTTCTACTACGGAACTTAACACAACACCGACTCTTGACAACTCCAAAAGACTTCACAATAGAACATCCCCATTTAAAATTTTAACTCCAACTAATTATTTATTTTCCTTCACTTCTCACGACCGAAGAAAATTCTCATTTTATTTTCTTAGTGCGTCCGCTGATAGGATATACATGCAAAGCATGCAAACGGGCTTAAGGAGCTTCCTGGTTGGATGAGAATGCTAGCAGGGTCAGAAGTGGACCAGGATGTAATCAGAGAAATTCAGACCTTTGCAATGTTCTTTTTTGAGAACGAATTCTTTCAGTGTGATTCATGGTCCTTCATCTCACTTTATCTCTCTGTGGAAAGATAAATTGCAGATAAGTTGTACGAAATGCAATGTTTTTAATCCAATTCACGTTGGAAGATTTCCGTGGAAGAAAATTTAGTCAGCGCTGCATCCAAATGAGGATCGCCATAGTTGCGTTCTTCAGATACATTTTTAATTTTTCTTTTATCGCCTGAAGTGTTTAGATATAGCCAACATGAGGCGACGGTGCATTTAACTATCGCATTTGACTAATTGTAAACCGTCCGGGTTGCAGCTTAGCGTGTATCATTTTTCGAAGGATATGATTTCAAATGGAAAGTATATATCAGATATGTCAAGTTTCAAGAAGATTGGATAAGTTTTAAGAGTTCGAAACATTGATCACCTTTGTCAGTCAGTTCAGATTTAACATATATAAGTCAGAGTTTAAACATCTTTTGTCTAGGCAGTAAGTATACATTCTAAGAAGAGATAAAATAATGAGCCATTATAAAATGATGAGAAACAATCTAAAATGCAATTTCTCCATCGAAATTTTTTCCGTTCTCCATTTACAGTAGTGAGTAGTGAGGTAAAGTCGAGGCATGTCTGCACAAAATTAAAAAAAAGAGCAAAGAAAAAAATGTGGATCCTGGAGCACTAATTTTTTCCACTAGATACTGGCATGGTAAGGGGAGAAGATGCGCGGGTGGGGGGGGGGGGGGGGGGGGGCACTACCCCGAAACTCGTATATGCTTCTTGTTGCTGCAAGGACAAGACTGAAAATTGCATCTAAAAATATATGTTTAATTAAAATCATATATAAAAGCAGATGAGTTTAAAATCTCGTTGTTGGGAAGTTGTCCTTACTCGAGATAGATCCGTTGATCGCGATTATTATTATTATAATTTTGTGTATTTTTTTGTTAGAAGGACGTACAAAAGGATTTATGTACGCATTTTTAAATATCTCTAATTAGTGGTGACATAGGAAGATAAGAGTAAGGATGACTGCCTGAAGATTGTAACAGCAAGGGTTCGTGCAGTTCGACTGAAGAACGATTCTCTACTGTTATTCAACAGTAGTAGGGTTATAGGGCTTCTGCCCCAGTGATTTGTATGAAAAATGGCGTGGCATTGCCAGATGCGAATTTCCCCCAGTAAAAATGTTGGTGTGTATAGCAGTTGGTCGGGTGATCGGTTTGTGTGTATAACAGTTTGCAGTTGGTTGGGGGCTCGGTTTGTGTGTATAACAGTTTGTTATTTTGAGATGGGTGGGATATTTTTGTTGGTTCTTTGGTTTGGTGGGTGTTTGAATATGTTATTATTAGTCGTTGAGTTGGGGTAATATATATATATATATGGGATTTTTTGTGGTTGTTGTTGTCAGATGCGAATTCCCAGAAGCAAAAAAAAAAAAGTGTGTGGATGTTTGAGTCATTGAGTCGAGTAGTAATAAATGGGAATTTTGTCATGATGTTGCCAGATGTAGTTGATATGACAGTTGATATTTGTGAAGTGGGTTTGAGTCATTGAGTAGAGTAGTAATAAATGGGAATTTTGTCATGATGTTGCCAGATGTGGTTGATATTTGTGAAGTGGGTTTGAGTCATTGAGTAGAGTAGTAATAAATGAGAATTTTGCCATGATGTTGCCAGATGCGGTTGATGTTCCAGTTTGTGTGTATGATAGTTGATATTTGTGAAGTGGAATGGATGTCAGACCTTTGGGGGTGTTGTTATCAGTTGTAGTAATCTTCTGGTGGATGTTTTTGCTGAGGCTTTTTTTAAATGGGGATGTGAAATGGATATGTTTTTGCTGATTCTTAGAACATGTCATTTGTCAATGAAAAATTGGATGGGGTTTTTTTTGCTGGGACTTAAACTGACTTCCCCTAAGACGCAGAGCTAAGCTAGTTGACTTCACCTAAGACGCAGACCTAAGTCAACGGTGTCTTTGTTGTGCTTTTTAATCTTATTGTCATTAAGCTGAGTAATATATACGGGAATTTTGTTGTTTGTGGATTTGTATGGGAAATGTGTTGTTTTTGCTGGAATTTAAAACTGACTTCACCTAAGACGCAGACCTAAGCCAGTATTCAAACAGATGCAACAACAAGGCGGAGGCGGGGGGCCGGGGGCTTTTTGCTGTATGATGTTGATGAATGGATTGGGCTTTTGGCTTTTGTCTCGGTTGTAAGCTGTTAATTGTGGCGGAAATAAAAACAACATACAAACCCAGTGCAGAAAAAACGTAGATTTCTTGATAATCATAAATGAAATAAAAACAAATTCATATTTTAAAGAAATAACATGTTTTATTTTTATCGTCTTCCATTTAGGAACTTTTCCAACAGAAAAACATTTTGTAGTGCACAGCATTTATTGTGGTTTGTACATTTCATTTCATTGGGATAGAGACGCTTCAATTCTCTTAAATTAGGACATCCAACTTCTTCAATATCCGTTACTTCAACATTTTCATTCTGTAGTAATTCCTTCATCCATTGAGTTTTTTCCATTCCTTTAACGTAAACAATAGAATCTTGTATATTATCTTGAAGATATTTTCTAACTTCTGAAAATGTTGTGACTCCTCCATTCCAGGTTAAACCATGATGATTGTGATAAAGCCATTGAGCTTGCCTTCTTAGCGATGGTGATAGCTGATTAAACTTGTATGGTGGTTTTAAGATGAAATGCTGATGATGTCCATTGCGCAGTACAGCTATTTCCTTTGGAATAAACTTATTATTTGATCCTCTGAATCCTTGAACGTCGAAAATAAAATACATTTTCAATTGTGCGTGCGTATATGTGTTTCTTCAGCGAGAGCTAACAGACAAGTAACGATTACATTTCTCGAGAAACTATTTGACTCAATGGATTATAGTTTATAATGCGATCGTGTAACATCAAACAGTATGCAGACGTATTAGGAGGAATTATTTTTGATGTTTTAATTTCAATACGAATATCAACTGGTCCGTTTTTTATTATTTCACTTTGATGTCTGCAATCTATTACGAAAATTGTCGCTTGTGATTTGAATGCTTCTCTTGACAATAAAGGTTCAGCAACTAGGCGATTATAGAAGGTTTTTTGAAAGTTACAGTACATATTGTATAGTAAACTGTAGTTATTTTTATCAAATGATAGATTTAAATCTTCACATGGATAAGCATCGGAATTTAAATAGGCTTTCACATTAGTAATGTTGCAATGATCAAAATTAGCTGGATTTTCTTTAAGTAAATTACGTTTGTTGGTTTGCAGAGCAAGGATAATATAGCGCGGCTTTTCCATTTGAGAGGTTGTCTTCACATTCCAAATATGATGATTAGTACTAGGTAAGGCAGGATATTCATACAGATCCCAGTTCCGGAAAGCAATTTTCATAGATTGTCCATCATTAATAGGTTTGTATAGCTTTAATTTGAAAGAATCAGACAATGTAATGTGAGGAATTTTCCATTGTATTTTCAACAAGTTTATCTTTGCTTTTTCATCTGCGTCAGAAATTAATGAATTGTCATCTGTACGGGAGCGTGTTAGAATTAAATCATGGCGTCCGTTTGGAATTACTCTTTTGTAGTCTTCAGCAAATCCCAATAATTTATTTAGGGGTATGCAAAAATTAAAGTAGAAACCATTGACATTGATTGAGGAATCAGGAGACCAAGATGCATTAAACAGCATATCACTTTCATTTTTATTTAAAGAAATATAATTTTTAATAGTTGATGTGATGCCAGCATTACGATTGCTATCAATTTCCACACCATTTAATTCATAACGAATTTCGTCGAATAAGAAAGCTACTCCATTATTCACAAGTTTTGTTTTCTCAACTGCCGATCCATCAGTTTTCGATACAGTACCTTCAATATAAATGTAACTTTCTGACGGCAAGATATTAAGATTTTGATGTTGGACACAGATTTGAATGATGTCATTTTTCTCGAAATTATTCAAGTATGGCGACTATGTATGATATTCCAATTTTGAGATACTCTCCTCAAATTCTGGTTCTTCGAAAATATTCAGCATGTCTTTTGTTAGATTTAATTTAATTTTTCAATCTGTATCCCAATGATAGCAGAAATTGTTGATTTTGTAGAGTAAGTTTTGATGTTCTCTTAGCAGAAGTTGAGAGTATATTGGTAGTGTTAATAGTAGCACCTGTCCTTTTATTATATGAGGGATGAGATGAGCTGTCATATATTATCATTGCTGGCGTTTAAGGTGTAATCGAGCTGTTACCGTTTCACCTCGAAAGTTTATAAAATTTCCGTTTTGATCTAAGAGATTCAATGTTATAGAACTTATCCTCTTAGCGTTCACTGGTAAATAGATAACATTGCGAGGAACTTCAACTATTTTATACCCCGGACTAACGTTAACCGAAAATTCGTGTAGTATATGAGCAGGTTGATTATTGATATATGATTCATCAATTAAATTACATTCAATTCGCACAATGTTTACTCTGTTTATATCAACGTAAAGATCTGATTCATGCACTTTATTTGCTTCTAGCTTTTTCTTGCTGAACCCCAGAAGCGATCCAATAGAGTTAGGTTGGGAAAAATCTATTTCTACAGTACTATAAATTACACATTTTAAAGTATTATTATTTGCTTGTATTTTGATTGATATTTTATTATCGTGGTTCTCATTATACAGTTCGATAATTTCTTGAATAATGTCATCTATATCTTCAATCTCATATGATCCAATAGGAAATTCTATTACGTCATCACCAAAATGAAATAAATTATTAAATACATCAACATTAGGTATAGAATTGTAGGTCTGGAAGTCAACTAAACCGCATACATAATCAGAATTTAGGATTATTGGAGGAAAGTACTCTGCGGTGAGAGTAGATTTGTTTCCGCTTAACGTTAGTGTTAACGACATTACTGTTTCGAATGAAATAAAACACAAACTCTAGTTTTCCTCTACTTATTTATATTTTTCTTCAATTAGAAACTTCAAACAGAGATGGCCACATATAAATGTATTGTAATTTTGATATTTGTTATAATTATAATGGATATTTTCACCCAGATATCTTACAACCTCTTTAGGCGGTCTTAAATTACCGAAACTGTCGAAATATTTCACGATATTTTTATGTTTACTATATGCTACCCAATGGGTTCCTGGTCCACTCTCATTGTCTAAATTAATTACACCACATTCTATGTCAAGTGATTTAATCGGTAATTTATCTCTCATGTAAACACCACGAAAATTGGGTATATTGATTTTTCCAAATTTAGCAATATCAATATTGGTGAGAGGACGATTGGGTAGCAAATTTAAAAGTTTTTTGAATCTTGAGGTTTTAGGAAAAGACCAAATCCCTTTTTATAGGGTTGTAGATAAAGCCCTTTGCCTTGATTAATTTTTATTCCTTCCATAGCTTGATTGTGTCGTTTGTTCTCTTCCAGCTGTTCTTTGGCTACTTTTGATTCTTTTATTGCTTTAACTACTCCTGCAGCTCCTCCAGATAAAGATCCAACCGCTGATAATGCAGCTAAGATGGGTAACAGTGGTAAGAAACCTCCCCGTTTCGGTAGCGGTATAACTCTGGGAATTGTTATGTTTCTTCTTTTATTTTTGATAATCTTTTTAGCTGCTTGTAAAGCTGTAACTGCGATTGTGTCTGGATCCTCGGCTCTTGGCTCCCTAATAGCGGTTCTAGCCTCTGTTATAGCTTTTTTGAATAAATCGCTTCGCTTGCAACGTGAACGTCTTTTCAATGTTTTAGATTGACAGCCCATGCCGAGTGTTGTTTTAACCTTCATCACGTTCGTAACCAATAGGCTATTTAATTTCTCTGATATAGAAGAGTCTTTCGCCTTTACCCTCTGCCAGGCTTTTTCCGTTAGAATTTTATCAGCAATATGTCGATCGGACAAGTTTTTGTTATTATTGTATGCAATATCGTGTTCGCGACAAGCTTCATCCAATTGATTAATTCCACGATCTCCTCTAGCAAGACGTTCTTCTAATTTAGTTCCAGGTCCACAGAAATTATATGATGGAAGATGTAACTCAATCGGTAGTTTATTAATTAGGGAATTCACTAATCCGTGTCCTTGGAATGATTGTTTTCGACTGACTGGATACACTCGGTAGTCTATCATTTTAATAGCACTTTATTAGTATATGTGTTGATCAATGATTAAATGTCCACCTATAAAAACACTGTCTTTTATATTGATTAGATTCATTCAGTTGTAAAATGCGATTCATAAAACAACAACAACAAAATATTATTAAAGTTAAAAATTTTGATACTGAAATTCAGGAACATAGGAAACATGGAGCATTTTTCCCGAATAGTGTTCGAGGAATAATTGTCGGACCATCAAGCTGTGGAAAGACTAATGTCATGCTGAGCATTATTGTCGATCCCAATGGCTTAAAATTTGAAAACCTATACATATACTCAAAGTCTTTGCATCAACCAAAGTATGCATACTTGAGAAGGTTAATAAAGTCTATCAAGGGTATGGAGTACAATGAATTTTCAAATAATTGTGAAATTATGGCACCTTCTGAAGCAAAACGAAATTCAGTATTTATATTTGATGATGTTGCATGCGATAAACAAAACAACATTCGAGAATATTTCTGCATGGGACGACATAACGATGTGGACAGTTTCTACTTGTGTCAATCGTATACGCATATACCAAAACATTTGATTCGAGACAATGCAAACTATATAGTTATATTTAAACAAGACGAACTTAACCTGAAGCACATATACAATGATCATATAAATTCCGATATGACATTCAATCAATTCAAAGAATTATGCGCAAAATGCTGGAAACATGTATTTGGTTTCTTGGTTATCAATAAAGATTCTAGTGTAGATAAGGGACGATATAATAAATCTTTTAAAGAAATTGTATCTATATCAAACTGATCAGTCATTAATCAGCAGTTTATACGATAACATTGGAACGGTCCTCTGTTTTAACCGCCCTGCTTGAAGAAACCGCTTGTTTGAAGAACCCGCTCTGTTTGAAGAAACCGCCTGTTTGGAATCACCCTGTTTAAAGAACCCGCCTGTTTGGAATCGCCCTGTTTAAAGAAATCGCCCTGTTTGGAATCGCCCTGTTTAAAGAAATCGCCCTGTTTGGAATCGCCCTGTTTGGAATCGCCCTGTTTGAAGAGACAGCCTGTTTGGAATCGCCCTGCTTGAAGAAACAGCCTGTTTGGAATCGCCCTGTTTGGAACCGCCCTGTTTTTTATATACAAATATGGACGTTAATGAAAATTTACTTAAGGATCTCATACAAACTAAAAAAGCTCTGAAAAGAAAATATATGCTTCTCAAAGCTGGAAAAACTACGAAGGAAATGGAATTTGAAAATACTTTTAAGCCTATAGTCGAACCCTTAAAAGAACTCGTGAAAAATGTTAAAAGTGGTAATACTGATGCTGCCGATACCGAAACCGATATAATTGATAAAGTAAAGCATCAACAACTCAAACGACGCCGACTACAATTCCAAGACTCTCCAGAAACAATCCAAAGTTCTCCAGAAACAATCCAAAGTTCTCCAGAAACAATCCAAGGGTCTCCAGAATCAGTCTCCTTTCAACCATCTGACGGGGATCTTTCATTTAGAACACCTGCTAATTCCAATGATCTTAATCAAAGTACACCATATAACCGAGCTTCGCCATCAGATCAGAATCGTGATAAGATCTATGGTCCGTATTTCGACCTACAATCAAATTCAACGAAATTAGGTACATCAAGTTTTGTAATTAATGACCAAAAGGATTTCGTTATTGATGGTGAAGTCTTCCATGGAACAGATGGTCTTTATGAATTAATTTTTAGGAAAATTCCTAGAAAAGCTCGATATGACAATGAAGATTTGGAACAACATTTTAAGATTTTACAAAAAACAAATGCACACTTGAAAAATCACGATAGTACCTCACAAGTTAAAGGTAACAGAGGACCCAAATATAAGCATATTTTCCGACCTTTACTTCAAATGTCTAAGAAGAAGAAGACAATTGGAAAAGCATACAACGATAATTCATATTCTAATAACCCTGTTGATTATATTTATTGGGATAACGCTAATGAGCTCGTTGATAGACTAAGACTTTTAATTGCATCTCAAAGAGCGGGAAATAATAATCTCCAAAATGAAATAAACTCAATTGTTGAAGAACTTCGCGAAGCAAATATTATATATTAACATCAGTACATGACAAGTAAATAATTATAAGCAAGATGAGTGTTGACAAGTTCGGAAGGAGCTTCAAGCGCTCTCATAATTCAATTATAGGACCTCGAGGACCACCTGGAGAAGGATTTAAACTATTACCTAATGGTGATTTTGATATGAAAGGAAAATGTTTGAATAATGTCGGAATACCTAAAGCCATACACCAAGCTGTCAACAAAGGCTACATAGACGATACCATAGATTTTCAAAATAAATCCATATCTATACTTCAAGAATATGTTGAGAGTAATTTCAACGCTCTTACAGAGGTAATCAATGCAAAAACCTTAAAACTACACTTAAATGGGTACTTTGATGGTGATCATAAAGCTTTGAAGAATATCAAAGAACCAGGTGATGCTGATGATGCTACAACAAAAAAGTATGTTGATGAACTATTAGAAAATTATCTTCGGGTCATGGATGAAAAATTGGAAAAAAATGATGAAATATTACGCACGTACATTGATGATCAAAATTTTAATACACTTGATTTATTGAGAAAGTTTAAAGACTATTTCCTCGATATACTTGAGAAATTTAAAAAGAGCAATGATAAGAAACTCGAAGAGCCCACCCCAGAATATAATCATAAAACAAAGAAGTATCCTCCAATTTAAGAATTGCTATACTAGTACGTATTAGAAATTCATTTGGAAACCATGTCATCTTTAATCTCGGATGAAATTTTAAATTTTTTACTAAACAATCAACCCAACACTATACTTGAGGAACATTACAAAGAGATCTTAAATTGTGTCGGATTTCTAAGGAAATTTGAAAACGTTCCTTCCGTCGAGACTATTCACGGACACCATTACACCAATTGCCCTTGGTCTTCCAATACATGTAAAGCGGGTCCCGATACTTGTTCATGTCATAGAATTGAAAGGGTGTTGACCCGAATAAATACTTTATTAGCATTTTATAAGAACAAAAACCCCTAGTATGCTGTTGTGAGTCGATTTGAAACCATGTCCAATATAAATACTACTGCGATTCTTAATGAGATTTTGAAATTTTTACAAACCAAACAACACATTCTACTGGATGAGCACTATGATGAGATACTGGATTACATTTCATTTTTAAGGAACTTATCCTGCAACACGTGTCATTTTCAGGAAAATCTTTGCAAAAATAAACCAGACACTTGCGCTTGCTTTATAAATGAACATAAAATGGTTAAAATTAAGAAACTGATGTTACTGTATGAAAGATTAATAAAATAAAATTAAAAAAAATTATAAAAGATAACAAATTTCGCTTTTTTATTCATTATTGTGTGGACGATGAGTAAACGAACTGTTGTTGAGGAATTGCATAAACCTGCACGAAGACATTTTATCAGACGGCGAGTTATAATCAAGGGGTTTGATGACACATGGCAAGCGGATTTGGTAGAAATGATACCTTATAGCAAGGAAAACAATGGACATAACTTTTTACTAACTGTAATTGATACATTTTCAAAGTATGCGTGGGCAGTTCCTTTGAAGAATAAAAGTGCATCATCCATAACAGAAGCTATGAAATCAATTTTCAGTAGTTCCAATCGAATACCAAAAAATCTACAAACTGACGATGGCAAGGAGTTTTTCAATAAAATATTCCAGGTTCTAATGAAGACGCATAAAATTAATCATTATTCGACGTATAGTATATTGAAAGCTTCAATTGTTGAACGGTTCAATAGAACGCTTAAAGAGAAAATGTGGCGAGAATTCAGTTTTAATGGCAACTATAAATGGCTACCGATCCTAAAAGGCTTGCTCCACGCATATAATAACTCTATACATAGAACAATAAAAATGCGACCAGTTGATGTAAATAAAAAAAATTCTAAAGATCTATTATCATCGGCTTACAATCACATTAAAATCGCTCCAAAGGCTAAATTTAAAGTTGGCGATAAAGTTCGAATAAGCAAATTTAAACATGCTTTCGAGAAAGGCTACACACCCAATTGGACAACTGAAATATTCACGATAAAAAAGACCAACCTAACCAATCCTATCACATATTTACTTGATGATTCTCAAGGTCAACCCATTCAAGGGAGTTTCTATGAAAAAGAATTACAAAAAACCAACCACCCCGATATATTCCTTGTGGAAAAAGTACTGAAATCTAAAGGCAACAAAGTATATGTAAAGTGGCTTGGTTTCTCAAATGATCATAATTCATGGATTAATAAAAGCCAGCTGATATGACAAATCAAAGCATTATGGAAATAGCAAAAGACCTAATCGTAGAGTGTACTGTCACAAGAACATTTGGTGTAGGCTATCTTGTTCGCTTGCCTAACAATAAAGAAGGGCTATTGAATTGGAGCAACCACAAAAGAAGAATATATAGACCATTTGTTAATGAATTGATTAAATGTAAAATTATAAATGAAAAGGATGGATACATAGACTTGATTAATGTTGAATAAATAAAACACACACACACACAGTTATTTCAATAGTAATATTCGTATTATTTATTTATATATATATATGCTTTCTTAAGATATATTCATGTGATATGTTTGTTTCGCTTTCCTCATATCTAACAATTCGTAATTTGATTTGTAATCTGTATCATATTTTGTTATGTGCTCGATTTCTCCATTGCTCAGAATTCTTTCAGATTCATATTCACGATATTCAAAGCATTTAATTATCAACGATCTTCTCTCAAAATTACTATCATAAGAACATCGGATTTTTAGTTCCTTGTCGCCGTCAAACTCCAATTTGAAATGTCTATAAAAGATGTGTTGACTTTCGATATATCCAGCAATATTCATTTCCTTTCGTATTAAATCTTGCCTGAACGCCTCTATTGCCTCCTCCACACTCACATATTTAAAGGTGTCAACATCTTCAGTAATTTCCTTGTCATTAGTTGTATTAGGCAATAATGTAGTGGCGGTAGTAGGACTAGTTGTTGTTGTTGTTGTTGTTGTTGTTGCATTTAAATCTGAATAATTCTGATGTTTTAAAAGTATAAATGATAAATCAATTTGTATGCGATCATTATTTGGTAAGATAATATCAAATTCAAGGTTTGATGAACTGCTACTGCTATCATTTAATTGAACCCTTGCTGTTGGCGCCGCAAAAGTTACTCCAACTAAAATTATCAAAAAGAGTTGTACTGCAAACATTTTTTCTTTTTTAATTATTGATCAGTTTGCAGTGAATGTTCTTGAACGACTAAAATGCAATTAGTATTCGGATTCGTATTTATTCACGTAATCTTCTTCTACAACCATATTATCTCCATTTATATTTTGCTTTGTTTCGTTTCGAATTTTCATGTACTCCAACTTTATTTTCATTTTTCTTTCAGCAACTGTTTTGTTTTTCCTTTGTTCGTTTTCCTCGTATATTTCATCATCAACCATTAACAGTGGTGCAAGTTCCCAATCATTTTCATCGGCGAATGGACAATCTGGGAGAAAGTAATCTACTCTCGATCTTTTTCTACAATTACTGTCAGCCTGTCCCATTACCGTTATATTACCTCCAATTGCTTCTATTTTTATGTGCTGACCTTTCTCAATACCTCTGATTTGTAAATCTTGTATTTTTTTTGATGATTCACCATTTAACATTTTTGCTAATAGTGTTCGGTTTCCATCTTCTGGTGTCGCATAAATTTTTAATATATTTCCAATTACTGTGACAGGTCCAAATGATAATTCGCGCCATGATTGAGTACAAACACAAAATTTGGTAGCATCATTTAAAGTTTCACACCAAAACATGACTATTTAACAGCTCTGCACCAAATACAATTCTTTCGGAATAAATTATAGATTAATCTCCCCAACGATTTCACATTAAACCTGAACCGAACTTTATGCTCCTTAAAATGTTCTTTAAAATGTATTGAATCTCTTGCTACTTTGCTTAATTCAAACTCAATTTCTTTATCTCTGCTCTCGTAGAACATTAATCATTCTGTGTTATCATCATCATTCAAACATCTTCTTTTATATATAATCGTAAAACAAAAAAAGTGACACAATTAACCTACGACCCAAATTTTAACCTTGAACCCAAACAGCTGATAGAATAATCAAAAATTCTCATATATTAAGAATCAGCCAAAAGCCAAAAGCACAACCCATTCATCAACATCATACAGCAAAAAGCCCCCGGCCCCCGCCTCCGCCTTGTTGTTGCATCTGTTTGAATACTGGCTTAGGTCTGCGTCTTAGGTGGTCAGTTTTAAATTCCAGCAAAAACAACACATTTCCCATACAAATCCACAAACAACAAAATTCCCGTATATATTACTCAGCTTAATGACAATAAGATTAAAAAGCACAACAAAGACACCGTTGACTTAGGTCTGCGTCTTAGGTGAAGTCAACTAGCTTAGCTCTGCGTCTTAGGGGAAGTCAGTTTAAGTCCCAGCAAAAAAAACCCCATCCAATTTTTCATTGACAAATGACATGTTCTAAGAATCAGCAAAAACATATCCATTTCACATCCCCATTTAAAAAAAGCCTCAGCAAAAACATCCACCAGAAGATTACTACAACTGATAACAACACCCCCAAAGGTCTGACATCCATTCCACTTCACAAATATCAACTATCATACACACAAACTGGAACATCAACCGCATCTGGCAACATCATGGCAAAATTCTCATTTATTACTACTCTACTCAATGACTCAAACCCACTTCACAAATATCAACCACATCTGGCAACATCATGACAAAATTCCCATTTATTACTACTCTACTCAATGACTCAAACCCACTTCACAAATATCAACTGTCATATCAACTACATCTGGCAACATCATGACAAAATTCCCATTTATTACTACTCGACTCAATGACTCAAACATCCACACACTTTTTTTTTTTTTGCTTCTGGGAATTCGCATCTGACAACAACAACCACAAAAAATCCCATATATATATATATATTACCCCAACTCAACGACTAATAATAACATATTCAAACACCCACCAAACCAAAGAACCAACAAAAATATCCCACCCATCTCAAAATAACAAACTGTTATACACACAAACCGAGCCCCCAACCAACTGCAAACTGTTATACACACAAACCGATCACCCGACCAACTGCTATACACACCAACATTTTTACTGGGGGAAATTCGCATCTGGCAATGCCACGCCATTTTTCATACAAATCACTGGGGCAGAAGCCCTATAACCCTACTACTTCACCATTTAACATTTTTGCTAATAGTGTTCGGTTTCCATCTTCTGGTGTCGCATAAATTTTTAATATATTTCCAATTACTGTGACAGGTCCAAATGATAATTCGCGCCATGATTGAGTACAAACACAAAATTTGGTAGCATCATTTAAAGTTTCACACCAAAACATGACTATTTAACAGCTCTGCACCAAATACAATTCTTTCGGAATAAATTATAGATTAATCTCCCCAACGATTTCACATTAAACCTGAACCGAACTTTATGCTCCTTAAAATGTTCTTTAAAATGTATTGAATCTCTTGCTACTTTGCTTAATTCAAACTCAATTTCTTTATCTCTGCTCTCGTAGAACATTAATCATTCTGTGTTATCATCATCATTCAAACATCTTCTTTTATATATAATCGTAAAACAAAAAAAGTGACACAATTAACCTACGACCCAAATTTTAACCTTGAACCCAAACAGCTGATAGAATAATCAAAAATTCTCATATATTAAGAATCAGCCAAAAGCCAAAAGCACAACCCATTCATCAACATCATACAGCAAAAAGCCCCCGGCCCCCGCCTCCGCCTTGTTGTTGCATCTGTTTGAATACTGGCTTAGGTCTGCGTCTTAGGTGGTCAGTTTTAAATTCCAGCAAAAACAACACATTTCCCATACAAATCCACAAACAACAAAATTCCCGTATATATTACTCAGCTTAATGACAATAAGATTAAAAAGCACAACAAAGACACCGTTGACTTAGGTCTGCGTCTTAGGTGAAGTCAACTAGCTTAGCTCTGCGTCTTAGGGGAAGTCAGTTTAAGTCCCAGCAAAAAAAACCCCATCCAATTTTTCATTGACAAATGACATGTTCTAAGAATCAGCAAAAACATATCCATTTCACATCCCCATTTAAAAAAAGCCTCAGCAAAAACATCCACCAGAAGATTACTACAACTGATAACAACACCCCCAAAGGTCTGACATCCATTCCACTTCACAAATATCAACTATCATACACACAAACTGGAACATCAACCGCATCTGGCAACATCATGGCAAAATTCTCATTTATTACTACTCTACTCAATGACTCAAACCCACTTCACAAATATCAACCACATCTGGCAACATCATGACAAAATTCCCATTTATTACTACTCTACTCAATGACTCAAACCCACTTCACAAATATCAACTGTCATATCAACTACATCTGGCAACATCATGACAAAATTCCCATTTATTACTACTCGACTCAATGACTCAAACATCCACACACTTTTTTTTTTTTTGCTTCTGGGAATTCGCATCTGACAACAACAACCACAAAAAATCCCATATATATATATATATATTACCCCAACTCAACGACTAATAATAACATATTCAAACACCCACCAAACCAAAGAACCAACAAAAATATCCCACCCATCTCAAAATAACAAACTGTTATACACACAAACCGAGCCCCCAACCAACTGCAAACTGTTATACACACAAACCGATCACCCGACCAACTGCTATACACACCAACATTTTTACTGGGGGAAATTCGCATCTGGCAATGCCACGCCATTTTTCATACAAATCACTGGGGCAGAAGCCCTATAACCCTACTACTTTCAACTATCTAAATACAAGCGTAGTTGAGAAAATTTCAGAGACACTACCATTCGAAAAACCTACCTCAGGGGAATATGTAGAAAAAAAATTCCATGGGAAACAATGGGAGAAAGTGCTGTCGGGAGATGGTAACAATCCAAAAAAGGGTTGGAGAAAAATGGAAAGCCGACGATCAGTCTTATTGGATATGTTCATGACGTTAGATAGTAGACGTTCTGAACAACTTCGAGATCGGGTAGAGGATTACCTCAGATATTGGTTAAATCAGGTTGTAGTAGGCGTAGTGCCGTCTATTTTTATTATTTTTTTTTTACGAGAGATGTATGATAAGTACCTGGCCTGGGCCAGATATAGCGGCGATAGTATTTAAAGAGGAGTGTCATAATATTCTATAGGAGTAGAACTAGTAATGACCTTTGTCGAAATGTTGTTATGGGATCTAATAGAGAGAATACCTTTCTTCTGAAACGAACAAGTCTCTTTAGGAATCTCTCGATTCTCGTTGCAACCACGGCACTTCCTCTATCCAGAGGGAACAGTGGCGACCGCTGTTGAGAAAGTGTCTGGCAATCCAATTGGTTTAATAAGATTTAAACACTTTACTTTATTCTGTATTGTACTTTTGATTTATTTTATATAGGCAGGATGCATCGCTCTTTTATATTAAATCTCGTCGAGATTTGTCTATGAAAATTCTTATGAAATTCCAAGAAGGGGGGACAAGATTTGTCGTGTAATTGGATTGGAATTGAGTATTGGGAATCGTATGGGTGTTTGGTTGAACAAATTCCCGGAAGATATGATCACGAAATGCATTTGAAGATACGCATTTTATGATATTATGATGTTTGGGAAATTGTGTTTATGCATGACATATGGTTCAATCTATTGTGCTTTCGGTGTAATCCGGGACTTTTTAAAGAATTGATTCAATGTGCCACAAATGAACATTTGGTCCCATTTATTGTGCATTTGATTTAATTAGGGATATTAATTGTTGGAATTATGGACTTGTAGGATAGTGGAGAGTATCTTATAGGCAGTACTTAGCAATGTTATACCCCTATAGTTGCTGTACACTGTGATATCTCCATTCTTAGGTATGGGGCAAATTATACCACGACGCCAATCTTCCGGCATATCCTCTTGCTCCCATACGTGCACCACGATCTCATGAATTGCATGATGTAACGCTGTCCCTCCTTGTTTAATCAGCTCAGCTGGTATGCGGTCAGCTCCAGGGGCTTTATTTGATTCTAGCTGTCTTATGGCTTTTAATATTTCCTCAATGCTTGGCGGGGGCAGCTTTTGGTCTTGATCTTGCAATTTGTTGAAGTACACTTCCCATCGCTCCGAAATGCCTTCAGGATCGGTGATCAGATTACCCTCTTAACCTTACAATAAGTGCAGTGTGGTGTGTACCACGTCATACTGCAGATTATCTGGTACCACTTCCGCGTCTGGTGCGGACCCCACTCTCTACTTTTCTCTATTTCACAGACAAGGTTTTTTTTCCCAGGCGCTTTTATTTTATCTGTGAACTCTTTTTTCAGATCTTCTGAGCTCTTACGTTCAGTCGCTAGTTTGCACTCAACATCAAACCAGTCGCTCCGATCCCTACGACTACTGCCTAAGATGGAGTTGGCAGTACTAATGACAGTATTCTTAAGGCGTGTCCATTTCTCTTCTACGCCCAGCATTCTGGCCTCAGGACTTACTCTCCCTCCGTCGAGCTCTTCGAGAGCTAGTCTTAGCGCTTGACCAAAGGTGTTACTGGTATTCGCATTGCGTAAGGCAGCAGTGTTGATTCGAACCTGTTAAGCGGATGCAATACGTCTCCGTAAGGCAATCCGCGCTCGGAACACTGTACCAACAAGATAGTGATTCGAGTCGACGCGGAAACCTGGTACTTGCAACGACCAAGTTGATGCTGCCAGTTCGATGACTCGTAGTCCATTGCATTAGTGTTCTCATGCAAACTATGGGAACCTGCGTCGTGCCTGAAAACCGGCTCCCGGCCTATTTTCACATTCAAATAACCAAGAACGATTTTCACGAGGCGAAGCGTGCATAGCCTTTCGTTTATTGTATTAAAGCCGATGATGGCAGGCTTCAGTTTTTGGCTGACTAGAAAGCCTACCCCGAGCACATGGTCTTTTGCATGACAGCTGTAATAAATGTCATACTCGTTTCTTTGAATAACACCACTCCCCGTCCATCTTATTTCTTGTAATGCTGTTATGTCAGCCTTATATTCGGACAGGGCATCGACTAGCTGCTGTGCAGGTCGAGCTCTGTATAGTGAGCGGACGTTCCATGAGGAAATTCCTAAATCGTTTAGCCATTTTCGTTTCCGTGATGGTTGTCGTGTATCCGGCCCATATCCGAGGATTGTTAAATTTTCCAAAATAATTTGTTTTACGGGCAAGGTTATTAGCCTTGCGCCAACCTTTCTCGGGATGTCGCTGCATCCATTGTTTGACTACTTGGCGGATGCCAAAGTAGCTGCCCAGGGGTGTCACGTAGAGACTGCATGTCAACTTGGATTGAACAGGGACAAGGATCCTCCTGGCCTTCGCCGGGTTGAAAGCAATCAGTGACTTTGCACTGTATTTTCGCTCCCACCCCCCTCTTCTATCTCTCTCACTTTAATTAGGTGGTCGTCTAGCACCATTTGGTGAGCTTTAGCGACGTTATCGTCAGTTGTTGCAGTTTTTGGACGTCCTGAACCTTCATCGTATCCCAAGCTCTCACGGCCACGTTTAAATTCAGCTGCCTAAAATCTCACTGTGGTAAATGATGGTGTAGAGTCCCCATACACAGAGTCCAACTCATCTTTGATTTGCGTAGGCGTTTTGTCTTTCAAAACCAAAAATTTAATGACAGCTCGATACTCAAATTTTCACAAAATACTCACATCGACTCACTCAAACGACTGTCAAATAAAAACAACGCATCTGAAATGGCTTACATTTTGGTGAGTAACTGTCAAAAGATTCACAACTACATTCACCAGCTTGTATTGACAAGTGCTGCTATCTTCACGTTGAGGTCTTTTCGGAAACTTTTCAGTCCACCCTCGTAATTCTAGTTAATTTGAAGACATTCCCCAATAAAATTCAATTCAAACTCAACGACGTTGTCGCCACCTAATGAAACTCATCGCTTGGAATATGCGAATTTTGTCTCCCAGGTGGCAGAAATCGAGAAGAATTTTTGGCAAAAAATTATGATGCACATTTCGTACTAAACGGAAGCGTTAACAAACAAAATGGTCAGTTTTATGGCACCAGAACTTCAAGTTTTCAACGAATTATCTCTCCACGACCAGAAAGTACCTATTTCGTGTGGTATTCGTGCTAATAATGTCATCGGTCGCTTCTTAATCGAAATAGCAACCGTTAGTCAAGTGTATTATCGGACTATCGCAACCGATTTTTAGCTGACGATTCTTCGTGAATGTGATATGGATCACGTCTGGGTTAAACAAGACGGTGCACCCCTATACACAGCTAAAGATGCAATCGGTATTTTGAAACTATTGTTCCTCAATCGTTTGATTTCATTTTTGTGATTTGGTCTATCCGCCACATAGACCCGATTTAACCCCGCCAGACTTCCCCCTGAGGCGATTCTCAAAATCAAACCTTTATATCAACAACCTACGTACCATAAGCCAACATTCCTCAAGAAATAGCCGCCATATCGACTGAAATACTGGCTAATGTAATAGAAAATACAGAAGAATGAACACATTACGCCTTTCGGCCTCAAGGCAACCACTTGCGCGATATCGTATTCAAAAAGTGACGTAAACAAATCTTTATAAATCGGATTAATACATTTTTTCTTGTACCGCAAAACCCACATTTTTAATTAACTTTCTTTTCAGAAACATATGCGCCCTCCTAAGTTAGATCACGCTGTATACCGTGGAATGATGGGCGAAGATTTTACTCAATAAATTTTTCATCATAGCGGAAAGCAACGAAGCCCCATCAGAGCAGCAATACGACTTCAGAAAGCCGTAATTAATACAATCAAAATAGTGGCAGCCGAAATAATAAAATGAAAAACAAAAAAAACGGAATTAAGAATACTCTGCCTCGGTAGCGTTGGACATTAAAAGCACCCTTAATTCGGTGAACTGGTTGTCCATCAGAAGTCGAGATACCTCTCAAAAATTGTCATAAACTACTTCACCAAGAGAGAGATAATGAACCTCTTGACCGAGGACAGAACATTTTATAACGCTGTAGTCCTTTCTCCATATACATTCATATCCTTAACATCTCCCATTCCATAACTCCAACAATTAATATCCCTAATTAAATCAAATGCACAATAAATGGGACCAAATGTTCATTTGTCGCACATTGAATCAATTCTTTAAAAAGTCCCGAATTAAACCGAAAGCAGACAAATCTCGATTTAATATAAAAGACCGATGCATCCTGCCTTCGATGGCCAGCCTCTACGTTGGCGTCCAACTGTCGACGCCAATCAATTAAAATATAATCCTATAATAAAAGTAAAAGAAGTATTATATAAAATAAATCAAAAGTACAATACAGAATAAAGTAAAGTGTTTAAATCTTATTATACCAATTGGATTGCCAGAGACTTTCTCAACAACGGTCGCCACTGTTCCCTCTGGATAGAGGAAGTGCCGTGCTTGCAACGAGAATCGAGAGATCCCTAAAGAGACTTGTTCGTTTCAGAAGAAAGGTATTCTCTCTATTAGATCTCATAACAACGTTTCGACAAAGGTCATTACTAGTTCTACTCCTATAGAATATTATGACACTCCTCTTTAAATACTATCGCCGCTATATCTGGCCCAGGCTAGGTACTTATCATACATCTCTCGTAAAAAAAAAATAATAAAAATAGACGGCACTACGCCTACTACAACCTGATTTAACCAATATCTGAGGTAATCCTCTACCCGATCTCGAAGTTGTTCAGAACGTCCACTATCTAACGTCATGAACATATCCAATAAGACTGATCGTCGGCTGTCCATTTTTCTCCAACCCTTTTTTGGATTGTTACCATCTCCCGACAGCACTTTCTCCCATTGTTTCCCATGGAATTTTTTTTCTACATATTCCCCTGAAGTAGGTTTTTCGAATGGTAGTGTCTATGAAATTTACTCAACTACGCTTGTATTTAGATACTTGAATAACAGTAGAGAATCGTTCTTCAGTCGAACTGCACGAACCCTTGCTGTTACAATCTTCAGGCAGTCATCCTTACTCTTATCTTCCTATGTCAGCACTAATTAGAGATATTCAAAAGTGCGTACATAAATCCTTTTGTACTGTGGGGGTTCTCTACATTACACAGAGAACCAACCCACAACCCTAACCTGTAAACATGCGAACAACCCACAATAGCATACATCTCCCAATCTGCAATAAAAACCACTTTCCCAACTCCCAACAGAATATAATTCAACGGAATATATTCGAATCATCCCCGCATTCATTTTCCCAAAATTGCTTCGGTCAATCTTTACCGAATTCTCATTCCCTCTTTGCGACCAAGCAATCACAATTTCCCCGAAATTGATATGCCTTAATAAAACATATATTCCAACCTACAACAAACATTAACCATCTTCCTTAATTACATCACTCCACATATAATTTCTCCCAAAATTGCTTCGGTCAGTTTTCTCATTGCAACCAAGCAACCACAATTCCCCGAAATCCATATGCCATAACAAACGCATATCCCAATCCTCAACGGAACATTAACAACTAACCAAGCCGCGCACATTTCCCCGAAATTACTTCGATTAACATTCCACCCAAATAATATTCCTTGCTTGCACCCAAGCAATACCAATATCCCCCGAAAATGCATGCCCATACTTGCTCGCGTCCCCAAAGCCAATTTCCCGGTACACCCAGCCAGAATTCGCTGGAACTGAGTTCTTATGCGAGCATTGCAACTCCTCCAAAATTCTTCATAATTGGCAGCGAGCCTAATTTCGCTATGACGCACCGCCACGACGCATTGAATGAATCATTCTCATTCATAAGTCAGTCGTCGTTCACCTACCAACGCGCGCACACCAGGTAGTCGCTATCCAACAGCCGAGCCATACACATCAAGGGAATACCAACTCACCGAGGAGTCAAGTCGAGGTCGTTGCCCTGTCACGGTCGGAAGAATATTTCTAAATAACGCGTCGGATTCGAGCGTCCGCACATCACCGTTGAGCACCCCGTCCTTGGAAGCCCGTGCTCTTTAGGAAAACGGCGTTCTCCCGTATGTTATTGTTCGCCGATTCACTTTTCATTGAACTCTTTCGGTTTTCCTCAAACGTGAATGAAACGCGGATCGACCGTGTCGGCAGTAAAGGAACATGTATCGCAACAGACGTCTAGGGGAAAAACCAATCTCTGATCGCGCGCCAGTCCACCCAAAGAACGATTAATACTAAACAAGGGAGACCGCCCCCTTACATCAGTGTAGTGATTAACCCTTTAGTTTGCATTCGCGTGGTGTTATTAATGTACCGAGACTCCCTCTCATAATACAAAATCGGTCTCCTTAAAGGGAACAAGTAGCGGAGTAAAGGGAACGCTCAAACAACATTATACAAAAGAAACAAAAAGAACACTCAAATAACATTCATGTACAAAATAGAAGGAACGCTCAAATAACATAATACACAAGAGACAAAAGGAACACTCAAATAACATGCATGTACAAAATAAAAGGAACACTCAAATGTCATTTATACAAGAGAAATAAAAGGAACGCCTAAACGACGTTTATGCAGAGCGAAGCCGTGTGTTTTCATTTCCCCTTTTTCTATAAGTGCACAGGGTGTAGCGGACCCCCTACTTACGGACAACTTTCTACGAACAATCTTCGGTGTCGCAATTCGGTGGGAGTGCAGTGAACCCATGGCCCTGCCGACATCTGAACCCTCCCCCCACAGTACGTCCTTCTAAAAAAAAAAAACACAAAATTATAATAATAATAATCGCGATCAACGGATCTATCTCGAGTAAGGACAACTTCCCAACAACGAGATTTTGAACTCATCTACTTTTATATATGATTTTAATTAAACATATAAGTGGTTGTTCTTCAAGTAACCTATTTTGTACATCTACTAATCATAATATGAAATTAATACCAACTTCGTCCATACCTAATATAGCTTCCATAAAAATAGGCCATCAATTTATCCAACTGTCCAAAAACACCTCCCTACAGTACGAATTCCCTTCCGATCATGGGTCCGTCCACATCATCATTATCATCATCATCGGCACTACAACCGGGAGCCGGTCTTGGCCTTATTTAGCAAGTCCTGAGACTTGTTAAATTTTCCATAATGATTAATTTTTATTTTCCGGGCAAGTTCATTAGTCTTTGGCCAGAGGCTCCCCGACGGGGAATCGCACCCCGGTCTCCCGCATGACAGGCGGGTATACTAACCACTATACTATCGAGGAGCGTCCACACCACTGTCAAAATCCCAGCCCTCGAACCATGTTACTCATTCAATCCGATCCCAAATTTCTCCAGGACAAACTGGAAAAGAGTCAATAGGGACATTGCTGCCAGTTTTACAGACTATACTTTGCCAGAGACTTCAAATCTACTCCATGCTGAAATTTATCAAGCAGCCCTAAAGCCCTAAGAATAGAGCAAATACTAAAAAATGCCCTCTTCAGCCACACACCTACATCCATCCCTCTTAACCATCTAGGAAAACCTTTACCCAACATCCTTACAAAACTGTTACGGGTAAAAAAACAGCTTAGACGAAAACTACATAACAGTTACTCCCCTTTTATTAAAAATCAAATCCAACTCTTGACTACTCTGATAAATGGACAACTAAAACAATTTGCCGACCAGCCTTACACGTCTATACTTAAAAATATTAAACCTAATCGTGATTTATTCAAAAATATCAACAGACTCATCATCATCATCGGCACTACAACCGGGAACCGGTCTTGGGCTTATTTAGCAAGTCCTGAGGCTTGTTAAATTTCCCATAATGATTTGTTTTTTCCAGGCAAGGTCATTAGTCTTGCGCCAATCAACAGACTAACGGGTCGTAAATACAAACCTCGAATCGATTATATTATCAACCCTACTAACAATCACCCAGTCCAATCAGATGTTGACATAGCAAACTGTCATGCTAATCACTTTTATAAAATCCATCAACAAAACGACTCCCTCTCAGTCTCCAATTTTCAAGGTACTGTAAACGACTATATCTCACGCACAATGATCCCATCCTTCACCCATTTCATCGCGGAATTCAACGAAACAAACAAAGCGTCTCATTCTCTGGATAATGCGCCCTTCCTAACAGCAGGCGAATTATCTGAATTTATAACATCACGCAATAACAAGAAGTCGACAGGCTTAGATGGAATTCCAAACCTCCTTTACAAAAGACTTCTCCCGTCAAATCTAGTCCATATTATCGTTCTTCTCAACCACATAATTAACGCATCACATTTCCCAGATAACTGAAAAACAACGGTTATAGTCCCTATCAATAAGTCCAGTCCTTCTAACAACCCCAGCAAATATCGTCCGATATCGTTATTAAATACATTAAACAAGATACTGAAATGCAAGATATATCGAAATCTCCTTTCATTTGCTAATGACAACACTATTATCCCAAATTCCCAGTTTGGATTTCGCTCACAACACTCCACCTGTCATGCTCTGTTGAAACTAACGCACGATGTCACAACCAATCTTCAAAACCAAAGCCCGACGGTCTGTAACCCTCTCGACATATCTAAAGCATTCGACTGTGTTTGGATCTCAGGACTGCTTTACAAGCTGCACTACATATTTGGATTAAACACCCATACTACCAAACTTCTTACTTCCTGCCTCTCTGGTAGAAGATTCATGGTCAAAATAACTTCTTCTATCTCCCAATCGTATAATATAACCGCAGGGGTTCCACAGGGTTCATTTCTTGGACCACTATTATACCTCCTCTATACTTCAGACATACCGCAGCCTCAATTACCCAACACCGTAATGTTGAATTACGCTGATAACACCAAAGTCTACTCCAGCAGCAAGTCTGTAAAAGAGGGAAGAAACCGCATTAATAACTTCCTCCCAAATCTATCAACATACTTCAATAAATGGAAAATTCACCTAAATCCGGATAAAACCCAACTTATAGTATTTAAGGGTAAAAATGAGCACTGCACAAACAACACAAGACGCACCCACAACAAAATTAGACTCAAACTAAATAACACCCAGATAAAACCTTCTAAAACTTTAAAATATCTGGGAATAACCTTTTCTAATGACCTTTCATTCTCCACCCACATTAAAAATACTTTACGTATAGCCACAATACAACTGAATTTCTGTAGAAGAGTGATGTGAAAACCCAACGGTCTCTCTCACAAAGTCAAACTGCTCATCTATAAACAAATAATCAGACCCACACTGACATATGCGTGTCCACTGTGGTATCATATAACACCAACCCAAATGGAGAAGCTACGCACTTTCGAAAGGAAATGCTTCAGGCTGGTCACTGGCCTCAACCGACAACCCAACTCTTACAAGTATTACAATAACAGCTTGCTATACAATGCCGCTAATATTGACCGTCTCGATAGACGCTTCCTAGAGCTGTCTACGAGGGTTGCCTTTTATATTTCGGGATTAGAGAACAAAAACAAATATTGATCATCGAAAATCACTTTATTGTTTTTCAAAATATTCCCCATGAAGATCTATACACTTTTGCATGCGTTTGAACCAATTGTCGAAGCACTTTTGCCACTCTGATTGAGGTATCTCCAACACATGCATTCGGAATGCAGCAACCGCTTCTTCAGGTGTCGAAAAACGTTGACCTCTCAGTTTGTTTTTTACGTACGGGAATAAAAAGAAGTCATTCGGTGCCAAGTCAGGACTATATGGCGGATGACCCATCAAATCGATGTTTTGGGTGCTCAAAAATGCAGTTGTCGCAGCCGATGTGTGAGAGCTCGCATTGTCGTGGTGAAGAGTGATCCGTCTTCGGCGGTTGGTTTTCCTGATTTCTTGGAAGACAACTGGCAACAAATGGTTGTGTACCACTCAGAATTGACTGTTCTGCGTTGTTCTAGTGGTACGGTTGCGACATGTCCAGTTTTTCCGAAAAAACAGGCGACCATTTGCTTGGAAGTGCTTCGTGCGCGAACAACTTTTGTTGGATTTGGCTCATCTTGAAACACCCAGACAGTCGACTGCTGTTTACTTTCGGGCTCATACGCGTAAATCCACGATTCATCACCTGTCACGATGTCATAGACGTGTTTCGAAGCACCGCGACCATATTTTTTGAGCATTTCTTTCGACCTATTAACACGAGCCTTTTTTTGGGCGATTGACAAATTGTGTGGGATCCCACGCGAACAAATTTTTTTGACAGTCAAATGTTTATGTAATATTGAATGTATGCTGGTCCTGTGGGGCTTTTCAGGGCCCGAAGAGCCAGGCATCGCTCGATCCCCACTTTTCCAGGCGAACGACTTACCTCTCGGTCGAAATTCAGCAAGGTTGCGTAACCTTGCTACGGCATTTACCCCCAGCCAAATCGCCGGAATTATTACGGTTACCCAATCGGATAACTGTTTTGAAGTTCTGTTAGGCAGCTTACCTATTCTGTAGGGGATTTCCTTCCAAACCCCTTTTTCTCCATCACCACCACTGAAAACATTAAATCCACGGCAAAGCTTATCACCTTGCCGTGGCATCGAAAACTTACCCTCGGCCAGACCATATTCCCTAAGAAACATTAAGCCCACGGCAAAGCTTATCACCTTACCGTGGCATCGAAAATTCACCCCCGAGGCGTATATTATCTCCTAAATAAAAAGCATAAGTCCACGGCAAAATCATCACATTGCCATGGCATCTGAAATCCTATCTTTAGGCATACATTCTGCCAGGGCATCTCGTTTCCATAGCCTTAAGTTATGGAAACAACAATCAACAAGAGTTCCTTGTGACTCGTTGTATTTGTTTACCCTCGGCATAACATGCATGCGGCTATTTGCCCCTATTGATTTGCTACCGCCGACAAGGTTTCTGCTGACGCAAACCAAACATGTCCCTGATTACCAGCAATCGCTGGCTTCCAATTATCGATCCCCACGTCCAGAGACTGTAATCAAGCAACGATCAAGATGCAGCCAGAAAATGTTTACTTTCAACATCTGGCAATGGCTGCACCCTATGCTCGTTGCAATGTTTAATCATCGGCAACCGAAATGATGATTTATGGCCTTCCATTAGGATGACCAAATCATCGGTTTCGGTTTTTCACACCCCAGATGCTAGTATTTACATTCTTAGAAAATGCACTAGCGATGTGCCGCCATCCACACGGTCGCCGAACGATCGTATGCATGGCATACCCACACGTGCATAATGTATGCCTACCCCGTCCGGTCCAATCACGATTAACTACTTCAAGTTAATCGTGTAACTCCGCCTCCTTTCCAGTTTCTTTCGGGGTTCCTTTCCCTTTGATGACTTCCAATGGGGAGAGTCAGATCTTACCCGTTGAACCATACCCACGTATCGGATACGTTGCGTGTCGGAGTTCCCTTCAGTTGGTCGAGTAGAGTGCGTTTAAAAACAAAACAATAACTATTCTCTAGCCGAAAGCCTTAGTCGCTAGTGCTATTAGTTTTAAGTTACCATGTAATTTACTTGCATTGTAATAAATAATAATAATAATAATAAAACTATTCTTGTGCCGTTAAGAATCATAGTGTCCTCCTCGAGGCTTCTTGCAAAGTGTGTACTTGCCAATTAACGTGCCTAATCTACATTAAAATAAAAGAATGTAACCATGTATAAACATAACGTAAATGTATTTCAATCTGTGTACTTTTGTCTCCCCAATAAACAGTTGTTAAAGTTAAAATAAAATAACATGGACTAAATAAAATTAAAGAACTTACTTCGATCAACACGACCCAGTGTGTTTTAATTAATTACCTCTTGTGGACGGTTGTTGGCGGAGTTTGGCTGTTTCTTTTCGTGATCTATTCTTCCCGGCGTATTATTATTGGTGGTGCTTCCGTTGAATCAGCGTCCGTGTTGGCGCACTAGCGGAAGCAAAACCACATTGGTGACCGCGAAAAAAAACGCGCAACTTTCGAACATTTGTGACCGGAGAATAAACCAATTCCGTGTGAAATCCGGCAAAGTTTTCCTATTTGAAAGTGAAGTAACACAGCCAATACGGTTATTGGGCTTAGGGCGAGTTCGTTTACCATCATCTCTCATTGGACAATAA
Source organism: Microdon myrmicae (assembly GCA_963931805.1). Classification (NCBI taxonomy): domain Eukaryota; kingdom Metazoa; phylum Arthropoda; class Insecta; order Diptera; family Syrphidae; genus Microdon; species Microdon myrmicae. Next base: position 77,979,453 of record OZ007499.1, read on the forward strand.
ATTGAAAACATCAAAAACAGCACGTGCACATAATTGTTTCAATGCACATCAACCCAATTAATCAACACCGTTTAAACACTTATCGCCAATCAGAAAATTCAAGTCGAAATTTAATATTTTCAACACCAGTACATCGGAAATAAATCAAGTGGACAATACAACATCGTCACACCAATTTAAGTCGAAGTACCAGAACAACACCATCACCGGATCATCACCAAGTGCTAAGAAATTCGTAAGGAGTGCAGCAACCCCAACGCTGCTGAACGAATCAACATCACAGGAAGATCGACAGCATTTAAGTTCCACCAGCAGCAACCCTACGGATTAACCGCAAGTATTGTTTAAAAATTAGCTTTTCAGGATACTTAGTTTCAGTTCTCTAGTGGTGAGCACCTTCTGAGCCGCCAAACATAGAATTTTAAACGTTATCATTTTTTTTTAGAGAGTGAATCGTATAGTGAATCACAACAAACGGCAAATGATGTTTAATTGTCAAGGCATAACCGATACTAATAAATTTTCAGAAAATCATTTAGTTGTTTTTCCTAATTTTTACGTTTGTCTTTTAACGATTATGCGCTTTTCCAAGTTTATTTACCTCCTAAGATTGTGTGTTTAAAAATTTTATTAACGAAATAAAAAGCCAGACATTCCTCAGACACAGGAATAACTAGATACATACCTTATTGGTGCATAAGTTCTCTTATTGTTTGAAATACGAATAATACTTTTTTATATTGGGTAGTTTTTTTTTGAAAGTATATTATTAGTCGACTATCTTTCTGTTCCAATTAGTTTAAAAAAAAAAAAAAAAAAAAAAAAAAAAAAAAAAAAAAAAAAAAAAAAAAATCATATTGCTAAAAATTTTATTCTAAACACAAAATACATAAATTTGCATATTTTCCTTTTTCGTTTTGTTTTTCTAAATTTCTGATTTTCCTGGTTTTATTAGTATTTTGTATAGTATACAATACAAACAATTATTATTACCTAATTGAAATAAAAACCAATCCAACTATATAGTTGAAGTATAACCACTTTCATTACAAATCCAAAAGCTGTTAACCTAAAACCAAATATATTAAGCTAACTTTAATAACAAAATTTAAACGATACTAAAGCCAAATAATAAATATTGTAAGCCCCTTCTGGGTACAAGCAGGCACCAACACATTCAACTCCACACAATTTTACGCGACTTCAAAAAAACTCCACTTGACTCCACTTCCGAACTTCGCTCGGCTTATTTTGGCTAGGGAAAACCATTGTTTTAGGACATCCGTGGTTCTCTCAACTTCCTGCGACTTCTTTTACCCCAACCAGCCTCCCTTCACCGCCTTCGCGTCCTCTTACGCCCATTTCTGCGTCCTCCGTGGGGAATATTTTGATTCCCTCCTACTCCGTTGATTTCAGTCCTGTTTCGTACAAAACACTATGGTTGTCACACGAAATAGCGCTGCCCAAAAGGCCCAAGAACAACCCGAGCCCCTAGAATTTCACGACGCCTCCAGCGTCGATTTCCCCACCGAGCAAGTCGATGCTGACCTAGACTTGCCCGGACAAGCTACTCCTCTGGCACCACCCGTTGCCCCCAGCGTCGTGAACCGACCCCAACCTACTTCCCCAAACGCTCTCCCAACCTCTTCCAACGCCCCTGGTATCTGCCCTTTGGCAAATTCCGGCATTTTAATGCCCACAACTGGTGCCAGCACCTCACAACAACCCCAAAGACCTTCAGAGTCCCAAGAATTCCACGATGCTTCCAGCCTCGGGAATGGGACTCGTCACCCTAATATAGGACTTCCCCCCTTCGATGAGGAGGACCCAGACCTTTGGTTTGCAGTGGCAGACCGCATCTTCCAGGCCTCAGCCTTGCACGACGAACAACTTCGTGCAGTTGAGCTGTTGAAAGTGCTTGACCGCACTCAACGACCGCATGTTGCACACATAATAAGGTCGACCGGCCGCAACCCATATAGCAACATGCGTGAAGCTCTGCTCGACGCATTGGACGAGCCAGGAAGTGTGCGGCAACAACGTTTAGCCGCTGTATCCAACCTTTCTGGGATGAGACCATCTCTTTTCCTGACCCATTTACGCTCTATAGCGGGGACCAGGATTGGGGACGACCTAATAAAGCCTCACTTTTTGAGGTGTCTTCCCCAGCATGCCCGTTCGGCACTTATAGCCCAACCCAATCAGAGTTTGGGCTATTTATCCAAAATTGCGGACGCAATTATGGAAAGCTCAGATCAGTATTCTGAGCCTCCAGCGTACCAGGTAGCGGCGGTTTCTCAACACGCCGCCCAGCCTGCACGGCACCCTCGTCTGCCTTTCTCAGCCCATGAATTGGTCTCAACTCCCCATCCTCCTCAAACCCAATTACCTTTTAGAGGGCCCGCCTCAACCAATTTCCCTCAGGGGAATCCAGTGGCAGGCCCCAACCCTAACCAAAGAAATTCGCCCACACAACTAACTCCTGCTGACCTCCGGGCGCTCCAAACCTCACTCCTCCGCGAGATAACTCAATTGCGTGCGGAGGTGAGGAACAATCCTCGAAGCGCCCAGAATCGAGCCATGCCGAGCCGTCCTCTCAATCGGCAGAATTTCTACCAAAATGCCCCTCAGAGGGCCTATATCCCCCAAAATGCCCCACAGAGGGCCAATCCCACCCAAAACGGCCCTCACCGGGCCAATTCCCAGCGAGCTCCGACTCGACCTCCCCGTAACGGCAATACTAATAGGCAGAACATACCTGATAATGCCGTTACTCTGCCTTGGTGCGCCAATCACCAGCGATATGGTGATCGCGCATTCAATTGCAAAGCGCCTTGTGGTTGGACGCAACCTTCCACCAACCAGAGGCGCTCTTTAAACTAATTTTGCCGACCGACACCCTCGCGCAATCGGCCGGCACCCCTACGATAAGTCGCTTAACCATCCGGGATTCGAAACTGAATATCGCTTTTACTGTCGACACCGGCGCCGATATTTCAGTCCTCCCGCGATCGTTTGCTCCGCGTAACCGCGTGCCAGCCGCACTCAAATTGTCAGCAGCAAATAATACGCCGATACTTACGTACGGACGTAAAAAGCTGACACTGCAATTGGGTCTTTGTCGTCCGATCACTTGGCGTTTCGTCATTGCGGACGTGAATGAACCCCTGATAGGTTCCGACCTATTAGGTGCACATAATCTGTTGGTCGATTCGACCCATAACAGACTTGTGGCTCCAACCGCACCCCCCTTGCCCATGACGGCATCACCAGCGGCAACTTCTGGGGCCACAGAGTGCTTAGACCCATTCCAGGTTATGGTACAGGAATTTGTGAGTACAACAATTCCTCTACCTAACCAACGCCGACATAAAGCCACGGTGTTTCATCATATAGAAACACGTGGTCCCCCGGTGAGCCAGCGTCCACGTCGACTGGCTCCCGAAAAATTACGTGCGGCGCGCGCGGAGTTCGAGCATATGATCGAACTAGGTATCTGCCAACCGTCGGACAGTCCCTGGGCAAGCCCACTCCACTTAGTGAAGAAACGTTCTGGTGAGTGGCGCCCATGTGGCGATTATAGGCTGTTGAACGCAGCAACTGTCCCGGACAGATACCCAATTGCACACCTCTACGATTTTTCGTACAAGTTACGAGGGTGCAATGTCTTCACAACCCTGGATCTCACCAGGGCATACCACCAAATTCCGGTGGCACCTGAAGACATCCCCAAGACCGCAGTCATTACACCTTTCGGACTCTTCGAGTTCAAAGTGATGACTTTCGGCCTCAGGAATGCCGCACAGACATTCCAGCGGTATATCGACACGGCTTTACGAGGTCTTAATTGCTGCCATGCATACCTTGATGACATTCTCATCGCCTCCAAAGACCTCGCCGAACATAAACACCACTTACGTCAGGTCCTAGAGCGCCTCCGCGAATTCGGTCTTGTCATCAACCCAGAAAAGTGTCAATACGCCAAAGAGCAAATCACCTATCTGGGTTATGTCGTTGACAACCAGGGCATTCGCCCACTACCAGACCGTGTGGAGGCCCTCATGAAGTACCCCCGGCCTACTAACGTGAGTGAGCTGCGTCGATTTTTGGGCATGCTTAACTTTTACCGCCCAACCCTGAAGAATGCCGCTCAGATTCAAGCTCCCTTAAATGAATTTTTGAAAGGAGCTAAGCGCAATGATAAGCGCCCCATTAATTGGACAGAAGTCTCAGATCGAGCATTCCAACTGTCCAAAGAACAATTGGCAAATGCCACCTTACTCCGATACCCTCTCGAGGGAGCGGCACTTTCTATCCAATGCGACGCATCGGATACCGCAATCGGAGCCGTCCTCGAACAGGACATTGAAGGCCGTCCGGAACCACTTGGTTTCTTTTCAAGGAAGCTGAGTCCCACTGAGCGACGCTACAGCGCCTATGACCGTGAATTACTCGCGATCTACAGCGCTGTTAAGTACTTCCGTCATATGATAGAAGGTCGCTCACTCTCTATTTTAACAGACCACAAGCCATTGGTCTACGCGTTCCGGAAGAAGTCGGGAAATGCCTCCCCCCGACAAGAGCGGCAATTAGACCTCATTGGGCAATATTCTACGGAGATCAGGCATATCTCCGGTAAACAGAATGTCACGGCGGACGCCCTTTCTCGAATCGATACGATTCACTTGCGTACCGCCTTGAATAACGCTGATCTTGCCCTAGCTCAAGAGGAGGATGAACAGCTCAAGTCCCTCCTAACTGCCGATACGGCACTAGAGCTTAAGAAAATTACCCTTCGCGACCCTTTGGGCGAAATCTGGTGTGATGTCTCCACTGGAACCGCTAGACCTTACATTCCCGAGAAACTTCGTAAGGGCGTGTTCCAGGTTTACCACAACCCAGCCCACCCCAGCGGCCGAGCAACAGCCGCTGCTGTCCGTCGCAAATTCATTTGGCCCCGGATGAATAAAGATCTCACCGGTTGGGCCCGTGCTTGTCTCCAGTGCCAGCGCTGCAAAGTAGCACGGCATAATGTACTGGAGCCAGCGCAATTCAAGCTTCCCACGGCACGCTTCGCCCATGTCCACATAGACATAGTGGGACCGCTTACTCCATCAAGAGGATTTTCTTATATCCTCACTATGATGGATCGCTGCACGCGATGGCCAGAGGCGACACCTCTCCGGGCAGTTACTGCCGAATCAGTCGCCAAGGCCTTTTATTCAACTTGGGTCACACGCTTCGGTGTACCAACCACCATAACTTCGGACCGAGGTCCACAATTTGAGGCGACAATTTTTAGGCAGCTAACAAATCTTCTCGGCTGCCAAAGAAGTCGTACCACCGCCTACCACCCGCAATCAAATGGGATGATAGAGCGCTGGCACAGATCTCTTAAAGCCTCACTCATGTGTCATAATGACACACAATGGTTTGACGCCCTTCCAACTGTCCTCCTCGGCCTGAGGACAAGTATTAAGGAGGACCTGGGTGCTTCGGCAGCAGAGCTTACCTACGGTACCAACCTCCTTCTACCAGGAGAACTCTTCCTGAATGGCGAAACACCGCGTGACCAACTTCGCGAATTGGGACATCTCCGTGACCTGCTACGTAAGGTTAGGGCAACCCCGGTAACCAGGCACGGCTCCAAAAAACGTTTCGTCCACCCTGAACTGCACAGCTGCACGCACGTCTTTGTCAGGGTGGATAAGGTCAAAAAACCCCTCGACCCACCTTATGATGGCCCATTCAAAGTCTTCCGCCGCATCAGTGACCGCGTCTTCGAGATCGACATTAGAGGCAAGCGATCCACGGTCAGCGTCGAAAGGCTTAAGCCCTGTTTTCTGGAAGCTTCCGCTCCAGAATCACCTCCATCTACTGACACCGCTCCTACTCCACCAGCACAACCTCCCCGTACTCGCGCTCAAACGCGCGCCCATAACCAACTAACCACCCCCTAACCTGCCTTACCTGTTTCGTGACTACGTCACTGGGGAGGGAGTGATGTGGGGCTTTTCAGGGCCCGAAGAGCCAGGCATCGCTCGATCCCCACTTTTCCAGGCGAACGACTTACCTCTCGGTCGAAATTCAGCAAGGTTGCGTAACCTTGCTACGGCATTTACCCCCAGCCAAATCGCCGGAATTATTACGGTTACCCAATCGGATAACTGTTTTGAAGTTCTGTTAGGCAGCTTACCTATTCTGTAGGGGATTTCCTTCCAAACCCCTTTTTCTCCATCACCACCACTGAAAACATTAAATCCACGGCAAAGCTTATCACCTTGCCGTGGCATCGAAAACTTACCCTCGGCCAGACCATATTCCCTAAGAAACATTAAGCCCACGGCAAAGCTTATCACCTTACCGTGGCATCGAAAATTCACCCCCGAGGCGTATATTATCTCCTAAATAAAAAGCATAAGTCCACGGCAAAATCATCACATTGCCATGGCATCTGAAATCCTATCTTTAGGCATACATTCTGCCAGGGCATCTCGTTTCCATAGCCTTAAGTTATGGAAACAACAATCAACAAGAGTTCCTTGTGACTCGTTGTATTTGTTTACCCTCGGCATAACATGCATGCGGCTATTTGCCCCTATTGATTTGCTACCGCCGACAAGGTTTCTGCTGACGCAAACCAAACATGTCCCTGATTACCAGCAATCGCTGGCTTCCAATTATCGATCCCCACGTCCAGAGACTGTAATCAAGCAACGATCAAGATGCAGCCAGAAAATGTTTACTTTCAACATCTGGCAATGGCTGCACCCTATGCTCGTTGCAATGTTTAATCATCGGCAACCGAAATGATGATTTATGGCCTTCCATTAGGATGACCAAATCATCGGTTTCGGTTTTTCACACCCCAGATGCTAGTATTTACATTCTTAGAAAATGCACTAGCGATGTGCCGCCATCCACACGGTCGCCGAACGATCGTATGCATGGCATACCCACACGTGCATAATGTATGCCTACCCCGTCCGGTCCAATCACGATTAACTACTTCAAGTTAATCGTGTAACTCCGCCTCCTTTCCAGTTTCTTTCGGGGTTCCTTTCCCTTTGATGACTTCCAATGGGGAGAGTCAGATCTTACCCGCTGAACCATACCCACGTATCGGATACGTTGCGTGTCGGAGTTCCCTTCAGTTGGTCGAGTAGAGTGCGTTTAAAAACAAAACAATAACTATTCTTGTGCCGTTAAGAATCATAGTGTCCTCCTCGAGGCTTCTTGCAAAGTGTGTACTTGCCAATTAACGTGCCTAATCTACATTAAAATAAAAGAATGTAACCATGTATAAACATAACGTAAATGTATTTCAATCTGTGTACTTTTGTCTCCCCAATAAACAGTTGTTAAAGTTAAAATAAAATAACATGGACTAAATAAAATTAAAGAACTTACTTCGATCAACACGACCCAGTGTGTTTTAATTAATTACCTCTTGTGGACGGTTGTTGGCGGAGTTTGGCTGTTTCTTTTCGTGATCTATTCTTCCCGGCGTATTATTATTGGTGGTGCTTCCGTTGAATCAGCGTCCGTGTTGGCGCACTAGCGGAAGCAAAACCACAGTCCCACTAACGCCTAAGGTTGTCTCAATCTCACGATAGGTCACATGACGATCTTCCAATATCAGTTCGCGCACAGCATCAATGGTTTTCGGAACAACAACTGATTTTGGACGACCTTCACGAAATTCATCTTGGAGTGAACTACGACCACGATTGAATTCACCATACCATCGATAAACACTGGTCCTTGATGGAGCTTCATCGCCAAAAATTGAATTAAGTTCATCCATGCACTGTTGCTGAGTTAATCCACGCCGAAAGTTGTAAAAAATAATCGCACGAAAATGTTGACGATTTAATTCCATTTGTGGGCCGAGATGAATCTTTTAAGTTACTGTAAACAACACAAATAGCGCTCGTATGTCAAAACGTTCTGAGTGCGTATAACCTCAAAAATGTCCAACTTTACGACAGAGCTGTCAATTGCCGGATTGCAACACTAGGGTTGCCATATCCCGAAACATAAGAGGCAACCCTCGTATCAAATTTATTGAAAACCTCCCAAATAATCCCAACACCATAATAACTTCACTACTACCAACTCCTCTAGATAAAAGGGCTCACTATCTGCATTGTCTCCATACCGGAAGTCTCTTCACCTCTGGAAGGTTGGTTAATGACTCCAACGAGGTAGTGTACCATAACACCGAGCTGGCACCCAATCAGTTCAAATACTGTAACATACAACCATTCTCCAACATTATGCGTTTTAACGAACAACCGGAAAGTGTTACCGCACCCGAGACCACTAACTGACCATATCCCACGCCAACCTACTTCCTTAACCATCAATCCCTATATTCCCCAATTCTCATTACATATTTAACTTATTATAATATTAATTAGGTTAAGCTAGAATAAGTTAGAGTTAAGGTAAGTATTAGATTAGATTAAATTAAAAAAATAAAAATCCTGGTCTTCTGACCTTTTCCAGGAAAACTGTTAATATTAAAACCTATAATACTCGAATAGTTATTCACACATTCAGTTATGTTTGAAAAATGTGTAATGTATGCATGTAAACAATTGTATCACTAGAATTATAAGTTAGCTGTAGTACTCAATGTAAACATTGATTATTGGTCAAATAAATACAGTATGTTAAAAAAAAAAAAAAAAAAGAACTGTCCAAAAACGTCTTTCCTTAAATTCCTCTTTAATCCTTTCCATTCCTTTGAAATAAATTATCAAAGGCACTGTCCAACTTTATGGATACTTAAACTTTCCATACTGATTTATAGGGTCATAAACCAAGCCTATTAAGCCTATTTATCTACTGTCAATTTATTAGTCCTAACAAACAACTTAAATGAGCGAACTAAATTGGAGCCATTAAAAGACTTAACAGAACGCAATCCCGCATATATAAAATATAAATTTAAATGAATAGCTTGAGTGTGCTCGACTGGCGCACATTTCAATTTTATATATTTGTTCTTATGGCAAACTAACACTAAGCCGTGTCAGGGTTAACTTGCCAAAGCCTGATAAGCAACTCTTAGGGCGTGGAGTCCAGTGCATGAGCAATCCAAGTACAAACCTATTTTTATGGCATAATTGTTGGTCACACCTCATGTTTAAAAATTCTAGGGAACTGGGTTTTCAATGAATAAATTGAGAACATGCCTGATGCGATGAGTAGTTGAAAGGCACGTATTGTGAATGTTCAAATTAAGGGAAAAGTGATAGCCGTGGGTGCAGGTAAGTCATTTGAGAGTATACGATTCGAGAAACAAATTTGCAGATCTACTCTAAAAATTATTTCTTTCCAACGTATAATTTGTAATATGGGAAAGGTAAAAAAAAAATCGAAAAACAAAAATATTTACTGGTTGAGCGATTAATTTATTGTCTTACTTACCTGTTTGTTTACTTGCTTGTTTATTCATGCTCTTTCTTTCCTACTCTCCAACACGCTTATTTATTATATTTATAATATCAACTTACCCTTTTACTGAATTTCTTACTCACTTATTTACTTCCCGACTTACTACATTTTCTTTCTGACATCCATTCTTTTATACTGCCACAATTACTTCGTCGCCGACTTATATTCGGCGTGCAGTAGCCGCATTTAGGTCAATAAGTGAAGTTTCTTATAGGTCATTTTTTATATAACGATGAATGAATACGGCTTTGACAAAATCCTTTTTTGTTTTTTTTTGTTTTATATCGACATTTATTTAACAAATTAATGACATATTTTACTTAAGACTAAATGTTAATTTCTATTCTACAAATAACATTCTTACATTAACTACTGGCTCTTCGCAAGCACTCTAAATTATACATTATTATTTTTCTTATGCCTTTCGGCCTAAAATAACTGTTTTTATAACATATCATAATAATTGATGTTTTCTTTTTTAAATGTATTCTATTTTTTCTACATCATGTATTTTTTTTTTTTTTTTTTTTTTTTTAATTACATATATAGGGGGTTGACGCGCAAAAATAAATTAAAATTAAATTAATAAAAATTAAAATTAAATTAAAACCGAAAATAAAAAATAAATATAAAAATAATTGGGAATTGTGGATAGGGGGAAGGAAAGCGGTGCGGCTGAGAGGCATACTATGTTTGGGGACGTGTAGTCCTTTCTTCATCACTGATCCACCACCAGTTTGGATGGGATCGATCTTTTATTGATTTATCTCTTTCACCGATCACCATACTAAAACGCAGGCGCTCTGGAAAATTAGAGATATCGTTATCGTGGAGAATTCGTTTATCCCTGGCACCACGGAAAGCGTGGTAAATAATAGGGACTCCGCGTTTGTCTTGGATAAGTCCTTTTTTATCCAAGAAAGGGAACGCTTCTGGGGGAATGAACCCATTCTGGAGAGTACTCTCCATATACATATCATTGAGAATGCTCCTGAAATGAGATCATTTTCACTGCACATTGCCCTTGTTGTGTGACCACGAATAATCTTAATAATGAAGTTATCTATTCTGTTTAGTCCTGATTTGTCATACAGGACTTTATTGAGATAGTATTTCTTATACTGCGACTCTGGGGTTCTGTACATTCCGAGGCAGGAACGCAAACACTGCCTCTCGAACACCCGAAACTTCTCCATGTAAAATTGTACCATACCGGGCAGCCATACACCAATATTGGTCGAATGAATGCTGAGTATGAAATTATTTTCACCTTGGGGTTCAGCAGACTACTATGGAAGAGTCTTCGTGTCATTGCATAGGCGTTTTTAGCTGCTGTAAGAGCAGCTGCTGTATGCTTATCAAAGTAAAGATACTGATCAAGCCAGATTCCAAGGTATCTGAAAACAGTTTTTACTTGTAGGGGAAGATTATTACTTCCTGCAATGGAAAATGTTTTCCAATTTCGTTTTGTATCCCTTGATGCACTGGACAGTGGCGTTCTGAAAAGGATAGTCTCTGTTTTCTGGAAATTTATTTTTAATTTCCAGTTGTCGTTTGATTTTGTTGAAATCATCTTGCAGAAGTCTGTTGATGACATCAATTTTTTCTCCAGATCTATAAACCACAATGTCGTCGGCATACGCAATTGCATGGTTGAGAGAACCCACTAGACCACTAGTTTAATGTTAAATAAAATGGGTTAGCCGAAAGCCCTAGCAGCTAGCGCTATTTAGAATTAAGTTATTGTGTAATTAATTACATTGTAATAAATAATAATAATAATAATAAATAAAATGGGAGAATTCACTGCTCCCTGTTGTAGACCGTTTTTGATGTGAAAAGTCTTGTTAGAGATTATATCTCCACATTTCACTACAAATTGTTTACCCATTATCATATCGTAGATAATGTATAATAAATATTCGGGCATACCTAGATTTGATAACTTATATACCAGCCCTTCTAGCCATACGGTGTCGAAAGCCTTTTCAAAGTCAACCAAACAGGCCCCTGTGCATTGTCGCTTCGCCTTGTTCCATTGTATGTCGGAAACAAGTTTTGTCGCAGCATGAACTGTGTCAAGGTTAGAATGAGCCGATTCGTTCAATCTATACACTGCTTCGAAACAAGCGCCAATTGAGTTCGCCTTTTTTTGCGGATCCTCGACTATTATGAACTCTTCGTTAGAGTTGATGTGTTCCAGGGTAAGTCCTGCGTTCAGCAGAGTTTGACAATTCTCGGGAGTCCGCGGAACTCGCAGACATGGGGTGTCATTATAATCTCTCCTTCGAAAGACTTTATTTATTTGTGGGAACATATTCGGTCCACTAGCTTTAATGGCTTGAATTCTCTTGTTCCAGTCTTCATTAATTACTGATCTATAGTTGTCACGGATCAGTTTTTGAAGATTTTTAATTAATGACTTAATTGTTTTTATTTCCTGGCTATTTGGATCGCTGAATTGCCTGTAGAGCAATTTTAACTTAGAGAGCAGAATACTCTTTTGCCTATACAGCTCGTCGATCGTCGCGTTTATGTACCGGTTTGTATGGCTCTCCATGTGAGACACTTTTGGGATAGAACGATTCATTGTATTAGTAGCAATGTTGTTCATCGTCGAAAGATAATGATCAATTTCGTCATTATGAAGATTTCTGTCAGTTGGTGGATCTATGCCATTGGAGCGTAATTCTTTTTTTATTATCCGATCAAAGCGCGACCAGTGTGCTTTTCCGAAATTAAAAGAAAGTATCTGTTTGTACTGCTCAAGTAGTGAATGTTCGTTTGGGACATGTATTACAGCACCAAGTCGGTAATGATCGCTATCGTAATCGATTGTACGAAGACAATTTCGAGTAGTTAGATCCGTATCTAATAATTATATTCGCTCGTCGAGCAACAGTAAATCTAAGAAGGAATTTCCTCTTGGATATGACGGCGTACTTGTAGCATACGATTCTAGTTTATGTTCGATAGCGTTTGTTTGCCACCAGTCGAACAACGCATTGCCTCTTGTGTTTGCGATAAGGTTACCCCAAGTACTGTGCTTGGAATTGAGATCTCCCGCCATAAAAAAATAATTATTTTCCGAGTCTAACTTGAGACTTCGAAAAAGGGTATCAAGTTCATTGATAAACTGTAGACACTGTGGAGATTCGGGAGCATACGCAGAGATCACATATAGATGCATTTGACTTTTCAAAGGAATATCTATAACGCAGGCTTCTAGTACCTGGAACTTGTATACATCTCTACTGTAGACGACTTTGTGTTGTAGACCATTTTTAACTAAGACAGCGTCCCCGCCCCCCTGAGTGGAATTTGGACGATCTCGTCTAATTACGTTATAATTTGGGTAGCCCAATTTGTGCCTTTGATTTAGCTTAGTTTCGCTAGCCGAAAGCACATCTGGGCGTTCAGTTTCCAGCAAATTGCTGAGATTATCCCTTCTTTCCATGCGGATGAGTGAATTAACATTCACAGCAATAATTTTTAGGGTTAATTCAGTCGCGGAACGTTATGATTAGAGTGTGGGTTCGTCTGGAAACAGGGTCGAATATATAATGTCCGTTCGAGCCACTTGTTCCGTCAGTTTTTTTTCGATCTTTTCGAATTTTTTATCAAACGCAGCAAACTGTCCTTGTATGGACAGTAATATTGCTGTTATATCAGTTTGTGCCTCTGGAGCAGGCGTTTTAATGATATTACGTGATTGTTCTAAGATTGGTGCATTTTTTGCTCCACCTGCCATTTGGGCGTATGACACACTTGATGCCACGAAGTTGTTCTAAGAGCGAGTTTTCATCCTTTTCTCCTCTTCAACTTGCTTCTTTTTGGCTTCCAACTTTGAAATTAGTTGTTGGGACTTAGAGCAACCTCTAAAGTTAGTAGGATGACCTGAATTGTTACAGAGAACACAGGATAGTTTACTTCTATTCGGAAGCTGTTCTTTGCCCAATGGACATTCTCCAATGATATGATTGTTTACGCATTTGACGCATCTGAAATGCACATTGCAATTCGCTGCCACATGCCCGAAGAGTTGACAGCACATACACTGCAATACGCGGTCGGACTTCTTTATTCTCTCCCAACTTATTGTTTGGTGATTAATGTATTTAATATATCTAAGCCCATCAATTTTACTATTGGGACTTAGCGACACAATAAAGAAAGGCAACTTACGGTTGCGATTTCTAGAATTTGCTGTAGAAAATGGTTTCACACCTCTAAATTTCAAGGTATCGTTTTCGAAGCTTTTTAGTTCTTCGAGCACCTCTTCGGGAGTAAAGGAAGGGTCAACTCCTTTGAGGAGCATGGAGACAGTTTTCTCCGATTTAGGGGTGTACGTGTAGTACCCGCTTTTCGAATTCCCTAATGCCGATTTAATTTTGTTATACCCTTCTAAATCCTCCATGTTAAACTTATCTTAAAATTATTTATTGGTTTTGTTTTAAAAGTTTTGCATGTCAACCCACCCAATTTTATGAGATCCTTTGTCTCCATGTAGCTGATGTAGATAGGAGGTACTTTCTCCCATTTTTTGACTGGCACCTGCTAAGATGTTTCCTGCCGAGATGTGTCCTGCTGTTGGTGTGATTCCTGCTGTTGAATTTCCTTATCTTGTCGTATTTTCTTTGCCTTCGTGGGTTGCTGTTGTCTTTGTTCTTGCTGTTTTTGTTCTACCATTTTCGATTTTCGCTCGTTCTGGGTCAGGTTGTTTTTTAGTTTAACAATTTCCTCCATTTGTCTATCCAGTTCTTCTTTTTTGCGACTAATCTCATGGATGAGTCTGTTGAGGACCTCGATCTGATTGCTAGCGTCTGCATTTGTTTCGCTGACAGCTAGTTCTTTGAATTGGTTTTCAGCCCCTGAGTACTGGCCACCATGGGTGTTGTCTTCGTCATCGCTGGTCAGAATCGACGTGTCTGTATTCTTATTTTCATTTGTTCTAAGGCGTTTAGCCTTTAGATTTACGTCTGAATTTTGCCTTCTCCGAGGCGCCATTTTGGCATCCATTTGTTTTTCGTCCATATTATGGACCACGTGTTCTCCTTTCTTTTTTTTTTTGGTTTTTTTTTGTATTGCACGAGTGACAGATAGATAGATAATAACTTTTTTTTTATTGTCTTTTTTTTTTTGTTTTTGGATCTACGTCCGTATTATAGAAAGTATTCACTTTTTTTTTTGCGTGAAGGACAAACAGATTGTGGCCTCGCGCACACACTCACAATGTTCGCGCACCCACACTTAAACACCGTTAACGTGTTACTCAGACACTTTTTGTATTGAACTGTGCTCTTCGTTTTGACTTTTATTCTATTTATTTATATTTACTTTGCCTTGACCGTTTCTATATACTTGAATTTATTTGTTTATAAATAGTCTTTTTATAACACTTCAGCCACTCGCGACTCATAGAAGCAACTTTTTTCATTCAACTCGATCACCGAACCGAAAACACGTCCGCACTCGGTCACCGTGTATCGTTGTATGTTTGACCAAATCCCCTTGCTTGCCTGATTCATTTCCACCCTCAAATATTATGAAAATGCCTTTGAACTGAATCTACCCTCAATTTGTCACTTCAATGACCGTCTCTTGGCATTTCCTTAAAGTCAAAATATTTTATCGCTAGTGTTCTTGCTACCCCTCTGATCTGCCAAGCTTTCGCAACCATGTCTTGAGGATACCCACTTGTTCTTCAATTGCAACATTAGCATTCGTATAGCAATTCTATTACCCTCATATAAAATATAAAATATAAAATAAAAAATATAAAATATAAAATATAAAATATAAAATATAAAATATAAAATATAAAATATAAAATATAAAATATAAAATATAAAATATAACGTGAAATTACTTTGCAATTATAATTCGGTCACCCTGGACTTGACTAAATGCAATATCCCACGACGATATATTTTTGTATGTTATTTGTAGGACGGGTAGAGTGAATTTTAACTATAGGATTCCCCTATAAGGATGATATTAGCATCAATACCACTGTTATCGAAATCATATAGAATCACATTTCCTGGGATATATTTCCTAATTTTCTGATCGCAGGTACCATTGACTAAAGGCCCTTTCTCGTACAGCAATATCTTCGAGTTTGTGTTCAGTAATATGAATACTGTTGCTCCAACTTATACGGGGTATTTTCGTTGCTGTTCTACTGTTATATAAAACTTTTACACCACCCACTTTGCACATCACACACACTTTAAATAAAACACTCATTTAGTTTTTATTTAAATTAATCTTTATTTTTAAACAAACACACATAATAAGTCGTGAAACGCACAGGATAAGTCACTTATCCAACACGTCCAAGACGTTAGGTCCACATATACTTATTTCGCACTTTTCACCCTCACGCACTTTCCTCACCAGTTTACGACCGACTCCTTTAAAATTATCACATCAACTTCACTCGCGGACGACCGTCTTGGTCAACTCTCAAAACCCAACTCTGTTATCTTACCGTCTCGGTCGTGATTCAAAATCCAACCCCGTGTCCGACCGTCCCGGCCAACGTCTTGAAAACCAGCCATCTCTAGTGGTTTTGACATTTTTTTCTTGGGATGGAAATCTTTTTCCTCCGGCAGAAAAAAAGGATCTTTCCTTTTTCCCGCCTGATACATTTTTCGGTAGATCAAACACAAAAGAAAAATCAATAGTGCATCGTGTTAATGCACATTTCTGATTCCCTTTTTTTGTGTTGTTATGGTTTAGGCGAACGTTCAATTCATTTTATGGTGCCTGTTATATGTTCTAGGGGAATGGGCAAGGATGTTCCTTGTGGGAAATGGTTTGGGTAAACAAACCTTTGAACGATCATAAAATTACAGACGTGCAATTTATGATTCTCAACCACTTTACTTGAAAGTTGGTCATCTGATTCACAGATTTGGATCCAGGGGATTCTGCGTGTTGAACATATGGTTCGTTCTTTCACGTCTTCGATTCAACTTAAATTCAATATGGGCAAATTGAACGTGCAGTTCAATTTGTTTGATATTGAATTGATACCACGATATTTACCGTATGCGTGATTAATGATGGAGCTTTAGCTCCAAAGAGGTAGGTTTTATGGGATGGGTGGTTGTGGCCGTAACACTACCTTTCGGTAAACGGCCCACAACGACAACAACTTCTTCGTTATACCGTTCTGTAGATTCGAGAGATTCGCAAATTCCCTCTTCTGTGAATTGAGACATTAGATTGAAAATAGTTGTTTACGTTCTGTACAGTTTTGGAAGTACTTGCCCGCCAATTCATTGCTAATACCCTACATAGAGAGTAATTCATAAATAGCATTCCGCTTTTGGGTGGGGTTATTCCTTACCTCTTGACCTATCAGAAAAAGGAAACGCGACCTTAGTAAAAGTCATACAGTTTTCGAGTTATTTGGGTTTTTTTTCACAATTAAATTTCAAAAAAAGAAGTTCAACTCCCACATTTGGTCAGGCACGTCCAAAATTGCACCACACGTGCTCGATAAGATGCAAAAACGAGCAGTGGGACTTATTGGGGACCCAGCCGTAAGTCGTTTAATTCCGTCGTTAGAACATAGGCGCAACGTACCATGCCTATCTCTTTTCTATAGGTATTACCACGGTCGTTGCTCTATTGAGCTTGCTGAATGTATTCCGGCCCTTGAGATATTTTCCCGCGATACCCGTCAATCTGTGAATCCGCATCAATTCACGTTGAAAGTGATCTTCAGGCGCACGAATAAACATAGAGGGTCATTCTTTAGCCGAACCACACGAATGTGACATGCTCTACCCGATTATGTGTTTCCTCGTCGTTGTAATGTCAAAGCCTTCAAGACTTTTTTTTATTTTTTTTATTAGACTTCTCTCGGGAGAGGCGAACCTATAGCGCCGAGTGGGCGTCCCGAGATGCCATCAAATAACTGTTGCAGTTCTTTTTGAACTGTTGCAGGTTGTAACGCTCCGGGAACACTCGCGTCGGAAGGGAGTTCCACAGCTTCCCCGCTCTGTAACGGAACGAGTTCTGATGCAGGGATGTTCGCATATAAGCCGAATTGCGTGGAACAATACCAAGAATCTCCGAAGAGCAGTACCCGTGATAATATCTGTAAAACAGACAGAGGTCGGCTACGCGCCATCGATGTGATAGCGACTGTAGTCCCGACGGATCCGTTTGACGCAGAGGCCGATCCGAACAGGCAGGCTGGAAAACTCATGAAGTGGCTAACTACCGCATGAGATGCTTCTATGCCACGAAACAGACAACCAGCAGGGGCTATCAAACCAGTATATTGGTGAAACTCAGAAATCGCCCATGTGCGATCAGAGTGCAACAGGTTACGACGCTTGCAACAAAGAGCAAGAAACCGTAACACCTACCCACAGGTGCATGCGGAAGTCGTCAACAAACGGAAAGAGTTGAGGAATGTAATCCGCAAAAGTAAATATGACGCGTTCTGCTCCCTAAGGGATGAATTAAATAACAACCCATGGGGCAGCGCATACAGGATAGTCATGAAAAGACTACAGAACAACAGTAGTCGAATGCAAAAAAGTAAAACTGACATGGCAAGAATCGCTGCTGTCCTCTTCCCGCAGGGTGATGAGGTGTTGAGAGTGCAAGAGGAGTGGAATATCACTGAAGAAGCGATACCTCCCGTGACCACAGAAGACAACAAGACCCCGGAACTGGATGGTACCCCTAACGCTGTAGTGAAGATTGCTTTAACAAAAAAGCCGGAAGTCTTCAGCAGTCGCTTCACAACCTGCCTTCAAACAGGACAATTTTCTAAACGATGGAAAAAACAGCGGGTTGTGGTTATACCAAAAGGAGTCAAGAATCCAGATGCGCCGTCGTCTTATCGCCCGTTGTGCATGTTGGACACGACAGGAAAACTGCTTGACCGAATAATTGCCACTCGCCTGGAACAATTCACTGAGGGTACATCGGGGCTCTCTGAATCGCAGTATGGGTTCCGGAAAGGTAGATCAGCCGGTAAGGCACTATATATAGTGTGCGACATCGCTCGCAACGCGATAGCTGGCGCATGATGGCTAGGTGGTACAAAAAAATATTGCACGGTGGTGATGCTAGACATTAAAAAGTCGGTGAATTGGAATCGGATTCTAGAAGCGTTGCGCGATCTACAAGTCTCACCCTACTTGGTGCGTATACTAGCAAATTATCTATCGGATAGAAGACTGCTGTATGATACAGATGACGGACCACAGGAATATAAAATAACAGCGGGTGTACCTCAGGGATCTGTATTAGGTCCGCTGTTATGGAATATAATGTATGATGGTGTGCTCAGAGACAATGTACCAGAAGGATTAGAATCATTGGGTACGCAGACGATTGGCAATAGCGGCCGTCGCTAAACATATAGATGACCTGGAGAATATTTGCTCCCAAGCAATCCAGGGCATTAAATGCCGGATAGATATAGCCGGACTGAAACTAGCTGGACATAAGACGGAGGCAGTTTTAATAAGCAGCCACAAGAAAGTTGAACACCTTGATTTGGAAATAGAAGGACAAATAATCAGACCCAGTCCCTATATTAAATATCTTGGTGTTATACTCGACAGCAGGTTGAGCTTCAAGGAACACCTGAGGAAAACGAGTGAAAAAACGGCAAGAGTATGCAAAATATTGGCGAGACTGCTACCCAATGTTGAAGGACCCCGGCCCCACATAAGGAAAATCATAACCAGTGTCAACACCTCCATTATAATGTATGCAGCTCACATATTGGAAGGAGCTGCATAGTATAAGTCGTACATGAGGGGAGTGAACTCAGCGCGTAGGCTGGCATCACTAAGAGTATGCTGTGCATTTCGAACGGTATCCGAAGATGCAAGAAATGATTTGGCCGGGAGGCCACCACCTGACATGGCAGCTAAATAAAACGCTGCATTGCATACGGTCTCCCAAGTGAATCGTCGGAGACAATTAGAGCTCTCAAGCCTAAGAGAATGGTAACGAAGGTGGAATTCTTCCACCAAAGGAAGATGGACCCACACCATGATGCCTGATATAGAAACATGGGTGAAAAGAGAACACGGCGAGCTGAATTACCATTTGACTCAGATAATATCAGGACATGGATGCTTTCGGCAATACTTGCACAAGTATAAGCATGTGAATCGCCCATACTGTATTGCGAAGGAAAAATAGAAAATGCGGAACACGTACTCAGAGAGTGCGAGAGATTCTGGACCGCACGAACGAGACATACAAGACGGACAGTTACTCCGGCAGGAGTAATAGAATACAAGCTGAGTTCAAAACAGGCATGGTCCATAACAAATGGTATTCTCTGTGAAATGATGCAGCAGTTGCGACGCGACGAGCGGAGTGACATGTTAACTCCGTCCCGCCCCGCGATGGAATATCTAAAAGAAAGTTCCGCGGGGATCAACGGGAATGTGAGCCTGGCGGGATGTGGTTTTAGTCGGTAAAAACCCGACATACCTCCGGATCGGTCCAGAGGTATCTTTTGAAGATTTGCACCTTCCCAACCACCAACCAAAAAAAAAAACCCACACTTACATATGCCTGCCCATTATGGTACCACATCTCACCCCCCCAAATGGAGAAATTACGAGTTGTCGAACGAAAATGTTTCCGGTTTATCACGCACCCCCTACTTCAAGAACATACCTGATCTTATCCCTTACTACCCTCCATCAAAACAAGAAATCCCACATCCACATAAACAAAATCATAATCACATTGTAAATATTATTTTTAAGTCATAATCAAATTGTCACTATTATTGCAATATTAAGTATTGTAGATTGTAAATAAGATTAGATTAAGTTATGTTAAGTAATTTTAGATAGGCTAAGCTAAAATAAACAGAGTTCCTGGTTTGTTTTTCTGACCTTTTCCAGGAAAAATAAAAATTACAAATGTTCAAATCCCATTAAATCCTAAGCACCTATAAAAAACTGTTTGGAAAATGTTAACAAGTAATATGTAAACAATTATTATATAACCAATCTATTATAAGTTAACTGTATTACTTATTGTAACTTTTAATGTTCGGTCAAATAAATGCAGGAAATAAAAAGAAAGTATTCGATTTGTGGAAATATTATGAATTATGAGGTTGTAGGAAAAGTAGTGATTTGGAATCGCTACAACCGGTGATTCTTTGTTCTTTTTCCTTATTTTTATTCCACTGGTTGAACTGAAAAGTTGCTCCGGTAACTTGATCGTTTATCTAATGGTAAGATCAGTTGTAGTGTAGTGGTTGTAGTGTGTCCGGAATCATCTCCGCTCACATACGGGGCCAACAATTCTCCTTAAGGCCTTCCTCTCGAACGCAACTAAGAGTTCAGAGTGCCTTTTATTGATCCATACATGAATTACTGGTAAGACCATGGTCTTGTACAGTAGTACCTTGGACGTTCTGGATAAATTTCGCGATTTAAAGAGCTTTGATAGACCATTGTAGACTTTGTTGGATTTGATCAGCCGTTCGCGTATTTCTCTTCCATATTGTTATCGGCTGATACTATTGACCCAAGGTAGTTAAAGGATTGCACTACTTCAAATTCGTGCTCCACTACCCTGAGAGTTTGACCAACGTTACGTCTTCTCTTTGCAGAAGTTGTCACCATGTACTTAGTTTTCCCCTCATTAATGTCCAGCCCCAGTTTTTGTGCCGCCTGCTCGATCTGGGTGAAAGAGGCCTGTACAGCCGAATCGGATCTACCGATGATGTCGGTGTCATCTGTGTAGGCAAGTTTCTGGCTGAAGTTGCTGACAACAGTCCCTCTAGTTGTTACGCCAGAGTCACGGATTGCTTTCTTCAACGCCAGGTTGAAGTCCATTATATATGTTTATTGGTTTGGCACAATCCCGCTATTTTTACTTGACTAGTTACGTTGGCCATGGTCAACCTACAGAGTCGTATCAATTTGTTTGTAATGCCAAACTCTCTCATGGCATTATATAGATCTATCCTGGCTATGCTGTCGTAGGCGGCCTTAAAGTCTATAAATATATGATATAATGGAATCTTAAATTCCTGACATTTTTCCATCGCCTGCCTAAGGGTGAATATCTGATCAATGGCTGATTTACCTGGGATAAAGCCACACTGATATTGAGCAATGATGACTTTAGCGTATGGGGCTATCCGATCTTGTAGGATAGTGGAGAGTATCTTATAGGCGGTACTTAGCAATGTTATATCCCTATAGTTGCTGCACACTGTGATATCTCCATTCTTATGTATGGGGCAAATTATACCACGACGTCAATTTTCCGGCATCTCCTCTTGCTCCCATACGTGCACCACGATCTCATAAATTGCTTGATGTAACGCTGCCCCTCCTTGTTTGATCAGCTCAGCTGGTATGCTCTGAACTCCAGGGGCTTTATTTGATTTGAGCTGTCTTATGGCTTTTAATGTTTCCTCAATGCTTGGTGGCGGCAGCAGTTGGTCTTGATTTTGCATTGGTGGAGTCTCCAATTCTTCTGTGAACTGACCATTTAGCAATTCATTGAAGTGCACTTCAGGGTCGGTGATCAGATTACCCTCTTTATCCTTGCAGTAAGTGCAACGTGGTGTGTACCACGACATACTGCGGATTATTTGGTAGAACTTCCGCGTCTGGTGCGGACATCGCTCTCTACTTTTATCTATTTCACAGACAAGGTTTTTTTCCCAGGCACTTTTCTTTTGTCTGTGAAATCTTTTTTCAGATCTTCTAAACTCTTTGTATTTCTCCTCGCGCACACGCGTCCTATGAGACTGCTGCATTGCCCGATATGCAGAATTCTTACGTTCAGTCATCATCATCAAACCAGTCGCTCCGATCTCTGCGACTACCGCCTAAGATGTAGTTGGCAGTACTAATGACAGTATTCTTAAGGCGTTTCTCTTCTACGCCTGGCATTCTGGCCCCAGGACTTACTCTTCCTCCGTCGAGCTCTTCGAGGGGCGAGTCCTAGCGCGTGACTAAAGGGGTTACTGGTTATTCTTATTGCGGAAGACAGCCGTGTTGATTCGAACCTGTTCCGCGGATGCAATACGTCTCGGTAGGGCAATCCGCGCTCGGAAAACTGTATCAACAAGAGTCTACGTTTGTGCCTCGGTACGTTCGTATCGACATCAGGCTCGAGGAGTGGTGGCGATCTATCAACACATGGTGAATTTGGTAGCGAGTGACTCCATCAGATAATACCGAGGTGTCTTTGTGGATGTATAGCGTTTGAAATAATAGTGAAGAAGAACGTATGATTCGAACTGACGCTATCACAGTTTGAATCACCAAAAATTGAACCTAAGCGTTACCCATCAGGCTACTGGCCGATTTTAGAATTTGATTTTTAAACTCGACTATACTCCACTGATGTGAATTGTTATGTTATCGCTAAGGTATACGGCTCTGATGTATTTTCTTATTCGATTTTTCGTTCGGTGCTCTTCACTATTTTGCTTGTGAATTGTGTATGTATCTGTTAGAGTCGCCACACCACTCCCTCCGCAGTAACTTCGTTAGGATCAGAGAACGAGAGAACGTCGGAGGCTGTGCTCTATGCGGAAGTCGTGATCGTGTGTGAAGTTCTGTTTACTACGGGAAGTGTGTGCTGCGTGTACAGATCACGTCGTAGTCACCAATTATAGCGTTTGAAATAATAGTGAAGAAGAACGTATGATTCGAACTGAAGCTATGACAGTTTGAATCACCAAAAATTGAACCTAAGCGTTACCCATCAGGCTACTGGCCGATTTGTGAATTTGATTTTTAAACTCGACTATACTCCACTAGTGTGAATTGTTATGTTATCGCTAAGGTGTTCGGCTCTGATGTATTTTCTTATTCGATTTTTCGTTCGGTGCTCTTCACTATTTTGCTTGTGAATTGTGTGTGTATCTGTTAGAGTCGCCACAGATGTCTTTACGCGGAAACCTGATACTCGCGAAGGCCAAGTTTTTTGATGCTGCTAGTTCGATGACTCGTAGTCCATTGTCATTAGTGTTCTCATGCAAACTATGGGAACCTACGTAGTGCCTTGTTATGTCTCCCAATCGCCGTGCTTCCTCTATCAAGGGAAGAGCGTGGAGGTTTTATTTTTATTTTTAGTGTTCATATTTATTTACACAACTCAAACTATATTTAATTTATAATACAACTCTACAATCAAAACTCTTCTTTTAAAACTCTTCTCAAGACTCTTGATTCAAAACTCTTCTATCTCTCAACTCTGCTTTTCTCAAACTTTCTCTAACTGTGTTTCTTCTCAAACTGTATAATCTCAACTAACTTCAACTCGTCTGTATCTCAACTGACTGACTTCGAACTCCAAACTCAAACTTTACTTCTCAACTGTCTGAACTGAACTCAACTTCTGAACTATTGTTTCTCAACTGTATTTCTTCTCGACTAAACTCAAACTCCTCCGAACTCTCTATTTCTCAAACTGACTGTACAATAAAATTTTCCCTCTTCTTATAGAACTTTGAGATCTAATTTACTGTAAATTATAATATGAACAAAATCAATTTTATCAAAGTATTATTTAATCTACTGTGACTTTTAAATTTTGAATAAACTTTGAACGAAAATCAAAGAGCCATGTTTCAAATGAAAAAAGGGGCATGTTATGAAATGTACTGGAACTGGCTTGATATAGAATATTGTGGATGTTTATTTATGATATGTATCAAATGAGAATGTTAGATATGTAAGGAGAATGTTTTAAGGATGTGTTAGATAAATAATGAGACTCAGTATTAAACTTAATAGTAAGGACAGTAGTATTCTGGAATTCAACAGCCTGAAAACCGGATCCCGACCAATTTTGGCATTCAAATCACCCAGAACGATTTTCACATCGTATCTTGGGCAGGCATTGGGGACCAGTTCGACATTCTCGTACTATTCTTCCTTTTCCTCTGTAGGTCCGTGAACGTTTATGAGGTTTATGTTCTTAAACTTGCCTCGCACGCGAAGAGTGCATAGCTTTTCGTTTATTGCCTTAAAGCCGATGATGGCAGGCTTCAGTTTTTGGCTGACTCGAGGCATGGTGTTTTGCATGACAGCTATAATAAATGTCATACTCGTTTTTTTTGAATAACACCACTCCCCGTCCATCTTATTTCCTGCAATGATGTTATGACGGCCTTATATTCGGACAGGGTATCGGCTAGCTGCTGTGCAGCTCGAGCTCTGTATAGTGAGAGAAAATGATTAAATCGTTTAGCCATTTTCGTGTCCCTGGTCGTCGTCGTGTATCCGGTCCAAACCCGGGGCTTGTTAAATTTTCCATAATAATTTGTTTTTACGGGCAAGGTTATTAGCATTGCTCCAACCTTTCACAGATGTCGCTGCATGCATTGGTTCACTACTTGGCGGGTGCCTAAGTAGCTATCCAGGGCTATCACGTGGAGACTGCCCGTAAACTTGGATTGAACAGGGACAAGGATCTTCCCGGCCTTCGACGGGTTGAAAGAAATCAGTGACTTTGCCCTGTATGTTCGCTCCCATCTCCCCCAAGTGAATCTCATCCTATCTCAATTATTTTTTTTTCAACGTCAGATGTTCCCCCGGTCAGTCATCTCGGCCCCCTCCTATTTATCCTAACCATTAACGATATAGGCTCTAGTATCAATCACTCCTTCACCTCGCTTTACATGGATGATACCAATATTTTCAAGACAATCCGCTCTTCCCTAGACTCGTCACTTCTCCAATCGGATATTGACAGCTTTTCGACTTGGTGCAAAATAATTCCTAGAACTGAATATCACCAAATGTCACACAATCACCTTCTCACGGAAGTGCCCCCCACCCAGCCACGCACCTATCTCCTACTGAACCAAACGATGACATCGGTTGAATCGATTAGCGACCTGAGCGTCCTATGCGACAAGTAGCCCAAATTTACCGCACATATTGATGACATAATCCTTAAGGCCAATGCCGCCCTTGGCTTTGTCAAACGCTGGTCGAAGGAATTCTTAAACCCCTACGTCACCACCCACTCTACATAACTTTTGTCGCACACTGCTCGAATATGCTAGTCAGGTCTGGTCCCCGTATCAATTGTCTCACATTCGCAAGATTGAGAGCGTTCAAAGTCGTTTCTTGGGACTCTACCACCATACACAAGCCATCTCCCTTTAATCAGTCTTAACACACGTGAAGAGCGCAGAATCCACGCAGACATCATCTTAGTCCATGGTCTTCTGTCAGGCTCAATCACTTGTCCAATCCTGCTCTCCTCTATAACATTTCACACAAACCCCCGTAACGTACGTAACCCTCGACTCTTTTACTTGCCCGCCCATCACACTTCTTATGGCGCTAACGAACCCATCTGGCATACGCTACAGCGGGCCAACTCTTTCCCCACCTTCTTCGATTTAAACTTCTCCACTCCCGCTCTCAACTGACGTCTCCGAAGATACCCGTCCGAACCCCTGCTTTAAAGTTTAAGTTAGTATATAAGGTATTATATTAATTTACGCTTGGGTTAAGCCTTAATAAGTAAGGGTTCTGCCCTCACTAAACTAAACTAAAAAAAAAACGATTAATTGACTACCCATTTACCCATTTCATATATTCCTTAATCAGCCGATAGTGCGTGATTGGTTAGCTCGGGTATAAAGAAAATTGCTTGATGCTTACGTATCTGATAGAGGGGTTTGAATCTCGGGCGAGGTCGTTGACTCTCGCATTTCTCAATCATTCATTTTAATAGGCTTCCTTTTTCTTTTTCCCACTTTTTCCGTTTTCTTCCCCTCTCTTACTGGATTTTTCATTCTCTATCCATACGCTTCCTCTCCTTTCTGCATTGTTTTATCCCCAATTAAAGTGGAAAACTGTTTTGAGCCGGACTGAACACTCCCTAGCATTATCTTCTCCACGATCAATCATCGTTGAGTTGTGCGTATCCTGCCATGTTGTGTGACAACATTCGCTATACACATCGACGAGATGATCCTGAAGACGAACTTATCACCGGGATTTGTCAGACTATATTGCTCTGTATTAGGTTACCCCGCCCTCTACTCGAAATCGCCAGTCGAACAAAGTATCGATATCAGCGAGTTCATATGTTTAAAATTGAAACCATTCAACAACGACTTCTTCGATTGGCCCTTCGAGCACTGCCATGAAACGACCTGGTTGCCATATCGCTTGAAACTTATTTATTTACATATTCTCGCAGTAACTTGGAGAGCATTATCTTCATTCATCGACTTCTCTGGGGTACAGTGAGTGTTCCGTTCTTTCAGGGTCCCCTTTTTCGATGTTAACTTTCGTCATTTATGGTTTTTCTAACGAGTGTTCCAATGTGTGTGTGTGTGAAACCCCACGTTGGGGGCCAATTATAGTGTGAAGCCCCACGCCGAACGTCAATTGTAATGTGAGCCCCCACGCAGAACGAGTTTACACTGAGGTTAGGTGATGCCAAGTGTGATCGGTTTGGCCCAAGGGTCTAGAGCCAAATGGAAACTGAGTATGGAAGTGGCTCAGAACCGGGAGTCATTTATAGTTCTTGGAAATATTGTGCGTGCGTGTGTTCGGTGTGTTAGCAGTAGACCCTATGGGATGGGTCCAGGAATCCTCTATGATCCACGTTGTTGTGAAGGGTACTGTTTTGTACTGAAGAAGAAATTGTGGTGGTCGGATCCGAATAGACCGAAAGAGAGAAGGGTCAAGAACGCAAGACTCCCGTACAAGTAGGTTCCCGCTGTTTTGATATGCAGGAACATATGGGAAAGACGTACGATATTCCAGATCGGATTATTGCTTATAGCAGAAAAGCTTAACTTTGGTGTGAACTTTGTTGCTCCACTTCAAAATATTGTGCAGTTGCTTAGACCGACCGAGGCCCTTTGAAAAATGTGGGTCACATGTTTGATGAAATTCTCTTTTGAGGTATAAATGTCCCCAAGATATTTCATCCTGCCCTGTGATCTAACCGTAGTACCTCCTACTTGTATTCGAATATTCTGTGAATATCGTGAAGTAAGTTGGGAGGGTTTACTACTCAGAATTATAGCTACTGCTTTGACTATGATACTGATACAGTTCGTCCAGGTGGCGGTTACTCAACTTGCCTAGCTAGCGTCACGCCTTTGTATAGTCAACTTAACGGTATTTTAACAAAATTTATCATTGAACTTGCAGCTGGGGTTTCGGACATATAAATTATTGTACTTAAACAATAAGCTTTCGAACATGACAATCGCTCGAAAGCTTTCGGATTCGAATTTAATTGTTTAAGCTTTAAATTAGATAGCTTTATGAAAGGCTTTAGAAATAAACTCAATACTTTCATAACATAATTCAATGAGGAAATTAGTTGAAAAATGGGTTTAAGTTTTAAAAAATGTAAAGTAACCAAATAAATAAAACTAGGTAGCTTTATGAATAGCTTTACAAATATATTTCAATACTGTAACTTTCATTATATAATTCAATGAGGAAATAGATTTAAAAAAATTAGGGCGTTTTTCATTTCATTTTTTCTTTGATAAGTTTAGCCTTTGGCAATTTCAACTGTAGAAAAACAATGCAAGAATGTGTTAAAGTTATTGAAACCTAATACGAAAATAGGCGTTCAAATACAAATCAATTTCGGGAACTTCGAAATTTTTTAGTAAACATAATTGGGCGGCTGACAGCGGAATAATAAGTGTCAGTCAAGAGTCAAGAAGAAAAGAACTGACAGCGTAACACGAGGATCGATGTTAAGGGAAGTGTAAATAACACGTGTAGAATAATAAGTAAAAATAAAGTAAATCCATTAAACCAGGAAGAACGAGCTTTTGCAGTTTGGTTTAAATTATTTCGCGATCCAGAGATCGGACCTAGGGAGCCGCTAAATGTAAAGCCGAAAATCCGTTACAATATTGTAGCGAGCTTAGGTTTCGCTGGATTAATTATTTTGAATAAATAAGAGCCGTTAAATCGATTTTGAATTAATATAACACTTTATTCGTCCGTTAATAACAACTGTTATTTCTAACGTACACTTAACGATTTCTTGACTTATCGCTTTCGTACTAATTCTTTACTTATCGCTTGCTTCACTTTCTTACTTATTACTTCTTACTACCGTACTTATCGCTTGCTTCACTTTCTACTTCTTACTCGTCTCCATGATCTGTGTGCGACATATTTATACCGTTTCGATTCCGTCCGTTCCATAGCCTCGAATTTTCTACTGTTCATAGTCTCCAGTTTTCCAGTACTTTATAGAATATTCTAGTACTTTGTTTCGGACTTTCTCGAATATTCTAGTACTGATTGTCATATGCGTCACAATATGATTGTGTTTTATTTACTTATAACATCGTTTATTCCTATGGGATATACTATACTGGCCCAAATTGCATTTTACGGCCCGCTCTTCCCCATGCACCTATCTAAGTTCACTGGTCTCTCCTGGGTTAACAAAAGTCGCCAGTCGGTCACGATGTACCACTTTCATCTTGGCGTTCGGTCTTCGCTGAATCCTATAGACAACGTCGTTAATTCTTGTGAGAGTCTTATGCGGTCCTTCTCAATGTTGCTGCAACTTCGGAGACCTTCCTTTTTGCCGATGAGGGCTATAAAGCCACACGTTATCGCCTGCATTAAATTCGAATGCATTGGCTCGAACGTCGTACCTTGTTTTCATCCTGTCACTGGACACCTTGATTTGCTTTCGAACCAAATGATGAATCTCATCGAGGCGATTTCTCCATTCAACTACGTAGTCTTCGGTTTTATCTATGGCGTCTGGAGGTATTCCCAATCGCAGATCGGCTGGTAATCGTATCTCTCGCCCAAATATAATTCTTGCTGGAGAATAGCCCGCAGTATCGTGATTAGCCGATCTATAACTCATGAGAAAGGTTTGTACATATTTGTCCCAATCTCGTTGGTGATCACTACCGACCTTCGATAAATGCTCTTTCATTGTTCGGTTGAACCTTTCGATCATTCCGTCTAACTGCGGATGTAAGGGTATGGTCCTGGTTTCCCTTACGCCCAGTGCCGCACAGATGCCTTGAAATGTCTGTGATTCGAAGTTTCGGCCTTGATCGGAATGAAGCTCACAGGAGACCTCCATATCTGCTGATCCAATTATTGATAAGCTGCTCAATAACGCTTGTTGCTTCTTGGTTTGGAATTGGAAGGACTTCTGTGGGGTTTCTCTGTTCTACATGAGAACCAACCCACAATTCCAACCACAATTTCCACCTTATTTCGACCGCTTTCAGCGCGTCATACATACCTATTTCCTTTATATGCTATTCACCTGAAATAACATGTTTTCCCCAAGGATGCATAGCTAAACTCATTATCCTATGCAGATAATGCATAATTGAGTTTAGCTACTATCTTCGCCATACGGCAACACTATTGTTCTAACCATGGGATTTCCACCGGAAATTCCATTCGTATTGGTTAGCAACAACCAAGTCAAACCAAGCGACGCGGTTGCAGCATCATCCATTGGCTTGGGTATTTACCAGCATTCCATAGAGTTTTTCCCACGGTATTAATTCCCTAGCCGATTCGGAATCCTATTGACTTTTCCCAGATCACCCATTCGCTTGGGATCAACGATCTCTTTTTGCAGGTGAATAGGATCAGCTAGGTTCTTCTCTCCTTCGCAGTTCTGTCTTTCCACGGTTCAATGTTCTCTGACTACACCATAGCCGTACCACTGGGTCAGTAGGTCATGTCAGTAGCTGCATTTGATACCAACACACACAACCAAAGCTACCTCGAGATCACAGCACATCGTGTTTCTGTTCTCTCATTCTCCACGTCCGTCAATTACCAATCAACTGAAGTTACCACACTCCAACGAGCGAAGCTGAGAGAGCATAGGCGTGGTCTCTTTTGGTTGCCTTGTGTGTAAAAACAGAATTTCACCCTTAATCCAACAGCCACATCTCAACTATCATTGCGAGCAGTCACGCGTAGAGTAACATCTCAATCGTCATCGCAGTCGGACGGCGTTAGACCAGAGTCGATATTCATCTCTCGTAGAGTGCTCACACACAAGTCATTTATAAAATTAAATTAAACGGGAATAAGTGCTAGAAACCGAAATTATAATGCATCAAAAATGTCAACTACAAAAATGAAAAGTGTACATATGTAAATGAACAAAAATTATTTCGAAATACATAGGCAACAATAAAAGAAACTAAAGTTACAACAAGACAAATTTTAGTGTTTCTATATTCACGTTTCTCCTCGGTGAACGGTTTGTGGCGGATCCCATTTCAATTGCATAGTGACGTTGGTGGTGTAAGTGAACCAGAGTCATACGTTGACTTCAAATACTTTTTCACCCCCACACTTCCACCCACTTGCTAAAATAATCCATGATGACCAACATGTATTTGTTGTTGTCGTTGGTTTTTGGAAATGGTCCTGAGATATCAATCGCAATTCGCTCGAAAGGGGCGCCCACGTTGTACTGTTTCATAGCGCTCCTTGGTTTTGCTGTTGGCCCTTTGGTCGCAGTGCAAGTTATGGACTTTATACACCAAGACTCGACGTAATCTCTCATGGGAAGCCAGTAGAATCGAGATCGTAATTTTGAAAGTGTCTTATTAACTCCCAGGTGTCCACCGGAGGCCCCGTCGTGCATTTCTGTTAGTACAGCCTTCACTTTTGATGGTGGGACTACAATCTGCATTCGATGGGATTTTCCGTCCGCGGCTTCCCATTTACGCTTTAGAATTCCATCTTCCACCAGCAAGGAATTCCATTGTGCCCAATATGCCTTAAATGTTCCACTCTTGTCGGAAATATTGTTCCAAGTTGGACGCTCGTTCTTTTCTTTGTGTTCCAGGATTAGCGATATATCTTCATCCTGAAGTTGAGCTGCGCGTATAGTATCACTCGTCCACCCATCTAGTACTTCGACTTGTACATTTCGCAGGTCGTACGCCTCTTCTTTCTCTTCCGCTTTATGACAATGTTTAAAATCTGGCTTACATCGTCTTCTTGATAGAGCATCAGCGTTATTATGCACCTTCCCTTGCTGAATTGAGCTTATCATTGTTGCGACCGGCTCTTTGGACGCATTTAGTATTCTGACAGGTACAATGTGTTTCTTCACCTCAGGTTGTTCGGTTGATAGTCTCCTCTTATGACAAACGCATGAACAACAATTCTCACTCGATGTTTCATTCATTCGTCGACGTTTCCTACAGTCAACAGAAATGTGGCCGACTCCGCTGCATGTCCAGCACTTCATAACAGGTCTCGGGATACTCCGTTATACATGCCCGATTCTTTGGCAGGATCATTCCTGGACGGACATTTCTCGGACTCTATATATACTCCTGGTAGCCAGTTTAGCAGATTCATATGCCAATGCGAACACCAGTATTTCATTAATCGTCTTCTTTCCCGCCAAACGAACGGCCTGTTGCAAGTCCCGATCTTAGAGTGCGTTTATAAATGCATCCATTGCTACCTCGTTCAGAAATTCCTTAGTCATATTTGTATAATATAAGACAAGTTTGCCAATCGGTCGTCTGCCTGCAACTGTTGAAGATTTTCTCCCGGTTTCTGCGTTCTGCTCCGCAGTTGCATGCGGTAGATCTGCTGCATGTGGTTGTCTCCATACCTAGCATCAAGGCCGTCTCTTATCGCTTGGAAGTCTGTTTGCTTCTCTGCTGGTATGGTTTGTAGCAATTCTGCAGCCGCCCCGCGGATTGACAAGATTAGTGATGTTGATTTTTGCTCATCCGACCACTTATTATAATTGCCCGCGGCGTCAAACTGACGTATAAATACGGAGAAGGGTCCCGTTCCATCGAATGTTGGCGGTTGCATCCTTGTATGTTTGTAGTCATGTTGATTGCTAGGCGATGTCTTATTTCTCTCAACACACTCAAGTCTCTTTTCGATTCGCGCTATTTCATCGGTGACTTTTAGGTCCAGATTTTCTACTTCGTTTCGAATTTCTTCCTTAAAGTGTTGAAAATTACATTTCATCCACTGCGTTTGGGCATCCAACTTTGCCTTAAACTCTGCAGCTCGCGCGTCCAATTTTGCATTAACGTCTGTAGCTCGCGCATCCAATTTTGCATTTTGCGCGTCCAGTTTTGTCATCATCATCCTGAACATCTCCATTACATTGGCACCATCTTGACTCGCTGTTTCTTCTCCATCCGGACAGTCTGGCCCAATCGTAAAAACATATGTGTCGACATCAATACCTTCTTCCTCCATTGCTTCTTGTAGACGCTGTCGAAGAATTTGCTTCTGTCCTCTGCTATCCAGATTCCGGTACTCAAGTTCCTTCTTCAACTCAGGAACGCGAAGATCCTCTAAATGTCGATTTGACATCGTTACAGCACACTTTCACAGACTTATTTACTTCACTAATAATTAATCCCACTTCTGACACCAATTGTAGCGAGCTTAGGGTTCGCTGGATTAATTATTTTGAATAAATAAGAGCCATTAAATCGATTTTGAATTAATATAACACTTTATTCGTCCGTTAATAACAACCGTTACTTCTAACGTATACTTAACGATTTCTTGACTTATCGCTTCCGTACTTATTCTTTACTTATCGCTTCCGTACTTATTCTTTACTTATCGCTTGCTTCACTTTCTTACTTATTACTACTTACTGCCGCACTTATCGCTTGCTTCACTTTCTACTTCTTACTCGTCTGCATGATCTGTGTTCGGCGTATTAATACCGTTTCCTCATTCTGATTCGGTGTTTCGTTTCCGTCCGTTCCATAGCCTCGAATTTTCTACTGCTCATAGTCTCCAGTTTTCCAGTACTTTATAGAATATTCTAGTACTTTGTTTCGGACTTTCTCGAATATTCTAGTACTGATTGTCATATGCGTCACAATATGATTGTATTTTATTTACTTATAACGTCTTTTATTCCTATGGGATCTCAATTTATGTACTGGCCCAAATTGCATTTTACGACCCGCTCTTCCCCATGCACCTATCTTATTTCTTTTCTTTTTCAACCGCACTCCCAAACAATCGCCATCGTAAAATAGATCTTCTTTGCCATTTTCCTCCTACTTTTCAATAAATGTACCCCAATTAAACTGAATGAAGGGGAACTTTTGCTCCTTTTAAATCAAATTAAATCATCAACAATAATAAAAAAATGAATATGGCCTCAACATTTGCCAATGCAAGCAACATACTTTCTTTTAAATATGTTTATCCATAAAAAAGATAGGAAAAATAGTTTTTTTAAATGTTTATTTACATAAATATTATTACACTTTTTTGTTTCTTAGTCAAAATAAACATAAAACTGTAATCTCTTCTTGTTGTTGTTTTAATATATAAGGCCGTAGTGGAACGCAATACATATCATATTAATAAAAAAATAG
This sequence comes from Microdon myrmicae, assembly GCA_963931805.1. Classification (NCBI taxonomy): domain Eukaryota; kingdom Metazoa; phylum Arthropoda; class Insecta; order Diptera; family Syrphidae; genus Microdon; species Microdon myrmicae. The sequence continues at coordinate 78,013,300 of OZ007499.1, forward strand.
AAATATAATCATCTGGGTAAATTAAAGTGGCTACGGCAGCATCACGGCCTCAATTATGCACACAAAACATAATAGATTATTGGCAACACAATATAAACGCATTAATTGTTAATAAATGCTGTCAAACTAGCACTGTCATTGCCAGTACCAAGCTGTCAACAAGCGTTAATATATCTTCCAAACTAATAATTACTTTTTAAAGTAAAATGTTACATGGCTACAAGTTCGTTTATTAGAATATAATATACTTTTAAGGATGAATCGTGAAGCAGTTTTAAATATACTTAATTCCCTTAAATCTTCAACAGACAAGAAGAAGGTCCTTAAGGATTTAGTCAAGTTAAGAACAGACTTGGTCAAGGACAAAGATGGTGTCATTTTATTTCAGGAATGTAACGCCGTACCATTTATGGTACGATTCCTTAAAAAACCACACGAACAAATACTTGAAGTTGTTCTCAGTATTTTAGGAAATTGCTGCACTAATCCTGAATGCTGCAAAGAGGTCAGTATAATAAGAGTTCACGTTCAAAATATATAATACATACAATCATCCTATTGCTAGGCTTTAACCAACAATGTGATTGTTGCTCTTACAACTATTCTGAAGAGTATTCCGAATGTTGTAATCCAATGCAGAGCTTGCAGACTGTTGGGTAATCTTGCCAAGTTTTATAGTGGATCTTTCTCCAATCATTTCTCCACCCTGGCGAGTGCTTTATCACAAACATTAGACGAAAATTCCGATATCCAGACACTATTTATGTGTATGAGAGCAATACGATTACTTCTTTCGGAAAGAATGTTCGCCAGACATTTCCTTGAGGGGCAATGTGGATATCCAAAGATTGTAGAGAAACTTGGAAACATTATTAAAAAGACCGAAATCATAGAATCAAATGAGGTAAAGGAAATGTATGCACCGCCGTCACTAGCTGGATTGAAGACGAAGATTCATAGCGAGAAATACTTTGAGGAAGTATCACGTCATCTGGAAGGTGTTCGCAATGATGTCTTCTACAAGGAAACGAATGCTTCACTGATATTTGATACATACTATCAGATGCCAGCCGATAAGGCGTCAGAAGAATTAGTGCAGGAGATTCTTAAGTGCTTAGTCGCTGCATCGCAATCTAGTTTGATTGCTAAGATGTGGAATGTAAGTGCCTGTATTGTGAGGCAGTTCTAATTTGTCAAGCTTCTAATTGGTTTTTTTTTGTCTAGGTGATAAGAAAAGACACTGGTCTTGAGATCGTGGTATTCTTTACGGAAAAAACTAACAAATTTCGACCTATAGCTTTAAAGATTTTGTCGAATCTATCGAAACACTCCAATGCAGACAATGTGTTGGGCACATCAAATGCCGTTCTAGCAACCTGCAACCTTATTGTCGCGGAAGACTTGGGTAAGTTTTTGCCAATGTTGACATTCATCATCATCATCATCGGCTCTACAACCGGAATCCGGTCTTGGCCTTATTTAGCAAGTAATGTGATAAATTTTCCATAATTTGTTTTTCCGGGTAAGGTTATTAACCTTGCGCCAAATGCTGACATTGGAGAGTTCTTATTGCATGTTATTTGAAGGCTTACAATGTAGTCAACTTATTTACAGCAAAAAATCGAAAATGTCGTTGAGAGCTGAAAGTTTGTATGTGAGCCCCCCGATTACCGATTGCTCCGATTAACATTACTTGTTTTAATGCCACACTATTTACTATTACTATTAACTATTACCATTTATTGACCTGTATGAACCCAGAAGTTCATGACCTCACCGACTAAACTCCGCCATCGTTCCCTGCCCTGTGCACTCTCCTTCCACGTTTGACCATCTGATCCGATCTCCTCAAGGTCAAACGTTACAATGTCCTCCCATCTCCGCCGCGGCCGTCCTGCCGGTCTCTTTCCCGTTGGTCTACCGTCAAGAATTCTACGCACGGTCCTATCGTTCCCCATTTGCGCCACATGCCAAGCCCATCTTAATTTTCGCGACCTGATTACTCTCACTATTGTAGGTTTGTGGATAGCTCTCCCAGTTCGTGGTTGTGGAGTTTCCTCCATTGTCCTGCCTCCTCGTCATATTTACCGCCAAAGATACCCCTTAGAACTTTATTCTCAAATACGCGGAATTTGTTTTCTTCCCATTTTGTGAGACCCCATGTTTCCCACCCGTATAGAGCAATCGGCATGATTATGGTTCTATAGACACGGAACTTTATGTTACGTGACAGTGTGTGGAGGAAGTATGGTGCGCCGACGTACGGCGCTGGTTCACTTCCTTCCCCCATCATGATAGTTCCACTGTCACGACATCAGAGAAAAAAACTGTTCACCAGAAAAAGAAATAATAAAACACTAGCGCAGTGTTTTTGGTTATTAATAGTTGTTTATTGATACGTATCATACTGCACTTAATTAGTTTAATGCTAATTACACCGACGATGAAACGGATGTACAAAAAGAAAATATAAGACGGTGCACACTACTTGTATGACATTAAACTTTTAATTGATAACGCCATTATACTGGAGGCACAAGAAGGGATTACTTTTTAATTATGGCACGCTTACTCGACTCGACTTAGTAATATTCGCGTCTCCGTGCGCACTGGGGAGCGGGAGCGATCACGACCTGCTCGGTTGGTGTGTGGAACAAGACTCAGCGATGTCAATTCGCTAGGAAAAGCAAATTCGGCCGGCGGTACGGGCTGTCTTAATTTAGGGTATGTTTCCTATTGCAAGAGAAACGTGAAGTCTCTCTTTGAGGTAGGTAACCGGATCTCATAGAGGAGATCATGATGGTATTCATCTATGTGTGAACATTGGTTCTTTCATGGGACAAGGCCATGAGAACGAAGCTGAAAAAAATCAAAAGGGATAATGGGCATCAATGAGATGTGAGTTCGGCTAAGTAAACAAGCCGTATCTCATTGGGTGCTAATGGATTTCTGTTTGCTCATGCCGCGATGTCATGAGGAACGGATCCAGGAAAATTAAAAGACATACAGGAATGTGTGAGCTGAGAGTTCAACTGAGTAAACAAGTTGGAACTCATTAGATGCTAGATGCATTTGGGATACTTGAAACAACTTGAATTGTTTGTCGTATCGCCAAAATGCCGGAACAGCGTTGTTTTGTTTGCACATGATGCGTGCTAAGGAAATTGGTTTTAGCGTCTATTGCCGTAATTGTATGCAGCTGCGGCAAGAAGCTGCTAGGGGTTGCTTTGTCGTTGGGTGAAAAGGTCGCCAGCCAATGTGTATGTAAGGAAATTTATTATACGCATAATACGGCTGGGAAGAGGCGACGCAATGATCATTATCCCTGGTTATGATGGTTACATGGTACTGTAACCGATATGTTTTTTTTTTCAGGTATATGAGGTTTGTTCATTAAGGAATTCTAGGAAAGCAAATATGATGCTTTGAATTATGAATGCCTGAGAGTCCTTTTAGGAAATTTTCTGCCGATGCGTTGGAGAATGCCCTTGTGAAAGGAAAATGCTTTGATGCGGGGAGATTGGGGTGCAAATATGGGTTGCGACTATAGGGGTTCTTCAGGTGAGCTTTAAGAACCCCCACAACAGCAGTTTACTGACTGCGAGCCAACTAGCGTTGCCGGAATGCAGTTTTTGTTAATTTCCTTCGACATTTCGTTACAGGCCGTCAGTATCGTTCCCAGATATTTAAATTCTTTAGCTTTTTCGAATATGTTGCCTCTTATGTTTATATCTGTTCCCTGAGGTCCACATGCTCTCGCCGTAATCATGTATTTTGTTTTGTCTTCATTTATTACTAGGCCCACCTCTTCTGCCGCTTGCATGATGATTTCACAGTTTTTTTATACAGTTTCTAGATTATCGCCCAGAACGGCGATGTCATCCGCATATGCGAGCACTTGTGTGAGCCCGTTCAGAGATGATCGGGACATGTTGTCGTCTTTTATCTTTCTGATGACATGTGGGGAGGAAGTATTGTGCCTGGCACGGACACTCCGTTTCTAATTAATCGTTCCCTCGAGCACTACACGTTCCGCCGAAGCAAAGAAAACGCCAAACACCGGACAAGTAAAAAAACGCACAACACGGGATTTCTATTGTTTATTTTTATTTATTTTGCGGTAGCACTACGTGAAGGTTACTATGTGGAGTTAATAAAAACACAATCTTCGAAGACAATATAAAATTCGACATGGCTGTTACAAACACTGCTGGTACGGACTAGCTTTAGATTAATAATTTAACACAACACTCGCCACGACTCGGGGTATATTAAAGGTCACCGTGCGCAACGGTGAGCGGGAGATCGCGTGTGACCAGCGTGGCCGACGGATGGAAGACGACTCCACGAGGATAGAACTCTGACATGAATTCCATCCTAGGTTAGGGTTAAAGAAAGGGAAGAGAGAGAAAAACTTTTCTCTTAAGGGTGTGGCCGCCACAGAGATGCAATCTTTCAGTGCAGTGGGGTGCGTGCCTAGAACAAAGAAAGGCATAAAGTGCATTCCTAGGATACGATTTCGGTAAAGCAAATAAACCGAAATCGTCGGATGCTAATGGGATCTTTGTTGGAACATGTGCGGTTAAACAAAGAGACGACGCGACGATGCGATGTGGAAATGTGCTAATTGTTTGGTGGACGAAACAAATCCCTTGCTTGCATTTGTATATGCCGGGGAATTCGTTTGTGGGAAACGGATTCTATATTTGCATTGTTTATGCTTTGAATTCAATTGATGCCAAGATGCGGAATGCGTATTTGCTTTGGTTTGCACATTGTGCGGGTCAGAGAATTTTATTGCTGGGAGAAAAAGGTCACCGGCCAATGTGCACGTAAAGTAATTTATTGTACACATGGCGAAGTTGGAAAATAGACGGCGCAATATTTATGATCCCTGGTGAAGGTATGTATTCAAATCCTTTTGTTTTCAGGAATTCGTCTACGGAGATTTGCTTGGCAACGTAGATGCCGAAATTGGTTTGGAATCCCTGATAAGCTAATAAAGAAATCTTACAGAGAATTAGTATGCAAAGAGAATGCATGAAAGGTAAGTTTTCTTTACAGGGACTTAAAGATCGGAGATTTGATCTCTTTAATGTGTGAAGCATTTTAAGGTGCCTAATGCGATTGCATTGGCGAAAACTTATGCGCCTTGAGATGAGGTAATGGGGGTTTTTAAGTAAAGGTACCGTGGGGTTTGGCGGCACCGCCACAGACATACTCGACCACAAGGTTAAAAAGACATGGTGAGAGGCCACCCCCTGTTTTAGTCCGTCCCGGATTTCAAATAGTTCTGAGAGGTGGTTTTCTATTCTAACTCGCCCTTTGTTTTCGTTCATGCAAATTTGAATGAGGGTGGCATATTTTTTCGGGATTCCCAGCTCAACTACAATATGGTAGAGTTTTTGCCTTGCGACTGAGTCGTAGGCTTTTTTAGAGTCAACGAACAGTTGGTGAACCGTCTCTCCGTATTCCCACTTCTTTTTCAGCAGTTGCCTTATTGTGAACATTTGGGCGCTTGTTGACCGGTTCCTACGGAATCCGCATTGGTAGTCTCCCAGTATTCCTGCTACGTACGATGTAATTCTCGCCAGTACGACATTTGTTAGTATTTTCTATGTGGTTGTGAGCAATGATATTCCTCTGTAGTTTTCGCAGTCAGATCTGTCGCCTTTTTCGAAAATGGGGATGACTATTGAGGTTTTCCGTTCTTCCGGAAGAATGTGTGTGGCAATGCCAAATCCCGATACGACTGCTAGCGTCAGGGATTTCCCCATCCCCTAGACGGTTAAGAACGTCCAATCGTTTCTAGGCTTGGCGAATTATTACCGAAAATTTGTTCCAAATTTTTCGAAGGTAGTGCGCCCCTTAACGAACTTGTTAAGGAAGGTCGTTAAATTCACCTGGTCGGACAAATGCCAACAAGCATTTAATAACATAAAGGAGTTATTGGTCTCGCCGCCACTATTAATCTATCCAGATTTTACCAAACCCTTTAATCTGACCACGGATACTAGTAATGAAGCACTGGGTGCCGTACTGTCGCAAGGCGAAATCGGTATGGACCAGCCAGTCGCATACGCCGTAAAACTTCGATTAACTATACACGAAAGTCACATTATCTCAGGAATGGATGCAAAAGAAAGATACGATGTGATCTTCTGGAAAAGAGATAACCCCTGGAAGAGAGAGGGTGCTAGGAGATGAGAAAGGAAAACAAGGGAGAACAACCAAGGGTTGAATTTTTTCCTATGGACAGATAGCCAACAGTCGAAAAGCAACTGTCAAACGGTATAAAACCAACGGCCAAGGAGGCTTCCAAAAGTCGGTCGAGTGCGTAAATGTGCGTTATATAAAAAAAGAAAATGAAAAAAAGTATTAATAAAAATAATGACTTTCATTTAAACAGTGTTTAGCGGTAAATGCTCACCCAAAACCGCCACAGTAGTAGGATCTAACGCACAGATATGAATCATTCTTCAGTCAACTCATAAATATGAAATTCATTTCCACATGTCCAAAGGGGCATCAAATATAATATGGGGTAAAAAGTAAAACAGCTAAAAATATATAAGACACGGACCTAACACAACGATGTTGCATTACAATGATATACATTTCAACAAGCTTCCCGCGGATTCGCTTCTCTTTGTGGCTCCTCTTGGTGTTTGATCAATTTTTCCCCCATGATTTCACTTTTTAGGTATTGAACGCTAATGTACATCGACACCTTTATTAATGTGTGTCCTCTCCCACTTCTGGTATCCCCATCGTGCGAGGAAATTTAGGGGCAAGTCTTGCGTATGCGTATTATACCCTCAGAAATACACAATTACCAAATAGAATAGAAGTAACCAGAAAAGGAATTGGTTTAAAGCTCTGTGGAGGTGGATAGTTTGATGCCAACGTATGGCACAGATTCACTACACCCACCGGCTTAAGGCCGTGAAACGTTCACCAAAAAGGGCTGAATGAAACACTCGGAATGGCTTAGTAATAATTGTTCTTTTATTTTTGAGCACGTACAATTGTTAATCTTCTTATTTCTATATCCTTAATTATAAATACACACTTTCGATTTGATCAACTTATTTCTATGTCTTTAAATTGCTATCGTTCGCGAGCGCACGGCTCTACGGTATTGTCCGGGATTTCGTCAAAATTCCTCTGCGGCGGAGAGCCCAGTTGAATTGTCATTTAGTTTTATTACCGAATTTACTGTTTATCGGGCTCTATGCGGGGTCGCGATGATTCCCGACAAAGGTTAAATCTCTGATAATTAAATTGAGTTTGGTATTCCGACACGTTATATGCGCACCCCGGTGGTTTAAACTCGACTCCGTTTATATTAAAGAGCGATGCGCGCTCGATGGTGGTTGAGACTCGACTGGCTTGAATGAAGGCGAGAATCCATTCACGGTGTCGTGGCAGTGGAGTCATAGCTAAGTAAACTCGCTGCCACTTACTAGGAACATGGAGAAGGGTTACTATGCCTGCATAGAAAATTTTGTTTCGGGGAATTTCTGCTGTACAGGCTGAATTAGATTCTTCTGTTGGTGTGTATACGGAGAAATAGGTTTCGGGGGAATAGCCAAGTGTGGTCATGGGTTGTCGGTTAGACAATAGAACATGGGTCTTGACCGTTGCGATGGCTGTTTCGTGGAAAGACAACGCATCCTGCTGGTGACTTGCCAGTAAGAAGAATTGATATGATTTTTGATGGGTAGAATGGGAACATATATGGTTTGGGAAAACGAAATGCTGCTTGGTTGCAAGCGAGAAAAATAGTTTAAGTAGGAAATGGCCCGGAATGGTTTTCCGCGAAAATTAAATGCTGCTTGGTTGCAGATGAGAGAGATGATTGAAAATGTATTTTATTGCAGGATTTGGAATGTATTCTGTTGTAGGATTTGAAAATGCTATTCTATTACAGATTTGGAAATATATGCTATTGCGGATTTGGGAATGGATGCTGTTGGAGATTGGGGAAATGTATTATTTGCAAGTTCTGAATGGGGAGTTGGGTTAAGGTGACGCGCTATTAGCCGTCAAAATTGGTTGGAATTGTCGGTTGGTTTTCCCTGTAATATAGAGAACCCCCACAGCTCCCATATTCTCTGTACAGGGTTCGGCTATCATCGAAACTGAGAAGATCTGCGGGGGGGGGGGGGGGGGGGGTATTGTGCCTAACACGGGCACTCGGTTCACTTCCTCCTCCATCATAAATTATTAATTGGCCCGTCGTCGCAACAAGAGAAAACACAAAAGTTCCGAGGAAAACGCTCAAAAACTGCAACACAACGTCCTCAGTAACAGGAAAGACAAAAGGAAACACTGGTCACTGTTATTAGTGAAAGGTTTTTTTATTTTTAATTAATTTTAAACAAACACCGAAGGGCAATAATTTTGATTACAGCGAACGGTTAACAGTAAGGCAAACTTAATTGAAATGAACTGGTCCGCGATGGGGAATATTCGGTGGCTGTGACATTTTTTGGCTAACGTACTCAACACTACCACGACTCGGGGCGCAACACGAACACGACTCCGAATTTGTCACGTGCCTGCAGCGCTACAGAGCGCGGAAGTCCGCACGACTATTGTCGTCGGCAGATGGAAAAGGACTCAGCGATAATCATCTCGTGCAGCGATGATTCGCTTCTTGGGGTGAGTTTATGGTGTCGTACTAGATATCCCCTCCAATAAGGATATCGTTTTTACCTACCACCAGAGAAACGTAAAGTCTCTCTTGGTGGTATGTGTGCGATCGTTCAGATCTGTGTGGTTTACACGTGCTCGACGGCAATGGGTAAACGAAGCAGACAGGCGGTAAAGACAAAAGGGAGAAATGACCAAATGCGCCGTTGGTAATGCGGGTCATTGTTTACGCGATGCGTCGTCGCTATTATCGACGTTGGGGAAAAAAGATGCTAATGGGTTGGTGGACGAAACAAATCCCTTGCTAGCATTTGTATATGCGGGGAAATCCGTTTGTGGGAAACGGATTCTATATTTGCATTGTTTATGCTTTGAATTTAATTGATGCCAAGAGACGCGGAATGCGTATTTGCTTTGGTTTGCACATTGTGCGAGTCAGAGAATTTTATTGCTGAGAGAAAAAGGTCGCCGGCCAATGTGTACATAAAGAAATTTATCGTGCACACGGCGAAGTTGGAAAATAGACGGCACAATATTTATGATCCCTGGTGAAGGTCACATGATATGTGAACCGAGGTTTTCTTTTCAGGGATATGCTGTTGAATTCTTAAGAGGAATTTTGAATTCAAATAAATGAATGCAGGAAAGGTAAGTTTTCTTTCGCAGGGACTTTTTAGATTGTAGATTTGATCTATATAATGGGTGAAGCATTTAAGATGCTAATGCGAATTGCATTAGCGAAAGCTTATGCAGACTGGGTTGTGGTTATGGGGGTTTTTAAGGTAAGTGTACCGTGGGGTTTGGCGGCACTGCCACAGATCTACGAAAATGAGATTTATGACCAACGTTGAAGAGTTAACTATGAAAGCGTTAGATTAGTTAAATATTACACGTAATTTTGTGTTCTAGAAGTATTTTGAAAATCCAGATAGACAAAGGTGTTTCATCTGAAATGGGAAACATTTCAGATCAAACCAAAATTTGTTATACTATTTTAATCAAACGTTTGCATACAATGAATAAAACTTTACAAAATAATTATATATAAACTAATTGCTTACAGATGTTCCTCTGTCGCAGTCAGAAATACATCACTGTCTTATCATAATTTGTCTCTTATCTGGTGATGCCTGCAACCGAGGAAAAATTCGGCGTTCAGGAGCCATCGTAAAGCTCCTTAATATAGCGAAGACATCAACAAATCCTGAGGAAGTATCATTGGTAACGTAACCTGACAATCTCCCTAAAACTGTTATACATTTATAATGAATTACTCTTCCTCTAGGTGTTTTATTTTATAAACAATTTCCAATATGATAGCGTAAGCATAAAACTGATGTTGCATAATGGATTAATAGGAATTTTAATCGACAACCTCAACAAGGTTATCAAGGAAAAGGAATCTTATTCATACAAGCGTAAATCATCCGAAAGTGAAAATGAGAATTATTTAACGAGTAAGGTAAGTTGGAAGTCTGGATAGCGGTGGTTGATAAATTAAATAAAAGAGCTGAATACATTAATTACATCCATGAAATAATTTGATCGTTAAGTCGTTACCAATTCCTTTAAAGAGTTTGCTTAGTGTAACACGCCTGGGTTTCGTTAGTGCAAATCTGTCGTTAATATCAACAGCTGCACTTATCAGTGCATGTCTAAATCCAGTGTGAAATATCAAGTAAAGAAACAGATCTCCAAACAAACGTGCGCTCAATTTTTACTCTTTTCGCACGGTGACAGTTCTCGCCATTTCCAGTTTTGTGACTACTACCCTTAAAGTAAAGTCGTAATCTTCTAATTGTAAAATTATAACAAAAAAAATATTTTGTATGTATACGTTTATGTTCATAGATTTAAAAAAAGTTCTTTATTAGGTTAGAAAGTGTGATCAAGTCTTCATGTTTGATATCGAATATCCTCCTAACTCCCCACCAAGATCAGCGTCTCCATTGAGCCCGCGCAGCCCATGCGGCTCACGAAGTATGTCTCCGTCGGGATCATTTTTCAAAGTAGCTACCGGTACTTACATACTTTTGCCTAAACAATTCATCAGTTTCTAATTGCGATATTTTCACTTGATTTTACTAGATATGGATTCAGATGCAGAAACATATTCTCCAGTGTGCAGCGAAGATGAAGGAGCTGAAGATGATTCTGGTGGAGAAAAAACATTAAAGAAAGGTGATTCACCAAAAGATTCCGTGGCGATTAAAGAACTCTTAGATATGGTTAGTAAAACTGAGGCAAATTTTGAAAACAACTTCGACAAAGAGGAAGACTATACCGAAAAACAAGGTAAAATTGTGACATTCTTTCCCAACATCTCAAAACATTCATGAAACTCTGTTTTCTCTAACTTAACAGAATATGTTAGTCTTATGCCACCAAGATATGCAGCCAAACCTGCTTGGCACATCATACCCCGTATATTGGTGCGTGTGACAACGCTATTCAGCACTTCTTCAGAATTATGTCAGCCCCACACGATAAACACGATAATTGAAGCAATAAGAAGGTTGGGTTTCCTTAAAACCTACTGCACCTCCCTAGCGAACATTCTCGGGTAAGTAACTTTTTCTGAAACTACAAATCTTCCGTTCGTACATCGAAAACTATCAAAATCAATAAACCACATGCTCTTTTTTCCAGACAAACTCAGTTCTTTGTCCATATCATCAAATTGGACGTAATCCATCGACTGTATTTACTGACCAAAGAAGATAAGGTATGTCCTTTTTTAGTCATAATTATCTTTCAATGCAACATTTTAAATTCTAGAAACGCTGCAAACTATTGAAAGATCAGGGAATCGCATTCCTAGAAACCCTGTCAGTTGTTGCTCAATCCAACTATGGCAGAGGAGAGCTCCGAGAGTTACTGAAACTGACTGATCAGCGTCAGAAGCGAGCTGCAATCGCCGTCGCATTTATCATTACAGACCGAACCATACTTTACAATATACTTACCGAATTTGGTGTCATTCAAATCCTCTTAAATCTCATATTAGACATAGAGACTGAATACGCAGATGAGGCTGCTGATGGAATATCAGCAATGAGCCAACAGGCCTTAGAAATTCAAATACCAAAAAGTGATGCAAATGTATTCACTACTACCGAAGAAGCATTTGAATCTGATGTCTCCGACGTATCTCCACATGAGTCCGATATGACCTTCATTGTCCACGAAAATGATGAAGAGATTACTGTGGGCTATAGTAAACAACTGTTATCAAATGTGAGCGAGGTCTTCGAGACCATGTTGAACAGTAGCTTCCGCGAAGGCAAGGAAGGTGAAATACATTTTAAAACCTATACTGTCAATGGGCTAAAGTACTTTCTCAAATTGATCAGCTTCCACTCTCAGAAGAAACTTTCTAGTCTTCCACCCCCAAAAGACCACACAACCCTTATTGAAGCATATGAACTATCTCGAGTTTACATGATTCCTGATCTTGAAAAAATGCTTTATAATATCGTAATTAACACGTTGGACGAAACCAACTGCCAGAAACTCCTGGAGTGGTCTTTGAAGAACTATCACGCTGAGTTAACTGAGATTGTCATCAACTACTACCTCTGTTCAGATATCCCAGGTAATGTTAAAACAAAACTCTTTCGAGAGACCAACAATTCAAGTTATTCGTCGGAGTGGCTGCAAATTATCACAAACACGGTGATGCTCAGAGCATCTGCCGCAACGCCTGTCTACGAAATCGTTTCCGAGCTTTAGAATATTGCTGCCCAGTGCTTATCTTACACAGTTTTACCAAGGCAACTGAACTATATTTCAATGAAGTCTACTTCCACTTAACGAAGTGTATTGTACTGACCATACGACTGGGTGAAAAGCCCTATCAACTGACTGCGAAATCCCTGTTTTACCATAAGCCCAAGTTTTAACTTAAACATGTTTTTATCTAATTTACACCGACAAATAAAAGGATTTATAGATACACAAGTGTTTTAAAAGTATTGAATTTGTCTGCAAATAACACACTTGGCCAAGAGGCGGAAGAAGACGAAAATCTCCGGGTAATGAATGTATATAAGTCTTAAAAGGAGGAAGAGTGGAGTAATGAGGAAACGTAATCAGACAAAATATTACTTTTGTTCACGTGGCTTGGGAGAAGAACCACCTTTTATGGCCACATTTTTTATGTTTCCTTATACCTCCAATAAGTTTAATGTTTGTATCATATCAAAAAAAAATCGTGATAATATAAATATATAAATGAAGATATAGATAACAGGTCAATGGAAAAGTCCGAGGCCTGACACATAGATGGCGGCACTAGAATTAAATGATTTGTAGTTAGCCCTAACCTTCAAAAGACGTGTATAAATTTGACAGATGTCGGATCATTAGTTTGTGAATTATAGTATTTTGAGTGAATCTGTTTTTTCAGTACAGTAATGAATAAGAATGACAAAAGGTACTCATTTAAAATAGCAATCACACAGTGTCTGCCTCTTAGCTTTTTCCAGGTCCAGTATGAAAAGCTATGGATAAACCCACAAAAAAGAAAACACAACATATATAGAGGACACACTCATTCGACTACGGCGAGTATTAATTTATTCAAATAAGTTGTATGCCCTTTGGGGTTTTTCCTTTTATCGTTTCCTCTTTTCTTGTTTTTAATGTATTATCCCCTGTCTCGCCCCGCGCTATAAAAAATCTACATCATCATATTTATCTCACATTTGCACAATTGCGGGCTCCGCGATAGTATAGTGGTTAGTATACCCGCCTGTCACGTGGGAGACCGGAGTTCGATTCCCCGTCGGGGAGCCTCTGGCGCAAGACTAATGACCTTGCCCGGAAAAAAACAAATCATTATGGAAAATTTAACAAGCCTCAGGACTTGGTATATAAGGCCAAGACCGGTTCCCGGTTGTAGTGCCGATGATGATGATGATGATGCACAGTTGTAGGAATAGAAAAAACCCAGTGGGCGTAGGTGTGATGAGCCGACACTACCATAAGGGAACAAATCAAGAAAACACCGACTCGGCAAAAAGAAGACGTAGGGAAAAACGGAAAAGCGGAATATACGCGTCGGCACATGGAATGTTCGAACGTTATATAAACCAGGCGCAATACAGACGGTTGTAGAAAACGCGAAACAATATAAAATGGACATGGTCGCGGATCAGGAAGTCCGACTCCCATATCAAGTAATCGAAACCAATGGGTTTACACTGGCGTGTGGAGGTACCGATACACATAAACTCGGAACCGGCTTCATCATAAGCAAGAAGATTACGCCCCATGTAAAAGATGTGCAATTTATTAATGACCGAATGTCAATGTTAAAAGACAAGGCCCATGGTACAATTACGTATTTATAAACGTACATGCCCCAACAGAATCTAAGGACGAAGAAACGAAGGACACGTTCTACGAGACCCTAGAGGAAGTATTTGATGGGATCCCATCATTCGATGTTAAAATCCTCCCCGGGGACCTCAATGCGAAAATTGGAAAGGAAGATATCTTCCAACCAACTATAGGCAAAGAAAGCCTGCACGACGTTTCAAAAGATAATGGAATTCGAATTATCACGTTCGCAGCGTCAAAAGATCTGGTAGTGAAAAGCACGATGTTCAAGCACAAGCAAATCCATAAAGCCACATGGATATCACCCGACGGCGTAACGCGTAACCAAATAGACTACTTCTTCATAGACAAAAGACACCACCGATCATGTAGAGGAACAGATTCCGACTCCGGTCACCTTCTAGTGATGGGCAATATCAGGAGTCGGCTCGCACCAAACCCACATGGGCACTCACGGGAGACGAGCAAAAAGTTCGACATTGATAAACTAAAAGACCTACGTAAAAGGGCTGAATATCAAGAGGAACTAACGAATAGATTTAGCACCCTAGAGAATGGGAGTAGTGAGGAAGAGCAAACCAATAATCCTGGCACTAAATGGACATCGATCAGAGACACAATCAAACAAACAGCCCAAAAGGTATTAGCATTTAAGAAAACAATTAAGTCCAAAGCTTGGTTTGACGATGAGTGCGGGGCAAAGATCGAACAACGTAAACTCCTCAGAGTGATCCACTTAGAAGCATATGATGAAGTCAACGCAGAAAGATACGCGACAATTCGGAAAGAGACAACGAGACTTTTCAAACGCAAAAAACGCGAATGGGAGAAGACTCGGATCGAAAAAATCCTAGAAAATTCCAGAGCAAAGAATATCAGATGTATGTATCCCGGCATAAATTCAATTAGAAATGGCTACCGAGGGAGAGTCAAAATAATCCCAGACACAAACGGCTGTATAGTGACGGAAACAAAAAATGTGACAAGATGGAAGCAGTACTTTGAAAACCTGCTCAATGTGCGCACCCATCAACCACAAATAAACGCACCAGACGTAAATACAGCCGAGCCTCAGATCCCAGAGCCCTCTTTCGACGAAGTTGTAGACGCAATAAATCGATTGAAAAGCAACAAGGCTCCAGGAGTCGATTGCATACCGGCAGAGCTTGTGAAGCATGGAGGAGAGGGAACTGCTCGAAAGACCCGCCAGCTCATCAAAACAATATGAGATAAGGACTATTGAGGTTTTCCATTCTTCCGGAAGAACGGAAAACCTCAATAGTCATCCCCATTTTCGAAAAAGGCGACAGATCTGATTGCGAAAACTACAGAGGGACATCATTGCTCCCAGCCACATACAAAATACTAACAAATGTTATACTGGTGAGAATCACACCGTACGCAGAAGAAATACTTGGAGACTACCAATGCGGAGTCCGTAGGAACCGGTCAACAAGCGCCCAAATGTTCACAATAAGGCAACTGCTGGTAAAGAAGTGGGAATACGGAGATACGGTTCACCAACTGTTCGTTGACTTCAGAAAAGCCTACGACTCAGTCGCAAGGCAAAGACTCTACCATATTGTAGTTGAGTTGGGAATCCCGAAAAAATATGCCGTCCTCATTCAAATTTGCATGAACGAAAACAAAGGGCGAGTTAGAATAGAAAACTACATCTCAGAACCATTTGAAATCCGGGACGGACTAAAACAGGGGGATGGCCTCTCACCATGTCTCTTTAACCTTGTCCTCGAGTATGTCATCAGAAAGGTACAAGACGACAACATGGACGAATCATCCCTGAACGGAGTCACATAAGTGCTCGCAATAGCGGATGACATCGCCGTTATGGGCGATAATCTAGAAACTGTATGTAAAAACTGTGAAGTCATCATGCAAGCGGCAGAAGGGATGGGCCGAGAAATAAATGAAGGCAAAACAAAATACGAGATTACGGCGAGAGCAGGTGGACCTCAGGGAACAGATATAAACGTCAGAGGCAAGATATTCGAAAAAGCTAAAAAATTTAAATATCTGGGAATGATACTGACGGCCAGTAACGAAATGTCGACGGAAATTAACAAAAGACTGCATTCCGGCAACGCTAGTTCGCACACAGTCAGTAAATTGCTGAAATCCAAACTGCTGCCACGCAACATAAAGCTCCGTGTCTATAGAACTTTGGCGGATGTTGTCGGTTCGGTCGTAAGTGTTCCGCCGAACACTGTCCGCACACAAGGAAGAATACACTGAGAGGAAACGGCAGAAATAAAAACTCAGAAGATTTGGGTGTATAAATCTACTTTTATTGTACTTGCTCTTGTTTATATTAAGGTTATTTGCTTACAAGCAGATATTACAAGTTCACTATTTACATTGGAATAAACTTAGTGCCGTAGTATTGCAAGTTGGGTTATTTGCTTACAAGCAGATATTACAAGTTCACTATTTACATTTGTATAAAGTTAGTGCCGTAGATTACAAGTTCACTATTTACATTTGTATAAAGTTAGTGCCGTAGATATTGCAAGTTTACCGTTTCAGTTTGACAAAGTTAGTGCACGCACGATTGTCTTAATCACCACGGAATCACAACTCGATAAGTTACGGTTTGAGCACACGATAATTTTTTTTTAATCGACACTACTAGTTTGTTCCTACGACGCGAACTCACACAACTCGCGCTATTCGACTTTATTCTGTTTCTCGACTATAGTACACCTCCACGATGGCGTTCCTCCTCGTTCGAATGCTTTATTTTGCCTTTTAGGCTCGCGTATCCTTTAGACTCTCGATACTATCGCTGTTCGATACAGACTTTTCGTCCCGGTGACGATCCAAATTAGACTGTGTCTGCCCAAGAAAAATATCCCCCATCGTAAGGGAAATTTTTCCAACGTATCTGTGAAACAGAATTTCCCTTAGTATCTGTAAAAAGGAGAAATCTTCCTGATGATCATTATCATCATCATTACCATTAGTTGTTGGCGGTCGGTATCTCGTCCTTTGTGTGTTGATCGGATGCCGCCGCTTCTTCTCCGATCATTCTCTATGCATTGTTTGTTTTTCCCATCTGGCCTGAGAAACGAGGGTTCTCATACTATTCAGATGGATACACAGGGCTATGGTATTGGTAATGCTTTGTTTGCCTTTTCCATCGTAAACATCTATCAGGGATAGTGTTTAGAGTTTATGGCTCTATGGCTGCTAATCAGCAGCGCAACGATAAGTTTTATTTGGGCAAGTGTGCCTTAGCTGGGTTGGTGTTGATTTTCAATAGCCACCAGAATAGGCATCCGTTTTTCGGTTTATTTACCGGCAATGTAATTCCTTGGAAACATCGTGCAGATGTTCGGAATTGAAGATTTGTTTCTTCAATTGTTTTTTTGAATATGATGGAAGAAACGTTGAACTGGATATTGGAAGCTTTTGGAACGTTAAGTTCCTTGCTTCTTGATATCGGGTTCAACATTGTTGCAGCTTCCTATGACCCTTGTTACAGGTATGATTGGGAGCTTCGGGACACGTGTCTGTGGGCACGTGTAATGAATAAGGTAAGTATGTTCCTTGAAGGGTAGGAACCTTACCTAGGTGGAATTGTGCGTTCCTAGAATGCTACAGAACCATAATCATGCCGATTGTTCTATACGCATGCGAAACATTGGCTCTCACAAAACGGGAAGAAAACAAATTCCGCGTATTCGAGAATATTTGACGGTAAATATGACAAGGAGGCAGGACAATGGAGGAAACCACGAATTGGAAGAGGTATACCGCAAACCTACAATAGTGAGAGTAATCAAGTCGCGAAGCTTAAGATGGGCCATGCGTAGAATTCTTGACGGTAGACCAACGGCGAAGAGACCGACGGGGCGGCCTCAATGGAGATGGGAGGACAATGTAAGGTTTGACCTTGTTGAGATCGGATCAGATGGTCAAGCGTGGAAGGAGAGTGCACAAGACAGGAAATAATGGCGGAGTCGAGTCGGTGAGGTCATGAACTTCCGGATTCCTACAGGCGAATAAGTAGTAATAGTATAGTAGTAGTAATAGCCGTGAGAGCTTTGGGGGCGATGAATGTTCGGGACGTCTAAAACCTGCAACAACTGACGATAACTTCGCTAAAGTTCACGAAATGGCGCTAGACGACCGCCGAATTAAAGTGGGAGAGATAGCAGAGACTATGAAAATGTTCAAAGGACGTGTGAGGACTTCCGCAGATGCATTATTTCCCGAATGAGCCGGAATGACCCCGATTAAGCGAAAAAAAAAAAAAAATTGGAAGCAGTTGAAAACTCAGGTTTATTCCATATTGTCATTGTTTGGACGTTAAGAGAATCCCCTTTAGAAGATGGCGCACGGGTAATTTTGGTGTCAAAATATCACACAAAATAAAATTATGGAAGTTCGAATTTAATCCCAATTAACCGCAGACGAGTTCAGAAAAAATGTATTAATTTTTAATCGAAATAAAAGTAACTAAATATATATATTTATATATATTATATATACATATTTTTTTTTTTTTAAGACAAGCAGGACTTCGGTTGCCACTTTTTCTGTTATAATCGAAGACGCGCATTTAAGTTAGATATAAGGTAAAAACAATAACAAACACAAAGTTTTTTCTGTTCTTCATTTTCTTTGTATCTAATTAAGTTCTTCAATTCATGTAAACAAAACAATCATAATGTCGAAAGACAAATCTTCACGCTTTAAGCGTATGCATATAACTTAGAGAGTCCGCAAGGGACCAGTAAGTTAGGAAATAAGATACGATGAGCTAGAGTTTAATCATTTTTGTCTAGCGAGTAAGTAAGTTACAATAAGAGGAAGAAATAAAAAATTATATAAAAAATGAGAATGAAAAAATGACACTGAATTTATCTGGTGAATGTGTGGTAAAAAAAAGTGTCGAATACAGTCAAACCCTATTCAAGGAAAGTAATCATTTTTTTTCAGTTCTAAACATTTTTTCCGACATAACTTCTCCTCTTCAAATCCAAAATTATACAAGCATTCGAGTAGTAATTACATGTTTAGAGTTCTGCAGCATTCAGAAATGAGCGACCTCCTTAAGCTCTTCATCCTCTGCAAGCTATCGTTCACCCACACCCTGGGTGGAATCTGATGTCGGTTTTCAAGCGATTTATATCTCTCGACTCAAACTTTAAAATTTTTAATCTAGACTCTTGATTCCAGTTAATGAATAAAGGTTATAGCAATGTTCCGTTCTCTCTATTATGTACCTACCTATTGCATCAATTACGATATCTTCACAATGTGATCCCTTTTATTTCTGTAGTTCCTTTTTTAATTCTAATTTTCGCACCAACACCAGAAACATACAAGAGTTTCAATATAGTTTGTCGCCAAGAGGAAGTTTTTTGATCTCCGGACGAGAGTTTTTATCGCCCGGAGAAAATCATTTTATATAATAAAAAGCTGTAAAAAAACACTGTATATTATCAATTGGTTTTATGCTTTTTATTTTTCTTGTTTCAGTTTTGTCAATTTTTTGATGTATATTAATACCGTTCTTTTACATGTTAATTAAATAATGTAATCTCTTATGATCACTGTTTTAATATATGAATATCTATGTACGCTCTTTCTATTTATATTGACTGTTAATTTTAAGTTAGATATTTTATTTAAATAATGTTACAGATTGTTTGTTCTTTTATGCCTCGGTTTGTGTTCGCTTTATATTACATATCCATCATACATCTAAATTATTTCTTAATAATATCTGTTATAAATAACTAGAATTAAACTAAATGTTCAGTTAAATCACACAAATATAATCTCACAATTATTTTTAAATATATAATCCTGGTACTTAATTTTGTAGTCTGCACTTTGCTTTTTAATAAGTTCCTTGTCTTAAAAAGCACGTCGAAATGGTAATCGTCAATATTTCAAATTTCACAATTGTTTTATTTCCTTTCATTTACCTCACTTGAATTACCTAACAATAATTCCCGTAAAGTTGTGTTTAAATTAATTCCGTTTTAGATCTGCATTTCATTTAATACAATTACTCTTAATTTATCTATACAGATTTTTTCTAAATGTATTTACTTACTTAATCTATAATATCTTTTGTTAATGTTTTTCATTCAGTTCATGTGGAACACACTTATTTAGCTTTTTCACTTTACCGATGTAAGCTAAATAAAATAATAATTTGCTAACACAAAACTCCAAGGATTACTCACAGGCCATCTGAGAAAGAGCAAACTCAATGGTGACCTGTAGTTCGCCGTTTTGATATTTGACTCTGGGTGAGCGCGTGGTTCTTTTTTCAGGACAAGTTACCTGTACGAAATTTGACAATCGAGTCAAATTCATTTTTTTTTTTTTTTTTTTTAATAAGACTTCTCTCGGGAAAGGCGAACCTATAGCGTCGAGTGGGCGCCCCGAGATGCCATCAAATAACTGTTGCAGTTCTTTTTGAACAGTTGCAGGTTGTAACGCTCCGGGAACACTCGCGTGGGAAGGGAGTTCCACAGCTTCCCCGCTCTGCAACGGAACGAGTTTTGATACAGGGATGTTCGCGCCGTCGGGAGATGAACCACAAACGGGTGCGATCCGTCGGATTGTCTTGTGGAGCGCATATAAACCGAATTGCGTGGAACAATACCACGAATCTCCGAAGAACAGCACCCGTGATAATATCTGTAAAACAGACAGAGGTTGGCCACGCGCCTTCGATGTGATAGTGACTGTAGTCCCGACGTCAGCACCGAGTCCCCGATCAGGCGGTTCGCTCGTCTTTGTACGCTCGCAAGTAGGTCGAGGGTATGTTTAGGAGCCGAGCTCCAAACATGAGAGCAATATTCGAGCGCGGGTCTAATTTGGGATTTATATAGGAGAAGAAGTTGGACCGGAGTAAAGTATTTCTTGGCTCTAAAAAGATAACTCAGTTTTCCTGAGGCTGATCTGGCGATACCCGATACGTGTTTATGCCATGATACATTCCCACAGACCGTGACGCCGAGCAATTTCAAACTTTCCCCAGCCTCGAGGGCCCGGCCACTCATCATCAGCTTTGGAACCGATGATCCAGTTTTCTTTGTGAATGTTGTATACTGGGTCTTCGTTGCATTGAAGTCGACAAGATTGGCCTTTCCCCACTGCAGGACTTTATCTAGATCCTGATTCAGAGAGTCAATCTGTATACATCTCAGCTGGTGCGACGTAGATGTACCAATCGGCCGATCACTGGAAAAGGAGGAAACAAGCGTACTATCATCCGCAAAACTGAACACTTTGTTATCCGTTGTCTCCAACAAATCATGGTCTATGATGCCGTGGTTCCCCGTAAGAACTCATACTTGAGAATTTCGGGTTGTTCCATTTTCAACAAAATTAATTAAAAAACAGTTTCTAGTATTTTTTAGAGTTAATAATGATTTCTTTAAACAGGTGAGATATGTGAATTTCCAAAACAAGCTGTACAATTTTAAGCCAATGTGAAATAATAAGCTGTTAATATCAAACGTTATGATTCCTTACACAGCTTTCATTCATATCTTGGAACACTCATTTAAATAAAATCAATATTGTTAAAATTTCTCAAAAATAGAGATAAACGATTTTGTTAAATTGCTCAGAGCTTTTATGTATGAGCTTTAAAACAAGATTACAACATAAAAAAGAACACATAAATGAGAGGAACCATATAAAGATAAATTTTGTTTGAATCACATGCGAGCAGTAGAGAGGTATTGTGTATTTTTTATTGTCAAAATATAATATGGACAAGTACTTAATACAGACGTCGATCATAATAATGTCGGTGTTTCTGACAATATATATTCTGTGTTAGAGACTTAGATTGGCTCTAAGGCAATATTATTGTCTGTCCATGTTGGCGATGCATCACGTCGACACGAATTCCCAGGAAAGGTAAGGCAAGCGCCAGTACACAAGTTCCTGGAAAACGGTGATCAGCGGTGCGCTGATTCCAGGAAGCCGCCAAGGAAAACAGCGTCCAGGAAACGACTAGACAAAGACGACGGCTACGGGCCTATATAAGGCGTGCACATCGGCGGAGCAGTTGAGTTCAAGCGTATGATAGTCTCTGACTTCGTAAAGGATAACCGGGCGGACGTGATTCTTGTAACCGGAACTAGGTTGCATCCATCTCACCGTCCCGTATTCCGAAACTTTTCCATGATTCGAAGGGATCGAACCCTCACTGGCGGTCCCACCATCAACGGAGGTGGCGCTTGTGTACTAGTTAATAGCGGACTTCGCCGTGAAGCTATTGACCTGTGGGGCTTTTCAGGGCCCGAAGAGCCACGCATCGCTTGATCCCCACCATTACCAGCAATACAACTTACCTTTAAGTTGAAATTTCAGCAAGATTGTACAATCTCGCTAGGGCATTAACCGCTACCATAGCTGGAATCAATTCGGTTATCCCTACGGATAACCGACATAAATACATTCTAGGCAGCTTACCTTATTTAGGGGCCGTTCCAAGCCTCTTATCCACGGTCATCACCTGAAAGCATAATTCATGGCAAGATCATCAGCTTGCCATGACATTGATTCCAACATCAATCGATTCTCATCGGTACGATCCTCGATCTATCCCTTCCAAGAAAAAAAAAGGTTCAAATTATTATTGGCCTTGCTGGCACGCATATTACTGGGTTATCAGCATGACCGATGCTGCGATCCGTTGCCGTTTCTCGGAACGATCGCCAGCGTCGGGCATCACCATCAATATTATTTACCCAATGAATGACCAACGTTTCACACAATGGCTAGCGATGCAGTTTCGTTTACTTAAGTAGACATCTAAGCGGATGCACTTGCCTAATGGCACCAGAACAGGAATAATTACCCTAAAACTCATGCATCTGATGTTATCTGGCCGTTGTGTGTTAGATTAAACAGAATCCAAGGCACCCATGCTTATTGGGATTGTTTGCCTTCGGCGAGTGTGTCTGTTATCAGTCGCCAGCCGCCCACAGACCTAGGAAACATTATGCCAACCAACTAAACGTTGATTTATGGTTCCACAGATGTGCTAGCGAGGGCTCCTCGATAGTATAGTGGTTAGTATACCCGCCTGTCACCCGGGAGACCGGGGTTTGATTCCCCGTCGGGGAGCCCCTGGCGCAAGACTAATGACCTTGCCCAGACAAAATAAATCATTATGGAAAATTTAACAAGCCTCAGGACTTGCTAAATAAGGCCAAGACCGGTTCCCGGTTGTAGTGCCGATGATGATGATGATGATGAGATGTGCTAGCGGATCTTCGGTGTATTTTCACACCCGACGGGGTCTGCTGCCGACGAGTGTTACACAAATTAATTGTGTACACAGCTACCGAACGATCCTATGCTTGATTCATTTATTCCAAGATAGATTCCTGCCTTCGGCAAGGGTTTTATTGACTCACGTCAATCAAAGAAGCTATCCCTTGCGGATGGCGGCAGTTTATCTTGCCCAAACATGTAGCAGCAGATTCGATCTGCTACATGAGTTTTTACCTGTTTCCTTTTGTTTTTGACCTTCGCCATGGGCCGCCCTTCGTCGGCGAATCCCTTAGGTTCGTATTCGTTGGATGTCTGTAAAGAGACATCCAATAATTAGTCAGATTTTTACCACCAAGCCGAAGTGTCCGAGTCAAGGAGTCGCGTCATTTTTGTTGTCATCTCTATTTTTCATCAGATTATTCGGGTCGTTCGCAGTGTGTGTGATTGTCACCAGTTCACAGTTCGAGTTTATGTCGATCGTCAACATTTCGTGTTGTAAACAAACGCTCTCTGATCCTGTGACTTTTGTGTTAGAATAAGTTTAAAAACTAGATCCTATGACCTTTATATTGAAGTAAAATTCGAAATCAGAGCCTGTGACTTTTGTGTTAGATTAAGTTTAAAAACCGGATCCAGTGACCTTTATGTTGAAGTAAAATCCGAAATCAGATCCTGTGATTTTTGTCTTAGAATAAATTAAAAGAATTAGACCCTGTAACTTGTATGTTAAAATAAAACAATAAAAATTGAAATCAGACCCTGTAACTTGTATGTTAGGATAAAACAATAAAAATTGAATTCAGACCCTGTAACTTGTATGTTAAAATAAAACAATTCCTTCCATTAATCAGTGAGTTTCATTATTTACCTTCATACGTTCTGGTAAATATTCGTGATTGATGTCGTTCGGCAAATTATTAGATTGAGTGGGAAGAAAGTGAACCTTTGTCCCTGAGACATCTACTTTTAATACCCTACAGACCTCCCACATTTGGAGTCCATAGAACTGTTTGAACTGTATCTAGCTAATAATGGTAGAGTATACCGTATAACACCAACATAAAACCAATTATGACTTCATTAATCCCGAAGATATCGGCAAATTAATAAGGTCCTCCTGCCGTACACCCTTCATCACAGGCAGCGTACACCCTTCACCACTGGAACAACTCCGTCTCTTGCCCAAATATTACTAAGTTGTACTGTGGCGGTTCGTTAATACATTCTCAAAGAACCGCCCATCCTCTTAAATTAACCACCTTCCTCTTTCCATGCAAACCCAGAGTACTTACCTGCAATTAGGGGCAGCGTAAGCTCCCCTGCAGCATCATACCTGAAAGGAAAAGCTACCCGACGGCATCCACACATTGTGAATTTCCCTGGTTCATTTTCCATGAACCAGTTCATCTCCTATAGGCTCAGCCTGTCCTTAATTACGATAAACAAACGCTGGCCAGCGTATTGTTGACATAGCTGTAGCCGATATTCTTTTCATAGTCACAATTGTATATCGCGCCTATACCCTTAGGTCCGCGACAGATGCGACAATTCCCCGTTATCGGCTATCAACCGATCATGGAATTTGGGCATGGATAAGATCATTGTTTAAACAATGATAGGCAATCTTACCCATGCCATGCCTATGATGACCCGCCTGAAATCTAAAGTAAACATACAGTATCTCACTGTGTTCGTTTTACTTACCCGCATATTAATATAAACATATAGCCATCCAGTCTGACCCTTTGCCGCCGCGACGAGGTTTCTGCTGACTTATGTCAACAAAATAATTTTCCTTCTCGTGCACCGGAGCCATACGGCTAGATTAGATATTGCCTACATCGGTGTGTTTGTGTAATGAGATGTCCACCGATCATCGTTTTCATCGAAGGGCATCGTACTTGTCCTATACGGACACATAGAATCCTCCCCTATCGATGCAATTCGCGGCCATTGAATCTGATGGATGTGAGTTGCATCGTTGAGTCAGATTCGAGTCGCGCAAGCAGATACACATTCCGGTAACGTGCTGATGAAGTCGAGTTTCCCCCTTGTGATAAAGCCAAGTCATTCCCCCGAGGTGCTTATACAAGTTGAAGTACACACTGTCAGTTTGTCGGCGTTAAATCGTGCCTTAGTTCCCCTTTCAAATCGGCCGTATAAATTACCAATTCGTTTGCCTTCTTGGCGCTAGTGCCCAATAAATTAATAAATCAGTAAACGCGGAAACACTACGTTAAATGAACATTAAGTAATATACTGTAAATGTGGAAACAATAAGTTAAGTGAACATTAAATCAATTATTCGTAATAGTAAAACTAAATGTATTCTTGAGAGGAAACTTGTGTTAAATTCGAATAGACAAAAGTGAATGTTAACAATAAAAGCAGAACACACCACAAACACCTTAAAGCGTTTTAATTGTTCTTGTTTTCCTTGGTGCATAGAGATCCTTCGGCCTTTTGTTAGACAGCGTTGACGAACTAAGTTGACTTCAATCGCGGGGACCACAGTCAATCGTAGTGGCCCAATTTTAAGTGGGATTTAAGTGAATCCGTGTCGTGCCAGGCACACTACTTAAAATCCCCACAGTACCAATGGTACACCGAAAACTCTAATGCCCTCAACTTCGGAATAGTCGCACCTACGGATGGTACCCGAGGTAATTCAATTCTGGACATCTTTTTTGTGTCCAAAGACTTATTTCCCCCAAATCACTCCTCCCCAAGTTTCGGCGGATGTATCTGACCACAACGCTATGACCACATTCATCCGCGGCTATCGAGCATCGCGGACTCATCAGATGCATAACCTATTATGGGCCCACAATTTGTGACAACTTCAATATTACACTGAACGAAAAACTCCACCAGCTCTCTCTTCCCACTGACAGAAACCTAACGACGGTTGACATAAACCACGCTGCAAAACGACTTCAGGAGATTCTAGTTGAAACTTCTGAGACTCATGTCCCGAGGTACAAACCTGAAAAGACATCCGATTTCCCATGACGACTTCACTCTTCGTCTCATCCAGCAGCGTAAAAACCTCTGAAGAATAAGATATCGCCACCGCTTTACGCAAAGGGAGCTATTATTACGGTCCATCATTCACAATATTGGTAGACTGAAAAAACAAAGAATCCAAAACAATCGTACCCGACAACTGTAAGACAAACTGAAGGGTATTCAGATGGACCAGAACGTTTATAAAAATGTAAAAAAGATATTTGGCACTTTTCGTATCACTGGTTGTTAATAACGGCACCAATAACGCAAACACCATCGGAGAGACCTTTGGAAATAATCACAGGGTTATCACAATAAATTAGACAACTTTAACGAGCCGATTGTTGTCTTTAACACAACTAACAGTGCATACTTCGACGACACACGTTATAATGATCACGGTTTCATTACACCAAATACCCTACAGAACCTAGTTAAATCTCGAACCCCTAAGAAGATACCCGGTATCGACAACATGTCGTACCACTCGTTGCGAAAGCTTTCTGCTTTATTCTTTATAAAGCTCTCCATTCTGCGCAACCAGGTCTACTACTTGAGGTACTTTCCTCAAATTTATTTCAATTCTACATTCCATCTTCATATGAACTATAATACTCCCATTTTCTAACCTATCCTTCCTAATGTCCCAGGATCCTTAGCTCATACGTTATCCGATCACTCTACATAACCTTTGCTTTTCTAGAATATGCTAGTCAGGTCTGGTACCTTTATTATTCGTCCTACATTCGGCGGACCGAAAGCGTTTAACGTTGTTTCCTGCTTTTCGCCCTCCAAGCATTGAATAGGGAAAATCCTCTGATTCTATCTCCACACACAAGCCGTCCCCGCCTAATTAACATTAACACATGAAGAGCGCAGAATGCATTCGGATATCATCTTCATCCACCGTCTTCGCTCAGGTTCAATCAATTGTCGAAGCCTACTCTCCTTCATTATATTTTACACTAACCCCCGAAACCCTTGTCTTTTCTACTTGGCCACCCATCACACCTCCTACGGCTATAATAAACCCATTTCGTGAATGTTACGGTGGGCCAACGCTTACCCAACCCTTTTTGACTTTTGACGTACCCATCTTGCTATTAAACTTCGTCTCCTTCCACCCACCCCTCACCATTTTTTATACTCAAACAGCCCGCACTCATCCTCATACTCACATCTTGGATTTCGACCTATCCTCGCCCTACCATTGTCCTGCTACTTACACCGCCGTCTATCCACTTTGTTAAGTACCCCCATACCCCCATACCTTAGTTTTAAGCTATTTATTAAGATAATTACTTTGTTATACTTTGCTTGTACTAAGCTGAATATATGAGGGCTTGAGGACTATGTCCTTCCCAAAATAAAAAATAAATAAGCCAACAAAAAAACATCGAAAAAATCATGCCTCCACTGCTGGTCGTCCATAGATCTTATACCATGTGCCCACATTTGATTTCCCATACTTTCTTAATTCCTGGTTCCACCCAGTCATATCCAACCCATTCCTTGCCGCCGCAGGGGTCCCGCAAGGTAGCGACCTGGCTTCTCTCCTATTTATACTTGCCACTAATCACATTGATAAGATCATTACGAATTCCAGCGTGTCCCTATACGCTGATGATAGCAAGATATACAAGATCGTCGAGTCACCTCTTGATTCTTCACTGCTGCAGTCGGACCTTGACAGCTTCTCGACTTGCTGTGACTAAAATTGCTTTGTATTTAACATCGTCAAAAGCCAATCTACAACCTTTTCCAGTAAGTGTATTCACTTATTCTCTCGTTCCTATTCCTTTCATAACAAACCGCTGACCATTATCCAATCTATTCGAGATCTTGGGATCCTTTGCGACAGGGAGCTTAACTCCATCTCTTACATTGATGAGACGATCCGGAAAGCCAATTCTGATCTCGGATTCGTGAAAGGATGGTCTAAGGAATTCCCCAACCCTTACATTACTCGAAACCTTTACCTTGCCCGCGTCCTTTCACTGCTTGAATATGCTAGCCAGGTGTGGCCTCCTTATCGTAAGATCCATATCTATAGAATCGGAAGTATTCAACGTCGCTTTCTTCGGTTCTCTCTCCGAGGCCTAGGATTGGAAACCCCATTAATCCTTCCCCCGTACATTAACCGCCTCAAATTAATCAACCTCACAAGCCTTGGGGAGCGCAGGGTCGTGGCTGATATAATGTTTATTCATCGGGTCCTCTTCGGCTCGGTCGACTGCGTCTACCTCCTTAACTTAATTCCTTTGAACACAAACCCTCGAAATATGCGTAATCCCCACCTTCTCTACATCCCCCCTCACCTCTCAGTCTTAACGAACCCCTTTCGCTGATGGTGAGAAATGTCAACTCCAGTTCCACCCTGTTTGACTCTCTACCCATACTCTCAAGCATCACCTTGTGGCGTTTCTAACAGTGTGTATCTGTTACACTATACACAAGCAAATGGTGAAGAACGCCGAACGAAAATCGAATAAGACAATGCATTAGAGCCGTATACCATAGCGATAACATAACAATTCCACATCAGTTGAGTGTGCTTGAGTTTAGAAAACGAATTCGTACACACGGTCAGTAGCCTGCTGCTTCAATGCTTCGCTTTTCACCAGTTTCATCGTATGTTCAAATCGCCGCATTCATTATCCTTGCTTAACGCAACAACCCGACGTGATCTGTGTACACACAGCACACACTTTCCAATAGTAAACAGAACTCCACGACACGATCACGACTTCCGCATAGAGTATCCGCACACTCGCCTGCTCCGACGTTCTCTTGCTCGCTCGTTCCTCGCTCCGTCGTTCGCACACGAAGCTGATCGTAACAATGTTACTGAGGAGGGAGTATGGCGTTTCTAACAGATCGAATCGAATAAGAAAATGCATCATAGCCGTATACCATAGCGATAACATAACAAATCCACATCAGTTGAGTGTACTTGAGTTTAGAAATCGAATTCGTACACACGTCCAGTAGCCTGATGTGTTGCGCATTGGTTCAATTTTTTGTGATTCTAACTGTCATAGCGTCAGTTGGAATCACACGTTCTTCACTATCATCCCAAACGCTATAACCTCCTAAACCATTCTCAACACCCCATTCTCACCACCAATCTTAAGCGGTGCTTCTACACTCTACTATAACCTGCCTCCACCTCTCGTCCTTACTCCTGCCTTCTTAATGTGTCCTGGTTACCTTAGGTTAAACCTAGTTAATATAGTTCCTAAGCTCTCTAGTTTGTAACTTATATATACTTTAGTTGTCTGGCGCAAGACTAATGACCTTGCCCAGAAAAAATAAATCATTATGGAAAATTTAACAAGCCTCAGGACTTGCTAAATAAGGCCAAGACCGGTTCCCGGTTGTAGTGCCGATGATGATGATATACTTTAGTTATAGGTAATTATGTTGCTTGAATTAAGCCAATAAATGGGACGGTAGCCCCACTAAACTCGAACTCATCTGTCGCCCATAACACCTATAGCAACACATTATTTTCCCCGTCATTAACTTTATCCCTCCCGCCTCGATTTTTTTCCTTTCGATCCACTTTTGATCCCCTTACTCCTCCTTAAGTAAAGATGGTTCACCAAACCTAAGAGTCCACATACTGCCGTTACGCACTTTCCAACCTTAGAAATAGAAATACATTTGAAAACATTCGGATATTTCTGGAGCATCATTATCACAGCAAATCTTATTCTGTTTGCTATGAAAGGAAAACTTTAACTAGTGTTATAGTCTCTATTCAAGAGGAAGCTTTACTCACCGAAATTCCCAGAGTCCACAACTACCTGTTTGTAAACTTCCACAAAAATTTCAATTTGTCTCCTCAAAAAGGGTTGACTGGCCATTCTGCTTTCGCTCGTTCACTTAAAAAGAGTATCATACCCACAGCGGAGCAAATCTGACCACAATAAGTTCTTTCATCTCTAAATTGTTACTTCTCC